>CM067326.1:90587997-92987997 GCA_034376525.1 Nicotiana benthamiana | reverse complement strand
GACATGTGCACTTATCAATAAACTTCAGGTTTATTATGACATGGGTTTTTATACCAATAGATATCCACTTTATTGTGGCATTCTTTCGTTTGTGTAGTACAAACTGGAGAACAAAGCGGGTAGCTTTTCATATACAAATTACCCCGCTACAAGTTGTAGTAATAGGAGATATCAAATCCTTCCTTTATTTATAGTCTCAATATAATCAATCGCTTTCGCGTGTACTTTGGAAACTGAATAAGTTTCTTTAAGACTTACTACAGCACAATACTCAATTGTGTTTCTCCAACATAGTAATAATTGGCTCTTCTAGAGCTCTCAATTAATTTTGTACTACCACAGATTCATCAACATCCATGTGGTGAATATCTTTCTTAAGAGAAAGTTATACCATTATGGTCATGTCAAACTTATATGCAAGATATGTTTCTTGCATTATCGTTGTCCTTTAATAGTCATATTTCCAAAATACTTTGGCGTACAATAGGTAGGTGACCAACGATCATTCATGCCATATATATAGCCAACAGGCTTGACACCATTAGGTGTTTCAACTATAGGGCCAAAAACTTCACGTTTTGCCAGCGAGTTCAATTCTGATTGAATTGCTTCTTGCCACTTTGGCCAATCATGTCTTTTTCGACATTCTTCAACAGGTTGAGGTTCGAGATCCTCACATTCTTGCATAATGCTAGAAGCGACATTATAAGCAAAGACATTATCCACCACTATATCCACTCGATTAATATTTGCCTCAATATTGATTGGATTTATGGATAGTTTTGATTTTCCAGAGCCTCGGGCTCAATGGATTCTTCATGAATCTCAGAATTTGTTAAATCATGAATTTCCTCATGAGATTCTTTCGTAGTGTCATTTTGATCATTTGCTTTCCTTTTTCTAGGATTTCGATCTTTAGAACCTAAGGGCCTGCCACGCTTCAGGCGTGCATTTGACTCATTGGATATGACACTAGATGATTGTCCAACAGGGACATAAATACGGATTGGAACATTTTCCGCGGGGATGTGGGATTTCGTTATCCTTTTCAAGTCCGTACATGCGTCAGGCATTTGATTTGCTATTCTTTGCAAATGGATAATCTTTTGTACCTTTCTTTCATAAATAGAGGTATGTGGATCAAGATGAGATAATGATGCATTTTTCCACAAAATTTCCCGTTTGGTTTCACCAACTTCTCCCCCTAATTTTGGGAAAAGTGTCTCATCAAATTGACAGTCTGCAAATCGTGCAAATCTCCTGTCAATGTTTCGAGGTAGCGAATTAATGGAGGGCGATTCAAACTCAACATATATTCCTAACCTTCTTTGCAGACCCATTTTGGTGTGGTATGGCGATGCTACAGGCACATTTACTGCGCATCCAACAATTCTTAAATGGGATATATTAGGTTCATGACCCAAAACCAATTGCAACGGGGAATATTTGTTACAATTCGTCAGTCAGAGACGAACTAGCATTGCTGCATGCAAAATGGCGTGACCCCAAAACGAAGTGGGCAGCCTCGTTTTCATGAGTAAATGAGGTATTCAAGATTATACTCATGTATTGTCTCAATCTGATATCCATTTTGAATGATATCTTTAAAACTCAACAAGTTCCTTTTAGACTTGGAGGAGAACATTTTGACTGATATCATTAAAACTCAACAAGTTCTTCTTAGACTTGGAGGAGAACATTGCACTCTCTAAAATATCGTTCCTTTAGGCAGAGTTATAGTTGCTCTTCAGGAGCCTTCAATCAATTTAATTCCCATAGTTTGCCATACAAAAGAAAATATACAAACATGAGAATAAACAAATTCAGTCCGTTTGTTTCATACTTAAACAATATTTTCGAAATCTGCTGAGGTTATTCGACTAACTAAATCAGATAGTCGATTATATATTTTCCATAATCGATTACTTTGCAGTTTGAAAATTTCAGTTTAAGCATTTTCTTAAAACAATCGATTGTTAAACACTAACAATCGATTGTTGAACATTGACAATCGATTGTTAAACACACACAATCGATTATTTGCTATTTTGAAAAACTTCAGATCACACTGTCTTAAGACAATCGATTGTTAAACATAGACAATCGATTGTTGACTATTTTGAAAAATTCCAGAGCACACTGTCTTAAGACAATCGATTGTTAAATATAGACAATCGATTGTTGGCTATTTTGAAAAATTTCAGAGCACACTGTCTTAAGACAATCGATTGTTAAACATAGACAATCGATTGTTGAACATTGACAATCGATTGTTGAACATTGACAATCGATTGTTGAACATTGACAATCGATTGTTTTGCAGTTTTAATGCTAAATATTAGATAATCGACTAACTGTTAGGTTAGTCGATTACCGCTACTGAAAAATAAAAATGTTATTGAAATCTGAGCATATTGAAACATTCTAAAGAACTAATACTAACATTATATCATAAACTAACTAATACGAGCTGATACTAATGACTATTAGTTTATTCACTAACTATTACAAATAAGTGAAATAAAATCAATCAACTCCATCTTCTTTCATCACAGATCCATCACCAATTAGGTGGTCTATTTTCCCCTCAGGGTGCTCAAAATTGTCGTCAGAGACAAAATTTATTTCAGGGCATTTACTCTTTAGAGATGCTTTGACAAGGCTCAACCAAATGTCTTGGTACACGGCAAATTTTTGCCTAGTGCCTTTTTCCACCGCAACGATAACATATAGTTTATGAACTATTTGCTTTTGGATTCTCATCGTATCGTGCTTGTGGCAGAGTGACCAACTTCAGGTTGTCATATCTCTCCTTTAAGCCATTCCACAAGATAGGTGGATCTTTGACTGTGATATATTCAATTTTCAAACCTACATCAAGGTGATGGCGCAAGTAAATCAAGGCCTTAGCACAGTTTCAAACCTTCATCAAGGCGATGGCGCAAGAAAATCAAGGCCTTAGCATAGTCTTGGGTGGATGCATTATTTCTGTCTTTAATGGCGTCTCCAAGACCCATAGCATCTAAGTGGATTTCAGCATCCAACACCCATGCCATATAGTTCTTGCCCGAAATTTCAAGGGCAACGAACTTTTCTTTTCATAATGTCAGACATAAAACAAAATTACATCAAGAGCGTGTTCATACTTACGGGCTCTATTACAATTATCACATTCACTTCAGGGAATGGATCATAATCATGTGCTTTACACAATCTCATGTCAAATATTACTTTCATAAAGTGAAAGATTATTTTGAGAATCTTTATTATTCTCATTATCACAATAATGAAGATTATAATTTCGTCTATTGCCACGTCCACATCCATTGATACCTTTACGGTAATAATTTTTTGTCTTCTTTCAGACTTATCACATACTGCTACCACATTCTCTAAAGGGAATGGAGTAAATTCAATTGGACGGAATTCTTTGCCACGTCCACATTCATTGATACCTTCATGGTAATAATTTTTTCTTCTTTCAGACTTATCATATACTGCTTCCACATTCTCTAAAGGGAATGGAGCAAATTCAATGGGACGAATTTTCAATTCTTTGCCCACAATCATACATGAATTTAATCATGGCAGGACATAGAGATTTTACCACTTCACGTGGTTATAATTTCTTACAAACTCCACTAGAGTTATAATCAAACTTTGTTGTCTTTGTTTGTATATAAAATCAAATCGTAGAATTTCAAGAATTTGAAAGGGAAAAGTAAATTACTTACCTTTAAGTATACCAATTATATTTTCAATGTTTTCTCTTCTTGTTTTCTCAACGTTTTTCCCTCTTTGTTTCCGTCTCTTCTTTGTTTTCAATGTTTTTCTTCTTTCGTTCCTTCTGTTTTCTTTTCAACGTTTTTCCTCTATTTTCCGTATAGAAAATTTTGGGATTTGGTTGCGGCAGAACCTCATGTGAAACCCTACACAAACAAAAGTTAAGGCAATCGAAAATTTCAATTGGTTAGAGACTCGTGCTGATAACGTGTTATGAAATAATATAAAAACAAAGAACAATATAGAGAGAATAGGGAGAGCAGTATTCTTATTGATACTTGGGATGATTTACAATGGAATAGAAGCCCTATATTTATAGGGAGGTGGTGACTTAGCCACCAAGTAGTAAACCCTAGAATCTCTCTAAATATAGACATTCACCTTAAATAGAGTTCTATTTATAACAGCATTTGATTTCTGAAAAATTGCATTATTAATATTTCATGCCGATGATATCGGATTTCCTAATTAATTTGTTTCGAGGGACAACTATAAAAGGGAGAGCACACAAGGATTCAACCAATTTGCACTTGATTTTAAACAGATTTAACTCTTATCTTGACACCACAATCAAATTGAACTCCGTACATTTCAAAATTGGGAGTATGTAAACCTTTACTAATGGAGCATCTAATTAACTTGCTCGTCTTTGATTAAAAAATATCTCCTCATTAGTATTTTTTTAAAAATATTTAAAATTCATTCTTCTGAAATGGTTATTGTATTGGTTTAAATTTGGGCGGCTTGATAATTCCATATAAATAGGGCTGAGGACGGAGTCGACCACGGCACAATAACGAAGAGTCATCTTCAGAAGAATTATTGCCAAGGTCGAGTAGATGGCATAAAGAAGCAATCGTAGGATAAGTTTAGAAATAGACATAAGGGATATTTTTTTGGATATTTTTGTACTTTTTAGAGTTTGATAGAAATATCCTTTATAAATAGGAAGAGATAAAGAAAAAAAAGGGATCTTCGCTTTTGATAGCACATTGTAAATGGTTGACTATAAAAAAGATACAGAAGCTTGTCTTGTTCAAAGACTATCTCGTTCAAGCACATTGTTTACTCTTTGTTTACAAGATCCAAAAATTTCAATTATGCATCAACACCTTTCATTTAGGAAGAAGAGTCATCCAAGTCATCTATTATTTGGGTAATAAATTTCTACTTATTACATTTATTGACATTATCTACATTTATTGCATGCTTACATCATTATTTCTAATTATTTATATTTATTGCCATTATCTATATTTATTGCATGCTTGCATTATTATATTCATTGACAATCATTGAACATATGCTTGACATTTGTTATTCTTGAGCACGTTCTCATCCCACTGATCATCTTCAACCGTAAATCTAAAATTTATTATATTTAATTAGGATTTTCCCTTTATTTTCTCAGTAATTAGTTTAACACTTTTTGGTATTTATAGTTATGTAAAGTTTAACTAAAAGAAGATTTACAATTGTATTAAAATACTACCTGTTTTTCATACGCTTTGGTACATTCAACTTGACATAAAAAGACACAAAAAATTCTGCACAAGATAAATAAATAGGATAAAAAGCACAGAATTCTGAAAAAATGGAGAGTATTTGTCAGTTTAAAAGTGTGATAGCCTTATAAGATGACAAACGTAACTAAAACATATAATTTATACGTGAAGTTATTGACATTTTCATTCATTTAAACAAAACAAATGAAAAATATTGATGTCATAGAATGACAAGGAAAAAAACAACCTAATTTCCGAACTAGAAACCCTTGTAAATTACAACAAAGCATGGCAATATAGCCTTAGGATTAAAAACATACAGCTCATCCAAATTAGAATAAACTCCAGCAGCTCCAGCAATTGAATCATACTCCTCCAAATTCCCATCCAAATTCTTCTTCACCCTTCCTGCAATCACCCTGCAAACTAACATCGCCCTCTTATCATTATCATCATCATCATCATCATCATCATGTGACACAATTCTCGTGCTATCATGCGCCTTCCCACTTGTTGCAGTTGTTAGTATACCTGTTAAAAATTCGGCAGAAGGAACACTCTTCATCGATAATTTTCTACCGGAAAGTATGAAAAAAATGGTCTCATTCATTCAATAATTACCTTTCTTTGTACCATCGATAGTAGCCAACTTGAAGCCATTTTTGATGATAGTACAAACGTTACAATTTGGAACAGTGCACAAATTTGAGGAGCCATTTAAGCCAAGGGAACACATGAATGTTGTGCAATGGAACCTTAAAAGTTCATTTCCATCAGCAATACAACGTGGGTGTTTTTTGGGAAGGTTAGTAGCCTTAGTCTTGATACCATCTCTATACTCCTCAAATCTTGATATTGTTCTAGGAATATTTCTGATTTTCAAGATTCTGTCAATCTTGCATACTGGGGTCTTTTTGTTCAACCAACTTGACTGAAATATGATTTCCACTATGTTTCTACTTGTGTCCTCTGGACCCAACTCAGATACTGACATTTGATATGATCAAATCAGTAAATAATGTAACAAACAGAATAAAGTAGAGACAAAAGGATAAAGAATAGGCAACTTATGTTATGTCTATTTTTTGAACTTTTTCGGTATTTAATAAGACTACTTATTTTGGTACAACGCCCAAGTCATATTGGTTTTTTTTACATTGTATGTAGAATAAAATCATCTTTCAAATAATTTTGCATTAATTAAGAAATTAGGGCACGGTAAAAAAAAAAGGGGGGGGGGGGGGGGGAGGGAGATAGCATGACAAGGTGGAATTAAGTTAGAAGTTTTGGGAGATTAATGCATAATACTACTCATTCCGCTCATTTTTACTTGTTCACTTTTGATTTTACACACCTTTTTAAGAAATAATAAATGAAATGCATAATATATCATGATACCTATTTTAATTGATGTATAATTTTAATAAATTTTAAAAAATAATTTAAAATGAGCTATTAATACTGTGAATATAATAGAAAAAAGAAATTATCTTTTTTTGATATGCTAAAAGTAGCAAGTAAAAATAATAATTTATATTTAAGATATTTGACAAATAAAATAAATGGAGGGAGTAATTGATTAATAGGAACTTCATGGAAAACTGGTGATAGAACTTGAAAATTTTGAAGAAAGGACGACAATTTTAAAAATATGACATAGGCATTTGATGAAAAATATGGTGAAATATTATTTGAAATCAGAGAAATGACAAGACTATGATTTTGGGAGACGAACATTAGTGAATAGACTCAGCTCCGTGCCCAAAAACTTGTACTAATAAAATATGCCAATCAGCCACAGGGAGACAAGAGTCATTGAGTTCGAGGCTTCACAGAAAAGTTTGACTAAAGCATTGAGGAAAACGAGATACCCTTTTAAAGTATCATTTATGAAACAAAGGAGTAAACAAAATACATACATAATTTTTGTAAATGATAATAAAGGAGAAAAGAAGAATTAATCTAAATAATGGCATAAGCTAAGAATTTCTTCAAATTTTTAAAAAGTAAATAAAAATTTTTGGTTGACAAAGATATTGAATATGTATTATATACTTCTAAAATATAATATTTATTTATATACACAATACAACTTATGATTATGTGGCTTTGCCACTAGGCACGCTTAATAAATTAAATTAAAAATAGCCGACGAATATATAATATACCATCAAATCGGTCTATAACATCATCCCTATATAGCAACATTTTACTATAAAAGTTAAGTTTTTTCAAAACCAATTAATTTTTATATTAGTATGTTATAATATGTATATTTTATAATAGCATTTCGTTATAACATACAAAAATATTTCGAACAAACGAGGTTTCTATAAAGAGGTTTGACCACATATATATTCAAGCATAATTTGTATATATAATATGAATACCGGCTAAAAAAAAATACTACTATTGTGTAAAGATCCTGAAAAAAAAAATGAGAGAAATTACCAGCATGTCTAACAGCTTGATGAAGTTCCAAATTCTCAAGTTTCATAAAGATATCTCCACATTCAGAACAAATAGTTGATCTCAAAGAAGGGTCTTTAGCAATGGGATCAACCACCATTCTACATTCATAGCAACCAGAAAGTTTTCTGAAAGGCATTCCTCTTAGAGAGGACGTAGTTGGTGAAGTAGAAGGAGCAGAAGTAGAGTGTAGCGAAAAAGAAGAAGAAGAAGCAGAGGAAAAACTATTATTCAGAGTAACTTTTGTGGATCCATTATTTTTACATGAACGTCCTTTGGGAGGAGATGGTGATGGTTCAGGCCTATGCATGACTTTCGTATTGCTACAAATGGACCCTGAACACTTCATTTTCTTGTACTTTTTGTTGTTGTTGCTGTTGTTGTTGCCGCGTTCTTCACATTTAGCATTAATCTTCTCTTCTTTCAATATTATCTGCTGTTCTGGCCTTGCTTGTAGGTGTTTCCAAGTAAAGAGGCTTCTTACAACTGCCCATGAATGTGGTTTCTCTTCTTTATGGCCATGGCTGCTGCTTCTTGATTTGGAGCTTTTTTTGGAGTGTTTAATACTGGGATTTCTTTTGCTTTTGGCCATGGCAAGAAAGAAATATTAATAATACTGTAAAAAGAGTAATGTTGGGGGATGTGGTTTTTATAAGTAAAAAGTGATGGGCATCTCTATTTAGTCTGAGTCGGGGCCTTTTGCTTTAGAATAATGAAGTGAAAACAGGTGGGAGAGTGGAGTGTGGAGTAAAAAGAGGGAAGAGTCCTTTTCTTGTTATGCAGAATTGTGGATTGTGCTTTTGTGGACCTTGCTCATTAATAACTACTTTATGTCTGGTTAGTAAACAGTATTTGTAAAGTAATTTTTGAAAAATAAATCAGAATTATATATAAGCAGAAAATATAAAGAAACAAAAATCAGTTCAAGCCCATTAAATTTATAGTGTCTTTTAAGAAATTTAATTCCCTTCTAGTATCCAAGGTTATATATTATTTCCTCTCAAGATAGAACGAATTACACACTGGTGTAGTAGTACTTCAAACCCCAATGTTTCAACGAACACAAAGTTCGGTAGCAAATCACACTTACTGTTGCTTTGTTTGATGTTATAAGTATGCAGAAGAAGGAGGAGAAACTCAGAAAATCGTATGAAAATTCCGAGCAGAATAGTCATATTTTTATAGCCAACATTAGGCTGAAATCTGAAGAGTTGCAACTCTTTAGAATGGTTGTTTATGCCAAACGGCCACAACATAAATGTCATAACATAAATAGTTATTTACTCAACAACAAATAGGAAAAATAAAGAGGAAAATTTGAAGATGGTAGTTAATTTTCTATTGTCAAAGCAGAAAATGGATTGAATTTAATATTAATATATTGTAATATTAATATTCTGCTATTAAAACAGATATTTAATAATATTTTTGCTAACATTTTACTAGTAATAAATAAATTTGGTCCAAAATATCAATAATTCAATCATTAACCAAATCCGGATCTGAATCCGAATATGAATCCGAATCCGAATTCGAAGCCAAAGCTAAAGCCGAGCGACGACGATGGTGCGAGGCTTGCCTTCTTCTCAACTCATTAGAGCTAGAAGAAGAGCAATTGCTTATATACCCATAAAAAAAATTATTCCTCTTCCATTATGGGACAATATCCTTTTGTCACGGAGGGAAACTTAAAATTTCACTCAAAAATTTCATTTTTCTCTATTTACCATTCACCATTTTTTAAGTATTTATACTAAATACATAAAACCCCAACATTCTCCCACATGAATAGAGAACAGCTATATTGCGGAAATATGTATAAAAAATTGTGTAATTCGCAAGCAAGAACTAATTGCAGCATAACTTATGTTATGTCTATTTTTTGTTCTTTTTACCGTATATAATAAGACTACTTATTTTGGTACAACGCCCAAGTCATATGGGTTTTTTTTTTACATTGTAGGTAGAATAAAATCATCTTTCAAATAATTTTGCATTAATTAAGAAATTAGGGCACGGTAAAAAAAGGGAAGGGGGGGGGGGGGGGGGGACAAGGTGGAATTAAGTTGAGAAGTTTTGGGAGATTAATGCATATACTATTTATTCCGTTCACTTTTACTTGTTCACTTTTGATTTTACACACCTTTTTAAGAAATAATAAATGAAATGCATAATATATCATGATACCTATTTTAATTGATGTATAATTTTAATGAATTTAAAAAAATAATTTGAAATGAGTTATTAATACTGTGAATATAATAGAAAAAAAAGAAATTATTTTTTTTTGATATGCTAAAAATAGCAAATAAAAATAATAATTTATATTTAAAATATTTGACAAATAAAATAAATGGAGGGAGTAATTGATTAATAGGAACTTCATGGGAAACTGGTGATAGAACTTGAAATATGACATAGGTATTTGATGTAAAATATTGTGAAATATTATTTGAAATCAGAGAAATGGCAAGATTATGATTTTGGGAGACGAACATTAGTGAATAGACTCAGTTCCGTGCCCAAAAACTTGTAGTAATAAAATATGCCAATCAGCCACAGGGAGACAAGAGTCATTGAGTTCGAGGCTTCACATAAAAGTTTGACTAAAGCATTTAGGAAAACGAGATTCCCTTTTAAAGTATCATCCATGAAACAAAGGAGTAAAAAAAAGTACATACATAATTTTTGTAAATGATAATAAAGGAGAAAAGAAGAATTAATCTAAATAATGGCATAAGCTAAGAATTTCTTCAAATTTAAAAAAAATAAATAAAAGATTTTGGTGACAAAGATGTTGAATATATATTATATACTTTTAAATATAATATTTATTTATGTATACAATGCAACTTATGACTATGTGGCTTCGCCACTAGGCACACTCAATAAATTAAATTAAAAATAGCCGATGAATATATAATATACCATCAAATCGGTCTATAACAGCATGTCTATATAATAATATTTTACTATAAAAGTTATGTTTTTCAAAAGCCAATTAATTTTTATGTTAGTATATTATAATATATATATATATATATATATATATATATATATATATATATATATTATATAACAGCACTTCGTTATAACATACAAAAATATTTCGAAAAAATGAGGTTTATATAAAGAGGTTTGACCACATATATATTCAAGCATAATTTGTATATATAATATGTATATCGGCTAAAAAAAGAAACTACTATTGTGTAAGATCCGAATTTTTTTTTAGAGAAATTACCAGCATGTCTAACAGCTTGATGAAGTTCCAAATTCTCAAGTTTCATGAAGATGTCTCCACATTCAGAACAAATAGTTGATCTCAAAGAAGGGTTGCAACTCTTTAGAATGGTTGTTTATACCAAACGGCCACAGCATAAATGTCATAATATAAATAGTTATTTACTCAACAATAAAGAGGAAAAATAAAGAGGAAAAATTGAAGATGGTAGTTAATTTTTTATTGTCAAAGCAGAAAATGGATTGAAATTAATATTAATATTTATTGTAATATTAATATTCTGCTATTAAAACAGATATTTAATAATATTTTTGTTAACATTTTACTACTAAAATATAAATTTGGTCCAAAATATTAATAATTCAATCATTTAACCAAATCCGAATATAAATCCGAATATGAATCCGATTCCGAATCCGAATTCGAAGCCAAAGCTGAAGCCGAGCGATGACGATGGTGCGAGGCTTGCCTTCTTCTCAACTCTTTAAGAGCTAGAAGAAGAACAATTGCTTATATACCCATAAAAAACCTATTCCTCTTCCATTATGGGACAATGTCCTTTTGCCAGGGAGGGAAACTTAAAATTTCACTCAAAATTTTTATTTCCCTCTATTTCCCATTCACCCTTTTTTAAGTATTTATACTTAAATACATAAAACCCCAACATTCTCCCACATGAATGGAGAATGACTATATTACGGAAACATGCATGAAAAATTGTGTAATTCGCAAGCAAGGACTAATTACATCCTAAAACAGAAGTCCAGGGCCAGATGGATCCAATTGGGAGACTCAAATAATAAGTATTTTAATGCTGTCTTGAAGGAAAGGAATCAATACAAAAGCATCACTGAATTGGTTACAGCAGAGGTTTCCAGGATTACCAATGCAGACGACCTTAGAAAGGAGATCAAGGATTTTTTTAAATCACTAATGGGAACAGCAGCTGCATCACTACTAGCAATTAACAGATTGTATATGAGTAATGGTCCAAAGCTTACACATCACCAGAAGAAAGAGTTAACTGCTGATATTACTGCTTCTGAGATTCTGGATAGTTTAAAATCCATTGGTGATGACAAAGCCCCGGGTATCGATGGATATAATGCTTTCTTCTTTAAGCAGACTTGGAATATCACTGGCAACCATATAACTAATGCAGTCATGCATTTCTTTCAGTCCAGCAAACTGTATAGACCAGCCAATTGTGCTTCCCTTACCTTGATACCCAAAGTTGCTAATCCACAATCAGTTAAGGAGTTTCGTCCAATTGCTTGCTGCTCAGTTTTATACAAAATTATCTCTAAGATATTGGCCAACAGATTACAAAAGATCATGTCCAGTATCATTTGTGATGCTCAAGAAGGCTTCATCCCAGGCAGGAAGATTGCAGATAATGTTATATTGGCCCATGAACTAATCAAACATTACTCAAGATCTCATATATATCCTAGATGCATGATTAAGATTGATCTGCAGAAGGCATATGATTAGTTGAATGGATTTTCTTACAGCAGATAATGGAGGCTTTAGACTTCCCAGGCAGATTTATAAAATGGATTATGGAATGTGTTCAAACAGTCAGTTATACAGTGATGGTGAATGGTGAAACTACAGAACCCTTCCAAGCAGCTAAAGGTCTGAGGCAGGGGGATCCAATTTCCCCCTTCTTATTTGCCATAGTGATGGAGTATTTAAGTCGAGCTCTTGCTGAATTGAAGAAGGATAAAGCTTTTCTATTTCACCCTGGTTGTAAAAAGCTAGGCATTGCTCATCTTAGCTTTGCAGATGATTTATTGCTGTTTGTCAAGGGGGAACATCAATCTGTAGCAGCTATGTTTAAATACTTTGCTCACTTCACTGAACCCTCTGGGTTGAAAGCTAATTTGAGTAAGAGTTCAGTTTATTTTTGGTGGGGTTGCTACTGATGTCCAGAATCACATTGTTGATCATCTTGGCTATGTACATGGGGAATTGCCTTTTAAATACTTGGGAGTGCCTTTATCTACCAAGAAGATGACCTTAGTGCAATGGCAGCCACTGGTGGATAGGATCACTGCCAGGATCACATCCTGGACTGCCAGGAAACTATCATATGTTGGCAGAATTCAATTGGTGCAATCTGTGATATTTGGCATACAAGCTTACAGGGCCCAACTTTTTCTTATTCCTTCTAAAATCTGTGATATTTGGCATAAAATATTACTGGGCTACTGTTCTATTGCAACAATTTTAGATGCTGCATAATCCAGTGTGCAATATAAGGTTGCTGTACCTACACCAGATTGGACAATTGCCTAGAGTCATGTGGAAGAACCTAACCATCCAAAATTATGCCAGACCCAAGGCAGTCTTCAACCTATGGTTGGTGCTGCAAGACAGATTGCCTACTAAAGATAGGCTGGGGCAGTGGAATTTGAATGTGGATAGTTCTTGTGTATTATGCCAACAAGATATGGAGACCAGAGATCACTTGTTTTTTTCTTGTATCTTTGCTAGTCAACTGAGGCACCAAGTAATGTCGTGGATTGAAGTAACTTAGCCTAATTGTCAGAATTGGGAGCAGTTTATTCACTGGATAGTCACCAAAGCTAAAGGGAAAACCAGTCGAGTTCATATATTCAAAATGACCATTGCAGAACTGTTCTATGCTACTTGGTTAGAGAGGAACTCGAGGTTATTTAAGAATGTCTTTTGTTCTAGTGATCAATTACTTAGGACCATTGCATATGTCTGTAATGTTAGGGGTACCCCTAAAGTTAGTCTACAGCTTCAGCATTTTCTACTGTAAATAGAAGGATAGGCATAGTGATAGTTGACAGTGTTTTAAGTTTTCTTTTTGATAGTCAGCTGGGCACTTAGCTGCACTATAGATTTGTAACGAAACCTCTTTGGTGATTAATATAAATTTTAATTACCAAAAAAAAAGGACTAATTACATCTAGATAAGTAGATTTCCCTTTGAACTTTCCGTAGTAAAATTATGTCAGATATACTCAATCAATCGGTAGATTTGATATCTTTGAACTGTCGAACGTTGTTGTATACCTAGACTACCACAAGTTACACAACCAACCCTTAACCATCTTTGATTCTCATCGTTGTGTTTGTTTCAGCCATGAACATCGCATGGTTTCATAAGTGCGTGGAGAACTGGCCTTACAAAGTTCTTCTTGAAGCGGCTAATACTTTACACTTACATAGGTGATTCTTAAACGTGTCATCCCATAGATACACTATTTTATATATCCTGTATCAAATGTAGAAATCATTAAAAGGCATTAATGTTTTATCCTAGGTACTTGAACATTGTATAATCGTGAGAATGAACCAAAAGTTTAGTTGGCAATGTTGAACAGTCATTAAAGACTTTGTTTGATCTCCTTGAACATAGATCTTAGGATCTCCAGTATTCTAGGTAGAGTTACCGCCACTACGACTTGTTTTCGGCCATAGTCCTATTCTCCTTGATAATTTCTCATGTACCTCTCTGGTTAGGTCTTTTGTAAGTGGATATGACACATTATCACTTGACTCTACATAATCAATGTGATAATTCCTCCAGAGAGTAATTGCCTAACGTTTTATGCCTTCGTCGTGTATGGTGGGATTTACCGTTTTACATAACGCTCCCAGCCTTTCCAATTGCCGCTTGACTGTCGCAATGTATGCATAGTGGTGCCAACAGTTTGGGCCAAGATGAAATATCTTCCAAGAAATCTAGCGCCATTAAGCTTCTTCATAGGCTTTATCTAAGGCTATGAATTCAGCCTTCATTGTAGAGCGGGCAATACAAGTTTGATTGGACGACTTCCAAGATACCTATCCTCCACCAATAGTGAATACATATCCACTTGTGGACTTGAAATCAGTTGATCCGGTGATCCAATTTACATCACATTATCCATCAAAGACCGCAGGATATTTACTGTAATGCAAAGCAAAGTCCTGGTATGTACTAAATACCCCAAAGCTTGTTTTATGACCATCCAATGAGATTGACCTGGATTCCTCGTATATAAACTCAATTTACTGATAGCACAAGCTATATCTGGTCGTGTACAATTCATGATGTATATTAAGCAACCCAACACACGAGCATAATCCAATTGTGATATGCTTTGTCCTTTGTTCTTTGCTAATGCAAGATTCACGTCAATTGGAGTCTTTGCAACTTTAAAGCCCAAGTGCTTGAATTTTTCAAGTACTGTCTTAACATAACGAGATTGTGACAATGCCAGCCTTGGGAAGTCATATGGATCTTAATTCCCAGAATTGAATCAGCAACTCCCAAGTCTTTCTTATCAAACTTGACAGTTAGCATGCGTTTAGTTGCATTTATGTTGGCAATGTCATTACTCGTTATCAGCATATCATCCCCATATAAGAAAACAATGACTATGTGATTTGGAACATTTTTAATATACACACATTTATCACTTTCATTTATTTTAAAATCATTTGACAATATTATTTGGTCAAATTTCGCATGCCATTATTTGGGTGCCTGTTTTAGTCCGTAAAGAGACTTAACAAATCCACATACCTTTTATTCTTTACCTGAAACCACAAACCCTTCAGGTTGTTCCATGTAAATTTCTTCCTCCAATTCTCTATTTAAGAAGGTTGTTTCAACATCCATTTGATGAATTTCAAGACCATAAACTGCAGCTAACGCTACTAACATTCGTATAGACGTAATTCTTGTAACTGGAGAATATGTATCGAAATAGTCAAGACCATCTCATCGTCTATACCTTTGACCACAAGTCTTGCCTTAAATTTATCAATAATGCCCTCATCTCTCATTTTCCTCTTAAATATCCATTTAGAACCCAACGGTTTATTTTTAGGAGTAAGATCAACCAATTCCCATGTATGATTGTTCAGTATGGATTCTATTTCACTATGACTGCCTATTTCCAAAACAATAATTCCAAAAAAGACATAGATTCTTTAAATATTTGAGGCTCATTTTCCAATAAGAAAGTCACAAAATATGGTCCAAATAAAGTAGACGTTCTTTGACGTTTACTACATCTTGGATCCTCCTGATTAAGTGTACTTTCTTTTGTTTCTTTCCGAGGTCGTTTAGATCCTTCATTAGTCGACCACATTCCTTTTATACAGATATATATTTTCAAAAAACTCAGCATTATCTGATTCTATAACTGTATTATTATGAATGTCGGGATTTTCTTATTTATGAACCAGAAATCGATATGCTTTACTATTAGTCGTCTATCCTATGTGTTAGATAATACGCTTAACGCTAGAGGGGGGGTGAATAGTGTTATAATAAAATTTAGCGTAAACTTGCGGAAATTAAAATTTGCAGGAAATAATTGAGTGCGTTAAATAAATAAAAAGGAAAGAACGCACCGATATGTTCTGGTTCACCACAACACGTGGCTAGTCCAGTCCCCGAGAGACTCTCTCGAGATTTTCCACTAACTTGTTAAGCTTACGGGTGCTCAACAAACCTTTACAACGTAAGGACACAAGCCTTAACACCTTTGCTTGGAGATACAACACTCCAAGACTTCAACCAAGGAAACACAAGTTCCTTACAACAAGAGAATCACAATTCTCTTACAAGTGTGTAAAACACTTAACACTCAAACAAAATACTCCTTTATGAGTAGGTATGAGTAAAAGAAGTAAGCTCTAGATCACAACAACTTTGGACAAGAATATGGCTCTCAAAAGCTTTATGAAATTGAATATAAAATGATAAACAAAAGTATGCAAGCTTATAGCAATGTAATGATCAGTTGTAGTATGTTGTTGTGTTTAAAACACTGAAATGAAGCTGAATTTATAGTTGAAAAACTTGGCATTACCGTTGCCTAATTGCCAATTAAGAGTTGCTGATTTTACTCACTGACAATCGATTGTCAAACCCCAACAATCGATTGTCTGCCAGTCAGATCAAAATTCAATCCCAGATTTTACGCTTGATAATCGATTACTTACAATCCATAATCGATTTCTGGCAACGTTCAAAAAATCCTTTCCAGATTTTACCACAAACAATCGATTGTCCAGAATCAACAACCGATTACTCAGCAACGTTCAAAAAATCTTTTCCGGATTTTAATCAAAACAATCGATTAAACAGAATCAATAATCGATTACCCAATAACGTTCAAAAAATCTTTTCCGGATTTTAATAAAAACAATCGATTATACAGAATCAATAATCGATTACCTGACGGTATTAGAAAACTTTACGACAACGGTCAGCTTCACAATCGATTGCACAAAGTCAACAATCGAATACTTATCAGCTTTTGAAAAACATTTTAGACACTGTCTCTTTGACAATCGATTGTCCAATGTAACAATCGATTATTTAATAAATTTGAAAATCACTGGAAGACACTGTCTAAACATAATCGATTACCATTAGTTCATAATCGATTATTTTGAGTTTTGAAAAACTTTGATGGACACTGCCTCAGTCACAATCGATTGTCATTAGTTCACAATCGATTGTCATGCAGGTTTAAAAAACCTGATGCTCACTGTCTTACTCACAATCGATTGTCATTAGTTCACAATCGATTGTCATGCAGTCTTGCCTTAAAACAATCGATTATCATAAGTACATAATCGATTATCTTAGTCCAGATTTTGAAGGCATGTCTGAAAATTATTTTGACTACTGTAAATATGCATGATTTAAAATCATTTGACATTTAAATTAAATATGTATGATTTTGGAAAATAGTTTTATGAGAGAAGCCATGTTACGAGTCAAGTTGTAGGATCAAGATCACAATTAAGAATGACTCAATTAAACTATAAAACTTTGTCTTGAGCTTGAATCTCGTTGTATGTCAATTGTGCGCTTGTTTCTTGAACTTCGTCATATATCAATTTTCGCTTCGTTTGTCATTCATCAAAACCTATTCAAAAGAACACACGTTTTAGTATATTGCATTGAGAACGTGTTTCCAACAATTTCCCCCTTTTTGATAATGGCAAACATTAAGCGGGATATGCAAGACAAGAAATTTATAATGACGATTCAAGACAAGTATATACATGCAACAAGTATGCAATTTGTTCCCCCTCAATTTGAGAATTCCCCCTCAATTTAAGCTTATAACTTGAGAGTGCATCATACCCCTTATCTTCCCCCTTTTGCCATTAGCAAAAATAATAATAAGATGCCAAAGATGAAATAAACCTTGTTTATTTATTGGAAAGATGGTGTGATTATTTAAAGAGAGTATAACAGCTCAAATGATAGCATTACAATCGATTATTGATACGAGATAATCGATTATTAGATGAGGGAAACAGATTTTTCTGGAGAAGACTCGATTCTTGCGCGTCATGCTTTATAATTCCCCCTACTTTTAGGGCTATACCTGCAAAAAAGAATTAGACGTCTCCGACGCTCAAGTTAGAAATCATGTAAAAAAAGATGCAATGCATGACTTAGATCAACATGGAGTCAAGAATCCCGAGTTCACTGCGAATTCGGAAGAAGGACTCTTTCTCTAAAGGCTTTGTAAAGATGTCTGCCAATTGGTTTTTGGTTTCAACAAATTCAATTTCGACATCGCCTTTGAGAACGTGATCTCTAATAAAATGATGTCTAATTTCAATGTGTTTCGTTCGCGAATGAAGAACGGGGTTCTTCGTCAAGCATATGGCACTAGTATTATCACATCTAAGAGGGATATGATTAAGACTTAGGCCATAGTCCAAGAGTTGTTGTTTCATCCATAGGATTTGAGCGCAACATCTCCCCGCGGCTACATATTCAGCCTCGGTTGTGGACAACGCAACACTTACTTGTTTCTTGCTAAACCAAGAAACGAGAGAGCTACCGAGCAAATGGCAAGTGCCACTAGTGCTCTTGCGGTCCAATTTGCATCCAACAAAATCGGAATCGGAATAGCCAACAAGTTGGCATAAAGAGCCTTTGGGGTACCATAGACTCACATTTGTAGTACCAACAAGATACCTTAAAATCCGTTTTACCGCAGTAAGGTGAGACTCCTTCGGACACGATTGATAACGAGCGCATAAGCACACGCTAAACATGATGTCCGGACGACTAGCAGTAAGATAAAGAAGAGAGCCAATCATACCTCGATACTTTTTGGTGTCGACTTCCTTACCTTTCTCATCTTTGTCTAGATGATCGGATGTGCTCATGGGAGTTTCCATTTCTTTTGCATTGTTCATCTCAAATCGTTTCAGCAATTCTTTGCAATATTTGGTTTGACAAATGATTGTACCTTCTTTCATTTGCTTTACTTGTAATCCCAAAAAGAATGTTAACTCACCCATCATAGACATCTCAAATTCGCTTGTCATTAAACCGGAAAATTCTTTGCATAAAACATTGTTAGTAGCACCAAATATAATATCATCTACATATATTTGAACTAACAAAATATCATTGTTTTTATGCTTAACAAAGAGAGTTGTGTCAACTTTCCCCCTAATGAAATCATTTCCAAAAGAAACTTACTCAATCTTTCATACCAAGCTCGGGGAGCTTGTTTTAAACCATAAAGAGCCTTTTTGAGTTTGAAAACATGATCGGGAGATTTAAAGTTTTCAAAACCGGGGGGTTGTTCAACAAAAACTTCTTTTTGAATAAAACCGTTTAGAAAAGCACTTTTCACATCCATTTGATATAAATTGAAATTCATAGAAGAGGCAAATGCAAGCAATAAGCGAATAGCGTCTAATCTAGCTAGGGGAGCATATGTTTCCTCATAGTCAATACCCTCTTCTTGATTATAGCCTTTTGCTACAAGCCTAGCTTTGTTTCTAGTGATTATACCATTTTTATCTAGTTTATTGCGAAAGACCCATTTCGTACCAATTATGGTATGACCTTCGGGTCTTGGCACCAAATCCCAAACGTCATTGCGTTCGAATTGGTTAAGCTCCTCTTGCATTGCCAAGGTCCAAAATTCACCCCCAATTGCTTCTGAGATGGTTTTGGGTTCAATTTGAGAAACAAAAGCAGTATGTACTAAGGTATTTTTGAGAGAGTTTCGGGTACTTACCTTGTCTCCGACGTCTCCAATTACCTGTTCAAGAGGGTGATCTTTGATCGTCCTCCACTCATTTGGCACTTTTGTTTCTTTTTCCAATTGTGGCGCTTCTTCCGTTGGTTGTTCCTCAGTTTCATCTTTATTTTCCATGGGTGGTTCCTCTTGTATTTTGTCTTTCAAGCTATCTAAGATACCTGCAAGATCAAAACCGAAATCCTTTCTCGCCAAGCGAGCATTATTTTCGGAAAATACAACATGAGGGGATTCCTCCACAATTTGGGTTCTTTTATTAAAGATCCTATATGCTTTACTACGTGAGGAATATCCAATGAAAATACCTTCATCCGACTTAGCATCAAATTTACCCAATTGGTCTTTGCCATTGTTATGAACAAAACATTTGCAACCAAAAACTCTAAAATGGGAAATATTTGGTTTTCTACCCTTATAAAGTTCATAGGGGGTTTTCATGAGCATCGGCCGAATTACTACTCTATTTAGAACATAGCAAGCGGTACTCACGGCGTCCGCCCAAAAATGTTTGGGTATCTTAGCTTCGTCGAGCATGGTTCTAGCCATCTCTTCGAGACACCTATTTTTCCTTTCCACCACCCCATTTTGTTGTGATGTACGTGGAGCGGAAAAGGTATGCTCGATTTCGAGTTCGTCACAAAAGTCCGCAAAGAGATTGTGATCAAACTGTCCCCCATGATCACTTCTAATTGAAGTGACGGTTGTTTCTTTCTCATTTTGAACACGCTTTAGAAAATATTTAAAATTTTGAAAAGCATCACTTTTATTGGCAAGAAATAAAGTCCAAGTAAATCTCGAGTAATCATCAACAATCACAAAAGCATATTTATTTCTTCCTAGACTTTCAATGCGAGAGGGACCAAATAAATCCATATGAAGCAATTGCAATGGTCTAGAAGTTGAAACAATGTTTTTAGATTTGAAAGATGCTTTTGTTTGCTTCCCCTTTTGACACGAGTCACAAATAGAGTCATTTTCAAATTTTAAATTGGGAAGACCAACAACTAAGTTTTGAGAAATCAATTTGTTCAAAAGATGCATATTGATATGTGATACTCTACGATGCCATAGCCAAGTATCATCCTCTTTACTCATTAGACAATCAACATAATCGGGTGAGGAATTAGCAAGATCAACCATATAAATATTATCCACTCTAAAACCACGGAGGATAATTTTGAAATCACTACGTCTGAACACTAAGCATTCATCCGAATCAAATAAAGCAAGATTTCCCTTGTCACACAATTGGCTTATGCTCAAGAGATTATGCTTTAATCCTTTAACAAGTAATATATGCTTAATAGAGGAATTTTCATCCTTATCGACCGAGCCTATGCCGATGATCTTTCCTTTATTGTTATCACCGAAGATAACACTTCCTCCTTCTTTGTGCTCTAATTGAAGGAATTTGGATTCATCTCCCGTCATATGCTTGGAGCATCCACTATCAAGGTACCATAGTACACTTGATCCCTTCAAGCACACCTACAAAACAATTAGTGTTCTTTAGGTACCCATGCCATCTTGGGTCCTTGGGGGTTAGGCATATTATAATGATGCGATTGAGTAATATGTCTATGACGTGTAAAGCATGCAGGAGCAATATGACCAATACGTCTACAATAATGACAAGTCACATTTGGGTTATGCATCCTTCTAGGTTCATAGTAACTAGACGGATGAAAATTTCTTACTCTATTTTGAACACTATGACTATTTCGCATTTCATGAGAATTATTTCTCCTACTATGAGCTCTAGGATGGCAGCATTTCTAGAGTGATTGTTTCTCGGTTGAGGGCCATTGTTAGGTCTTCTAAGGGGTTCAAAATTTGGCCTAAAATATGCATCATTTCTAGGGTGACTATTTCTAGGTGGTAAGTCATTCCTAGGTCTTCTAAAATGTTCAGCATTTTGTCTAGCATGCATATTGGCTCTAGAGTTGTTGTTTCTAGGATAAGCATTTCTATTTTTAATCCTAGGTTGAGCTTTAGGTTGTTGGGGTTTAGCGTCAACCTTTTCTTCATTCTTAAAGCCTATTCCATGCTTGGTTGATTTCAAGTTAACAAGAACATCATTCAAGTTTTTGTGCGAAGAATTAAACTTATCTAATGTGCCTTTAAGCCTACTTACTTCATTCTTAGGATGCAGACAAGAAGTGCAATTTCTAGTAGAGCTTTCGGGCTTATCGGAACTTCTTTTTCCAAAAAGCTTGTTTTCCTCTTTCAGCTTCTCATTTTCTAAAACCAGTTTTTCTAAATCCTTTTCTTTTAAAGAAAGCTGTTTTTGAAAATCTTTTTCTTTTAGAGAAGCATTTTCTTTTATGCTTTTGACTGTTTTTGAAGCTTTAAAAAATTCAGTATATAATTCATCAAAAGCAGTTCGCATTTCATCAAGAGTAAAGAAGTTTTGAGACAAAATTTGACATACCTCGTCGTTGTTATCTTCTTGTGCCATGAGGCAAAGATTTGCTGCTTCGTCTTCTTCTCCTTCGCTTGACTCATCTCCGGAGTCACCTCCCCAAGAAATATATGCGCGTTGCTTTTTAAAAGGTTTCTTTTCCTTTTTGAGGTTTGGGCAATTTGACTTGATGTGCCCGGTTTCTCCGCATTCGTAGCATTTGATTTGTTCGCCTTGCTTTTTGCCCTTGCGTTCATACTCCTTGCGCATGAACTTTTGAAATCTTTTGATAACGAGTCCAAACTCGTTGTCTCCTTCCTCATCAATTTGCGGTTGGCTTGTGCTCGCCTTTAGAGCTATTCTTTGCTTCCTTTGATCATCAACAGAAGGGTTAAGAATAGTAGATTCATAGGTCTTAAGGTTACCTCTTAGTGCGTCGATGGTGACGTTTGAAACGCCAATGGATTCTTGAATTGCATCGGCCTTTGATCTCCATGCCGGTGTGAGACTTCTAAGAATTTTACGAACGAGCTCTCTATCCGTGAATGTTTTCTTGAGAGCATGTAGGTCATTTACGATTATTGAGAATCGCTCAAACATTTCGTCCACCTTTTCACCTTCTTTCAAGTGAAATAATTCATATGAATGGGTTAGGAAATCAATTTTTGCTTCCCTTACCTGGTCCATACCTTCGTACGTAACTTCTAGCTTGTCCCACATCTCCTTTGCCTTTGTGCAACACGATATTTTCCTGTAATCGTCAGCATTAACAGCACAATATAATAAGTTAATTGCTTTAGCATTATTTTGAACCTTTCGGATGTCATCCGCGTCATACTCATCCTCGGACTTGGGAACCCATTCGTTTTCCAGCTTCTTTGTTGGAATTTGGTTTCCCTTTATTATCACCTTCAAAAGGTGAAAGCTGTTGGACTGAACGAAGATCTTCATCCTCTCTTTCCAGTACGTGTAATTTGTACCGTTGAATAGAGGTGGTCGTGTGGAGCACTGTCCTTCATCAATTCCTGCAAAAGAATCACGAGTAGAAGCCACGGATGGTTCTCTCAAACTGTTAAGTTTTCAGAGAGTTGGGCTCTGATACCAATTGTTAGATAATACGCTTAACGCTAGAAGGGGGGTGAATAGCGTTATAATAAAATTTAGCGTAAACTTGCGGAAATTAAAATTTGCAGGAAATAATTAAGTGCGTTAAATAAATAAAAAGGAAAGAACGCACCGATATATTCTGGTTCACCACAACACGTGGCTAGTCCAGTCCCCGAGAGACTCTCTTGAGATTTTCCACTAACTTGTTAAGCTTACGGGTGCTCAACAAACCTTTACAACGTAAGGACACAAGCCTTAACACCTTTGCTCGGAGATACAACACTCCAAGACTTCAACCAAGGAAACACAAGTTCCTTACAACAAGAGAATCACAATTCTCTTACAAGTGTGTAAAACACTTAACACTCAAACAAAATACTCCTTTATGAGTAGGTATGAGTAAAAGAAGTAAGCTCTAGATCACAACAACTTTGGACAAGAATATGGCTCTCAAAAGCTTTATGAAATTGAATATAAAATGATAAACAAAAGTATGCAAGCTTATAGCAATGTAATGATCAGTTGTAGTATGTTGTTGTGTTTAAAACACTGAAAAGAAGCTGAATTTATAGTTGAAAAACTTGGCATTACCGTTGCCTAATTGCCAATTAAGAGTTGCTGATTTTACTCACTGACAATCGATTGTCAAACCCCAACAATCGATTGTCTGCCAGTCAGATCAAAATTCAATCCCAGATTTTACGCTTGATAATCGATTACTTACAATCCATAATCGATTGCTAGCAACGTTCAAAAAATCCTTTCCAGATTTTACCACAAACAATCGATTGTCCAGAATCAACAATCGATTACTCAGCAACGTTCAAAAAATCTTTTCTGGATTTTAATCAAAACAATCGATTATACAGAATCAATAATCGATTACCCAATAACGTTCAAAAAATCTTTTCCGGATTTTAATCAAAACAATCGATTATACAGAATCAATAATCGATTACCTGACGGTATTTGAAAACTTTACGACAACGGTCAGCTTCACAATCGATTGCACAAAGTCAACAATCGATTACTTATCAGTTTTTGAAAAACATTTTAGACACTGTCTCTTTGACAATCGATTGTCCAATGTAACAATCGATTATTTAATAAATTTGAAAATCACTGGAAGACACTGTCTAAACATAGTCGATTACCATTAGTTCATAATCGATTATTCTGAGTTTTGAAAAACTTTGATGGACACTGCCTCAGTCACAATCGATTGTCATTAGTTCACAATCGATTGTCATGCAGGTTTAAAAAACCTGATGCTCACTGTCTTACTCACAATCGATTTTCATTAGTTCACAATCGATTGTCATGCAATCTTGGCTTAAAACAATCGATTATCATAAGTACATAATCGATTATCTTAGTCCAGATTTTGAAGGCATGTCTGAAAATTATTTTGACTACTGTAAATATGCATGATTTAAAATCATTTGACATTTAAATTAAATATGCATGATTTTGGAAAATAGTTTTATGAGAAAAGCCATGTTACGAGTCAAGTTGTAGGATCAAGATCACAATTAAGAATGACTCAATTAAACTATAAAACTTTGTCTTGAGCTTGAATCTCGTTGTATGTCAATTGTGCGCTTGTTTTTTGAACTTCGTCATATATCAATTTTCGCTTCGTTTTTCATTCATCAAAACCTATACAAAAGAACACACGTTTTAGTATATTGCATTGAGAACGTGTTTCCAACACTATGAAAACACAATCAACAGTTTTTGGTCCTATTTTGTCCTTTTGGGTTTAAGAACTTGCACTTTTGTCAAATACCACACACTTTTAGAATAATTCAAGTTGGCCTTCTTCTTTTTCATTTTTCATATGGAATGGATTGGTTTTGCTATGAGGTACTCGATTTAGTATTCAGCTACCTGTAAGAATGGCTTCTCCCCACAAGTTCTGTGGCAAACCAGAACTTATCAATAATGCTTTCATTATCTCCTTTATTGAACAATTCTTTCTTTCTACAATCCCATAGGATTGGAGCGTGTAAGGGCCCACTTTTGATGAATAATTCCATATCTAAACATATTTGTTCAAAAGGAGATTCATATTCACCACCCCTATCACTTCTTATCATTTTGATTTTCTTGTTAAGTTGCGTTTCAACTTTATTTCTGTATTGCTTGAATTCATATATTGCTTCATCTTTACTATTAAGTAAGTAAACAAAGCAATATTGAGTACTACCATCAATAAAAGTTATGAAATACTTATTTTCCTCGCGAGATGGTATTGACTTCATTTCACAAATATCCGTGTGAATTAAATCTAAAGGATTTGAATTCCTTTCAACTGACTTATAAGAATTTTTTACATACTTAGATTCCACACATACTTGACATTTCGATTTGTCACATTCAAACTTTGGAAATACTTTCAAATTAATCATTTCTGTAAGGTTTTATAATTAATATGACCCAAATGTATATGCCATAATTCATTTGACTTATGTAAATAAGACGAAGAAGAAATTTTATTATTATTTTCAACATCCATTACATGCAGCTTGAAAAGGCCCTTGACGAGGTAATCGTTTCCTACAAACATATCGTTCTTACTTATTACAATATTATTAGATACAAATACATTTTTAAAACAATTCTTAACAAGAAGTCCAGCAGAGACTAAACTCTTCCTAATCTCGGGAACATGAAGGACGTTGTTCAATATCATCACTTTGCCGGAAGTCATTTTGAGAAATATCTTCCCATATTTTCAATCTTGGCCTTTGCAGCATTCCCCATAGAAAGCGTCTCATCGGGCCCAACAGGAGCATAAGTAGCAAAAGCTTCTCTAACAGCACAATCATGGCGAGTGGCTCCAGAATCAATCCACCACTCTTTAGGATTACCCGCCAAGTTGCATCCGGAAAGCAAGGAACATAAGTCATCAACATCATCATGCTTTTCAACCATGTTTGGTTGACCCTTCTTCTTGTCTTTCTTCAGAGCACGACACTCCGTAAATTTATATCTGACTTTTGCACAGTTGTAGCAATTTCTAGTGAGCCGCTTCATTCTTGGGTTGTATTTCGGTCTAGAAGCCTTCTTCCTCTTTTTGTTCTCTTCTAAAATATTTGCTCCCATTAGTTGAGTTTCCACGACCTCTCTTTTTCAGCAACTTTGTTATCCTCTTTGATTCTCTATCGAACAATAAGATCCTCAAGGGACATGTCATTTCATTTGTGTTTCAAGTAGTTTTGAAGTCCTTCCACAAAGGATGCAACTTCTCAATCATCAGTGCTACTTGGAATGCTTCATTGATGACAAAACCTTCAATAAAATTTCTGTTAGCAAAAATACTAAGATTACTACTTTCAACATCAGTATTAATTGTGATTTATACCTTCAACAAAGAGATCGTGAATAATCACTTGTACTTCCTGAACTTGGGTAATAACAGACTTGATATATACCATTTTGTAGTCTAAAAGTTTTGCAGAAATGAACTTATTCAACCCGACATCTTCAGTTCAAGTGCAGTCCATATTTCTCTTGATGTTTCCGCGCCACTGTAGATGTTATACGAAGCATCATCTAGCCCGCTTAAAATATAATTCTTGCACAAAAACTTTGAATGCTTCCATGCCTTAATCACGAGAAGACGTTCCCTTTCTGAAGTTTCATCGGACAACACAAGAACATCTCCCTTGATGAACTTCTGGAGACTTAAGTTAATCAAATAAAAAGAACATCCTTTTCTGCCAACACTTGAAATCAATCCTAACGAATTTTCTGGATTTCTCCATCAATGCCAATGCTACCAGTGTTTGGCTCGTTGAGATATTATCAGTCACCATTGGAATAGCTTGGTTTATACTATTTTTAATCATTTATGTAAAAGAATGGCACAAGCTTTAAAATCACGTCGATTTTAATCTCTAATAGAGTACAAAACTACAAAGGTTTTACTCTACAGAAACAACAAATATAGAAAATATATTAAATTTATTAATGTTGTTAATAAACGATATTTGTAAACTAATTCTGGAAAAATAAAGCAGAATAATATATAAACAGAAATTTTAAAGAAACAAAAATCAATTCGAGCCCACTGAATTCACAGTGTCTCCTTAAGAAATTTAATCCCTCCTAGTACCCAAGGTTATGGATTATGTCCTCCCAAGATAGAACGAATTACACACTTGTAGTGATACTTCAAACCTCAATGTTTCAGCGAACACAAAGTTTGTTAGCAAAACTTATTGTTGATTTTTTTGATATAAAAGTATGCAGAAGAAGGAGGAGAAACTCAGAAAATTGTATGAAATTCTGAGTAGAATAGTCTTGTATTTATAGCCAAAGTTGGGTTGAAATTTGAAGAGATGCAAATCTTCATATTAGTTGTTTATGAAAAATGGCCACAATATAAATGGTTATTTACTCAATAATAAAGAGGAAAAATAAAGAGAGAAAATTGAAGAGAATAATTAATTTTCTGTTACCAAAACAGAAAAATGGATTGAATTTAATATTAATATTTATTTTAATATTAATATTATGTTATTAAAACAAATATCTAATAATATTTATGTTAATATTTTATTATTAGCAAATAAATTTGGTCCAAAATATTAATCAATTAATCTATCATTTGACCAAATTCGTATCTGAAGCCAAGCCGAGCGACCGAGCGACGACGATGGAGTGAGGCTTGCCTTTTTCTCAACTCTTTAATAACTAGAATAAGAGCAATGTCTTATATACCCATAAAAAACATCTTCCTCTTCCAATATGGGGCATTGTCTCTTTGCAAGGGGGAGGCGGGAGGGTGAAACATAAAATTTCACTAAAAAATTTTATTTTCCTCCATTTCACGTTCACCCTCTTTTAAGTATTTAATATACTTAAATACATAAAACCCCAACATGTCTATACAATTATTTGCCTCTTTTGCTATCATCGGTTACTAGGGCTGTGCAAAATCAAACCGAACGTATAGTTTATTGGCTTATTGATATCAAACTGTAAGGGTAATGGATGATGAACGGATTAAGAATTTATAATTAACGGCTTAACAGTTTGGGGGCGGATTACTCAATTTTCTTATCGGATATACCGTTAAGAAATTCTATATTTACACTTTTATATCTATGTATATAAATTTGTTACTACATTATTGCATAAGTAGTTGTACATAGAATGATAGAACTGTCTATAGCTAATGCCAGTCGTCTTTGGCTTCTCATGAATTATGAGTGGACATGAGTTATATTCCTCTCTAGGATTAGTATTATGTTTGTAGATAACAATGCTAATAGTATTGATTGTTTTAAAAACTAACAGAGACAGTTTGAACTATGCATTTGGCAGTTTTGTATTGATTGTTCAAAAATTTTAATTTGATTTAGCCGATAAATTGCTCGATAATCGTAATCTCATACCAATTCACCCAATAAGCACCCCTACCGGTTCCTACCCGGCTTCCATTTTGTTTGACACTAATTTCTTACTATATCCTTTTGAAAAAATGATGTTATATTTTCTTAGTAAGAAATTTTTATAGGCATACAAAATTAGTGTCATGTTTAAGATCATTAGTTTCGAAAGCTTCAGAGATTTATAAATATTGTGTTATATTTAAGATTAAAGTTTCAATAATTTTGACAATAGATAATTGCTCAAATAGTTAATATTCTCTATTTTTATACATAAAGTTGTGAGTTCAAGTCACCAGGGGAGCAAAATTATAAGCTTATGACAAAGACATTCAATTGTTTGACCAACTATCACATGATATGTTATTCCCTCACTTTTATTTTGTGTGACCACTTCCCTTTTTTAGTTTACTCTAAAAAGACTCTAAAAAGAATGACACACTTTATATGTTTAAAAACAAGTTAACATTAATTTTACTATTTTTCATTAATGAGATGATTTATAACCTAATTTATTATAAGATGTTGGTCAAATTACCAGTAATTACAATTGAAAAATAAGATGAAGAAAAATAAATAAATATTCTTCAGGCTAAGGTACGTATATCTCGCTCTCTTTAAGGATATTCAAGCCTATTCCAGTACCATCTTCACATGTCCAGCAGTAATACTATTGACTTGTCCCCTCCAGGATACAACAACCCGACAATATCGCATGGCTCGAATAAATTCTGGACAAGTTGTTGAGTTCAAAGCTCCACCAAGATGAACACCTTCCTTCAACAAAAATTAATATTCTCTTTTGTAGAGAAGAAGTTAGAGACTTAGATTTTTTTCTTTCACTTAACTCTCTTATATACGATATCAACCACACCTTTTTCATGTACACCATAACACTTTTTTCATTCTCAACACAAAGAAAAAATATCACAATTTATAAGTATAGAATCTCCTCCTTGAAATAAATAATAAAATAGGGAAATAATAAAATAGTAGAACATGGGTTAATGGTTACAAATTATAATCTTTCGTGGGTAATTAGTAGTAAATCATGGCATTAGTGGTTTAACGAGTTACACTAATTACTATTTTCTTACTAATTTATAACCACTATCTCACAAAAAATAATGCACTTTAATATTATAATTTTGATATAAAAATGCGCTAACATTAACATTCCCCCACTCATTTTAATATTTTAAAAAAAGATAGTTTACCAGTTAAAGGAGACTATTACACATAATGAATATGTGCTCTGTATTGAACCTCTACTTAGTAAAATAACGATATCTACTCTAGAGTCAGTAGTGATCTCAGACTTGAACTATGACTGTTTAAGGAAAATAAAGTATCACTACTTATACATAATAATCAAGGTGCTAACATGAATTTTATGAGCCATCACATTTTGAGAACAAGTTCAATTCTCATAGAAAGCGGCCTACTTCCACACTCACATAGTTGAAATCTGTCAAGGGTGCTCCTGTAACGGTAACACCTCACTCATATGAGCTACTACTTTTCATTAAGAGTTAATAAAACTCTACCTCGCAAATTATTACAGGGCACTCACATCATAGGTATGGAACAATAATAAAAGTAATGTATTTCACCAAGCCACATATGATTTGTTATTCCCATTGAACCTCGTTATAAGAACTCTAGTCCTCGGTTTGGATTTCCTCATATATGACTTAAGAGTTTATGGGCTTCAATCACATCCCTCCAGATGTTATCCAGACTATTTCTCTTGATAAGGCCTTAGTTAGTAGATCTGCAAGATTATCATATAATCAACATTGTTAGCACCACTTTTTAAATGTCATATAATATTATATTTTCCTTCTTATAGGTTTGGATTTATCGTTGTAATAACGGTTTTATACTCTATCAATAGCAGCGGTTCTATCCCAACGAATTAAAATAGGAAGAATTAGTCTTTCAAAATAAGAAATTTGAAATAATAAATATCTTAACCAATTCGATTCCTCACTAGCTGAAGCTAGCCTCCATAGTAGAGTTAGAAATTATTATTTTTAATTTCCAATAAATGGCACCATCTTTCAAAGATAAAATGTTCCCATCTGTATTAGAAAAGCCTTTCAAGTACAGAAGGATATTTTTATAAGATAAGCTATTCGTTTTTATACTAGGTAAATACCTCACAACTCTTATTATGGCATGTCAGCGTTCATTACCCAGCTTGCTTGTAAACCTTCTATGTACACATCCTTATGCAATCTCAAATCAAGTGCAATCACTCGCATATTCTCAAGCTTCCAATTAATCTAGCATATTCCTTTAGATTTATCACATCATTATCACTTTGTACAAGAAATAACTCTTTAATAAAAAAGAGTTGCAAATTGCTTGCAACCAATAAAATTATTTTTTTAAAAACTTTTCTCAATATAATGTGGTTGGTTAAAGAAAATTCCATCATATGTACTAGTAAGTTTTACTCCAAGAACAAAATTTGCCGCACCAGATCTTTCATGTCAAAGTTATTAGTAGCATACTTTTAGTTTTTTCAATAATTATGTTAGAGCCAAATATGTCACGACCCCAAAATCGACCTGGCCATGATGGCGCTCATCGTGAAACTAGGCCAGCCGATACAATCCCAAATCAAATCAATATTTTATAAAAGGAATGTTTTAGACTATTAATTAAATAAAATCCCATAATATGAGTCTAAGTAACAAGTGCGGAAGGAAAACACAAGTCCGACATCGGGGTTTCATAAGTCACGAGCACCAACTAAGGTCTGAGTATAGTGAAGACTATCACAGTCTTGAAAATGCTAAAACAGTCTAAGGAAGATAAGAGGGAGAAGGGCAAGGCTGAAAACACCATGAAACTACCTTGTCGACTCCAAATGACCTTCTAGATGAAAGATTAACGCTCGCTATCGCGACCCGCGACTCCTGGATCTACTTACAAGGTGCAGAGAATAATGTGAATATGCTAACTCAGTAAGTAATAAAAGTAAATAAATACTGAGCAGTAATAAAATAAATAATCCACGTCATACGACTACAGTGAGTACAATATGTTTCCAAAACAGTATATAAATCAATGGCCTTGTCTTATAATTAGAGGGGTGCCTATTTGAGGTCTTTAGATAATTCAAACATGTTGATTTTCGATGGTAGTCACCGAGTAAGGGGTCAATTCATTTGATGTGTATTTATACTTGTCCCTTGGGTCATTTTTCACAAAAATCATAAGTATAGAGCTTGTATAGTAGAAAATTTTCTTTGAGGCACAAGGTATTTGATAAAGGAAATGCTTCTTTGAATAATTTATACATGCGTACATGTTTCTCCATTGGGCTCGATTAATTTACATGGACACGGTTCGTTCGATCATTTGACCCATTACAAAGTTTCCCTATCGAGATCCTTTTGGCACGAAGTATTTTCCCTTGATAATAAATCATCTGAGAGTGATGCCCCCAGTATTTGAGGTTGAATACAGAGAAGCCTCGGGTACTATTGAATTGACCCCAAGTAGCACATATAGTTGTTACCTTGTTAAAAATCTCATCGGAAAACCCTATTTGGGATAAAAGCTGATCTAAGGCAAAAGAAAAAGTGTAACACATACTTGGAAATTGTTCGCCCTCTGCTGTGCCAAGTTTATAAGATCCCTTCCCAACGATATCAAGGACTTTGTGGCGTCCTTCCTAATTTTGGCTGAGTTTTCTTTCATTTGGATGTCGAGTGTTGATGGTGTCTTTTCTTTAGTCTAAGTCCCTAATTCTAATATGGTGAAGGTTGGTTCTTCTATTATAATATCTCTCGATTCTTTATTTTTACGCATCCATTCGAACGAGTGGAGCTTCTCAATTTTCGTCCAATAGTTCGAGGTTAGTATTCATAGCCTCGTAATTTGATTCTTTCATTGTATGTTCAGATTTAGTGCTAGGTTCTCTAACTTTGACCATAATTAAGGCTTTAGAGTCGTATACTAAGGTGAAGGGGGTTGCCCTTATACTGGATTTTGATGTTGTTCAATATGCCCAAAGAACCTCGAATAGAATTTCTTTCCATTTTCCCTTGGCATCGTTCAATTTGTTCGTTGAATTGGCCTGCCCATTTCCATTTGGATGATATGGTTTGATAAGATCCTTTTGATTTTCTTGAGAAACTTTGATACCTTGCTGCCGATGAATTGCTTTCCGTTGTCGCATACGGTTTTGGCAGGTATCTCGAATTGGTATATGATGTAATCCTAGATGAAGTCTATAACTTCTTTTTGTCTGAATTTCCCAAAGGCATGTGCTTCCACTCATGTAGAGAAGTAGTTAGTCATAAACAAAATAAATTTAGCTTTATCTGGAGCCGATGGCAGAGGGACGACAATATCCATCCCCCATTTCATGAGTGGCCACGGGGATATGACTGAATGAAGTTGTTCTCTGGGTTGATGGATCATTGGTGCATACATTTGGCATTTACTAAATTTTCGAACAAACTCCCTACCATCTTTTCCCATACTATCCCAATAGTATCCTACTTTGATGACTTTGTAAACTAGTGATTCGGCACCAGAGTGGTTCCTAGAAGTACCTTCATGGACTTCTTATTGAACATAATCGGTGTACCTTTGTCCCAAACATACTAATAATGGTCTGTCAAACTTCCTCCTGTACAATGTTCCATCTTCAATCAATGCGAATCGAGCAGCTCTCATAGGGCCCTCGACTCTTTAGGGTTCGATGGGAGCTTTCCGTTTTTCAAGTACTCGATATATTTATTCTTCCAACCCCAAGTTAAACTTGTGTTGTTTATCTCAGCATGACCTTCTTCAATCACTGATCTCGAGAGTTAAATGACAGAACCCGAGCTTATTTCTTCCTCCTAGACTAATGACCCCAAATTTGCAAGAGCATCAGCTTCACTATTCTGCTCGCGAGGTACGTGCTACAAGGTCCATTTAAAACGGTGCAAAGTCACCTGTAGCTTGTCCACATACCTTTGCATTCTATCCTCTCGAACCTTGAAGGTTTTGTTTACTTGGTTCACTACCAGAATAGAGTCGCACTTGGCTTCAATGACCTCCATCCACAAGATTTTAGCTAGTTCGAGACCTGCAATCATGGTCTCGTACTCGGCTCCATTGTTAGTCATCTTAGAAGTTCTAATAGATTGTCTAATAGTGTTACCCGCGGGCAGGTTCAAAATGATGCCTAGCCTGGACCCCTTCACATTCGAGGTGCCATTTGTGAAAAGGGTCCACACTCCCTATGATGTACCTGATTTTAAGACGAGTTCTTTCTCGACTTTAGGTACGAGGGTCGGTGTGAAATCGGCCACGAAGTCTGATAAAATATGAGACTTGATGGCCATTCATGGTTGATATTCGACATCATACCCACTGAGTTCGACGACCCATTTGGACAATCGGCCCAATAGCTCGGGCTTATGCAAAACATTACGAAGTGGGTAAATGGTTAATACACTTATGGGGTGACATTAAAAATACTGTTTTAGCTTCCTGGAGGCGCTTGTCAACGAAAGTTCCAATTTCTCTAAGTGTGGATATCTAGTTTCTGCTTCTCCTAGAGTTCGACCTACAAAATAAATAGGAAGTTGCATACCTTGGTCTTCTCAAACCAGGACACCACTTACCGTGATCTCCGAGACTGCCAAGTATAAGTAGAGTTTGCATCTGCCTTTGGATTGTGAAGCAATGGTGGGCGCGAGCGGTATCACTTTAATTCTTCAAACGCCTGTTGGCATTCTGGGGTCCAGGTAAAATCGTTCTTGTTTTTGAGTAGAAAGAAGAATCTATGACTCTGATCCGACAATCTCTATATGAATCGGCCTAAGTCAGCTATCCGCTCCATCAACCTTTTCACGACTTTAACAGTGTCTACAGATATGATGTATCTGATAGACTTGATGTTATTGGGTTGATCTTGATTCCCCGTTTTACACCATGAAGCCAAGGAACTTGTTTGAGCTGACCAACACATTTCTCGGGGTTCAGCTTCAAGTTGTATTTTCTTAGTATCTTGAATGTTTCATGCCAATTTGTCAAATGATCCTCTATGTGCAGGGATTTAATTATCATGTCATCAATTACTTCTATTGATTTACCTATCTGTTCTTCAAAAATTCTATTTACTAGGCGCTAGTAGGTAGTTCATGCATTTTTTAGCCCGAAGGACATTACATTATAACAATATATTCCATACTTGGTGATGAAAACTAAGGATCTCATGGCCGTCCATGGCGTCAATCGTGTGATCAATATTATGCAGTGGAAAAGAATATTTGGGACATGCTTTGTTTAAATCCTTATAGTCTACACACATCCTAAGTTTGTTCCTTTTTTTAGGAACTATGACTATATTAGCTAACCATTCGGAGTACTTTACTTCCTAAATGGACCCTATTTTGAGAAGTTTAGTTACCCCATCTTTTATGAATGCATGCATTACCTCGGACTGGGGTTTTCTCTTTTGTTTCACTAGTTTGAACTTTAGGTCCAAGCTTAGTCGATGCGTTGTTATTTTCGGCAGGACCCCTATCGTGTCTAAGTGGGACCAAGCAAAACAATCTATGTTATCTAAGACAATGAATAAGCATTTTCCTGAATTTTGGGGTTATCCACGTTCCCAAATATACCTTTCGCTCGGCAGGTGCTCGATAAATATAACTTGTTCCAACTCTTCGACCATTGATTTGGTAGCATCAGAATCTTCGGGAACAACAAAAGTTCGAGGAGTCAAAAAATCTTCCTCTTCCATTTCCTGCTTCTCCTATTCAGTCGAGGCTGGTGGTAGTGATTGCTTTTCAGCTTCTTGTTTACTCTTGATACCCAATCATTCCAACATTGATAGCGTCGAATCGACATTACCTCTTTGACCACAAACATTTATTTTGCAGCTTGCTGCTCCCATACACCGGTTTTACCCCGTTCAACGTCGGGAATTTCATCATTTGGTGGAGAGTTGAAGGGATTGCCCTCATGTTATGGATCCAAGGCCTCCTGAGTAGGACGTTGTACCTCATGTTGCCCTCGATCATGTGAAACTTGGTACTTGGATAGTTCTAGCTACGTTCACTGATAGGATAATCTCTCATTTATTTTTTTCAAGACCGGAGTTGCGGGTACGATCTGATCTTATAGGCCAAGTTGCTCCACGACCCTCGATCGGATGATATTTGCCGAGTTACCTGGATCCACTAAAACATGCTTAAATTGAACTTTATTTTGTAAGATAGAGATTACCAGAGCATCATAGCGAGGCTAAGAAATTCCTTTTTCGTCATCGTCGTTAAATGATACGATGCCAGCTGGAACATATTCTCCGGTCCCTTTCTCCCTAGTAATTGATACCTTGGTGCGTTTGACCTTGGGACCTTGTGATATATCGACTCCTCTGCTGATCATATGAATTACATAATATGGCTCTTCATCTTTAATTTTCTTGTTGGTGTCCCTTTCCCTAAAATAATTCTTGGCTCGATCACTTAGGAATTCTCGAATGTGGCTCTCATTGAATAAATAGGCTACCTCCTCTCTCAATTGCGTGCAATACTTCATCCTGTGACCATGCCTTCTATGATATTTACACAGCAGATTAGAGTTCCTTTGGGAAGGATCGGTTTGTATGGACCTAGGCCATCTAGTGTTTTTGATTCTTCCATTTTCTAATATGATACCTGGCACATCGACACTAAAATTATACTCCGATAATGGAGGTGCCTTTGTGGGGTCGGCGCACTTGCCAAAACTATTTTTGCTCATGAGTCCCTGAGAATTCTATCCTCGATCACTTCTGATCATTCTGGGCATGGTTGCATCCCGAACCATTATTCCTACAATTTGAGGTGTATGGTTGATATCAGTATTTGTTCGATCTTACCTCTTTATCGATGTCCCTTTGATTTTTAGCGGCTGACCTGTTTGGGTGCACTGAAACGGAAGATATCCTAATTGGTCATTCTCGACTTTGATCTTCCATTGGTACAAATTGTTTACATCATCCCAAGTTATAATCGGATATTCAATTAGATTTTGGTTCAACTAACATGATGCAATCGAACTTCGTTCATTCAATCCTTGAGTGAAAGCTTGAACAGCCCAATCATCTATGACCAGTGGCAACTCCATATGTATTGAAATCGGGATACTAACTCCCTCCACATTTCATTATCCCTTTGACTTACTTTGAAAAGGTATTCCTTGGCGTAATCTTTATAGCTTCGGCATGTGCCTTTATGAAAGAGTGCCAACATGACAAATGGTCCGATGGAATTTGGTGGTAGATTGTGGTACCAAATCATTGCTCTCTTCGACAGGGTTTCCCCTGAATATCTTCAATAAAATAGGTTCGACCTCATCATCTTCCAAATCGTTACCCTTGATGGGGCATGTGTAGGAGGTGACATGCTCGTTGGGATCGGTGGTCCTGTTGTATTTAGGTATGTCCGGCATACAAAACTTCTTTGGTATGGGTTTTAGAGTCGCACTCGAAGGGAACAACTTTTGACAAGTTTCTTTGAATCTACCCCTTTTAGAATTAGTAGTGCCCCCGGTATCTGATCAACTCGGGAGTTGTATGTTTCCAATTTTTTATCATTAGCTTCGATTTTCTTCTCTCCTGACTCAATTCTTTTAGTGATCTCCTCCAGCATTTTCATTATTGCAGGATCAATCCCCGATTCGTTACCATTTGATTTTTCTGGGACTGGCTCGGTACGACGAGTGATTTTTGGCTCAACCTTCACTCGGAGTCCTATGTTGATTTTATAACTGAGTAATAGCAGCCCGTTGATCCTGTAGCATCTCAAATATCAACTATAGACTAGCTTCTTCCTCTCCTCTACCTTGTGTACCTTGGCCACCAGATTGGCCTTCTCTACGTACACTCCCTTCGAGGTCCGTGCCTAGGTCAACATTTAAAGCAACGTGCGAACTAACATCAACTGGATTGGCAACCGGTGCTCCCCCGAGATTAGCCTATGGAACCTCAGCTCTTGGAGTAATTACATTATCGTTTTCCCTGTGAAACCCGAGATCATATTCACCTTGTGTGGATGTATTTTGTGAGTTTGACATGTTTACCTGATAGCAAAGACACTTTACAAGAACAAACATAAAATAATATGTGTTATCAGAATCAGTACCGAACAATCACTATTATTCTTAGCCCCACGGTAGGCGCCAAACTATTTACTCTCAAATTCATATTTAACAATTAAACTTATATTATGGTTTTAATGATATGTGATTTCGTTCAATACTAATTGATACGTAATAAAATAAATAATAAACCAGAGAATAAAATAAATCAAACCAGGATGCTAGCTAGGTCTCGACCTCGACTTGGGGTAGTCTCGAGGTGGGATCGTAAGAATAGTAAATGATAAAGCAACTCTGATGAACAGTGAGTGAAATAGCAGGAAAGTAATGAGTATATATATTCTTATCAATGAACAATGATGACCCTTACAAATGAATAAGATCCTACTTTATATAATAAAGAAGTCCTAAATAATGTACCGTTCTAATTATAGTAGGAAACCATATTAACATTTAATTAATCATTGGAGATTGATCCATTACGAGATTCACGCCACGATCCTCGATAAATTGCGGATATCTTGCCTTTTTCATTATCAAGCTATACAGATATCACTCGAGATCTGCCTCTTTCTGGCCGCAATCGATATCGACCTTAGCCCATACTCAGATGTCCTAGTTCTTTGATGTGATACTCCTATCTTGGCCAAAGAATAAAATCGGGTAATCCCTATTTCTACCACCGTATACAGACTGTCAAATTCTACTGATGTGAGGTTTTGATTCAATTCAAATGGAGCCTTAATGGGCCTTGCGCGTGCTCAAGCGACATTTGAGGTAAGATCCAACGCACAATTCCAGTGATGCATGAGAACACCTTCGTGAATATTGGCAAACTCAATGCCCAATTAAATCTTTAAGAGGGCCAAGATCCTTAATTTATTTCAAAATGGCTTTAAAATCATGTACTAGCTCTAATGTACTCCTAGTTCATCTACACATATGAGAACCATCACCATGTTGCCTGTAACCTTCTTTAATTTGTGGAAATGAATTTGGACCAAATCCGAGGCAAGTAGAGAAATGGTGAGCTTGTCGCTCCAATGTCTTGAAATATGTTTTAACCCTATATATAAAGACATATCTGACAGCAGTTTGCACTATGTTTTCATGCCGGGCTACAGTAGATTCATATACACTTCTTCACAGCCTAGTGTTTAACCAAAAAGTAAAATTTCGATCAAAGCTTCAATTTACAAGAACTCGGGTTAATGAAAATCAAAGAATGAATGATGAAAAATGATTTTTCCAAAAATAAGATAATTAGAAAAAAGCAAAGTAAACCAATGTATTCAGATAATATTTCCTGTCCTTACAAATGACTAATCTCCTTCTTTTTATAGTTATCTCTAATATATACGTTTTGCTTTTGTTATAATTGGGTTATTATGGACAATTAAAGGCATTAAATGATACGTTACATAACCATTTTAATTTAATACATATTCTCTAACATTTTCAATATTTAATGATCATTAAATATTGTATCTGTACTTCCTTATACTATTAGGTTCATTCTCCTAAATTATTGAATTTAAATATATATGAGTGTCGAGTCTACTCGTGCTAGTGCTCATGTTTATGCTCGTATCCGTTGCAACTCGTGCCTTTTTGCTAATCATCATTCTTTGACCAGCCTTCATGTCATGATGTGTCATCCTTCAATAGGTTCGATATGTGTAAACTCAATTTTTCCTAATACAGATAGTCCGCTCACTTGCCATTTATTCATCAATTGAATATTTGGGAAGTGAATTTCATTAAAGCGGCATTTTTGCCGCCATTAATGCTTATCATAGAATCGGCGCTTCAATTGTCACTTCCATTTAATGCTCATTACACGTGGCACCTTTTCGTTACTTCTGCGACTTTGCAGCGTTATAAGGCTTTTTTACACCTTCACCAATTACAAAGAAAAAGTTTTCATTATAATCTTTCCATCATTGCACATTTTTCTTCGACGGTTTCTTCCTAGTATAAACATAGTTTTCATCTTTATCTTATTTGATAGTGAAGATTTTGGTCCGGTTGGTGAAGCACCCCTAGCTTCTTTCTCTACTTCTGTTCATGTTACTTCCATTCCTGTGATTCATTCTTTGCCGATCGTGGCTGTCATTGTTCCTCCCTAAACTACTCCTCCTTCATCTGTTCCTTACCCCAAAGTTGGGTCCTCAAGCAGAGGTGAAACAATGAGGCAAGTCATTATTGAAGTTCCTGTTAAGGGTAATCTTTTGAAGAAATCAGGTTAAGCTGACGTGTGGATAAAACCTTTGATTGGTCCAATCGAGAGAGCTAAGCTCGATAACAACATTTCCTTGACCTTGATGAATGACATCGTGCATGCTTCTTTAAAGGTATCCTGATGTTTAGCTTAAAGCATATATATTTCTATGTATATCGCCTCATATTTTCCATTTGTTTCATCAACTTGGGATGTTAAATGCTATGATTTATATTAATTTGAAGTGTTTTTATGTGTAGGAATGATTCGAGAGCAATTGGGGGGCAAAACACGCGAGACTTGAGCCAAAATGAACGAAACCGGGCAATGTGCGAATTTGGTCATCACAGGTGGCGCCCGGACCTACTTGTGGTGCCAAAAACATTAGCTAAAAATATAGGGGCACCGGGCTGGGCGTCAGTGATGCGAATTTTATCCTATTTTGCATGGGACACAATTATTTCGGCCCTAAACCTACCCAACTCGTATAAAAGCAAGATTAAACATATTTTTTGAGGGGAGGACGCCGCTTTGGTGATATCTAACACACTTTGAAGGATAATTCACGTGTAGGAACATACACCACACTTGGAGGAGGCTACTAATTAGTTTTTCTTCTCTTCTCTTCTCTTCCTTTAATTTCATAGTTTATTAGTTCTAGAGTTTTGGGTGCTACATGAACATTGTAGTTTGTAGCTTGAATTGTTCTTGTTATTTTATCACATTGGTTTGATTATTCAATCTTGTGCTTAATTATTTGATTGCTTGATTACTAATTGAATACTATCTATGAATCTAGGGTTGAACTCGGGAGAGGGAATTCTAGATTGCATATAAGATTCATATAATATTGAGTAGAGCGAATCTTAACCCTTAAGGTGAGCGGATTTGCGGTTAGGATAGGAATATACCTAATTGCCTTGCTTGATTATTATATGGGAATTACGATTGCGTTCTTATTAACCCTAATTCCATAGTAAAATAGGTTTTAGGTTAGCTTGAATAGGCGAGTTGTACTTCGGGAGAAGACTAGGAGCAATATTAACCCCGTATCAATAAACTAGATAAATTAATTAGACAATTTAGGTAAAAAAAACTTAACGAGATTATTAGCTAACCTATAGTTCTAGAATATCCACTTATATTTAATTCGTCTTTAAGCTTGTCATTATTTTCTTTAATCTCTTAGTTACTACTCTAGATTATCTTTAATTAAATATTCATACGTTAGGATTTGCTTGAACAGATTACTTGTTTGGTTTAATTTAGTTGATAGTTAATCACAAGTCCCTGCGGGTACGATATCTAGACTTACTTTCCTATATTACTTGTCGACCACGTATATTTGCGTGGGTGTTTGCGAGCAACAAGTTTTTGGCACCATTGTTGGGTCTTGAATATTAGCCACTTGCTAGTTTTTGCTTTAATTATTTACTACGTCGAGTCTAACGTTACTTGATTGTTGCTCGGATCTCAGGAACTTTGATTGAATACGCAGGGTCAGAAGCCAGGACCGACTTCAAGGCTTTGATCCTAAACCTAAGAAAATATTTTACAGGAGGTTGCGGGAAGCAAGGGACACGAATAATATTCAGGCACTTGTTCAATTTCTTGTGGACATGACAGAGGAGCAAACCATGGCTATTCAGGAGGTGGCGATGCCCAGCATTGCTAATGTCACCTCCAGTATAGTGAAACCCAGGATCACTGGGCACTTTGAGCTGAAACAGAGCATGATCCATTACTTCATGCAAACGGTCAATTTATGGGTCTTCCATACGAGGATCTACAACAGCATATTCTGAACTTCTTTGAGATTAGTGATACTTATATCACTAACGGGGTCACTCAAGATTATGTGAGGCTCACACCTTTTCCATTCTCTCTGTTGGGCGAGGCTAAGCGATGCCTAAAGGAAGAACCAGCTAATACCATTGCATCATGAGATGATCTGGCAAGAAAATTTCTGGCAAGTTTCTTTCCTTCAGGAAAAACTAGAAAGATCAAAAGTGAGATAGTGGCCTTCAAATAAAAAGCGGGAGAATCCTTATACTCGGCTTGTGAAAGGTTTAAAAGGCTACTCAGAGACTGTCCTCATCACAATCAGACGAAGGAAGAGTTGGTTCACACTTTCATAGAAGGGCTACATTCTGAAACAAAGATCATGGTAGATGCTGTAGCTGGGGGTCAAGTGTTAGAGAAAAGCTTTGACGAGATATATGCATTATTGAACAAATTCTCCAAAAGCAATCCGGATTGGCAAGGGGATATGGGCAAACACACAGTGCAAAAGTCTGTAGGAGTTCTTGAGTTAGATGTTGTCTCAGCATTATCAGCGCAGATCACTACACTGACCAATCAAGTCAACCAGATGAACTTGATTATCAACAAGTAACAAATACAACCGGTACAACAGGTTCAAGCTTTTTGTTAATATATGGAGAGGGTCACACGAGCGACATATGCCCCGCAAACCCAGAGTCTGTCTGATATGTGGGTAATTCAAATAGGGGCCAAACAAATCAAAATGAGAATACTTACAATCCCAACTGGAAGAACCACCCAAACTTTTCTTGGGGTGGAAACCAGGGCACTTCAAATCAATACAGGCCTCAAGCACCTCTGAAATAGTATAGACCACCTCAAGTTGAACAACAAGCAAGTCCTACAAGTCACCTTGAAGAAATGTTCAACAAAATGATAGCTGAACAGCAAGCTCTCATCATAACAGTGAGAAATTTGGAGTGTCAAATGGGACAGCTTACTAGTGCTCAAAACACTAGACCAGCTGGAGCTCTTCCAAGTGACATTAAAGCAAATCCTAGGGCAACCCTTAATGCCGTGTCATTGACGAATGGGTGACATCTGGAGGAAGTTCTACCTAAAGAGAGGAAACAAGTGATTTTTAATGAGAAGATAACCACTATTGAATCATCATCAGATAAAGCTAAGGAGCGAGAGAAGCCAGCTGGAAAGGTGGTGGCTGAGCAATCTCTGCAATTGGTTGCAAGGCTACCACCTCCATTCCCTCAAAGACTCAAGAAATTAAGAGATAATGCCGCATATAAGAAGTTTCTTGGTATCTTGAAGTAGGTGCAAACTAATATTCCATTGGTTGACATCTTATAACAAGTACCCAAATATGTTAAGTACATCAAGGACATTGTGGAAAATAAAAGGAGGCTAACCAAGTTCGAGACTATGACACTCACTGAGGAGTGCAGTTCCAGAATTCAAGGTAAGTTACCTCAGAAATTGAAAGATCCAGGTAGCTTCACTATCCAAATCTCGATCGGTAAACATGTTGTTGGGCGACCTTTATGTGATCTTGGAGTAAGAATCATTTTGACGCCGCAATCTATGTTCATACAGTTGGGGTTGGGTGAACCATGCCTAACGACAGTTATCTTACAGTTGGCAGATTGCTCCCTTGCTCATCCTGAGAGAGATTGAAGATGTGCTCGTTCAAGTAGGTTCTTTCATATTCCCTACTGATTTCATTATCATGGATTACGAGCCTGATCAGGAAGTCCCATTTATTTTGGGGCGTTCATTTTTAGCCACGGACCGAGCTATTATTGAAGTTTGGAAGGAAAGATGACGATGAGAGTAGGTGACCGAGTGAAGGTATTCAATGTGCATAGAGCACTCAAGCTACCAGCCCATTATGAAGAGTTATTCATGATCTCTGCGGTGGAGAGTGATGCCACATCGTTATTACCCTATATGAGCCTTGCAGATCCTGTTGAACAAGTATTGATTGGGGATGTAGAAAATAGTGAAGATAAAAGGATAGAAGAAATTGAGCAGGTGTTGAATATGTCCTGTAGTTATGTACATGGGTTCAAAAAATTTGAAGAATTGGACAGGCTTGTTACTCTGACCTTCCCCAGGCCATCTATTGAAGAAGCTCTGATCCTATAACTCAAGATACTTCCAATGCATATGCGCTACGCTTATTTGGGAAACTCTAAGACACTGCCCGTGATTATTTCATCCAGCTTGACCAACATTCAAGAAGAAAAATTGCTCAGAGTCCTCCGCGAGCATAAAAAGGCCATTGGGTGGACTATAGCTGACATCAAGGGTATTAGTGCATCATTTTGCATGCATAAAATCTTTTTAGAGGACAAACACCGCCCGAGTGTGGAGCTGTAAAGGAGATCAAATCCCATTATGAAAGAGGTGGTAAAAAAAGGAAGTAATCAAGTTACTCGATGCAGGTATCATTTTTCCTATTTCTGATAGTAACTGGGTAAGCCCGGTTCAATGTATGCCCAAAAAGGGAGGAATGACTGTAGTCGAGAATGAGAAGAATGAGTCGATTCCCACTTTCCCTGTTACGGGATGGAGAGTTTGCATTAATTATAGAAGGCTCAATAAGGCAACTCGCAAGGATCACTTCCCACATTCATTCATCGACCAAACGCTATATAGGTTAGCCGGGCATGAATATTACTACTTCATTGATGGTTATTCAAGATACAATTAGATTTTCATATACCCAGAGGATCAGGAGAAGACTACTTTTACTTGTCCTTATGGCACTTTTGCCTTTAAACGAATGTCGTTTGGTCTTTGTAATGCACCAGCCACTTTCCAGAGATGCATGATGGCTATTTTCACCGACATGGTGGAAAAATCTGTGGAAGTATTTATGGATGATTTTTGAATTTTTGGGTCTTCTTATGATGATTGCTTGAGAAATTTAAGCAAAGTGCTAGCCCATTGTTAAGAAACAAACCTGGTAGTAACTTGGAAAAAGTGCCATTTTATGGTACAAGAAGGCATCGTGTTGGGTCACAAAGTGTCTAGAAGCGGTATTGAAGTTGATAAAGTTAAGGTGGAGGCGAGTGAAAAATTACCTCCACTTATTTCAATGAAGGGTGTCCAGAGTTTCTTAGGACACGCGGGTTTCTATCGGCGCTTTATGAAAGATTTTTTAAAAATTGCTACTCCTTTGTGCAGGCTGCTTGAACAGAATGTTACATTCAACTTTGATGAGGCTTGCCTCAACGTATTTGAATAACTTAAAAAGAATTTGGTTATTTCTCCCATTATTATGACGCCTGTTTGGTTTTTACCATTTAAAATTATGTGTGATGCGAGTGACCTTGCTATTGGGGCAGTGCTAGGCCAGAGGAAGGACAAGGTATTTTATTCCATCTACTATGTGAGTAAGACTCTTGATGATGCATAGTTAAACTACACCACCAATATGAAGGAGTTGTTAGCTGTTGTGTGGGCCTTTGAGAAATTCCGGGCATACTTGGTGGGAACAAATGTCATAGTCCATATGGATGATGCAGCAATCATGTATTTGTTTACAAAAAAAGGAATCTAAGACTAGATTGATGCTCTGGGTTTTATTGTTGTAGGAATTTGATGTAGAAACCGAGATCAGAAGGGGACAAAGAACCAAGTAACTAACCATCTATCAAGGTTGGAAAATCACGATCACGTGGAGGAGGGTGGCAAAATTAAAGAAGTATTTCCTGATGAGAAACTTTTTGCTATAACCCAAGACCCTCCCCCAGGGTGTGCAGACTATGTGAATTACCTTGTGAGTGGGTTAATTTCTCCCTAAATCCAATCTGAAGCTAGAAAGCGGTTTTGACATGATATGAACTTCTATTACTGGGATGATTCCTATTTGTTCAAGCAATGTTCAGATCAGTTAATGAGGAGATGCATTCCTGAAAAAGAGGTGGAATTAGTGTTGTATGATTGTCAAGCATCACCTTATGGGGGCTATCAGGGAGAGATAGAACAGCTGCAAATGTGCTAAACTCTGGTCTCTTTTGGTAGACTTAATTCAAGGATGCCCATGCTTTCGTTAAGAAGTCTGACCAACGTCAGAGAACGGGAACAATCACAAGGAAGCATGAGATGCTTTTAAATAACATTCTAGAAGTTGAGCTTTTTGATGTGGGGATAGATTTTATGGGGCCACTCCCACCATCCAAAGGAGATAAATACATTGTGCTAGGCGTTGACTACGTGTCAAAATGGGTGGAGGCAATTGTTTTACCTACGAATGATGCCATGGTGGTAGCCGCTTTTGTGAAAAAGAATATATTCTCGAGATTTCGGACTCCACGTGCCTTAATCAGTGATGAATGGACTCATTTTTGCAATCGATTGTTGAAACTTTCTGGTTAAGTATGGAGTTCGTCACAAAGTTGCTATAGCATATCTTCCATAGACAAGTAGGAAAGCTGAGGTGTCAAACAGAGAAATCAAGAAAATATTAGAGAATATGGTGAGTGTTAATAGGAAGGATTGGGCTACAAAGTTGGATGATGCCCTATGGGCATATAGGACCGCACAAAAAACGCCAATTGGAGCGTCCCCCTACAAGGTGGTTTATGGAAAGTCATGCCACTTGCCCGTTGAGCTTGAACACAAGGCATATTGGGCCATTTAGAAGCTGAACATGGACCTTAAAGCCGCAGCGTAGAAAAGACATATGCAGTTGAATGAGTTGGACGAGTTCAGGCTACACTCGTATGAAAGTGCAAAGCTATATAAAGAAAAGACAAAAAGATGGCATGACAAACATATCAAGACGCGTCATTTTGAGCCAGACCAACATGTATTATTATTCAATTCTAGACTACGATGTTCCCTGGGAAGCTAAAGTCAAGATAGTTAGGTCCTTTTGAGGTGGTGAGGGTCACTCCTTATGGTGCAATCGAGCTACAAGCTTTAAATGGTGAAAGGAAATTCTTGGTGAATGGTAATAGAGTCAAGCATTATTGGGGAGGAATGATTAATTGTGAGAGGACCAAGGTTGTACTCGCTGATTACTAAGCAAGATTCTGCATCGTACCGCGACGTTAAATCATGCGCTTGTCGGGAGGCAACCCAATTTTTATTGCTTTCATAGCATAACTTTTTAGTTTTTCTTTTAGAATAGGTAGAGTATTGCACTTTCTGTATAGGTATACATTTAAAATGTAATGGTGTATGACGTGTAAGTTGGGTATATATGAGGCTCGGGGGATCGGGATGTTTAATTAAAAAAAGGAAATTTACTTGAACAACACCCAGGCCAGCGCACAGCACTGCCAAGGGCGCCAAAAGCAGTAAGCTCCTAGAATCCAGCGCCAAGAAGAGCACTAGGCGCTCAGGTAAGTTTTCTAAAGAAAAATTCTTTCTTTTCATTTTTATTATATTAGATACCCATACCCATTTAACCCACCAAAGACCCATTAACACAAATACTTAACAAAATATTTTAAATCCCGAAGAAGCCAAACGTTGCCTGCTTCCTCTCTTCATCCCTCACAAAAAAAAAACAATATTTCTTCATTCTTTCTTGCACCCTTCTCTCTAGGTATGTTCTTCTTCTTCTCATCTATTTATTGTATTTTAACTAGTAGATAAACATACTCCCATTCCCAAGGGCCTTAATTCCCAATACTTTTTCCCATGGAATTCTTATGAAATTTGTTATGGCGGGTGGTGTATTTTGCATCCAAAATTGTGTGTTTGATGTATATACGGAATAGTAAACTAGAATTCCCTCTACTTCATTGAAAATTGGGAGGGCTACCATATTCCACCATTGTTAAATTATTAGAACACACTTCATGCCCACATTGTGTTTGTTAAAATGCTTGAAAGAGGATTTTTAGTGCTGGTGAAGTCTGAGTAATCGGATGAAATTGTATATGCAGTCAGGCTAAGCATGTGGTGTTTAGGGATATCTCTATATGTTACGGGAGACCTTGATGAAGAACATGTCCTCACACCATTGCTTGTGTATGTTGTATATTGTAGCACCTTGTAAGTTAGTCTAATTTAGCATAGTCTAGTATGTGTGAAAGGTGCATATCATATTCCTTTTTGCTCACCTTATTGTGAATTCACGCTGACATGATTAATCATTATTGCGCAGCTTGGGGAAGTCTTGAGTACCATCGCTTTGAGGTGCAACACTTGTACCTGTGCCTTCGATTTTAAGAGTGGGGTCATTTCATGACTTGCACAACAACCTTAGGCGTATTTTTTGAACCATATTCACATTCATGTTTACTTCTGTTGCAGGATACTATGGCTCGTGATGGAACTAGAAAAGGCAAAGGCATTGGCTGGTCTTCCACCACTTCTCTGGTTCCCAAAAAGCGCAAACAAGGTGAAGTCTCTTCACGGCGAGCCCAAAGGCAAGCAGGTCACCGAAGGATCTCAGCCTGTGACAATGAGGCCAAAACCTCGTTTGGGCTTGGTCGATGATGAGGCTATTGCATGACATATGGACTTCATGGCATCTGGACGGTATATTTCTGAGATGTGGATTAACATTGAAGCTTTAGGAAGGAAATTCCTGAAGATTCTCTACACGCTGCGAGCTCTAAAGACGACCAAGTTCCTGGAATTCCTAGGGCATGCCAACCTGAGCATGGTTCGAGAGCTGTATGCTAACTAGGATTACAAATAGTACACTTCACGTGTAAGAGGAAGAGATGTGCCGATGGGCAGGGAGGACTTGTGTGACTATTTGGGGGTTGATTATGCCGATCCACGAAGACTCCAATGCTTGATCGAAAGGCTGAAATATATGCTCATACGTCACACTCTATGTTTCGTAGATTCCAATGTTAAGTGGATATGGAAGTAGGGCACCACCTAACACCTTTCTATGGCCAGCTTAGACTTCAACAACGCTGCCAAAGTGTAGCAGAACTTTGTGCAGGCGAGACTAATTCCAGGTGAGCACAACAGTGACTGCACTCAGGCTCGAGTGTGTCTCATCTTCTCCTTGTGACAGGCAGACCAAATAATGTAGTTGAGATCATACTCAATGAGATAGCGCGCACGAGGTATGGATGACAGGCTGGGCGGTTGTTCTTTGGAAATGTACTTACCCAGTATATGATCTCTCGCGGAGTGCGGGAGTACCCCGGACATGATGAGGTGATGGAGGCTCCGACTGGGCTTATGGACATCACATATGTGGTAGAGACTTCGTCCAAACTCACCCCCACTGCTTGGCTAGAGAGATAGGAAAACTTCAACAGGTACATTTTTAAGTCGTTGAACCTACTCATGAGCAGGGATGGAATTACAGACGCGGAGCGCACGCATTTTCACGATGACTTGTCCAGCGCGTCAAAGGAGATGGTGGGGATTGCACCTGGCAGCCCAAGTCACTCGTCTGAGGACATCAACTCTACCAAAGGCTCAGTTACTAAGGATGATGACGGCCCCAGCACTGCTGGGGGAGTGGACTATAATTGACAGGGAGTTTTTCTTTTCACCCTACTTTGTTTTTCCTTTCATTTGCATCGAGGACTATGCGTAGTTCAAGTGTGAGGTGGGCGGCATACTACCTGTGTTGTAGTTGTACATGCTGTATCAAAACTTGTTTTGTTTGGTCTCTTTCAGTAGTTCTAGTTTAGTATTAGTTGCTCAAAAAATAAAACATAAAAAGAAAAATAAATTTGAAAATGCTTAAACTTTTCCCGACGATGGATCTTTTGGACAATTTTCTTTAGGGATAAAAGTCCGATTCAAAAACACCAAAAAAAGATTTTTGTTTTCTTATATATATATATATATATATATATATATATATATATATATATATATATATATATATATATATATATATATATATATATATATATATATATATATATATATCTAGGTAGTATTCCTTGGTTTTTCTTTAGGCACCGATTATTTTCCAATGATGTAGCTTAAAACGGGTAGTTTAATTTCTTTTTAGGAGTAGTTTAGGAAGAAACTGAGTCGTTCTGAGATACTCATTGACATGATAGATGCTGGCACATTATGCTATGACATACATTCTGTTTTCCTGTGTATTTAGTTTGAATTGTGAAGCTCAAGTAAAGTAAACAGTTTATTTTGTGACACCTTTTCTCAGCTATTCGACTTGCAGGCTGCATACTGCAATATTGCTCTATTTTCTCAATTATGTGTGCTTTCTGACTTGAGAGTTGAACAGAACCGTCTTGATTGAGTCATGTGCAATGTGTGTGAGAATTTGTGACTTCCTATGCTATTCTATGTAGTCTAAGACTTTTCCCGTGTGTTAATTGAAGCAATATTGTAAGTTGTGCTAATCTAGGAGATGGCCTAGGACTTTTCTATATTGATCATGGATGTGCATGTCATGTAAAAATAAAACTTACTGTTGCTAGCCCCTTTGAGCGTATAGACATTTCTTTTAACACCCACATTACAAGCCATACCCATATTTTATTCTTGATTTGATATTGATTGAACCTTTACCTCCTAAGGCACTTAGTCTCTAAAAGAAGTAAGGTTAGAGATTGAGGAGTAGATTTTGAGCGGAACCATGAACGAGCTCGTTGGTGCACTAAAGTTGAAATTAAAGGTCATTAGCCGATGAACTTTATTGTATGGAGTGTGTGGAGAAGAAAAAAGAAAAATGATAGTGAAAGTATATAGAAAAATAAACATCTCCAATTCTTATTGATTTGTGCTAGTGAAAAGTATAGAAGTGCTAAATTGAAAAGAGGGCTATGTTGTATATAGTAAGTTTGGTTGAGAAGAATATGCGCTTGAATATTGAATGTAGTGTATTAAAGTGTTTAGGAGGATGAGTCACTATTCCTAAATATATCCTACACATCCCTTAGCCTAGATTACAACCTAAAAAGTCCTAATTGATCATAGATTTGGCTAGCTTAAATTAGTAGAGATGTACACTTCGGGCAAGCTTATGGTACGACCACGGGATGCATACGAATTCTTTGTGAGAGTGAGTGAATTTTGTTCAATTGTGTGATGTCTTTAATCTATATTCGAATGAACATTTGAATATGTGGACTAGTCTATATTCACTCTTTGTTTGTTGGTGAGGGCACACGATCTCATGAATGATTGGTGATGTTGTAAACTTTCTTGTTGGGCAAGTGCATGGATTGAGGGTCTTAGTGGTTGCAAGTCGACTTTTGAGGTTGTGTGGTGATGAATAGGTCGTTGGAATTTATTGAATTGAAATATTATACTTGGGTATGCTTAAACGGGAAGAATGTGAAATTTTGTGTGTTCATGCTTGTGTGCCGGTATTGATCATAGTTAAGGGTATAGTGTGTGGTTAAAATTTAAAGTGCTCCTCTATAATTGATAATTGTACGTAGTTGGGGAGTTTATTAGATAGTCTCATTGCTCGAGGACGAGCAAGAGTCTAAGTGTGGGGTGTTGATGTTTAGCTTAAAGCATATATATTTCTATGTATATCGCCTCATATTTACATTTTTTCGTGAATTTGGGATATTAAATACTATGATTTACATTAATTTGAAGTACTTTTATGTGTAGGAATGATTCGAGAGCAATTGGGGGGCGAAAAACGTGAGATTTGAGCCAAAACGAACGAAACTGGGCAATGTGCTGTGGCGCCCAGCCCTACCTGTGGCACCAAAAATAGTAGCTAAAAATATAGGGAAGCCGTGGAGGGCGACTGGCGCCGGTGACGCGGATTTTATCCTATTTTTCCCGGGACACGGTTATTTCGGTCCTAGACCTACCCAACTCGTATAAAAGCAAGACTGAACATATTTTTTGAAGGGAGGACACCACTTTGGTGATGTCTAACACACTTTGATGGAGAATTCACGTGGAGGCACACACACCACGCTTGGAGGAGGCTTCTAACTAGTTTATCTTCTTTTTTCTTTCTTTAATTTCATAGTTTATTAGTTCTAGAGTTTTGGGCGCTACATGAACTTTGTAGTTTGAAGCTTGAATTGTTCTTATTATTATATCACATTGGTTTATTTATTCAATCTTGTGCTTAATTATTTGATCTCTTGATCACCAATTGAATACTATCTACGAATCTAGGGTTGAACTCGGGAGAGGGAATTCTAGATTGCATATAAGATTGAATAAAGCAAGATCTTAACCTTTAGGGGGTGCGGATTTGTGGTTAAGATAGGAATATACATAACCACATTGCTTGGTTATTATACGGGAATTATAAATATGTTCTTGTTAATATTAATTCCATAGGAATATAGGCATTAGGTTAGCTTGAATAGGCGAGTTTTACTTCGGGAGAAGGCTACGAGCAATATTAACCCCGTCAATCAATAAACTGATAAATTAATTAGAAAATTTAGGTAGAAACTCAACGGGATTGTTAGCTAACCTATAGCTGTAGAATATTCACTCATATTGAATTCGTCTTTAAGCTTGTCGTTATTTTCTTTAATCTCTTAGTTTACTACTATAGATTATCTTTAGTTAAATATTCATATATTAGGATTCGCTTGAATAGATTAATTGTTTGGTTTAATTTAGTTGATAGTTAATCACGAGTCCCTATGGGTACGATATCTTGACTTACATTCCAATATTATTTGTTGACCAGGTATACTTGAGTGTACGTTTTGGAGAAACATATACCATTTTCATATTTTACTTTCCTTTTTTCTATTTTCAAGGTTCTCATTTTCCCCTTTCTTTTTTTTTTAGGTCAATCTCATTGGCACAAAGATGATGAAGAGAGTTGCCCTTTCAAAGTAATTGGTGCGTGACTACCGAGTGGAGACGGATAATTGGAAGGAACGGTGTGAAAGTCTTCAGATTGATAAAGAAGCATTAGAAGAAAGTAAAGGTACTTTAGAGCAGCAGGTAAGGACTAAGACTTCAGAATTGGTAGCTGAAAAAGCTTCCTCAAGTCAAGCAAGCAAAGAAAAAGATCGTCTTGAAACCTCATTTTCTGAACAACTTTCCAAGGCAAGTGAAGAAATCAGAGAGTTGAAGGCTCTCTTGGATAAAAAAGAAGCATATGATGGTGAACTTGTGCATACTTTGACCCAAGCTCAAGTAGACCTCCGCGTATCCTCTAATAAAGTTTACACCTTGGAAAATTTCCATGCTTCTCTTCAAGCTTCTTATGAATTTGTCTTGGCTGAAAATGAGAATTTAAGAAATGAAATTGTTGATTGGGAAAGAGACTACGAGATTCTTGATGATAAATCTGTCGTTGAAGTGAGTTGGGCATTCTTAAATTCTCACCATGATACCCTTGTTGAAGCTAGCTAGGAGAATTTGACTTGGAATCTGAATTGGGTAAAATTTAAAAAACTATTGAAAAGACTCAACAAACCCAAGATTTTTCTCCTCCCATGGCTAAAGTGTCTCCATTCCTTCAAGTCAAGTTGAGCCTGCTGCTGATAGTGAACCTGCTTCAGTTCCTTAATCTTCTTAGTGGAAAGTTTGTGGTGTATAACCCTTTTTTTATGGTGGTATATGGTGGAAACCCTTGGTCTTTTTAAGGGGTTATTGAAAACGTGAAGTCCCCAGACCTTTTGTGGGGCATTTTGTATAAATAACTCTTGGTTTATGACTAAGTCCATACTTAGTCTAAACTTTTCTAATATGAAGAAGTTCCTGTTGTTATTTGAACTTCCGTTTGTCTATTATTTGCCTTTATTTTTAAGTACTTACTGAATAACCTGCATTTTTATTTTTCAAAAGTGCTTCTGTTTTTACTTCATGAATTTATATTAATCATGAATTATATAAAAGAGGGCCCTTTTATATTTGACACATAATGAAGAAGGCGTCTCAACTTCATAATGGTGTTAAAGTACGATAAAAGAAATAGGAATACACATGTTTCTTGAAATGACTTTGACTAGTTTTTATTTCAACTTTGTCTAGTTTTGAATAACACTTTACATGTATTTGGATTACATCTATAACTTTCTCGTAACTGTTTTACTTATAACAGATTTTAGAAAAGAAAAATAAACACGGGGTTTTTATTTATAACTCGTTTCAGTAAATTGCCTTTACCCTAACAATGGTAAGATTTTTCTTTGGCCTTAGCTCGTGACTTTGCTCTGCACTTGAGTGAACTTTTCAGGCTTGATCTTTTGATTATTTTCCAATCTTCTTTGCCTTCTTTGTATACGTGCCTTGTTATCTTATATAGCCCCAAGTATTTCAGCGTTGAAGTATGAAGCCTCGAGCACTTGATTGTTCCTCTTATTTGGTCCTTTCCCTATAAAGGAAAAACATATGGGATGCGGAGGTGCGATTATAGATGAAGACTCGCTAGTAAAATTTTAATAATTCAAGAATTAAATTTTAAACATAGATACCTGACTGTGGGTATTGATTAGAAATAGTATCTCTTCAAATGAACGACATTCCAGTGTAAAGGTAGTATCTTGCCATCCATCGTTTCCAGTTCAAATGCTCCTTTACCCGCGATATGATGAATCATGTAGGGTCCTTCCCAGGTTGGATTTAATTTCCCTGCGTTGGCTGCCTTTGCACATTGAAAAATATTTTTCAGCACGAATTTCCCAATGTTAAAGAATCTTAGGCTGGCTTTTCGATTGTAGTATCGTTATATAACTTGCTTTTGTGCTGTCATTCTTATTAAGGCAACTTCTTTTCTTCCTTCAAGTAGATCAAGATTTATCCGTATTTCTTCATCATTAGACTCTTCTGACGTTTGTGTAAACCTAGTACTTGGCTCTCCTATTTCAACTGGAATCAAATATTAAATTCCGTAAACCAATAAAAATGGTGTTTCTCCCGTGCTTGTTTTTGTTGTTGTACGGTATGCCCTAAAACACCAAGTAAAAATTCTGGCCAATTACCTTTGGATTCCTCTAAATGCTTCTTTAAATTGTTGATAATGATTTGTTTGTTGATTCTGCTTTGCCATTACCCACTGGATGGTAAGGCATGGATGTAATCCTTTTGATTTGTCAACTTTGGAAATGCTGTGATTTGTGTGCCAATAAATTGAGCGCCATTATCACACACAATTTCCTTTGGCACACAAAATCTACATATGATATTTTGCAAAATGAAGTCTCTAACTTCTTTTTCCCGCACCTGTTTAAACGCTCCTGCTTCCGCCCGTTTAGTAAAATAGTCAGTGAGTACAAGCAAAAATTTACATGTCCTTTTGCTTGTGGTAGTTGATCCATGAGATCCATACCCTATTTCATAAAAGGCCACAGTACAATGACCGAATGTAATAGCTCCATAGGTCTATGCATGTTATTACCATATCTTTGACATTTATCACATTTAGTCATGAAATTTTCCGCTTCTTCTTCCATTTTAGGCCAATAATAACCTGCTCTTATCATGGTTCGTACTAGTGACATGCCTCCTGAGTGATTTCCACAATGCCCTTCGTGTATTTCTCTCATCACATATTCCATTTGAGAAGGCCCGAGGCACCTTGCTAAGGAGCCACCAAACATTTTTCGATAAATATTACCTTTCTTTAAGCAATATCGAGTGGCCTTTTTTCGAAGTGCATGAGTTTTTTACTTTTCTTCAGGGACGGTACTGTACTTCAAAAAAGCGACAATCTTGTTTCTCCAATTCCAAGTTAAGTTATTGAAATTTATCTTGTTTTTGTCTAGATCGAGCGCCAAATGAAACAAATGAATAATAGAAGCATTTTCATTGCTTGTCACGTCTACCGCAGATGCGAGATTATCTAGTGCGTCTGCTTCCACATTTTCATCTCTTGATATCTGCATGACTTTCCAGGTTTGAAATTTCTTCATAAAATCCCGTAGCTTTTCTAAATATTGTTGCATTTGTTCTTCCCTGGTTGTATAAGTCCCCAACATTTGATTAGCTATGAGCTGCGAATCACTTTTGATTATGATCTTGTTAATACCCAGTTCTCGTGCCAGTCCCAAACCTACAATCACAGCTTCATACTCTGCCTCATTGTAAGTTACAGGATGGCATTTTATGGCTTGACAAATGGTCTCACCCATAGGTGGTACCAAAACCACTCCTAAACCCGATCCCTTCATATTAGATGAGCCATCAGTAAATAAGGTCCAGATTCCCGGATTAGACCCGTTAAACACCTATAATAGTTTTTCTACTTCTAATTGAATTTCTTGGCTAAAATCAGCTACAAAATCTGCTAATAACTAATATTTAATCGTGGTTCTGGGATGGTATGTGATATTATATTCACTTAGCTCTATAGCCCATTTAACTAACCTACCTGACAACTCATACTTGTGTAATATATTGTGTAATGGATAAGTAGTTACTACGGCAATAGGATGACATTGAAAATAAGGTCTTAGCTTTCTAGATGCCATGATTAGTGCAAGTTCAAGCATTTCTAATTAAGGATATCGTGTCTCTACCTCTAAAAACGATTTGCTAACATAATATATTGGAGATTGTTTACCTTGATCTTCATAAACTAACACATCACTTACCGCTACTTCGGAGACAACAAGGTAGATGAGCAATCTTTCTCCAACTTTTGGTTTGGCGAGCAATGGGGGATTTGATAAGTATAACTTCAAATTTTTGAGTGCCTGCTGACACTCCTCAGTCCATTCGAACTGATCTTTCTTTTTAAGAGCTGAATATAATTTAAAGCACTTTTCTGATGATTTGGAAATGAATCTTCCCAAAGCTGCAATTCTTCCTGTCAACCTCTGCACTTCTTTTTTACTTGTACGTATGTTAGGAACTTCTTCAATCGCCTTAATCTGTGCAGGATTCACTTCAATACCACGGTTAGAAAAAAGAAATCCCTAAAACTTACGTGATGAAACTCCGAATGAACATTTCTCAGGATTTAATTTCATATTAAATTTTTGCAAGATTTGTAACGTATCAGAGAAGTGCGATATATGATCCCCTGAATGTTGAGTTTTGATGAGCATTTCTTCTATATAGACCTCCGTAGTTTTTCCTAAATATTCTTGGAACATTTTGGTTACCAGCCTTTGATATGTTGCACCAGCATTTTTGAGACCAAAAAGCATTACTTTATAACAGTAGGTCCCCATGTCTGTTAGGAATGAAGTTTTTTCTTCATCTATAGGATCCATTTTGATTTGATTGTATCCTGAATATGCATCTAAAAAGCTTAACAACTCATGTCCTGCAGTAGCATCAATTAGTTGATCTATGTAGGGTAATGGAAAAGAATCTTTAGGACAAGCTTTGTTAAGGTCTATGTAATCTACACAAAGTCGCCACTTACCATTCTTTTTTGGCACCATAACAGCATTGGCTAACCAATTAGGATACATTACCTCGCGGATAGACCCAATCTTTAATAATTTTTGGACCTCATCTTGAATTACCTGATTTTTGAAAGTTTCTTCATTTCTTTTGTTTGACGGGTGGATATGATGGATCTTCATTTAACTTGTGAGTCATTACCTCGGTGGTATTCATGTCATATCAGATGAGACCAAGAAAAACAGTCTATGTTAGTTTTCAAAAATTCAATTAACTTGCCTTTCATGTCTCGGCTTAGATTGGCCCCTATGTGAACTTTCCTTTCAGTCCATTGTGTAAATAACATATGGAATCAAGTTCTTCAATCGTTGTTTTTATATTCTCATTTTCCTCTGACTCTTGAATGACATCGAGCCTTGAGTCCACATCTGTTCGTCCTTGTTCAGTTGAGGTTTTTATCGTGATATCCCCAACTAGATTCTATAACTGCTATTTTTCTTTGTTTCTCGTACTTGAATCGGCTACAAAATTGATGCTCCTGTATGTCTATTGATCTTCACGAATTTGACATATTCTCCATGGTGATGGAAACTTGACAACTTGATGTAAGGTCGATGGAACAACATCCATCTCGTGGATCCATGGTCTCCCAAGAATCATGTTGTAAGCCATCTCCATATCTACCACCTGAAATAATGAATCTTTGATAACACCTTCTGCGAATGTAGTGAGTATTACCTCTCCCTTTGTCATAACACTAGAATTATCAAATCCAAACAAAGTACGCACCTTTGGTACTAATTTATCTTCAGCTTGCATCTCATGTAACACCCTTAGCAGAATAATATTCACAGAACTACCCTTAGCATAATAATATTCACACCTCCATACTTTCCTATCCAGGGTCATGTCCTCAGAAACCCGCATTCTAGCCATATCATGCCTAATCACCTCTTCCCAATACCTCTTAGGCCTCCCTCTACCTCGCCGTACGCTGACCATCGCCAGCCGCTCACAACTCCTCACAGGGGCGTCAGGACTTATCCTCCGCACATGTCCGAACCACCTCAGCCTCGCTTCTCGCATCTTCTCATCCACCGGGGCCAACCCCACCTTCTCTCGAATAACTTCATTTTTAATCCCATCTAACCTGGTGAGCCCGCACATCCACCTGAGCATGCTCATCTCCGCAACCTTCATCCTCTGAACGTGAGTGTTCTTCACTAGCAAGCATTCCGCCCCATACAACATGGCAGGCCTAACCACAGCTCTATAAAATTTCCCCTTGAGTTTCTGTGGAACTTTCTTGTCACACAGGACTCCTGATGCAAGCCTCCACTTTGACCACCCCGCTCCTATGCGATGAGTGACGTCACCGTCAATCTCTCCGTCCCCCTGAATCACTGACCCAAGATATCTGACACTGTCCCTCTTGGCGATGACCTGTGATCCAATCATTACGTCCCTGCCTACTTCGCTCGGCTCGGCGCTAAACTTGCACTCCAGGTATTCTGTCTTAGATCTGCTTATTTTGAAACCCATAGACTCGAGAGTCTGTCTCCATACCTCTAACCTCTCATTGACACCGGCCTTCGTCTCATCTATCAAGACTATGTCATCAGCAAATAGCATACACCAAGGTACATTCCCTTGAATTTCTTTGAGATTGGTAGAGGAGCAGCACTTGGCTTCCAAGGTTGCTGTAAATATATGTCCATATCTATTCCTTTGATTACAGGCGGTACTCCAGGTATTTGATCTATGCGGTAACTTTGCTCCTTGAGTTGTTTCTGCAATGTTTGAACTAAATTTTGTAAATCTGAATTAACTAAGTTACCTGGCTCTCTATCTTATGATTCACTGGAGATTCCAGCACTGCCTAAATTAACAAGCCCTGAACGAATGTTTTCCAAAGTGTTGGTATTTAGAATTGGTGTTGATGGTGCGATTGGTAACTGGCTAGCAAAGGCGTCAAGAGCTTTATTGACCTGTTGAGCGATCAACTTCTGCAAATCTTCATTGATAGCTTCATCGTTGTTAAATTAAGCATTTTCATTTGAATGAGATTCATCAGGAGTTCCTTCTCGAGACCACCGAGGCGAGCTTTTTGGAGAAGGGATCGGAGTGTGAACATCATGTGAGCCCCCTTGGAGTTGATGGTTTCCTTGATTTCCATGGGTGTTATCGTTACCATTTGACATGATTGTGGATGCAACAAAAAAATCAGGTTAAGAAAGAATGGATTATCAGATTCCCAGTAACGGAACAAATTTGTTTAACCAAAAAAATAGAATTTCTGTCAAAGCTTCAGTTTTAGAAGAACTCTGGTTACTGATAATCAAATAATGAATAACGAAAAATGATTTTGCCAACAATATGATAATTAGAAGAAAGCAAAGTAAATTAATGCATTCCGATAATATTTCGTGTCCTTACAAATGACTAATCTCCTTATTTTTATAGTTATCTCTAAGATATACATTTTGCTTTTGTCATAATTGGTTATTATGGATAAATAAAAGCATTAAATGTTACGTTACATAATCATTGTAATTTAGTACAGATTCCCTAACGTTTTCAATATTTACTGATCATTAGATATTGTATCTGTACTTCCTTATACTACCGTGTTCATTCTCTTAATTATTGGATTTAAATAGATACGAGTGTCGAGTCTACTCGGGCCTCTGCTCATGCCAGTACTCATGCTCGTATCTGTTGTAACTCGTACCTTTTTGCTAATCTTCATTCTTTGACTAGCTTGTCATGATGTGTCATCAGTCAATCGCTTCGATATCTGTAAACCCAACTTTTCCCAATACACCTAGGAAATTATTATATACATCCATTTAATGAATAAGTCATTGCCTAGCTGCAACTATGGATAAGACAGTCACCATTTGTATCACTAGTGAGAGTTTTTCTTGATATTAATCTATTCTTTCCTTCTCATTTCCACTCGCCTTGCTTTAAACCTTTTTACTTCTTAATTAGCTTGATACTTTTATTTAAGTTTGGCATTCAATGGCCAGCATGGTAAGGAATAAGGTTTTTAAAACAATAAGCTCCTTACCCAGAGAAAGCATAGAGCCAGAAAGCAGAAACAAAATATTTAAAGCAGACAGAGAAAGCAGATACACTAATTAAGTGTGCTTTGCTCCATGGAGTCCTACGTTGTCCTAATTGATTGGTGATGGTTCTAATTTTTTGAAGTTTCCACAATGAGCGTAGGACATCCTCCTCTTCTTTGATTCTCTGGTTTTGGTTGAGTGCTTTATATTTCAATATACAAGTGTAGGCTCTCATTTTTTTCCGTACGTTTTGTCAATTAATTTGTTAGAGAAAAGAAGATGTATTTTATGTGAAAAAATTGTATAGTATCATGACATAAACTGTGCAGCATTACAGCTCCATAAACTGCCTAATATACAAATTTGTTTCAAAATATAGGAAGGCCCTCCATGAGGAATTCTCCAAATTAGTTTTAAATGCATAGCAAATTCAAATGACACGTCAATATATGATTTTGTGACTCCTCTTAGTTTTTCTTTCTCTGGACAACTTATTGCTTTTATGAAACTCATAGTCTTAATCGTGCTGGCGCCAAACCTATTCCTTTGTAAGTTATATGTGCTAAATTAAAATGCATGTTCATTTGAGAAGTGATTGTTTAATTCGAAATTGAACAAAGAATACAAAGCATAAGCAGAGGTGGATCCAGGATTTTAAGTATATAGGTTCCTGTCATATTCTCAAATTAATATATAATAATAACTAGGTTCACAGTTAGATATTTATAAATATTTAATGAATTTTAAATAGAAATATAGGATCTACGCAAAATCTACTGGAACCTGATAGCTGCACTCTAGATCCGCCACTGAGCATAACAAAAGATTTAAAAGATGGGATATTCTTTTCAAACTACGGCAAGTTGAGGTTATTATCAGCACCAAAGGACCAAAATAAGAAAGCTAACTAAGAACCCATTTGGATTAGCTGATTTAAAGTAGCTGATAAGCATTACATGTTGAAAAATACTTTTAAGTGCTGAAATTGATTTAAGAAATAAGCAGTTATGTGTTTGGATACATGTGCTGAAATTGATAATAAGCTGTTGTAGTATTTGATAAAAAAAGTATTGATAAGCTCTTTTTCTGTTTACCCTTATAAGGGCGTAATTTCTTCAAAATTTTAGATTCCAGATCGATTCAAATACAAAATATCCTACTTGTCATTTTATCTTAAATACAACTGTGCTTAGATAAGATAATTTTTATAATATAATTTATTTTATGATAAGCATATAATTGTAAGTTATAAAAATTATAAATTGACAAAAATTTCTCAGTAAAAAATAAACCTAAATCGGACAAAATATTTGAAGAGAAACAAATATTGTTTATCACCACAACACTTAGAAAGCGATTCATCCAAAATTTTGATATGTCCTTATTTATTACATACAGATACACATACACATAGATACATATATGTAGTGAGTATCGATGTAAGAGTTTTTTTTTATAAAAAAATATTTTAAGGATAAAATAGTAGAAATTTTGGTCAAACTTAAAGTGTTTATAGCCCTCGATAATTGTTTCATTTTCTTGGTCCAAACATTATAGGAGACTAGCCGAAAACCTTTGATTACCAAAATGACAGAGCTACAACACCAAGAAGTTCATGCCCCAAACCCGGGTCACATGTAACACGACACTCGGTGTCTAACTACATGTGACCGAGCTAACCAATTGGCTGCCTCAATCAACATGTGATATCATAACATACTGAATGCGGAAGATAAACTAACATCTGCTGATAAACTGAAAGTTTAAATGATATATATCGAATTACAAAAATACTAATACAATTTCTGAAACGTATTTGCAACAAACATAGCTTAACATGAAAAGCCTGAGACTCTGTCTAAATGTTACTCTACTCTATGAAGCATACGTGTACATAACTGCGACCTCATGTCCAAAATGCATAAAGCATAAACTGCGGCCTCTTGCCCAATGATGCATAAAGCATAAACTGCGGCCTCAGGCCCAAAGATGCATAAAACATAAACTGCGGCCTCGGGCCCAATGATGTATATATCATAAACTACAGCCTCAGGCCCAAAGATGCATAAAGCATAAAATGTGGCCTCAGGCCCAAATATAGGTGTTCAATATTCAGGAATTTAAATTAGAAAGTGAGAATCATACTGCAATACATGATAGTGAAATACTGAATCACATTGAGTTACATGATACTGGAATACCGGATCATACTGGGTTACATAATACTGACATACTGAATGGGACTAGACTGAGACATGTATTCTTGAACTGATTATGAATACTAAAATTTCAATTGTTTATGGCATACAAAGTAATCTATACTATGACGGGGGCATCAAACCCAAGACTATATTGAATACACACTAATCTCACAATGTTTAGAGTGGAAGTCATGGGCGATTTATGAAGCTAGAGAATAGAATTTATACAACTATTCAAGGAACTAGGTTTAACTATATTTCTGAGGCAATTGTTAACATCGTAAAAGAAATGTATTGTAGGGAGAATCATTAAAGATCCCAAACATAGAGAGCCCCACATACCTTAATTTCTTGTTCTTGAGCGTAATACAATATTCGCCAACCCTTTCAACTTTAATCTATATCAATACAAGTCAAAGGGCTTCCAAATTTGCAATAATTCTCATGTTTTGGTCACTTAAATATTTTCCCAAACACTTGGTGACAAAAAGCTTCGTAGTCCTTATTAATGGTGTCTCTACACCCAATAACCCATTCTCTTGCTCCTAGATAGATTCTAAAGTCTCAAATGGTTACAATCCACATCATTCTTTATCACCCATAAGGTAAATAATACCATTAACCAATAATCAACAATCAACAACCCAAACCTATAATCCGCTCATGCTTTCCTATCAAATCCATCAACTCATATCTCATGAACTTGTAGTCGACAATCATTAATCCAACGCTATAATCAATTAAAGGATGAAGATATTACCTTCTTGACGTTCAATCTTTTTGAATTCGAGTTCTAGGATTCCTTCTCTCAGCAACGATGTCCCAATCGAATATCCAATGACATGGAGGGTTTATCCATGTTGATTAGAAGTTGGGAAATTTAAATTAACTAAGAATCACCATTAGAACTTACCTTGGGTGGTGGAAAGACCCTTAAAGAGTTAGGTTTTTGAGAGTTCTCCTTTTTAGAGCTAGTTTTTATGTTTTGAGGATGTGGGGGACGAAATATGGCTTTAAAATGACACCTCAATAGTGCACCCGCACTACTGGAGACCTAACTGCTCTACTGACCACGCAAAACGGCAATAACACTGCCTCAAAATTAGCACGGTCGCGCTATAGGCGTGCTACTAGGCGCGCATATCATGTATTGTTATGTAAAATGCACATAACATTTTGAACCGAGGTCCGTTCAGGATCCATAATATATCGTTGGAAAGCTATTTCAAATTCCTACAACGTTTATGCCTTAAGGTTTCCCAAATTCCTTACAAAGTTTCACAATACGCTTCTAGAATATAGACCTTCTGCAAACTTAGTCGATTTTGTTAAATCTTATGCACCTCAGTTTCCATCTTGATTTTGAAACAACTATTTTTACTCATAATCATCCCGATGGGACTTCACATATCAAAAATCTAACCTTAGTACTCCTTTAACCATTCATAACTAAGCTGAATTTATGGGGTCTTACATTATCTCCCCCTTGGGATCATTCATCCTCAAATGATTATCTTGACTATAACTTCTTCTAACTCTGGACCTTAAACGGGCCTTTCATTAACACTTGTACAGTAAACTGAATGAATACATGATTACTGAACTGTTGCGATGGTGAACTGAATGACTACAACATTGACTGAATATTGGTCTGCCATGAATATGTGAATATTGAACTAACATGGATATATGAATATTGAACTGGAACGAATGTTTGAGTAGTCTGAGAAATAAACCGGCATAAATGTCTAACTACTGGACTAACATGAGTAGCTGAGTATTGAGCGGACATGATTGTCGGAGTACTGAACTAACATGAGTATTTGAGTATTTAACTGACATGAGTATCTAAGTACTGAACTGACATGAGTATCTGAGTATTGAACTAACATGAGTATCTGAGTACTGAACTGACATGAATATTTGGGTATTGAACTAACATGAGTATATGAGTATTGGAAACTTGAATGTATAACATGACACGTGAATTACTGGCTGTACCACCACTAGTTATGGTGGAAACTCCAACTCATATGCTAATTGATTGATCCTTCGCAAGAATCTATATGACCCAATATAGCAGGGACTATACTTCCCATTCTTCCCAAATCTCATAACACTTTTCATAGGCGAAACTTTCAGAAACACCCAATCATCAACTTGAAACTCTAGGTCTCTATGTCACATGCTCGAATATAATTTTTGGTGGCTCTGGTTTTTTTTCCAAATGCTCTTGAATCAAATTAACTTTCTCTATAGTTTGATAGACCAAATCGGGTCGTAATAACTCCATTTCTCCAACTTCGAACCAACCAACTAGTGATCTACTCCTTCGCCTATACAGAGTTTCGTACGGTGCCATCTTGATACTATAATGGTAGGTTATTATTAGCAAGGTCAATAAGAGGTATGTGATCATCCTAATTACTTTTAACATCAAGGACATATCCTCAACTGTTTGAACAATGTGCTCTGCCTGACCATAGTTTTGAGAATGAAAAACTTGTGCCTAATCATTTCTGAAAGAACTTTTAAAGTTCATTTTTTTAAACTGAGCACCACAGTCCGAAATGACAGACAATAGAGTCCCATGCAATCAGACGATTTCCTAAATGTTCAACTTGGTATAATTTTCTACTGAATCAATAGTTATTACTGGCAAGAAGCATACTAACTGGTAAGTAAATTTACAATCATCCAATGAAATCATGCTTTCAAGATGAGCAAGATAATCCTGTTATAACTCCATATTGACCATCTCCACTCAAAATATATATATATATATATATATATATATATATATATATATATATATATATATATTCTGTGATAAAACACTAGGCTTTCTACTTCTTGACTTTCACTTGTTGATAATTCAGACAATTGCCCACAAAGTCTGCGACGTTCTTTTTCATGTTGTTCAACCAATAAATATCCTTGGTCATGATGCATATTTGGGGGACCTGGATGGAAAGAATGCCTGGAATAATGGGCTTCTAACATGATCTTCCCTTTTATGTCCATCTATGTCTGGAACACACAATCTGTCTTGGTACCTCAAAGTACCATCATCTCCCCCTATTTGAAGCCATCATCTTATACTTGTGAATCTCCTCTTCAAATGCAATACGTAGGGATCATCAAATTGTTTCTCCTTCTCTTCAACTGCTAATGGGGAATACGTCATGTTCTAGACAACAACTCCATCATCTTCGGAGTCCGAAGTCAAACTCATATCTTGGTTGGTGAACTTCTTTCACCTGAGTTCCCTTATCTACCTCAATCACGAGTTATACTTCACACATTTTATCTTCTTAAGAACTTCCTGAAAACACTTATAGTATTACCGCGAGCTAAGTCTTTGACTTGTATTCCAAAATTAGAAGCTCGTGCAACGCCACTACCTTCATAACACATAAATAAGCATGGTGTTACAGCCTTTTATGATCACTTTATCATCAATAACTAAGCTCGGTGATCATTCTAATCACTTTGTGTTTCCTACAAATGCTAGACATAATCCTTGTGGTAATTATACAATTTTGCCTCATTACTAAACTGATATTCTTTTTCATATCCCATGCGAACTATTCCGGTTTCAAATCACTAATTGGACTTACAAAAACAAATATTCACATCACACCCTTAGACCAAAGATCTTATACAATCAGATCTTTCTCTTTTTGTTGGGATCCAAATAACTTTTCTTACTTTTGCAATTCTTTTCACTCTAGGTCAATAACGACTCATCTTCCAACTTATGAGATAGGAAAAAAACTAAATTATTCACATAATGGAAAGCTAATGTATTCACAACTATGATACATACTCTTTATAATTAACTTTGTTCACATTGTCAATCCTGAAGAAACCACATTTCGATAATTCCTAAAGGCTATTCTTCCATAGTTTGCTCTCTTACTGCTAGCTGATTGTTTTTCCCACTATCACTGTACTTTAGGTTTAACTTAAACTCTTTAGGTTATAACACATACATTCGGTATTTCAAACTGCCATCCACACACTAGAGATAACCTGGCCAAGTGTATCAAATCATACCTGTAGTAGCTATACTAAAATTGCTAATTCATTGTATCTACTCAAAACTTACTTACTATCCTTTCACTAACCACCTGCTAGCATCATATTTTTTCTCCTTCTTTGAATAACTAAAGTGAAGCATAAGGTTACTCCTAAATTCCCTCATCATCTGATCATATTCTTTGGCCACACACTATCATTCTTTTTGAACTATGTATATGGATCACACCTAGGGGAATTTCATTTGTCTTAAACAAATTGAAATATATAACCCCAAACTTTCTATCATTTCAAAATCATATCAGATTATAGACATTCGGGGTAAACACTTAGTCACATAACTTAAGGGGAATTTTCATATCCTTTATCTCACAATAATAGTTGCTTTATATAGAAATTCACTAATGTAGTACTTCTAGTTCTGATTTGAATAAATATGAACAACTAAAAATCGTTCCCTAAAATTCAATGTCACCTGCTCTTTGTTCTCATTTCGTACATCATATTACTCTTAGCTATGTTTATCTTAGGCTATTTTCTGTCCAAAACTATAGTGACCAATGTTAGAGTCTAACATCTGAACTATCATCATCCAACTTGTGGCTTCATTTTCAAGAAATAAATAAAGTTATTTCATGAGGAAAAACACATATGAATACACTACCATACACAACCTTGTCCATCAGAGTACACCATCATCAGATAAATCACTTGATGTACGGTCCTGTGAGTCTTCGGTCTTAATCCAGACCTAAAATATGCAAGATTACGCTATGATCACTGTTACTTACATTTTCTTTTAGCACCCATAGGCATCATTGTATACTCACCAGTCACCAATACTTTAATTCACTGAAAATGGGAGATCTAGTAACTCAATAACTGGTAACTGGCATCCTGAATAACATTAAACTTGCTAACTGAAAAATTGTATAACTGGCAACTGAGGTAAACTGATAATCATAAGACATCATAACTATTTTTGTACTTTTTGATAAGGTTATGCTTTAATCTGTACTACTATCCATTGTGTCCCAATTTTAACATCCTCGCGAGTCTCATATTTACCAACCTATACTCCATAATTATACCTCAATGGGCAATTATCCTCTCTAGGACTTTAGGTTTCTCTTGTACCTCACTTGGGCATCCAATACGTTTGGAATTCGATAGGAAGAAAAGGTTAACTGTTGCTTTAAGCTTCATGGCACGATCTAGAGTAGAAAAAAATGAGAAAATCCTAGATTTCTTGGTAGTTAACTATTTATATGAGTGGCCGGCACACACATATAAAGGAAACTCTACTAGACACGGCCTCATAGACTCCCTAGGATTCTTGAACCTTGTGCTTTGATACCAAGCTTTGACACGTACCGAACCTGGGCCTGGACGTAACATGGCATTCAGTGCCTAACAACATGTGACCGAGCGAACCAACTGGCTGGCTGAATCAACATGTGATATCATAACATATTGAATGTAGGAGATAAACTAACACATGCTGATATACTGAAAGTTTGAATGATATAAATCAAAGTAAGGAAATACAAATAAAATTTCTTAAACGTATTTGCAGCAAACATAACTTAACATGAAAATCCTGATACTCTATCTAATTGTTACTCTAGTCTATGAAGCCTCTATTGAAGTACTGAAAACACTAACTATAAGTAAATACTAAAAAGGCTGTAAATTAATGATAATGCCCCAAAAGAACTGGGGATCACCAAATAGCTGGCACAAGAATCCTAGTGCTCTAAATCATCAACCTGTAAATTATTACCTACATCGTGATATGGAGGCCCTGGCAAAAAGGGACGTCGGTACATTTGAATTGTACTGGTATGTAAAGCAACTGAAAGAAAGAATTATAAATGCTGATAACTGAGAATTTATAATTGATAATTAAAATAATAACTATTAAAACTGAACTGAAGTGGTAGCTGATAGCTGATAACTGATAACTGACAACTGGTAACTCAACTGATAACTGAACTGATAACTGGTAATTGATATGATCACTAATAACTGAATGGTAACTAATAATTGAACTGAAAGGAAGTAAGGATATGAATACTCCCTCCTCTAACTGATTAACAACCTATTTATCTGAATATTAAACTACGGCCCCAGGCCCAATATATTAATGTGTGTGTGTGTACACAAACTGTGGCCTCAGGCCGAAGTATACGTATACATAGCTGCGACCTCCGGTCCAAAATGCATAAAGCATAAACCACGGCCTCAGGCCCAATGATGCATAAAGCATAAATTACGGCCTCATGCCCAAAGATGCATAAAGCATAAACTGCGGCCTCAGGCTCAAAGATGCATAAACTGTAGCCTTAGGCCCAAGATGCATAAAGCATAAACTTTGACCTCAGGCCTAAAGATGCATAAAGCATAAACTGCAGCATCAAGCCCAAATACAGGTGTTCAACATTCAGGAATTTAATATCAGAAACTGAGAATCATACTGCAATACATGATAGTGAAATACTGAATCATATTGAGTTACATGATACTGGAATACAGGATCATACTGGGTTACATAATACTGACATAGTGAATGGGACTAGACTGAGACATGTATTCTTGAACTGATTATGAATACTGAAATTTCAGCCGTTTATGGCATACTGAGCTTTCTATACTAAGACTCGAGGGCTTCAAACCCAAGTCTATATTGAATGCGCGTTGATATCACGACATCTAGAATTAAAGTCATGAGCGAGTTATGAAGCTAGAGAATAGAAGTTCTACAACTATTCAAGGAACTAGGCTTAACTATATTTCTAAGGCAATCAGTAACGTGATAAAAGAAACTTAGTGTGGGGAGAATCATTAAAATTCCCAAACATAGCGAGTTAGCCTCACATACCTTAACTTCCTGCTCTTAAGAGTAATACAATCCTTTCAATTTTAATCTACATCAATACAACTCAAAGGGATTCTAAATTTTCAAAAATTCTCATGTTTTGTTCACTTAAATATTTTCTCATACACTTGGTGACATAAAGCTTCATAGTCTTTATTAATGGTGTCTTTGCACCCTGTAACCCTTTCTCTTGCTCCTAGATAAATTCTAAGGCTCTAATGGTTACAAACAACATCATTTTTTATTACCCATAAGGTAAATAATACCCTTAACCAATAATCAACAATCAACAACCCAAACCTATAATACGTTTATGCTTTCCTATCAAACTCATCAACTCAAATCTCATGAACCTATAGTCAACAATCATTACTCTAACGCTATAATCAATTAAAGGATGAAGATATTACCTTCTTGACGTTCAATCTTCTTGAATTCGAGTTCTAGGTTTCCTTCTATCAACAATGATGTCGAATATTTAATAATATGGAGGGTTTACCATGTTAATAAGATGTTGGGAAATTTAAATTAACAAAGAATCACCATTATAACTTACCTTGGGTGGTGGAAAGAACCTTAAGGATTTAGTTTTTTGATAGTTCTCCTTTCTAGAACAAGTTTTTGTGTTTTGGGGATGTGGGGGACGAAATATGTCTTTAAAACGACACCCCACGAGCGCGCCCGCGCTACTGGAGACCTGACTGCGCTACTGTGATGGCACCTAGTTCCTACAGCAAGGTAAGCCTAACAATGCGGAAATTTAAGATAACTTGCGGAACATTTGGTTAAATTAAGCAAAACTAGTAGAAAACGGTATATATAAGTGCCACTTGGTATATACAACTCAAAAATAACGACAATCTCATCCCAAAACACAGAAACTCACGGGAACCACAGGCTAATAGAAATGTAACATACTGCTCTAACTGCAAAATGTCCTAAAAAGTGAAATAAAAGGATGGAATAACTACTAAATCTGGAACAGAATGGAGACTCCTGGTCTGCGGACGTGGCAGATTTACCTCGAAGTCTCCGCTAGATCTCTCTGCCTCGAGGGTAGTACGCTTGAGCGGAGATACCTGGATCTTCACATGAAAAACATGCGCAGAAGGGGCATGAGTAAACCACATCAGTACTCAGTAAGTGCCAAACCTAACCTCGGTCGGGTAGTGACGAGGAAGGTCAGGGCCCTACTGAGATTAAGCAATATAATAAAAATGCTGGTAACAGTATGAACTAACCATAAATGATGGAATGAAACTATGAATTTAGTCAGATTACACAAACAACACACACCGAGGATAAAATAACACTGAGTAAAATAGCTCCATATCAGTACCAATTACGAGGATCTCCCAGGATACCGTCCTGTAGTCCATTTCCATGTCGATACCAACAACGAGGATTTCCCAAGATACCGTCTTGTAGTCCATTTCCATATCAATACCAATAAAGAGGATATCCTAGGTTACCGTCCTGTAGTCCATTTCTATATCAATACTAATAACGAGGATCTCCCAAGATACCATCCCGTAGTCCAACTATCAATGTACAAGGGGATCTACCTGGAATCTAAGTCCTAGTCCCAAAGTAAAGTGCAGGGGGAATCTACTAACCCGTAGTCCCAAAGTAAAGTGCAGGTTAATCTATCAGGAATCGAACTCGCAGTCCCAAAGTAAATATGCAGGGGGATCTATCGGGAATCAAAGTCGCAGTCCCAAAGTAAATATGCAGGGGGATATGTCAGAAATCGAACCCGCAGTCCAAAAGTAAATATGTAGGGGGATCTATTAGGAATCGAACTCGCAGGTCCAAAGTAAATATGCAAGGGGATCTATAGGGAATCGAACCCGCAATCCCAAAGTAAATGTGAAGGGGGATCTATCGGGAATCTGACCCGCAGTCCCAAAGTAAATACGCAGCCACAACAAAAGATATTCAAAACTAGGGTGCAAAATACAAGGCAAGGTGTAGTTCTAGCCTAACATGCTTCACGTAATACAATCAAGGAAACTTAGGAAAATAGGGAATATAGGTCAGCTAAGCATGCTTCTCTAAACTAACACGGTTATAGTGGCAGGTAGAATGACACAGGCTATAATGGAAAGTAGAGTAACAAAGGCTATAAGAGAAGTAGAATAAATCAGGTAAGGAAGAAACCCAGTCTAAATATTTAAAGTAAAACCGTATTTTCAACAATTAGCTTGAGTACGCGCTCGTCACCTCACGAACAAGGAATTCAATCACTAGATATCATATCCTAAGGGGAAAGGTCCCCCACACGATGTTAGACAAGCCACTTACCTCAAACCGGCTCCAAATTCAACTTGAAATCTCACTTTTGCCACGAGTATCTGACTCCAAATGGCCCAAATCTATTCAATTCAATTACATATCGTAAATAATATCTCAAGCAATCGATTCTACTATTTAATTCAAAGATAAGACGCGAAATTCGGTAAAATGACCAAAATGCCACCAGGCCAATGCTCAGAGTCGTATAATTTTACATTTTATAACCCTTGTACTCTCATGAGTCTAACCATTTAAAAATATCTCAAATCGGAGGTCATACACCCACTTAAAACTCAATAGTTTGACCTATGAAACCATACCCAAATTTCTCCAACTTTTTGATCCTCAATTCTAATTTTTCTGAAAGATTTAACTATATATTGATGGAATATAACTAAGAAAGACTAAGAAAATCCTACCCAATGATTTTCTCTTCAGAACCCTCTCAAAATCGCCCTCTCCCGAGCTCAATTTGATTTTTCTAGCTTTTAAAAACTAACCCTCGTAATCTCAATTTCTGAACAGGGATTTCCGCTTCTGCGGTCCCACTTATGCGAAAAATGAATCGCTTCTATGACCTTCACTAGAATTCAAAAATTTCGCTTCTGCGGACCAATAACCGCTTTTGCAGGTGTCAGACCGCTTCTGCAGTCTCTGAAGGAACAGGCGCAACCGCTTTTGCGGCTCCGCTTCTGCGATACCAAGGCCGCTTGTGCGGCTATGCATATGCGGTTCCCAAGCTGTAGAAGCGAAATACCAGAAGGGAAAACATCAGCTACTGCAACACTTCTTCGATCTTCTTGTTAACCACCTGAAATCATCCCGAGACCCCCGGGACCTCAACAAAAAGCACCAATAACACCAAATACCTCATTCAAACTTGTACCAACCCTTAAATCACCTAAATCAACGTCGAAACTTGATTAATTCAAGGATTTAAGCCTAAGAACTTCCTATTTCACAAAATACATTTTCAATCAAAAACCTAACCAAAACACGTCCGAGTGACTTGAAATTTTCCACACACATCCCAAATGACATGACGAAGCTACTGCAACTTCCAGAATCCCATTCCAACCCTCAGATCAAAAACTCACTATCGGACCGAAAACTTCAAAAATTTAAACTTCGGCATTTCAAGCCTAAATGAGCTACGGATTTCCAAAATACATTCCGAATACGCTCCCAACCCTAAAATCACCTAACAAAGCTAACGGAACCATCGAGTTTCCATTTCGAGGTCGTTTTTACACTGTTCCGATTATGGACCACTTTCCAACACTTAAGCTCTCTATTCGGCACTAAGTGTCCCAAAACTCTCCGAAACCCAGTACCGAATGTCCCGACAAACCAAAATAGCAGAAATTAACTTAGGGGAAGCAGTTAATGAGGGATCGAGGTGTAAAATCCAAAAAAAGACCGGCCGGGTCATTACATCCTCCTACACTTAATCATTTGTTCATCTTCGAACGAGAATAGAGACATACCTGAAGTAGTGAAAAGATGAGGGTATCGGCTGCGCATATCCGGCTCGCGCCTCCTTGGCCGCCTGACCCTGCCACTGAACCTTTACTGAAGCAATGTTCTCCGACCTCAACTTTCTAACCTGGTTGTCCAATATAGCCACTTGCTCCTCAACATAGTATAGGTCCTTGTCCAACTGGATTGAAGTGAAATCCAACACGCTCGACGGATCATCGTGATACCTCCGGAGCATCGAAACATGAAATACCGGATGAACCCTGGCCAAACTGGGAGGTAAGGAAAGCTCATAAGCAACCTCCCCAACTCGCTTCAAAATCTCAAAATGGCCAATGAATCTCAGACTCAACTTCCGTTTCTTCCCAAGCTTCATGACGCCTTTCATAAGCGAAACCCGAAGCAAAACCCGCTCACCAACCATATAGGAAACATCACGAACCTTCCCGTCTGCGTAACTCTTTTGTCTAAATTGGGCTGTACGGAGTCTATCCTAAATCACCTTAACCTTCTCCACCGCATCCTGGACCAAATCAGTGCCCAATAGCCTGGCCTCCCTGGCTTAAACAACCCAGCGGGGATCTGCATCTCCTACCATATAAAGCCTCATACGACGCCGTCTGAATGCTGGATTGATAAGGGTTGTTGTAAGAAAACTCCGCCAGTGGCCAGAACTGATCCCAAAACCCTCCAAACTCAGTCACTCATGCATGGAGCATATCCTCAAGAATCTAAATGGTGTGCTCGGATTGTCCGTCCGTCTGGGGGTGAAATGTTGTGCTCATCGTCACTTGAGTACCCAACTTCTGTTGAACGGCTCTCCAGAATCATGATGTGAACTGAGTACCCCTGTACAAAATACTAGAAAATAGGATGCCATGCAGACAAACAATCTCTCTGATATAAATCTCTACCAACCGCTCCGATGAATAAATAGTACACACACGAATGAAGTGAGCAGACTTGGTCAGCCCGTCCACAATCACCCAAATGGTATCAAACTTCTTCGCAGTCGGGGGGAGACCAACTACAAAATCCATGGTGAGCCTCTCCCATTTCCACTCCGGAATCTCTATCTGCTGAAGCAACCCACCTGGTATCTGGTGCTCATACTTCACCTGCTGACAGTTGAGGCATCTATACATATCTAACTATATCCTTCTTCATCTACCTCCACCAATAGTGATGTTTCAAGTCTTGACACATCTTTGCGGCACCCGGATGGATGGAATACCGCGAACTATGAGCCTCTGCTAAAATCAACTCCCGAAGCCCATCAATATTGGGCACAAAAATCTGGCCCTACATCCTCAACACCCCATCATCTCCAATGGTCACCTCTCTAGCATCGCCATGCTGAACCGTGTCCCCGAGGACAAGTAAATAAGGGTCATCATATTGCCGCTCCCTGATACGATCAAACAATGAAGACTGAGAAACTATGCAGGTTAGAACCCGACTGGGCTCAGAAAGATCTAATCTCATAAATTAACCGGCTAAGGCCTGAACATCCATCGCTATGGGTCTCTCTGAAGCTGGTAAATATGCCAAACTCCCCAGACTCTCTGTATGGCAACTCAAGGCATCCGCTACCACATTGGCCTTGCCCGGGTGATACAGAATAGTGATATCATAGTCCTTTAGAAACTCTAACCACCTCCTCTGGCACAAATTTAGATCATTCTGCTTGAAAAAATGCTGTAAGCTCCTATGATCAGTATAAATCTCATAAGGCACACCGTAAAAATAATGATGCCAGATCATTAAGGCATGAACAATAACTGCTAACTCAAGGTTGTGGATGGGGTAATTCATCTCATGTATCTTCAACTATATGGACGCGTAGGAAATCACCCTACCGTCCTGCATCAACATCGCTCCAAGGCCAACCCGTGAGGCATCACAATAAACTATATAAGATCCCAAACCAGTAGGCAATATAAAAATAGGGGCCGTAGTAAAGCTGTCTTGAGCTTCTGCAAGCTCACCTCACACTCTTTTGTCCACTGAAACGGAGCACCCTTATGGGTCAACCTAGTCATAGGGGCTGCAATCGATAAAAACCCCTCCATAAAATGGCGGTAATAACCTGCCAAGCCAAGGAAACTGCAAGTCTTTGTGGCTGAGGATGGTCTGGTCCAACTCTGCACGGCTTTTATCTTCCTCGGATCTACCCGAATGCCATCACTCGAGACCACATGGCCTAAAAATGCCACTGAATCGAACCAAAACTCGCATTTTGAGAACTTCGCATATAACTTCTTCTCCCTCAGGGACTAAAGCACGGCCCTCAGGTGTTGCTCATGATCTTCTCGATTCCGGGAATACACCAGAATATCATCAATAAAAACAATAACGAATGAGTTGAGATACGGCATGAATACACTGTGCATCAAATGCATAAAAGTTGTTGGGGCATTGGTCAGCCCAAATGACATAACAAGGAACTCGTAATGACCATACCGAGTCTTGAAGGCTGTCTTTGGGATATTGGCTCCCGAATCTTCAATTGATGGTAATCTGAGCGCAAGTCAACCATACGTTGTGCTATAAGGAAAGAGATAACTCTACAACGAGTGTGATCTAAAGTGCCACTCCACTCAATACGTGGAATACCTAGCATAGCTAGCATCACAGTCTTGGTGTGACAATCCAGAATAGCATGATGGGGAGACAACCAGTCCGTGCCCAAGATGATATCAAAATCAACCATATTGAGTAATAATAAATCTGCCGTAATCTCAAAACCATGAATAGTAACTAAACATGACCAATAAACGCGGTCCACAACAAGGGAATCCCCCACATGAGTAGAAACATAAACGGGGGTACTCAAAGAATCCCAAGGCACACCCAAATGTGGAGCAAAGTAAGAAGACACATAAGAATAAGTATAGCCCGGATCGAATAGAATTGGGACACCTCCATAACAAACCATAAAATATCTGTGATGATAGAATCAAAGGCAACAACCTCGCTACTGGTAGGTGGGGTAGCAACTGGGGCTATAACCATGGCCTAGGAACTTTGCGGTGCACGCTGTGGCCGAGAAGTCTGTGGAGGTGCACTCCTCCCAAGTTTGGGGCAATACCTCACCACATGGCATATGTCACCACATTCGAAGGAACCTCGCAACTGACGCGATAGTGGAAACTGCGGGGTACGGGTACTCCGAAACCCTGAACACATGAAGCCCTGAGTTAATATGGGATGCAAACTGTGCTAGCTGACCCAAGAAACCTCTACCATGCCGTACTCTTCCTCCAAAATAAGGACTAGTAGGTCTCCCAATCTGCGTGGTCTACTCATTCCTCTATACTCTCCTCCTGACCTTGTCTGTCCTCTCTCTCCTGGACCCACCTGTTTCCTACTCGATTAGAGGTCCTCACCACCCGCTAAACTGGGACCACAGGCGGTGTCACCAAGACACCTGGAACCTGACCAATGGGAACTTACTGCTTTGGATGGGGGCAGCAGGAGTCTGATTCCCTCCCCCGGCCTGTGAAGTAGTCAGTACAACTTGAATCAATCCTGACCGAATCATTGTGCCAAACACGCTCAGAAACTATGTCAAAGTCTCCTGGAGGGCTAGAGTAGTGGTAGCAGGCATGCCAGGTGCCTGGGCACCAGCTGAATCTGTTGGTGGTGCCTCAGCGGCAATTCGCACAGGTGCTCTGGCTGCACCACGTGCGTGTCCTCGACCTCTACCCCGGGCCCGGCCTCTGACGGCTGCAGTAAGGGGTGCGGGTGCCTGATCATCACAAGTAGCGCATGTCCTTACCATCTGTGAGAGAATAGAAGACAAAAGTTTAGAATTTATGGTGTCAAAATATCGCACGACAAGGAATTCCAACAAAGTGGAGATTTTTTTCCTAGTAGTTACATAACCTCTCGTAGATAAGTACAGACGTCTCCGTACCAATCTGCGAGACTATAATAAACCGGCCAGTGTTCTGTGACTCCTATGAACCTAGAGCTGTGATACAAATTTATCACGCCCCCAATTCACCCTCCATGAACATGTCGTGATGGCACCTAGTTTCTATTACTAGGTAAGCCTAACAATGCGGAAATTTAAGATAACTTGTGGAACATTTAGTTAAATGAAGAAAAACTAGCAAAAAAACGGTATATATAAGTGCCATTTGGAATATACAACTAAAAAATAAAACGCTAAAGACTACCATCTCATCCCAAAACCCGGAAACTCACGAGAACCACAAGCTAATAGAAATGTACCATACTGCTCTAACATCAAAATGTCTAAACAACTTAAATAAAAGGATGGAATAACAACTAAAGCTGGAACAGAATATACCTCAAAGTGTCCGCTAGATCTCTCCGCCTCGAGAGTTGTACGCCTGTAGTCCATTTCCATATCAATACCAATAACGAGGATCTCCCAGGATACCGCCCTGTAGTCTATTTCTATATCAATACCAATAACAAGAATCTCCCAAGATACCGTCTCGTAGTCCAACTATCAATGTACAAGGGGATCTACCAGGAATCTAACCCGTAGTCCCAAAGCAAAGTGAAGGGGGAATCTACCGGGAATCTAACCCGTAGTCCAAAAGTAAAGTGCAGGGAAATCTATCGGAAATCGAACCCACAGTCCCAAAGTAAATATGCAGGGGTATATATCGGAAATCGAACCCACTGTCCCAAAGTAAATATGCAGGGGGACCATCGGGAATTGAACCCGCAGTTCCAAAGTAGATATGCAGCGGGATCTATCGGGAATTGAACCCGCAGTCCCAAAGTAAATGTGCAGGGGAATCTATCGGGAATCGAACCTGCAGTCCCAAAGTAAATACGCAGCCACAACAAAAGATATTCAAAACTAGGATGCAAAATACAAGGCAACAAGTAATTATAGTCTAACATGCTTCACGTAGTACAATCAAGGCAACTTAGGCAAATAGGCAATTTAGGTTAACTAAGCATGCTTCTCTAAACTAACACGACTATAATGATAGGTAGAATGAAACAGGCTATAATGGAAAGTAGAGTAACACAGGCTATAATGGCAAGTAGAATTAAGCTGGTAAGGAAGAAACTCAGTCTAAATATTTAAAGATAAACCGTATTTTTAATAATTAGCTCGAGTACGCGCTCGTCACCTCACGTACAAGGAGTTCAATCACCAGATATCATATCCTAAGGGGAAAGGTCACCCACACGAGGTTAGACAAGCCACTTACCTCAAACCGGCTCCAAATTCAACTGTAAATCACAATTTTGCCTCGAGTATTTGACTCCAAATGGCCGAAATATTTTCAATTCAATTACATATTGTAAATAACCTCCGAAGAAATCGATTCTACTATTTAATTCAAAGATAAGACGCGAAATTAGGTAAAATGACCAAAATGCCCCTCAATCCAATGTCTCGGAATCGGATAAGTTTACATTTTCAGAACCCTTGTACTCTCACGAGTCTAATCATATAAAAATCTCCCAAATCGGAGGTCAAACACCCACTCAATACTGAATAGTTTGACCTATGAAACCTTACCCAAATTTCTCTAAATTTTTTATCCTCAATTCTAATATTAATGAAAGTTTTAATTATATATTGATGAAATATAACTAAGAAAGATTAAGAAAACATTACCCAATGATCTTCTCTTTAAAACCCTCTCTAAATCGCCCTTTCCCGAGCTCAATTTGATTTTTCTAGCTTTTGAAAACTAACCCTCGAAATCTCTACTTCTGAACAGGGAATTCCGCTTATACGGTCCCGCTTATGAGAAAAAATGATTCGCTTCTATGACCTTCACTAGAATCCAAAATTTTCGTTTCTGCGGACCAATAAATCTCTTCTGCGGTTCCGCTTCTGCGGGTGCCAGACCGCTTATGCAGTCTCTGAAGGAACGTGCACAACCGCTTCTGCGGCTCCACTTCTACGAAGCCAAGGTCGTTTTTGCAGCTCCGCATATGAGGTTCCCAAGCTGCAGAAGCGAAATACCAGAAGGGAGCTACTGCAACACTACTCTGATCTTCTCATTAACGACACAAAATCATCCCGAGGCCCCCAGAACCTCAACGAAAATCACCAATAGCACCTAGTACCTCATTAAAACTTGTACCAATCCTTAAACCACCTAAAACAACATCGAAACTCGATTAATTCAAGGATATGAGCCTAAGAACTTCTCATTTAACCAAAATACATTTTCAATCAAAAACCTAACCAAAACACGTACGAATGACCTAAAATTTTGCACACACATCCCAAATGACATGACAAAGGTACTGCAACTTTCAGAATCCCATTCCAATCTTCGGATCAAAAACTCACTGTCGGACCAGAAACTTCAAAAATTCAAACTTTGGCATTTTAAGCCTAAATGAGCTACGGATTTCCAAATCACATTCCGAACACGCTCCCAACCTCAAAATCACCTAACAGAGCTAACAAAACCATCCATTTTTCATTCCGGGATCGTCTTTACACTATTTTGACTACAGACCACTTTCCAACACTTAAGCTCTCTTTTAGGGACTAAGTGTCCCAAAACTCTCCGAAACCCAATACCAAACATCCCGGCAAACCAAAATAGCAGAAATGAACTTAGGGGAAGCAGTTAATGGGGGATCGGGGTCTAAATTCCAAAAATGACCGGCCGGGTCGTTACTACTGACCGCATAAAATGGTAGTAACACTGCTTCAAAATTAGTGCGGTCGCACTGCTGGCGCGCTACTTGGTGCGCATATAACAGACTATTCTGTAAAATACGCATAAATTTTTTCACAGAGGTCCGTTAGGGCTCCATAATATATCATTGGACAGCTATTTCAAAGGCCTAACCTTTTATGCTTTGAGGTTTCCCAAATTTGTTACACATTTTTTCTAAAATCTTCTGGAAGACAAACCTTCTGCAAACTTAGTCGATTTTATCAAATCTTATGCACCTCACTTTCCATCTTGATTTTGAAATAACTATTTTTGCTCATAATCATCCGATGGGACTTCACATATCCAAAATATAACCTTACTACTCCTTTAACTCATTCATAACTAAGCTGAATTTACGGGGTGTTACAGAAGTAATATGGGTAAAGCAATGAAAAATAAGAAGCTTGTTCCCAACACCTGATTGTATCACCATCTATATATCATAACCAAATTTGTCATCTAATCTCAATATTGCAATGGAGTCATCAAGCAATATCAACTTCTACCTCGATCTCCATAGCACAGCAACTCCGAGAACAGGAAACACTGTGTCATAAACTCTCCAATATGAATATAAGTCTAAAATATAGACATACTGTTTGAAACAAAAATTATAATAACATCAAAAGAAAATAGGAAGAGACGTCAAGTATTGCAATCAAGTAGCTCTACCTCGATCTCCACAGAACAACAAACAACTCAGTTCACAAAGCTTGACTAGGTCCAACTCCTGAATATGCACAATTAAGTGTATAGTGTAGTATGATACAATCAATCCCAAACATTTGGTAATAGAGGAAAAACTTTGCAATCACAGAATCAAGCTCTTCGCTCAAAGAAAAGGCACCCAAAATAAAAGGGATACGTGTGAAAATATGTAAAACCCTCATTGGGTGGGGTTACTCGTTCTGACAGATCAGGAGTAATAATATCCAAACCATGGCAGCAACAGTCTTCCTTCACAACAGAAATGCCGGAAGGATGGATCGAAGAAGGGTACCTACTGACGGCCCATGTACGAGAGTTAGCAGTAAGGAATTTTTCTTCAAAGTCTTTTGTGGTAATAAGACTTCTAGGGATGATGGAGCCCAATATTGGATAAATATTGTCATCGACCTTGTTCTTGTTCTTTAAAGAACTGGTGCGCTTTGAGTAAGAAGCTATTGTGGAAGAAGGAGAAGGTCTTTTGTTTGAATAAAGTTAGAGAAAAGATGGAGAACAAAGATGCAAATCAGGTAAAAGAAGCTTGGAAAATTATGGTGAATAAGAGAGAAAGTTGATGTATATAAGCAAAAGTTTTGGCGGGTAAATTCATGACGTGATTACTGTAGTAATTGAGAGCAAGAGTTTCAATAATAGCACTGCTTCAATATTATTCCTAAGAGGAAACACAGATTGACTTGAGTCGTGCTAGGCTCTGGCCTAAGAAATATTTCAACAATGTGAAATGTCTCTTCAGGATTAAACTATCATACTTCTATTAGTGATGATACATAAACCAGCAAAATATTAAATTGCAAACCTAGCTAACTAGTAGGAAAAGTAACTAAGAAAGAAAATAACTAATATTTAATATTGGACAATAAAGGAAGAATAGAGGCGTGAAAGAAAATGAAGGAAATGATGTTTCTGTCATGTCTATTTGGCTGAAGGGAAAAAGTTTAAGGCTTTTCTTGCCATTTGTCAAGTATAATTGTCAAAACTTGCATGCATCTTACCACATGGATGGACATTTGTCCACGTTTTGGAAATATCACAACAATTACCTTGATAATCAGCAAAATCTATGTTGAATCGTGGGATGACCCGATTTTGGGGCATTAAATGCGAAGAGACGCGCATTTAATCAACTGTTAGAAGACTTCAAAGGGAGTTATAGTAATTCTCGCCAAAATAATATTTCTATCAACTTTTCAGGAACATAAAGTTATATCACCGGAAAGCAAGGGGACTATCTGTATAGGATAAAATAAGCTATGCCACGTAGCCGTCCAAAAAAGGGACATATGGAACTAAAGACGGGGGGAATGTCCAAGACCGAAGGCAACTATTCCATCTGTCACCGAGGAGAATTTGCTGATAAGGATGTAATAAATACTCCTCGCCCGATAACATTTAATAAGGAATATTCCATGGTATTTGACACTGTCTTACCCCTTTTTTCTCGCAAAATCGGGTTTTCGATATTTGGGAAGACAACTCATTCCCTTTTGGGAGTTTTGTTTAAGAGAATTGAAGAGTCACCACTTAATGATTATAGTATATTAAGAAACTATGGAGGGTTCGATTTGGATAACCAGAGATCGGGTAAGGGCTTGAAATTATCCTGAAGGAAAAGTGTTAGGCACCCCTCAGGATCCACTATTGTGGTTTTCGGCCAAGCTATTGTTGTGACTTAAATACAAATAACACGTAGGCAAGTAAAAGTATCACATAAGAGGGGATTTTCACATAAAGTTTAGAAATAAACAAAGTTGGAAGGCATAGGAGAGTTGATTTAGAAGAAACATTTTTAAAGATTTAAAGAAACGAAGAATAAAGGGAGGGGATAGGATCCTAGGTTTATTAATAATATGGATCACGTCAATGCAATACCCGGTAATCACTCCTCGGAGATGGGCTACAAAGGGTATTAGTGCACCGGTCATCATTTCCATATCCACCCTTTCCCACCCTTTAAGGTACTAACGTGCAGAATAGACTCGTTTACTTATTGCATGATATTACTAGCCCCAAATCTATCAATCCTGAAGGTACTTGGGATCAATAATTCTAAAGGGAGGAGACATTAGCTTATTTGTGGTTTTAAAATGTTTAAAATACTAAGGCGACAAACAAAACAAATATAGCAAGTTTGGAGGAGAGCATACAAACAAATAACAAGGCTCAGATAAACCTCCTTTAAAACCAGAGAAAACACATAGTGTAGCATGTCTTACATGTACTGTTTAAGGTGTAATTAAAACTTAAAGATTTGAGGCAGACTGATCTATCACATAATTCATATAGAAAGCCTGAACGAGGCATGCCTGCTGGTTGTAGTTAATAAAAAAAATCTGATTCAGTTTATAAGTTTACCCTAAGGCTTGCCTAAGTGATAGACAAAAACCTATAGGCATGATATCTACAGATTTAGGAAATAAGAGTATGAACTGGTTACATGTTGAATTAAGGAGAGGTTGCTAATTATAATAGAAGGAGTACAAGTTTTGCAATTGATAATGCATTACTACTGACAGTACAAACTTGTAAACGAGCGAGGCTATCAGATTTGAATTAGAACCCCCTATAGGCATGCTTTCTATGTGTTGGCCAACTTAAAAATATTGTTATAGACATAGAAGAGTGCAAAGATTCTCTAATATGATTATCCAAGCATTGCGTGCTATCTTATTACATTTTTGTTATTAGGACCTATAGACAAGTTTGCCTAGTGAAAAAGGGGTGTGCAAGGATCAGAAAGGACCTATAGTTATATTCTCTACGTACGTGTGCAGGAGCTATAGACATAGTATCTACATGAAAGTGCAGGATCCCTATAGACATGGTAGCTAAATAAGATGCAGAAATCTTATAGGTATGGTAATTATATAAAAATGCATATGTCTTAAAGTCATGGTAACTATATGAAAAATGCAGGAGTTTTATAGGCATGGTAACTATATGAAAATTGCAGAAATTAGAGATTCATATAGGCAAGTTATCTACCCATATACATGTATAGTTATCCCTCTTTTTTCACTAATCATCCCCAAAAGTTATACAAAGGTTATAGAGTCCAACGAAAAATAAAGTAAACAAAATACATCAGAACTTTGAAAATTACAATCAAGGAAGCCTGATTCAGACTTCCTGTCTGATTTATGAAGTAAGCCAACTCCAAAGATCAATGTTCAAAGCCCTTCTACCACTTGGGTGTGTCAGAGATCCCTAAGAGCTTCTTAAGGACTCCAGGTAGTGCTTACACCAAATGTATCACGATATTAAGCCAAAGTGTAGTGTGGAAGGGCTAGCCCTCAGGTTTCCAAGTTCAGAGGGAACTCAATATAGTAAGGCAAGGCACACAAGAGGGGGGAAGAACTTAGGAACTAAGAGGGAAAGTGTAAGTGCAGAATTCCACGAGGGAAAAGGGAAAGGGAAATAGTACACTTAGGGATATAAGGGATGGGGAATTGCAAGAGATAAATACAGGCTAATAAGCATAACCCAACAATGAGATATGTTGGCACACCCATAATCCAACTAGAACATATTGTTTTAGAGGTTAGGATCCCCTAAGGAATCAAGTTTAATCCATAGAAAATAACGTGCATATTGCCATGTTTTAAACTGTAACTCAAAACACATAAAGAGAATAGGGAAGAGGAGTTCATAACAGAAACAAATAAAAGAAATCAACATGCTAGTTTAAGTATTCAAATTTGTAGAAGTGGTAAAGAGACAGAGACGTAGAAAGCTGTAAGTAAACACATTGTGGTGATGTTGTCAATTAGAATTAGGATGTACCAGTTTCAAGGAAACAAATAGGAAAAGCAGTAATCTTGTGAAAGTCAAAATGCAGACAAGAAGAGAGACTTCTGTTATGAGAGAGTAAGAGATCATAAGAATTGTGAACTATAGTAGTGGAGGATTATTAAAATTGTGTGTGGTATGAAAGAAAAGAGTCATGCATTTATAATGTGAAAGTCATGAGAAAATAAGGCAACAAAATAATTGAAGACTAATTGTAAATCAATTACATAGGACTCCCTTTGATTAAGGGATTCAAATTCAAACGGGTAAAACCATTTAAGGAAAGGATTTAATTTAACACTTTGTGCAAAGTAGTAAATTAGGGGCAAATACATAAGGGATATTTAAGGACACGATCTTTGAAATACATGGTTGTACAATTTAAGGAAAGAAAATCAATTAACAACCAAGAAATCTGAGGCCAGAGATTTTGTTATGAATGAACCAAGTCAAAAAGATGGGAAAGATTCTTAAGGAAAATCAGTAAACAAATCAATTAGACCTATTAAAAAGGAATTCTAAATCAATCACAAGTTTGTAAACCCTTTTTTTAAGAAAGATTCATCATATATAAAAGCATACAGACATGTTAAACATGAAGGAATCTTTGTCATGCCCTTGTAAAAAATTAGTAGAAAGAATCCTGTGTAGAAGAGTTTAGCAAAAGGTTCAACATTGTATGAAAACAAAGGTGTAAACTCAGTTTAGAGACTCAAAGTTAGTTTGACAGAGTTAGAGGTTTCGAAATAAAACCCTAGTTCAAGAAACCCAAAAGCAAGGATGAGAAAGCAGGCAATTGAATCAAAATCATGTTCAGAAGTTTCAGAAAAACGACAGGCTATTTCAACAACAAAACTTATGAAGAATATGATAGCAAGGTAACATCTAATCACAGTAGAAGGATTCAAAGAACACAATCTCAAACATTGATACGAACAGTAGAAAAGCATGCTTAGAAGAAACTTAAACAGGGCTCGGTAAAAGGAAAACAATGAAACTTAAAAAACTTAGCACTAAAATACAGTAGAAGAACACAAGAACACCGGAAAAGTATAGCAAAAAAGCATATAGGAAAACACTGTAAGATAAACGCATAAGAGCATGATAAAGATAGAGTAGAGAAGTCTACAAGACCATAGTATAGGAAAACACGGTGAGACAAACATACAAAAGATGATACAAGAGTAGAAGCAAACACACGAATAACAAAGAAAAAATCATAAAAACACTTAAACATTTCAGAAAACCCTAGATCGAAAATAAGCATTTTGAAAGTAATTTTTGAAAACAAAGCTAGGGAAATCGTTTGAAAACTAAAGTAGAGCATAAATACACAACAAATCTAGAAAAAACAGAGAAAACTTCAAAGGTTAGGGTTTCATAAGAACCCTAGAATGAGAGAGGCTTTGAAAGGTCATTGACATGAGTCGGAGAGGTTAGAATCAGGCTCAAAAGATTAGGATACACCGGAGCAATGCCAGAGTTGGCCGTGAAACCTCGAGCCAACAAAGGTATGGATGAAAACCTTCGAGGTCAGACCTCAAATCTTTAGTCATCAAGCATATATGAGCAATAGGAGGTGAGTATAGGGCTCTCATGGCCTACGAAGCCATAAATTCTGGTAGGTTTCTGGTGGGGGATGGTAGTAGACTATTAGGGTTCCATGAATATTTGAGAGAGTTTAAGAGAAAGGGGTGTTTACATGCGGATGATTAAGTCAAATGATTTTTGAGGGGTTTGAAAATTAAAAGGAATGGAGGGATTGTGGTTGTTGATCAAAATGATCAACGACCTAGATCAAAAGAGAGAGCCGGGTGGGTTTTATAAGCTGGTCAGGGGCGGGTTAAGTTGCAATTGGACCGGGTAATTTTGAATTTGAAATGGGTTACTTGGGGTGGTCAAATTGGGCTACGATTGAAATAAAATAGGGCTAGTATTTAAATAGTCACTTTTCCCTTTTTATTTTATAAAAAATAGTAAAATGATTTTTAAAAATAAATTAAAGGTATTAAATTAATTAATAATATATAGACATTAATTAAAAATACTAGAATCAATTTTGTAATTATAAACACGATTAAATCTTAAAATATGGCTAAAATTGCAATTTAGCTTTAAAAATACCAAATCAATTTATAAAAATACAGAAAACTTACCTTAGCTATATTGGCATAAATATGAGAATAAAATAAATTAATCACCAAAATGATAATTTGAGGAATAATTATTGGTTTTTATATTGCTAAAATAAAGCGATAAATTGGTTTTAAAATCTTTTAAAAAATAGAAAAATAATAAAACACTTGGACATGCTTACATATGTATATATACACTATTTTGAAGTAATTTTCATATAAAAAAGATACAGAAAAAAATTGGATATCAACAAATACGATTGTCCGTTACAAGAAATTTGACGTTTATGCTCACAGTTATTTCTTCATCAATGACCCTCATAATTGACATTAAAGAGGGGCATGATCCTAGGACCTCCTTCCCTAGACGTAACTATAAATAATGAGTTCAACTATCATTGTAAAGGGGAGGAATTTTCTGGAAAACTAATAATACATTATATACAAAGCTTAATACAATTTTACTTTCTCACTTTTTGATTTTATTATTTTTGTGTCCGGAAACCTTGTTTTCGGAACTGTTTCTTTTGCTGTTTCGTCTATTTTAAGTCAAAGTATGGCAAATTCGTTTCTCTAGAAATCACGTATAAATTCAATTGTATCGCTTCATGGGTAAACACATATTGCTATACGAAAAGCTTCGGATAGAGTAGGCCAAAAAAGTTATGGGACCTATATGCAAAATACATGCAAAAAGTATGGTCTTTTATGTCAAATACATGGAATGTACCAAAAGCATAAACATTACTCCCTCTGCTTCAATTTATGTGAATTTATTTCCTTTTTGGTCCGTGCCAAAAGAATGACCTGTTTCCTTATTTGGAAACAGTTTACCTTTATGCAATGATTTACCACTACGCAAAATATATGTGCCTCATTTTAAACCAGAAATTCAAAAGTCTTCTCTCTTTTCTTAAACTTCGTGCCTAGTCAAATGTGTTCACATAAATTGAAATGGAGAAGTATGAAATATCAAAACTGCCCATTCGTCAACAAGCAAACATGACGATCTTCTCATGCTTTAAGCCTCTTTTATATAGTAGGAAGAATTTGTCACTTCCCCCTGTTTAACACAAAAAATAGTTTTCAAGGTCAAAGCAATAATTTTATATAATGGGCCACAAGCAACCGATTAAATCCGAAAGATATAAAATTTCGTTAATACGACGTGATAGAGAAGTGGGAAATAAATTCAATGAAAGATAATATAATAAAACTAAAACAGAAAAGAAAGAATTCTAATTGAATGATCCTTGATAGGATAATGAACCGAACAAAGCTTGAAGGGCCGAACTATTGCTAACTTGAGAGCAATATGCTATAAATTACAATGTATAGAAATTGTAGAGAAGAAAATTAGATTCCCCTGATGGTTGTAAAAGTATGTCTATTTACAGAGCTAAATCTAAGTAACCATTCTCTTTGAATTATGGGTCCATTATGAGCATTTACTTAATCCATCCATTACTTTTAGAAGATTTGTAACAGCTGTGTAAATGCCGGAATTTCGTAACTGGTGAGTTAATTCTGCAATTGATGAACTAGTTCCATTACTAATGAGTTTATTCCATAACTAATGAGTCAATCTCGTGCATGTTGGGCTAATCTCGTGCATGTTTGTCACGCCCCGACCTCGGGGGGGAGAAGGGCATGACCGGCGCGCGATCGAGGAAACCTGATCAAGCAAGCCTTACTTGAACACCTCCTAACTGACCTCGATAAAATTTCAGGACTCGATTCTATCTAGTGAAATTGAAGAATACTTGTACATCTTTGATCATGGACACCTTATTTAATAACACAACATTAAATCATAGTCTAAAATTCCAAAATTTCCATGCACACATAGTTATATTTTAGTATATTCCGTAGTATAGTTTCCCAAAAGTACATACGGTTGATAGGCTAAGGCTAAGAGTTTCAAAACACAACGTGATTCCAAGACCACCCCAGCACCCATACATGGCCCACAAAGAAACTTCTACGGAGCCTCTAAAGAGTACAAGAGACCAAAATGATGATGCAGCGACAAGGCCCGGCCATACCTCAAAATATAATAAGTTACACAAAGAAGAGCTGCAAACCCCTAGGAGGAATGGGGGCTCACTGAGACAGTTGTGAAGAGAACAAGAGTGCACCACTATATGTGATCGATGCTACCAGCAACAGAACCACCTATATCTATCCAAAGATGTAGCAGCCCGGCAAAAGGGGCATTAGTACTGTCGAATAGTACTGGTATGTATGGCAAACACAATTCCAAATAGGATGAATAGTGAACCAAATGGAAGACAGTTACATCATCAACAATTACACCTCAGAAGTTTACCAAATACACTTCACGTGATTTTTTTCGTTCCTTTAGGTTAATATTCTTTAGTGCCAAATACCATATCTTTATAATACAATGCCACCGTAGGGTTTTCAACACGGAGTCCGGTCTCAGCCCGACCGGATAAGCCATCCCAAGTGAGACATATCCATATTCACAATTATGACCAATATAAATGTCACCATGTGTACAGCATGGCGTCTGATCTCACTCCGATCGGCTAAGCCATCTCACTTGTGACATAACCTCTTTTAATTAATCTTTAGTTCCCATTTCCTTCCATCTTTTTCACATACCTGGTACCACATCTCTTTTCATTTATTTGTTCCTTGGCACTAGATATGTCAACTCAACACAAGTCACTCTTTGTCAATTTGTTCATGTAATTCCATCATTCATTTGTCAAGGGCTGTCATACAAGACATGCACATGCTTAAGAAAATAACGAACACTTGGAAGACATGATCACCACATGAATTTTCATAATTTCAAATAAGCATATAGAACAATGTGGAACGAAAGTCCGTCACTCAACATATTAATGCAATTAATCAAGTAGAATCAATTTGAAATTTCATGCCAACCATTTGAACACTGAAAAATCAACACTAAAAAGGAAACAGGTTAGCCATACATACCTCAATGGAGTCTCCCTTAATTCCTTACAATAAATTCCGGAAATCCCTAGAAACTTCGATCTATTTTATGAGAGCCGTGAATTTAGCCAAGAATTAGATACACAACTAAGATTTCTAGCTTATTTGAGCATATTGTCAAAAACTAGGTGTATATTGTGGGTTTTTTTCCTTTTGTGAGAGATTTTATCATTTTCTACTCCAATTACCATCTTTTGAATTAACAATCTTCTCATACCCTATTGTTATTTATGCATGCAAGATTTCTAGCTTTATACTCATGTACCCACTTGCTAATTACTTAATTTAACAGAAATGTTTGAAATTATATATGAGGTGTAGTCACTTACCAATTAGGATGAAGACATAGTAGCCTCCATTTACAATCTTCAAGGATGTGTGTTTGGATTTAGAGAGAGATTGATGAATATTACTCCTTCTCATTCTAGAACCCCCCCCCCCCTCCTCTCTTTATATTGTGGAAAATGACAGAAAATGGACTATAGTTGTATTTTTAATGGGGTAGGGTCGGATTTTAAAATATAGAAAATAAGAGCCCGAGTCATATTTGCGGTCTCATTTGCAATTGCAAAGTTGAAATGCGGAACGCAAAAGTACTCCCAAAAAGTGGGCACTCTGGCTAGGGTTTTGGCATAAATGCGGTCTCCATTCACGTTCTACGGTCGCATAATGCACCGTAGAACTACCCTTCATAAAACCCCTTGAAAATTATGCAACGACTATGATCGCATAATTGACAGCATAGTTGGCTTCAAATTGGCCAATACATTAATTTGTTATGCGGTAGAAATGTCTGCATACTTATTGCATTTATTGCACATTACATAATTAATTTGTAACAGATGGTGCAATGATGATAAATCCTATATAATCTGGAATTAATTGATTCCTTCCTCATGAGATATTTCCCCGCACCTGATCCGGGCTATTTCATGATGATCATTTAACAGGCACGATACAAGTATGTTCGATCCGAGGGTGTTTCACATATCATCTTTACATGTCATTCTTCACTTTTCTTCAAACATTGTTGGCACGTGGCGCCATTTAATAGACCCACATTGTGACTTTAATTTTTACTAATACAGATAGTTTCCTCACTTTTCGGTTACTCATTATGATGTGACCGGGAAGTGAATGATTTATCCTTTTCATCCTTGCCTCTTCCTCATTAAAAACCTTGCCAAAAAAAACCCAATAGGTACAAAAATCGGACGAAGGAAAAAAGTGCAGAACTTAGATATTCAGATGATAACTCGCCGCTTATGATCCTTTCGTCAATAATGAGTTGGTTTACCCATGTCTTGTTTTGGGGTTTGAAGACAAATCTTTGCCTTTTGTTTGCAAAGTTTGATATATAAATTTTAGCTTTATATTATGCCTATTTTAGTGTTTGTGTTTTTTTCACCCTTTAATTTTGCATTAAAAATGCTTCAATGCTCCGTGACTTTTTTGAATAATCACAAATTATAAAAGAGGGCCCTTTTATGAACGACACTTAATGAAAAAGACGTCTCAACTTCATAATGGTGTAAATATATGAAAGAAGAAATAGGAACATATATGTTTTTTTGAACAACTTTGAGGAAAGTTTTGTATCATTCTATCTTTCAACTTATATAATAGTTTACATGTATTTAAGTATCATTTATAACTATTTCATAACTGTTTTCTTTACAACAGATTTGTAAAAAAATCAAGGGTATATCTTTCAGCCCATGATTAAATATTTCCTTTAACCTAAACATTCATAAGATTTTGAAATTTACATCCACGAGTGTATTCTTCATAGGTTTTTGAATCAGGCTTACGTTTTTGGCTCGTAACTTTGCTCTTAACTTTCGATTTGTAGGGTAGACCTTAGACTTGACTTGAATTCTGATTTTTCTAGTCTTATTTGACTTCCATATATATAGTCCCCCAAGTGTTAGAGTTTTGCCTTCCATATGGTCCATTTTCTAAAAAGGAAAAAGACTGCTTAACCCTTTTATTACATCAGAAGGGTTGTAAGCTGGACCGGGAATAATAAAGTATTCCTTTTGTCTTTTGGGTCTAATATCATCATTTGGCATTTTAGGAAATTTATCCGAGTACATGTTTTTCTTGGCACTTTAGAAAATTACTTGAGTGCTCTTACTTAGTGTTTTAGACTTAAAATATATATTTGGATGCATCGTTACATGTGTGATGTCTTAAGAGGGTCTTTTTATATACATTAAATGCTATGAAGAGGATGTATCTTTTTCATTCAGGCGTAAAATAGGACCGATTGATCCGAGTAGACTTTTAGTCATAGGGAATATTAATCCAGGTAGGATTTACAAGAGTATTGACCCTATTAAGATTTATAGGAATACTGATCCCGGTAAGACATTGAGTTTGGGGGAATATTAATCCCAAATAAATATGTATATCTTAGTAGATTTGTCCTAAAAAGACATTTAATCTGATTAGATTTTGAATTCAAATTGGAGTATATGAACATACTTCCAAGTATAGGGGGACACATGTCCGAAATAATATTTATGATTTGCATTTTTATATATGGGATAATCGATCCAAGTCATAATATAATTAGCCATTAAGAAAGACCTATATGTTTAACTTGGATGGTCGTTATTGGACGGAATATAAGTCACTTGTTTGTTCAAAGTGAACTTTATTCTAGTGGCATATTTGAAAACCTTTATCTTGACTTAGATGTAAAACTCTCCTTTTTATCGTGGGATTCTTGACTCTGACATGGAATTCTCAATACTTTTTGTATAGTATATGTATTTTTGAAGAACTCATTCAACACTATTTGAAGTGTTTATGTTTGATATGAGCAAGAGAACTAATTGAGTTGAGACAGTAATTAATGTTAGAATACTCTTAGGAATTCTATCTCCCAAGGCAATCAATTACTTGTATCACTTCTTATAATGTTAGGTCAAATTGACTAATCTTCAAGTATAAGTAATCTCCCTGGTGTTTGAGTTTTGAGGTATGAGAATTCAGACACTGGAATCATAATTTGACGGTCTGCAGTTTAATAGCTCCCAGTTGGATAGTTAGTTTTGATATTGATGGACTTTCAAATGGTCCAATTCCAACATAAGGACGGTACCGGGGCTCTTTTTATCAAATATTTGGTACTCTTGACGGGAACTACGGAGATTCCAAAATATTATCGAGGATCGTGCCATATCTTGATTTGAGCTATTCATACTGGCTTTGATGAGTTATCTATTTAAAGCCTTATTACTGGAGTAATTTTCACTAATTCCTTTATAAATTTTTCGCATCACATATTTTGTTTGTTTGGCCCATGTGGAATTTTAGCTTTTGGAGACTTGAATATCTCAAATATAATTCTCCTTCCACAAGGTAGTACGGGGTGACACGCACTCAGAGTTATCAAGAGCATGCTTGTCATTAGATAAAGTTACATTCTGCAAGTAATAAATAAATTTATTATGAAAATTCCAAATTAAATTAGTAAGGCTTACCTAATTTTCATTCTAATTGATGATAGATCACGGATTGCCTAAATAAGGGATGCTCGATCCCAAGACTATTTGATCCAAAAATCATATTTCTCAATAAGTACCCAGAGTTGCTTTCGGAGTTAGTAATATCAGAAGTAAATTCAAGACTAGATCATCCGGCTCGATTTTCTTGTTTCTTGGATATGATCAATCAATAAATCAATATTTTTTCTCTGAGTCTCCCAGCTAATTTAAGCCTTGTAACATATGCTTCATACTCCACTTTGTGTTTAGTAATAAAATAACTTTTTTGAATTATCTAACTACTTTACCTGATAGTATTAAGCATTGTCCCTAACTCGGGAAGTTTGGAACTTGTGGGCCTAATTGTGTAGAAGGCCCAGATCTCGAGAATTATCCCAGAGATGACATGTTCGGATAATATGTTTGAGCCAAGATTAATCATGAAATCTGCTAAATTTGTGATTTTATAGCCGTACCTGACTGATAAACAATATCTTATTCACTTAGTTTGACTACTCATTTAGCAAGCCTTCCTCACAGTTCATGTTTATGCAAAATATTGCACAATGAAAATATAGTGACTACGGGAATTGAATGACGTTGAAAATAAAGCTTTAGATTGAGTCAACTACAATTAATGCCAACTTACCAAAATGTAAATATGTAATTTCCGTATATAAGAGCATTTTATAACAGATAGGAGAATGCGTACCTTTATCTTCTTGAATTAAAATTGCATTTACCGAGACATCCAAGACAATTTAGTGTAGCTGCAATCATCTTTCTCCTCGAAAATTTGAAAGTAGTGATGTGTTATTGTTAGATAGCAAGCTCGAACGATTCGACTTTTCGGACTAAACTGATCTTTCGAAGTTCTGTAACTTTATCTTTTATTATTTGACTCTAGTTTCTTCTTTGCTTGACTGGATTATACTAGGGGTCAATATTGAGCATATAAGCCTTTACCTCTAGTGGTACACCTGTTATGTTAGCATGGAGGCAAGCAAAATAAATTTTTTTAACATGTAAAAGCTTAATCAACTTATTTTTAAATTCGGTTCGAGGATCGACCAACGTAATCCTTCCTATTTGGGAAGTCAATGATAATTTCTAGTTCTTCAGCATTTGACCTCGTGGCTTCTGATGCCTTCGCTTAAATGATTGCTTCCAAAAATATTTGTATAATTGTCTAAGGTTATTAATGAACCTTCCTTCCTCGTGGTCTATTCTATCCCTTAGCTATATCTTCTTTTTCAGTTGTTAGGTGTGGTATCTTTGTAATAAATCTCGTTGGTATTTTACCCATGATCCTCCAATATTCATTCTTCTCCTATGAAATTTTACAATTTAGCAAGGTAATTCCTTACCTGTTCGGGTAGATCCGAATCTTTTCCAGCCCGTGAAGAAAATCTCGTATCTCTTTTGCTCGGACCTATTTTTAGATTTTTGCGTTTAGATTCGGATCACCTAAGAATCACATCCTCTTGATCTCTGGAACTGTTTTTGACTTTCAATTAAACATACGTGTTTTCCTATATTTGGAGTTTTGCATCATATCGAATGTAAATTTTACTCCTTGATTCCGGGGAAGTCCGGCGTTATTCTTCTGACTCCTTCAATTAGATCCGGAATAACCTCGACTTGGTTTTCGAACCTGTTTTTGGACATCTTAGTAGTATCGATTTGATTTAGCGTGTCTTTTTCTATTTAAATCCTGGTATGACAACGGTTATGCATATCATTCTTGTAGGATAAATAGGAATTCTCAGAGGTGTTCTACCCGCTCGTTTTGTTCCTTGATCTGTTTCCGTAAGGTGAGATCCAAGTTTTGCAAATTAAAATTACCTGGTGTATTTGAACCTCCTATTCCGGAACTGTTTCGTACAAATCCATTGCAGTACCAATATATCGATGTACACTTTCCTTTTTTCTCTGCTTGTTGCTTACATATCATTATCATGGCTATTCTTCCCTTTTTATTTTGCATGGTAAAGTCATCTCCAACTGGTTGTCCTCAACTATCTTGATTGGTAAAATTTCGGCGATGATCAAGGTTCAAAATGAAAACAAGCGAATATTAACAAAAGTTGTTACTATCTTTGGATGAATAGCAAATTTTCTTGAGTTCCCGGTAATAGAACCAAACTATTTAACCCAAAAAATAGTTTTCAAGGTCAAAGCAATAATTTTATATGACGGGCCATAAACAACCGATTCAATCTGAAAGACATAAAATTTCATTAATACAACGTGATAAAGAAGTGGGAAATAAATTCAATGATAGATAATATAATAAAAATAAAGTAGAGAAGAAATATTTCTTATTGAATGATCCTTGATAGGATAATGAGCCGAACAGAGCTTGAAAGGCTGAACTATGGCTAACTTGAGAGCAATATGCTATAAATTACAACGTATAGAATTGCAGAGAAGAAAACTAGATTCCATTGACGGTTGTAAAAGTATGTCTATTTACAGGGCTAAATCTAAGTAACCATTCTCCTTGAATTATGGGTCTATTATGAGCATTTACTCAATTCATCCATTACTTTTGGAAGATTTGTAACATTTGTGTATATGTTAGAATTTCGTAACTGGTGAGTTAACTCCGTAGTTGATGAATTAATTCCATAACTGATGAGCTAATTCCGTAACTAATGAGTCAATCTCGTGCCTGTTGAGTCAATCACGTGCCTATTGAGTCAATCTCGTGCCTATTGAGTCAATCTCGTGCATGTTGAGTAAATCTTGAATTGATTGCCTTGTTCTGGCCGTTACAATCATTTACTGCATTTATTGTATGTTACATAATTAATTTGTAACAGAAGGTGCAATGATGATAAATCCCATATTATTTGAGATTAAATGATTCCTTCCTCATGAGATATTCTCCCGCACATGATCCGGGCTATTTCATGATGATAGTTCCGAGGCTAACAGCCACGATACGGGTATGTTCGGTCCCGTGGGTGTTTCACATATCATCTTTATATGTCATTCTTCACTTTTCTTCAAACTTCTTAGTGATATTAAACAGATACAGTTAATCCTTAGTTCTCTGTAGGATTTGACTCCAAACATTTAGATCGGATTATATTTGCAGCGATCACTTATCTTTTTTAGGACTAGAGTTGGGCGTGATCAAATTTGGGGTGCCGTTGTCCGGGAGCTAACGGTGTAGTTGTAGGTGTATATATTGTTAGGGTTCAAGTTTGAACTTTTATTTTGTTTTGATTTTTTGTATTATTTTATAACTGTTGATTTAGAAACATGACATCTTGGGATTATGGGAATTAAGGTGTAGATGATTCTACTATTGATCCTCATACATATTGTGAAGGAAACCACCCATATCAAAATTATCAAAATATTCCCGAGAGAGAGTTATGTGAACCAACTCAAACTTATTTTTGGAATATGTATGATGTGTGTGGTGGTAAAAAGAGTCACTTTAATGGTTGTGCTTATTTTTTTTATCTTCCCCCAACCCCTTACTATGATGGTTCTACCTTTTCTTGTGAAGTTAATAGGAACAAAGAACCTGAGGATGAAAACCTCAAGTACATCAAGGGTATGTTAAAGTGCCTTACGAAACAAAATAATGAAAAACAATTGCAGATACAAAGGCAAGAGGCAACTATTCGCAAGTTAGAGGCTCAATTGAGTCAAGTGGTTGGAGCTTTTAATGCTCAACAAGCCAATATTGACGATAGTAGCCAAGAAGATCATGAATTTGAGTTGTTGATTGGGGAGGTCAGAGTAGAACATCAACAACCTAGCTAACTACAGTTTGAGGATCTCAATGTTGAAGAAGTGAGACTAGAGTCACCCAAGGATATTGACGATACATATTTTGTTGGCTCTAGTATCATTGATGTTGAGGATGCTAAAAGTCCTGAAGTTCTTGTGTGAGCGCATTTGTCCTCACTCCAAATATTTTTCTACATTGTGCTTGGATGACAATAGGGAAATAGAGTCATCTGAGTCGATTGAGAAATTGAGGAACAAGGTGCCTAAATTCTGGAATATTTTTTGCTAGAAAGACAGGATTACATATCTCATCTAAAAGCCAAAAAGTGTAGAATAGTACATTAGTTTCTTGGGCCAATTAGATTTTTTCCTCCACCCTTGGAGCATAGCCGAAAACTTGATGCCAAATTAGGGGTTCAATTCATAAGCTCGAGATGGAGGCAAAAAAGTAATGCATGTCATGTCGCGACGTTAAATCAAGCGCTTGTCGGGAAGCAACCCAACTTTACTATTTTTTTATTATATCATTTTTGTAGTGTGAATTTTTTATTTTCTAGGAGCATGGAAAGCAAAGCTATTGGAAGGATGCAACAACAAACCAGATGGTTGGAACAAAGTGTGTGGTACCCGCACGAAGGACCAAGCTTAGGAGAAGTCTAAGTACCCCATGAGTTGTTAGTGCTTCGGCCTTTGGCCTACCAGGGAGTCTCTTTATTAGTTAAGGTGTGTGTCGGGGACAATGCATAATTTCAAGTGTGGGGTGAGGATATTGTCTAGGTGACTTTCTATACTATTTTAGTTGTATTAGTTTAATTGAATAATTTTTTAAAAAAATAGATAAAATTGGACTCTTCCCGATGATGGATCTATTAGAAAATTTTCTTGAGGGATTTAAGTCTAAATTAAAAATAAATAAAAAGATTTTCTTTTGTTAGGTAGTGTAGCAATTCCCTCTTGATTTTTCTTTATGTCGCGGTTCTTTTCCAAGGGTTTTATTTGAACCAAATGTAGTTAGTTTTTTTAGGAATAGGACCTATTGTGTTGTGTTTTAAATTGAAGCAATATGTCTTGACTTTGTTATACCTTGAGAATATTGAGTACTTTGGTTGTGACGCTTAGGCTCAGTTTTTGATTCTTGTAGAAGTACCTTAAATTGTATGATCTTAACTTTTCTTAACTGCTTTGACTAGAGTGTCTATGAATCCAATCCTGGGTGAGTTATGTGCCATGTGTGTGTAAGGTTTTGCATTATTCAATGCATTGCATTTGATGTCTAGAACTTACCTCGTGTGTTTGCAAAGCAAAATAATAATTTTATTCAGTCTTGGAAGTGATATAGGCGTTTCTTTGTTGAGCTAGATATGTAAATTTTACCCGCCTAATTATAAAGTATCGTAGTTAACCCCTTTGAGCCCGTAATCCCGTTTCTTTAGCAACCACATTACAAGTCTTACCCATTTATTTGAATTAAATATCTATTTAAACCATTGTAACATCTCATGAGCATTTGAATTATTTATGACATTTGTAGAAGTTAAAGTATGGGGTGGTTATTTAAGCTTCTTAGTGGAACTAATTAAATAAGGAGAAAGGTGCACTATTTTGAAAAAGCAAGAGACACTTGAATTTAGAAAAAAAAAAGTTGGATTGTTGTGAAAAAAATATTCCTTGATACGTGGTGGCTTTTGATGTAAGCGTTCTTAAAGAAGTATGAGGTAATATACATTGATGTGAAGGTCGATTTTGGTTTGACATAAGTATGGGATTTTAATGTTAAAGTATATGTATTAAAGTGCTAGGGAGGTGTAGTCACTCTTATATCTAAATATATCCTACCTGTCCCGCAGCCTACATTACAACCAAATAAAGTCCTACTTGATCATATATTGTATAAGCTCGATTAGTAGAGTAGTACACTACGGACAAGCCTATAGTGCATATTTTGTGGCATATGGATATTATTTTTAAGAATGAGTGGATTCTTTCTATTTTGAGTTCCTAAGTGTTGTTAAATTTTATTGTGTGAAACTACTCTCTTTTGTTGTATGAGGGAACTTGATTCATGAAGGAAAGGTAATGTCAGTGACCTCTATGTTAGAGTAAGTGGGTGAGTTGTGAATAATGAGTGGTACTTGTGAGTCAAATATTGAGGTGAAGATGTTACGGTTTTGTGCTTAGTCTATTTTAAATACTCTTGGTGTGATAAGTTACGAGAATTGGTTAAAAAGGTTGTGTCTATAAAAAACGTGCAGTTTGATTGCTCTAGGACGAACATTGGTTTAAATGTGGGGTGTTGATGATATTGCTATAGTTATGTATTTTAGTCACTTATTACACTCTAATTTACTGCACTTTAGTTGAGTTTGCGCTGTAATCGCTAGAGTTTTGCACTAATTATGTGTTTTATGCTTTGTAGGAGTGATTCCGAGCTATATAGATGTTATGGAATGAATTCAAGTGATTTGGAGCTTTGAATTCTGATTAAAATCACAAGGAATTAAGCTGGGATCATATTCGGGGATCAACGAATGATAGAGCAACAAAATAACGAATCGAGTAGGCATATTCCACACTGTCTAGTAGAATGCACATAATGTTTTACTCAAAACTCTATTTTGATTCCACAATACACAATTGAAACGGTAACTCAAAGGACTACAACTTTCATGTTTTACGTTTTTCAAAATTCCAAATGGATCAGAGTGAAAAATGCAGTCAAATTCACAACCACATACCTGAGGCGGGATGAGGAAGTACACTAGGAAAGTACCACGCCCGTACCACGTTTGACCGCGATCGTCCAGACCTAAAAAATTGTCATTTTTTGTGTAGGAGAAGCTATAATTATTTCGGCTCGACCCTACTTGGTATATATACATTAAAGTGGTATTTATGGGAGGAGGAGACCGATTTTGGACACAGATTTACCTAAGGAGACAGAGGCACAATAGGAGTAAGGCGGGGAATTCTTTTACGAGTTTTTCCTTCCTATTCTTATTTTTTGTTGTTGGTTATGAATATTAGTATTGTAGTTTTACATACTTTTATGAATAACTAATTTTTTATCTAGGGTTTTAATGAAACTTTTTTTAGGATAAATTCTTGTTATGTTTTTATATAATTGAGCTGTTGGATTTCTCTACTTGTTCAAATACGTGTTTATTATTGTTGATTGAATGGTAATAGATTGACTGTGCCTATTTATTATGTGTTGCTTGAAAAAAGATACATATTTAGGTGATTGTAAAGCAACATCACTCCTAATGTATGTAAGAAATCAATACAGCGGGTTTAAAGGGAGGTTAAGAAATAATAAAAGCCTTGACGTGGTCATAATAAGTGGTTAGATAAAGCCAACTAGCGTAGTTCAAGCGAATATGTCTAGTACATTATTGTAGTTGCTTGAGAGAGAATTACAACACCTAAAGTGTTCACGATCAACAGAGAATACTTTGGTAAAATTGTAGGGAACATAGCTAGAAGGATTTCCACAATTGGGAAAATCATAACTCTAGACCTCCTTAATTTAGTCTCCAACCCTTTGTCTCGTTAGTTGATAATTTTACCTCTTTGTAGTATTTACCAGTTAATTAGTTATAAATATAAATCTCAATCTTTATAATTTAAAAAATTGTTCAATCTTGTCTTCTTAGTGATATTAAACAGATACAGTTAAGCCTTAGTTCTTTGTGTGATTCGACTATGGACTATTAGACCAGTTTATATTTGAAGCAACCGCTTATCCTTTTTAGGAAAAGAGTTGGGCATGTATGATGGAGTAAAGCCCGAGTAAAGATGGTAGGTGGGGACTTGGACCATTTTTTAATTATGAGGGGTTGCATTAGGGGTCAGCATTCATCCCTTTTTTTGCTCTGGCTATGGACGCACTGACGTGCCACAACAGAGGGGAGGTGTCGTGGTGCCTATTATTTGCGGATGATATTGTATTGATTGACAAGATGCGAGAAAGTGTGAATGCACAATTCATGGTATGGAGGCATACCCAGGAATCAAAGGTTTCAAGTTAAGCAAGACCATGATAGAATACTTGGAGTGTAAGTTCAATGGCGAGACTCAAGGAGGGGAAGGGGAGGTGAGGCTGGACTCGCAGGTCATCCCTAGGAGGGGGAGTTTTAAGTACCTTCGGTTTATTATTCTAGGGATGGGGGACAGATAAAGATGTCACACATCGTATTGGGGAGGGATAGATGAAATAAAGACTCGATTCCGGTGTTTTGTGTGGCAAGAATGTACCACCAAAACTTAAGGGTAAGTTTTACAAAGTGGTGGTCAGACCAACGATGTTGTATGGGGATGAGGTGTTGGCTATGCAAGATTGATTATGTCCTGTCACGACCCATATTTTCCTTCTTCAGGAGTCGTGATGGCACCTACTCGTAGAAGCTAGGCAAGCCGAATATTGTAAAAACCATTACTCTTTTTATTAAAAATATAAAACAATTTAAAATAATAAGTGATTAAATAGCGAAATAAAATTAAATAATCGGAAATGCGGAAGCCGAAACTTAATATTTCAACCAAACACTGCTACATAATTTGAAGTACAATACTGCCCAGAATTTGGTAGCACTAGTCACGGACTGTCTAAGAATACTACAAACAAGGTCTGCATGAAATCCATAAGTTTGTCTCTGAATAAGTAAAAACAGAAATAGAAAAGATAGGAGGAGATACCAAGGACCACAGACATCTGCAGGACTACCTCGGATCGCCTGTGTGGACGGAAGACAGCACCCTCCTGTGGTCCAAATGCTTCGGTATCAGTATATGCACAGTGCAAAGTGTAGTATCAACACAACCGGCCTCATGTGCTTGTAAGTGCCTGGTCTAACCTCGGTGAATTAGTGACGAGGCTAGGACCAAACTACCCAATAAAACTGTTCAATTAAATCATATACAACAGAAATAGAAGGAGATAATTACAACTACAGTTGGGCAGGGGAACCATGCTATATAGAATAGCAGAATAACAGAATAAGAATACTACAAACAAGGCCTAAATGAAATACATAAGTTTGTCTCTGAATAAGTAAAAACACAAAGAGAAAAGATGGCAGGAGATGCCAAGGCTCGCGGACGTATGCAAGACTACCTCAGGTCGCCTGTGTGGACTGAAGACATCACTCTCACTACGGTCCAAACGCTCCGGTATCAATATCTGCACACGATCCATAGTGTAGTATCAACACAATCAACCATATGTGCTTGAAAATACCTAGCCTAACCTCGACGAAGTAGTGACGAGGCTAGGACCAGAATATCAAAGAAACCTGTCCAGTAAAATCATATATAACAGAAATAAATGCAGATAATTACAACAAAAGTTGGGCGGGGGAAACATGCTATGGGGAATAGAAAGTAACAGAGGAATAATTAGAGAAATGAAAGGAACGCCATAAATCAATTACCAGCAAAAAATAAGGAAATAAGAAACAAGTACACATGTAATACCATTGCTGACGTGCAACCCGATCCCAAATCACATAGTACCAGTGCATGCAACTCGCTCCCTTTTCGTATAATAGCATTATAGGCGTGCAACCCACTCCCATTTTATATATTACTGGTGCAGACGTGCAACCCGCTCCAATTTCACATGTTACCATTGCAGGCGTGCAACCCGTTTCCATTTCATATGTTGCCATTGCAGGCGTGCAACCTGCTCCCTTTTAAATATAGTACCATTGTAAGCGTGCAACCCGCTCCCTTTTCATTTATCAATACCAATCATAGAAGAACCCCACCAAAAGAACTATATTTTAACAACATCCCGGCAAGGGAACAATACTATAACAACAATATCCCGATAAGGTAACAATAATATGACAACAACATAATGACAAGGGAACAATAATGATAACAACACCCCGGCAAGGGAACAATAATGATAATCCTCATATAAAGCGCAATAAACCACAACGGAGTTGCAACAATTACAATACAAGACTCACAGACATGCTTGAAATCAACGTATATATACTCACCACCATGCCTATACGTAAAATTAGTAGACAGCAAATAAGACTCACTTCCTAATTCCTCAAGCTAAGGTTAAACCAAACACTTTCCTCGATGCCACGAACACAATTCAAGCCTCAACTATCGTTTTACCTCTTGAGTCCACCACCAACTCGCTCGTATCTAGCCACATGTTACCTAATAATATTAATAAGTGCTAAATTAATCAATTCTAATGCATGAAAATAAGTTTTCTAAAGTTTTTTCCAAAAAGTCAAAATTCGACCCTGGGCCAGCTTGTTCCGAACCCGAAATTCAGACCAATATTTGATTACCCATTCACCCCCGAGCCTTGACATATAATTGGTTTTGGAATCTGACCTCAATTTGAGGTCTAAATCTCCAAATTTCGATATTCTTAGGTTTTTTTCAAAAGTTTTCAATTCCACCATGAAAAACCTAGATTCTAGGATGAAATCTTGTAAAAAGAAGTTAAGGCATAAAGAAAATGAGTTAAAAATCACTTACTAATATTATAGAGAAGAAAGGTTGTTTAAAAAATTGCCTCTTATGTTTTTGGGGTTTTGAAAAATAAAAAATAACTGAAAATCCTAATTAAATATACACCTCTCATACCCCATGTGCGGACCGCACAAAAAGGAGTGCGGCCGCGGAGCTCACAATGCTGACTGCAATTACATGCTTTAGTAGTTTGGCCAAAACTTTCTCTACCAATGTCAAAATTTTGATTTATTTAGCTTTCTAGAAACTAGACACGAAGAGCTACATCTGTCAATTTTGAGTCATCTCAAAATTCCTTGTAAATGAAAAGATATAGGTTTATGAAGTCGGACCAATAAACATGTACGGACCGCACAAAATCGAGTTCCGCGGCAAAGCCTCCACCATGGACAACACAAAACTAATTCGGACCGCACTTGCGGGTTCAGAGATCTGCACTTCTCTAAACCTGCAACAACTATTTTTCAAGCCTAAGACATCCCCGAACCTATCCTAAACTCACTCGAGCCCTCGAGACTTCAAACCAATTGTGCATACTAACTCAAAAATATCATATGGACCTACTTGTGCGATCACATCATCAAAATAACATGTAAAAATATGGAGTAAACCTCAAAACTCATCATTTTCATCAAGAACACTTAATGTTCATAACTCTTCAACTGGAAGTCGAACTCATGCCAAATGGACTCCATTTTTACCAAATTTCATAATTATCATTTAAATACTATAACATGTTTGTACCGGGCTCTGGAACCAAAATATGGACCCGATACCAATGGTTTCAAACTTTGATTCATTTCTTCATTTCTTAGATAATTCAGCAAAATAATTTCTTTCAAAAATTGATTTCTAAGGCTTGGGACCTCGAAATTCATTTCTAGGAAAATGCCCAAGTCCCATATTTTACTGCGGACCTCCCGGATTGTTGGAACATGGATCTGGGTCAATTTGCTCAAAATGTTGACCAATGTCAACAAAAAATTACATTTTTAACTCTAGAAATTCCTATTTCTCTTTCAATAGAAGGCTTTTCGGATATAGGTCTGGGCCATATACGCAAATCAAGGTGAGGTTAAAGGGAGGTTATTAAACCTCGGACCACTGATAAAACAACTGATGATCTTTTGGGTCATCACATCCTCGACCTCTAAATAAACTGTTCGTCCTCGAAATGATATAAGAAGGAAGTACCTAAGTTGGGAAAAGATGGGGATAACGGCTCTGCATATCGGACTTGGACTCCCAGGTCGATGCCTCAGCAGGCTGACCTCTCCACTGAACACGAACAAAAGGGAAACTCTTCGACCTCAAATGACGAACTTGCCGGTCTAGAATAGCTATCGGCTCCTCCTCATAGAACAAGTCCTTATCAAAACGGATAGAGCTGAAATCTAATACGTGGGATGGATCGCCGTGATACTTTCGAAGGATGGGCACATGAAACACTTGATGTACGGCTTATAAGCTCGACGGCAATGCAAGTTTGTAAGCCACCTCCCCTACTAGATCAAGAATATCAAACGGGCCAATGAACCTAGGGCTAAGCTTTCCCCTCATCCCAATCTCATCATACCCTTCATAGGTAACACTCGAAGCAATACCCACCCGCCGACCATGAATGCCAAATCACGAACCTTACGGTCGGCATAGTTCTTTTGCCTGGACTGAGCTATACGAAGCCTAGCCTGAATGATCTTGACCTTGTCCAAGACATCCTACAGTATACCCATACCCAACAACCGAGCCTCTCCTTGGTCAAACCATCCAACCGAAGACCGACACCGCCTACCATATAAAGCCTCATAAGGAGCCAACTGAATACTCGACCGGTAGCAATTGTTGTAGGCAAACTCTGCTAGAGGCAAAAATTGAACCCACAAGACTCTAAAGTCAATAGCATAAGCTTGGAGCATTTCCTCCATAGTCTGAATAGTCTGCTCGGACTGCCCGTCCGTTTGAGGATGAAATGTTATGCTCAACTCAACCCTTGTGCCCAACTCTAGCTAAACTTCTCTCTAGAAATGTGAGATAAACTGCGTACCTCAGTCCGAAATGATAGATACATGAACACCATGAAGACAAACAATCTCTCGGATATAAATCTCAGCCAACCTCTCGGAAGAATAAGAGACTGCCATGGGAATGAAATGTGCTGACTTGGTCAGCCTATCAACAATAACCCATATTGAATCAAATTTTCTCTAAGTCCGTGGGAGTCAACAACGAAGTCCATAGTGATACGCTCCCACTTCTACTCGGCAATCTCAATATTATGGAACAAAACACCAGGCCTCTGATGCTCGTACTTAACCTGCAGACAATTCAAACACTAAGCCACGTATGCAACAATGTCCTTATTCATTCTCCTTCACCAATAATACTGCCTGAAATACTGATACATCTTCGTGGCGCCTGGATGAATAGAGTACCAGGAACTATGGGCCTCCTCTAGAATCAACTCCTGAAGTCCATCCACATTAGGCATACAAACTCGACCCTGCAATCTCAAAACTCTATAATCTCCTAGTGTAAATTTCTTGGTATCTCCGTGTTGCACCGTGTCTCTGAGGAAACATAAATGAGGATCATTATACTGCCAATCTCGGATACGCACCAATAGAGAAGAACGAGCAACTGTGCAAGCTAATACACGGCTGGGCTCAGAAACATCCAACCTCACGAACTGATTTTCCAAAGCCTAAACATCCAAGGAAAATGGTCTCTCACCGATAGGGATATACACAAGATTGCCCATATTGGTTGACTTCCTACTCAAAGTATCGGCCACCACGTTGGCCTTCCCTAGATGATATAAGATGGTGATATCATAGTCCTTTATAACTCTAACTACCTTCTTTACCTCAAATTTAGTTCCTTCTACTTGAACAAATACTGCAGACTCTTATGATCCATGAACATCTCACATGCCATACAGATAATGCCTCCAAATATTCAACATATGAATAATGGCTGTGAACTCCAAATCATGAACCGGATAGTTCTTCTCATGAATCTTCAACAACCGTGGAGCATAGACAATAACCTTGCCATCCTGGATCTCTGTAGCTGATATTGCTCTAGGTTAGTTCTTGATTTCCTCAATCTTCTTTAGATCAACCTGAATACCCTCTGCTGATACAACATGCCCAGGAATGCGACTGAACTCAACCAGAATTCACACTTCAATAACTTAGCATATAACTGACCATCCCTCAGAGTCTAAAGAACCACTCTTAGATGTTGCTCATGCTCCCCCTAGCTGCGGGAATAAATCAAAATATCATCAATGAAGACTATCACGAACGAATCCAAGTAAGGCCCGAACACTCGGTTCATCAAATCCATGAAAGCTGATGGGGAATTTGTCAACCCGAGTAATATTACCAAGAACTCATAATGCTCATACCGAGTGCGGAAATCTGTCTTAGGGACATCGGATGCCCTAATCTTCGACTAATGGTAGCCAGATCTCAAATCAATCTTCGAATATAACTTGGCACCCTGAAGCTAATCAAACAAATCATCAATCCTCGACAATGGATACTTATTCTTGATTGTAACCTTGTTCAACTGCCAGTAATCTACACACATTTGCATCGTTCCATCATTCTTCTTAACAAACAACACCAGAACACCCTAATGTGATACACGAGGTCAAATAAAGCCTTTTTCAAGCAAAGCTTGCAACTGCACCTTCAACTCTTTCAACTCAGGCGGGGCCATACGATACGACGGAAAAGAACGGGCCGAGTGCCCGGAGCCAAATCAATGTGGAAGTTAATATCCTTGTTAGGCGGCATACCCGGTAGGTTTAAAGGAAATACCTCAGGGAATGGACGAACAACATGCACAGAATCAATAGAAGGAACCTCGGCATCAGAATCACTAACATATGCCAAATAGGCCAAACACCTATTTTCAAACATACGCCGAGCCTTCACATAAGAGATAACACTATGGGTAGAATGACCAGTAGTCCTTCTCCAGTCTAAATGACGCAAACCCGGCAAGGCTAAGGTCACAGTCTTAGAATGATAGTCCAAGATAGCGTGGTAAGGTGATAACCATTCCATCCTTAATATGACATCAAAATCAACCATGTCCAACAGTAACAAGTCTACTCGGTCTCAAGACCCCTAATCACACATGCACAAGAGTGATGAATACAATCTATTATAATAGAATCACTCACCAGTGTAGACACATAAACAAGAGCACTCAAAGAATCGCTAAGCATGACCAGATACGGCGCAAAATGACACATAAGAATATGTAGAACTTGGATCAAATAGCACTAAAACATCCCTACTACAAACCAGAACAGTACCTGTGATAACTACATGCGGAAGCCTCAGCCTCAGGGCTGGCTGGAAGAGCATAAGATTGGGGCTGGGACCCACCCCCTGAACTACATCTCTAGGATGGTTTGTTGCTGGTTGGCCTTCACCTCTAGCTGCCCGAGCTCCACCTCTAATACCTCTACCTCCACCTCTAGCACCTCTACCTCCACCTCTAGCTAGCTGAGTGGGCGGTGGAACACTCGTTGCCTAAACCGTGGCACATGACCCTGGTGTTGAGAACCGCTCGTGCTTGAGGACAATATCTAGCAATGTGCCTCATGTCACCACAAGTAAAATAAGACCTCAGCTGCAAGGGCTGACGACCCTGAAAACTCTAAAATGGAGGTGCAATGATAGGAGTTAGTGATGCATTGTAGGACTGCTGATCGAAATACTGCATGTGAGAACCAAAGCCACCTGAAGCATTGTGAGAAACCTGAAGTGCCAACTGAAAGTTCCTAGGAGGATGGCCTCTCCATACGAATCCCTGCCTCGAAATTAGGTGCCACTAAATCTGCCTGAATGATGAGACCTCTTGTCAGACCCCTAACCACCTCCTTGTGATAAAACCATCTCAACCCTCCTGGCCATATTGCCCGCCTCCTGGAAAGAAATCTCACTCCCAATCTCCTTATCCATCTGTAGTCGAATCGGCTAGATAAGTCCCTCAATGAACCTCCTCACTTTCTCTCTATCTCTTTCTCTCGGTGAAGAGTATGATAAGAGCATGACAGGACAAGTTAATGAATCTGGTATCACATTGAGTAACGATTATAAAACACTGTAAGAGACGCTCAAACAGTCTGCGATAGGTTTCTCTTTGAGTGATAGGGAAAAACTTCTCCAGAAATAGTTGCGTAAACTGCTTCCAAGTCAAAGATGGTGATCTCGCTAGTCTATCCAAACAATAATCTCTTCACCAAGTCTTGGCGGATCCAAACAAACAGAAAGTAGCAAAGTCGACCCCATTGGTCCCACTATCCCCGTGATCCGGAGAACCTCATGACAGTTGTATAAATTATCCTAGAGGTCCTCTGAAGAAACACCACTGAAAGTGGTAGTGAAGAGCTTGGTAAACATGTACAACCTCCACAAAGCCTCCAAAGACATAGCTGATACATTACCGGTCTGTGCTACTACTCGGCTGAAGAAGCGGTATCTGTTATCACCATCAGCGAGAGAACAGAGTAGGAGTTCAATTAGCATTAAGAAACCAAACCGCATGACAGGGTGGAACAAATGTGAAGTTTTCCTAACTCTGTAGCCTCTGGGGATAATTACAGACGTCTCTATACCGATCCCTCAGGCTCTACTACGCTTGTCCGTGAATTGTGAGACCTATGTAACCTAGAGCTCCAATATCAACTTGTCACGACCCGGATTTCCCACCCTCAAGATTCGTGATGGCGCCTACTCGTGGAAGCTAGGCAAGCCGAATATTTTAAAAACCATTACTCTTTTTATTAAACATATTAAACAATTTAAAATAACAAGTAATTAAACAGCAAATAAAATTAAATAATCAAAACTGCGAAAGCCGAAATTTAATATTTCAACCAAATACTGCTACATAATTTGAAGTACAATACTACTCAGAATTTGGTGGCACAAGTCACGGAGTGTCTAAGAATAATACAAACAAGGTCTGAATGAAATACATAAGTCTATCCTTGAATAAGTAAAAACAGAAAGAGAAAACATAGGAGTAGACATCAAGGCCCGCGAACGTCTGCACGACTACCTTGAGTCACCTGTGTGGACTGAAGACAACACCCTCACTGCGGTTCAAACGCTCCAGTATCAGTATTTGCACACAGTGTGGAGTGTAGCATTAACACAACCGACCTCATTTGCTTGTAAGTGCCCAGCCTAACCTCGGAGAAGTAGTGACGAGCCTAGGACCAGACAACTAAATAAACATGTGCACTTAAATTGTATACAGTAAAAATAGAAGTAAATAATTACAAATAAAGTTAGGCGGGGGAAACATGGTACGTGGAATAGCAGGTAACAACAGAATAAAAGATGAGAAACGTAAGTAACACCCTAAATCCAATACCAGCAAAAGAAAAGGAAATAAGAAACAAGTACACTTGTAATACCGTTGTAGGCATGCAACCCGATCCCAAATCACATAGTACCATTGCAAGCGTGCAACCCGCTCCCAATTCATATAATACTGTTACAGGCGTGGAACCCGCTCCCATTTTATATATTACCGTTGCAGGCGTGCAAACCTCAGCCATTTTACATGTTAGCGTCGCAGGCGTGCAACCCGCTCCCATTTCATATGTTACCGTTGCAGGCGTGCAGCCCGCTCCCATTTCACATGTTACAGTTGGAGGCATGCAACCTGCTCCCATTTCATATGTTATCGTTGCAGTCGTGCAACCCGCTCCCATTTCATATGTTACCATTGCAGGCGTGCAACCCGCTCCATTTTTCATATAGTACCATTGCAGGCGTGCAACCTTCTTCCTTTTCATTTATCAATACCAATCATAAAAGAATTCCGGCAAGGGAACCATATTTTAACAGCAACACTCCAGAAAGGGGAAAATACTATAACAATAACATCATGACAGGAGAACTATAATATGACAACAACATCCCAGCATTGGAACATTAATGGTAACAACACCCCGGCAAGGGAGCAATAATGATAATCCTCATATGAAGCACAAAAAAACATAACAGAGTCACAACAAGTACAATACCAGAATCATGGGCATACTTGAAAATAACGTATAGATACTCGTCACCACGCCCATACGTCGTATTCAGTAATTAGTACACAACAAATAAAACTCAACTCCTAATCCCTCAAGCTAAGGTTAGACCAAACACTTACCTCGATTCCACGAACATAATTCAAGCCTCAACTATCAATTTACCTTTTGAGTCCACCACCAACTCGCTCGTATTTAGCCACAAGTTACTTAATAATATTAATAACTGCTAAATAAATCAATTCTAATGCATGAAAAATAAGTTTGCTAAAGCTTTTTCCAAAAAGTCAAAATTCAACCCCGGGCCCGCCTGGTCCATATCTGAAATTCGGACCAAAACCTGATTACTCATTCACCCCCGAGTATGGACGTATAATTGGTTTTGGAATCCGACCTCAATTTGAGGTCGAAATCCCCAAAATTTGATATTCTTTGGTTTTGCCGAAATTCCCAATTCCACCATGAAACCCCTAGATTTTAGGATGAAATCTTGTAAAAAGAAGTTAAGGCGTACAGAAAACGAGTTAAGAATCACTTACTAATGTTTTGGAGAAGAAACATTATTTGAAAAATCACCTTATATGTATTGGGGTTTTGAAAACTGAAAAATAACTGAAAATCCCATTTAAATATACCCCTCTCTGACCCCCCCTTGTGGACCGCACAAAAAGGAGTGCGGCCGCAGAGCTCACAATGTTGTCTTCAGTGACATGCTTTAGTATTTTGGCCATAACTTTCTCTACATATGTCAAAATTGTGATTTCTTTAGCTTTATAGAAATTAGACAAGAAGGGCTATAACTTTCGGTTTTTAATCATCTCAATATTCCTTGTAGATCAAAAGCTATAGGCTTCCGAAATTGGACTAGTCAACTTGTACAGACCGCACAAAATCGAGTGCGGCCGCAAAGCGTCCTCCGCGAACAGCACAAAATCAATGTGGACCGCACCGGCGGGTTCGCAGATCTGCACTTCTCTAAACCTGCAACAACCATTGTTTATGCCTAAGACATCCTAGAACCTACCCGAAATTCACCCGAGCCCTCGGGACTTCAGACCAAATGTGCATACTAACTCAAAAATATCATATGGACCTACTCGTGCAATCACAACATCTAAATAACATGTAAAACCATGGATTAAACCTCAAAACTCATCATTTTCATCAAAAACACTTAAAGTTCATAACTCTTCAACCGGAACTCCAACTCACGTAAAATGGACTCCATTTTTCACCAAATTTCGCCGTTAACATTCAAATACTATAACAAGTTTGCATCGGGCTCTGGAACCAAAATACAGGCCCGATACCAATGGTTTCAAACATTAATTGTTTTCTTCATTTCTTAGATAATTCATCAAAACAATTTCTTTCAGAAATTGATTTCTAAATTCATCAAAACTATTTCTTTCAGAAATTGATTTCTAAGGCTTGGGACCACGGAATTCATTTCCAGACATGCGCCCAAGTCTCATATTTTACTGTAGACCTCCCGAGATCGTCAGAACACGGATCCGAGTCCTTTTGCTCAAAATATTAACCAAAGTCAACCAAAAATTAAAATTTTAACTCTAGAAAGTTTTATTTCTTATCTTTTCACATAGAAGGCTTTTCGGATATAGGTCCGGACCACGCACATAAATTAAAGTGAGGTAAAAGGTAGATTTTTTAGGCCTCGGGACTGAATTTTTTCTAAAATAAGTAATGACCTCTTGGATCATCACATCCTCCACCTCTAAAGCAATTGTCCGTCCTCGAACGGACATAAGAAGGAAATACCTGAGTCGGGAAAAGAATGGGATAATGGTTTTGCATATCGGACTCGGACTCCCAGGTCGATACCTTAGTAGGCTGACCTCTCCACTGAACACGAACAGACAGGAAATTCTTCAACCTCAACTGACGAACATGCCGGTCTAGAATAGCTACCGGCTTATCCTCATATGACAAGTCCTTGACCAACTGGAGAGTGCTGAAATCTAACATGTGGGATGGATCGCCGTGATACTTCCGAAGGATGGACACATAAAACACTGGATGTATGACTGATAAGCTCGATGGAAATGCAAGTCTGTAAGCTACCTCCCCCATTTGATCAATAATCTCAAACGGGCCAATGAACATAGGGCTAAGCTTGCCCCTCTACCAAGTCTCATCACGCCCTTCATAGGCGAAACCCGAAGCAATACCCTCTCACCGACCTTGAATGCCAAATCACGAACCTTACCGTCAGCATAACCTTTTTGCCTTGACTGAGCTGTACGAAGCCTTTTCTGAATGATCTTGACCTTGTCCAAGGCATCCACACTAGACCCATACCAAACAACCGAGCCTCTTCGACTCAAACCATCCAATCGGAGACCGATACCGCCTACCATATAAAGCCTCATAAGGAGCCATCTGAGTACTCGACTGGTCGTTGTTGTTGTAGAAAACTATCTAAAAGGCAAAAATTGATCCCACTAGCCTCCAAAGTCAATGACATAAGCTCGGAGCATATCCTCTAAAATATGAATAGTCCGCTCGGATTTCCCGTCCGTATGAGTATGAAACGTTGTGCTCAACTCAACACGTATGCCCAACTCTCGCTGAACTGCTCTCTAAAAATGTGAGATAAACTGTGTAACTAGGTTCGAAATGATAGATATGGGCACACCAGCCGACTTGGCGGATACAAATATCACCTAACCTCTCGGAAGAATAGGATCCTACCAAAAGAATGAAATATGCTGACTTGGTCGGCCTATCAACAAGACCTAGGAATACGAGTGAACTCAACCAGAACTCACACTTCGAAAACTTAGCATACAACTGACTACCCCTCAGGGTTTGAAGAACCACTCTCAAATGTTGCTCATGCTCCCCCTAGCTGCAGGAATAAATTAAAATATCATCAATGAGGACTATCCTGAACGAATCCAAGTAAGGCCTGAACACTCGGTTCATCAAATCCATAAAATCTACTAGGGCATTTGTCAACCCGAATGACATCACCAAGAACTTATAATGCTCGTACCGAGTGCGAAAAGCTATCTTAGGGATATCGGATGCCCTAATCTTCAACTGATGGTAGCTAGATCTCAAGTCAATCTTCGAAAATATCTTGTCATCTTGAAGCTGATCAAGCAAATCATAAATCCCCAGCAATGAATACTAATTCTTGATTGTAACCTTGTTCAAATGTTGATAATCTATACACATTCGCGTCGATCCATCCTTCTTCTTAACAAATAACACCGCCGCACCCAAATGCGAGACACTAGGTCTAATGAAGCCTTTTTTAAGAAAGTCTCGCAACTTCTCCTTCAACTCTTTCAACTCAGGCAAGGCCATACGATACAACGAAAAACAAAATGGGCTGAGTGCCCCGAGCCAAATCAGTTCTAAAGTCAATATCCCTGTCGGGTGGCGTACTAGAAGGTCTGAAGGAAATAACTTTGGGAACTCATGAACAATAGGCACAAAATCATTAGAAGGAACCTCGACGCTAGAATCACGAACATATGCCAAATAGGCCAAACAACCCTTCTCGACCATACACCGAGCCTTCACATAAGAGATAACACTATGGATAGAATGATCATGAGTCCCTCTCCACCCTAAACGAGGTAAACACGGCAAGGCTAAGGTCACACTCTTGGCATGACACTCCAAGATAGCGTGGTCAGGTAATAACCAATCCATCCCTAATATGACATCAAAATCAACCATGTCCAATAGTAATCAGCCTATTCGGGTCTCAAGGCCCCTAATCACAACTACACAAGAGCGATGAACACGATCTACTATAATAGAATCACTCCCCGGTGTAGGCACCTAAACAGAAGCACTCAAGGAATCGCTAGGCATGTCCACCTACGGGGAAAAATAAGATGACACATAAGAATATGTAGACCTTGGATCAAATAGCACTGAAGCATCCCTACTACAAACTAGAACAGTACCTACGACAACTGCATCAGAAGTCTCAGCCTCAGGGCTAGTTGGAAGAGCATAACATTGAGGCTGGACCCCATCACCCTGAACTACATCTTTGGGATGGCTTGTTGCTGGCTGCTCTCCACCTCTACCTGCCTGAGCTCCACCTCTAGCACCTTTACCTCCACCTCTAACTAGCTGAGTAGGCGGTGGAACACTCGGTGCCTGAACCATGGCACGGGAACCCTAGTGTTGAGAACTGCTTGGTGCTCGAGGACAATATCTAGCAATGTGCCTCGTGCCACCATATGTAAAACAAGCACTCGGCTGCTGGGGATGACGAACCTTAAAACTCTGAAGCGGATGTGCACTTATAGGAGCTGGTGATGCGCTGTAAGGACTGCTAATTGGAATACTGCATATGAGAGCCGCGACCACCTGAAGCACCGTGAGAAACCTAAAATTCCAACTAAAAAAGACCTAGGAGAATGGCATCTATCATACAAATCCCTGCCTCCAAACAAGGCGCCACTGAATCTGCCTGAATGACGAGGCCTCTTGTCGGACCCCTGACCACCTTCCTGTGATAAAACCATCTCAACCCTCCTGGCCTCTACCATACGAATCCCTACCTCCAAACGAGGCGCCACTAAATCTGCCTGAATGACGAGGCCTCTTGTCAGACCCCTGACCACCTCCCTGTAATAAAACCATCTCAACCCTCCTGGCCACATTGGTCGCCTCCTGGAAAGAAATCTCACTCCCCGTCTCCTTAGCCATATGGGGCGAATAGGCTGGATAAGTCCCTTAATGAACCTCCTCACCCTCTCTCTGTTAGTGGAAAGTATGATAAGAGCATGACGGGCCAATTCGATGAATTTGGTATCATATTAAGTAACGGTCATAGAACCCTGCTGGAGATGCTCAAACTGGCTGCAATAGATCTCTCTCTGAGTGATAAGGAGAAACTTCTCCAAAAATAGCTGCATGAACTGCTCCCAAGTCAAAGCTAGTGATTCGTCTGGTCTAGCCAAACAATAATCTCTTTTCCAAGTCTTGGCGGATCTAGACAAGCGGAAAGTATTAAAATCAACCCCATTGGTCCCCACTATCCCCATGATCCTGAGAACCTCATGATAACTATCTAAATAGTCCTGGGGATCCTCTGAAGATGCGCCACTGAACCAACTTCCACAAAGCCTCTGAAGACGTAGCTGATTCATCACTAGTCTGTGCTACTGCTCAACTGAAAAAACGTATATGTTATCACTACCCGCGAGAGAACAAAGTAGAAGTTCAATTAGCATTGAGAAACCAAACCGCACGACAGAAAGGAATAAATGTGAAGTTTTCCTAAATCTGTAGCCTCTGGGATAAATACAGATGTCTCTATACCAATCCCTCAGACTCTACTAAGCTTGTCCGTGTATTGTGAGACCTATGTAACCTAGACCTCTAATACCAACTTTTCACGACCTGAATTTTCCACCATCGAGAGTCGTAATGGTGCCTACTCGTAAAAGGTAGGCAAACGAAATATTATAAAAACCATTACTTTTTTTATTAAACATATTAAATAATTTAAAATAATAAGTGATTAAACATCGAAAATGCAGAAGTCAAAACTTAATATTTTGACCAAACACTGCTACATAATTTGAAGTACAATACTACCCAAAATTTGGTGGTACAAGTCACGGACTATATAAGAATATTACAAACAAGGTCTGAATGAAATACATAAGTTTGTCTCTGAATAAGTAAAAACAGAAAGAGAAAAGATGGAAGGAGATTCCAAGGCTCGCGGACATATGCAGGACTACCTCAGGTCTCCTGTGTGGACTGAAGACAGCACTCTCACTTTGGTCCAAACGCTCCGGTATCAATATATGCACACAGTGCATAGTGTAGTATCAACCCAATCGACCCCATGTGCTTGAAAATGTCTAGCCTAACCTCGACGAAGTAGTGACGAGGCTAGGACCAGAATACTAAAGAAACTTGTCCTGTAAAATCATATACAACAGAAATAAACGCAGATAATTGCAACAAAAGCTGGGCGGGGGAAACATGCTACGGGAAATAGCAAGTAACAAAAGAATAATAGTAGAGAAATGTAAGGAACGCCATAAATCAATTACTAGCAAAAGATAAGGAAATAAGAAACAAGTACACATGTAATACCATTGCAGATGCAACCCAATCCCAAATCACATAGTACCAATATAGGCATGCAACTCGCTCCCATTTCATAAAATACCGTTACAGGAGTGCAACGTGCTCCCTTTTTATATAATACCGTCGCAGATGTGCAACCCGCTCTCACTTCACATGTTACCGTTGCAGGCATGCAACCCGTTCTCATTTCATATGTTACCATTGTAGGCGTGCAACCCGCTCCCTTTTTCATATAGTACCTTTGTAAGCGTGCAACCCGCTCCTTTTTCATTTATCAATACCAATCATAGAATAATCCCGCCAAGGGAACCATATTTTAACAAATCCCGGCAACGGAACAATACTATAACAACAACATCCCGATAAAGTAACAATAATATGACAACAACGTTGCGACAAGGGAACAATAATGATAACAACACCCCGGCAAGGAAACAATAATGACAATCCTCATATGAAGCGCAATAAACCGCAACGGAGTCATAAAAATTACAATACAAGACTCACATGCATTCTTGACATCAACGTATAGATACTCACCACCATGCCTATACGTCGTACTCAACAATTAGCAGACAACAAATAAGACTCACTTCCAAAATTATTTGGCCAGATCCAGTACAGATCTCATATCCACACTTATACTAGTGTTGTATCGACACGAGTGCGGCACTTAAACTGCCATGTCGGAGAAACTTAAATCTTAAACATGCCATGACTATTTTGTAGCTATAGATCATGTGATTAAGGGTAAAATGGTAAGTTTAAAGTTAAGTTGCTTCTAAATGCAGGAAGGTATCATTCTTTTCTGAACAAACTAAAAATGAGAGAATATCACATAAAATGAACAAAGAAGTAATTGTTTGTGAGAAGATAACTATTTCTCCTCACTTGTCCCTTTGCTCTTTCTTTCTTGGTGGGCCTTGTTGATGTTACAAAATGAAATAAAGTTAGTGAACTTCCAATATGAATGTGGGGAGTCATTGTCTCTACGAGCTGTTCATATATTTTCAGTGCCAAAGATAAGCTAGTTCTTGTAGGAAGATTTCAATAATATTAAGCATAGTTGTAGTGATAGTGATGAGATTTTAATTTGCTAATTTTATTTAGAATTTGTCACAAGACTATATATATCAAACCACACTAGCCTCTCTTCTCCCTGTTCTCAGTGTTAGTTCAGTGATAATTATGGCTGTCCAACGGCAAGGGAGGGAACGGGACAAAATTAACGGGACGCGACGGGACGAGACGGAATGGGACGTCATTTAAGCGGGACGGAGGTGGGACGAGACAAAATAGAACGGGACAAAACGGTCATCCCATCCCGTCCCGCTAACAAACGGGATGGGACAGGGTGAAATGGGACGGGTCGGGTTCATGGGCCTTAAGTGTTTTTTTTAAAACGTCTAGTTTTTTTTAAAATAACTAAGTTTTTAAAGTTTGCAACGGCGAGTTTTTTGACTTATTTAACAAACTTAAAGGTTAAAACGAAAATAGAAAACTAAGTAAAGAATTATAAAATATTAAAAGAAAATACTTGTAATTGTTATAAACTAAAGCAAAAGACAAGAACAATAGAACAAGAACAATAGCAATAGAGAGAAGAGTAGAGAGAGTTCTTCTTATTGAGTTGAGATGGGTCTCAAGGGATGATTTACAATGGTAGGGGGCACCTCTATTTATAGGGAGGAGGAAGATCTTGCTACCAATAATAGGACTCTAAAATCTCTCTAATTAAATACATTAAAGACATTCACCTTAAATAGAAGTGTAAGAATCTTCTATTTCATAACACTCCCCCTTGAATGTCTATTCAATGATATGCCTCATAAAACCTTAAAACCAAAACCCAATGGGAAAAATTAAAGTAAGGAAAAAGAGTACACATGTTTGAATATGCGCCTATTGGTTGCCTCGTTAAAAACCTTGCAAGGAAAACCCAGTGGGAAAAAACCTTGTAAGGGAAAAAGAGTGCAACGCGCATTGACTCCCCCTAATGAGTACATCAATTTATATCCTTGAGCATTTGCATTCCAATCTTGTGCATCATCTTCAAAACGATCTTTGGTAGAGATTTGACAAATCAACCATATTGACTTGAATAAATATTCCGTACCTTGAAATCATCATTCTTGATAGATATGAACATCTTCATATATTGTCGTGGAATAACTCTTCAATATCTCCATAGATGCATTCTCAATGTCATCATGCTTATAGTTATAGCAAGATACATATGTACACAAATTGCACTTAGGATGTGGTACTTCAGGACCACGAATTGCATATGCTTCAAGCAACTTAAATCTTTCAAGTTAAGTCATATAAGCCATATAATAAACTTTAGCTGCATATCAAGCTTTCATTAGTGATACTAAACAAATAAGATATCGAAAACTGACTATACATACCTTTGACTTTTATCTTTCAAGCATTTGAACTATAGATTCAAAACTACATGTCTTTCATATGGAATCAATTCTTCTTGAATTGTATCTCTTCCATTTAGTTACTTTCTTTGAGTCAGCAAATGCGTATAGCATGCTTTGCAATATGTTGCAATTGCATTTCCTTTTTATGAACTACAGGTTCATATCATGATATTCGGGGATATACATATACAAATGAAAATTCATCCCATGTAACACTTTCTCAAATGTTTATCATGTCTCCCCCTCATGTTAGTAAAGCTAACATGTTTCCTCAACTTTGGGAAATCATCTTTGTGCATTATGTCAATATACACAGCACCTTAGTAATAAGATGAAATTATTTGGTTCCTGACCTTGAACCACTTGTGAGGGGAGAATATACTCTCGTATACAACTTATATCAAACTGATATATATAACTTAGTTCTCATAAGAAACAGTTTAGCTATTAAGTGGAAGCACTCAATAATTATCTTGCTAAACCAACTTTAATATAAACCAACTTATCAAGATTAACTGTCTTGAGTAGAGAATCTGGAAACTATGCTCGAAGTTAGATTACTGAGCGATTTACCTCGCAAGAACTGCCAGGCTGCGGGTTAATAACAATGGCGCATGTAACCATATCATAGATGCATCATATGTGGTATACATGGCAGGTGAATGGGCCCATACTCACCTTTCATATTTCCAGAATTTATGGGCTTCAACCCGAACTCTTTAGTTGGTCCGTTCATTAATGAGAACAAGTGATACAAGAGTATTCGTAAAGAACTTTCTAGTTCTTTAATATTCACCTATGTGAATTTGCACATCATACTTAAAATGAGATGGCTAACATGAATGCCAACTGAATAAATTATCAATATTGGTAAACTTCAAATTTACACCATGACATGTGCACTTATCAATAAACTTCGGGTTTATTATGACATGGGTTTTATACCAATAGATATCCACTTTATTATGGGATTCTTTCGTTTGTGTAGTACAAACTGGAGAACAAAGCGGGTAGCTTTTCATATACAAATTACCCCGCTACAAGTTGTAGTAATAGGAGAATCAAAGCCTTCCTTTATTTATAGTCTCAATATAATCAATCGCTTTCGCGTGTACTTTGGAAACTGAATAAGTTTCTTTGAGACTTACTACAGCACAATACGCAATTGTGTTTCTCCAACATAGTAATAATTGGCTCTTCGAGAGCTCTCAATTAATTTTGTACTACCACAGACTGAGGTTCGAGATCCTCACATTCTTGCATTCCGTATTTTCAAGAGTCTCAGGCTCAATAGATTCTTCGTGAATCTCGGAATTAATCAAATCATGAGCGTCCTCATATGATTCTTTCATAGTGTCATTTAGATCGTTCTTTTTCCTCTTTCTAGGATTTCGATCTTTGGAACCTAATGGTCTGCCACGCTTCTGGCGTGCATTTGACTCATTGGATATGACACTAGATATTTGTCCAATAGGGACTTCAATACGGATCGGAACATTTTCCGCGTGAATGTGGGATTTCGTTATCCTCTTCAAGTCCGTAAATGCGTCAGGCATTTGATTTGCTATTCTTTGCAAATGGATAATCTTTTGTACCTCTTTCTTTCAAATAGAGGTATGTGGATCAAGATGAGATAATGATACATTTTTCCACAAAATTTCCCATTTGGTTTCACCGACTTCTCCCCCTAATTTTGGGAAAAGTGTCTCATCAAATTGACAGTCTGCAAATAGTGCAGTGAACAAATCTCCTGTCAATGTTTCGAGGTAGCGAATAATGGAGGATGATTCATACTCAACATATATTCCTAACCTTCTTTGCAAACCCATTTTGGTGCGGGATGGCGGTGCTACAGGCACCTATACTGCGCATCCAAAGCTTCTTAAATGGGATATATTGGGTTCATGACCCAAAACCAATTGCAATAGGGAATATTTGTGATAATTCGTCAGTCAGAGACGAACTAGCATTGCTGCATGCGAAATGGCGTGACCCTAAGCCGAAGCGGGCAGCCGACAAAGTAGCATTGCTGCATGCAAAATGGCGTGAACCCAAACCGAAATGGGCAGCCTCGTTTTCATGAAGAATTCAAGATTATTCTCATCTATTATCCATTAACTTTGCAAACGCAAGGTTGCGTGATGGCAACAAGCACACATTAGACCATCTACAGGATGCGTCTATCAAGACCATGAAATACCTAAACTACCCACTAGGTGGGTGAATAGGTCCACAAATGTCCCCTTGTATACGTTCCAGAAACTGGGGTGACTCAGTCCCAACCTTTGTTGGGGATGGTCTGATAATCAGGTTGCCTTGATAACACGAAGTGCAAGGATATTCATTACTTGAAAGAATTTTGAAATTCTTTAACGGATGCCCATATGAGCTTTCTATAATCCGTCTCATCATGGTTGATCCTGGGTGACCCAGTCGATCATGCCAAAGTACAAATGTATTGGACTCAGTATTCTTTAGATTTACTGTTGAATGTGCCTCAATTGCACTAATTCTTGTCCAATACAGGCCACAAGATAAAGACGGGAATTTCTCAATAACCCTCTTTTGGCCGGAGACATTCTTTGAAGTGAGGACGAGATATTCGAGATTATCTTCATCCATTGTCTCAATGTTGTAGCCATTCCAGCGTACATCTTTAAAACTCAACAAGTTTCTCATAGACTTGGAGGAGAACATAGCATTCTCTATGATTAACGTCGTGCCCTTGGGCAGAGTTACAATGGCTCTTCCGGAGCCTTCGATCAATTTACTTCCCATGGTTTGGCATACAAAAGGAATACACAAACATAAGAATAAACAAGTTCAATTCGTTTGTGTCACATAATATTTTCAAAATCTGCTGCTAACAGTTGACTAACAAAATCAGATATGTTATCCATAATCAATTACTTTGCAGTTTGAAAATTTCAGTGTTTTTCATAAGACAATCGATTATTAAACACACACAATCGATTGTTTGAACATAGACAATCGATTGTTAAACACACACAATCGATTATTTGTTATTTTTGAAAAACTTCAGATCACACTGTCTTAAGACCATCGATTGTTAGACAAAGACAATCGATTGTGGATGATTTTTGAAAAATTCCAGACCTTACTGTTTCAAGACAATCGATTGTTAGTCAACGACAATCGATTGTGGATGATTTTTGAAAAATTCCAGACCTCACTGTTTCAAGACAATCGATTGTTAGTCAACGACAATCGATTGTTGATCAATTGTTTTTCAACTTTAATGCGAAAATAGTTGATAATCGACTAGTTTTTCAGGCTAGTCGATTACCCCCACTGGAAAATAAAAGTTTTATTGATATTTGATCATATTGAAGATATTCTAAAGAACTACTGCTAACATTGCTTTATGAACTAACTAATACGAGCTAATGCTAATGACTATTAATCTATTCATTGACTAATACAAGTAGAATCAAACAGCTCCATCTTCTTTCATCACGGTTCCGTCACCGATTAGGTGGTCTATCTTTCCCTCGAGTTGCTCAAAGAAGTCTGCCACATCCAGGTGGGTGAAGTCAAAGTTGTCGTCAGAGACAAAATTTGTTTCAGGGCGTTTTCTCTTTCGAGATGCTTGATAAAGGTCAACCAAGTGTCTTGGTATACGGCAAGTCCTAGACCAGTGCCCATTTCCACCGCAACGATAACATATAGTTTCTGAACTATTTGCCTTAGGATCTTCGGGATCCCGTTTCTGCTTTCGGTGGTTATCTCTCTTTGGGGGGTGACGGACTTCTTTGGAATTTCTTCCTTGTCCACGTCCTTGGCTTTGACCCCGTTTATGACCATGATCATGGTCCCTTTTATGTTTGGCATAATGCGAGTGCACCATATCTGCTTCAGGCAGTGGTGTAGACCCAGTTGGTCTATTTTCGTGATTTCTCATGAGCAGGTCATTATTTCGCTCAGCCACTAGTAAGAGAGAAATCAGTTCAGAGTACTTCGTAAAGCCTTTCTCTCGGTACTGTTGCTGCAGTACCATATTGGAGGCATGAAACGTTGTAAACGTTTTCTCAAGCATATCGTAATCGGAGATGTTATCTCCACATAGCTTCAGTTTAGAAGTAATTCTGAACATAGCAGAATTATATTCAGAAACGGACTTAAAGTCCTGTAGCCTCAGATGGGCCCAATCATATCGTGCTTGTGGCAGAGTGACCAACTTCAGGTTGTCATATCTCTCCTTTAAGCTGTTCCACAAAACGAGTGGATCCTTGACGGTGAGATATTCAATCTTCAAACCTTCGTCAAGGTGGTGGCGCAAGAAAATCAAGGCCTTCGCACAATCTTGGGTGGATGCTTTTTCTTTATCTTTGAGGGTGTCTCCGAGACCCATAGCATCTAGGTGGATTTCAGCATCCAACACCCATGTCATATAGTTCTTGCCCGAAATTTCAAGGGCAACGAACTTTCTTTTCATAATGTCAGACATACTTGAAAATTAAATTAGGAAGAGGGAAAATACCTTGGATTTTCGAGAATGGTACTTGAGACAGTAGAGTCTCGTGCTGATAACGTGTTATAAACTAAAGCAAAAGACAAGAACAATAGAACAAGAACAATAGCAATAGAGAGAAGAGTAGAGAGAGTTCTTCTTATTGAGTTGAGATGGGTCTCAAGGGATGATTTACAATGGTAGGGGGCACCTCTATTTATAGGGAGGAGGAAGATCTTGCTACCAATAATAGGACTCTAAAATCTCTCTAATTAAATACATTAAAGACATTCACCTTAAATAGAAGTGTAAGAATCTTCTATTTCATAACAGTAATGAAATATTCTAGTAATTATAAATTTATAATACAGTTACAGTTTATTTAATATAATTGCAAAGAATTAAGTAACTAAGATAATTCATAAAAAATTTCAACGCTTAGAGACAATTCTAGGAAAGGTTCTGTTTGAACTAGGCTTCTTAGTAGGAAATTATAAATTATCATACTAATATTTGTAAGCTCATATATAACTTCTCTGTAACTTATCAATAATATCCCTCGGACATTCTGCTGGAATTGGCAATGTTGATTGATGTTCCATGAGCTCCATGTAGTCATTGCTCCCAGTGCTAAGTATCTCATTGTATTCTTCTTCTTCCCTAGTGGTTAATTTTTCAAAATTAAGATTTCTTCTTTCTGAATTAATCCAATCTCTGAATAATACGGAAATCTCTAGAATGTCCTCCGCTAATGCATGTTTATGATATCCAATTTAAAATCTTGCCGCGCTAAAAGCACTCTCCATATATTTAGAAGTAGCAGTTTCACAATCTGTTGTTTCTGTAGATTTATATATTTATTAAACATTGATCTAGCATAAGAATATATGCTAGATTGCCAATCTTCGAGAGATGGTTGTTCATTTTCTTGAATTGCTAAATTCTCATACGGACAAATCTCTTTGCACCTCTTAGTTTCAAAGATGGGTTAAGTAAAGTAGAAATTAAATAAACTTTGGGAATAGAGAAAAAAACTTTTTAAATTTTGAAATCATTTCATTAATGGCCGGTGCATAAGTTAGATTTGCTTTATACTTACCAAATACAACAGAAATTCTACAAATACACCATAAAACTTGCGGGACAAGTGGGACAGGAGGGTCGGAGCGGGACGGGACAGGATAGGCGGGATGGGACGTGACAGGACAAACAGGACGAAATGATTGTCCCGTCTCATCACATGTCCCGTTTAATACTGACACATCCCGTTTAAAATGAAGTGCGACGGGATCTGGACTGGGACGGGATAGGACGGCCCGTCCCGTTGGACAGCCTTAGTGATAATATCAAAGTTATCATACACTAGACTTTCTTTCCACTTGACTCTGTCATTTTCTTAGCAGATCTATTTTTGGCATATCCTTTTCCCCATTGAGATGTTATTTAGTTTCAGTAGATGAAACGGAGGTTCATTAAAGAGAATAATCCGATATTTGTTTTTCATTTGGTTAATTAATGTCGAGCTTGCTGTCAAGGGTATTAGTTAGTCATGGAAATTTGAGATCCTTCGAAATTGTTGTGAGGTGGTATTCCAAGGCGTTGTGTATTAGATGCTAGGAATTCATATCCTCAGTCTTGTGCTTTTGTATCAACTGCATTCTTTGCTTTTTCTGATGGTCTTAGAACTGCTACCTGAAAATCATGGAGTGTTTTTAGGTGAGAACCAGCTACTTGTTCTAGGGGGCTTCTGCATATATATGTTACCCCCCCCCCCCCCCCACACACACACACTCTTTTTCTGCATATGTTGGTACAATAATGAAAATAGTGATGCATTTTGCTGTGTGCATGCAGGCTTTCAAGCTCTTGAAGGATTGTATTATAGGACTTGGTTACACAGGTAAGTACTTTTTAAAGTTACTGTAGATTCGAACATCTGCTATCCTCTGCTATTGCAATTTGAAACTCTTTGAATAGAAGGGAACGTTATGCTATGGGAATCCCGTAAAGTTGATCCTTTGCTTACTTCTAATACATGTGGGCATCTTCTTGTCGTGGAATGTGCTTTTGATGGGGAAAATAGGAGAAACTCAAAATTCTATTAGCATTGTTGGATAGTAGGACAAGGAATATTCGTGATGAGCAACCTAAAGTTTTGCGATATAATAATTACAGCTTGTGCGATTCTTCTGACTATAAAAGAGAGTCTTAACAATGTTAAATGGACTTAGGGCTGGGTAGTTCACTGCATTTCAAAACACTCTGAATATGTGCTAAATCCAATGTACATGTACTGGATAAATAGCCGATCCTAGGTAACAGGGTTCTTTGGTGATGGGGGAGGTTAGAATAGATTCATACCTGAAGGATAGCCATGACGAAGCTGGAGATACACATGGAATACTAGGTCCAACAAAGGCAACCTTTCTTGTCCATCAGATGACAGAAAATGAACGTAGCTTCATCCTGAATAAGATGGACCAAGTGCTTGTGGGCCTATGAGGTGAATGTTCATCTAATCATCCTCCAAAAAATTGTAACTATGAAGAAAGAATCCTGTTCTGTGGAGCTAAAGTTGTAGCCTCAACAGTCAAAATGATCAAAGCTCTACTAGGAATTGGTTAAGAGAAATGGGGGAATAAGAAACCCTCATATTGTAACTTTGTAAGAAGAATTGACATCAAAATAATCTGAAGATAAAGATGGATGGCGATACTTGGGAGATCTCCAGATATTCTAGTTCTATCTTACAACAACAACAACAACAACCCAGTATAATCCCATTTAGTGGGGTCTGGGGAGGGTAGTATGTACGCAGATTTTACCCTACCCTGGGGTAGAGAGGTTGTTTCCAAATAGACCCTGGCATCCTTCCCTCCAAGAACTTCCACCTTGCTCTTTGGAAGACTCGAACTCACAACCTTTCGGTTGGAATTGGGAGTTGCTTAGCATTAGAGCAACCCCTCTTGTCTTATAGTTCTATCTTACAAATTCTTAAAATGATCATATGGTATTTTCTATCCCCTCAACTGGCCTTCATCTCTCTTAATTTTCCTCTCTTTTCTTTCTTCTGGTAATAGTGTTATCCTTCTTTGAATATTAAAATGAAGTTCACATATCCAAAAAAAAAAGGTATAGAGGAAATTGATTGGAGCTCATACTCTATACCAGTATACTGATTCATTAGCAGAAATTAAGAGTCTAGGAATGTTTACCACTGACCAAGCCCAAAGGTACCCTGTTTTTGTTTGATTACATGCTACACAGCTACACTTGAAATGTCTGTGCAGTTTCTTCCTTATTCAGATGTAGAACACTTTACTTGTGTTATCACGAAACCAACTTATGGTGGACAAAACATGTAACCTTTTTTGGATACCCACATGGTTCATTTTGTTAATTTAGCTTCGTCTTCCTTTAGAATGCTTCTTTATTTTAAAATCTGGCCAACCCTTACACCTGTTACGTTAATGTGAATTCTACTTCATTTTTTTACTGAATTCAAGTGTAACAAGATAATATCTCGTCAGTTATTAACTGATATTCTTCTGCTTGCCCGCATATATATAGTGGACAAAGGGTTATTGTGCAGGAGAGAAGTGGTGATCAGGACCAATTTATTGAAACTGTAGTCACCATTCAGGTTGGTTTGAGTGGAATCTCTCAGTTACTTTTCTTAAGATATAAACTTTTATTAGGCACCATTCAATTTTCAGTATTACGCCTTGTCTATTTCTTTTTATTTGGTAAGAATATGGTAACTATTTGAATCTGAGTGAGTTCAATTCTGGTACGGCTGCTTCTTCACAGCGATATGTCATTTAAACTCCAACAGGTATATCTTCTAGTGTGCTTTGCAGATAACATATTAAGGAGCACGGAAAGGGGAATCCATCTGATAGTACTGTGCAGTTAAAATGTGGTGGTTTTTGGCGGAGCTTTTGGGTGTTTTAGCCTAGGCCTTATGTAAACGGCTTCCATTCAGTCTTTCTCTTAGGATTATCTGAATGGAAGACTGAAATGGCCACTTAAGCACTTGAAACTGGTAAAGGATTCCTAACAACGGTTAACACAATGAGTTTCCTAAAATTGTTCAAAACTTGAATAAATGAATAAACACATTAATTATCTTTTCTTAGTTCAATACATAAAATGAACGAAAGGTCAGCGGTCTGCCCAGAGAAAGGGACCTTTGGTCTAATTCAATTGGTGTATGCTAAATTCCTTCCTAACTAAATTAACAAAAAGGGACAAACGAGATTTACTGATTCATGATCACATAGTATTCTCGTCTTTATTAACGCATTTGATAAGTCCTTAATTTTCTTTAAAAGCTAGACTCGCTTAAGGTAACTGTTAGAATATTTATGTAAATAGGAGTAAATAATCCTAATCTCATATGTATTAGGTGTAGGACATGTTATCTATATATATATATATATATATAGTGCTCATTGTATCGTGTTTAATATATGTCAATAATATCAATAATATGTTCTCTTATGCTTTCTCACATGGTATTAGAGTAGTTATGAGAGATTTATCGTTGTACATAAATTCCAGCGATTCCAGGAAGAGAAATTAGTAACCGGAAGCCTTTTTCCGGCGACTTTTTCAAACTTGTTTCATCTGCATTGTCTCTGTCAGTGTTGTGCAAAATCCAACACTACCACAAGAGTCGCCACAGTCCGGCGACCAAACCCCAGAAAAAATCTTCGGCAACAGAAGCCCCAATGGCCCCCACGCGCTACCAGAAGCTCGCGCGCGTGACCTCACGCGCCGGCACGTGTAGCACCTTCCGACCATTTTTTGAGAAAATTTCTTCAGAACAGTTGGGTCGTGTACCAATTATGACCCCACCTATACTGTTTTCGTTTGATTCTGACCATTTTGAGGTTTTTCGGTGACTACACTGATTTTTCCGGCAGCTACAGTAACCTTACGGCAAAAACAGTGTTTCCTTCATTTGTTTCAGCAAATTGTTAGTTGATTCTTCTGTTATTCGAAAATAATCCAACGATGTCTTTGGGAGTCGATGCTTTCGGGTCTAAAAACTCCAGTTCTGGCAGTTCCGGTGTTATGATTACCTCAGAACCTTTAATGGGAGGTTCAAACTACTTAGCTTGGGCTTCGTCTGTCGAGTTGTGCTGTAAAGGTCAAGGAGTTCAAGATCATTTAACAAAAAAGGCTAGCGAAGGTGATTAAAAGGCCAAAACAGTGTGGGAGAAGGTCGATGCTCAGTTATGTAATATCCTGTGGTGATCTATTGATTCCAAGTTGATGCCCTTGTTCCGTCCATTCCAGACATGTTATTTAGTTTGGGAAAAGGCTCGTAATTTATACACTAATGACATCTCGTTTCTATAATGTAATATCGCTAATAACAAGCTTGAAGAAACAAGAATTGGATATGTCTACTTACTTGGGACAAGTACATGCATTCATGGAAGAATTTGAGACGTTGATGCCAGTTTCTGATAGTATTGAAAAGCAACAAGAGCAATGACAGAAGATGTTTCTAGCTCTTACACTCGATGGACTCCCTAATGACCTTGATTCTGTACGTGACCAGATTTTGGCTAGTCTGACTGTCCCCATAGTTGATGAATTATTCTCTCGATTACTTCGCCTTGCTACAGCACCAAGTCACCAGTGAGAATCATCACAAACACTTGACTTATCTGTCCTCGTATCCCAGTTATTGGACAATCGGGCATATCATAATATGGAGAATAGACGAGGAGGAGGTCGTTTTGGAAGATCTAGACCCAAGTGCTCTTATTGTCATAAACTTGGACACACTCTTGACATGTGCATTCTTTACATGGTCGCCCAGCCTAAAATGCTTATGCTTATGTTGCTCAGATTGAGACTACAGGTAACCAGGGATTTTCTTTATCTGAAGGGAAGTATAATGAGTTCATTCAGTATCGAGCAAGTAAGCACACATCTCCACAAGTAGCCTTTGCTTCTCAGGCTGATACTTCTGTTGCTGGTAATTATTTTGCTTGTGTTTCCTAGTCTAGTACTCTTGGACAATGAGTTGTGGACTCAACCGCTTCTGATCATATCTCAAATATTACGTATTCACATTCTCTTCTCACTGTTATTTAGCCAATCACTCTCAAATCAAAGAAAAGGGAGTTCGACAAGCGAATCCCCTACCCTCTGTCACTGTAGATTCCGTTCTCTATGTCCCTGGTTGTCTTTTTAATCTAGCATCTATTAGTCGTTTGACGTGTGTCCTCCATTGTGGTATATATTTTATTGATGATTCCTTTATTATGCAGGACCGCAGTACGGGGCAGACGATTGGAATAGGACTTGAATCAGAAGACCTTTACTACCTTAACTCACTCAATTCCTCCAAGACATGTCTAATTACAGATCCTCCGGACCTAATTCACATAAGTTTAGGACATCCAAGCTTATCCAAGCTTCAAAATATGGTGCCTAGTTTGTCTAGTTTATCTATACTAGAGTCTGAGTCATGTCAGCTTGGGAAACATACCCAAGCCTCCTTTTCTCGTAGTATTGAGAGTCATGCAGAGTCTGTGTTTTCTTTAGTTCATTCTGATATATGGGGTCCTAGTAGAGTCAGTTCAATCTTGGGATTTCGTTATTTTGTTAGTTTCTGTGAGAAAGCACGGGAAAAAAATACAGCTGATATTAATCATGATACAATGTGCCCTATATATATACACATAACTTATCCTACTCCTAATAAACATTGGATTAGGTTACTCCTAATACACATTGGATTAGGGTTCTACTATTACATATTCTAACACTCCCCCTTAAGCTGGTGCATATAAATCATATGTACCGAGCTTGTTGCATATGTAGTTAATATCGAACCCGGGTTTCTAGACCCGAAAGCATCGAGTCCCTAAGACATCGTTGAAAACTTGCTGAAACAGATGAAGGAAATACTATTTTTTTTGCCGAAAAATTACTGTAGATGCCGGAAAAATCATTGCAGATGCCGGAAAAATCACTGTAGATGCCGGAAAAACTTCAAAGTGGTCGTAATGAAAAGTAAAAATATGGGTAGGCTCGGATTTAAGGGCGATCCAGCTGCTCTGAAGAACCTTCGTCAAAATCTCACTGGAACAGTGCTCACGTGCCGGCGCGTGGTACAGACGCGTCGCCGACGGCAGAACTCCGGCGGGCGCGTGGAGGCGCGTGGGAGGTTCGTTTTCGATGATTTTTTCTGGGGTTGGTCGGAATTCTTTTCCGAACCTCTTGGTAGTCTCGGATTTTGCACAACACCAACAAAACGGTGATTTAGTTACGGACAGCCACTTAAGTCGCCGGAAAATTGCACGGCGACGAGATCTTTCTTCCCGGAAGTAGCTGGAATGATGCACAGCTATGATATAATCACTGTAGATGCGATGGTGTTGGTTTTTGCACAACACTGATAATTAGTGACTTTGACGCAATTAGACACTTGGGTCACCGGAAAATTGCACGGTGACTGAGTTATTTCTTCCCGGAAGTCGTTGGAATGACGCACAACGATAATTATCTCACCAAAGTTCTGATACCATGTGAGAAAGCACGGTAGAAAAATACAACTGATATTAATCATGATACAATGAGCCCTATATATATACACATAACCTATCCTACTCCTAATAAACATTGGATTAGGCTACTCCTATTACACATTGGATTATGGTTCTACTATTGCATATTCTAACAGTTTCATTGATTATCATTCAAGATGTACTTGGATTTTCTTAATGAAATATCGTTCTGAGTTGTTTTTTATATTCTAGAATTTTTGTGCTAAAATTAAAAATCAATTTGGTGTTTCTATTCGCACTTTTCCCAGTGATAATGCCTTAGAATATTTATCCTCTCAATTCTGCAGTTTATGACTTCTTAAAGAATTATTTATCATACATATTGTCGTTATACACCTCAGCAAAATGGGATTGTTGAGAGAAAGAATAGGCACATCATTGAGACTTCTCGCACACTTCTCATTGAATCTCATGTTCCATTGCGTTTTTGGGGCGATGCAGTTCTCACAATTTGTTATTAGTTAATCGGATGCCTTCCTCTCCCATCCAGAATTAGTTACCGTATGCAGTATTGTTTCCCCAATCACCCTTATACTCTGTTCCCCCTCGTGTTTTTGGGAGCACTTGCCTTGTATGTCGCTTGCGCCGGTTACTTTATGGTCTAAAACAGTCTCCTCGAGCCTGATTTGGTAAGTATAGCATAGTTATCCAGCAATTTGGCATGATTTGGAGTGAAGCTGATCACTCTGTATTCTATCGGCATTCTGCTTTGAGTCTCTGTATTTTCTGGAGGTCTATGTTGATGACATTGTTATTACCGAGAATGACCAGGATGGTGTTACTAAATTGAAGCAACATCTCTTTCAACACTTTCAGACTAAGGATCTGGGAAAACTAATGTATTTTTTAGGTATTGAGGTCGCTCAGCTTAGCTCGGGTGTTGTGATCTCACAACGAAAGTATGCCTTAGATATTCTTGAGGAGACAAGAACGACAGGTTGTAGACCTGTTGACACTCTGATGGATCCGAATTCTAAATTTCTACCAGGATAGGGGAGCCTCTAGCGATCCTGCAAGATATAGACGGTTGGTTGATAATTTAAATTACCTTACAGTGACAAGACCTGATATTTCCTTTTCTGTGAGTGTTGTGAGTCAGTTTATGGATTCTCTATGTGATAGTCATTGGGATGCAGTTGTTCGCATTCTTCGGTATACAAAATTAGCTCCAGTTCGCATTTTTCAGTACATAAAATCAGCTCCAGGCAAAGGTTTATTGTTTGAGGATCAAGGCCATGAGAAGATCGTTGGATACTCAGATGCTGATTGGGCAGGATCACCTTCTGATAGTCGTTCTACGTCTGGATACTGTGTCTTAGTAGGAGAAAATTTGGTGTCCTGGAAGAGCAAGAAATAGAATGTGGTTGCTCGGTCTAGTGTAGAAGCAGAATATCGAGCGATGGCTATGGCGACATGTGAGCTAATTTGGATCAAACAGTTGCTCAAGGAGTTGAAATTTGGTGAGATTAATCATATGGAACTTGTGTGTGATAATCAAGTTGTACTTCATATAGCGTCAAATCGAGTGTTTCATGAGAGAACTAAACACACTGAGATTGACTGTCACTTTGTCAGAGAAAGATACTCTCGGGAGATATTGCTACAAAGTTTGTGAAGTCGAATGATCAGCTTGCAGATATTTTACCAAGGCCCTCACTGGTTCTCTATTAACTACATATGTAACAAGTTCGGTATATATGATATATATACACCAGCTTGAGGGGAGTGTTAGAATACTTATGCAAATAGGAGTAAATAACCCTGATCCCATATGTATTAGGAGTAGGAGTTATGTATATATATATAATGCTCATTCTATCGTGTTTAATATATGTCAATAATATTAATGATAATTTTTTCCCATGCTTTCTCACAGTAACAACTAAAACCATCGTAAGCTTCTCTTTGCTAATAGTTCCTTTATTTTAATAAGCTTATAATTAGGATGCTGAGAAACACATGTGAAGACAAACTTCTTTACCAAAATTGTATCAACCAATTAAACGTCAAGGGAATGTGTGAAAATAATGTTTATTCGTTATAAAGCTCAATAATTATAAGAGAAAATGTATAAAGACCACATTCAACTTCTTATGAAAAATCATTTACACACTTAAACTTTACGGGTGTCCTAACACCCCATTATTGTTAAAACAATTAAATTTATTTACTCCGTTTTAAGCCTTGGTCAGCCGGGCATCTTAGACAACGAAATTGAGAGCATCTTTGCTCTATTTTAATCGTTAAAAACACCCCCAAAAAATTAAATTTTTAACTTCAGTATAACCCCTAACCAATAGTAAAATCCATTCTTCCCCATTAATTAAAGAACCTAATTTTTTCTTCATCTAAATTCTGCCAAAATTGCATCAAATTGCTCTTTGAAGTTTTGGTCTTTAAAAGTAAAGGTTAATCTTTCTCCTCCAAACATAATAATGTTATACAGATAATTCAACATCAATGTGTGAGCTTGATTCTTCAAATAACTTCGGCTTCGAACGGCTCTTCCTCCAACTCGTCAGGAGTTCTAGATAATAATGAAATCGAAGAATTTTGCAACAGGTCACTTCGATTTTGCTTGGGCAAATCGATTTTGGCGAGGCAAGAAGAGTATTCAATGGTTGGGGAATAGGGTTCTTTAATTTGGGAATTTTTAACTGATGGGGTGAATAAGGCTCGTTTATAGAATGTTATCTTTATTTACTAGACATTTTGAATTGAGAAAAAATTAAATTATGACAGGAATCAACATAAAAAATAGTTGAGTTTTCATGAAATATTTATGAAGAGAAAAGAGACCATTGAAAGATTTTGGCTCTTTGAAGAATAGAGGAGGTCTAAGTGATTTGTGTATTCCATCACGCCCATAACCATATTTTTTCATTGAATTGAACACTCGTTTTTACTTGATTTTTATGTAATGTTTTTTTCTGAATTTTCAGTGGGGAATGAATTGGTATTTGGAATTCTTGGATTGATGAGAAAAGATAGGAAGATGACAAGGAAATATATAATGTGCTATGAAAATTAGATAGAGGAAAGACAATTTGTTGAGTGTCGTCCATGTTAATTACGTGACTTACTAATAAAGCGCGTGTTTTTCACTCAAATTGATATAGTTGGGCCAGGGCTTAGGAGAGAGTAAATAAATACAAATGTTTTAACAATAGTGGGGTGTTAGGACGCCCGTAAAATTTAGGTATGTAAATAATTTTTCAAGAGAAATTGAATGGGGTATTTATGCATTTTCTCTAATTATAAATATAAGATCTGAAAAAGTTAATTGCATAAAGTTGAACATGTTCAGAAGGAATGAGCTGTCCTTGCAATGAATCTGAAGCTGGTACAATAAGCAGATATGCCTAGTGCTTTTAATCCAAACTAAGATTGAATTTCATCTTGGTACCTTTTTGTGGTTTAGCCGCAGCCATTAGAAATTTTCCTTTTTACTCTAACTTTATATTAACATTTTTATTATATTATATTATTTTAGTTGCGCTAAAGTACATTATCGCCCACTCATTTTTCAAATGAGCATTTCGATTTCTTTTTAGTTTGTTCCAAAAAGAGAATGGCAGTTTTCTATACGTGAAAATAATTGAACTTTAGACATTTAAATTTTCAATTTTACCCTTAATGACATGCTTTTATAACCACAGAGATGTCATGATATGTTTAATTGTTTATGACCGCATGTTTCAAAAGTATTTTTTTTTCTTAAACTCAGTGACCAATCAAACAGTTCTACATAAATAGACATGGATGAGTAATTAGAAAGGAAATATGCCATAAAAGCGCCTAAGTGCAGCTAATAGCCCCTTTGAATTGGTTCTAGCAAAACACTTGAAGGAGGTTATGGGACAATCAAGCCTTCTTGTAACTGTGACTTTGCTGGTTCCTTTCCTGTTGCTTGAATGTTTGTCCTGTTCCCTTCTTCACCTGCCTTCTAAAAATAATTAAAAAGGAAGCTGAACTATACCTTTTGAATCAAGTTAGTAATTCAGTTGGAAAGTCAATTTAATCAAGCAGCTTCATGAACATTCAGGCAATTAAAGTTGATGTGATAATATTCGACAGTTTCACCTAAAGGGTGAGTTTAGTATATGTATAAGCTACCTAGAAACTTCTGTTGAAACACGTTTTCAAGGCACTAAACTAAACGTGTGTTCATATTTGTAGGTTTTGATAAATGACAAACGATGCGCAATTGACATATGACGAGGTCCAAGCACAAGCGCGCAAATGTCACGTAACGAAGTTCAAGCACAAGACAAACAAAGATCAAGATTAAACAAAGTTATACATGAGTCGCTTTTTAATTGTGATCTTGATCCGACAATTTAACTCAAGACTTGGCTTCTCTCGTAAAAATATTTTTATCAAATCATGCATATTTAATTTAGAGCAAAATGATTTTAAATCATGCATATTTATTTTAGCAAAATGATTTTTTAAACATGCCTCTAAAATCTGGACAAAGATAATCGATTATGTACAAATGATAATCGATTATGTTAAGGCAGCTGCAAGACAATCGATTGTGTACCTTATGACAATCGATTGTGTTGAGGCAGTGTCCATCAGATTTTTGAAATCTGCATGACAATCGATTGTGTACCTTATGACAATCGATTGTGTTGAGGCAGTGTCTATCAGATTTTTCAAAGCTACAAAATAATCGATTGTGAACCTTATGACAATCGATTGTGTTGAGGCAGTGTCTATCAGATTTTTCAAAGATACAAAATAATCGATTGTGAACCTTATGACAATCGATTGTGTTGAGGCAGTGTCTATTAGATTTTTCAAGACTGAACAATAATCGATTGTCCATATAGCATAATCGATTATGTAAATGACCGTTGCCAAAATATTTTCAAACTCCGTCAGATAATCGATTATAGGATTTTAATAATCGATTGTTTGAAGTAAAATCTGAAAAAGATTTTTTGAACGTTGCCAAGTAATCGATTGTATATTTCTGATAATCGATTGTTTTAAGTAAAATCTGAAAAAGATTTTTTGAACGTTGCCAAGTAATCGATTGTATATTTCTGATAATCGATTGTTTTAAGTAAAATCTGAAAATGATTTTTTGAACATTGCCAGTAATCGATTATACGTCTTAGATAATCGATTATGCTGCGTAAAATATGGGAATGATTTTTGGAACGATTGGAAAACAATCGATTGTGCCAATTAGACAATCGATTGTCGTAGCACAAAATCAGCAATTCTTAATTGGCAATTAGGCAACGGTTATGCATGTTTTTAACACTATAAATACATCTTCAAATCAGTCTTCTAAACACAACAACTGATCATATTATTGCTAAAGCTTGCATACTCTCTTATTCATCATTTTCTATTCATTACATAAGTTTTTGAGAGCCAAATTCTTGACGAAAGTTGTTGCATTCTTGAGCGTATTTATTTTACTCATATCTACTCTTAAGGAGAGTCTTGTTTGAATGCAAAGTGTTTTTATACACTTGAAGGGAAGTGTTAATCCCTTGTATTGTAAGAAGGAACGTTGTGATTCCTTTGGTTGAAGTCTTGAAGTGCTGTATCTTCGAGCAAAGGTTGTTGAGGCTTGTGTGACTCAAATTCTCAGTTTGTAACGGTTTGTTAAGCACCCGTAAGCTTAACGAAGTTAGTGGAAATCTCGAGAGAGTCTCTCGGGGACTGGACTAGCCACGGGTTGTGGTGAACCAGGATAACATCGGTGCGTTCGTTCTTTATTGTTTACTTATCGCACTTATTTCATTCCTGCAATAATTCCGCAAGTTTATGCTATTTTTTATTATAACGCTATTCACCCCCCTCTAGCGTTAAGCGTATATTCTAACAATTGGTATCAGAGCCCAACTCTCTGAAAAACTTAACCGTTTGAGAGAAACAATCCATGGCTTCTACTCGTGATTCTTTTGCAGGAATAGGTGAAGGACAATGCTCCACCCGACCACCACTATTCGATGGCACAAACTATACGTACTGGAAGGAAAGGATGAGAATATTCATTCAATCGAATAGTTTTCATCTGTGGAAGGTTATAATGAAGGGAGAACAAATTCCAACCAAAAAGGTTGAAAATGAATGGATTCCAAAATCCGAAGATGAATACGATGCGGATGACATCCGAAAAGTGCAGAACAACGCTAAAGCCATCAACTTATTATATTGTGCGGTAAACGCTGATGATTACAGAAAAATATCATGTTGCACAACGGCGAAACAAATGTGGGATAAGCTGGAAATCACGTACGAAGGTACGGACCAGGTAAGAGAGGCTAAAGTTGATTTTCTAACCCATGCATATGAACTGTTTCACATGAATGAAGGCGAAAGGGTCGATGACATGTTCGAACGATTTTCAAAAATCGTTAATGACTTACATGCTCTTAAGAAGACCTTCACGGATAAGGAACTTGTCCGAAAAATTCTCCGAAGTCTCACTCCGGAATGGCGCTCCAAGGCCGACGCGATTCAAGAGTCTATTGGCATTTCAAATGTCACCATCGATGGATTAAGAGGTAACCTTAAAACTTATGAATCTACTATACTTAAACCCTCTTGTTAATGATCAAAGGAAACAAAGAATCGCCCTCAAGGCAAGCACAAGTCAACCTCAAAATGATGAGGACGGAGATAACGAGTTCGGACTCGTTATTAAGATATTTCAAAAGTTCATGCGAAAAGAGTATGAACGAAAAGGCAAACAACAAGGAGATCAAGTAAAGTGCTATGGGTGCGGAGAAATCGGGCACATTAAATCAAATTGCCCAAATGTCAAAAAGGAGAAGAAACCCTTCAAGAAACAACGTGCATACATATCTTGGGGAGGCGACTCCGGAGACGAGTCAAGTGAGGAAGAAGAAGACGAAACCGCAAATCTTTGTCTTATGGCTCACGAAAACAATCAAGAAGAGGTAGGTCAAATTTCTTCCAAAAACTTCTATTCTCTTGAGGAAATGCAAAATGCCTTTGATGAGTTGTATAGTGAATTCATTAAAGCTTTCAAAACTGTTAAAAACACTAAGGAAAATGCTTCTTTGAAAGAAAAAGATTTTGAAAGACAACTCTTTTTGAAAGAAAAAGATTTGGAAAAATTGATTTTGGAAAATGAGAAGTTGAAAGAAGAAAACAAAATTTTCGGCAAGAGAAGTGCCGACAAACCCGAGAGTTCTAGTAAAAATTGTACTTCTTGCATGCATCTAAAATATGAGGTAGAAAGACTTAAGGGCACCTTAAATAAGTTTAATTCTTCTCATAAAAATTTGAATGAGGTTCTTGTTAATTTGAAATCGACCAAACATGGGATAGGTTTTAAAAACGAGCCTAAAGAAAAAGTTGAAGCCAAACCCCAACCACCTAAGGCTCAACCTAGGACAAATAAAACAAATGTTCATCCTAGAGATAACAATCCTAGAATCAACATGCATGCTAGACCAAACACTAGAAGAAACTTTGAACATTTTAGGACACCTAGAAATGGCCTTCAACCTAGAAATAACTATTCTAGAAATGATGCATATCCTAGACCAAACATTAGAAGAAACGTTGAACATTTTAGGACACCTAGAAATGGCTTTCAACCTAGAAATAACTATTCTAGAAATGCTGCATATCCTAGAACAAATAGTAGGAGAAATGATTTTCATGAAATGCGCAATAGTCATATTGTCGAAAATAGAGTAAACAATTTTCGTCCGTCCAACTACTATCAACCTAGACGAATGCATAATCATAATGCCATTTGTCATTATTGCAATCGAATTGGACATATTGCTCCTACTTGTTTCACTAGACATAGACACTTAACTGCATGTCAAGCACAACAGCATGTTACACCTAACTCTCAAGGACCAAAACAGCTTAGGTACCAAAGACTCATTAATTTGTCTTGTAGGTGTGTTTCAAGGGATCAAGTGTACTTTAGTACCTCGATAGTGGATGCTCCAAACACATGACCAGAGACGAATCCAAGTTCCTTCAACTAGAACACAAGGAAGGAGGAAGCGTTATTTTTGGAGATAACAACAAAGGAAAAATTATCGGCATTGGATCGGTCGGTAAGGATGAACCTTCTTCCATTAAGCATATATTGCTAGTTAAAGGTCTAAAACATAATCTCTTGAGCATAAGTCAATTATGTGACAAGGAAAATCTTGTTTTATTTGATTCGGATGAATGCTTAGTTTTTCGCCGTAGCGATTTTAAAATTATCCTTCGTGGTTTTAGAATGGATAACATCTATATGGTTGATCTCGAAAATTCTTCATCTGAGTATGTGAATTGTCTTATGAGCAAAGAAGATGATATGTGGCTATGGCATCGTAGAGTAGCTCACATCAACATGCATCTTTTAAACAAATTGGTTTCACGAAATTTAGTTATTGGTCTTCCAATTTGAAATTTGAAAAAGACTCCATTTGCGATTCTTGTCAAAAAGGGAAGCAAACAAAAGCATCTTTTAAATCGAAAAATATTGTTTCAACTACTAGACCATTGCAACTTCTTCACATGGACCTTTTTGGACCATGTCGCATTGAAAGTCTTGGTAGAAATCGTTATGCTTTTGTTATTGTTGATGATTATTCTAGATTTACATGGACACTATTTCTTGCTCATAAAAGTGAAGCTTTTCATAATTTTAAATGTTTTCTTAAACGTATTCAAAATGAAAAGGACACAACCGTCACTTCAATAAGAAGTGATCATGGGGGAGAGTTCGATCACAATCTCTTCGCGGATTTTTGTGACGAACTCGGTATCGAGCACACCTTCTCTGCTCCACGCACACCACAACAAAATGGAGTGGTGGAAAGGAAAAATAGGTGTTTCGAAGAGATGGCTAGAACCATGCTCGATGAGGCTAAGATTCCCAAATATTTTTGGGTGGATGCCGTGAGTACCGCATGCTACGTTTTATACAGAGTAGTCATAAGGCCAATACTCATGAAAACTCCCTATGAACTCTACAGGGGAAGGAAACCAAATATCTCCCATCTTAGAGTATTCGGTTGTAAATGTTTTATTCATAACAATGGTAAAGATAATTTGGGAAAGTTTGATGCCAAATCCGATGAAGGAATTTTTATTGGTTACTCTTCACGTAGCAAAGCATATAGAGTATTCAATAATAGAAACGAAACTGCCTAACGCGTGGAGGACAATCAAAGACCATCCTCTCGAACAGGTAATTGGCGACGTTGAACAACAGGTAAGTACTCGAAACACTCTTAAGAACACCTTAGGACATACTGCTTTCGTTTCTCAAATTGAACCTTCAACCATCTCCGAAGCAATTGGGGATGAAATTTGGACCTTGGCAATGCAAGAGGAGCTTAACCAATTCAAACGAAATGACGTTTGGGATTTGGTTCCAAGACCCGAAAATCATACCATAATTGGTACGAAATGGGTTTTTCGAAACAAACTAGATGAAAATGGCGTAATCACTAGGAACAAAGCTAGGCTTGTAGCAAAAGGCTATAATCAAGAAGAGGGAATTGACTATGAAGAAACATATGCACCCGTAGCAAGGTTAGAAGCTATTCGTTTATTGCTTGCTTTTGCCTCTTCTATGAATTTCAATTTATATCAAATGGATGTAAAAAGTGCTTTTCTAAATGGTGTTATTCAAGAAGAAGTTTATGTAGAACAACCCCCGGGCTTTGAAGATTTTAAATCTCCCAATCATGTTTTCAAACTTAAAAAAGGCTCTTTATGGTCTCAAACAAGCTCCCCGAGCTTGGTATGAACGATTGAGCAAATTTCTTTTTTGAAAATGAATTCATTAGGGGGAAAGTTGACACCACTCTATTTGATAAGCATAAAAACAATGATATTTTATGAGTTCAAATCTATGTGGATGATATTATTTTTGGTGCTACTAACAATGCTTTGTGCAAGGAATTTTCTGATTTAATGACAAACGAATTTGAGATGTCTATGATGGGTGAGCTAACATTCTTTTTGGGGCTGCAAGTAAAGCAAATGAAAGAAGGAACCTTCATTTGTCAAGCTAAATATTGCAAAGAATTGCTAAAACGATTTGAAATGAGCAACGCAAAAGCAATGGCCACTCCCATGAGCACATCCGACCATCTAGACAAAGATGAGAAAGGTAAGGAAGTCGACACCAAGAAGTATCGAGGTATGATTGGATCTCTCCTTTATCTTACTGCTAGTAGACCGGACATCATGTTTAGCGTGTGCTTATGCGCTCGTTATCAATCATGTCCGAAGGAGTCTCACCTAACTGCGGTGAAACGGATATTGAAGTATCTTGTTGGTACTATAAATGTGGGTCTATGGTACCCCAAAGGTTCTTCATGCCAACTTGTTGGCTATTCCGATTCCGATTTCGCTGGATGCAAATTGGACCGCAAGAGCACTAGTGGCACTTGCCATTTGCTCGGTAGCTCTCTAGTTTCTTGGTTTAGCAAGAAACAAGTAAGTGTTGCGTTGTCCACAACCGAGGCTGAATATTTAGCCGCGGGGAGATGTTGCGCTCAAATTCTTTGGATGAAACAGCAACTCTTGGACTATGGCCTAAGTATCGATCATATCCCTCTTAGATGTGATAATACTAGCGCCATATGCTTGACGAAGAACCCCGTTCTTCATTCAAGAACAAAACACATTGAAATTAGGCATCATTTTATAAGAGATCACGTTCTCAAAGGTGATGTCGAAATTGAATTTGTTGAAACCAAAGATCAATTGGCCGACATCTTCACAAAACCTTTAGAGAAAGAGTCCTTCTTCCAAATTCGTAGTGAACTCGGGATTCTTGACTCCACATTGATCTAAGTCATGCATTGCATTTTCCCTTTCACGTGATTACTAACTTAAGCGTCGGAGGTGTCAAACGTATTTTTGCAGGTATCGCCCTAAAAGCAGGGGTAATTATAAAGACTGGTGCAGAATAATCGATTCCTCTTTAGAATAATCGATTTCTCTTTAGTATATAATCGATTATCAAGTATCAATAATCGATTATGTTGACATTATTTTCTTTATTATCCCTTTTATGAAGTTGAAATTTCTGATTAATCAATAAACAAGTTATATACCAATTTTTTTGCTAATGTCAAAAGGGGGAAGAATAAGGGCTATGCACTTAATACTTATTGGCATAAATTGAGGGGGAATTCATATGTTGAGGGGGAACTAATTGCATATATATATACTTGTCTTGGATCGTCATTATGAATTACCTAATATGCATATCCCGATTAAGGTTTGCCATTATCAAAAAGGGGGAAATTGTTGAAACACGTTTTCAAGGCACTAAACTAAACGTGTGTTCATATTTATAGGTTTTGATAAATGAAAAACGATGCGCAATTGACATATGACGAGGTCCAAGCACAAGTGCGCAAATGTCACGTAACGAAGTTCAATCACAAGACAAACAAAGATCAAGATTAAACAAAGTTATACATGAGTCGCTCTTTAATTGTGATCTTGATCTGACAGTTTAACTCAAGACTTGGCTTCTCTCGTAAAAATATTTTTATCAAATCATGCATATTTAATTTAGAGCAAAATGATTTTAAATCATGCATATTTATTTTAGCAAAATGATTTTTTAAACATGCCTCTAAAATCTGGACAAAGATAATCGATTATGTACTTATGATAATCGATTATGTTGAGGCAGCTGCAAGACAATCGATTGTGTACCTTATGACAATTGAATGTGTTGAGGCAGTGTCCATCAGATTTTTGAAATCTGCATGACAATCGATTGTGTACCTTATGAAAATCGATTGTGTTGAGGCATTGTCTATCAGATTTTTCAAAGCTACAAAATAATCGATTGTGAACCTTATGACAATCGATTGTGTTGAGGCAGTGTCTATCAGATTTTTCAAAGATACAAAATAATCGATTGTGAACCTTATGACAATCGATTGTGTTGAGGCAGTGTCTATTAGATTTTTCAAGACTGAACAATAATCGATTGTCCATATAGCATAATCGATTATGTAAATGACCGTTGCCAAAATATTTTCAAACTCCGTCAGATAATCGATTATAGGATTTTAATAATCGATTGTTTGAAGTAATCTGAAAAAGATTTTTTGAACGTTGCCAAGTAATCGATTGTATATTTCTGATAATCGATTGTTTTAAGTAAAATCTGAAAAAGATTTTTTGAACGTTGCCAAGTAATCGATTGTATATTTCTGATAATCGATTGTTTTAAGTAAAATCTGGAAATGATTTATTGAACGTTGCCAGTAATCGATTATACGTCTTAGATAATCGATTATGCTGCGTAAAATCTGGGAATGATTTTTGGAACGATTGGAAAACAATCGATTGTGCCAATTAGACAATCGATTGTCGTAGCACAAAATCAGCAATTCTTAATTGGCAATTAGGCAACGGTTATGCATGTTTTTAACACTATAAATACATCTTCAAATCAGTCTTCTAAACACAACAACTGATCATATTATTGCTAAAGCTTGCATACTCTCTTATTCATCATTTTCTATTCATTACATAAGTTTTTGAGAGCCAAATTCTTGACGAAAGTTGTTGCGTTCATGAGCGTATTTATTTTACTCATATCTACTCTTAAGGAGAGTCTTGTTTTGAGTGCAAAGTGTTTTTATACACTTGAAGGGAAGTGTTAATCCCTTGTATTGTAAGAAGGAACGTTGTGATTCCTTTGGTTGAAGTCTTGAAGTGTTGTATCTTCGAGCAAAGGTTGTTGAGGCTTGTGTGACTCAAGTTCTCAGTTTGTAACGGTTTGTTAAGCACCCGTAAGCTTAACGAAGTTAGTGGAAATCTCGAGAGAGTCTCTCGGGGACTAGACTAGCCACGGGTTGTGGTGAACCAGGATAACATCGGTGCGTTCGTTCTTTATTGTTTACTTATCGCACTTATTTCATTCCTGCAATTTTTAAATTCCGCAAGTTTACGCTATTTTTTATTATAACGCTATTCACCCCCCTCTAGCGTTAAGCGTATATTCTAACAACTTCCATATGACTAGTCAACCCTTTATTTCTTCTTTCAGTAATGTGATACTATTACCATCAACAACAACAACAACAACAACCCAGTATAATCCTACTTAGTGGGGTCTGGGGAGGGTAGTATGTATGCAGACCTTACCCCTACCCTTGGGTAGAGAGGCTGTTTCCAAATAGACCCCGGCATCCTTCCCTCCAAGAACTTCTCACCGTGCTCTTGGGGAGACTCGAACTCACAACCTCTCGGTTGGAAGTGGGGGTTGCTTACCATGAGAACGACCCTTCTTGTCCAGACAGCTATCTAAATTGAGCGGGCTATGTCATCTTCTTATTTCTCTCTTGCCTTTTTTAGCGAACGGCTCTTTCTCTCTCTTCTCCCCCCCTCTCTCTCTCTCTTCGAATTCTTCTCAGGCTAACATCCTCGGCACCACCACCTTCTGGCGAGTCGCCGGAACCATCAGGTAAGCACCTCTCTCTCTCTCTCTCGCTGCTCGGAACACTGTTCCGTCAGTAGCCCACAGTGGTCTCTCACGGTGGTCTCTCTTTGTCACCTCCCACACCATCGAGACACACAGCGTCAGGCGCACACCCCCTGCAAGTTCCGTCACCGGAATCTTCCCCACGCGCCGCCACTGCCTACCCACGCACCGCCACTGCCAGCCACGCGCCGCGCGCGTGAGTGTACTTCCCGTCACTTTTTCCCCCGGCTCCTTTTAGACAGTTTTTCCCCCCACAATTCCGACCAACTTGGTACTCCCGGAATATTTCCCTGGTCACTTTCATTCTCTACTGTTCACTTAACCACCTCATCTCCTTCTTCTCACTGCTTATTCACAGCAGATCTTGTTGCTGTTTAGAGGTCTGGAATCCTTGCTTTTCGCCGGAAATATTTCCAGCAACTCCTACTCTTTTCTTTCTATTCTCTCCTCTGCTTTTTGTGGGTGTGTTTTGTTTTCTTGGACAGGTGCCTATTTTACCGGCGAGGATTTCCGGCAAGACACAGTACTCCCGGTGACTCCCGTTCAGACTCGCGGCAGGACGCAATAGGACTACACGTTCTGCTAAGCTTCAGGAAAATTTGGGCGCATCAAAGCATACTTTCAGGTTTTTCCACCGGGAGTTGGTACCTCCCGTTCTCTTGTTTACTTTGTGCACCTATTTACGTATTTTAGCTAGCATTTCGACTGTGGTTTATTCTGTTGTTATCTAGTTTGCACCTTTTTGCGTTTTTCGCTATAGTGCGTGTGTGTGCCACTGTACCCCATAGTCGGTTGGAGGGATAGTGGCTGCGGCGGGGGATGATAGCGTAAGGTCATGTCCTCGGGGGGTGGAGGTGGTAGTGGGAGTGAGTAGGGGAGCAGGGGGTGGTCCTACGGCCAGGGCGGGAGGTAAGGGTGGGAAGAGGGTAGCGGACGCCCATAGATTAAGGATTGGGTCATGGAATATAGGCACTCTGACGGGTAAGTCCATAGAGTTGGCGAAGGTTCTTTAGAAGAAGAGAGTTAACATAGCGTGTCTCCAGGAGACTAGGTGGAAAGGGTCGAAGGCGAGGAATGTAGATGGGTTTAAGCTGTGGTATTCTGGGGTCGTGAGGGGTAAGAATGAAGTGGGCACTTGGTGGATAGGGACCTAAGGAAGTCCGTGGTCGAGGTTAGGCGAGTGAATGATAGGTTAATGTCTATTAAGCTAGTTATTGGGGGTTGCGTCCTCAACGTCATCAGCGCTTACGCGCCGCAAGAGGGCTTAGACGAGGAGGCTAAGAGGTGCTTTTGGGAGGACTTGGATGATCTGGTGGGTAGTATTCCCCAATCTGAGAAGTTAGTTATTGGAGGGGACTTTAATGGTCATATTGGGGCTGTTGCTGGTGGCTATGATGAGGTGCACGGTGGCTTCGGCTTCGGGGTCAGGATCGGAGGAGGCACTTCGCTGCTAGATTTCGCCAGGGCTTCCGAGCTTCTGATTGCGAACTCGACATTCTAGAAGAGGGAGGAGCATTTGGTCACCTTCAAGAGTTCGGCGGCGAGGACTCAGATTGATTACATCCTCATCAGAAGGAGCGATAGGGGCTTGTGCAAGGACTGCAAGGTCATTCCGGGAGAGTCTCTTTCAACTCTTCATAGACTCCTAGTGATGGATGTCGGTCTCTAGGTGAAGAGGAAGAGGAGGGACGCTCGGGGTCAACCACGGATTAGATGGGGTGCTTTGACTAAGGAGAATGCACAGGAGTTGGAAAGGAGGTTAGTTGAGGGCGGAGCTTGGAGAAGTTTTGGGGAAGCGGACGCTATGTGGACAGTGACGGCAAACTTGGTTAGAGGGGTAAAACAGGTCGTGCTCAGGGTAGCCAAGGGTTATTCAGGCAGACACCAGGGTGATTGGTGGTAGAACGATGTAGTCAAAGGAAAAGTGGAGGTGAAGAAGGCGGCGTTTGCTAGGTTGGAAGGGAGCACAAGCGAGGAGGAACGGAGAGCGAACAGGGTGATCTACAAGGAGGCGAGAAAAGAAGCAAAGATGGCAGTCACGGAAGCTAAAAACGCGGCGTTCGGTCGCATGTATGAGGAACTAGGGGAGAGAGGCGGGGATAAGAAGTTATTCCGGTTAGCTAAAGCAAGGGAAAGGAAGGCACGTGATCTAGACCAAGTTAGGTGTATCAAGGGCGAGGATGGTAGAGTTCTGATGGGGGAATCTCAAATCAAACAGAGGTGGCAAGCGTACTTTCGGGACCTACTTAACGAGGAGGGGGATCGTAACATTGAGCTAGGGGAGTTGGGGCATTCAGAGCAGCATAGTGACCTTGGGTACTGCAGGCGCATTAGGGTGGAGGAGGTCATGGGGCTTTGCGTAGGATGAGTAGGGGTCGAGCGACCGGGCCTGACGAGATCCCGGTGGAGTTCTGGAAGTGCATGGGTAAGTCAGGAGGGGAGTGGCTCTCTAGGTTGTTCAATGCGATCTTCAGGACCAAAAGGATGCCGGATGAGTGGAGGTGGAGTACAGTGGTGCCCTTGTACAAGAACAAAGGGGACATCCAGTACTGCAACAACTATAGGGGTATCAAATTAATAAGTCACACGATGAAGGTTTGGGAGAGGGTGATTGAGGCGCGGGTGAGGAAGGTGGCATCCATATCTGGGAACCAGTTCGGTTTCATGCCGGGCCGCTCCACCACAGAGGCTATCCACCTAGTCAGGCGGCTGGCGGAGAAATTTAGGGATAAGAAGAAGGACCTGCACATGGTGCTTATCGACTTGGAGAAGGCGTATGACAAGGTCCCAAGGGAGGTGCTTTGGAGGTGCTTGGAGGCGAAGAGCGTGCCGGAAGCCTATATCAGAGTAACCAAGGACATGTACAATGGAGCTAAGACTAGGGTTAGGACGGTGGGTGGCGAATCAGACCATTTTCCTGTGGTTATGGGGCTCCATCAAGGATCGGCGCTAAGCCCCCTCTTGTTTGCCTTAGTGATAGATGCTCTGACCCGTCATATTCAAGGGGATGTGCCTTGGTGTATGCTTTTTGCTGATGATATAGTATTGATAGACGAGACGAGGGTCGATATTAGTGAAAGGTTAGAGGTATGGAGACAGACTCTCGAGTCTAAAGGTTTCAAAATAAGCAGATCTAAGACAAAATACCTGGAGTGCAAGTTTGGCGCCGAGCCGAGTGAGGTAGGCAGGGACGTGATGATTGGTTCTTAGGCCATCGCCAAGAGGGACAGTATCCGTTATTTTGGGTCTGTGATTCAGGGGGACGGAGGGATTGACGGGGACGTCACCCATCGTATAGGAGCGGGGTGGTCAAAGTGGAGGCTTGCATCAGGGGTCCCGTGTGACAAGAAAGTTCCACACCTCAAGGAGAAATTCAATAGAGCCGTGGTTAAACCTGCGATGTTGTATGGGGCGGAGTGCTGGCCCGTGAAGAACTCTCATGTTCAGAGAATGAAGATTGCGAAGATGAGGATGCTTAGGTGGATGTGCGGGCACACCAGGCTAGATAAGATTAAGAATGAAGTTATTCGAGAGAAGGTAGGGGTGGCCCCGGTGGATGAGAAGATGCGAGAAACGAGGCTGAGGTGGTTCGGGCATGTTCGGAGGAGGGATCCCGATGCCCCGGTGAGGAGCTGTGAGCGGCTGGAGATTGTTGGCGGTCGGCGAGATAGAGGGAGGCCTAAGAAGCATTGGGGAGAGGTGATTAGGCAGGACATGACTAGAATGCAGGTTTCCGAGGACATGACCCTTGATAGGAGAGTCTGAAGATCTAGAATCAGGGTTGTAGGTTAGGGGCTCCTAGAGTTCTTCGTACGCCTCAACCGAGGTTGGGTGTGGGCCAGCAGGGATACCCATAGATGATTTGTGTTTTAGCTTATGTCCCCCAAATGGTTGTTAGTTATGGTAGTTACTGTATGATATTATTGCATGCGATTGTATTTATGTTTCTTATGTTTAAATAATTATTTACGCTGTTTCTGCAGGAGTTACTAATGCTCTATTATTTTTGTTTTTGTCTTTGTTTTTGTTTTACAACTGTTTTTCCTTTTATCCTATGCATCGAGGGTCGATTGGAAACAGGCTCTCTGCCCTTTCGGGTAGGGGTAAGGCTCGTCTACATATTACCCTCCCCAGTCCCCACCTGGTGGGAGTATACTGGGTAGTTGTTGTTGTTATGTCATCTTCTTGATTTTTACATTGGGGAGGGTAGCGTGTACGCAGACTTTACCCCTACCCTTGGGCAGAGAGGCTGTTTCCAAATAGACCCCGGCGTACTTCCCTCCAAGAACTTCCCACCTTGCTCTTGGGGAGACTCGAACTCACAACCTCCCGGTTGAAAGTGAGGGTTATTTATCATCGGAGCAACCCCTCTTGTCTAGTATGATACTATATGATACTATTACCAAAAAATGAAATAAAATAAGCTTCTTTATTGATAAGTAAGTTTTTGGGTGACTTTGGGGAATGCCAGTGTGAATGGAGTGTGGAACGGCATGAGGAAGGCTTCGGTGAGGGTGCTAGCAAGTTGCTTTCCGCAATGGCATGCTTTTATTTTATGCTAAGGGGAAAGAGAAGGTTTTGGGTGTGAAGGGGTTCTATATGTCTCCAATTGTCTGTGTGTTTATTGCAGAAGAGGACTAAAAGTTTCTTTTTTTTTTGGGGGTTGTGGGGGGGGGGGGGGGGGGGGGCTTAACGTTGGAGTTTAAATGTGGACTTTGCTTCTAAGACACTAAGAAAGAGTGTATGCTTAGGGAAATTTAAGGAGTTGTGCAATTTACAAGTTACCTAATATATTTTCCCTTTTAGTTCTCAGTTTGATTTTGTTACCAGATACATTATCCATGGGTTAAACTGGATTCAACGTCCGGGGTTAGAGAGAAGTATAATAAACTGTACTGTTAGCCAAGATGAATTTGGATGAAAGATTTCTGAATAGATATGAAGCATCTCATACAAGAGAGGTTATGAATAGCTGCCACTTATTCTTGTGAAGAGGGTAGGAAACCTGTGGAGCTCTATGTTTACTGTAAAATCTTTGATTTTTATACTTCCCTTCCATAATGGGATGTGCATCACTCTTTACTTTATGCTTGTGATAATGTTGATTATTATCTTCGTATTGTCACTCAGCCGAAGTTCCTTCACCGAGCCGAGGGTCGACTAAAAACAACATCTCTTCTTTTTCGGATAGGGTTAAGGCCCGTCTACATATTTCCCTCCCCAGACCCACTTTGTGGGACTATACTAGGTAGTTGTTGTTGTTATTGTTGTTGTCACTCAACCGAAGCAAGCACCCTCGTCAATTATATGAAGTGTGCACACTTTGAAGTTTTGATGGGTGACCACATATTTTCATACTTTATCTTAGGTGTCCTTGCTCTAGTAAACTGCCTTGTCCGTGTAATTATACATAAACAGATCATTCTACTTTCAGGGTTTGACATCCTCAGGGTACTTATTAGGAATCACAGATGATGGTCAAATGTGTGAGCTACACCCAGATGGCAACAGGTTTGTCTTGAGCTAAACATGTTAACGTTTGCCTATCATATCTTTTCAACTCGTTTTGCAGAAAATTTCTCAACTGACTGTGGACAAAGAAAAAAATGTTGATATGGACCAATTGTAGTGTTCCTTTGTCAATACTTAATTATTGGGTGGGTATCAACCTGATTTGCTAGTGCTTCTTTTAAGGCCTCATTTGTTTTTTTTTTTTTTTAACGATTTAACCGTTTAATGGGCTTGAATAGATCTGGATCATTCAGATCTTTAACAGTTTCTTAGTCCTCTTTTTCTTTAAGATTAAGACGTCTGAATCTGAATATCAAGATGTGTATTAAGATTAATACATTTAATTCTGAATACTTATCTGAATATATTAAGATGTGTATTAAAATCTGAATAGTAATAATTAAGACTGTTTGATTTTTAATATCTAAACGTATAAAATTTATCTTTATTTAAAAATTAATAAACATAAAATCAAATGAAGTACTAACTAATCTAATATTCTATCAATAAAATATATAGTTTTTTAAAATATGTTAGTTGTTGGTGGTGATGACTAACGGGTGAATGTCGACTAGAGCCGGTGGTTGGTGGTAGTTTTGGTTGATAATGGTGGTTCATGCTAGTAGCTAGTAGTGATTGGTAGTGGTGGCAATAATGATTGAGGATGGTGGTGGTGGATGGTGATAGTTAATAATAGTGGGTGGTGGTTGTAGTTGCGGCTGAGTAAGGTGGTGGGTGGGTGGTGGTAGGTTATAATGATGGGAAGTGCCGGCTATGGTTATTGATGTTGATGGGGTGGTCAGTTGAGGTGGATAAGTGTTGATTATGGGTGAGAATGATGGTGGTTGGAGTGGTGATGGTTGATAATGGTGGCAGCTATGATTGAGAATGATGGTGGCGGGGTGATGGTGGAGGTGGTGGTGGGGTGGTGGTGCCGGTTGAGTATGGTGGTGGTGGTGATGGCATGGTAGTAGTTGATAATGGTAGGTGGTTGCGGCAGTTAATAATAAATATGTGATAGCATCTTAATGAAATTAAGTCTCTGTTATAGATCTTAATCATACAGACCTATTCCGACCTATTAAATGGCTATAAGGTAAAAAAAACTTAAGAAATAAGATTTAGACTTCAAAAACAAACGCACGTAATATCTGAAATCTGAATATTAAGATTCTACCCCCATTTAGTGCAAATAAATGAGTTAATATTATTAAAAGGTTCATCAAAAGAAATTGCAAAGAGGTTTTTCACCACCTCTCTGTCCACATCAATCACTAGCCACCAGCCACCACTGCACAATGACCATCAGCCAGCAATCGCTAGCCACCACCACCACCACTACCACCAACCATCATTGCCGTTCCTGTCGCACCAATCACCTCTACTATCACAACTATCACCATCGCCAACCACCATTGCCGCAGCTACTGGTACCTACCAGTACCCGCCACTACCATCAATCATCACCGCTACCACTATCACCAACCACCTCCGCCATCACAAGTGCCACCACTGCCAATCACCGCCATCACCTCCATTACTGACCACCCCTACCTTCCACCACCACCGGCGACTACCACCTCCACCATCACAAGCATTTCCATCGCACAACCGCACCAACGTTACTACTGCCAACATCACCACTACCACTTCTATCGTACAACCAACACCGCCACTAGCCACTATTGGCAAATTCCACCAGCCGCCCACCAACAACTACTGCCTTACAACCTACTAATTTGTGGAACAATATTTTAATTTTTTTATTTGAACTTTATATTTTAAAATTTTCAATAAATATAAATTATAAACATTCAAATGTTGAGGGAAAAAATGTTCAATAAATATGTATTCACATTCAAACATCTTAATCTTTAAAAAAAGGCCCCTAAATGTGCTTGTGTCTGCATGTAGACTACCCTCATCTTATGTTTGTGAATCTTGATAATCACAGAGTCAATATTTTGGTAGTCCTGTTTATTTCTAAGGAACTAATGTCTTAGCTTCTTTTTAACTTCTAAGACACTGATAATGATAATCTTCTTCGGTAGAAGATCGCACAGAACAAAGGCTGGACTGAGATTGTAGGTGTGGGTAGAAAGAGATGGATGCTTCTGTAATTTTATTTTCATGAAGTTGGCAAGTGCTCTTTTCAATTGTTAGATTTAGGTTGTGCAATTTTACCACGCTGCAATCATTGTGAAGTAATGGAACATGATGACTACATATACTCTTTTTTAGGCTGTTGACTAAGGTCGGCAGTGGTTAAGCTGCAAGCCTGCAACTGCAGTTTTGGTTAGCAAAGTGTCCCAACTCCAACTTAAAAGAGGGAATAGTGGAATTATGTTTCAAACCTATTAGTAGTAAAATATGTTTTCTGGAAACCGGTGTTTCCTACCTAACTTAAAGTTGGTATGATGTCAAAAATTGATGATATACTTTACTATTCAAACCAAATATGGCTTTAATTCCATGTGGAGAGATCAGAATATTCATGAAAGATCATACTTTTGAAAAATTTAATGCCATAGATCTTAGCCCCTCTAATGAATATTTTGTCACTTCATGCTAAAGATGAATGTGCATTCATTTCAACAAGGAGCTAAATTATTTGCGTTATTAGGATAATTTAGAATGAGAGATTTCGTGTAACCGGTAAAGTTGTTGCCATGTGATCAGGAGGTCACGGGTTTGAACCGTGGAAACAGTCGCTTGCTGAAGGGTAAGGTTGCGTATAATAGACCCTTGTGGTCGGGGCCTTTCCCGAACACTGCACATAGCGTGAGCTTAGTGCACCGGGCTGCCTTTTTTTTGTTTTAGGATATTTAAATTTGCAAGACAAGATGGGTTGCTCTAATGGTAAGCAACCCCCAATTCCAACCGAGAGGTTGTGAGTTCGAGTATCCCAAGAGCAAGGTGGGAAGTTCTTGGAGGGAAGGATGTCGGGGGTCTATTTGGAAACAGCCTCTCTACTCAAGGATAGGGGTAAGGTCTGCGTACATATTATCCTTCCCAGACCCCACTAAGTGGGATTATACTAGGTTTTTGTTGTTGATATTTAAATTTGCAGTTGATCAAATGGGAAAAAGGATGAGCTGTTCTTCCATTACTTTTATTTCTGAAGCAAATGGTTTTACTGGGAGTTCATGGCTTCTGATAAGGAACTATCATTGGCTGCTGTGTTTGGTTCTAATTTGTCGAGGTTATTTTTGGCAGTCACGAGCTGTTAGTTTGCTGATAAAACTTAGCTTGTATGCTTGGACCATTAGCGGTAATTAACGTTGTTTTATTCATTGGATGCAGTTTTGACTTCTTCAAAGGGCTTATCAAAAGAAAAATGAGCTAAGCACAGTATGATTTCTGCCTGCATATGGTGACTTCTTTTTAAAAGCACTATTTTTAAACCACACACAAAGAAAGAAAAGTCTTTCGGTTTCTGTTTTCAATTTTCGGGGCAGTTGCTTTTTCCTCCGAAGAGTCTAGAACTACTTATTAGTTCAATGATTTATTTTGTTCAATTAGTCTAAAAAAGTTGAGGAATAATTCTTTGTTAGAGCAGCTCCTTAGCCTGCTGTAGACTTATTAGCATGAGGACTTTGAGGTGCAAATCCATAGAGAAATAGTGACAGCGGAGTTTAAACATTAATTACAACTACGCTTTAGTTTCAAATAAGTTAAGATCAGCTATATGAATCACTATTTATCCATATAAATTCTATTCATGTAATTATCATACTATTTGAGGAGTATGATTTATTAAAATATCTCCATCAGCTGGCTAGGAATAAGAGATAACAATGCTAAGATGAGATGCAAGATTATTTTATCACGTGTAACACCATAACACCACTTCCAACCGAGAGGTTGAGAGTTCGAGTCTCCCCAAAAGTAAGGTGGGAAGTTCTTGGAGGGAAGGATGACGGGGTCTATTTGGAAGCAGCCTCTCTATCTAAGGGTAAGGGTAAGGTTTGCGTACACACTACTCTCCCCAAACCCTACTAAGTGAGATTATACTGGATTGTTATTGTTAACGCATAACATGTGAGTGGTGGATAAAATTGAAATAGAGAAGGACAAAGTGATGGATCCACATCCACTATTCAATTGCATTTTGAACTAACCTTGGTAAATATATTAATTATTAGACAAGATTCATGCATTATTAATTTTTGCTTTAACTTAAGTGGAAAGCAAACCAAATGTAAACTGTACGTTCTCACTGTAGGAGCATTGCTTGGTTTTAAAGATATCTCATTCAGTATGTTGTTTCTGGTGATATCATGTCGCCAAATGGTACTAACAGATGTTGTAATAGTATATAGTTATGATGAATAATTGCCACTCGTGACTGTTGGAAGCATTGAGCCAGCTATAATAAGGGGCAACTGCCATCCATTAAACCAGATCGAGGTACAATTATATATGGTGCTACAGATACTTTTTCTTCATAGAGGATACATCTAGCGTGGGTAAAGAATGACAACAACCACCAAAGAAGAAATGGCTACTCAAACAAGTCATTGTGTCTTCTCTCTTATAACAACCTTCCACGACTCAGAAAACCCACGTTAACCCAGTATAATCCCGTTTAGTGGGGTCTGGGGAGGGTAGTATGTACGCAGACTTTACCCCTACCCTTGGGTAGAGATCTCGGTTGGAAGTGGGGGTTGCTTACCATCAGAGCAACCCCTCTTGTCGCAAAAATAGCTCTTGGGGAGACTCGAACTCACATCCTCTCGGTTGGAAGTGGGAGTTGCTTACCATCAAAGCAACCCCTCTTGTCGCAAAAATAAAAATATCTTATTAATTTAATTTCTGAGTACAGTCCGTTGTCACAAAAATAAAAATATCTTATTAATTTAATTTAATTTAATTTCTAATGAATATTTTCTAACGTTGGAAAAAGTGGCAGTAAATTCTTTGCCTGAATTGGCTCAGTGCTCTTCCGACAGACGCTAACCGCTAGTAAGATGGAGTAATATTTGCTATTTACTAACAAAAGGTGGTCAGAAATTGTTGGTGTTCTAAAAGAATTTCGTCCTTCATAAAATACTCTTCCGGCGGACTTCAATTCGATGGTTAACCGCTACTACGATTGCTATTTATTTATTACTACATCTGGTTCAAAATAAGTGTTCAAGTTATTCCGCCCGCATATTAAGAAAATATTAAATTCTATATAAAAATATCTAATATGTCTAAATTATTCATACTTAAATATTTAGTGTGAGGAGTAAGAAAACTTTTTAGTGATATTTATATAGGGATTATTTTGTAAAAATAAATTGAATTTTTTCTCGATTACATAATTCGATATTTATTTTAGAAAAACAAACTGAATATTTATTATGAACCGGAGAAAGTACCAATAGAAGAAGCAAATATTGTTGTTGGTGTTCTATCATAGCATCATCCTTTAAAATTCTCAAAGTATTTGAAGAATTACAACTATAACCTAAATTATTGTGCTACATCTTCACACATAATCTACAATTATTGCAAGGCATCCATCTTACAATAAATTGTACATTCAACTAATTACAATATTTGATACTAGATTGCAAATATTTTCATGCTACACTTGTTGGCCAAATGAAGGATAGTTTTGAAGATTGACATAGGAAGCTCAGACATGAATGAGGTCCATTTGTTGTGTGTATAGAAATAGGTATATTCGAGCATGTAGGATGCATGTAAATGAGATGAACTTAACTTGGCACAATTGATATCTCCTGATTGAAAAAGTTGCATAATTAATAAAGAGAGGGACTCTTTATTCAAAGATATCATTATCCAAGATCGGGAAGGAGTTAGAAATTGAGATTAACTAGAACTTTTCTACCATAGAAGAGTAGCATTAGAACTCTAGTTATTTCTTCATCTACTAACTCTATAAATTGCAGGATGTTCTCACTTTACAGGGGACACACACAACGCAGAAATTAAATGTGGATTGAGAACAAAATAGCAAGGCTTTTTGCAAGCACTTCGTGTGTGATTCAAGTGTGCAAACCTGAAGCTACATGAACCAGATAGAAGAACCAGTTCCAAGTGCTATCGTTTATTCTAGTTCAATTGTAGTAGGCGTTTTCATATTGTACCTTTCAGCTCAGGTATGGCACACTTTCATGGTTCATGTCTTGTGTCATAGGCTACCAAAAAGTAAAATTCAGTGGCTTTATCTACTACTAAAGTTGAGTTGTTGTTGCTGCTTCATGTTGTGCTCAATTATTTTGAATCAAACAACAATTATTGGACTTTGGAATTGATGTTGGTTGTATCGTATATTTTGTGATAACACTAGTGCCATTAGTATGTCAAAGAACTCGATTCATTATAAGATAACTAAGCACATAGATGTTAGAAACAACTTTTTGAAGGACACCTATGAGAAAGGCTTGATCACTATGGAGTTTTATGCTACTAATAAGCAAAGTGCAGACATCTTCACAAAAGCCGTAAGCAGATATTACTTTGAAAGGAACATGTTGGAATTAGGGATGCTCAGATTGAGAGGCTGAAGAAGAGGCTGACTGAGGTAGAGACTGAGAGAGGTGCTCTCAGTACTAAGCTAGCAAGAGAAAAGGAGAAAAATGATGGCATTCTTCAAGATATGTTGAAAATTCTCCAAGCCAAAAAGCAAGCACCGAATTCTTCCCTGCCTTAAGCCTCCTAGCCTAGTGTAGATCAACCAGTAACCCAGTTTAGAACTTTTTGTTTCTTTTGCTCATGTTTTCAGTATTTTTATTTCTTCTTATGCTTTGTGGTAGAATCTTATCAATCATAAATATAGTTTATTATTTTTGTTCTAACCATTTGTTATTTGATGATTAAAATTCTCAGCTTGATCTATGGTGATTAATTCATGTTTGCATTTAAAGTAGCACCGTGGCCATGCTAAGTTTAAAATCCGGTTGTCTCATCTTTTTTATGCAACTTTTTGATGATTTCAAAACGGGAAAACATGTTGTGCTTTATACTTTAAAACATCGATGTTTATAACCTAATGTACCTGGTCTTTGATGATAAGAGATAAAAAGGAAATGTTTTTAATATTGTGTTGATGTTGAGCTAAGTTGAAACACGTTCTAAGCTTATGAAAAACACAGAGTTTGTTATCATCAAAAATGGAAATTTGTTGGCCCAAGTGAAGGATAGTTTTGAAGATTGACAAAGGAAGCTCAGGCATGAGCCAGGTCCACCCCCTCCGTCCATAGAAATGGGAAGATTCGAGCATGTAAGATGCACGTGAAGGAGATAAACTTAACTTGTCATAATTGATATCTCTTGATCGAAAATGTTGCATAATTGACAAGGAGAAAGACTCCTTACTCAAATAGAACACTATCCAAGATACGGAAGGAGTTAGAAACTGAGATCAAGTAGAACTCTTCCACTAGGGAAGAGTAGTATTAGAACTCTAGTTATTTTTTCATCTACTAACTCTATAAATTACAGAATGTTCTCACTTTACATGAGACACACGAACAAAGAAGTTAAACGTGAATTGAGAGCTAATAGCAATACTTTTTGCAAGCAGTTCATGTGTGATTTAAGTGTGTAAATCTGAAGCTACATGAATCAGATAGAAGAACCAGTTCCAAGTGTTTGCCTTTTATTCTAGTTCAATTGTAGTAGGTGTTTTTATTTTGTACCTTTCAGCTTTATTTAGAGACAATTGTGATAGGTACTCAAAGTATTCAAGTTAGAGTTAGCTTGAAGTTGTCGCAACGGTTAGAAGTTGTTTGCCACAACGAGATTAGAGTTAATTCTAGATTTACAATCAACCACAACGGGAGTAGAGTTAATACAAGGTTTACAAAAGTATCTTGTAAATGAAGTTTTTGGCTCAGTGATTTAGTAAAAAATTTAAAAAAATCCTACTAAAAAGTAGGTTGTGATTTTTCACTCTTTTACTCAGGTATTTTTCACGTAAAATATTTATATTTTTTACTTTCCAAACTTACTATTTCAACAATAATAGATTAAAAAACACTTAAAATAACAAAGTTTTCCATAATCAATTTAAACAAAAATTATAGACCATACAAATCGCCCCTTTTTGATGTATGGTAATGAAATTAAAACATGAAGACCTATACATAGAATTTCAATCTTGATGCAATATAGATTACATAAAAGTTATTGCCATGCGCCACCTACAAGCAGAATCTAAAATTAGCGCAAGTCATTAGTCGTGCATTTATATTGTGAAATAAATTTCATTTCAAACGTTCTAGTTCTAGTCTACTGAATCGATATGCACGGGAGAAACGATTTGCTCTCATCCACGTGTCGCCTTTTACATCACCCACCTTTCACTCTCTCCACACACAACCGCCGGCATGACTTACAACTCACACATTTGCTTTCAATAAAATTTGAAACTGCCCCCTCCCGCAACTCTTTTTTGACTTTCCCCAAACAGCCCCCCTTATGGCGTTCTCTTTCCTCTTCCCCTGCCACGTCAGCACTTCTTGTCGCTGATCTCCTTTCCTTCCTTTTCTTTCCCTTCAGTTATTGTAATTTTTGTTTTTTACGGGAGGAAAAAGAATCTGGAGTATATATTTATAGAGTTTTATTTATGCAACTATAAAAGTATAATTTTGAAATACTATTATGATATGCTAAATGCGTCCATTTTGCTGTGTTAACAACAATTATCGCGAATCCTCACCGTTACCAATGCCTCCGCCTCCGCCGCCGGTGGCGGAATCTACTAGTAGATCGGCTGACTTACTGAACCGGTCCTCTAGCGGGAATAATTACAATCATAATAATAATTGGAGCGCGAATAACTCGAATCATCATCATCGTCATCGGAGTTTGACGGAGTCATCATCGTCGTCAACGGCGGCGATTTTCACATCTCTATCACGGCCACCGTCGATGAGGGAGGCGATTCAGTTGACGTGTGCCGCCGCTTCCGCCGGCGATCAAGTGAAGATCAACGACATCGTCGGGAACGGTATATCGGGAATTTTACACAAGTGGGTGAACTATGGCAAAGGATGGAGGCCTCGGTGGTTCGTGTTGCAGGATGGAGTTTTTTCTTATTACAAGATCCATGGACCGGATAGGATCGTTGTGAACTCGGAGACTGAGAAAGGATCCAAAGTAATTGGCGAAGAATCCCTTCGGAGAATCTCGAGGACGCGGCCGAATAAGATTATTAATGCTTCTACTTCTCAGGCTCGCCGGAAGCCCGTTGGTGAAGTTCATCTCAAGGTTATACTTCTACTAATATATTTCAGCCTTTTCCCATGTTAATGAATTCTTTCAAAGTGCTTTGTGGAACTCCGATTTTATCGGATGTCCCTAGTGGAATTGAAGTTTAGTTGTTACATGCTGAGGTTTCTGGAAAGAAGGAAATTACAGAAGTGCTTTTTTCACTACAATTAAATATGCTTTTTAATTACATGATCATCTTTATACTCTTATGAGTTTGTTGAAGAAATTGGAGATTCAGTATCCTAACATATATTAGGTGCGAATGCAGAGTTTGCTTGTCATAGGCTAGAAAAGCTCACGGAGGGCACTGCTCCTCCCTTAAGCTTGTGCTTCAGGGCACGCAAGGCATGGTCCCATTACTCAAGAGTTCTATCTTAAATGAGTGGTACTTAGCAATAAATGAATTGGCGAAGAGATATATGATTGTTAAGGAAAACATTATGAAAGAACTTGTAATTTTTTCTTACATTATAGATATTTTTTTATTTTTTTCTTCAATGTGCCTTTATTTAAACGAAAGCTTTTGCTTTAACTGTGCTTTGTGATTAAAGCACCAATAGACCCAGAGTGCTTTTTAAATTCTCCGCCTTTGACCACACTAGGGGTAGGAGGAGGAGGCAGGACTACTCCTTTGAACAATTTTTGTAAAATTTTCAGCATTTTGAAGGATAAAATCTGGTTTGTTAAAAGTAACCTCTCACATCCTTAAAAAAAACTCTTCCCTTAACTCTGCCCCTTATTCCCTTGTACATTGTATTCATTTTGCTTAGTCTTATGGTGGTGATATTTTCTTTTCTTTTGGGAATTAGTTCTTTACTGAATTGTTCTAGATGTGCCGCTTTCTCTGAACTGCTAACCTCTTTATTGTGATTACATATCTATTTAACAATTGAGTAGTCTTTGCTAGGTCTCATCCATCCGCGAGAGTAGATCAGATGACCGGAGATTTTCGATTTTCACTGGAACAAAAAGGCTGCACCTGAGGGCTGAAACTAGAGAGGACAGAATAGCATGGGTGGAAGCATTGCAGGCTGTGAAGGACATGTTTCCCAGATTGTCCAACAGTGAGTTAATGGCTCCAGTGGACCATGTAGCTGTCTCAACAGATAAGTTGAGGCAACGGTTGCTGAAGGAGGGTGTGACTGAGGCTGCTATTCAGGATAGCGAGCAGATTATGAGAAATGAGTTTGCATCTTTGCAGGATCAACTGACGGTACTTAAGCAGAAGCATTGGCTGCTCATGGACACCTTGAGACAGTTAGAGGTACCTAGCATGACCTGTGAAAAACATCAGTATTCTTTTTCAGTTGCTTATGTGATCCTGAATGTGAAACTGCTTTAGAATTTTCTCAATTGATTGCTCTTTAGGTTGGTGGCTCGTGTCTAACTTACTATTACTTTTCAGGAATACCGTGGTAGCACTTATTTTGTTTGTTTTGTTTAGAGTCTTGGTTGTTTGTACGAATCATATTGATTTTTCTATTTTCAATGATGAAGTGGCACATATGTTGCTCATTTGCATTTAGTGGCAGCTTTTATACAAAGGATCTGAGAAGCAAAATTGGGCCTATTTCTCTTTATGTCACCAGATGAATGAGATTTTCATGCTTGTGATGAAGTGACTAGTTTGTGGCTATGTGCCTCCTTTCTTGTTAATGATTGAGTTTGTGATTTGTTCCCTAAAGAAATGAAGATACTGAGTGTCATTTGTTTCTTATTGGTTCCTTCACCTAGAAAAGCCTAATTTACTATTTTCTCTTTTTAAGACTTCTCAAGGACTCAAGCTTACCACACGCCTCCTATGTATGGAGTCTTTATTACTGTTATTGAGTAGAGGCACCATTGAGTAGAGGCACCAAAAGGGCAACTGGTACATAAGCTTTCTCTATACGCGTGGTCCGAGGGATGCCATACCACAATGGATGTACTGTAGGCAACCTTCCCTTGCATTTTTGTTGGGAGTTGCTTTTATGGCTTGATCGGGTTCTCACTTGGGCATGTGGAGGTGGAGGCAACTCTTATGTTGCTTCAAGGCTTCTCTTCTAGTATAGGTACCAACAATAATAACACTTCAATCCCAAGTAAGTTGGGCTCGAATTTCTATTTTTCACTGTCTATATCGCTCCATTTGGTCCTATATCACACCAATATAAAAAACATTAGTCTCTCTAACACTAGAAGTTTTTTATATTTTCTGTTGACACATAAATCTCTCTTTGGAAAAACTAAAAAGCTCCTACTGAACATTGGATTGGAGTAGAGACATCGTGAAATTAAAAAAAGAAAAAGCTTCAAAAAGATCAAATGGATCTGGCTTAGAGGCTAATAGCTGGAGCCATGGAAACATTCCCTTCCAATACATGGTAAGGCTGTGTATAGCTGGTGAATGTATAGTGATATGCACGGTTGATGCAATGGCATAACATGTGTAGATGTTTCATTAGATACCAAGCCATTTTGCTTGTGGCATTACGTGGATGTACAGTTTGGCCTTAGCTAGTGTCCTTCATTGGCTTAAGGAGTTGAATTGAAGAGCATCTCTAATGATGGAGAGAAGGGGAAGGAGAAGGAAGAAGAATGGGAAGTGGGGAAACTTACATGCAGAGCACAACTGCTTGGACCCGAGGAAGAGAGAGAAACAATTGATGCGTCTTGTCTTAGGAAGGAGAAAGAGAGTATGACAATCGAAGTGGACGACCCTTCAGTTCTTAGAAGTGCGGAATTCTGGTTGTTTTATGAATTGGACACTTTATTTACTTGCATAAGGAAGGAGAAAAATAACAGAGTTTTGATGCCTAATTTGATCATATTTCCAACTGTGTCCTCTTTCCTTATTTTGTCGTTTATCGACCATATCTTCTCTTTTCCCCCTTCTTTCCGTTGTCTTCCCATTTGTGGTGAAATGTCCTGCCTTTGGATATGCTCCCTCGATGCCATAATATTTGTCCTAGTTAAAGTTAAGAGAGATGGGGACCCAAGCTAAAGGTTAACGGTTATGTTTCGATATATGAATTATTAAGGAGACGGTATGGATAGTGACACTCTTTTAGTCTTTAATTATCTAACCTTAATTTACCAGGAAAGATAATTAACACTATCAATCAAATGTCTTGATGAGCATGCCAATTTTTTTTATGGTTTTGAAGAGCTGACAATAGATAAGTTGCATTTTATTTCAATATTGGTTGAGCAACATGTCTAAAAATACTAAATTTAAAAAAAAATAATTTAATGTCTACATCTATAGTAGGAGCCTCATCGTTTTCCTACTGGATTTCTGTAATCGTAATGTGCAATACTAGATGAAGAAGCTAGATGAGACATCTATACCTCATTTCAGGGCTTGGGTTTTGTTCAACCGAAGAGTTGGAAACTTTTGGTTTTAACAAGTTCATTCCCCCCTCCCCCTGAGAAAAAGTATGATAAGATTTCTTCATGTCTTATCATTTCGAAGAAAAATTTTAGAACATAAAAGTGAAACATAATCAAAAGTTAGTAACCGAAGTGGTACTCAGTTCAGTAACCAAAGTGAAACATAATCAGAAGTTGGAGGAAAATAAGAACTTGCTCAGTATTAGACACTTGTTCTGCAAACGTCCTATTAGTTCCGTCATTGGACGGGTGTGCAGTTGGATATATGCGCTATAAGGTTGATGCCGTTATTTCTAAAAATTTTCTTACTTACTATGTCTACCTGCACTTATATGTCTTTTAGACTTACTTGCTGTTGTACTGCTGAAGTCTTAAAGAAGAAGAAAAAGAACCCTAGTTTGCTTGAACAAATTGCTGCTTGAAGTGAGGAAGAAATTGTTGGTTTGAAGAACCCTATTTTGCTGCTGAAGAAGTCGAAGAAGTGCTAAAATAGAAACAACGAATTTGGTCTTTTAATTGAAAAATCGTTCGCTTCGATCGCTTCTGGGCGCTTCACCGCTTCTCGCTTTTTAGAGAGAAGCGGTCTTTTATCCATACCTAAGCCACTTTTAATGTTAGTAGCAATACCCGCTCCGCTTCTCGCTTAAAACGAGGAAGCGCCCGCTTTTTTTAACACTGAGAGAATAAGCATGCCAAATGAGAATAGTCAAATCCATGTACACTAAATTTTCTTTAAAAAAAAATTAAGTGGAATAATGATGGGTTCACGGGAAGAAGAGAGAAATAGAATGTAGGGTAAAACTTACCTTTAATTGGAATAGTATATAATAATAATAATAATAATAATAATAATAATAATAATAATAATCAACCGCCTTTTTCTCATGTTCATGCACCCTTTCCCACACACTCAATCATATTACTCCAAAGTATCTAATTGGCACAGATATGGTTTAGTTGAAGGGTCTGATAGAAACAACTCTATGTTCAAGTGTCCAAGTGACAAAAAAGGCCAAGTTTGAGGGTCCAGTTATGTATTGCGCCTTGAATAAACTATAACGATTCTACATTAGGGATTCTATTATATGCAACATCTGGAATTAGATACAATGACGTGCTGCATCGTTGGGATGTCCATTCAAATGTTTGATCTGGTCTTGATGTTGGTGCAAACTTCATATGTAAGTCTACTACTATGGTTTTTTGTTCTTCCCAAAGACAAGAAGTCTTTCTTTTTCTATTGTTCTTTCATTGTCTCTCGGACAGACTTGATTTTGCAATTTTAGACCAACACTTTACGCCCACCCCTCCTGCAGGTTGCTGGTCTTGTCGCTGGATATTTGTTGTGCCCTAGCAAATTATTTAAAACTCATTGCCCACTTAGCTTTCCAGATTTATCTCTGACCCTCGTGGTTTTGATTATTATATTATGTCTGACATTGGGGATATTAACCCAAAGCTCTCGAGTTTTCAGGCTTTAATATTGACCTCCATTTCTCATGTGACAAGCAGCATAGAACTTATAGAAGCACCAATGGATGGGATAGCCTTGATACTGTTAATCTGAGCTAGAAAGAAGGGAGATAGTGCTAATGCCCGATAAATGCCAAATATTTACAGTTGTCTTTTTTTATCTTCTAGTCATTTCTGATTCAATAGGATAGATCCACACTGGAGAAAGGTCGTTTTCTATTTCGATGTAGTGTGGGGTTTGTGGTAGTACCACGTATTTGGTCTTAGATAATTAAGTCGCAGTGTTTCTTTTCTGTGAACATTCTCTTTCTCTTCCATTTAACATGTGTATGTAAGATGATTTGCTTCAGCAATTCATCAATTGAAAGATGACAATAACCACTTTACTTGATCAAAAAGAAAAAGAAAGAAAGATTAGATGACAATGACATTATTGGCCACCAGAAAGGCTCTGTATCCTTATGATTTTGTGCGACCGGATCTGTTGGAATTCTCTTTCTCTTTGCCGTTTGTGATAAGGTATTGGATCTTTGTTTTACAGACAGAAAAGGTCGATTTAGAGAATACTGTGGTTGATGAGAGTCAAAGACAGTGGAAAGATGTCGGGCCATCTACTAGATTAAGGCAGGATAAATACAGTGGTATGGCTCGATTTGTTTTTGTCTTCGTTTTACTTTGTTACATATTCTTCCAAGTTGTTGCTATTGGTAAAACTGAATCAAGATTTTCATATTTTTGTTTCGTCTTAAGATTCCTTATTTTTCAATATTCTTTAAGTGCTACTCCATTTGTTCCATTTTATATGACACTCTCTCCTGCTAGTCTGCTCCAAAAAGAACGGCAAATTCCTAAATTTGGAAAGTAATCAACTTCAAATTTTCCATTTTACTGACACGCTCTTATCGACATGGAAATGACATGACACGTTTAAGAAAACAAGTTTTAAGTGAACTTTTGGTATGTACCAAAAGGTTTTTCTTTCTTATATTTTGGGCCTAGTCAAACACCGCCATATAAAATGATATATGGAGAGTCTAAAATTTTTTTTAAGGGGTTCACATCCGATGTGATTTGGTTTGACTTTCTGCAGATCAAGAGGATCACTGTGGTGTGTTCAGCATGGATACATTTTGTGTTCACCATCTTTATCCTTTCCTTTTAATCCTCTTGGATGTTTGTTCCAGAAGCAAGTGCAAGTGAATCGGAGGATGACAATGAAAGAGTTGATGCTGCTGAGGAAGATACTGATGATGAAGAGAATGCCTTTTTTGACACTAGGGATTTTCTTTCATCAAGTTCTTTTAAAAGCAGTTGTTCTGATTTTCGAACATCATCTTTCTCTTCAGATGAGGATGATCTGTATGCATATGCATCTGATGAAAGTGTTGACTCTGTCATTAGATCAGTTGGAACCAAGTTTCCTCATGTCAAGCGTCGTAAGAAATTGCCTAATCCCATTGAGAAAGAGAAAGGAGTCAGTCTGTGGTCGATGATTAAAGACAATATCGGGAAGGATCTCACAAAAGTGTGCCTCCCTGTGTACTTCAATGAACCTCTTTCTTCCTTGCAAAAATCGTTTGAAGACTTGGAGTACTCATACCTTCTTGATCGGGCTTCAGAATGGGGAAGAAGGGTAAGCAAATAAATTCTCTTCACCATTTGGATAGATTTATTAGAATTATTAGGACACAGTAATTTGTCCTATATTAGTAAAAGTAATGCATCTTCACCGTGTTAAGATTATTTGGGGATTTTTCTGATGCACTGGATAATCAAGACGTGGTTCCTTTATTACTTTTTAGCTTTCCCCATAAATTAGCTGAACTAAACCAAAGAAGGATAATAGCATAGATATTGTATATATTTTTGAATTCTCATTTGCTAAATGCTTGTAATGATTTTTGGCCACGATCTTCTCTCCATGTTGTATGATTTGCTAAATTTTTGTGCGGTCTGTACTGATGGTTTTTGGCACTGGTATTGCTTTGAAGTTTGAAGACACTTTAAATTAATTTTACCACACCTGCAATAAAAAAGGAGGAAATTAATCATGGGATTTAGTCAAGAGGGGGAGGAGAAGATTCTCTTGGCCCTCTGTATTCTGGTGCTGCATGTATATGAACCCATAACAATTTTGTAAAGCTTCATATGTTCTTGTTTGCAACTTCTTTGGTATTATTATTATTGTGTACTAAGCTCTGCAATTGCAGTTGAATTCTAGAACTCCTATAGTTCAAGCCCTGGTATAACCACTGGTGCGTACCTAGCTAATTATATTCTGTTTCACATTTGTCATCTATTTGATTTTTCTGTAATCAAAGTGATTGATGGCAAATGATTTTTCTCTCCCCCAAATCACTGGATCTTCTCTTTCTCAATCAGCCTGAATATCTTAGCCTTTTACTTCTGCAAGTACTCAGAAAATATATTATTTTCGCTTCTTATAGTAGAACTGAAAGGTGATAGAAGATTCATTAAAACAATTCAACTTTGTTTGGATTGAGTGTATTTGATTGATTGATATATATTTAATCTACTAAGCACCCGTTTCTTCATGTTGTTGAAACAATGAATATAATGTGGCTCTACCTTAGCTTAGGAATCATCTATTCGAACTTCATCTCTCATTGTCCATAGAAGCAGCTGATTTTGCATTTATCTTAAACTAGTATGGGGATGACTGCAAATGTATTCTTTGAAAAGCTTAATGGTCATTTTTCCACCTTGCCGCCCGGATGTTCACGATATGCCATTTCCTCCTCTCTTTTACGGGGCGCCCTGTCTGTTGCTCTTTTTTCCATGGATAAACTAAGTGTACTTTTCGTTTCTGAAAATGCAATTATGATCATTACATGGTCACTGGCATGACACATTGGTATCTTCTTGAACTCCCTTCACTCATAGGTGAGCTTACAGACTTTGCTTTCTTTCCTGGTCTGTTGGCATATGTCTCTGCAGCAACTGAGTTTATCTTTTTATTGGTGTGTTCACACAGCTGTCATGCCATACCTCTGAATTGATGCTTATAATATGTTAGCCATTTTGCACCATCTGTGCAAGTTTCTGATTTCAATCTTATGTTATTGATAGGGTGACAGCCTTATGAGGATTCTCAATGTAGCAGCATTTGCCGTATCTGCATATGCCTCTACTGAAGGACGGATCTGCAAACCATTCAATCCATTGTTAGGGGAGACTTATGAGGCTGACTATCCAGATAAAGGCCTCCGGTTTTTTTCAGAGAAGGTCATTTTGTTTATGTAATCAGTTATCAGTCTCTAATAATTTTTCTCTCTTTGCGGTGATCTTCTTTAGTTTCTGATTCTGGCTGAGACATACAGACTGGCCATTACGAGCTTCCAACCTATCATGGAATTGATGTTTATGGAATCGCTGTGTTTCTATTTATGCTTTTCAGTTTTCCTGTCTTCACATTCTTTTGATTTCCTGATGCAACTGTATTCGTGGAGGTTCTTTGTGGTAATTAAGAAGTAATTTTTGTCAGTCTCTAGTTGAGAGGTCTTGAGGAGGAAGTTTGGGAGATTGGTGGAGTTAAATGTGTGTTACTTCCCCAGTGGCTCTTCGTTTTTTGGGTGGCATTTTTTTTAACGCCTCCCTATTTTTCTCCCTTGGTGACTCGAACCCACAACTTCAAGGTTGGAGGTGAAGGATGCTTACCACTTGAGCAATTCTCTCTTGTCGGGTGACAATTAATTGCAACCAAGAGTCTGTCCCTTGAAATGTTTTTAAGGCTGCTGGAGAGCATGTCGCTGATGCCTGATATATTTTCTCCTTGTTTAGGTAAGTCATCATCCCATGATAATAGCATGCCATTGTGAGGGCACAGGATGGAAATTCTGTGGAGATAGTAATTTAAAGAGCAAATTTTGGGGTCGCTCAATTCAGCTGGATCCTGTTGGTATTTTGACTCTTGAATTTGATGATGGAGAAATCTTCCAATGGAGCAAGGTATTTGCATGTGGACACTTGGATATTTATCCTTTATTTAATCATTACATACTGATTAAATTTTGTTATTTGTCAAGCTCATCTATAACATGGGAATAATCTTGTAATAGGTAACTACATCGATATACAATCTGATTTTGGGAAAGCTGTATTGTGATCACTATGGAACAATGCGCATACAAGGAAGTCATAACTACTCTTGTAAGCTGAAATTCAAGGAGCAGTCAATCATAGACCGGAATCCCCACCAGGTTCTTTCCATTCTCAGCATCCTGCATGAAAATGCAAGAAACCTCATCTTTTGATGCTTCCAGTCTCTGAAGTTTAGCATTAGACTATTATGAGAACAGAATTGTAATAATCCGAACATGCTGTGGGATGTATCTTGATGAAATTTTTTCCCTAGCTTGAGGTTATTTTGAACTGGGCTATGCCACAACAAAGATTAGAGTAAAAGCAAGATTTGTCTAGGGTGCAATTCATGTGAGCTCAGAGAGTTAATCTGATAAAAAGTTGGTTCATTCAGATTTCCTGCTTTGTTTTTTGGAGCAAAAGATTCCTTGTAAAATTCCTTAGGTACTTAAACCCTGTGCTCTTTGAATTGTTAACATTTCATATAAGAAAGGTCTAGCACAAAGATGCTAAGATGTTAGCTGATTTAGTAAATTAAATCGGTAGGAGAAAACTGAATGAGATTCATGTTTAAATGCACAAATTATTTTTTCAAAGCTCTAAAAGCTGGAAGTAATCAATATGCTGTTCACCCGTAGAAGAAGGAGAGGAGAAAACTAAGATACCTATGCTAAATGATTCTTCTGTGGTCGTCAAGTCATACTTAAAGGAATTGTAGACAAAGTACTAGGATCTTAGTTGTGCCTCACTGTTATCTTTGATGTCTGAAGGGGTTTCTTTGGTAGTTTCTTGATTTGGCAAATTCTGTGTAATTGGCATGTGGAATGTTGTCGCTTTCTCTTCTTCTTCTGGAGAAATTGTTTATTGTATAAGTTGGACTGATTTAGCTTCAGACTGAGCATGTTGCTTCTAAATTTTCTTTTTGCAGGTACAGGGAATAGTCCAAGACAGGAGTGGGAAGACAGTAGCTACACTATTCGGGAAGTGGGATGAGAGCATGCACTATGTGAATGGAGATTGTTCCATAGGAAAAGGATTTGATTCTGTCTCTGAGGTTCATTTGCTATGGAAGAGGAGCAAACCTCCCAAAAATCCTACTAGATATAACCTGACACGCTTTGCAATTACAATGAATGAGCTCATCCCTGGACTGAAGGTATGAAATAGATTTGTTTTCTTTGAACCATCACCTTATTGGGCAGCTAATTTGTTGGCACCGATTGTTACTGATGGATCTGAAAGCGCTCTTTAGTACCTATTTTGTTAATCCAAGTTTAGGTTTTGTTTCTAGGATATGCCTGCTGAAACTTCATCCTTAACTCCCATTGAGCTTCATTGCAAATGTATTAGGAGGTTTCAGGCTTTAATTCAGATAGTTGTGCTGTTAGATTTGTGGCCATAGTAAAGCAGTAGCGATATAAAATTGTGTAATCATCTGCACACGTCATCTGCTCTTAGTAGATAACTTTAACTCTCCACATTCGTTCCGTTCCTGGATGACCTTGGTTTTAATGTCACTTTATTTATAGGACCAGCTGCCACCAACAGATTCTAGACTTAGACCTGATCAAAGGTGCTTGGAGAACGGCGAGTATGACAGGGCCAATTCAGAAAAGTTGCGACTTGAGGAACGGCAGCGACAGGTAACTTTAACAGCCAATACTCTTTTGTTCAAAGGTGAGATTCATGAGCCGACTAGGAAATGAGAGGAATTTTTTTTTTCCTTGTTTGTTCCTTTTCTTTTGAGAAGAGAACTGTATTGCAGTTTGTTTCCTGTTTCCTGCCCTGTGCCCATTGTTGCTTCAGATTTCTACCCACTGCATTTTAAACTAATTTTCTAAGAACTCTGAACAAATCCGGCCTCTTCTATTTAATAGATGTTAAGTAGATGATTTGCGTTTTTAGCTTAAAATTTCCGTTTAATCCTGAAAAAGGTGCATATTCTAGTTGTTGGTTCTAAAAATGTAATAGAATGCGTAAACTAGCATTTGTTGTGTGCCTAGATGAACAAGTCAAGTTATTGTTACTTATTTGCAGGCTCGGAAAATGCAAGAGAGGGGTTGGAAGCCACGGTGGTTTGCAAAAGACAAAGGGGGGGATAGCTACCGCTACATTGGTGGTTATTGGGAAGCAAGGGAAAAGGGCAAGTGGGAGGCATGTCCTGATATTTTTGGTCATATCCCGTCTGATCAGATGTAAAGAATGAGTGAGCTCTAGCCATTTCCGGCTTATTATTTTATTTCTTCCAAATATTTTACATCTCATTATACAGTAGTGGAAAAGTTTAATGGCAGCTGCAAATTGTCCATGACATACTTGTCAAGTACTTTGAGCGCCTTCACGTAATAAAGGTTTTATTCTTTTTCTTTTTTATTTTGCCTCTTCCATATTAATGTTCTTTACATAGAAAAATTAGCTGGTTTACAACACAAATCACGATTTTAACTTCACAGATTCTGAACATCCGTGCAACACTGGAACCCATAGCTAAGTCTACACTTGCTGAATGAGGTCCGTAAAAGTAAATTTGTCATCAAATCTCTGAGTAACAGATCTTGGGATAGTAGCTTACCAAACTCTTCAATAACTATATTAACGAGAGATTTCATATGTACAGTTGAGAAGTTCAGAGTTGCTCAAGCTATCAACTTATGAGTTAACAATGAACTTTGAAGTAATAGAGCTTACTCTTAGAGAGACTACGAGGACGACAAAGAAGAAACAGGTTCACTTTATATTCATTAGTCATTACCAACCAAAAGCAAAAGCCTACAGAAAAGGGGAAAAAAAACTTAAACGGGTGTTGGAAAAACAAGGAATTTATATCAAATCCAAAATGCCACAACTGTTACTAACGTGAGAATAATGAAAGGAACAAGGAGCTTTCCATAATCGTAAAATCAGGGATTTGCTTTGAACTCATACTTACTTACCATTCCATATGTCTAGCAGCACAGAGAGGTTCATTAATGTATACCCTTGCGACGTTGAGGTAAAACTAGGAGGGCTTGCAGTGTTTAGTTTTAGTCCTAGTCTTTTTTCAGTTAATGAAATCATAGATAAAATGGAGGACTATTATAAGTAGGAGAATATCTAGAAAAATGTAATGCAATTTCTATTTAGAACCTAGGGCTGTAAAAGGTTCAGTTCGACCGATCACTTTATAAAATTTGTAACATAAAGTATCAATTTTTCTGTTACTCTATTTTATAACTAAAATTTGACTTTTCATAACCCATCCAATTCGGTATCGGTACAACACAATAAATTTTTTGGTATTTATTTAAATGTAATGTAATTAAGAGTCCCAAATAGAAGTTAGGAAATGCATGTAGTTGTATAGGATTTCGGCAAAGCACTATCGACGATGAATCAAGAAATAATGAAAGATAGCTAAAATAGGATTCATCCTACAATTAATCTACAACATGTTAAAAAAAACAAGACAAGAGAAATCTAAATCATATAAGAGAAAAGTATTCAATATTTTGTGGCTTGCTACTCAAGCTTCTTGGAATATCTTGTGATTTGCTATTCAATATGCTCAAACTAATTTAGTTTTAATAGGAGTCGCACAATAGGATTGTGAGTTGAGACTTTAGGTTTTAATTACTTATTGGTTTGTAATATTTTTTATAATTCTAAGCCCGAAGGAAAAAAATTTAATGCTTTATTGTTTTTAAAATTTAATGCTTTATATATATATATATATATATATATATATATATATATATATATATATATATATATATATATATATATATATATATATATATATATATATATATATATTCTATAAGATTCAGTATTTTTCGATTTATTTGATAAATTAAGAAATTATCCTAACTATCGGTATATTTATAGATGAATATAAAAATGTATGTTTTTATGAAAAGAAACATAATAATGTCTTCGATACAGTTTAATGGATTTAATCAGTTATTTAAGATTTATTGGCACCCCCGTAATGGAACCCATGTCAATAACTCTAGAAAGCGAATAATTAAGAAGATAAATATGACAACTCCTAAAAAGCTTCAATATGATTATAGGATACAGAACCAATTATGAAGCATAAATAATGATATACCTATCTCAAAATCGAAAGGCATACGACCTTAATAAATATGGGGTTATTTAACATGAAAGAATAAGAAGCTTAAAATATATCATACGACATTTGATAAGTAGTGACCAAACACGTTAGAACAATCATTTAATTAAACAAAAAATAAAGATCATCTATATTAATCATATCAAATGTTACATCCCAACTAAGGATTACAAATATGTCTAACCTAAACTTTTGAAAGAAAAAATTATCAATCTTAAATGTATAAAAATATAGTATATTTAGATGTCACTTTTTTTTTAATCAATAGGTAATCAAATCAAACTCAACACACACCTATATTTGAATTATCATTTGTTTCAATCTATATGAACTTATTTTACTAAGTATAGTGTAGCAAAAAATATATTTGAAACTTGTAATTTTAAATATGTAATATTTGTGTGAGTATAGAATCATGGCAGATATAATCAAAAGTTTAAAAATAAAATAGCCAAATATAAAAGAGCTTATACTGTATGAAAAAAAATCATATGAACTGGAATTAAAAGAGAAATTTATTTTTTTTAGACCTATTTGTATTACATTATGGGAGGGGGGAGGGGATGATGACGTACTAGGCTATTGATGGAGTTTGAATCCTTAACCTCAATTGTGAAATACAAAATATTCTTCAAATGAACTAGCTCTCAATTTCAGTAACTTTAGTATTATTCTCGTATTTTCTCAACCTTATTTCTATTATTACTTTTTTCTTTTATTATTTTATTATCTTAGATTTATATTACACCATACTATTTAAGTTGTTTCAATTATCATATTCTCTGTTATTATATTTTGGTGCTACTTACTTTGTTCTCTCTCCCACACCCTCCCCTTCCCCCACCCCTCTTTTGTACCCTCTTTTTCTTTTTCTTTCTTTTTCTTCTTTCTTCTTCTCCTTCTCCTCCTCCTCCTTCTTCTTCCTATTTTTTTGAATAGAGTGTCTATTAAAAGCATTCTTTTTACCTTTACTAGATAAAAATAAAATTTGCTTACACACTACCCTCTCATATCTTAAGTATGGAAATACATCGAATATGTTGTTATTATTGATATTGCTTCTTTTCTGAGTCTACGGTAAATAGCTACTTTTGTTATGTAGGGATAAGTTGCGTACACATTTATAAAATTACAATGAGTTTGCTGTTATTATTATATATTAATACTCCCTTTGGTCCATAATAAATAAATTTTTAACCTTTGTCAGACCCCTTGATAATATACTAGCTCCTAGAAAAAAGTACTTTGACTTAATTATCTTTAGGTAAAATTTGTATATTGTTAGTTGGACATATTGAAATATTTAAGTAAGGATTAATTTTGTAAACAAATAGTTTTTTTGTATTATATAAAAGACTATTTATTTGGACTAAAATAAAACGATAAAAAGTCACTTATTATGGGTGACGGAGAATACAAATCTTCATGAGTGGAGTACCCTTGGGCCCACTACCTGTAAGTCGACTATGGAGTTGGATTGTTTGAGGTTCCAACAGCTATTCAACGTCATGGATAGTCAAGCTTATTCACCGTAATGTGCGCGTGGCACGACAGCTCTACTACTGCCGCGTGATATCCTGACATGCCACGTGGAGGAAGGTGATTTCAATCCCTTTGGACGGCAGAAGGGAAAAGGTGGCGCCAAAATATTGATTAAACCATTTAATGGGTTCCACAAGTAACCAAAACACGGGGTTTGTGGACCTTACAGACCTTTAGAGGCGCCAACTCAGCAGTCAGCATCGTCACCCTGGAATCTGTTTGGCCCAACTATTATTTTATTTTAATTTAATCCTGTTAGGTTTATTTAAATCTGTTTAGTAGTACCAATTAAAAGCACAGACATTAAATTAACTTTACATTAACAACTGAACGTCTCATTCTTAAGGAGAATTACAAACTAATTTCAAGTACTATCTCTATGCCCAATTTATGTTCAAGATTCAGAGTGCAAGTCAAATATTTTTTTTAAAGAATTTAAAACTAAAATTTATATATTTAAAAAATACATAAAATTTAGTATAACTCAATATAGTTAATAATTAAAAGTATTTAGAAGAAGTTTAATTTTTGAGTAAAAAATTTATTTGATTCCCCAAATAGTAAAACCTTCGCATAAATTGAGATAAATAAAGTAATCACTTTCATCCCCTACCTAAATTTAATTGTTGCTCACAAAGACACACGCAAATATATGTGATTGTAATTGTTATTCAATCGAGTCACTCATAGTTCAAAAACTTGATTATACTAAACAATAATCTAACTAGTAACTAAATTATCAAGCAACAAAATGGTTGTTGTGTATTTAGCAGAGACGAATATTTCAATATTGTGATCGATTCACCAATCCTATTATCTTCTAGTTAACTCTCCTTTTCATACAATTCACTTATGGTTGCTAACTGATCGAACAATTTCTCTCGTTGCCTTCTCCCGAGATACTAATAACCTATTTAAAATAGATTAACGCATATATTCTTATGCAATTAATCTATTAAGAATGCATTAAGATTATGTAATTTAATTAAGCACGGTGAATATGTATATTCCTATCCTAACCACAAATCTGCCCCTCCCCCTCCTCCAGAGTTAAGATCACGCTCTCTTCAATTCTTCTCTAATCTAAACATAATTTTTCCAAGTATAGCATAGATAGTAAATATAACTTAATTGTTGGCCAGAAAATAAAGAAATTAATCAAAGAATTGAAGAAATAACCATATATTGGTGAATTGTAATCAAGGTTAAGCCAACATTAAAAACAATATTCATGACTAAATCCTAATCCCAGAACTATGCATAATAATATCAAGACCAGTGCACAAGTGTTTGAATAATTGAAACTACTAAGCAAGATGAAGAAAAACTGAGAATTCTTGCTCCCGAGTGTTCTGTGTCTTATTCTCGCCCCTACAAAGAATGTTATATGCAATAAAAATAGGTTTAGAACCCGTTTTATACATTTTAGGACGTGTAGGGTTGAAATCACCAAGTCCCGTCCGAATTATGATAAAATACTCCCTTTGGCGTCTCGCTTGGTGCCTGGCGCCAACCTGGACAACAATTTTTTTGGGTCTTCTGTAAATGGCATTTTGGTTGGCGTCAGTGAAACTTTCTAATCTTCTATCAATGTCGTTTTGGTTGGTGCCTAGCACCAACCTAAACACCAAACTCGTGCTTCCTCCAAATTCTTCCATTTTTATTTTAATTTGCAAGTTAATTATTCAAGTCACTTCCATTTGACTCCTACACATAAAAACACCATAAATTAGAATAAACCATTGCATTACACAAACAAAATTCACGCAATATGAGTAAAATGCAAAGCAATATGCATATAAATATGCATACTTTATCCGAGTATGAATATCCCACACTTAAACTCTTGCTCGTCATCGAGAAATGGAACTCTTAAATACATCTCGACAATGTGCACGTATCAACTAGAGAGGAGCACTTCAATTTTAATCATAAACTTTATCAATGACTATGATCGATACCGACAATCAAACATGACATACGACTTTCACATTCTTCCTGTTTTAAACATGCCCAAGTATAAACAGTTTAATTTAATCAGTTCAAACAACCTATCCATAACCACCCTACCTCACGAGTCGAGTCGTTACTACTAAGCACTTCCAACTGCACACTCATCCAACAAGAGAAATTCCGAATATCACCAATCCGTCATGCGGTCATGTGCCCTCATCAGCAACCAAAAATACTGAACGCAGAATAGTCCATGCGGTCAAGTATGACTTTGAACATAAATTAAGGACACCACCTAATTTGAAAAGAAAAATTGCTCACTCTCACAAAGAATTCATGTCCATCACGTAGTTGTACCATAAGTTTTCCCATAGTATACATCTCTACTAATCTAAGCTAACCAAGTTTAGGATCAATTAGGACTTTAAGGTTGTAATGCAGGCTGCAGAACAGGTAGAATATGTTTAGGAATGTTGATAAACCCTCCTAAGCACTTTAATACACTACGCTAAAATATTGAGCATATACTCTTCTCAACCAATTCAGTCTCCACAAACCATGTACAACATAGCCTTCTTCTTCAATTAAGCACTTTTTACATCCCCACTAGCATGAATAAATAAGATTAGGAGATGTGTGTTTTTCTTCATTATTTGAGCTATCATTTTTTTCCTTTTTGCAATTAGTTTTTTCTTCTTTTCTACATACCCGCCATAAATTAAGGTTCATCGGCTAGTGACCATTTTTTCTCACAGCTTTAGTGCACCTTAAGGGCCCTTCTATGTTTCCACTTGAAAGCTACTCCACAGTCTCTCACCTTACTTATTTTAGCATCTAAGTGCCTTAGGATGTAAAGGTTCAATAATCTCGAATTAAGAACAAAATAGCGGTTCGTCTTGTAATGTCCCAAAGAAAAGGTCTATAGGCTCAAAGGTCCAGCAAGGAAAATTTTATTTGTAACTGACAAGCACATCTATAATCGATCAAGAAACGCTTATGTCATCTCCTAGACTGGCGCAACTTAATGATATTGCTTTGATTAACACACAAGGCAAGTTCTAGACTACATAGGATAACACAAAATGTCACAAATTCTCACACACACCTTGCACATAACTCAATCTAGATGGTTTTATTCAACTTTCAAGTCAAGCAATCACATATAATTGAGAAATTTTAAGCAATCTTGCACAATGTGGCATACAAGTCGAACAACTGAGGAAAGGCGTCCCAATATAGACTATTTATTTTACTCAGGCATCACAATTCAAATCAAACGTATGGAAAGGCAGAGGGCATGCCATTACCTAATATGCCAGCTAGCTCAGAGCAACTCCGCTTCTTCCTAACCTACTCCTAAAAGAAAAATAAAGTACCCGGTTCAAGTTACACCCTTGGAAAAGAACCGGAGCCCAAAGAAAAACTAAGGGATACTACCTAACTATCCACAAAAGAACTTTTTGGTATTTTTTAATCGAACTTTAATCCCTCAAGCAAATTATCTAAAAAGTCCATCACCGGGAAAAGTCTGAGCTTTTACTGATTTTGTTTTCATTTTTTTCTTTTGAATATTTGTCTATTACTCTATGTTAAAAGAATAATGATAATACTAATAATACTAATAATAATAATAATAATAATAATAATAATAATAATAATAATAATAATAATAATAATAATAATAATAATAATAATGTTTATATAATTACACTACATGGAAAGTAATTCCCTCACCCCACACTTATATTATGCATTGTCCTTGATGCATGATCAAAGAGAAAAATATTAAACAAGGGTGAGAAATACTCCTCGAGACCCTCTAGGACCTAGCTAGCCTGTGATCCTCAATATTAAGGGTTGGGACAACCCCACACTTAAGCTCAAACATACTTCTCAGCTTCAATTTCGGGTACTCAGACTTCCCCTAGTCTGCAAAAACAAAATCAAAACAAGACGTGACACTATAAAAATAAAACAAAAATAAAATATTGAATGGGTTGCTTCCCAAAAAGTGCCTTATTAATAATCATGGCATGATCTGCTACTTTGCTCCGGATATGCGCTTTCTATTTTTCTTTTTTCTCCCATGAAGTTTTGCCATTTTTCATGCTCTTGGAAGGTCTCCTCTTTCCTCTCTGGCTATTTTCTCAATTTTCTTTACACACTCAACTTGCAACACCGCCTCCTCCAACTCAGTTGTCCCATCTGAATCACTACAATTCACATAAGAGATCTGCTTTATTCCCTTCAATCCTACCACAGTAATCATGCACAAGTCCCTATAATTCTTAGGGAGCTTAAGTTCCTTATACACACTAAAAGTGATTTCCTTATCGTCAACTTTCATACTAAAATTATGTTCTATTACATCAATAATCGCTCCACCAGTAGCTAAGAATGGTCGCCCAAAATAATGGGCACTTCCTTATCTACCTCGTAATCAAGAACAATAAAATTAGCATGAAGAAGAAACTATCCCACTCGAAATAACACATCCTCAATAATTTCTTATGACATAACTAGTGACCTATTCATCAACTATAAAGTAATTGTAGTAGGTTTAAGCACCATAATCCGAATTCCTTTGGCATAAAATTTATACTAATCCTTAAATCACAGAAGTTCTACCAACTTCTTGTTTTTCAAGAGACAGAGGAATTTTTATACTCCCACGATCCTTTAACTTAGGAGGAAGTTTATTCTAAAATCTAGCACTGCACTCTACAGTAAGTGAAACTGTTTCAAGCTCTGTATTTCTTCTCTTGTTTGCCACAATATCTCTAAGATACTTTGCATACTAAGGCACTTCCTGCAAAATTTCCATCAAAGAAAAATTCACACGCATTCAGATCAAAATATCTAAGAATTTCTTTTACTTTGCATCATCTTTTAGCTTCTGAAGTCTTTGTGAAAATGGAGGTGGTGACCTTGTCACAATTAGTGGCTCTGATACTTTGCTCTCTTTCTCATTCTCCTCAACTGGCTTGGGAACTAATTCTCACTTAGGATTAGTCGTATACTTCTATTTCTTTGGAAATTCTTCAAACACTCTTCTACTTATCAAGGTATCCATATTGACTTGAGCATTAGTATTAGGCTTAATATCACTAGGAGAGCTCTAGCTGGCCGATTATTTTTAGCACTGGAAAGTTGCCCTATTTGTTGCTCCAAATTTCGAATCACTGCAGAGTGTGCTGCTGCTTGAGCTTGCTGGTTAGCCATTAATTTCTTCATCATCTCCTCAATGTTACTCATTGGGTTTGCAGGTTTTTCATCCTAAGGTGGTCTATATTGTTGTTGAGGTGCTTGTGGCCTGTACTGATTCTGAGCACCTTGGTTTCCACCCCAAGAGAAATTTGAGTGGTTCCTCTAGTTATGATTGTAAGTGTTCCCACACTGGTTTTTCTGGCCTCTATTTGCATTACCCACAAAATAGATAGACTCTAGATTAACTGGTCATAAGCGCTGGTGTCACCATGTCCACATACTTCACAAAATATTTGAACTTGTTGCACTATCTGGTCATGTTTCTTGTGAATGACCAAGGTCATCTAATTGACTTGGTTATCCAATGTGGCAATCTGTGCTGATAAAGCATACACTACATATAACTTGAGAACCCCTACAGATTTTTGCACTGTGTGCATGCCCATCTCAACTTGAATATGAGGATTGCTTTTGGAGAATTTGTTCAATAATCATATATCTTATCCAAGCTTTTCTCCAACACTTGACCTCCCACTGCAACATTTACCACAATCTTTGTCTCAGGATGTAGCCCTTCTAATAGTATGAGCTAACATTTCATTTATCTAATTATGACGGGGACAGTCTCCAAGCAGCCACTTGAACCTTTCCCAAGCTGAGTATAAACACTCCCTCGATTTCTGTTTGAAAGGGACTATCTCATTTCTAATTTTTGTAGTTTTTCCTGAAGGAAAGAACCTTGCCAAAAATTTCCTCGCCAGATTATTCCATGATGTAATAGAATTTCCTCGCCAGATTATTCCATGATGTAATAGAATTAGCTGGTTCTATCTTCAACCTTCCCTTTGCTTCGCCTAAGAGAGAAAACGGGAACAATGTGATCCTCACATAATCTGGAGTGACTTTGTTAGTAATATAAGTATCACTAATCTCCAAGAAGTTTAGGATGTTCAGTTGTGGATCCTCGTGTCACTACCTAGATTTTCACCCTCGGGGGTCGTGATGACACCTACTCGTGAAAGCTAGGCAAGCAGAGTATCAAAAAATTTTATTACCCTTTTTTCTTAACCTTTAAACAGTTTCAAATTAACGTGTTACCAATAATAGAAAAATAATAATAAAAGAAATGTGGAAGACGAAATATGATAATTTAACTAAATACTAGTACGAAAATCCAAAATACAACTCTACCCAAAATTGGTGTCATAATGTCACAGACCATCTACGAATACTACAAATAGTGGCCTGAATAAAGAAAATACAAGTCTGTCTTTGAAATAAGTATAAACAGAATGAAAAGAATAGAAGGGGATGCCAAGACCTGCGGATGTGTACAGGACTACCTCGGGTCTCTGCTGGACTGAAGGCACCAACCTCTTTATGGTCCAAATTCTCCACTATCGAGATCTGCACACAGTGCAGAGTGTTGTATCAACACAACCAACCCCATGTGCTGGTAAGCATCGAGACTAACCTCGGTGAAGTAGTGACGAGGCTAGGACAAGACAACCAAATAAACCCGTAGAGTTAAATCATATACAACAAATAATAATAACAGTAACTAGCAGTTAAAGATGGGAAGACAGAACATGCCGTGGGAAATCAAGTACTAACAGAATTTCACTAGATAAGCATAAAGAACACCATAATTCAATTATAAGCAAGAATAAAGAAAACAATAACAAGTGCACAGCATCACCCATCGTGATTTTACTCTCGTTCTCACCATAAGAATAAATAGATTCGGCATGGCATCACCCATCTTGCTTTTACCTCACATAATCATCGAACGCCATTATCCTTCGTGCATTATCACTCATATTATAGGACAACGTTACCCTTCATGCTTTTACATTCACAATATCGGCAGAGCATCACCCTTCATGTGTCACGCCTTTTTTTTCCCCTCCGCCAATAGAGAGAAATCCAGGTTTTGACTTTCGTGGGATGATAACCCATTTCCTTTTGGGAATTGGGTATTTGAAGAGCTGCCACCTAACAGATTATGATGTGTTGGGGCACTTAGAGTGATTAACTCTTGGATTGGTTTGCATTACTAAAGATTAGGGTAAAGGCTCTAAATGACCTAGAGGGGAAGGTGTTTAGGCACCCCTCTTGATCCACAACTGTGGGTCCCGACCGAACTTATATTCACAAATCATACCATTAACAAATAAATAGTTGAATCAAATAATTTACAAGTAAAGTACATTAGACGTTGTATAACTCAAATAATAAGACAAAGGTTTTAAACAAGTTGTATAAAACAAAGTTTTAAACAAACAAAATTTTGGAAAAAGGAGGAGTCCTAGGTTCGTTAGCCAATAGGATCACCCCACAGAATGTCCGGTAAACACTCCTCGATGAGGGTCTATACGTGACATTAGCGCGTAGTCATCATATCCCATATCGATCCCTTCCCACCCCTTTAGTGGTCATTTAAGCGAGTGTTGGTCAGTGGTTTCTATTGTGTGCTGTTACCCGTCCCCTTTTAATGGTCATGGAGGGTTTTTTGACCTCTACCTATAGGTAGTTCTAGACAAACCCCTATGGTTTTTAAAGGTGAAAATACTAAGGCGACAGGAAAGAGCAATTAGGACCTTAGCACATAAAGGGGAGCAATTAGAGGCTCAATTTTACCTCGTCAAACAATACACATAAGCAACATGACTCAACCATAAATAAGGGCCTTTTATTAAACAATATCCTGAGCCATGATATCTGAGTGAATATCAAGACATAAAAGACATGTAGTTTATTTTTTATAAACCTAAAAGTAAGAACCATATTAGTTGCCTATTGATTTTTTAAAGCTTGTTTTAAAGAATCAGAACGACATTGAGCAATAGAATCAATTTCAGAGTTGTAAGATTTGAAAACGCCCTATAGGCTTGCCTATACATAGAATACTGATGACAATAGTTCTATATAGTGAACTAAGGAGTCCATAACTTAATTAATAATTAATTAGACAAAAATACATTTTTAATGTTAAAAAAATTTTACAAAACTAGGTAATTTGCAGTACTGTACTGCGAATTACTTAACGGAAGTTTTGCCGTTAAGTTAATTTGCAGTATTGTACTTCGAATTACAATAAAAAAATTATGCAATTCACAGTACTATACTGCTAATTAGGTTAATATTTTTTTTATAAATGCAATTTGCAGTATAGTACTGCGAATTACATATTTGGGCCCACTAATAATTTAACTTACATAACAATAATTCATATACATAAAACGTAGTATTATACTACGAATTCCTTCAAAAATTTCTTGGACTTGCCTTATTTATAGGCGTTTCAATTTTATGAAAATTCATTCAATACTTAACTTCAAACATACGGTCATACTTCTCTCTTCTTCTTATCAATCATTTTTTTACAATGTCTGAAGTGCCAAAAATAAGGGTTTCACTATATTGGGGGGGTGAGGTTGTGGTGGAGAATAGTCTGTGAGGTATAGCTCACCTCCACAGTGTCATGTTAATTTTCCTCTTACTATGGAGTACGATACATTGGTATCGTTGTTTTATTAAAAAATGAGTGAGAGGATGCGTTTGGTTAACCTTAAAGTAACTAGTAGATTTCTGTATTCAGTTACTCCGCAGGGGTTTGCTTATTATTCTGAGTTTAACATCGAGGATGATGAAACTCTTAGAGATTTTTTTGCAGATTCCTGATGAATACAAGGAATTTATTGTAATAAAATTATTGGAAATGTACGTAAAGGTGGAAGACATTCCCAATAATGAGGGCGTGCATAGCAGGGATAACCCCCTATCATCGGGTGGTTATTCTGGAGCAGTTTTTGCCAGACATATTGTTGATGAAAGAGCTTGCCTTGATTTGAACATGTCACCACCGACGAATGAGCAGCCACAAAATAATTTTTCGACATTATAATCAACAAGAGGACTGGTGAACTTCAATTTTACTACGCTTTAGCGATGTTTGTTTTATGTTTTAATTGGATTTGTATTAACACTCATATATTTCATAGGGGGTACCGTCCGGATATGAATTTACAAGTTATGACCCCACCCCTAGTTGGAATATGCGTAGTTCTGGAGTATTGGACCACGGTGGTCCATCCGGGAGTCATGACCAACAAGAAAATATCCATCATGAAACGTCAAGACAGTACCACTTGTAAGTAAAGTGATATAGCGTTATCTAAAGTATTTTTCTGGAGGTTTGGGTAACTTATGTTTTTGTTCTTTTTGTGCAGTGAAAATGATCTTCTTGAAGCTCCTGACCTCACACAGTTGCCCATAGACGAAGTATTAACTCGTGACTTAGCAGATGCGCAGAGTCAGGAAGATGATAGTGATTATGACAACAATGCGGATGAGTCTGGGGATGACACACCCTTCCTTGACGAGGGTGATGAGGAGGAGGAGGAAGTGAATGTTGAACCTGAGCTGACGAGGGAGCATGTTCGTCCGCCTCCCCCTAGACCAAGAGTATACGAGTCCCACGTGCCATTTCATGAGAGGAATATTCCCTACCTTGATAATTTGCCAAGCATGCCGAACGTGGATGCCCTCACAAGGGATGATGATGAATTTCAGTCACAGATGTGGGATGAGTCTAGACTAGCTGTTCTGATAAAGGGCATGTATTTCCCTGATAAAGCTCACTTTATTAGGGCTGTAAAAATCTACAGAACAAGAGAGTGCCGTGAGATGACAGTAAGTGAGTTAAATACGGAGAAATACAAGCCTGTATGTCGTAGGTGGTTTTTGGGTTGTCACTGGATGTTGCGTGTAACCAAGAAGAAATCCGGTTTGTGAAAAGTTGGTAAATTTATTAGTGAGCACATATGTGAAATGGACACATACAATGAGAATCACTTTAACTTGGATGTGGACTATATTTCTATTGTCTTGATTCCATATATGGAAGTGTCCATTAGGTTCAAGATTAAAGAGTGTATTACAGCCGTCCACCAGGAGTATGGTTGTCTATAACCAAAAGAAAGGCATATCTCGGTTGCAAACGTGCCTTTGAACTTATTTATGGTGACTGGGATAAGTCTTTTTCAAATCTACCCAGGTACATGGGCGCACTGCAATACTTTAACCCCGGGACTGTTGTTGAATGGAGGCGTGAGCGGAGTCCGGATAGACCTGAATATATTTTTAACTATGCATTAAACCAGCAATTGATGGTTTTGTGCATTGTCATCCTGTTATTTCCATACACGGTAATCATGTCTATGGAAAGTATGATATTAAGCTTTTGATTGCAGTTGCAGTAGATGCCAACGGGCAAATATTTACATTAGCCTTTTCCATATGTGCCAACGAAAGCGAAGACACGTGGACTCTTTTTTTGAACCACTTAAAGCAGCAAGTTGTCAAATAACATTCAGGTATTTGTCATATATTTGATCGGCATGGTGGTATTTTAAGTTCTGTGCGTCACTTGCCTAAATGTCAGGAACCATATTCATACCATCGTTACTGTGTGCGACACCTGAAGGCCAATTTTAAGATGAAATTTCCTGACAAGACCTTGCATGACTTAATGTGGATGGTTGCAACTGAGCACCAGTAGTGCAAATTTACTAGGCGCATGGAAGCGATCCGGCAGTTAGAACCAAGAGCCTATACTTGGTTGATGGGGCATGAGCTTCACATGTGGACATTGCATGCTGATGGCGGCAGATGATGTGGAGCCCTCACAACCAACGTGTCGGAGTCATTCAACGGCTTGTTGAAGTCTGCCCGCGAACTGCCTGTCACTGCTTGTTGGAAACACGTTCTCAATGCAATATACTAAAACGTGTGTTCTTTTGTGTAGGTTTTGATGAATGACAAACGAAGCGAAAATTGATATATGACGAAGTTCAAGAAACAAGCGCACAATTGATATACAACAAGATTCAAGCTCAAGACAAAGTTTTATAAGTTTAATTGAGTCATTCTTATTTGTGATCTTGATCCTACAACTTGACTCGTAACATGGCTTCTCTCATAAAACTATTTTCCAAATTCATGCATATTTAATTTAACGTCAAATGATTTTAAATCATGCATATTTACAGTAGTCAAAATAATTTTTAGACATGCCTTAAAAATCTGGACTAAGATAATCGATTATGTACTTATGATAATCGATTGTTTTCTAAGCCAAGACTGCATGACAATCGATTGTGAACTAATGGCAATCGATTGTGAATAAGACAGTGAGCATCAGGTTTTTCGAACCTGCATGACAATCGATTGTGAACAAATGACAATCGATTGTGATGAGGCAGTGTCCATCAAAGTTTTTCAAAACTCAGAATAATCGATTGTGAAGCTAATGACAATCGATTGTGAAGAGACAGTGTCCTTCAGATTTTTCAAAGTCACAAAAAATTATCGATTGTGAACTTATGACAATCGATTGTGTTGAGGCAGTGACTTCCAGACTTTTTCAAAACTATTAAATAATCGATTGTGAGTATATAACAATCGATTGTCAAGAGGCAGTGTCTAAAATGTTTTTCAAAAACTGATAAGTAATCGATTGTTGACTTTGTGCAATCGATTGTGAAGCTGACCGTTGTCGTAAAGTTTTCAAATACCGTCAGGTAATCGATTATTGATTCTGTATAATCGATTGTTGTGATTAAAATCCGGAAAAGATTTTTTGAACGCTATTGGGTAATCGATTATTGATTTGGTATAATCGATTGTTTTGATTAAAATCCGGAAAAGATTTTTTGAACGTTGCTGAGTAATCGATTGTTGATTCTGGACAATCGATTGTTTGTGGTAAAATCTGGAAAGGATTTTTTGAACGTTGCCAGTAATCGATTATGGATTGTAAGTAATCGATTATCAAGCGTAAAATCTGGGATTGAATTTTTGATCTGACTGGCAGACAATCGATTGTTGGGGTTTGACAATCGATTGTCAGTGAGTAAAATCAGCAACTCTTAATTGGCAATTAGGCAACGGTAATGCCAAGTTTTTCAACTATAAATACAGCTTCATTTCAGTGTTTTAAACACAACAACATACTACAACTGATCATTACATTGCTATAAGCTTGCATACTTTTGTTTATCATTTTATATTCAATTTCATAAAGCTTTTGAGAGCCATATTCTTGTCCAAAGTTGTTGTGATCTAGAGCTTACTTCTTTTACTCATACCTACTCATAAGGAGTATTTTGTTTGAGTGTTTAGTTTTTTATACACTTGTAAGAGAATTGTGATTCTCTTGTTGCAAGGAACTTGTGTTTCCTTGGTTGAAGTCTTGGAGTGTTGTATCTCCGAGCAAAGGTGTTAAGGCTTGTGTCCTTAAGTTGTAAAGGTTTGTTGAGCACCCGTAAGCTTAACAAGTTAGTGGAAAATCTCGAGAGAGTCTCTCGGGGACTGGACTAGCCACGTGTTGTGGTGAACCAGAATATATCGGTGCGTTCTTTCCTTTTTGTTTATTTAACGCACTTATTTATTTCCTGCAAATTTTAATTTCCGCAAGTTTACGCTAAATTTTATTATAACGCTATTCACCCCCCCTCTAGCGTTAAGCGTACTTTCTAACAATTGGTATCAGAGCCCAACTCTCTGAAAACTTAACAGTTTGAGAGAACCATCCATGGCTTCTACTCGTGATTCTTTTGCAGGAATTGATGAAGGACAGTGCTCCACACGACCACCTCTATTCAACGGTACAAATTACACGTACTGGAAGGAGAGGATGAAGATCTTCGTTCAGTCCAACAGCTTTCACCTTTGGAAGGTGATAATGAAGGGAAACCAAATTCCAACAAAGAAGGTGGAAAACGAATGGGTTCCCAAGTCCGAGGATGAGTATGACGCGGATGACATCCGAAAGGTTCAAAATAATGCTAAAGCAATTAATTTATTATATTGTGCTGTTAATGCTGACGATTACAGGAAAATATCGTGTTGCACAACGGCAAAAGAGATGTGGGACAAACTAGAAGTTACGTACGAAGGTACGGACCAGGTAAGGGAAGCAAAAATTGATTTCCGAACCCATTGTTATGAATTACTTCACATGAAGGAAGGTGAAAAGGTGGACGAAATGTTTGAGCGATTTTCAATAATCGTAAATAACCTACATGCTCTCAAGAAAACATTCACGGATAGAGAGCTCGTGCGAAAAATTCTTAGAAGTCTCACACCGGCATGGAGATCAAAGGCCGATGCAATTCAAGAATCCATTGGCGTTTCAAACGTTACCATCGACGCACTAAGAGGTAACCTTAAGACCTATGAATCTACTATTCTTAACCCTTTGGTTGATGATCAAAGGAGGCAAAGAATAGCTCCAAAGGCGAGCACAAGCCAACCGCAAATTGATGAGGAAGGAGACAACGAATTTGGACTCGTTATCAAAAGATTTCAAAAGTTCATGCGCAAGGAGTATGAACTCAAGGGCAAAAAGCAAGGCGAACAAATCAAGTGCTATGAATGTGGTGAAACCGGGCACATCAAATCAAATTGCCCAAACATCAAAAAGGAGAAGAAACCTTTTAAAAAGCAACGTGCATACATTTCTTGGGGAGGCAACTCCGGAGATGAGTCAAGCGAAGGAGAAGAAGACGAAGCAGCAAATCTTTGCCTTATGGCACAAGAAGACAACAAAGATGAGGTATGTCAAATTTCGTCTAAAAACTTCTTTACTCTTGAAGAAATGCGAAATGCTTTTGATGAATTATATGCAGAGTTTATTAAGGCTTCAAAAACTGTTAAGGGCATAAAAGAAAATGCTTCATTAAAAGAAAAGGATTTTCAAAAACAGCTTTCTTTGAAAGAAAAGGATGTAGAAAAACTGGTTTTAGAAAATGAAAAGCTGAAAGAGGAAAACAAGTTTTTTGGAAAAAGAAGCGCCGATAAGCCCGAAAGTTCTACTAAAAGTTGTTCTTCTTGCTTGCATCTCAAAAATTAGGTAGATAGACTCAAAGGTACCTTAGATAAGTTTAATTCTTCCCACAAGAATTTGAATAAGGTCCTTGTTAATTTGAAATCAACCAAGCATGGCATAGGATTTAAGAATGAGGTTAAAGAAAAGGTTGAAGCCAAACCCCAACCACCTAAGGCTCAACCTAGGACTAATAAAACAAATGCTTATCCTAGAAATAGCAATCCTAGAACCAATATGCATGCTAGACAAAATGTTGAACATTTTAGGAGACCTAGAAATGACTTACCACCTAGAAATAGTTACCCTAGAAATGATGCATATTTTAGGCCAAATGTTGAACCTTTGAGAAGACCTAGAAATGGCCTTCAACCGAGAAACAATCACTCTAGAAATGCTGCCCATCCTAGAGCTCATAGTAGGAGAAATAATTCTTATGAAATGCGAAATAGTCATAGTGTTCAAAATAGAGTAAGAAATTTTCATCCGTCTAGTTACTATGAACCTAGAAGGATGCATAACCCAAATGTGACTTGTCATTATTGTCGATGCATTGGTCATATTGCTCCTGCATGCTTTACACGTCATAGACATATTACTCAATCGCATCATTATAATATGCCTAACCCCCAAGGATCCAAGATGGCATGGGTACCTAAAGAACATTAATTTGTTTTGTAGGTGTGCTTGAAGGGATCAAGTGTACTATGGTACCTTGATAGTGGATGCTCCAAGCATATGACGGGAGATGAATCCAAATTCCTTCAATTAGAGCACAAAGAAGGAGGAAGTGTTATCTTTGGTGATAACAATAAAGGAAAGATCATCGGCATCGGCTCGGTCGGTAAGGATGAAAATTCCTCCATTAAGCATATATTACTTGTCAAAGGATTAAAGCATAATCTCTTGAGCATAAGCCAATTGTGTGACAAGGGAAATCTTGCTTTATTTGATTCGGATGAATGCTTAGTGTTCCGACGTAGTGATTTCAAAATTATCCTCCGTGGTTTTAGAGTGGATAATATTTATATAGTAAGTTTCTTTTGGAAAATGATTTCATTAGGGGGAAAATTGACACAACTCTCTTTGTTAAGCATAAAAACAATGATATTTTGTTAGTTCAAATATATGTAGATGATACTATATTTGGTGCTACTAACAATGTTTTATGCAAGGAATTTTCCGATTTAATGACAAGAGAATTTGAGATGTCTATGATGGGTGAATTAACATTCTTTTTGGGATTACAAGTAAAGCAAATGAAAGAAGGTACATTCATTTGTCAAACCAAATATTGCAAAGAATTGCTGAAACGATTTGAGATGAACAATGCAAAAGAAATGGCAACTCCCATGAGCACGTCCGATTATCTAGACAAAGATGAGAAAGGTAAGGAAGTCGACACCAAAAAGTATCGAGGTATGATTGGATCTCTTCTTTATCTTACTGTCGTCCGGACATCATTTTTAGCGTGTGCTTATGCGCTCGTTATCAATCGTGTCCGAAGGAGTCTCACCTTACTGCGGTAAAACGGATTTTAAGGTATCTTATTGGTACTACAAATGTGGGTCTATGGTACCCCAAAGGCTCTTCATGCCAACTTGTTGGCTACTCCGATTCTGATTTTGCTGGATGCAAATTGGACCGCAAGAGCACTAGTGGCACTTGCCATGTGCTCGGTAGCTCTCTCGTTTCTTGGTTTCGCAAGAAACAAGTAAGTGTTGCGTTGTCCACAACCGAGGCTGAATATGTAGCCGCGGGGAGTTGTTGCGCTCAAATTCTATGGATGAAACAACAACTCTTGGACTATGGCCTAAGTCTTGATCATATCCCTCTTAGATGTGATAATACTAGTGACATATGCTTGACGAAGAACCCCGTTCTTCATTCGCGAACGAAACACATTGAAATTAGACATCATTTTATTAGAGATCACGTTCTCAAAGGCGATGTCGAAATTGAATTTGTTGAAACCAAAAATCAATTGGCAAACATCTTTACAAAGCCTTTAGAGAAAGAGTCCTTCTTCCGAATTCGCAGTGAACTCGGGATTCTTGACTCTCCGTTGATCTAAGTCATGCATTGCATTTTTTTGTTACATGATTTCTAACTTGAGCGTCAGAGACGTCTAATCCTTTTTTTGCAGGTATCGCCCTAAAAGTAGGGGGAATTATAAAGCATGACGCGCAAGAATCGAGTCTTCTTCAGAAAAATCTATTTCTGTCATCTAATAATCGATTATCTCGTAACAATAATCGATTGTAATGCTATCATTTGAGCTATTATACTCTCTTTAAATAATCACGCCTTCTTTCCAATAAATAAACAAGGTTTATTTCATCTTTGGCATCTTATTATTATTTTTGCTAATGGCAAAAGGGGGAAGATAACGGGTATGCACTCTCAGTATTAATAAGCTTAAATTGAGGGGGAATTCTCAAATTGAGGGGGAACAAATTGCATACTTGTTACATGTATATACTTGTCTTGAATCGTCAATATAAATTGCTTGTCTTGCATATCTCGCTTAATGTTTGCCATTATCCAAAAGGGGGAAATTGTTGGAAACACGTTCTCAATGCAATATACTAAAACGTGTGTTCTTTTGTGTAGGTTTTGATGAATGACAAACGAAGCGAAAATTGATGTATGACGAAGTTCAAGAAACAAGCGCACAATTGATATACAACAAGATTCAAGCTCAAGACAAAGTTTTATAAGTTTAATTGAGTCATTCTTATTTGTGATCTTGATCCTACAACTTGACTCGTAACATGGCTTCTCTCATAAAACTATTTTCCAAAATCATGCATATTTAATTTAACGTCAAATGATTTTTAAATCATGCATATTTACAGTAGTCAAAATAATTTTTAGACATGCCTTAAAAATCTGGACTAAGATAATCGATTATGTACTTATGATAATCGATTGTTTTTTAAGCCAAGACTGCATGACAATCGATTGTGAACTAATGACAATCGATTGTGAGTAAGACAGTGAGCATCAGGTTTTTCAAACCTGTATGACAATCGATTATGAACAAATGACAATCAATTGTGATGAGGCAGTGTCCATCAAAGTTTTTCAAAACTCAGAATAATCGATTGTGAAGCTAATGACAATCGATTGTGAAGAGACAGTGTCCTTCAGATTTTTCAAAGTCACAAAATAATCGATTGTGAACTTATGACAATCGATTGTGTTGAGGCAGTGACTTCCAGACTTTTTCAAAACTATTAAATAATCGATTGTGAGTATATAACAATCCATTGTCAAGAGGCAGTGTCTAAAATGTTTTTCAAAAACTGATAAGTAATCGATTGTTGACTTTGTGCAATCGATTGTGAAGCTGACCGTTGTCGTAAAGTTTTCAAATACCGTCAGGTAATCGATTATTGATTCTGTATCATCGATTGTTGTGATTAAAATCCGGAAAAGATTTTTTGAACGTTATTGGGTAATCGATTATTGATTTGGTATAATCGATTGTTTTGATTAAAATCCGGAAACGATTTTTTAAACGTTGCTGAGTAATCGATTGTTGATTCTGGACAATCGATTGTTTGTGGTAAAATCTGGAAAGGATTTTTTGAACGTTGCCAGTAATCGATTATGGATTGTAAGTAATCAATTATCAAGCGTAAAATCTGGGATTGAATTTTGATCTGACTGGCAGACAATCGATTGTTGGGGTTTGACAATCGATTGTCAGTGAGTAAAATCAGCAACTCTTAATTGGCAATTAGGCAACGGTAATGCCAAGTTTTTCAACTATAAATACAGCTTCATTTCAGTGTTTTAAACACAACAACATACTACAACTGATCATTACATTGCTATAAGCTTGCATACTTTTGTTTATCATTTTATATTCAATTTCATAAAGCTTTTGAGAGCCATATTCTTGTCCAAAGTTTTTGTGATCTAGAGCTTACTTCTTTTACTCATACCTACTCATAAAGGAGTATTTTGTTTGAGTGTTTAGTGTTTTATACACTTGTAAGAGAATTGTGATTCTCTTGTTGCAAGGAACTTGTGTTTCCTTGGTTGAAGTCTTGGAGTGTTGTATCTCCGAGCAAAGGTGTTAAGGCTTGTGTCCTTAAGTTGTAAAGGTTTTTTGAGCACCCGTAAGCTTAACAAGTTAGTGGAAAATCTCGAGAGAGTCTCTCGGGGACTGGACTAGCCACGTGTTGTGGTGAACCAGAATATATCGGTGCGTTCTTTGCTTTTTGTTTATTTAACGCACTTATTTATTTCCTGCAAATTTTAATTTCCGCAAGTTTACGCTAAATTTTATTATAACTCTATTCACCCCCCCCCCCCTCTAGCGTTAAGCGTACTTTCTAACACTGCCATGGTCCGCATGACATTCAAATAGAGTGCGGAGAGGTTTGTTGAAAGGCATGCGACTGCCTCAGTAATGATGGATCGGGGTGTTGAATTTATGCCAATACCAATGAGAAGATTTGACAGGTCTAGGAGGCAAGCACAGTGGCATTCATTTCTTTAGTACGATCATGAACGGGGTGTTTTTGAAGTTAAGACAGCTATCACCGGACACCGTAGAAATAATCTACATACGGTGAATGAAAATAGAAAGTTGTGTTCATGTGGAAAATGGACCATCTACCACATGCCGTGCGCACATGCGTTGAAGTGCTTTCAACAAGTTGGATATGGGTCAACACACTATATTGATAGGCAATACATTGTTGTTGTATACGTAGACACGTATAGTGGAAAGCTGCAGCCATTAGGTGCTGAGCATTATCGGCCGCCGGAACTTTTTAAGATGGTTTGTAACAAGGACTATTGTCGGAAGCTGCAAGTGAAAAAGAGAACGCGCATACGGAACCAAATGGATGTTGGTGACACAGTTTATGCGCGTAATTGTGGCATATGCTCGCAAACAAGACATGCCCGTTGTAAATGTCCTTCAGGTAGTGTGCACGGCGGTGGTAATCCTGGTGCAATTTCGTCCAATATACCCAACTATCAAGGATACCCGTAGTAAATTATTTTGGTATTATGTTTTGTAATACATGTCTGTACTTGTGTTTGTTTCAATATATATGGAATAAAATAAATTTCCACAATGTTGTTACATCTTATTTTTTAACGTTGGATTTTGATATGGTTGTTAGTAAACATGACCAAGAATGTGGTATAAAAAATCTCGTATTAAAAAATAAATTAAATATGTAAAACGTGGTACAATAATGTGTTTTATTAATTGTGTTGTTGTTCTCAAAAATCTATAAAGCGTGGTTCAAAAGCTTGAACGATTTAAGAAAAAGCTCTTTTTATGCAGGAAAAGTAAATATGTAAATAGCAGTATAATATTACACTTTGTTAAGTTGTCATGTCGTTATGAAAAAGCTGAAAACCATGTGAAAACTCTTGTTTTTTTATTAGAATAATTTTATATGTAAATTACAATATAATACTAGCCCTCCTGACACTGCCTAGTGGATTTTGCTAAGAAATACTACGCTTTGTGTGAAGTCTTAACTATAAATAACAGCTGCATGCTACTTATATTCTTCGCTTAACAATAATCAAAGTTTCTCTATAAGAAATGTGTGAACAAAATGTTTACGTCCCAAGGTAATATTACGGAGAAAAATGTAGTTTGTTCAAATGGTGGCCAGATGGTGGACGCCGCTACTGGGCATGTAAGAACAAGCTTGATGAGCAACCCGACAAGCCTACATGTGAATTTGAGGTATAGATGAATGAAGAGTGTACAAAAAAGTACTACAAAGACAAAATTTATGATCTTCATGATATGTGCTCGAGGCAACATGAGCAGGAGCGCCAAACCAACCAACAAATTGAGGAGTTGAAGGCGAAACTCAATGAGGTAGAAGAAGAGAAAAAAGGCTGGAAAACCAACTCGAATGGTTGGAGCGAATTGTAGGAAGTAGATCATGATTAAGCAGTGCCTTGTACGCCATAAGCGTAGTAGTTTATCTTTATGTTTCCCTTGTGTAGTGTTTTATTAGTTTTACTGTTTGTATTTTTTAGATTTGTTGTGTTTGAGTTTGTGCTAACCCGTTTAAATAAAATGTTGTTCAAATTCTGTTACAAGAAATATGTTGTTAAAATACAATTGTTGTTTTTTACATAATGTATTATTTTCTTAATAGAATTGTTCAAATATTCAACTCATTATTGTTGCTAAAGAAAACCAATCTTAAATTTTTAAATACTACGTATCGTAGGTGTTTCTTCTTGTATCGCGGTATAATACCACGTATCGTTGAGTTGTCATGTCGTTCTGAAAATGATGGAAACCATGTGATAACAATTTGTTTTTTCAAAATTATTTAATATGCAAATCGCGGTATAATACTACGTATTGTTGAGTGGTCATGTCTTTCTAAAAAGGATGAAAACCATGTGAGAAAAGCTCGTGGGTGGTTATCCATTTTCAATAATAGACCACCAATTATCTTAATTAAGTATTAGTCTCTCACTAAAATTAATAATTATTTAATTATTCATATAATTAAAAATTATCTCAAATTACTTAAAATATTATTTACTTTAAATACACGTTATACATTTTACTATTATAGCCATATAATACTTTGTATGGTACTAATCCATAAATATCGAATATTTAAACTCGAGCCGTATTTTATCCCAAAATATCAAACTTTGACGTAACTTATTTTCTTTGATTCGGTTACCCTTTTACCTTCATGAATTTACTTATCACTTGTTTGAAGTAGCACAATACTTATAATCTCAGAATAATCTCACTTTCGAACTTACATCGATTAACTTACGAAGGAATTTTAAAGTACAAAAAATGTGGGATCTAACAATATCACTCGTGACATTTCTAGATTAAAGCTATGGATTACATCTCTCAAAGGATCATGAACATAGCAAAGAAGGACCATCAAGCTTCAGGCGTTACTATATAAGGTCTTTGAAAAGATGCCTAGAAGACAACCGTAGAATTAATGAAGGATAATTATCTAAATTCCTACTAATCTCACCATAATCCTACATTACCTACCCAAAAACCCTCAAAAATCATTTACCCATGCCAAGATAAATTTTCACATCTTTCCGTACTATATTGGCCCCACTTCTTCTTGCTTTCACATACTTCGTCACATGCAATATCCTACTTTCACATGCTGTCACATGCTCCTGCATACTTTTATATGTTATACCATATTTATTTCGCCATTTTCACATGTTTTCAGGAGTTTTTTTTAGTTCTTTTGCCTAAGGTCCTTGACATGTCTAGAGGGACCCACTTGTAGATAAAATTTACGATGTATGATCGTTTATTTTATAATGTAAGTTTGTCTTGTAGTAATCTCCTAGTCCTATATAAAGGAGGACTGTAGTTGTTGTAAGATAATCTTGTAACCTTTGTAAATTTTTTGTGATATATTACATATGAGTTCTTTCTAAATTTTTCTCTTGTCCTTTCTTTCGAATGGATGGAAAGACCAGTCCATGTATGAAAATAGAGTAAGAATACTCTTTAAAAGTTATTTTATTGTAGTACAAAAATTTTTGGAGTTATAAATAGCTAATGTTGGTTATAGTACAAAACTTTTCTGAGTTGTGTAGCTTGGCAAGCTTCCCCTTATGGGTTGTTGAAGACAGCCCCTTTATAGGAAAACTTTTGTGACTATATGCAAATTAATTATTTGTGTAGCTTGAAAAGTCGTCCCTTATGGGTTGTTGAAGACAGTCCTTTTGTAGAAAAACTTTTGTATTTATGATCTAGTTTACATTCTTAGAGTCTCTTTATCTGCTCTGTACTTATACTGTGGTATCACAGTCAGGCCACCCTTTCGGAGGGAGAAACAGTTTCCAAAGAAATTGATACTCTCATAGTAACAGACACAAAAATAGATATAGATGAACCCGATTCATTTGTTGATCAGAAGACGTATGGGGGAATGATTGGCTCTTTGTATATCTCATTGCCAGTATACCCTACATTGATTTTAGTGTAGATCTTTGTGCTAGATTTCAAGCAAATCTAAAAGAGTCTCACTTTACTAATGTCAAGAAGATTTTGAGATACCTAACAGGCACCACTGACCTCTGTCTTTGATATCCAAAAGGTAGTCATTTCAAGTTAGTGGGATATGTTGATACTGGCTATGCAGATTTTTAGGTGGATGGAAAGAGCACCTCAAATATGTCACACTTTCTTGGGCCATCAAAAAGAAAAGTTATGTGGTCTTTTCTGCTGTTGAAGTTGAGTATATGGTTGTTGTCTCATGTTGTACTCAATTGTTGTGGATCAAACATCAATAAATATATCTGGAATTGATGTAGGTTGTATCCCTATCTTTTTTTATAATACTAGAGTAATTAGTATGACCAAAACCCCAGTTCACCACAAAAGAATTAAGCACATAGATGTTATGCATCACTTTTTGAGGGACAACTATGAAAAGGGTTAGATCATTATGGAATTTTGTTTTACTGACAAGAAAATAGCTGAAAACTTCACAAAAGCTCTAAGTAGAGATCACTTTGAAAGGAACAGTTAGGAAATAGGCATGATTAAGATCACCTAAAAAGAACCAATTCTAGCTCATCATTTGGTTAGATGATTTGTGAATTTTGTAAATAATTAGATTAGATTTTGCTCAGTCACATAAATTCGTTAGTATACTCTTGTTCCATGTACTAAAATATCTTACTAAACATTAATGATAATTATCTTTATTTTCTTGAAAAATTCATACTTACACAAAAGAATTCTTAGTAAAGAACCCAGTTCATCAAGATTACACGGTATGTACTTTCCACTCTGCATCTTTTGAAATAATTATATTTAGATCATAATTAAAAATAGAGTCCAATTTATCCCAATCTCCCTCGATGTTTATACATTATAAACAAACCAGTTTCACCCAAAGGAGTCCCACGCGCCATAATTGCCTAGATACTAAGGAAGAGTCCAACGTCTTTTCACACTAACTTTCCCAGTTTGATTAGACTTTTGAAACTCTAAAATGCAAATGTTACCCACTTAAACTCTCAACTTTAAATTGATTAGGCCTTACCCATTTATTCACTTCCAATTTTGAGACGCTAAAAACTTTTCTGTATCTTCTCTCATCTCTTCTACAGACACATCTCCTCTACATACAGCAATGGCTAACCCTTCTGAAAATTATTTTTCGCCACCTATATAAACATCAGCTACACCTTTTATCACACCTTCAACCATACCCACCTCTAAGAAAGGAAGGTACAAGATGCTTGCTCGTAGGGTAGTCACTGGTACTGAACAAATCAAGAAAGTAAATAAGAAATCGAAGGTAAGCCAAGCAGAATAACCCCAATTATCAAAAAAATCTTTTAATCCTGCTACTGAGGAGAAGAAACTATTTCATATGAAACAGAACAGGTAATATCTGGTCTAAATATTACTTCTGATGTCATTATTGAAGTGGCTGAGAAATTGAAGAATAGATTTATTCTGGTTGGTATGATTTCTAGGATAGAAACTACTGAGTCTAGTATAGTTCGTGGTAAAAATTAATAAAAAAAAAAGAGTGAATGTGTTCAAGGATATGTAAGGGGAAAGGTAAAATGAGTGGTTGAACCTTCACCTACTCCTGTTGGGTTAGCTGAGGAAACATGGGCTATGGTATTATGGAGTGGGGAAGATATCAGGGAGGAAGAAAGATACAAAAAAGGAGTAGTAGATCTGGTGATGCTAATGTAGCTGAGAGGATGAGTAGGTTGAGGAAGAGATTCCAAGAACTTGTTCCATTTGTGCAAGAACCCCTCGAAGATTTACTAAAATGAGTGACTTGCAGCTACAATCCAATGAAGAAGAAAAGTTCAAGAGTTAAAATCCTAGGAACTGCTAGGGCACACAAAAAGAGAAAGACTGCCTCTTCAATCCCCGTGGAGACTCCTCCTACAAGAGGAAGAGATACAAAGAGTTAGAAGAAGCAGAGTGAGGCTGAACTTGAAAAATTCTTATAAGAGAGTAAAAAAAGGCTGTTGCAAAGGAAAAGAAGAAAGTGAGTGAGCCTTTTGAGGTAATTGAGATTGAAGAGATGGACTTGGTTCTTCATGATGAAGATGGGATAGAGGAGGTAGAGGTTATGACTCCAAAGGAAAAGAAACGAAAGACTTCCAAAAAGAAGTTTCCTTCTACGAATGTTGATTCAGAGCCTTCTACCTTGGCAAAAAGAGCAAGTTCTGATAGAAAATATAGAAAAGTGCAAGTAGTGGAAGAAGAAAAAAGTGAAGAAGAAGAGGAAACTGATGAGGAGCACAAAAAAATGATGAAAGTTTAGCAAGATAACAATCTTGAAAGTTAGAATCCTCAGGGACCAGGAGGACCTGGAGGAGGAAGGAATGTTGATGTTGCTGGAGATGCTAGACTTCAAGGTTGGAAAGACATGGTCCTTCAGATGGAAGGAAGACTAGCCCGAGCATAAATTGTGGAATTCATAGCTAATTGTGAAATCAAAAATGGCAGGGTCACCAGGGTAGTGAAAGGGATGACTGTGAGCTTTGATGCCAAGAAACTAGGAGAAATTCTAGGGAGCTACTTGATGAAGGGTACAATGACTATAAGAAGCTTAGATGGCCAAGCCTAGAAAACCTACCTACCGCCCTTGCCATTACAAGAAAATTTGCTGACACCTAAGGTTGTGTACAAAAGTGAAATGAAGTCTGCCGACAAGTTGCTCTTTGAATTTGTCAACAAGGTTGTGTTGCCCAGGTAGGAAATAAGACACATTGCCACCTTCATAGACCTGGCCTTATGGAGTGAGTGGATAGTGGGAGACAAATAAATTGGCCGAGGTTTATATTAAGCTCCATGATATGGTTCTGACTTGTAGTAAAACTCATACCATAACATATGGATTCATTCCCGTTGCTTGGATTGCTCACTTCAAGGTTTCCCTCAAGAAATAGGATGTTAGCATAAACAAAGATCACTTTAGGGCCAATACCTTGACTGGATGTGACTATGAAGTCTATATTATTCCCAAAGAACATGATTCATCCAAGAGGGTGTCTGTGAAGAGCAAAGTGAGGGCCTTGGTATAGGAGAGTAGGGCTAATGATGCTAAGATTGAGAGGCAGAAGAAGAGGTAGGCAAAAGTAGAAACCGAGATGGATGCTCTTAGGGATGAGCTTGCAAAGGAAAAGGAGAAGAATGAATGCATTCTTTATGACATGTTAAAACTGCTACAGGCCAGAAATCAAGAACATGATCCCTCCTAACCTTAAACCCTTCCTAGCCTAGTTAGAAAACTAGTGACCCGAATCGGATGTTTCTTTTTTGTCTTTTTGCTCATAATGCAGTACCTTTATTTCCTTCTATACTTTATGGATAACTCTGATCCACGGTAATCAACTACTTTTTCTCTAATTGCTTGTTGATGTTTCTTAGATGGCTAATATCATTTGATTAATAAGTGATACTTGACTCCGTGATTGCATTTAAAGTAGCATAAATGGCCATGAGTAAGATCTGATAAAATCTAGTTATCTAATTTAATTATGCAACTTTTTGATGATGCCGAAAGGGGAAAGATAGGTTGTGATTTTTAACTTGGACTGTGATGTTTATAACCTAATGAACCTGGTCCTTGATGATTTGTGACTTCAAAATAGAAAGTGCTCGAAAAGAAATCTATCCTAGATAAGGAAGGAGTTAGAAGTTGAAGATAACTAGAACTCTACCACCAAGGAAGATTATAGCATTAGAATTCTAGTTATTTCCTATTCTGCTAACTCTATATACATTAGTTTATTATCTTTTATAAGTACGCACAAACACTAAAGTTAAATGAGAGTTGAGAGTAAAATAGCAAAGCATTTTCCAAGTATTTCTTCTGTGATTCAAGTGTGCGAACCTAAAGCTACATGAACCAGATAGAAGAATTAGTTCCAAGTGTCTGTCTTTTAGTCTAGTTTCATTATAGTAGAGCTTTCAAGTTGTACCTTTCATCTTTCTTTGAATTTGTACTATATGGTATTATTGTATTCTTCAAGTTAGAGTTAACTTGAAATTGTCGCAACAGTCTGAGGTTGGTTTTCACAAAAGGTTAGAGATAATCCTTAAGTTTACAATAGTTTTATAAACGTTGTTTTTGGCTCAGTAATTTAGTGAAGTATCGGGAAAATCCTACTAGGTAGTAGGTTGTATTTTTTAAACCTTTTGAGCAGATATTTTCCAGGTAAAAATACTTATGTTCTTTACTTTCTGCATTTATTATTCTGCAGTTTTAGTGTAAGGAACACATAGAAGAACCAGGTCCTTCTATAATGGGTAAATGCAAAAAATTAGACACCACACAAATTACCTCCCTCTTATGTGACATTGAGTATAAAACAACATGCAAAATGAAAGTGAAGAAGCAAAAGTTGGGAGCTCATCTAAGCTTACGCGTTGCATGGAAGCTGGAAGGCCAACAGCTTATCCACAAAAGCAAACAACGTAGTATGCCCTATAGACGCAGGATCTATCGTGCCCATGCAGCTTTCCTATATGAACTTGGGTTGGTTGAAGACACCCCATGTAAACCCTAGGTTATATAAATGTTGGGAAAAAAGAAAGAATGACCCTTTCTCGTAAACCCCGAGATCTCCGCCCCTTTTGTAAAGAGAAAAATTGAGAAATAAAAACAGCACAAGAATTTAACGTGGAAACCCAAAACCGGAAAAAAAATCACAACCGTTGTCAAAAGACAACAACCGACCACTAAGTGAAAAATTCTTACAATCACATAAACCTCAGTACATTCTCCTAACAAACAGTGTTAGAAATGCATTTGGTTTGGTACATTTGAAAACATAACTTAAGCCCCCTTATACAGGCAAGCCTCCAAGCTACTCTTCAATATTTTTCCAATGTGGGACAATAACCCTTCTCATTTTTAAGCAAAATTCCAAAAAACTCCACCTTGATTAAAAATGATCATAGCAGCAGCTATCCGCCATACTCCACATTGTTGAACACCTGTCATACTCCACCATAAAGAGTATCGCCACTTAGAATAAACCATTCTAAGAATTTCCATTTCGGCTCATGTCGAAAAATACCTTGCTCATTATTATGGTGCAACCTCCACTATTGGTTCTCCTTGGAAGTCCATCAGCTATCGACATAACTGTTTCATCACACACCTTGTATTCCTGCCAAACCAATGCCCGTGTGTAATTCCGCTATTAATCTCACATCCTTCACCATGGCAAATAGCGGCATTCCATAAGGATGTACATGTCTTTGGGTCATATAAGGTCATATGGGTCCCTATCAAAGACCATATTAACAGCATCACTTAATTTGGAGCCTGTAGCCGAACCTGCTCCACCTGCTGGACAATCCTTCTTCATATGTCCAGGCTCTCCACACTTCCAGCAAACAACATTCCGCTTCATGGGATTCCTCTTTTCCTTTCGTTTCCCGTAGCACATATACACACCTTCAGAAGAAGTATCTCTCCCATCTCCTTTGAGTCTTCTTTCTTCAGAGATGAGCGTGCTGATAACTTCTGAAAGATCCACCTGCTCCTTCCCATGGAGCAATATTGGCTTCATGTGCGCAAAAGACGAAGGAATTGACCAGACGAGTCTTAAGGCTTGATCCTCCTCATCTATCTTCACTCCAATAGCTTCAAGCTCAGAGAGAACACTCAAATGATCCGAGATTTTAGTACCCTCACCCATACGCAATGTATGAAATTGTTCCTTCAGGTACACCCGATTTGAGACTCCCTTTGTTTGATGCAGCTTTTCCAACTTTTTCCATAGCTCCTTGGCCGTCGCAATTCCATGCACATTTGCAAGGACATTCTTTGCCAATGATAACCGTATCGCACTTGCAGCTCTCAAATCCAAATCATCCCACTCTTCATCTCTCTTTCTTGATGAATCATCTCTAGAACATGCTTCTGGTTTTCCCTTCAGGGCCTTGTGTATACCTGATTGAATCAATATATCCCTGACTTGAACTTGCCACAAGCCAAAATTGATTCTTCCATCAAATTTCTCAATATCAAACTTGATGCTTCCCATTGTAACCGTATCGCTGACCAATATCCGTGGATGAAAAACACTTGCTTAGAACCTAGTTTGTAGCTCGTGAACAGCACACTAGGTAAGTTCCCAGGAAAAAGAGGTGGGTCCGGCGTGACCACTTAATTACCAAGTCTTTCCTAGCCAGAGCTTACCTAGACATGTACCTCCACACTACCAGACTTGATTCTAACCGCTAGAATTCACCACAAGCCTCAATACTCCAATTGCACCAACTTCCCCTCCTACAAGCTTCTTGAACCAAAAAATCTTTTCTGATGTGGAAGATCAACCAAAGCTGCGACCACAGAGCATACTAAGATTCCCCCCTCAAGCTAGGCTACCTCGCTCTGATACCACTTGTTGGGAAAAAGAAAGAATGACCCTTTTTTGTAAACCTCGAGATCTCCGCCCCTTTTGTAAAGAGAAAAATTGAGAAATAAAAACAACACAAGAATTTATCATGGAAACCCAAAACCGGGAAAAAACCACAACCGTTGTCAAAAGACAACAACCGACCACTATGTGAAAAATTCTTACAATCACATAACCTCAGTACATTCTCCTAACAAACAGTGTTAGAAATGCATTTGGTTTGGTACATTTGAAATCATAACTTAAGCCCCCTTATATAGGCAAGCCTCCAAGCTACTCTTCAACATTTTTCCAGTGTAGGACAATGACCCTTCTTATTTTTAAGCAAAATTCCAACAATAAATATATCTTAAACATCTTTTTGAAGTGACAAAACATACTCAGAGGCAAGAACCTCCTAGAAGTAAGGAGGAAGATTCACGCGCTTTTTTCTTCCTATTTTTCATTATGGTTTTTAAATTTTAGTATTGTATTTCTATATACTATTATCAGTAGTTTTCTCATCTAGTGCTTTGAAGGGACCTTTTATAAGATAAATATTTGATCGATTTGTTATACTTGAGTGTTTGAATTTTTCTATTTGTTCAACTATATATTTAGTTAATTAAAAAAATTTAAATATATATTGAACATTTAGATTTCTTTACTTGTTCAACTACGTGCTTATGTGTTGCTTGAGAAAGAATACATAATTAAGTTATTGCTGAACAACGTCACTCCTAGCCATATAACGGATGAATATAATGGGTTTAAAAATAGAATTAGAGATAATGAAACTTTAATGTGGTCATAGTGAGTTGTGAGAAATTCCAGCTAAAGTAGTTCGAGAGAATTACATCCAATAAATTATTGTAATTGCTTGAGAGAGAATTGTGATAAGTTGAATATTCACAATCAGTAGAAAATAAATCGGCAAAATTAAAAATAACGTAGCAAAAAGGAATTTGACTTACAATTAGAAAAATCTTAATTCTAAGTCTACTTAACCTTGAAGTCAACCCATTTTCTTTTGACTTTAGTGATAATTTTTACTGCGTTAATAGTTGTTAGTTAACTGTTTAAAAATAAATAAGCTTTATAATTCAAAAATTATTTGAGCTTATTTCTTTAGTGATATTAAATAATTGTATTTAAACCTTAATTTTTTGTGAAATTTGATCATAGACTCATAAGCTAAGTTATATTTATAATGATCACTAATTCTTTAGAACTAGAGTCCGGTATGCTAAGAAAATAGAGAACCAAACGATGCACGTCATTACCTGTTTAAAAATGGTCAGAGAACCAGTGCGTCAGTGAGCTCAGTCTTTGATAATTAACGATATCTTGAACATGATCAAAGCATTACTTTGTTTTCTTAGGTTAACGACAAAAGTAGGCTAACATAGAAATTCCGAGGTGCCAAAGAAACTTATATTATATCCTAATGCGTTGGTTTTATCCATATATATTTTACTCTTTAAAAATATTCACGTGGACAAGAAGTTATCAGAGTTATGTAAAGGTATTGTTCCCAGGAAATAACATATACCAATTGTATAAGTTACAGAAGTTTTCATTTCTTTTTTCAAGTATTTTATTTTCAATCTAAAATCGATTTTTTAACCAAGAAACTGAATATGACATTTGAGGTAGAAGTTAGAAAAATTATTTGATGATGAAGTTGAAACTAAAAATAATAATAATCTTCAAAGCTGTCAAAAAATCCAAGCTTGCCAATTTATTGATCTTTAATTTTGTTAAAATCTCGTCTAAAGCTATCTTAATTGACCATAATGTTTTGCCGAATAAAAGTTATCAATGCATAAAAGGTAAACTACTCTATTCCATATGATTAGTTGGACCATAAGTGTATGTTTGGGACCATTTTTGCCGTTGGACGAGTTGAAATAGCTAAATGCATTCGATAATATCTCCAATACAATCGTATTTCGATATATTTCTTGATTATTTTCTCCTGACTTTTCTCCCAATCTTTTTGCATGTTTAGTTAAACAACAACAACAACTACCCGGTATATTCCCACCAGGTAGGGTCTGGGGAGAGTAATATGTAGACGAGCCTTACCCCTGCCCGAAAGGGCAGAGAGACTGTTCCCAATCGACCCCCGGCGCATAGGATAAAATGAAAAGCTGCATTAAAACAAAGACAAAATTAGAAACAAAAGCATAAGTAATCCCGCAGAGATAACGTAAGTAATTATGTAAACATAAGAACCATAAATACAGTCGCATGCTGCATGTTTAGTTAATGTCCAAATATATATATATATATATATATATATATATATATATATATATATATATATATATATATATATATATATATATATATATATATATATATATATATATATATATATATATATATATATATATATATATATATTCTTCTGTGTACGAATAATGTTTCATATTGATAGCAGAAAAGATTAGAAGTCCACATATAAGATGTAGGAATTTATTAATGGCATGATATATTTTGGAAAAAAATATACAAATTTAGTCCAAAACTAATAATATAATATCACACAAAAGTGTATTTGGGCTACTTATATGTGTGTGTGTGGAGGTCAAGCTTGCTCATTAGCTAGTTCTCCTTCACTTTAGAACTGCTTGGTCAAGCTTGTGGTTCTTATTATCTATCACTTTGGTCCAAAAGCTACACCTATTTCTGCTTACCATATAAGTGGAAAAATGTAATTCTCTGGATCCAATTATACCTCTCTCCTCAAACACCTGCGATTTTTCTCCCAATCAAAATAAGAAACTAGCATATCACGTAAGAAAAAAGAATAGTAAAACATTAACAGATGCCAAAGCAGTAACATTTGCAAGAAAACACCAACTTTGCTACCTAGACTGTACGAAATAGTCGATAGAAAAGCAAACTCAAAGCATCATTTTGAGAACTAAAAGAAAATTAAACTAATTACTAATAAAGAATGAGTTTTGTCCTCTAACCCCTAAAAACAGTTTTCTCTTTAGGCAGATGTGAAGTTAGTTTTATATCAACGGATGCATTTCTAATATTTAAGAAAAGAAAAAGATAAAGAAAAGCAATAGTACTACATTTTTCTAATATTCAGAACTCTTGATGAGGTTCGAAATTTTGCATAACTACCTACTTCCCTTTGGACTAGTTAAAATATCTCAGTTGAATACGAAAATCTTCCAGTTAGAATCCTTTTATTGAGCATGGCGGCTACACTTCATGTGAATTGAGCCCTAATGCTTTAAGAAGATACTTATTTACACAATATTTGCAGCAACAATATCAATTCTTAACGATTAAGTTATAAAATGTGGTGGGAATGTATATAACAACAACAACTCAGTATAATTTTATTTAGTGAAGTTTGGGGAAGGTAGTGTGTATGCAGACATTACCCCTACCCTGAGACAGAGAGGTTGTTTCCAAATAGACCTTCGGCATCCTTCCCTTCAAGAACCTCCCATATTGCTCTTGGGAAGATTCGAACTCACAATCTCTTGTGGTGGGAATGTATATCTACTAAATACTACTCCCTCCTGTCCAAAATAAGTGATTTTTTGACATTTTTCTTGTGGTCCAAAATAAGTGATTTTTTCATAATTCAAAAATGAATTAATTGTTTTTTCCTACGTTGTCCTTGGAGTAAATAGTGTTAGAATATGTATTATGAGTGTTTATGTGAGATAGTAAAAGTTAACATAATCAATTTTATTGTTAATTAATACTAAAAACTGAATTTCTTAATTTGTGTAAAAACATCTAAAAAATCACTCATTTTAAACGTGACAGAAGTATAATTTGGTGGTTACAAGATTATATGCAAATTCATACACTTCATTTATAGACTTGGTTTGAACTTTTTCCATGTTCAAACCCGGTCTGGTCCGGCCAATCGACCAATATTGTTGACAGTTTAAACAGGTAGTATGGTCAGCATGACACAATACTCTGGCTCAACGGCATCCGTTTCGCCGTAATGTGCGCGTGAAATAACAGCCTTGTCTTACTACAGAGTCAGATTCGACAACAAAAATGAACTAGTGGGCGTCTCCATTTGGACGGCCCAAGGCTAAGAGGGGACATGTGGCATGTCATTAATCCATCCATTAATAACAACATTTTAATACACACCTACATCCACCGATTTAAAATACATAGATATCTTGTTATTATTAGTTTGATACAAATACTCACTACGTACGTGTAAGTTTTTACCAACTACACCCTATGCTCCAACTCAACTTTCTCTAGCTCGTCACCAATTTATATTTTTCCTGCTTAGGTTTATCAAAGAATTTTCTTCAAAAAAGTTAAAAGTCGTTGACATTAATCATGTTTACATTATATTGTGAAATCCAAACACTTTCGTCAGTGAGGACAATATATAATTATTCATAATAACAGAGATACAAAATTAACATTTATTCTTGTGGGATGTTTGGCCTCCAACTTTGAAATAAAAAATCTCAGTGCTGTAACTTGAGGCAGACGTTCGGGAAAAAAAATGAGGCTAACGTCATCAACGGAAATCAAAGAATACCACGACGTTCTAATATTTTTGTGATAGAGATTTAGGATTATCTCTCTGGTCCATCTTGTTAATTACACGTGTTGAGTTTAATATAAACTGGAAAATGATTTTAAAATCTTTGGTCTACGCAATGTTCAAATGATTATCCTTGCTTCTCAAGAGAATCCAATTATACCTAAGCACGTAATGATGTTTTCGAATAAATAGAGCTCGGTCGATTTAAATATAATCTGAATAGAGCGATTATTAGTTCTAAAATATATTACGTTGAAAGAGACAAATGTTAGCTGATTTTTCTGTGGTGCAATAGTGTAGGTGGTTGGTCAAAGTTTTAGTTGTCAAGAGCTAGCAATCTTGTTAAACAATTTTGTTTTGTTTTTGCCCACAAAGCAAAATATTGAGTAAGAATAAGCTCTCTTGGTAATCCTCCCAATTAGCCGCGTAAGTTTGAGATGGCGCGAAGTAATAATCTGTAACGATTCGGTTGGCCGTTTTAAGTATTTTAGCCATGTTCCCTTATTTATTGTATCCTTTATGTTAAATTGTAGTTATGTGACTTGTCGGGGTGTTTAGTTTTGGTTTCGGGTGAGTTTCGTAGTGAAATGGGACACTCAGTCCCTAAGTTGAAGATTTAAGTTGAAACATTTGACCAGAGCTTGACATTGATGTAGACGACTCCGAAACAGAGTTTTGACGGTTCCAACAATTCCGTATGGTGATTTTGGACTTAGGAGTATGTCTGTATATTGATTTGGAGGTCTATAGGTCGTTTTAGCTTGAATTCGCGAAAGTTAGAAAGTTGATGGTTTGGAAGGTTAAGAGGTTTGACCCGGAGTTAACTTTATTGATATCAGGGTTGGATTCCGATTCTGAAAGTTAAAATAGGTCTTTTATGTTATTTATGACTTGTGTACAAAATTTGAGGTCAATCAAAATTATTTTTGTATGAATCAACGTACGTTTTGGAAGTCGGATGTTTATAGTTTCAATAGGCTTGAACTGGGTCGCGATTCATAGAATCGATGTTGTTTGATGTAATTGTTTACCTTGAATAGGTCCGTTATGCATTTTAAAACTTGTTGGTATATTCGGACGGAGCTCCGGAGGCCCCGGTGTGAATCGGATTGAAATTGGAATAATGTTTGACTTAGTGATTGCTGAAGTTTTAGTTGTTATGGTGACATCGCACCTGTGGTGGGTTTGGTCGCGGGTTCGAACACATAGGTGCGAGGTTGCTCATCGAATAAGCGGAGAGGGCTAGCCTAGGGTTGCAGGTGCGACACCTAAGCACATATGCACATCCACAAGCGCGACATTCCTTTCTCATAAGCGGACCTGGGTGAATTTGTGAAGGACTGCAGGTGCGATCGAATCTCAGTAGAAGCAGGCTCGCAGAAGCGAGCATCCGTCTCCAGAAGCGAAGGGAGATGGGCCAAAGTGAGGGCCGCACCTGCAATGGAAATTCCGCAGGTGCAGAGTCGCAAAAGTAGCTTTTGGCCCGCAATAGCGAAAATCACTAGGTAGAAATTGTGAGTTCAAGGGTTTTTCATTCATTCCTTATCTTTTAACCTAGAGAGCTCGGTTTGCGGTGATATTTTGAGGAATTTCAAGAAAATAATTGAGATAAGTGATTATAACTCAGATGTCGCTATTATACATGAATCCATCATTATTTTTGTCACTTAAGTAGCCATTTGAATTGGAAAATTCGGAAAAATTTGTGAAACCAAATTTTGGGGATTTAAAAGGAGATTTGAGGTCGTATTTGAATAATTTAAGTATGGTTGGACTCACTATCGAATGGGCATTCGAAATTTAAAAATTGGTCGGGTTCTGAGACGCTTGTGATGACCCAAAAGGGTCATCTTTTATTTTAATGTCCATTTTCATGTTCTGAGGCCTTGAAATTCTCATTGTATCTATCATTGATTTACGTGCGCAGTCCGGGCGCGATTACGAAAAGCTTTTATGTGAATTCTAAGAAAAATAGTAATTGAGCCTTTAAAATATATCAAAGTTAACTTTGGTCAATATTTTTGGTAAAAAGACTTGGACCCGTTATTTGACGGTCACATAGGGACTTGGGCGTATTCCTAAAATCGAATTTCGAGGTCCCTAACCCTAGAAAAGAACTTTTAAAGAAAGTTATTTAACGAAAAAATATAAGAAGTTTGGAAATTGAGTAATGATTTCATATGATGGTATCGGGCCCGTATTGGTTTTGGAGCTCGGTAAAGGTTTAAAATAACGTTTAAGTCGAATCTGTGAAATTTGGTAAGAATCATACTTAATTTGATATAAATCGGACCCTCGGTTGTGAAAATAGTTACTTTAGGTGTTCTTGGTCTTGGGAATTTCATTGATTTGATGTTAAATTCGTAGTTGTTGATGTCATTTTGATCATTTGATCGATATTTTTGGACTTGCGTGCATATTTGGTTTGGAGCCCCGAGGGCTCGGGTGAGTTTTGGTTAGGACGCAGAGTGTTTTAAACTTAGGAAAAACTGTTGGTGTGTTGCAGGTCTGCAGGCTTCACAATTGCGAAGGACCATCACATTTGGATGACTGGTCTGGGTATGGGACCTTCGCATTTGCGAATTTCAGAGTCACAAATGCGACAAGAGCAGAGTCCGCAATTACGAACACTGGTTCACATTTGCGAAGGCAACAGGTTAAGCTAATTGTGAAGCTTTGGTCGCATTTGCAAGTTCGCAAATGCAATACCTGCAATTGAGGCTTGAGTTTGGCCGGAAAATTCGAGATAAATGTTTGGCCTGATCTTAGCTTGAGGGAATAGGTGTTGTATCTTATTTGCTATGTGTTAGTGTTGTGTACGATCTCAGGTCATCGCCAATAGGGACAGTGTCAAATATCTCGGGTCGGTGATTCAGGGGGGACGGAGAGATTGATGGGGACGTCACTCATCGTATTGGAGCGGGGTGGTCAAAGTGGAGGCTTGCAGGAGTCCTGTGTGACAAGAAAGTTCCACAGAAACTAAGGGGAAATTTTATAGAGCTGTGGTTAGACCTGCCATGTTGCATGGGGCGGAGTGCTGGCCAGTGAAAAACTCTCATGTTCAGAGAATGAAGGTTGCGGAGATGAGGATACTCAGGTGGATGTGCGGGCTCACCAGGTTAGATAAGATCAAGAATGAAGTTATTCGAGAGAAGGTGGGGTGGCCCCGGTGGATGAGAAGATGCAAGAAGCGAGGCTGAGGTGGTTCGGGCATGTGAGGAGGAGAAGTCCTTATGCCCCGGCGAGGAATTGTGAGCTTCTGGCGATGGTCGGCATACGGCGAGGCAGAGGGAGGCCTAAGAGGTATTGCGGAGAGGTGATTAGGCACGACATGGCTAGAATGCAGGTTTCCGAGGACATGGCCCTTGATAGGAAATTTCTGGAGGTCTAGTATCAGGGTTGTAGGATAGGGGCTCCTAGAGTTTTTCGTACTCCTTACCCGGGGTTGGGTGAGGCTTGGCAGGGCAATCCATAGATGATTTGTGTAATGGATTGTGTCTCCCTTAGGGTAGTTATTTATGGTAGTTACTGTCTGATATTATTGCATGCTATTTTATTTATGGTTCTTATGTTTAGATAATTATTTACGCTATTTCTGCTGGAGTTACTAATGCTCTTTTGTTTTTGTTTTTGTTTTTGTTTTTGTTTTTCCTTTCCTTCACTGAGCCGAGGATCGATTGGAAACAGCCTCTCTGCCCTTCCGGGTAGGGGTAAGGCCCGTCTACATATTACCCTCCCCAGACCCCCACGTTGTGGGACTATACTGGGTAGCTGTTGTTGTTGTTGTTTAGTGTTGTGTACGATGCATAGGTGTAATGACGAGTATCTATACATTGGTGCCAAGTATGCTTGTGAGTTTTATATTATGAATGTGGTGATTCTCATTATGTATTATCCATGCTTAAATTGGAAATTATCCCTGTTGTATAAGTTTAGGATATTTTCTGGGTATTTGCCATTGTTGAGTATTGGTTCAAGTTGAGATTTATTTTATGAAAATAACTGTTAGAACGAGATTGGTTGTAGCTGATGCCCTTTTCAGGATTTGTATTTGTTGTGGGACTAAAAGATAAATTGCATGTAATTGCAATTTTAGCCTATTTTAAGAATTAATAGTATTTTATAATTATAAAATTGGTTCCAATACTTTAAAATTAATATTTATATATTTTAAGTGACTCAATACCTTTAATTTGTTTTCGAAGTCTTTTTACTACTTTTTATAAAATAAAAAGAGAAAACTGACTATTTAAAATCTAGCTTCATTTGCATTTCAATTATAACCAAATTGATCCCCTAATTAACCCTATTTCGAACCCAATTTTGGACCAGCCCAATTCTATTTAACCCAACCCTTAACCCGTTTTAAGTTACCTGACCCAAGCCCTTTTGATCTTGGTCATTGATCTCTAAGATCAACAGCCCTTATCTACCCTTTCATAATTAAACCCAAACGACTACCCTAATTCGTTCATTTCCTATCTCTCAGCTGCCTCCAAACACCCTCCCCCCTCTTAAACTCTCTCGAATTCTTGAAACCCTAGCCTCTCTCGCCATCTTCAACCACAATCTCACCGGAATCCTGGACTCTCCAGCCATGGATGGCTTGAACCCATTTCTCTCAGCTCTTAAACACCTGGTGTTCAAAGTTTCGAGGTTTGACCTCGATGGTGTCCGTTCAGATCTTCTCTGATTCAAGGTTCTATGGCCTCTCCGTCCTTACTCCGGCGTATCCAAGCATTATGAGCCTATCTCTAACCTTTTCGACCAAGATCGGACCTTTTCAAAGCCTTTCTCATTTTAGGTTTCTTTTGAAACCCTAGCTACTCGATGTTTTCTCCGATTTTTCTTAGATTTGTTATATATTTGTGCGCTACTGGAGTTTTTAAACGTTTTTCCTAATTTTTCTTTCAAAATTATCCTTTAAAAACCCTTCTTTTTGATTTAGGGTTTTCTGAAAGGTTCAAAATGTTTGTCCGACTTGTCTTTTCCTTTCTTTGTGTGTATTAGTCACGCATGTGCTCCTACTATTTTCTTATGCTTTCTTTCTACCCTACATGATTCTTCTGTGCTTTGTTTTTCTACTATGTTCCTAGACCATGCTCGCATGTTTAACTTACTATGTTTCCCTATGTGTTCTTTTGCTAGGCTTTTCCGATATCCTCTATGTTCCTCTACTGTATTTTCTTTTAAGTTTTTAGTTCTTTGTTTGCCTTCTACTGGACCTTGCTCAAGTATCATAGTTCTCTAATCATAGCATTCGGACTATTTCTTGCACCTTGGCTTTACAAGGCTACTACTTCCTTTTTTTGTTCCCCTGAAACTAGTATGTTCTAGTTTTGGTTTTCAGCCTCATCCCTATATGTTTATTTTACACTCTTGTCTAATGTCTATGTTCAATGTTGATTCGCATGTCAATTTCTTTGCATATGTTTCTACTGTGAATCCCTGCACCCTTGTTCCCCTCTATGTGCTTCAAGTTGAAGTTCAGAACATGGCAACAAGCAAGTTGTTGCTCATGTTTGGACTTGATCCCTTGTGAGGATCCTGACTCCCAAACAATGTGGCCTAATAGGCTGGTGGAGTGTGCCAACACTTCAATTGCTAGGTATGACCATTATCCTGTCTTTGCTTCCTCTCAAAATTCCTCTCTGCAGTTACACTCTCTCTTAGATTTTAAGTCCTGCGCCCTCCCCCCCCCCCCCCTCTTGTGAGCCATGCTTTCGGACCTTGAGTTCCCTCTGAACTTGGAAACTTGAGGGTTGGCTCTTCCACACTGTACTATGATTCAATTCTATAATATATTTGGGTCTGAGCACAGCCCGGAGTCCATTTGAGACTCTTAGGGAACTCTGACACTTCCCAAATAAAAGAAAGGCTTTGGAATCTGATCTTTGGAGATTGGTTTACTTCATGCTTCAGATAGGAAGTCAGAATCAGGCTCTCTTTGGTTGTAGTTTTAGTTCTCTGATGTAATTTTACTTTTCTTATTCATCATGGGCTGTAATAAAAACTTGTAATAACTATTGGGTTGTTAGTGAAAAGGGGAGGGTCAATCATGCATGCAAAAGGGTAGATATCATGTTCATAGGGAATATTTACACTTCTACACTCATGTATCCTGTTTTCAGCTTGTACTTTTGCATCTCATATAGGGACCATGTTTATATGCTTCTGTACTTTTGCATCTCATATAGAGACCATGTCTATAGGTTTCTGTACATCTGTATTAAATAGAGACCATGTCTATAAGTCATTTCTGAAACGCTATATATCTTATAGATAATATGCCTATAGGACTTCCTGAATTTTGCATCTGCATCTATCACTAGCCAAACCTGTTCATAGGTAAAAATAACAAACAGCGTTCTAGATACTATGCCTGTAGAACTTCCTGAATTTTGCATCTGCATCTATCACTAGGCAAACCTGTTCATAGGTTAAAATCACAAACATCATTCTAGATACCATGCCTATAGGACTTCTGCACTCTTATTTCGACTATAAAAATGTATTTAAAATCAACAATGCCTAGAAAGCATGCCTGTAGGAGCCACCAACAAAATCAAAATCGTTCATTCACTTATAAGTCTAAAATCAGTAGCAGCAACGCTCAATATATGCAAAATTTATGGTTCTGTAATTAATAAGTCCTCTTCTTTAAAATAAGTATGCCCCTTTTCTGAGCTAATAGATATCATGCCTATAGGTTTCATTTAACACTTAGGCAAGGCCATAAGGTAACTTTTAAACTGAATCAGATTCTTAGCTACAACTAGCAGGCAGGCCTAATTAGGATTTCTTATCTGAAATATGTAATAGATCAGTCTGCCACAACTCTTAAGTTTAATCAGACCCTAATCAGTAAAGTGATTAATACCTAAAAGGGGTGGTAAAGGGTAGATATGGATATGATGACCATGCGATAATTAAAGCATACAATAAGTAAAGTGAGACCATTCCGTATTTAATACCTTAAAGGGGTGGGAAAGGGTAGATATGGATATGATGACCACGCGATAACACCACATGTATAAATGGTTACCAGGAGTTGTGTGGGGTGATCCATATGATTTATAAACCTAGGACCCCCCCCCCCCTTACTTGTTTGTTTTATTCAGCATTTCAAAACTGTTTTTTCTCAAATTTTAGCTTCTTTGACTACTTTTAACTTCAATTACTTGCAGCAATTACGTGAAATTTCTTTCTTTTTTTTACCTGTTTATTCTGAGTTTCAAAATTGCTTTTCTTCTCAAATTTCAGCTTCTTTAACTTCGTTTTAACTTCAAATCACTTGCAATAATTATGTGAAAACCCCCTCTTATTTGTAGCTTTTACTTGTCCACTTGTTGTTTGCACTTAAAGTCACAATTATAGTATGGCCGGGAACCACACTAGTGGATTTTGAGGGGTGCCTAACACCTTCCCCTCGGCATAATTTCAAGCCTTTACCCAATCTCTGATTTTCTAAATCAAAGTTCTTCTTGGTGTCCTAATGCCCTTAATCATTAGGTGGCGACTCTTTAAACCCAATTTCTAAAAGGAAACGAGTCGTCCTCCCAAATGTTATAAACTCGATTTTACAAGAAAAAAGGGGCATCAATAAAGAGTAAAGAGTGATAAAGCATGAAGGATGATGTCGTGCACATTTACATTTATATTGATGCATATGGTGAGGAACAATGATAAAGCACGAAGGGTAATGCCATGCACATTTCTATTATTGATTGCATGGGAGGATTGAGAATAAAAGCACGAAGGGTGATGTCGTGCATTTGTTTTTTGTTGTTATGATTATTTTTTGTTATCGGTTCAAGTCCCTTAATTGTTTCGTTTCCGTTATTTCTGTGTTTTCTTATTCCGGTATCCCACATAGCATATTTCCCCTTCCCGTAAGCTTTTGATAGCTTCTATTATTTTTATCATGCTAGATATTGTTACCTGCATAGGTTTATGATGTTGGTCGTGTCCTAGCCTCGTCACTACTTCGTCGAGATTATGCTCAACACTTATCAGTACATGGGGTCGGCTGTACTGATGATACACCCTGCACATTTGTGAAGATCCCGACGATGGACCATATGGGCTGTAGTTCGAGGTTGTTACTTTCAGTCCAATGGAGACCTGAGGTAGTCCTGCAAGCGTCTGCAGTCCCTGGCTTCCCCTTTCTATCTTGCTTAAATTCTGTTTTATCTACTTTTGAGACAGATTTATGTTTTATTGTTCAGACCACTATTTGTAGTATTCGTAGACCGTCCATGAAATTGTGACACCAGTTTTGGGTGGAGTTTTATTATGGATTTCGTATTAGCATTAAGTTAAACTGTTAAATTATGTTCTTCCGCATTTTGATTTTCGCTGATCTTTTTATATTATCTTATATCATCTGGTAAATTGTTGCAGATAAAGGGAAAAGGTAAAATAACCATTAATGTTGGCTTGCCTAGCGGGTTCAATGTTAGGCACCATCACGGTCCCGATTGTCGGAAATTCGGGTCGTGACAAGTTGGTATCAGAGCTCTAGGTTGCTTAGGTCTCACAATTCACGGACAAGCTTAGTAGAGTCTCAGGAATGGGTATGGAAACGTCTGTATTTATCGCTCGGAGGCTACGAAGTTAGGAACAATTTCACTTCTATTCATCTCTGTCGTGCGATTTGAATTCTCAGTTCAAATTGAACCTCTACTCTATTCTTTCGCATATGGAAAGAACATGTACCGCTTTATCAGCTGATTAGCAGCTCGAGCCCCAACGGTAGCTTATATGAGGGGCAGGGGATGAGGCCAAGTCTATGCTAGAGGCCGAGGCAGGGGCAGAGCTCAACCCAGAGCAGCAGCACTAGCGGCAGAGCCTCAGGTTGAGTTTGATGATGAGGTTCCGGCCCAGACAATTCTAGGGAGCCAGCTCAGGTCCAAGAGGGGTTCATCGCTACCCCAGTACTCCAGGATGCTCTGAGCCATTTAGTGGTCCTTATGGAGAGTGTCATTCAGGCACGCATTCTTCCTGTAGCACTAGTTGTCTCTTAGGCTGGGGGAGGAGCAAAGACTCCTGCTACTCGCACTCCGGAGTAGATGGCTTCCCAGTTTCAGAATCCAGCAGCTCATCCAGCTGGGATAGTTCCATCGGGTATTCCAGTTTAGACCGGTGATGGGTTAGATATGTCTTCATATGCTTTGTGGAGATTGGACAGTTTCACCAAGCTCTTCATTACTACCTACGGCGGTACATCTTCATAAGATCCCTAGAATTATTTGGACAGCTTTCAGGAGGTTCTTCGGAACATGAGGATAGTGGAGACCAATGGGGTTGACTTTGTTGCATTCTATCTTTTAGGTTCCACCAAGAAATGGTGGGGAGATTATTGTTTGTCCAGACCAGCTGGAGCACCAGCTCTCACTTAGGACCAGTTCTCGCAGCTATTTCTCTAAAAGTTCCTTCCCGTCACTCAAAGAGAGGAGTATTGCAGGCCGTTCGAGCGTCTTCATCAAGGTTCTATGACTGTCACCCAGTACGAGATGTTTATTTATTGGCTCATCATTATCTTCTAATACTCCCCACCAATAAAGTGAGAGTGAGGACATTTATTGAGGGACTTGCTCAGCCTATTAGATTGCATATTGCTAAGGAGACAGGTAGCGATATTTCTTTCCACGATGCGGCCGATGTGGCCAGGCGGGTTGAGATAGTTCTAGCTCAGGGGAGTGGTCAGGGGTCTGATAAGAGAGGAGGCCTCGTCATTCTGGCTGCTTGAGTGGTGCCTCATCTAGAGGCAAGGATTTTTTTGGTAGAGGCCATCCTCCGAGGTCGTTTCACTCAGCACTTCAGGCTTCTCATGGTGATCTAGGTGGTCGTGGTTCTCATATGCAATATTCTAATCAGTTTCCCTACAGTGCACCACCAGCTCTTATCAATGCACCTCTGCCCTAGAGTTTTCAAAGTGGTTATTCAGGCCGTCGGGGTTAGTTTTAGGGTCAGCAATCTCATCAGCCTAAGTCTTGTTATACTTGTGGAGATACAAGGCACATTGCTAGATTTTGCCCTCGAGCCTCGAGCAGTTCTCATCACCAGGGTCCTCGTTCCATGGTTCCAGCACCAGGTGTTCCACCGCCTACTCAGCTAGCTAGAGGTAAGATTCGAGGTGTTAGGGGTAGAGATCAGGTCGTTAGAGGTAGAGGTCAAGCAGCTAGAGGTTGAGTCTAGCCATCAGGAGGTCGTCCTAGAGATGTAGTTTAATGTGGTGGGGCCCAGTCCCGATGTCATTTTTTAGTTTGCAGTAGAGATGCCGTAATTCTATTTGATCCAGAGTCCACATATTCTTATGTGTCATCTTATTTTGCCCCTTCCTTGTGATTCTTTGAGTGGTCCAGTATATGTGTCTACACTGTTAGGTGATTCTACTATCGTAAATCGTGTCCATCATTCATGTGTGGTTGTTATTGAGGGTCTTAAGACTGGTTTAGATCTCATACTTCTTGATATGGTAGATTTCGATGTCATTTTGGGGATGGATTGGTTATCCCCTTATCGTGCTATATTGGACTGTCATGACAAAATTGTTACCTTGGCAATACTGGGATTGCCTCGTTTAGAGTGGAGAGGGACTCCTAGTCATTTTACCAGCAAGGTTATCTCATATATGAAGGCTCAGCGTATGGTTGATAAGGGATGTTTGGCCTATTTGGCGTATGTTCGGGATTCTAGTGCTAAGATTCCTTCTATGGATTTTGTGTCCATTGTTCACGAGTTTTCAGAGGTATTTACTTCAGATCTACCTAGGATGCTACCGAATAGGGATATTGACTTTTGCATTGATTTGGCTTCGGTCACTCCACCCATTCTATTCCGCTATATCTCATGGCCCCACCAGAGTTGAGAATTGAAAGAACACTTGCAAGAATTTCTTGATAAGGAATTTATTAGACCTAATGTCTCGCCTTGGGGTGCGCTAGTGTTTTTTGTTAAGAAGAAGAATGCGTCGATGAGGATGTGCATAGATTATCAGCATATGAACAAAGTCACCATCAAGAACAAGTATCCATTGCCGAGGATTTATGATTTGCTTGATCAGCTTTAGGGTGCCAAGGTATTTTCGAAGATTGATTTGAGATCTGGCTACCATCAGTTGAGAATAAGGGCATTTGATGTCCCTAACACAACTTTCTGCACTCGGTACGAATATTATGAGCTCTTAGTGATGTTATTCGAGTTGACAAATGCACATTATTTTATATTATGGCCATCATAGATCTGACAATACTATTATATTAATTATCTAGGGTCATTGCTCATTTAGAATTTATGGTTTTTCCTCCTAACTATTTAAGTGGAAATGGACTTGTCTACCCAAACATTTTATGGTTGGATTGATCTACTTGGTTTCTTAAACTTGGCTATACTTCCGCCATAAATCAGAGCTTGCTTTTCTAAACCTTATAACACTTAAATTTAACTGCAAGTAACTTTATTTTATTAGTATTGATTAGTGACCTAGATTAAATAATAACTAATTACAACAAGTTAATTATGTTGATAGTATAAAAGAATAATTATACTACCGGTCTATATAATTTAAATCTTAATATAAATACATAGGTAGATAAGTATGAATTGGAATATATACCATTATCGTTTTGTTTGCAGGGTTTAGATACTGAGTTTTATTGAACACTGAAACAATGATTTTGATAAGGTCAATTGGACATGGTTATGAGTAAAAGTATGATCGTTATTTAAGTAATATTTTCTGCTTGTAATATGTTGAGAAACAGCAATTATTAATAATCTTTGTTTAGACGCACATACGAAAAGCTTATAAATAATTAAAAAAGATCGACGATATTATGAACTTAATGATTGAAACTTACGTTCGTTTGACTTGATATGATTTGATTATGGTGTAGTAACAGCATAACATTCATTGCATTATATTCTTGGAAAATCCCCTATAAAATTGTAGTTATCATTCATTTTAGTAAAACAACAAACTTGACTTTTTTCCACGTATATATATGCATGCATACGAGTACGTATACAAATATGTGTGTATATTTGTCACTTCCATATTTTGAGCAAACATGGAGATCAACAAGGAAGATAAGAGGCAAAAAGGTACCAACGTATCTAACTATGCTGTATTTGTCATGGCTGCGTCAGTTATTATCTTGTTTTTATGTTTGTGCCAGTCTGCAAACCTCATAAAATTGACAGATAAATGTATATTTATTTAGGTTTCATGTCTCCATGTACAGCCCTTGCTGATGAACTATAGTTATTTGGAGGATAAAATTGTCAAAGGCGAGAAGACAAAACAAAAGCAAGGAAGAAATTAACTCGTACTTGTCTCGAGACATGAATACTGTTGAATTTGTCTAATGTTGCATTTCACAATTTCTACCCAAACCTAACAAACATAGGATAACGACATATATATCTCCTTGGCTTTCAACTTGTTGTCAATTATAACATCGTCCAACTAGATGGAGCCAGTTAGATATTTGCATATCTTAGATGGCTTAATATTCCCTTACCCCTTCAATTAATTTTGTTACACAAATATCAGACACATCGTTTGGACCTTCATGAATTGATAAAAGGTTTTGGGGTTATTTTTTTTCTGATGAGAAATTCAATCGAAGAATTGTTCAATGCATAGAGAGTAGAGACCACTATTATTTAACCAATAAATAAAATTTCGGTCAAAATTTTACTTTTAGAAAAATTTAAATTATTGATGATCGGAAATGTATAAAAGAAAGCGATTTTCGCAGATAGTAAGATGAATAGAAAGCAGCGTAAATAAATATATTATAATAGTGTTTCGTGTCCGTATAATTGATCATTTATCTCACTTTTATAGCTATTTGAGAGATATGCATTTTCTCTTTGTCATAATAAGGCTATTATGAGTAATTAAAGACATAAAATGCTACGTTACACAATCATTATATTTAATACAGATTTTCTAATATTTTCAGTGTTTAATGCCCACTTGGTGCTATATTTGTACCCTCATATATTGTCAAATTCATTTCCCTTGATTCTTGGATCCAAACGATTTAAATACGTACAGACGCTGAGTTCTTTGATTAACCGCTCGTGCCTTTTTCTTTGCCCCTGCCCGTATCTATAGCTTCTCGTGCCTCTTCATCAGCTGTAATTCTGTGACTGATCTACCTGTCACAATACGTCACCTTTATAACATTTTAATATGCAAACTTAAATTTTTCCAATACAATCATATTTTTTTGTTGAACAATGAGAAAAACGATTTGTAACTTTGAAATAAAAAGATATAGACTAAAGCAAAGAGTCATTGATTGAAAGACGTCCCCTAGAGAGTGTTTTGACTCAAGCGTAGAGCCAACACTCAAACAAACTCGTTATGGTTTGTGAACAAAGCAAAGAAGCTAAAAGAGAGACTTTGGATGTGTGATTAGTGGTGGCAAAATAATTGAAGAAAATGGTTATTTGTTCATATTATTCATTAAAAAATAGGTTTGGATAATAAATATTTAAAAAACGGATCATACGAATGATATTATATTATTTAATTAAAGAATTGATAACTAATGGATAACAAATGAGTTTAACTTTTACATTGGCGGTTTTTCAAGCAGAAATTCTCCCAAAAGTGGTCATATTTATGAAGTCGTGAATAATATGAATTCATGATTACCCATTTTTTATTTATATTAAATATGAGTCGGATTACATAATTTATCCGTTTTTATATTACCTATTTTCGATCTGATTCGACCAGCTTATTTGCTATCCTAGGGTGATATATATAACTTTTTATTGAATTACAAATGTTTATCAATTACACCACTTAGAGACCTTACTAGGACACTCACTCACACTCTCTCGCTTGTTGACAAATGGTATAAGGTTAGAGCATACTAATTATTGTACAACATTATATTCAAGAAGCCTATTGTCGATGGAAAGAGGGTTTGCTTCGATAGTAGTTAGGCTTCTGAGCACGTCCTTCGATGAACATGGTTGGGCAATGGCTAAGCATGTGATGTTAGAAATTTATCGTCTCTTTTAGAAACTTTAAATGTAGCTCATATATAAAATAATAAATTATTTATCTAATCTCCTAAAGAAAATAATATATTAAATAACATTCCATAATTATGCATATATAATAGTTTCTTTGATGAAAAGAAACAATTTTTTACTAAGATTTTCTAGTGCAATTATAATTTATGGAGAAGACCATAAAGCTAAAGTATTTTCCCAGGAGTTCCTAATCTATCTAAATATGTATATGACTTCGTCAGTCTCGCATTGTATAATAGGCACAGACTAAAAGGCTCTCTAAATTTTTAACTAAAGATTTCAAAAGTACTTCCTTACAATTCTTAAATAATAATAATTAAAAGTACGTTCTTTGTTTAATTTTTATTGCATTGGTCAGGCGTATGTGTTTAAATCCTACATGCGGCACATTGGCTATGTTGTCCATGGCCATGCTTCGAATTGAATTTGGTAATTGAGTTTTGCAAACGTGGATACTGCACTGTAACCTTATATTAATTAACATGCTTTAACCAATCCCATAAAAAAAGCACTTGGGATAATGAGATTGCTCAAAAGTGATGATAATGATGGTGATTAAAAATTGGAATTGTGTTTGCGAATTGGGTAATTACCTTTCCATATTGGACAACCCACTTGTTCTTAGAGAGAGGGTTCAAGTAGGACCCAAAGAAACAAGGAAGGGACAAATTAGTTCCCCATAGCCCCTTATAGGTGATAGGTCCATTCATTGCTGCCTTTCTGTGATTCATGATGCACCGCCATTCCCAATGCTTATTGTGGTATTAATTACTACAATTACTTAAGAAGAAAAAGAAAGATAAATATCACAAAAGTTCAGAAAAAAAAATTAAATGGAAAGCAATCGCACCAAATGGTCTTCTCGTATTTAAATTTCAACTTTTTACTCAAAAATATATGGTAAAAAGAAATAACAGTAATATCTCTTTACTAAGAAACGCTAAAATATTCCAAGAATTTTTTACCGCACGATTGCAAGTTTGATGAGTTTGTGGACTACAAACATTGAATGGTTAAACAAAAATGAAAAATTCACGTCACTTCAAAAAATACGGAATCTAAACCAATCACTTGGAACTTTCATTTTAAGTATTCTCTCTAAAAGTTATGATCTTCTGATTAAGTAGCAAGTTCATGGAGATATTGTGATGACCTAAAAAGTATCTTATATTTTGAAACTCAGTTTCGTGTTTCGAGACCTTTAAAATTTCATTTTATTCTTTTTTAATTTGCTTACATAGTTCGAATGTGCTTCCTAAAAGCTTTTATGTTTAAAATTAATGAAAATAATATTTTTTGCATTTTAAAGTTGATGTAGTTGATTGCGATCAACGTTTTAAGTAAACGAATCCGGATCCGTATTTTGATAGTCTCAGTGGGTCCATGTCGAAATATAGGATCCAAGCTTATGTCCGTAATCGAATTCTTAGGTCCCTAACTAGAGATATGAAGTTTTGATGAAAATTGAAAGACTGTGGTGGGATCGGGAGACGCACCACATCAGTTTATGTATTTATGTATCTTTCTTCTATAGTGTAAGTTATTCTGTAGCTTTGCGTTTCACTTAAGGATTAGTTATAGCTGAATACTGATAAGATACTTGAGTTCTGTATTTATTCCTTGCAAGTTATAACTTTATTTTGTCATGTCATTCTTTCTGCTTTTATTATACATTGTATGTAGATTATATTATAATTGCCCCACCGTAGCCTCGTCATTACCTCGTCAAAGTTATGCTCGGCACTTATCGGTATATAGGGTCAGTGTACTGATACTGTACTTTGCATTTTCTGTGCAGATTTTGGAGCATGTAGTGGCTGATCAAGAGGTCGGCTGCAGATATTTCCAATTAGGAGACTGTCACGACCCGGATTTCTCATCCTCGAAAATCATGATGGCGCCTACTCGTGAAAGCTAAGCAAACCGGGTATTATAAATGCATTACCCTTTTTACTAAGCATATTCAACAATTCAAAATAATAAATGCTTAAACAACGGAATAAATTAATTAACCAGAAATGCGGAAGACAAAAAACTTAATAGTTTAACAAAATATTGCTACATAATCTGAAGTACAACACTACCTGGAATTTGGTTTCACAAGTCACGAACTATCTAAGAATACTACAAATAAAGTATGAATAAAAATACACAAATTTTTCTCTGAACATTTAAAAATCGAAAGAGAAAATGATATGGCCGCAGGCGTTTGTATACCTCAGATCACCTGAATTGACTGAAGACAGCATCCTCACTGCGGTCCAAACACTCCAGTATCAGTATCTACACACAGTGCAGAGTGTAGTATTAGCATAACCGGCCCTATGTGCTGGTAGGCGCCTAGCCTAACCTCGATGAAATAGTGACGAGGCTAGGACCAGACTACCAAATAAATATATGCAGCTAAGTATATACAACGAAAAAATAACAACAAATATTTACAGTTCAAGAGGGGGGAGGGGGACATGATGCGGGGTATATCATGTAACAATAGAAACCAATAGAGAAACGCAAAGAACGCCATAATTCAATCACTGGCAAACGATATGGAAATAAGAAACAAGTGCACATGTAATACCGTTGCAGGCATGCAACCCAATCCCAAATCATATATTACTGTTGCAGGCATACAACCCACTTTCATTTTGTATTATATCATTGTAGGCATGCAACCCGCTCTCACTTCATATAGTATTGTTGCAGGCGTGCAACCCACTCCCATTTCATATATTACTGTAGCAGGTGTGCAACCCGCTCCTATTTCATATATTACCGTTGCAGACATGCAACCCGCTCCCATTTCATATATTAACGTTGTAGGCGTGCAACCTGCTCCCATTTCATATAGTACCGTTGTAGGCGTGCAACCGCTCCCATTTCACATAGTACCGTTGTAGGCGTGCAACTCACTCTCATTTCACATATTACCACCAATCATAAAAGAATCTCAATGAGGGAATAATAATATAACAACTATATCCGGGAATAATAATATAACAACAGTATTCCGGCAAGGGAAAAATAATATAACTATATCCCGACAAGGGAATAATAATGATAATCCTCAAATGAAGCACTAATAAACCATAAGGAAGTCATAACAATTACAATAAAAGATTCACGGGCATGCTTGATACCAACGTATATATACTCGTCATCATGCCTATACGTCATACTCCACAATTAGCAAATAACAAACAAAACTCAACTCCTAATCCCTGAAGCTAAGGTTAGAACAAACACTTACCTCGATGCCACGAACTTAATTCAAGCCTCAACTATCATTTTACCTCTTGATTCCACCACCAATTCGCTCGTATCTAGCCACAAGTTACTTAATTATATCAATAAATGCTAAATGAATCAATTCTAATGCATGAAAATAAATTTTCTAAAGTTTTTCCCAAAAGTCAAAAGTCGACCCTGGACCCATGTCAAAACCCGAGGTTCGAACCAAAACCTGATTACACATTCAACCATGAACTCGAATATATAATATGTTTTGAAATCGGACCTAAATCGAGGTCTAAATCCCCAAATTTGAAAACCCTAATATCTACCCAAAATACAAAACCTTTGATTTTGAGTTGAAATCATGATAAAAGATGTTAAATATTAATAAAAATGAGTTAGAAATGACTTACAATCAATTTGGAAGAGTACTTTTCTTTGAAAAATCTCCCAAGAGTGTTTAGGTTTTGAAAGGGTTTGAAAAATGATTGAAAATGCGTCAAGTTATGACTTTGCAGGTCGCAGATGTCGCAACTGCGACCAGGTTCGCAATTGCGAACCCCTCAGACTGCTAACTTTGCAAATGCGAAGGTTCTGTTGCATTTGTGACCTAGCTTATTTCGTGTCACCTTCGCATTGCAAGGGATCATTCGCAAATGCGATGCCGCATTCGCGATAAAGAAGTCGCATGTGCGACCAAGGCAGCCCAGGTCGGGTATCAAATTTGCGATGTTTTCTGGCATTTGCGAAGCCTGCGAATCTACAGCATTCCAGCTGAAAACCTACAACTTCCTAAGTTCAATTTCACTTCATGGCCTATCCAAAACTTACCCGAGCTTTCGGGGCTCCAAACCAGATATGCACACAACCTAAAAATATTATTCGAACTTGCTCGTGCAATCAAATTACCAAAAGAACATCAATAACTATGAATTGAACCCCAAATTCATCAAATCATCCAAGAACAACCAAAATTACAATTTCTCAACTTTAAGTCCATTTTATTCCAAATAAATCCTGTTCTTTACCAAATTTTACAGATTCAATCAAATTATTATTTCTAACTTGTACCGTCTACAGAATCAAATACGGGCTCGATACTATCAAATTCAAATATATTTTATTTCCAAAAACTCATATATATATTCCAAAAAATAATTTTCTTTAAAATTTCATTTCTCGGGCTTGGGACTTTGGAATCCGATTTCGAGCATTCGCCCAAGTCCCATATTTTCCTATGTACCATTCGAGAACGTTAAAATACGGATCCAGATCCGTTTACCCAAAATGTTGATCGAAGTCAACTCCAATTCATTTTAAAAGTAAAAGTTGCTCTTTTTCACAGATCGTCACATAACAGCTTTTTGGATACACGCCCATTCTGTGCACAAAAATTGAGATGAGACAAATAGGAGGTTTTTAGGTCTCAGAACACAAGATTTATTTATAAAATAAGTGATGACATTTCGGGTCATCACAGAGACCCAAGGCAGTCCTGCTGGCGTCCGCAGGCTTTGGTGTCCCTTCTACATCTTTATGTTACTATTTTTCTTCATTTCCAAAACAGTTGTAATTTCTTTTAGACTGATGTTTGTAGAAAATCATAGTGTGTTCGTGAATTGTGACATGGGATTTTACAACCACACGAATAGAAGACATATTCACAACAGGAGAGTCAACTCTTTTCTTATGGCCAAAACCTTTAACAACTAACATCGCCTTGTACCTAGGCGTGAGATTCACTAACTCATATGTGTCATTCTCATGGAGTGACTTCAGCTCATTGTCCATGGCTTTTATCCACTGATCTTTATGAGTATCTTGCATGGCTTCATCATAGCTCTCAGTATCTCCCATATCAGTCAAAACTACATACTCATTAGGAGGATAATGCGTAGATTTTTTCTTCTCCCTTGTAGATATTCTAAGAGAGGTTTCAGGAGCATTTGAAGTAGTTACCTGAGTAGGAATTGGCTGTTGATTAACTACAACTTCATCAACTGGAGCATTCATTACATCTACAATATGATGATCATTTTGATCTTGATCACTATCTTTATTTTTGTCTTGGGTTCCTTCATGTGCAATAGGTTCATTGGCAATAGAAACTGGATCAACATCAACTAAACTCTCATTATCCTGAGAATCTATCTTATCAACTTTGTCAATATCTTTAATAGTCTGGTCTTCAAAGAATATTGAATCACGATTTCTAATAAGTTTATTGCCAGCTGGATCATAAAAATGATACTCAAACTCATCTTGACCATAACCGATAAATATGCACTGCTTAGTTTTGACATCTAGCTTCAATCTCTCATCTTTAGGAGCATGCACACAAGCATTACACCCAAAAACTCTCAAGTGAACATAAGAAACATCTTTGATAAACCAAGCTATGTCTAGGACATCACCATCCAAAGCAATATCATGAGACAAATTGATAACATAAGCAACAGTATTAAGTGCTTCCAGCCAAAATGTATTTGGAAGTTTAGCCTCTGAAAGCAAATATCCAACTCGCTCAACTAAAGTTCTATATCATTTCTTCCAAACCATTTAATTGAGGCGTTTATGGTAGAGTTTTGTAATAACGAATTCCCTGTTTCTTTGCAATAGTTATCAAAGCGACTACAATATTCTCCATCATCGTCAGCGCGAATGCATTTTAATTTCTTTCACGTCTATCTCTCACTTAAGGCCTGAAATTTCTTAAACATGCTGAGTGTTTGATTTTTGGATTTATAGGATACACCCATAGCTTATGACAATTATCATCAATGAAGGTCACAAAGTAAAGTGCACCACCTTTTGACTTTACTTTAAAAGGACCATACAAATTAAAGTGTACTAGCTCTAATAATTCGGGCTTTCTTAAAAGATGATGGCTATGAAGTAAACCATTTTATGTTTGTCGGATAAATAATGCATAAACCATTTCAACTTTGCTTGTCTCACTCCGTGTAATCCCCCTCTCTCTCATATGACTCAGTCTTCTATCCCACAATTCTAATGAAGTGTCACTTTCCATCAGATTTATGGAGTCATTAAGAATAGAGCCCTATGTCACACATAAATGAGAAGACTTGACTCCTCGATCCACTACTAATGATCCCCTGATGATCTTCTATTGGCCATTAAAGAAGACATTATGATAACCTTCATCATCTAATTTTCCCGCGGAGATAAAATTGAAGGAAAAGTCTGGAGCATGCTTTACAATTTGAAGAACTAATGTTGAACCATTATTAGTTTTCAAACAAACTGTGCCAACACCAAGCACCTTAACTTCAATGGAATTTCCCATCTTTAAGATTCCAGAGTAAACATGAGTATAAAATGAGAAAAAATCTTTTTTCGGTGTGACATATGAGGTAGCTCCATAATCTACTATCCAACTCGTCTCGTGGGATACCAAATTGATGACGTTTTCATCATAAGAAAAAAGAAGGTCATATCGAACAATAGCAGTAACATTGCTCTCTTTATTTTCAACCTTCTTTCCTTCTCTAATATCTTGCTTCAACTTGTGGTAAAATCTTTTAGTATGTCCTTTCTTGCCATAGTGATTGGATATAATATTATAGTAACCTTGACTTACTTTTGTTTTTACCTCTATTTCACGAACCTCTTGTTCTATCTCTCTTCAATCTTTTGAAACCAAAACATCTGCGTGTGATGCAGAACCCTGAAATTTCCTCCTTACTTTCTTATTCAACACACTACTCTTGGTATATTCCATGGTCACCTTGCTACCAAAAGTTAAATTTGTCAAAGAGACACGAAAAAATTTCCAAGAATCTGGCAGAGTATTAAGAAGCCAAAATCCTTGTATCTTATCATCAAAATTAACTTCCACTCCAGACAGTTGATCAAGGACACTCTAAAAATCATATATATGATCAAGGATTGGACTTTATTTTTTGTATTTAAAGGTCATCTTTGATTTGGTATGAATAACTTGTTGTTACCGGCTTTTGAAGTATAAAGAGTATATATCTTCTCCCACAATGATCTCGCATGTTTCTCATTCATAATATGGTTGCGAACATATTTTCAACTCATTGTCATATAAATTCACATACTTGTTGGTGCTCGAAATCCGAATTTTCATTCGATATACTCTCGGGTTTATGAGCGGAAAAAATGGGTAGATGCATCTTCTTCACGAAGAATAAATCTTTCATCTTGGTTTTCCAAGCATTATAATTTCTCTCATTCAAAGATACCATCTTGATCATATTAGCATCCACTCCATAAATATCTGGATAAATAATCAAGGCTCTGACACCACTATTATGTTTGTGTCTCTTTAGGTATATTTCTCTTTCGTTATCTGATAAGGTCTGCTTTACTAGATTATGTATAATACCTAATTATTTCGATCATAACAAGTGTATCAGTGCGAGGCTCAAGGCAGGTTCATCTTAGCGAGTTTAGTTTTAGGCACAACTTATTTAACGGTAATCATGATTTTTGTATGAAAAATTTGACTGGAGTGCTACTCACATTGAGACAAACTTGCTGGTAGAGATTTGGAGATGTTACCTGTTGAAGGTGATGTGAAGAAGGTGGATAAAGTTTAATTTGTTAGAAAATTCAGGCCAAGAGGTGTATTGGGTAAAATTTGTTCATATTAAACGCTCGAATGAAAGAGTGACACGTGGAACATGAGGGGTGGGGTAGACGAAAGATTAAGCAAGTGGAAATTGAGACCGATGATAACAACTTTGGTTGGCACCGGGTAGAACTCGAAGGGAACATTATCAACGAGAGCAAATATTTTTCATCAGATGACATTCAATGAAGAATCCTCAGTATTGAATATGCTAATTATAGAGAATTTTGGCATTCATGATCTTATATTACATATTTATCAATCGCCCCACTATTGTCATTTAAGATCGTCTTTATCCTAGGACCTAGGCATAGCTATAGATAGTGGGTTTAACAACCATTATAGGACACAAAAGATTCTGACACACTTATGAGCACGTGATTTTTACCATACATGAGAATAACTCCTAAAAAATAGACCGAAACAATTTTTTATTGATTTTAAGAATTTTTCTTTATTTTAGTTGCATTTCATGCATTTTTAATATTTTCAAATCATAGAAAAACCATAAAAAAATGTCGTATTTTAATTTTATGCCACCTTAGATTCAATTTGCATTTAGGAATTAATTATATTAAATTAATTGTGTTAAAAAAGAATGATAAAAATGGCTAAATTTTGTACTTTTAATTTTAGTATTTGAATTTCAGTAGTTTTCCGTTTAATTTGGTTTTAATTAGTTGCAATAAGTATTAGTTGTAGTAATTAGTTTAATTTGAAATAATTTGACTAGGAATTAATTTAGGTAATATTTTTAGTTTTAATTTAAAAGAAATTATAAAATATGAAAACAAAAGAGAGGAATCATATTTTTGGGCCAACTCTTATTAAAATTCAAGCCCAATACAATTTCTCTTTTAAACCCAACTTAAATTAGCCCCTACCCAACCCAAACTGGGTCGACCCAATCCAACCCAAGACCCAAATCAATTTCCTAACCTAAACACACATATACACACGATAGAGAAGACAGTAGAGAGCGTTGGAAATTAAAGGGGTGCAGCCTTGCTATTCTCTTGAAACAACACACATACACAGAAAATACATACTGTACACACAATCTATGCGGAGACACGCCTGGAAATCGAAAAGGTTGCGTAGCTTTTGCGAGAAAGGATCCCTGAAGATCATTCCTCGCTGAAGAACCCATCAAAGCCCTTCCCATCGGCGCCCGCCCCTGTCTCGTCTCCTCCAAACGACCCCTGCTCTTTTATCGACCATGAGCATATACAGCAATGGAGACGACCCCGCCTGAAGCTCCCTCCTCTTGACCCACCTTTTGAACCCCTTGAAATCGGTGGAAGAAGCAAGCATAGTAGAGAACAAACGATCACCCTTCTAGCACTGATTCCTCTTCGTTTAACAACTGAAATCAGCGAACATTCCCACCACAACTAGATATTATTACACGGGAGATCTGGCCAGTTTCGAGGTCCTGTCGCAATTACGCTGAGGTTACCGGTGAAGCTTGGTCCTGTTGATCGAGGATGTCATCTGCCAGCACTTTCAGGAAGTGTCACGACTGTAGAAGATCGAATGTATTCTAGATTATATCTAAGTGCTTGAATTTATAATTAGTCTGCTTCGTTTGGAATATTTAACTTGTTCTGGTTAGTTATTTTGTTACTACTTATTCTTCGAGTTTGTTTACTCTACTATTTTGTTTGAATACTTAGTTTGGTATCATTTCACTTGAGATTGCGCTGAAGTCCCCCATGAAGGTATGATGTTATAAATGGTATATGCTCCAGTAAATGAAGTTTGAGATGTCGAGTAAAGACAAAATTTGAATATCTTTGTTGTTTTACTTGTGCCTGCGCGCGACAATATTGGAAGGGACTCACATGTTAGTATATGGCACATAACGAATTCGATAATGCTCCACTACTATCATGAATCATTCTCCAGATGCTTGGATCATATGCAGTTCAAACAAATTGTTGTGAAAGTTGCCAATCATTTCTCGTTATTTCCCTCTTTTCAGTTTGGAATTTTCACAAGTTGAGTTGTGTTACCTTTATGCTTGTTAGTTGTTTAGGAACAACTTGTTATTTGCATGTTACTTTGTTGCTAGCTAGTGTGACAGGCCATCAATTTTCGGTGTTATGGGTTACTTAGCAACGTAAATATTATCTTCCCTTTAACCGCTTTATTACTTTATCTTGGCCTTTCAAAACAGTATATGAGATGCAGTAGGGCCAATCCAAATACAAAGCCACAACTATACCCAATTAAGATAGACTTCTGAGTCATTTCACTAGGAAAACTTAGCTCATCTTCTTCTTGTTCAACCCATAATCATCGTATCGATGTACTCTCATGATGATCACGTTCGGATTCAACATAAATAGTTTGAGTAATGGAATTGAATGATCATTTTTCCCCGATTGGTTCGTCTAAACCTAAACATGTCACATTGCACCTTCTAGCAAGATATTTATTTGTTTAATACCACGGTCAGTATAAGGCTAGTCTTTCCGTAATGGCTTGGTGAGTTGATTGATGCACTTGGCAACAGTTTGAATTTGTTGTTTCTGAATAGTAATGAGCATAGTTGTATATCACATGGACTGTTTTGAGTAACATCACAGCATACCTGGTAAATTCTGCATCTTTAGTAGATAGACATGTGTTTAAAGGGTCAGACATCTCTTTCTGGGGTGTTAGTTAAAATGAAATTATGTGCTGGTTTGGAAGTATTCCTATTACAACCATGGGTACGGTTCCTATGACGTGATGCTGGTTTGGAAGTATTCCTATTAAAGTTTTCCTTAGCTAAATGGAACTCTTTTCTTTAGAACTCGAGGTGCGCCATTTAGCAAACTTCCATGGCCCTCGTAAACTTGAAAGCGCATATTCATTTTAGGCGCGCTAGTTAAATAATTCACTTTCCTAATACGGATGCATATTTATGTGACCCAAATCCAAATCTCAACGAAGTTGGAATGTGTCAAATCCACGAGTGCATTTATGTGACGTGGTTTGAGGCATGTTTTAACGACGTTGCAATTCTCCTTAAAATAATAATAGAAGCGGTTTAAAGTTAAAAAGAACATAAGTTAAAACATTTTCTAAAACCAGATAATTTAATCCAAATATGGTAGTTGAGCGACCGTGCTAGAATCACGGAACCCGGGAATGCCTAACACCTTCTCCCGGGTTAATAGAATTCCTTACTCGGATTTCTGGTTCGCGAACTGTAAACAGAGTCATTCTTTTCCTCGATTCAGGATTCTAACCAGTGACTTGGGATACCATAAATCTCCCAAGTGGCAACTCTGAAATTCTCTTAAATAATTGAATCCCGTTTTGATTGTCATTTAATTGGAAAAACTCCCTTATCTACGCCATTCACCGGGTTGTAGTAGCCAAAAGGAGGTGTGACAGCTCTTATTGTGGCCTTTGGAAGCCTTGCACCCGAAATTAAGCTATCTACCATTTATCTCGATTTTAACATTAAATCTCGTATTTTATTTAATTTATTAATTATATTTTAGATTAAATCGATTCGCTTGTGTCTAAACAATGATACAAATTTAATTATACTGTTTTACGAGTGAACAAGAGGGAGAATTGTTAGGTGTTTATCCTATTTTCTTAACATATTTGGTTTTCCTATCTTTAGAAGGAAAGGGCAACATATTCACCATAATTGAGTTTTTCTTCTTTTAGAAGAAAAATTATAAATCTCCCATATTTGGCTAATCTCTTTTCTTGGATGAAAAGATTTGGACTTCTATAATTGAGGATCCTTCCTTCTCATTCAGTAGCATCCACAATAAAGCCATATGAGGTTTGAGCATCTTGTTTAAGGAGAGAACTTTTCGAGACTAGTGTTAGTTTGTCACATGTGTTTGCCTCTCGTGAGACTGTTCTCTCGATATTTTGTACTCTCTTTTATATAGCGGACTGCTCATCTTCATCTATGGACATAGGTCAATTAATCGAACCACTTAAGTTTTGTGTCTCTTTTGGTATATTTCTCTTGTGTTGTATAATTTATTTTCGTCAAATGTTTATTTTAATAGCTTCCGCATGGCATATGATTATTTTGATCCTAACAAGTTATTGAAAGTACACGAGGATGGGGGTGAATTATTTATTTTTAAACTTAATAGTTATTAGTTGACTAGTTTTTTAATTAGTCGACTAGATGTAATAAGTTGACAGCAGTAACAACATAAAATAAGATGTTGAAAGTAAAAGCAGGAATTAAAGACACTAGAATTTTATAGTGGTTCGATTCAATATGAATAATACTCCAGTCTCCTTGGGTTAAAATGGAGTTTCTTTCAGTGAATAAGTTTCTTCGAGTACAAGGAAAATGGCGTGATCTACATGTAATGACTCGACCTGTCGTTTTAAGAATTAGCGTCTTGTTCAACGGCTTAAAACCTCTAGAAACTTCGTAATATGAATTATGACATGCTATGGTCGAGCTTGATTTTTGGAAGATTCAGAATTTACATGAAAGAATAACTCTCATTTTGAAAGCTTAAATTAAAAGAGTTCACCGAAGTTTGACTTTTGAGAAAATCACTCTGGAATAGAATTTTTGTAACTCAATAGCTTCATTTGGTAATTTTGACTTGGACATATGTTCGGACTTGGATTTGGAAGTACGCAGGACAAATTAACACGTTTTGGCGAAAGTTGGAAAAATAGAAGATTTTTTAAAAGTTTGTCTAGAAAGTTGACTTTTTGATATTGGGATCGAAATTCGATTCTGAAAATTGGAATAGCTCTGACATGTCATTTATGACTTGTGTGTAAAATTTGAGGTCAATCAGAATTGATTTGATAGGTTCCGACATCGGATGTAGAATTTAGAATTTCTTAGTTTTGACAAAGCTTGAATTGGGATGCGATTCATATTTTATGTTGTTCAATGTAATTTGAGGAATTCACTAAGTTTTTGTCATGTTATTGGACTTGTTAGCATACTTCGTTGGGATTCCATGGGACTCGGATGAGTTTTGGAAGAGTTTGGTGTTTAGAGCATAAGCAAGTAGTGATCCAGAGGTCCATTTTTAGTTCTAGAAATCAAAATTTAATTTCAAGACTTTCTGGATTTTGATAATGAATTATTGGAGCGATCTGAAAAGTTTGGTCTAATTTCATCAAGTTGCGACTGAGTTTTTAGCGCAAAACATGAGTTAATTATTTAACAAGCGAAATTGGTATCACGTTGAGTAACTGAGCTCTGAATTTAGTTTCGATTGAAGGAATAGGTTAATATTATTATTTGTGACTCATAGGTACAAGAAATCATCGAATTTCGAGTTTGTATGATGGAGTTAGAGCATTTTTAGTGAAATAAAATGCTGGTGAAATTTTCTGGGCAATTGTTGTGTTTTTCGCTGGTGCATGAACAGTACCGCATATGCGTGAATAGTACCGTAGATGTGGAACATCACCTGCTTGAACAGTACCGCAGATGCAGAACAGTAACGGCACCTATGTGAACAGTAACCTTAGATGCCAAAATGCTGGACAATGTATAAATCGAGTTGTCCGAGATTTGTACTCATTATTGGAGCTATGGAACTCGAATTCAAGCGATATTTGAGAATATTTTCACCATATGAATCGGGGTAAGTGTTCTATATTCAAAAGTGATTATATTTAATAATTCCACCATTATTTTCATCAAGTATTAGTGAATTAAATGGAAGAAATTAGAGAAAATTTGTAAACTTTTCAAAAATGAAAATTCTAGATTTGGAGGTCGATTCATTATCGAAATTTGAAAAAATTAGTGTGGTTGAAATCGTATTAGAATGGTTGTTCATATTTCATAAAACTTTTGTTGGGTTTCGGGAGGCGGGTCCCGTGTTGACTTTTGGTTGACTTTTCATGTGAAATTTTTAGTTGATGTTTTATTATCCGGAATTGCTTTCGATATATTTTAATGAAGTTATATAATTAATTTGGACAGATTTGAGCCTTCCGGAGGTCGTTTCTCGAAAGAATGCTATTTTAGAATATCGAACTAATTCTGTTAAAGTAAGTATCTTGTCTAACCTTTCGTGGGGAACTTCCCGTTAGGTTTTTGAGTCTTCTATGTTATTTGTAGTCTATGCTCGCAATATGACTAGTGTGTGCTCGGACTTATTTGTTAAAAATTTGCTCTCAAGGTTCTTAGATCGTTTTGTTCATTATGTGGGATATATTTCGATGTGATTGAGTTTCTTAATTCCTTAATTTACCTCTATATGGTCTATGCGATATTGTTAGCTTCCCTCTAACTCTTACTTGTCACTTCCCCTTATTTACCTTAGTTGAAGCGATTGTTCTTCTTATCGTATTGTTATCTTTAAATTGTAAATTCCTCTATGACTCTGTATATATATGCTAGGTGTCCAAATTGTGGTGGTTGTTGGTGTAGTTATCGCGTTCCTGTTATATCTTGTTATTTTGTTAAGGTTATTGCGCTTCTAGGTTTTTTCATGATTTTCTTGTTGTCGTGTGTTCATACTCTTGGTGGTGGAATTCCTTGTGATTGGGTCGTCGGATTATTTATTTAGTATTCCTCATGTTGATGTTGTGTGTTTACTTTGGGACTACGGATCGATATTCCAGGAGATCCCTAACATTTTTATTGAGGATACCAAGAGATCCTCGGGATACCAAGAGATCTATAGCATTTATATTGTGGATACCAAGAGATCCTCAAGATACCAAGAGATCCCTAGTAATTATATTAAGGATACCAAGAGATCCTCGGAATACCAAGAGATTCATAGTATTTATATTGAGGATACCAAGAGATTCTCGAGATACCAAGAGATCTCCAAAACTTATATTGAGGATACCAAGAGATCCTCGGGATACTAAGAGATCCCTAGCTCATATACGGAGGATATTGAGAGATCCCCGAGTATTTAAACCAATACAATTGTTTTAACCATTTAGATCCCATTACTGTTGTGATCCTTTGTGTTGGAATCAATAATGTTTACAATACCTCACCGTATTATTATACATATATTTCAATATTTTAAATTTCAATAATTATTACATTCTTAACTCAATTAGTTTCTATATCAAATTTTCCTTATAACGTCTTAGGTCGTATTTTTACTTAAAAAGAAATTTCTACTATATTTTAATTTATTGATTTTTTTTGGAAAAGGTAATGATTCATTTAATATTTTACTTTAATTGAAAGAGGTATTTTCTTTATTCAAATGATTTCTAAAATAACTTCATCTTTTCTTGTCGATTTCTTAATTGGGTTGGAAGTTGTACTCTACAGTATATTAAGTACATGAGGCTCTTTGAACATTCTTAACTGTATTGGGTTATGGAACCTATGGACTGAGTAACATGAGAATGTTGTTGCGAAATGTGAAACAGGAACATGTGGGCACAAGGTGCCGTGAGAAATATGAAAGTGGGCTGAGACCTATATTATTTATGATTATGAAATGAGACGTCACAAGGTGGTTTTTACTCGAAATGAATATATTGGAAAGATGTTTATTTGAAGGAAATATATTCGAAACGTATTTATTGGAAACTATTATATCTTAGAGATTATTACTTGAAGGATTTATAAGAGCAAGGTTTATATTTGAAGGACTTGACTAATTGAATATATTTGTATTCATTATTCGTTAAGCAATATTTTATGGTGTTTTTGTTGCCATATTGTTTATGTCACTGATTGAATAATGTTGTCATCGTTGTTAATTGCTTCATATTATTTTTGTATGCTATATTGCACGGGTTATTAGACTACTGAGTGCCTTGACTATACCTCGTCACTACTCCACCGAGATTAGTCTTGATATTTACTGGGCACCGTCGTAGTGTGCTCATAATACTCTTCTATACTTTTTTGTACAGATCCAGGTAATTGATCATTAGTGGCTGAACAGATCGTTGTGGTGGAGACTCAGTGTAAACTTGTTGTAGCGTTCACAGGCCTCGGAGTCGCCTTCAATTGTACTTATTTCCATATGTTTCCCTTTTTCGGAACAATGATGTATTTATTTTGTATAACTACTCCAAGAAAGGCTATGACTTGTAGTACGGGGTTTTAGGAATATGGTCATTGTATAAAGGATTCATTTAAGAATAATTTTAGATGTTATTATTTATTGTTGTTATTCCGTAATTATTAGGCTTACCTAGTCCTTAATATTAGGTGTCATCATGACTCCTCGGGGGGATTTTTGGGTCATGACAAGTTGATATCAGAGCTCTAGATTCATAGGTGCTACAAGTCATAAGCGAGTTTAGTAGCGTCTTGCGGATCGGTACAGAGATGTCTGTACTTATCTTTGAGAGGCTACAGAACTAGTAGGGGAAAAAATTCACTTCATCCATTCCTTATCGTGCGACATTTATTCAGCTTGAAGCATATATCTTATGTTCTTTTGCATCCACTCATGTATGGAATTGCGCACTAAGCCAATGTTTGTGATATCGTAAAAAGGTTATAAGAGATTCAGGGTTGCTCAACCATTGTTACCATGTGTCGTTCAGAATCGAGGATATGGAAGTGAAAAGAAATCTTTCAGTTGTGCGCATGGGGTGCATCAGATTTTGACATTTAGTTGATAAGTATGATCTTAAGAATGTTTAATTGGTTTCCTAATCATCACAGGTAGATGTACATGTAAAAATAATTGGTTGTATTAGAGGTTATGTGTTTCGTATAGGATTTCTATTTAGCAAATGGTATGTACTAGAAAGCCGAGACACTGGAAGAAGTGAGTTTAGCTGCTATGAGGATGACAAATGCCAAGTAAATGGCTTGAGGTGTCTTATGATTGGTGTTGTACGAGCGGTGAATGTTATTATTATGGATTATCGAAAATGTGTCATATGGTTTCGCACCAAGTGAAGGGAGTCCACTATCAACGATCAGATTGCGAGGTCATATGTTATATTAGTTTTGGCTTGATCTGTATATATGTGGTATAGAAAGGTTTTTCGAAACTTGTATATTGATTAAGAGCTGAGATTTGAATGGGATGATGATGGGACTTTTGGTGTTCACGTGTCCTTAATAATTCTACATTTCAGTATCATCATGAATGTGGAAACAATTTCAAAATACTCATAGTGCTCCAGTTGATCAGGGCACTGTCGTGGGCAGTGATCTTTAAATACACCACTAGTATGGGATTCCTACAGTGGTCACCCTAGTTACCCGAAAGAGATTCAGTATGAGCAATTTGAACGTAGATTGGTTATTATAAATATGGTGATACCAGGAATATCATGAAAAAATCTATTCCATCAGAGCGCACATGCCACATACTCCATTACAGTTACAACTCTACTCACACTAGCAATTATGGGTAGAGGTAAAGAGGGTAGATGGCGCTTAAGAGTGGAGGTGCAACCAGCTGATATATTTGCTACAGCATAGCTGAGGTCGCTTCACCAGATGGTGTCATTACAAGTACGATCTCGAGTTACTATAAAGAAACAATTTCTTTAACTTGATTCGGTTCTGAGTATCGAGACAAGTCCTCCTAATATGCTCCAATCATAAGTGAGCTTCGTAATCTTAAATTTACTTATGTGAATACTTCTTTTGGGAGATTATATGTAGATAGTTATGTCTATCATTATGTGTTGGTCACTAAAAATAGTTGTCAGGTTAAAAGTGACTTTTGTTAATCAATCCGATGAGTCGGATGTAATTTCAAAATAATTGATTTTAGTTGTAAATTATATGCCCTACCAACATGAGGGATCATTGTATGTTATGATTTTGTTTAACAGAAATTTATTTAGAAGAAGAAAGAAAGGAAATGAAAAAAAAAATCAGTTGACACAATGTGCAAAATACTTGTGATTTAGAGTTGAGGACGAGATCCTCACATTTTATATGATACGAAATATTTAAACCGGGCTACAAGTTGTGGTGGATGTTATATAAAGACGAGGTCCTTGTGGTGAAAATTTTATGTATTTAAAATTCTCCCTTGTGAAAAATTAAATTTTTATTATTACAGTAGTACTTATAGGGAGTCATGCCTATGAGGCTTATTTAAAAATATTCTTGTATGAATACTTCTGTGCATAATTTTCCAAATTGTATTTTAGTTATTGAATTTTAGCCTACGAGGTGAATGTCCAGCTGGCATTAAATAGTTTGTTAATTTGTGTAAGTAATTATAAGGTCTTCATGCCTTGTTCTTGGTAAAAGTAGAGGTTTGAAATGAGATTTTGCTAACCTGAGGTTAATTGGCAATTTTGTAATCGATTATGTACAACTATTAAAACCAAAGATGTGGTTAAGGTCATGCACATGATGTGTTCCATGTCCAAATATCTTCATGATAATGTCACGCAAGTGATGTAGAGATTAGTTTTATTGGTATATACATTGTGGGGATTTGTTGAGTTGTGGATGTGTTGTAAGGAGTTGTTTTGGTGTTACTCTGACCGCTGGATAGTCCCAATTACATGGGAGACTCTGCTGAAGTTTCTGAAAAATTTGGGAGTTAGAAAAATTTAGGATATTGAGATTTGCGAAGAAAGAGATAAGTTAAGTTGTGTACTTAGTGACGAATGACCCTAAGTGGGAGAGAATGTAACATAAATTTTGAAGTATTTAAGCACCATTAAAAGTTGATGTGTGTGGACATAAGACAAATATTGTATGTCGATGTGAAAATTTTGACCATTCTGAAAATGTTTGGAGAGTAAGAAATTTGGTATTGAAGTTTGCAAATATGGATAAAGGAAATAATCTCAATTTAGATGGTGTTGTCTAACTTATGTCGAATGTGGTAACGTGAGATTGACCGGGAGTATAGTAAAACTAAAATCATCAATTTGGAACCCATAATGATTCTTAATAGGTTCGAGAACGAACGTTTGTTTAAGAGGTAGAGAATGTAACAACTCGACCTGTCATTTTAAGAATTAGCGTCTCGTTCAATGGCATAAGACCTCGAGAAGATTCGTAATATGAATTATGACCTTCATGTATGGTCGAGCTTGATTTTTGGAAAATTCAGAATTTAAATGAAAGAATAACTCTCATTTTGGAAGCTTAAATGAAAAGAGTTTACTGGAGTTTGACTTTTGAGCAAACGACTCCGGAATAAAATTTTATAACGCCAATAGCTTCATTTGGTACTTTTGTACTTGGACATATGCTCGGATTTAGATTTGGAAGTCCGTAGAACTATTTAACACATTTTGGCGAAATTTGAAAAAAGTAGAAGATTTTTGAAAAGTTTTACTGGGGAATTGACTTTTTGTTATCGGGATCAAAATTTGATTATGTAAATTGGAACAAATCTGTTATGTCATTTATGACTTGTGTGTAAAATTCGAGGTCAATCGGAATTGATTTGATAGGTTTAGGCATCGAATGTAGAATTTAGAATTTGTTAGTTTTGAATAAGCTTAAATTGGGGTGCGATTCATGTTTTATGTTGTTCAATTTCGAGGCACTGACTAAGTTTGTGCCATATTATGGGACTTGTTAGTGTACTTCGTTGGGATTCCATGGGGCTCCGATGAGTTTTGGAAGAGTTTTTGGAAGAATTTTTGGAAGAGTTTGGTGTTTTGAGCATAAGCACGTAGTAATCCAAATGTCCATTTTTAGTTCTAGAAATAAAAATTTAATTTTGAGACTTTATGGATTTTGATAATAAATTATAGGAGCGATCTGGAAAGTTTGGCCTAATTTCATCAAGTCACTGTTAAGTTTTTAGCACAAAACATGCGTTAATTGTTTAAAGAGCGAAATTGGTATCACACTGAGTAACTGAGCTCTGAATTTAGTTTCGATTGAAGGAACATGTTATTATTATTATTTGTAACTTATAGGAACAAGAATCATTGAATTGCGAGTTCGTATGATGGAGTTAGAGCATTTTTAGTGAAATAAAAAACTGCTGAAATTTTATAGGCAATTGCTATGTTTTTCGCATGTGCTTGAACAGTACCGCACCTACGTGAACAGTACCGCATATGCGTGAATAGTACTGCAAATGCGGAACCGCACCTGTGTGAACAGTACCGCATATGCAGAACAGTAACCGCACCTGCGTGAACAATAACTGCACGTGCAAAAATGCTGGATAGCGTATAAATCGAGCTGTCCGAGAATTTTGCTCATTTTTTGAGCTATGGAGCTCGGATTGAAGCGATTTTTGAGATGATTTTTACCATATGGATTGGAGTAAGTGTTCTATATCTAAAAGTGATTACAATTAATAATTCCATAGTTATTTTCATCAAGTATTAGTGAATTAAATGGAAGAAATTGGAAAAAATTTGTAAACTTTTCAAAAACGAAAATTCTAGATTTGGAGATCGATTCATTATAGGAATGTGATAAAATTAGTATGATTGAACTCGTATTGGAATGAGTGTTCATATTTTATAACGTGTTTGTCGGGTTCCAAGAGACTGGTCCCGCATTGACTTTTGGTTGACTTTTTAAGTTTTTATATGAAAACTTTTAGTTGATGTTTTAGTATTCGGAATTGTTTTTGATACATTTTAATGAAGTTATACAATTAATTTGGATAGATTTGAGCCTTTCGGAGGTCGTTTCACGAAAGGCTATTTTGGAATATCAGACTAACTCCGTTAAGGTAAGTATGTTGCCTAACCTTCTGTGAGGGACTTCCCCTTAGGTTTTTGAGGCTTTTATGCTATTTGTAGTCCGTGGACGCGAGGTGACGAGTGTGTGCTCGGACTTATTTGTGAAAAACTTTCTCTCAAGGTTCTTAGTTCCTTATGTTCATTATGTGAAAAATATTCCGCTATATTTGAGTTTTTTATTTGCTTAATTTACCTCTACATGGTCTATGTGATGTTGTTAGCTTTCCTCTAACTCTTACTTGTTACTTTCCCTTATTTACCTTAGTTGAAGCGATTGTTCTTCTTATCGCATTGTTATCTCTAAATCGTAAATTCCTCTATGACTCCGTGTATATATGCTAGGTGTCCAAATTGTGGTAGTTGTCGGTGTAGTTATCACGTGCCTGTTATGTCTCGTTGTTTTGTTAAGGTTATTGTGCTTCTAGGTTTTTCCGTGATTTTCTTGTTGCCATGTGTTCATACTCTTGGTGGTGGAATTCTTTGTGATTAGGTTGTTGGATTATTTTTGAGTATTCCTCATGTTGATGTTGCGTGTTTACTTTGGGACTACAGATCTATATTTTGGGAGATCCCTAACATTTATTTTGCGGATACCAAAAGATTCTCGAAATACTAAGAGATCCCTAGCATTTATAAGAGATCCCTAGCAATTATATTGAGGATACGAAGAGATCCCCGGGATACCAAGATATCCCTAGCATTTATATTGAGGATACAAGAGATTCTCGGCATACCAAGAGATCCCTAGCATTTATATTGAGGATACCAAGGGATTCTCCGGAAACCAAGAGATCCCAGCACTTGTATTGAGGATACCAAGAGATCCTCGGGATACTAAAAGATCCCTAGCTCATATACAAAGGATACTGAGAGATCCCCGAGTATTTACACCAATTACAATTATTTTAACTGTTTAGATTCCTTTACTGTTATGATCCTTTGTGTTGGAATCGACAGTATTTACAATACCTCGCCATATTTTTATACATATATTTCAATATTTAAAATTTCAAGAATTGTTATATTCTTAACTCAATTAGTTTCTCAATTAAATCTTCCCTAGAACGTTTGAGGTCGTATTTTTACTTAAAAATAAATTTCTACTGTGTTTTGATTTATTGATTTCTCGTGAAAAAGGTAATGATTCATTCAATATTGTACTTTAATTGAAAAAGGTATTTTCTTTATTCAAATGATTTCTAAAATAACTTTATCTTTTCTTGTTGATTTCCTATTTGGGTTGGAAGCTATGCTCTACCTTATATTAAGAAAATGAGACTCTTTGAACATTCTTAATTCTATTCAGTTATGGATCCTATGGACTGAGTAACATGAGAATGTTGTTGCGAAATGTGAGACAGGAACATGTGGGCACAAGGTGCTATGAGAAATATGAAAGTGGGTTGATACCTATATTTTTTTATGATTATGAAATGAGGCGTCATAGTGTGACCTTTACTCGAAATAAATATATTAGAAAGATGTTTATTTGAAGGAAATATATTCGAAACATATTTATTGAAAAGTATTATATCTTTGAGATTATTATTTGAAGGATTTATAGGCGCAAGGTTAATATTTGAAGGACTTGACTAATTGATTATATTTGCATTCATTATTTGTTGAGCAATACTTATAGTGTTCTTGTTGCCCTGCTATTTATGTCACTGGTTGAATAATGTTGTCATCATTGTTAATTGCTTCATGTTATTTTGTATGATGTATTGCATAGGTTATTAGACTAGTGAGTGTCTTGACTGTACCTCATCACTACTTCACCGAGGTTAATCTTATTACTTACTGGGCACCACTGTGGTGTGCTCATGCTACTCTTCTGTATAATTTTTTGTATAGATCTAGGTATTTGATCGTTAGTGCCTGTACAAATCGTTGTGCTGGAGACTCAAGGTAAATCTGTTGCAGCGTTCGCAGGCCTCAAACTCACCTTCAATTGTACTTATTTCCATTTGTTCCATTGTTTCGGAACACTGATGTGCTTATTTTGTATAACTACTCCTAGAAAGGCTTATGATTTGTACTATCGGGATTTGGGAATACGGTCATTGTATAAAGGATTCATTCGAGAAGAATTTTAGATATTACTTATTGTTGTTATTCCGCAATTGTTAGGCTTACCTAGTCCCTAAGACTAGGTGCCACCACGACTCCTTCGGAGGGATTTTTGCATCGTGACACTGCGCCGATAGCTCAGTTCCTATATCACTCGTCTCTTTTGGTATAATGCCTCACTAGTGTTGTTCTCTCTTTCTTCTCTAATTTGTTACACAACAGGTCTTAGTAGAACTACAATGTTTGTTGTAGTAAGCAAAGAGAGGGTGTTTGGTTCGATCAAAGTATATATGCTAAGGAGTGATTACAAATTTAAATACTTTGAGAGAGGCTTGAATTCTAGAAAGATTTGCCAACCCAAGAGATTTGATCATTGGAAAGAGATTGATTCTTTCCAAGAATAAAGTTATTCTGCAACGACTCTTTTGAACATGATGCTATGAAGGTTTTCCTTGTGCGTGAGCCCGGAATCTTGATCCTCCCATATTTAGATGCTTGCTTGAATATTCGGCAAGATCTTCAATATACTTAATTTATTTGATTCCTTTAGTTTTACCTTGATTGATCACATCAGTATCTTCTCATTGATTCTTCTTCTTTATCGCGTCTCTTTTTTCTTGACGTCCTCTGATGGATTCTGTCAATCTTATATATCAATCCATACATTCCTTGATCATTGCTGATTGATTTATCCAATCTTAAATGCTATCCAAAAGTTCCTATACAAAAGATAAATATATTATTTTTATCATTAAAAATAGATCTGACAATTACTACTTAAAAAGTTACAGAAACGTTGTACTCCAACATATCTAAATATTGTAATATAATGCCAAAAATTAAAGTTGGTAAATAATAAATTGGCTGAGAAAAATATATTAAAACGAGCAATTGTTTTGTTTTTCTATTATGGGGTATTTCTTTGGTTGGCAAGCTCATTTTAAGAAAATGGGTTATAGTCGAATCGGATCCAAATGATCGGTAGGAACGGCAGAATTAGAAAAGTTCCATCCATTGTGAAACCTTGTCAACGTTCAAAGAGGATAATATTCTTTCATGAAATAAATATATTATATTTTTCATTTAATTTGTAGTATTTACGTAAAAACAGGTGTACATGAAGACAATTATTGTTAAGAATCAGAGACCCACCAAATTCATTTTCTCTTCATATTTCATAACAAGAATTGCTACTCAATATATCTAAAAAAAGGCATCCTATTTTATTATTTACAGGATTAAAAGTAATTAGATTTGTTCAAAGCCTTTTCCAATATTTTGTAAAATTACATATTTGGAAGAAGAATTAAAACTTATAGCTTTAACATTTTATTGTCAGATTTTAGAAATTTCTCAGAAAAACAATCTTCTTTGATCCTGTAACCACCAAAATGTAATTGAACAAACCATTTGAATTGTAAAAAATAAAGACAATAATAGAGAAAATTCTGGAATACAAATCTTGAAAACTTAAAAGTGAAGTGCATATATATTTTGTCACGTTACATGTACAATGTATACTAATATTTCAAAAATATAATGGGGTAAAATTCTGTTTTTCTCTTATTGGGTTCTTTTAAATTTAGTCAAGTGAAACATTTTGCCCACTCAAATACTTATAGTTGTTGAGCTATCATTAGCACATTATTTTCTGACCAATTTAGCGGTGATAATTGTTATGGTTGCTGTGATGTTGTAGCTGGACTGTATTAGATTGAAAATATAATTCATTACCTATTTTAACAAAAAACTGTACGGATTATCTGTGGAAGCTTTTCAATATATTGTCATCACAAACCAGTGAAATAAACACCAAAATTTATGAAACTATAACTAATAATCTCACATCCTAAATACAAAAAAACATATTAAATTTCTGAGTAATGTTTTCAAGTGTATATTATTTATCTCCTCTTTTATCCTTTTTTACCGTTTAAATTTGGAAACGTTTAGTCTTTTCAGACATAGTAATATTTATTTAACACTAAATATGCTAATAGCTAAATATTTAAAGAAAACAAAATATTCGACTTATCATAAAAGCAAGGGGTTTATCACAATTGGGTGTCGGTAATGAAACTTTGCCAAATGCCTAATTTAAGCTGTCATAATATTAATTAGGTTCAAATGTCGTTGAAAGTGTCGTCATTATCTTTGATTCTTCCTTATATAGATCACTTGTTTATTTATTACTCTTAAGATTTGAAACTATTTCATTCATGTACATTACTTTTATTATGTAGAATAACATAGATAGTTAGTAAATAATTTTCATTTCCAAGTAAGAAGTTGTAAGTTTGAGTCTTTTTAAAAGTAAAATGAAAAGTTTTTGAAAGAAATAATGCCTATGATTTATGTGAAAATAGCCTTTTTATTCAAGATTAGGAATAATATATGTATACATATTATCCTATACTTGATTATTATTATTATATGGAAGTTACTTTTATTAATTCAATAGAAAGAAAAAAGAGAAAAGAAAACCCAGTTAGTTAATTATCAACAGGAAGAAGAAACCGGTTCGGTTCTTATGGCAAATTAAAGTTGTTCGAGAAAAATGGGCCGCAAGTGTTATAAAACAATAAAAGAAGAAGAGCAATATTGCAGAGAAAGAAAGAGAGAGAAAATTCTTATTAAATTTTGGGGTGATTTACAATGTGGTAATACCCGTCTATTTATAGGAGGAAAAATGACTTAGCCTTAAAGTAAAATACTCTACAAGATAGACATTCACTCTACTTAGAATTATATTCTTAACACTCCCCCTTGAATGTCTACTCAATAAGTAATGTGCCTCATTAAAAATTTAACTAGAATAAAACCCAATGGGAGAAAAAATTCTACAAAAGGAAAAAGAGCACACATGTTTAGAAATGTGCCTATTGGTTGCCTCGTTAAAACCCTTATAAGGAAAACTCAGTGGGACAAAACCTTGTAAGGAAAAAAGAGTGCAACGCGCATTAACTCCCCTGAAGAGAGCATCAATTCACATCTTTGAGCCTTCACATCCTAATCTTGTGCACTAACTTCTTGAAGGTTGACGTCGGTAGAGTTTTGGTGAATAAATCAGTCATATTAACTCCAATGAATATATTGCACCTTGAAAATCCTCACTATCACATTATCATGCTTATAGTTATAGCAAGATACAAATGTGCACAAATTGCATTTAGCATGTGGTACTTCAAGACCAAAAACTATATATGCTTTAAGCGGTTTACGTCCTTCAAGAATTGTCATATAAGTTAAGCCATATAAGTCATCTAAAGAGGCTTTAGTGCATATCAAGTTTTTATGTCTTGCATAGATGTATAAGATATCGAAAACTGATTGCACATACCATTGACTTTATACTTTCAAGTATTTGAACTACATGTCTAAAACGACATGTCTTTCATATGGAATCAATTCTACTTGAATTGTATCTCTTCCATTTGGCCAATACTTTTGTGTCTATATTCGATAGACTTAAGATCCTCATATATACTTAGCGCTCTGATAGATGTCGTCGGCGAACATGTTATATCGGTTCCAATAAATTTTCATAAAGACATAACATAGAGATCTCTTCATTCATATATTCAGGTACCTGAATCTCTCATGAGATTTTATGAAGTGTTATGTCATGTGACCTTCTAGATCACTTGACTCCTTTATTATGATCATTTTGATAATTTGCTCATCTTCTTTATCAAGAAGTTTATTTGAAATCGATTTGTCTATACGCTTTAAGCGTACCATAGACTTTGTACTTCTAGTACTTAATATGAGCATTTGCAATGAGAATATAGTTACTTTCTTTGGGTCAATAAATGTGTATGTCATGCTTTGCAATATATTGCAAACAAATTATCTTTTTATGAACTTCAAGTTCATATTATCGTAATCGAGGATCTAGATATACAACTAATAATTCATTCCACGTAACGTTTTCTGAACTGTTTATCATGTATCCCCCTCATGTTAGAAAAACTAACTTATTTCCTCAATTTTGAGAATCCATCTTTGTGCATTATAGTGTTAATGAAAATATATACATCGCACATCAATAATAATAGAGTTATTTGGTTCCTGACCCTGAACCACTTGTGAGGGGAGAATGTAATATACTTTTGTTTATAACATATATCAAACGGATATAGATAACTTTGTTCTCATAAGCAATAGTTTAGCTATTAAGCGGAGACACTCAATAAATTATTTTGCTAAACCAACTATAATGTAAACCAACTTATCAAGATGAACTATCTTAAATAGAAAATCTGGAAATTGTGCTCTAAATTGAATTATTGAGCAAGTTACCTTGCAAAACACTATGTTGCGGGTTAATAATAACCGCACATGTAACCATCTCATAGATGCATCTTATGTGGTGTACATGGCAGGTGAATGGGCCCATATTCACCTTTGATATTTCCAGAATTTATGGGATTCAATCCCAATTTTAGTTGGTCAATTAATTAATGAGAACAAGCAATATAAGAGAATCTGTAATGAACTTTCTAGTTCTTTAACACTTACTCATGTGAATTCTCTATTATTTTTGCACATCATATTTAAATTGATATGACTAAACTGATTATGCCAACTGAATAAATTATCAATATTGATAAGTTCATGTTTACACCATGACATGTGCAATTATCAATAAACTCCATGTTTATTATGATATGGGTTTTATATCAATAAAGTTCTACTTTATTGTGGCATTCTTTTATTTGTGTAGTACAAACTGGAGAATAAAGCGGGTAGCTTTTCGCATACATATTAATAGAAGATATCAAATCTCTCCTTTATTTATTGTCTCAATATAATCAATCGCTTTCGCATATACTTTGGAAACTGAATAAGTTTCTTTGAAACTTACTATAATACAATACCTTATTGGTAATCAATTGTGTTTCTCCAAAATAATATAATTGGCTCTTACAGAGTTCTCAATTAATTTGGTACTATCACATGTTAATCAATATCCATATAGTGAATATTTATTTTAAAGAGAAAATTGTACTATTATGGTCATGGTCAAAATTATATGCAAGATATGTTTCTTGCATTATTATTGTCCTTTAATTACATCGCCAAAATATTTTGGCGTACAATAGGTACGTGATCAATGACCATTCATGCCATAATAATAATATTATTTTCTTATATCATCTCAAACCTCCTACTAGAGGCGAGTGTTGTATATTCACTACCACTAGCACGTTCATATTCTTCCACGAATGAATATGTATTCATAAATTAGATGTTGTCATACTCACATCATGAATGGATCATTATCATCTATAGATGCTTTATAAAATCTCATATTGTCAAATTGATGACAAATATTACTTTCGCAGAGTGAATGATTATTTTGAAAATCATTATTATCTTCATTATCACAATAATGACGATTATAATTTCGTCTATTGCCACGTCCACATCCATTGATACCTTCACGGTAATAATTTTGTCTTCTTTCAGACTTATCACATACTGCTATCACATTCTCTATAGGGAATGAGAATGGAGCAAATTCAATGGGACATATTTTCAATTCTTTATCTACAATCATACGTGATTTTGATCATGGCAAGGCATAGAAATTTTACCACTTTGGGTGGTTATAATTTCTTCCAAACTCCATTAAAGTTGAAATCAAAATTTATCGTCTTTGCTTGTATTTAAAATTAAATTATAGAATGACAAAAATTAGAAAGAGAAAAGTAAAATACTTACCTTAAATCCAGAATTTAATCATGAAAGAAGAGCATATAACATTTGACGATCATTATTCTCAATCCCAAAGCTTCTACTCAATTGGTTAGAGTCTCGTGCTGATAACGTGTTATAAAACAATAAAAGAAGAAGAAGAACAATATTGCATCGAAAGAGAGATAGAGAGAAAATTTTTATTGAATTTTAGGGTGATTTACAATGGGATAATACAGTTCTATTTATAGGAAGAAAAATGACTTACCATCAAAGTAAAATTTTTTACAAAATAGACATTCACTTTAATTGGAATTATATTCTTTTAACACAAAGGGCTTTTTGGGCAACAGAGTCGTCTTCCACTACTAGTAATGGCAGAATCTTAATTAACATGAAATGAGAAGGTCATTTTAGTCAATTCGTTTGGACCTTTTGTATTATCTAGGCGATGCCGTCATGAAACAATGAACCAGATGATGAACTAGATTCTCCTGTTGGGTGAGAAGAATTGATGGCATCCCTAACTAAATATTCTGATCCCTAAACTAAAGGGCATATTCCTTATTTTTAACTTTCTGTTATGAAATAATATAAAAGACAAGAACAATAATGCAAGAATAAGAACAATATAGAGAGAGAATAGGGAGAGAGAGAAGTATTCTTATTAATACTTGGGGTGATTTACAATGGGGTAAGACCCCTCTATTTATAGGAAGAGGAATGACTTAGCTTCAAGCTAAAACTCTTAGACATTCACTCTAAATAGACTTCTATTTTATAACACTCCCCCTTGAATGTCTATTCAATAATGTGCCTCATAAAACCTTAAAACCAAAACCCAATGGGAAAAATTAAAGTAAAGGAAAAAGAGTACACATGTTTGAATATGCGCCTATTGGTTGCCTCGTTAAAAACCTTGCAAGGAAAACCCAGTGGGAAAAAACCTTGTAAGGGAAAAAGAGTGCAACGCGCATTGACTCCCCCTAATGAGTACATCAATTTATATCCTTGAGCATTTGCATTCCAATCTTGTGCACCATCTTCAAAACGATCTTTTGTAGAGATTTGATAAATAAATCAACCATATTGACTTGAATAAATATTCCGCACCTTGAAATTATCATTCTTGATAGATATGAACATCTTCATATAATGTCGTGGAATAACTCTTCAATATCTCCATAGATGCATTCTCAATGCCATCATGCTTATAGTTATAGCAAGATTCATATGTACACAAATTGTACTTAGGATGTGGTACTTCAGGACCACGAATTGCATATGCTTCAAGCAACTTAAATCTTTCAAGTTAAGTCATATAAGCCATATAATAGACTTTAGATGCATATCAAGTTTTCCATGTCATGCTAGACAAATAAGATATCGAAAACTGACTATACATACCTTTGACTTTATACTTTCAAGCATTTGAACTATAGGTTCAAAACTACATGTCTTTCATATGGAATCAATTCTTCTTGAATTGTATCTCTTCCATTTAGTTACTTTCTTTGGGTCAGCAAATGCGTATAGCATGCTTTGCAATATGTTGCAATTGAATTATCCCTTTTATGAACTTCAGGTTCATATCATGATATTCGGGGATATACATATACAAATGATAATTCATCCCATGTAACATTTTCTCAAGTGTTTATCATGTCACCCCCTCATGTTAGAAAAGCTAACTTGTTTCCTCAACTTTGGGAAATCATCTTTGTGCATTATCATGTCAATATACATGGCACATTAATAATAAGATAAAATTATTTGGTTCCTGACCCTGAACCACTTGTGAGGGGAGAATATACTCTCGTATACAACTTATATCAAACTGATATATATATAACTTTGTTCTCATAAGAAACAGTTTAGCTATTAAGTGGAAGCACTCAATAATTATCTTGCTAAACCAACTTTGATATAAACCAACTTATCAAGATGAACTGTCTTGAGTAGAGAATCTGGAAATTATGCTCGAAGTTAGATTACTGAGCAATTTACCTCGCAAGCACCAGCCAGGCTGCGGGTCAATAACAATTGCGCATGTAACCATATCATAGATGCATCATATGTGGTATACATGGCAGGTGAATGGGCCCATATTCACCTTTGATATTTCCAGAATTTATGGGCTTCAACCCGAACTCTTTAGTTGGTCAGTTCATTAATGAGAACAAGTGATACAAGAGAATTCATAAAGAACTTTCTAGTTCTTTAATATTCACCTATGTGAATTTGCACATCATACTTAAAATGAGATGGCTAACACGAATGTCAATTGAATAAATTATCAATATTGGTAAACTTCAAATTTACACCATGACATGTGCACTTATCAATAAACTTCAGGTTTATTATGACATGGGTTTTTATACCAATAGATATCCACTTTATTGTGGCATTCTTTCTTTTGTGTAGTACAAACTGGAGAACAAAGCGGGTAGCTTTTCATATGCAAATTACCCCGCTACAAGTTGTAGTAATAGGAGATATCAAAGCCTTCCTTTATTTATAGTCTCAATATAATCAATCGCTTTCGCGTGTACTTTGGAAACTGAATAAGTTTCTTTGAGACTTACTACAGCACAATACTCAATTGTGTTTCTCCAACATAGTAATAATTGGCTCTTCTAGAGCTCTCAATTAATTTTGTACTGCCACAGATTCATCAACATCCATGTGGTGAATATCTTTCTTAAAGAGAAAGTTATACCATTATGGTCATGTCAAACTTATATGCAAGATATGTTTCTTGCATTATCGTTGTCCTTTAATAGTCATTTTTCCAAAATACTTTGGCGTACAATAGGTACGTAACTAACAATCATTCATGCCATATATCATCTCAAACCTCCTTTCTAGGGGTGAGTGTGGTATCATCTTAAACCTCCTTCTAGGGGTGAGTGTGGTATATTTAATACCAATTTCATGTTCATATTCTTCCAATAATGAATATGTATTCGTGAATCAGATGTTGTCACATTCACTTCGAGGATATGTGATTTTGTTATCCTTTTCAAATCTATAAATGCGTCAGGCATTTGATTTGCTATTCTTTGCAAATGGATAATCTTTTGTGCCTCTTTCACAAATAGAGGTATGTGGATCAAGATGAGATAATGATGCATTTTTCCACAAAATTTCCCGTTTGGTTTCACCAACTTCTCCCCCTAATTTTGGAAAAAGTGTCTCATCAAATTGACAGTCTGCAAATCGTGCAGTGAACAAATCTCCTATCAATGTTTCGAGGTAGCGAATAATGGAGGGCGATTCAACCTCAACATATATTCCTAACCTTCTTTGCAGACCCATTTTGGTGCGGGATGGCGGTGCTAAAGGCACATATACTGCGCATCCAAAAATTCTTAAATGGGATATATTGGGTCCATGACCCAAAACCAATTGCAACGGGGAATATTTGTGTCAATTCGTCAGTCAGAGACGAACTAGCATTGCTGTATGTAAAATGGCGTGTCCCGAAACCGAAGTGGGCAGCCGACAAACTAAAATGCTGCATGCAAAATGGCATGAACCCAAACCAAAGTGGGCAGCCGACGAACTAGTATTGCTGCATGCAAAATGGCGTGAACCCAAACCGAAATGGGCAGCCTCGTTTTCATGAAGAATTCAAGATTATTCTCATCTATTGTCTCAATATGATATCCATTTTGAATGATATCTTTAAAACTCAACAAGTTCTTCTTAGACTTGGAGGAGAATATTGCATTCTCTAAGATAAACGTCGTGCCTTTGGGCAGAGTTACAGTTGCTCTTCCTGAGCCTTCAATCAATTTACTTCCCATGGTTTGACATATAAAAGAAAATATACGAACATGAGAATAAACAACTTCAATCCGTTTGTGTCACATAATATTTTCAAAATCTGCTGATGTCATTTGACTAAAATAAATCAGATATGTTATCCATATTTGATTACTTTGCAGTTTGAAAATTTCAGTTTAAACATTTTCTTCAAACAATCGATTGTTAAACACAAACAATCGATTGTTGAACATTGACAATCGATTGTTAAACACACACAATCGATTATTTGCTATTTTGAAAAACTTCAGATCACTGTCTTAAGACAATCGATTGTTATGCATAGACAATCGATTGTTGGCTATTTTGAAAAATTTCAGAACACTGTTTTAAGACAATCGATTGTTAAACATAGACAATCGATTGTTGACTATTTTTGAAAAATTCCAGATCATACTGTTTTAAGACAATCGATTGTTAAGCATAGACAATCGATTGTTGACTATTTTGAAAAATTTCAGATCACACTGTTTTAAGACAATCGATTGTTAAACATAGACAATCGATTGTTGATGATTTTTGAAATATTCCAGATTACACTATCTAACAACAATCGATTGTTAGACATAGACAATCGATTGTCGATCAATTGTTTTTCAGCTTTAATGCGAAAATATTAGATAATCGACTAGTTTTTCAGGTTAGTCGATTACCTCTACTGGAAATTAAAAATATTATTGATGTTTGAGCATATTGAAACATTCTAAAGAACTAATACTAACATTATATCATAAATTAACTAATACGAGTTAGTACTAATGGCTATTAGTTTATTCATTCACTAATACAAACAAGTAAAATAAAATCAAATAGCTCCATCTTCTTTCATCACGGATCCATCACCGATTAGGTGGTCTATCTTCCCTCGGGTTGCTCAAAGGAGTCTGCCACATCCAAGTGGGTGATCTCAAAGTTGTCGTCAGAGACAAAATTCGTTTCAGGGCGTTTACTCTTTCGAGATGCTTGATAAAGGTCAACCAAAAGTTATGGTATACGGCAAGCCTTTGACCAGTGCCCGTTTTCACCGCAACGATAATATATAGTTTATAAACTATTTGCTTTTGGGTTCTTATCGTATCGTGCTTGTGGCAGAGTGACCAACTTCAGGTTGTCATATCTCTTCTTTAAGCCATTCCACAAGATAGGTAGTTCTTTGACGGTGAGATATTCAATCTTCAAACCTTCATCAAGGTGATGGCGCAAGAAATTCAAGGCCTTAGCATAGTTTCAAACCTTCATCAAGGTGATGGCGCAAGAAAATCAAGGCCTTAGCATAGTTTCAAACCTTCATCAAGGTGATGGCGCAAGAAAATCAAGGCCTTAGCATAGTTTCAAACCTTCATCAAGGTGATGGCGCAAGAAAATCAAGGCCTTAGCATAGTTTTGGGTGGATGCATTATTTCTGTCTTTAATGGCGTCTCCAAGACCCATTGCATCCAAATGGATTTCAGCATCCAACACCCATGTCATGTAGTTCTTGCCCGAAATTTCAAGGACAACGAACTTTCTTTTCATAATGTCAGACATGCTTTCTATATATATCTATACAGCAAATTCCAATGAAAACAACTTTATAGTCATAATTTCTAATGCAACATAATCATTCATAATTGTAAAGTTTTACAAAGCTAAGCTCTCTTAATACCAAATGAGTCTACTGGATTCCAAACTAGCATACACGCAAATTCAACACAAGAGGGTCTTATGGGCATTGATTCTACCATGAGTTGGAGATGCAAGCTTCAATAGGGAATTCTATCATAAATTCAAGACAGAACACAACTACGCATACAAGATTCAATCACATAAGACTATTTTAGACCCAATGAACTGAACTAAAATAAGTAACTTGCAAGATATTAAACACATACAGTTGTAACAATTATAATGTAGATAGTTTAGCTACTAACAAAGTAGACTAAAGTGGTTGCGCGTATTAACATGAATCATATTGTATGGCTGACATGCAATAGACAGAATAGGAGGCTATATAAGTATATTCATGCTTCTAGAATTTGATAGACCAAACGACTAAGAGAAGAAATTCTGAAACATATTCGACAGTAAGGATTATAATGCACTCTTGAGCTTCACGCATGAACAAAGACATATAGGCATGATTCCTACTAAATATATAACTAACACCAATCGAATGAACTGACCACGCATTTGAAGTTAAGCCACATCAATATTAAAACTATGTAGTGAAGAATACTAACCAGTCGGCGATTTGAATGAGGCAATTAAGAAATAATTCAAAGGTAATTGTAATGGCGAATTACCAAATATTCGAATAGCTGATATTTCTTGAAACGGTAGAGTCTCGTGCTGATAACGTGTTATGAAATAATATAAAAGACAAAAACAATAATGCAAGAATAAGAACAATATAGAGAGAGAATAGGGAGAGAGAGAGAAGTATTCTTATTAATACTTGGGGTGATTTACAATGGGGTAAGACCCCTCTATTTATAGGAAGAGGAATGACTTAGCTTCAAGCTAAAACTCTTAGACATTCACTCTAAATAGACTTCTATTTTATAACACTTTCTATTTTATTTCTCAAGTATTCAATTTGAAGCGCCGATTAATTTAAATTTATATTATATAAAATTATTTTCTATTAATTTTATTTTTTAAGAACCCGAGTAAAACCTCTTTTATCCCTTCACTCTCGATGGTTTTGTCATTAGTAACAATTTTTTACTCGCTGCCACTATATAAAGAAAAAGAACATTGATACCATGGAGGTACCAAAACAATCAAGCTGGCTGGTGAGAAAGATTTTTGGAGCAAGGGATTGGTGGAAAAATGAAACATATCATTGCATTTATGCTGCCAAATTGGGAGTTACAACATCAGGAAGGCATACTTACATGCTACTCCACAGTATGCCAAAGTCGAATGGAAAAAATTGGTAATGATATCAGGGGTGCTGCCTAAACAGAAATTCATTTTATGGTTAGCACTACACAAAAAACTGGCAACAGTTGACAGACTAGAAAGATGTGGTACTCACACCGATCAAGCATGTAAACTGTGTGGGAGAGACCTTATAGAGACACATGATCACCTCTTCTTTGAATGTCATTACTCACAGAAGCTGTGGCAATGTTTGTTACAGTGGCAGAAGTTTAAAAGAGTAATCAACACTTGGGAACTAGAGGTTCAATGGGTCTCGGCCAGAGTGAACAATAGGCATCCCAGGAAATCCATTCTAGCAATGATGTTTGCAGTAACTGTATACAACATTTGGATGGAAAGGAACGAAAGAAGATTTCGACAGTCGAGCAAAGATGCGGCAGATAGAGCACGACAGATTGCTATCTAAGTGCATATCATTGGAATAAAGAAGCCAAAGTGGCGAAACACCCTACAAACCATGAACTACTACCCAATGTAATAGTCACATTAGGTGAGTAGTTAAACACCTATAGGTGTAGAGTAGCTAATTGAATAATTATGAGAGCTGTTCTATAATCACAAAACAACAATTGATGTACGTTAAAGTTGGTTGAATACAAAAATTTTCCCTTTGACCAAAAATAACTTTTTACTCGGTCATTGTTACTGTCATTTCTTACATTACACATCCATTCTATACTGTTCTTTTACCATTATACAACCTACTATTATAGGGTCGCTGCTTATCTAAACAGTGTCACATCAATCTAACGAGAAAATAGGTTCATAATCCTGGTACATTTTCTCTCACTTGTGACTTAGGGAAATGAAAAAGGAAAGAAAAGGTAAAATCCTTGTGGTTTTCCTGTGTACATTTGAACATCACGATGTTGTACATACTATATGGAGTACTTTTTCTTTTTCGTTTGCGAGAAAGTAATGCGACAAACTACACATTGACCGCGTGGTCTTTTTCCCTCTTTGCTGAAATTAGTGTATTACTTTTTATATTTTTATTCTTTTAAATTTTTTTGTTATATAAGCAGAGGGATTATAAGATGAGAATCAAACTCACACCAACAATATAAAAAAATTCAGGTAGCAAGATGACTCGGCTAGTAAGATTCCTAAATTATTAGTTCGAATTAAAGTATAGAGTATTTTGGGGAGAATACTCAAATATACAAGATACCACAAAGTGTTTTTTCTTCAATATGATGATCCAAAATGTAATACCACCTTTTTCTTGATTTTACATTGAAGAAATATTTGTTTTGGCCATAAATAGCATACATATTAAAAAGCCAGTTCCCATTAAGGTATGCTGATACATGAGTAAAAATGGCCAAACTGAAGTTAAATTTCAAAGTTTTACTTATACATATAATTAATATAGTTTCCTTTTTAAGCTAAAGAATTCTGTATTATTACTAAATGAAAGCCATGGGCCCGTTAGTATCCAAAAGGAGTAGACTGCACTAGTTGTTTTTATCAAGCTTCTGCAATTATTTTTGGAAGAGATTTTTTCTTTCTTGTGTCATGTATGAAACATTATTATCAAAAATATATATACTTTTTAATTTATCTGTCATGTCTATATTTTTCCTACAATTATTATATCTATTATTAAATACTTATTAATAGTAGCTGAATCTTCCTAATTTGTCGAGTTAAAATTGAGAAACAGAGTATTCTAAAAAGATTTAGCGTAAATCAGATCAAATCATATTCTTCCAGATATTCCTATTTAGGCGTGCTACAATTATGGAAATAAATATTCTTCCAGATATTTTCCACCATTGATAGCCATTAAAAAGCTTAAAAACTTTGAATTCAAATTTGGGTTTTCAAAAATCATTATTTGTTTGGATTGAGTTTATTGAAAACATTCGGGAATATGGTTTGGAGTTTATATCTCAATTTTGAAGGGTTTTGGTGAATATTAGACTTGGTTTTGACTGAAATTCAGATTGAAACTCGAAGAAGATGAAGAAGATATATTGCATAAATTGTAGATTATTTGTATTTTGATTGTAGATGCTTTATTTTTCGTTTTCACAAATAAAAAATGGCTAAAACTTTTACAAATCTTTTGAAAAACGTAATTATGTCAAAAAGTACAACTATGCTACAATTGGATGAGAATTGGGATATAAAAATTCAATGTACCCAGTTTGTAGATATTTTGTAGATAAATTATAGATTATTTGTATTCTAATTGTATGTGCTTTATTTTCTGTTTTTACAAATAAAAAACGACTAAAACTTCTACAAATCTTATGCAAAAAATATAATTATGTCGAAAATGCCAATTATGCTACAATTAAAATGAGAATTGAAATATTAAAATTCAATGTATTCAGTTTGTAGATATTTTGTAGATATAATTGTAGATTATTTCTATTATGATTGTAGAAGCATTAGTTTTTGTTTCACAAATTCAAAACGACGAAAACTTTTACAAAATCTTCTGCAAAAAAACAATCTACAGTTTATCTACAATTTCTGCAATGTCTTCTTTTTCTTCTTCTTCTTCGAGTTTCAATATGAATTTCAGTCAAAACCAAGTCTAATCTTCACCAAAATCCCTCAAAATTGAGATATAAACTCCAACACATATTTCTAATTATTTACAACAACACCCAATCAAAACAAATAATGATTTTTGAAAACCCAAATCCGAATTCAAAGCTTCAAAGCTTTTTAATGGCTGTCAATGGTGGAATTGCTGCTCTTTTGTCTTTTTGAAGGCTTGTTCTTCTTCATTGAGAAAATTTGAAGCTGAAGGTAAATGCGTGTATGAACTTTGAAGATTTGACTTCAATTTTGATTAACTTTATAGTTCTTTATTGATGAATTTCAACCGGAGTAAAATGGGGAACCAACTTTGTTAAAGGGTTTCTTCAATTTTCTGTTAATTTAGAAGGAGAATTTGGTTTCAAAATATGAAAAATAATAAAAAGAACATAGGTATGGATAAAACATGGGTGGTACTGAGGATTTAGGAGAAAGAAACATACAGATTCATTTAATTAAGGAGTAAAAAATATATAATTAATTATATCCTTAATTGATTATGCTATAGAATTAATAATTTGATATATTAAGTATCATTAATCAAACTTTACATATTAATGGTAATACATTTTTTTATATGGAATAGGAATATAGAAATTTCTTTTTGGAATTACGAAAGGTCTAATACTAAAGAAGACAATATTTGGATTAGAAAATCAGGGTCACTTTTCCTTGAATTATATTGTTTGACCATATATGATTGTTTATATATCAAGTTTGGGAATTTTAACTTAGGAAAGAAATCTGATTTGATTAGACAATTTAGGTTAAAACAAGATATGATTTCGAGAATGCAAATCATTGAATAAGGCAATACCAACAACCAACAGCTGTTTGCCTTGGTTTTACTGATCTGGAAATACACATAAGGACCCTGGTGTAGATTTAGAAGTACAAGGCCGAGATTTTGTTAAAAAAAGAAGGGAAGGAAGTTTTCTACAATGGAAAAAAAGGACGATTATAATAGTTTGTGTACGCAATGTTAACTTATATTTTTTTATGAGTCTATTTTTTACAATTTAAATAATTTTTTATGACATGAAAATTTATTAATTACGTCATATATATAATATAATATGATGTTATTTCCGATTCCAAATATAAAATATACTTTAGGAAGCTTGTGTAGGATCATTTCAAATCGGATTTAAGTTTTAGTCTATTACTGTAATTCACTTTTTACATTACCCTGGTTACTAACTAATACTTATTATAGTATTACTTGTAAATATATTTTAAATGGTCCAATTATATTAGTGTATATAAATTAAACTCTTTCTAATTTCTACAACCTTTTCTTCAGCATTAAATGTATCAGCTGCGATATGGCTTTCAAAATTTTTATTTCTTCGAGATAGATTAAATATTTTTTTTTTGTATTTCTGTAAAGAATTTCTTAAGAAAACATCAAACTTCATTAATGAAAATAAATCAAATTAGTTGGGCAGATGAAGCATTTAAGTTCACTAGGGAGTAGTGTGTGGAAAGTGTAATTGACATTTTTGTTCAATTAACCAAAACTAAAAGCAAACCCCCCTCCCCCTCGCCACACCCAAACCCCAACCCCACAGTTCACATTTCCTTGGGGCACCGTGTCCACTTCTCTTTCTTCATTTTTTCCTTCTCTCTCTACTTTATTGTTATTACTAGTAGTAGTATTGTTTTAATTTTAATAATTTCTTTTCCATTTTTTCCCCTTACATCTTAGTTTCTCTCTCTTTGTTGTGATTCCCTCAAAACTCCTGTTTGTATTCATTCTTTTTCTCAGTTCTTACATTACTCTGTCCTAAACATACATTACTCTGTCGTAAACAGCAAAGCAAAGCCAATCGTGCCTCCCTCTCTCTCTCTTTCTCCCTATCTATCCTCTTTCCCTCTATACTCTAGAGAGAGAAAAAAAATCAAAAATTATATACATATTCACTGACGGATATTGCAAAGAGGAAGAAATAGACGTCGCCGCCGGATATGCTCCGGCAAATCCATTTCCGGCAATAGTCCAAACCGACTTGCAGTTTTAGAACACCATTTTTGACATTATTGAGGAAAAAGGTGAAATGCCTGAGACTTTGATGTTATCGAAAATTACTAAGGAAGTGGACGAGGAGGAAAAAGAGAAGATGCTAGAAACCACTACAGCGACAACACCGAGGTCAGTTATCATCATTCCTCGGAGCAAATCCCAAGCAGCATCCCGGAGAGTCATTCCTACGGATAGTACAATCACTACAGCATTCGGTACAACCAGTACTAGCACTACTACAACCTCAAACGCAGTAGAAAAGCACCTTCCTAACGGGGATCTGTACATAGGTAACTTCTCCGGCAGTTCACCTCATGGATCCGGCAAGTATTTATGGAAAGATGGGTGTATGTACGAAGGGGAGTGGAAAAGAGGCAAAGCATCCGGAAAAGGAAAGTTCTCGTGGCCATCTGGAGCTACATTCGAAGGCGAATTCAAGTCGGGTCGGATGGAGGGTTCGGGTACGTTTATCGGATCCGATGGAGATATGTATAAAGGTTCATGGTCTGCGGATCGAAAACATGGCTACGGCCAAAAACACTACAGTAATGGGGATTATTATGAAGGGCACTGGAAGAGGAATTTACAAGATGGACAAGGGAGATATGTTTGGAAAAATGGTAATGAGTATGTTGGTGAATGGAAAAATGGGGATATTCATGGTAGAGGTGTTTTAATTTGGGCCAATGGGAATAGGTATGATGGGAATTGGGAAAGTGGTGTTCCAAAAGGTCATGGGGTTTTCACTTGGCCTGATGGGAGTTGCTATATTGGGTGTTGGACCAAGAATCAGCAACAGCATAGCCAAATTCTTAATGGTACTTTTTATCCAGCTAACAACAATAAAACGAGTTCTAATAATGTTACGGATTTCAGTGTTAAAGAGGATGCTTTTTTGGGGGGATTTTTTGGGCACAAGTTAGCAGCACCTTTAATGGAAAATGATGACTGTGGTGGTGGGGTTGTAGTGATGAATATGGGGAAGAAAAGGTCATCAGTAGATGGAGCAAGGGGAAGCATGACAGAAAGAAATTTTCCAAGGATTTGCATTTGGGAATCTGATGGTGAAGCTGGCGATATTACTTGTGATATTATTGATAATGTTGAGGCCTCCATGATTTACAGAGATCGCTTTGGGTTCGATCGAGATGGACTTAAGCAGTTTAGGAGAAATCCTTGTTGCTTTAGCAGAGAAGAAAAGAAACCAGGACAGACTATATCCAAAGGGCATAAGAATTACGATTTGATGCTCAATCTCCAGTTGGGCATTAGGTAATATTAATTCGAATGGACTGCCAGTATATTGGATGTTCTATTTCAGTTTGGTTTTTTCTTGATTACTAAATTGTTGCATAACTGAATCCTTGGTGGTTTTTACAGGTATTCAGTTGGGAAGCATGCTTCGATATTGCGGGATCTTAAAACTAGTGATTTTGATCCTAATGAGAAGTTCTGGACCAGGTTTGCTCCGGAAGGGTCCAAGATTACACCCCCTCATCAATCTACTGATTTCCGCTGGAAGGATTATTGCGCGGTGGTGTTTAGGTATTCCTTTCTTGAAATATGTAAATTATAAGTTGTAGTTTGATATTGTATAACTTTGATCTTTGTTAAAAACTATGAAAGACTCTAAAGTGGTTGGTTGGTGGTTGGATTATACAGACATTTGAGGGAACTATTCCAAGTGGATCCTGCAGATTACATGTTAGCAATATGTGGAAATGATGCCCTAAGAGAGCTTTCTTCTCCGGGGAAGAGTGGAAGCTTCTTTTATTTGACGCAGGATGATAGGTTTATGATCAAAACAGTGAAAAAATCAGAAGTCAAGGTTAGTTGCCTACCTCTTTGACTTGCACTTGAATTGATAAATTTTGTGAAACAGGTCGTACTACTGTGGTTGGTTATCTGTATATTTCATTCTAATTTCTAATTGTTTTGGCTTAGGTATATCAGATATTTGTCTCTGTTAAACAATGGTGATGACTTGCTCAATTTCTAATGGGTTTGAATTTTGCAATCTTTATTCAGGTGCTTATTAAGATGCTTCCAAGTTACTATCAACATGTTTGTCGTTATGAAAATACACTTGTCACAAAATTCTATGGTGTCCATTGCGTCAAACCAGTTGGTGGTGTCAAGGTATGTCTGTCAGAATTGAAATTAACTTAGACTCTTGTTTATGTCTGATATTGTATACTTTGATTGGGTGCAGACACGGTTCATTGTAATGGGCAACATGTTCTGCTCAGAATATCGTATTCACAGACGCTTTGACCTGAAAGGTTCCTCGCATGGACGGACAACAGATAAACCAGAAGGAGAAATTGATGAAACCACTACCCTTAAGGACCTTGATCTGAACTATGTCTTTCGTCTCCAGCGGAACTGGTATGAGGACCTGATCAAGTAAGTATGGGAATGCTGTTGTGACAAAGTTTATTCCGTCATTCTGTACTTTCATGACTCAATTGGTTTAACTTCGTCGCAGACAAATCGATCGTGATTGTGAATTTTTGGAAGCTGAGCGAATCATGGACTACAGTCTCTTGGTTGGTCTTCACTTCCGAGATGATAATACGGGTGACAAGATGGGTTTGTCTCCATTCCTCTTGCGTACTGGTAGGTTACACATTTGTAAGAGATTTTTTCTAAAGCTGGTATTATAATATGGAGTCCAGAACAACAATAAGCGGAATCTCTGCTTGCTTTTCAGGAAAGAATGATTCATACCAAAATGAGAAGTTCATGCGTGGTTGTCGTTTCCTTGAAGCTGAGCTACAAGACATGGATAGAGTTCTTGCAGGCCGGTAAGCATAGTCCTTCTGGCTGCTGTTAATTAGCTATTGGCCTGGAATTTTCTTTTGTCCTATGGATTACTTGAAGAAATCTCGATATGATGGAGATGCTTTTCTGATTCGCAAATCCTTGGTGACTTCCACATTTTTCTTTTTGAGGCTTACAATAAATCTAAAACTTAAAAAATTGTGGAGAAGTAGCACATTAAGACCTTCCTATCAGACACCTTGAAGGAAAATTGTAAGCCTTTGCTCTATTGTCGTCTGTGCTTGTATTTGTATGCCATTAGGGGCTATATGGACGCTAGTTCTTCTGTCGTTAAGTAGTCTTTGGTTTGTGATGATTCTCCATGAATTTGAGATAGGTAGTTGGAATTAGTGAGAGTTTGCTTGGTTTGTTGCAGCAACATTTTGGAGGGAGTTTAGTAGACAGCATTTGTGATGGGAACAACTGGACCAAGGTTCTGTTATTTAAAACCCTGGATAAGAAGCATGTCTTGCTTATATTATGTTGCTCTTCAACTCCTATAACTACCCCCAAGTTGTAAACTTAAAATACTACAGTATTTTTCGGGCAGAATTGAAACTCGCTACTGACTTTAATGTGGAAAGCAATTTCTTGAGGACCACTTGTGATACCACAATATAAGATTTTCAGCCATGATGACACTGTTTTCTGATAAGAGTAAAAAACTTGCTAATTTACATTGCTTGCCCTAATACTTGTGGGTGCCTAAGATTGTTTTGTTTGTCAAACCATTCCTGATTTTGAAGTTACTTGTATCTTTACAGAAAGCCCTTGATTAAGTTGGGTGCTAACATGCCTGCAAGAGCAGAGCGGGTGGCACGTAGGAGTGATTTTGATCAGTATACTCCCGGTGGGTTCTGTAATATGCCTCCTTCACGTGGGGAAGTCTACGAAGTAGTCCTGTACTTCGGAATAATTGACATCCTGCAGGATTATGATATTAGCAAGAAGCTCGAGCATGCTTACAAATCCTTGCAAGCTGACCCAACCTCAATCTCAGCTGTAGATCCGAAACTCTACTCGAAGAGGTTTCGGAATTTCATAGGCAGAATTTTTGTCGAAGACAGGTGATAGGGCAAGAGAATGAAAAAATCAAACAGCTATCAAAAAGTCTTTTAAATTATAATGATTCTTCAATGAATCTGGAATCCCAAGTGGTGTAAAGCACATTGCCTGGAATGGTTGGGCGGCAGCTGCTCGGTGGTCGTAATCGAAAAAAATTTGGCTCCGGCAGTCATGGTCGAAGACATTTTTTGGCTCGGATATACTATTCATGCGCGGTGCTTTGTGGGGTTAGTGGCTGAATTTTATGGATCAGCCACTGGTTGAGTGTAAGTTCTTTGTACATTCCATGGGGGTGGATACGATGGTAATATGAGTTATTTTTTGTTTTTAGTTTAGGGAATTTTTTTTTCTTTTTTGGGGTGACCAAGGAATGTTAAGATTTGAAAGATACGCATAGGGAACTGAGCAAGTTTCTCAGTGAGATTCAAAAAAGATTGGAGCGATGGAGGAAAGGACTTCTAAATAATCAAAAGTGTACAGCATATAGGAAGGATGAGGTTGAATAGATTATGAAAAAAAAGAATATATAGTATATATTTGTGTGAATGTCTAAATTCTTGTTATTTATGATGTTTATAGTAAAGTGACTGCACGGAAGAAGTATGTCTCTGTCATCTCTGCTGATGGGGTTGGCGGTGGGTGGTGTCATTTTGGTTGCTTTTCTTTTGATAGCAGTGAAAGAAAGAAAGAAAGAGGCATTGCATTGGGGGCAGAGGAAGAGAGTTTTTGTATACTGAGAGTAACATGAAAAGGGCAGAAAGCAGAGACCAAAGATGCGCTGGCTGGTCCTATCTCACTTTTGTTTGCTGCCCTTTTACTGTGTTGGAGTTGGCGTGGGTTTGTTGAATTTGTCCCTCTTTTGCTCATAGAGTGAGTTTACAATAAATGGGGTTGTCCTTTCTGCACAGTTTGGTCGTGTTATGACCGGAAAAGAATTTGTATGTTTTCTAGTCCTTGTCATTTATGATTATATAGAGTAAAAAAAATATATTTTAATTTGGCCCGGTTAAGAGGAGATAAATAGTTCAGTAGTCTTCGGTAAAATAATTGAGGTGGTCCAAGTTTAAGAAATAAATAAATAAATAGAAAAGTTGGTTGTTTTTTCTGTTCTTTGAAGACTGGAGCAGGCATTAAAGCATAATGCGGACATGCCAAAGAGATTTGACTCAAATTGTGGTCTCAAGCTTAAAAATCCTCAATCAAAACATTAATAAAATTACAGTTACTGTAATTCCAAAGAGGTTTTGAGGGCTACTTTGTCAATTCAATCCTTCGGCCTTTGCTGGGAATTTGTGTAGGGTTTTTAAACTGTAGGAGTCAAAGTCAGTGGGCTGTCGACGAGGTGAACAGGGCCCCATTTTCTTCTTTTTTACTGTGGTTTCTTCCTTTTGACCTAGTTCTTTTTTATTACTTTAATAGTAGTAGGATTTTGCTGTGTCTGTTAGCTCAGATCGTAAGCATGGGTCTGTGTCACTCTGTACGGGATTCTGTTATCAGCCCATCATCGAAATATTTTACAGAGAAGGGTGTCCTTTAGTTAATTTACTAGAGATTAGTTTACTGAATTATTGTTATTATTACAATTACAAAATTGATTTATTAGGGAGCATTTTACTTTGGATTCCGATACGATACCGAATTCCGAACGGGAAATTAAACAACTTATTATAAGTTTAAAACTTAGAATATAATGCTATAATCGATCAAAAAAGTACTCATTCCATTTTATAATAAATGAGTTAGTTCGATTCGGCATGAATTTTAAGAAAAATAAAAAGCAAACTTTTGAAATTTATAATCTTAAAACTTAGAGGGTAAAATGTTTGTGGGGATCATGACATTTGTGTGACTATAAAAGCTTCTCATTAAGGGTAAATGGTAAAATGAAAGAGTTTAAGATGAATTATTTCAAATTTTGAAACGTGTCATTTATTTTAAAATAGACTAAAAAAAGAAAGTATCTCATTTAATATGAAACGGAGAAAGTATATACTACTCCACTAGAAAAGAGTTGTTTTTATTTTTAAATAGAAATTACGTCATAAAATAGATTTGAGATACTAATAATATACAAAATTGCTTATACCAAAAAGCAAGAAGATATTAGACTTATGAGAGCCTCAAATTGTTGATGATACTTTTGTTGTTGTCATTATCGACAGTTAGCATTTTGCAGCCCTATGACTTAAATATAGGAAATGAGGCTCCACTTGGGATAAGCTCCTAATCCTAAGAAGGCAAGTCGCAAACAGGACACCACCAGTTTTCGTCTCCCCAACTCTAAAAGGCATTACCTCGGGCAATGCATGCTTCGCTGTCTAATAAAACGGAAATTATCCGAATTAATAATCATGATAAAAACATTAAAACTTCAAATGTCTATTAGGATTTTAGGAGTGTCAAATTTAGTCAATGAAAATATAGCATATTTAATCTTATTAAACTTAGGTGTGTTAGGTTGTGCATATATTCATGGGCAGACAGCGGTGGAGCTAAGTGAAGGAAGGGGATTCAACTGCGAAATTAGTTGGTATAACACCAATTCAGTAAATTTTTTTAGATGGATCTAGAGAGTGTAGTGTGTACGTTAATTTTATCCCCACTTGAGAGAGTAGAGAGGTTGTTTCCGAAAGATCCTCGGCTAAAAATGACGAAAGAAACACTATATCAGTACCATAGCCAATAGGCCGAAAAAGGTTGCAGTCAATTGCCCTTCCCGTTATCATCAAACAAAAGACTACCATACACGCCTTTTGCCGTCAAGCTACCAGAAAGATTTATGTTCATTCGCTCTGCTCGCAGAGCAGTATACTGAAAAAAGAAGCGACTACCTTACTTAAGCAGAATCAACAGAAAATCAGAAATAATGATAGTGATATTTTAAGCGTCAAAGCCACACAAGGTGGTGGTGGTGGTGGGGGGGGGGGTTGGGGGGGGGGGGTTCTTCTAGGTGTTCTAACTACTACTGTTTGCGGAATAATAAGTACATAAAAAAAGAACACAGAGATTTTTACGTGGAAAAAACCTAGCTCAAAAGGTAAAAAAAGCACGACTTACTGCTCAGTATGATTTTTTCAAACTTCCACTACAATCACTGAGCCAAAACAACATTTACAAAAATTCTTTGTAAACCTAAGAATTAACTCTAATCCCGTTGTGGCACACAACATCAACTGCTACGACAACTTCAAGTTAACTCTAACTTGAAAACTCTAAGTACCTAATACAATTGATTCTATGAAAGATGAAAGGTTCAATTATAAATCACCTACTACAATTGAACTAGAATAAAAGTAAGACACAATGGAGATGATTCTTCTATCTCGTTCAAGTAGCTTCTGGAATGCACATTCAAATCTCACATAAATTGCTTGCAAAATTGCCTTGCTCTTTTGCTCTCAATTTAGTTTTATTTCTGTGTTTGTGCAACACCTTTAAAAGAGAACAATCATTATGACTTAATATGTTAGTAATTAGAGTTTGCTTGTGACTCAATTGCTAATCTTCTATCATAATTGAGTCCTTGAAGATCTCAAACTCAAACACTATCTTTATCCCGGATTGTCTTCTCTTAATATAAGGAGATTTTCTCTCCTTATCTAATATGCAACCTTTTCGATCAGATAAGGACATATTGCTGCTTGATCAGTATGACTTATCTCCCTCACGTGTACCTTGCATGCATAGGTTGATCATAACTGTGCTTCATATGATGGACATGGTCCATGTTTGAGTTCATTTGTCATTCTTCAAAACTTCACATGTTCTTCGGCCAACAAATTTCCCCTTTTTGATGATGACAAAGTCCATGCTTTTCACTGATTTGGGACCTGTAAAAACTCAGGTTAACGATCAACACTAAACTTAGAAAATTCACTTATCATCAAGGACCGTGTTAATTAGGTTATAAACATCACTTATTTCAGAATGTGTAAAGCACAATATCTCTTCTCCCTTTTGGCATCATCGAAAAGTTACATACACAATGTGAATCCAGATGTCAATAAATTCTCATGGCCTCTGGGGCAACTGCAAGTGCAATCATATGTAATCAGCAAACATATTTACACTATTATGGTTAGAATAATTACTGAACAAGAGAAAATAACATTTGTCATTTATAGAGATATGTTTCCATCAACAATCCACAAAAAGAAAGAAAAATATTCAAATTATGAGCAAAAACAAAAAATAAAAAATAGAGAAATCCCTAATATGGGTCACTGGGGTACTGAACAAGGCAGGAGACAGGATCTAGGAGTCCTAAGGCTTGGAGAAACTGAACGGTTGGGATTGAGTTTAGAGAAGATTCAACATGTTATGAAGAATTCTATGAGTCTTCTCCTTTTCTTTGGCAAGCTCAGATATGAGACCTTACCTCCCAGCTTCTACTTCAATAATACGTGCCTTGAGCCTTTCTATTTCACCCGCATTGGTTGCACATTCCTGAACCAGACTCCTACTCTTGCTGTTGATGGGTGTCCTCTGAGATGAACCAGGTTCATTTGGAATGGCATTGACTAGATAGTCACAAGCAAGCTGAGTATTGATGTCAAAGTGTTCCTTGCTTGAGGCCATTTCCCCCTTCTTCAGAAGCACATTCAACATGTCCAGAACTGTGGTTAGAATAAAGCCATATAGAGTAGCATGAGCCTTGGAGCCATTTATGACCCTGTCTAGTAGCTTGACAATGAAAGCATGCCAATTGATTTTCTTTGTCTCTCCAAGCACTCCATAAGAACCATATCCATGTAGTTAGCAGTGTACCTTCTCTCTTGTCTTGGCAATAAGCACTTATTGATAAATTCAAACACAACCTTGTGCTCAGGCCTCATCTCACTTTTTTGCATAACTCTGGCTTCATTCACTTCTTCTTAATCATAAAACCTCTTGGTGACTTCAAGGGCAGTAAGGAGGGAGTCCAGGCATGACCACCTTTTCCTTGTATAGTCATCAAATCCTTTAGAGGGTATAAAAAAATCAAATTTCTACTTACTATATAAAAATCGATAGAAATCGAAAAAAGTATAACTATGTCGAAATAAAAATAATAAAAATACATAAAAATATAACTTACTGTAAATTTATATCGATTTTTGGATGAGAAGGTTGAATTCTATAGTTTGAAGTCGGAAGAGAATCTTCTACAATTCTTATACTTTTTAATTCGACAATCACAATGAAGTAGTTACGTGCGCTGCTGCTGCTGTGCTGATCGTTCATAAAAGCATAAGTATAAGTTATAGCAGAAGGATATTTTCGTCTAGTCAGTGTGGCTAAAACCTAAAGATATTTAAAACACTGACTTTAAAATAAAGACTTGTGTTATTAGTGGCTATTTGTGCACATCACTGTAACCTTATCAAGAATAATTTTTTTTTGTTGTGATTAGTCGATTACGTTTAATAGTCATGAGAAATAAATTAAAAAAAATTGTTAGTTTGATTTGATAATTAAGCAAATTACAAAAAGTAAATACACAAATAAAAAATGACTTTAAATTGTGGCATTGATTAGCCTATTGACTCGGCTATGTTGACCCAATAAAATATTGGGCAGACCACAATTGAATTCATATACTAATTAACACATCAATCTGACACCCGTAACTTCTACATGGAGCTCTATCATTGAAGAAATTATTGTTATGGGCATCTATTTTTTCGAAGTATAATACAGTATAAGTCCGCCAACTTATGGTTGACCATGTCTCTTTTGTTATTTGCGATATTGGTGATATGCTTATCCATTAAAGATACAATCATTCGATATTGTTTTCTTGTTATCAGCATATACTTGGAAGAAGGCCTGAGCAATTTGCTCTCAAAGAGACTAAGGCAATACTCATAATTTTTCTTGATAACAAAACAAATATCCTAAAGAAAGAAATGGAGAAAGAAAAGAAAAAGGAAGAAAGGAATAGGGAGCAAAATTAAGTAGAAGATGATCAAAATCCTCTATGATAATGCGATGCCTAAATTATTGTCTTTTTTCATCCCCACAAATCAAAATGCGATGTCCAATTTCATGCCTCTCCACCATGAATTGTGCTTGTTGCTATCAAAGATTTTTTGAAGAGCTTCAGTTTATTCGAATATGATATGGTAATTTGATATGGCAAGATTAGAAAATCAAATCAAATATATTCTATTATCTAACCCTTTTAGTGAATGAGATACTGTGACTCCTGGAATACTCTCAAGGGCACTAAGATAGTGACGATTTGAAGTTTTCATGTTTGCAAGACCTTAACAGAAAACAGGCCTTAGTCTTAACCTCCGAGTGATCAAATTCTTTTTTTGCTTTTTTGGGGAATGATATAATGTATAACATAAAGTAAAACGGAACATTGTATGAATACGTACTATATGGTGAACTTTTCTTATATTTACATGAAAGAAGTAAATTCTAAAAGAAGTATATTAGACTACTAAATTTAATAGGATGAACATGCATATGTTAGATATTAGTGACCTCAACATGAAGTCATCATTTTTAAGCCGAGGCAAGTATTATATTATATTATTATTTATCTTAAAATAGATAACAATTGAATTTATATGTGATTTTAAAGATACGTATTTGATTTGACACAAATTAAGAAAAAACGTAAATTAATATTAGAATTGACTACAAATAGAAATAAAAACAAACCAAAAGAAATGTGTAGCTTTGGCCCTTAAGATAGATCGCCCTCGAACCAAACGAATATTTTACGAGAAAATATGAACAAAGTAACAAAGTATTGAGAACTTAAGAGAAAGACAGTATATTGCTTTGTATTGCGTGAATATCCCCTCCTACCCTTAATACAATCCTAAATAAAGTAAGAAATCCTATGATTAACTGATTAATCAGCCTCTTCTTGATACGTGCCGAGATTTCCACCGTGATTCTCGCCCAATCGTAGATATCTCTGTTTTCCGTTATTTGGCTTAGCTGCTTCCCTCGATCTTGCTCTATCCCTATCCCACTCAGTCTCGATCTTGGTTGATCTTGATCTCGATCGGTCCCCGAGTTACGAGTTTGGCAATCTAACTTCGTGTAATGGTCCGGTATGACATGTTGTCGAACCTTGGCCTGCCATGCCCCGATCTCGATTAATCATATAAAAAGGGCAAGCCCGATTTTGACTGTATACAATTATATTATATCGTATTGTATTGTTTGATGAATACAATAATTACTAAGAAAAAATAGGATACGATGTAGAATTATGGTGTAAAAAGTAGGGTAAAGGATAAAATATATTTATTTAATAATAAGGAAATGCAAAATAAGACGAAAAAAATAAGGTAACGATGCCACCATACCTAATTCGTCATTACATAAAGTAGCACTTTTCACGTTACGTAACGACGGATTTAACGATACGATATAATATAATTTAAGTAACAATTAAAACAAACATTATATTTAAATTAAAAATACGATACAATATAATAGGTAACAACCATCCAAACAAGCTGTAAATATTAACAAGTTCGACAATTATTTTTATAAAAAAATCACAATCAATTTACAATTATATTTCTAAAATTTGAAATATTTTCCTTGTGTTGATAACAGAGTTGTAATTTCCAAACAGAAAATGTTGTACTAATTGATCTCTCTCTTTCTTTCTGTCATTTCGCTCGCCCAACTAAAATTTAGTTGCAAACACATTACAAATGCTTCAGAGAATGTGATTCCAAAATGATAGATAACATCTTCCTCCGCTTTTCTATCGAGCTGACATGTTCTATGAATTTGATGCAAGTCCAAAGCTTTAGCATGTATATATTTCTTGAACTATATATGTCCTATTTGCTTATTAATGGTCTCAATCTATTTAAGTAACTAATAGTCTTAATCATGGCTAATATACCTTATTTTAGGAGAATATACTCTCTAACTACACTCAGAAATCTCCAAAAATATTAGTAATACTAGAGAATTTGTATATAATAGAGAAACACAGATTTTGGCTTTTAATAAATTTATACACTTAAATCTTTATGTTAATATATGGTGAGACTTCCATACAATTTCTGTTTGTTCACAAGATTATCTACTTTTATATTTTTATGCAATGGTGTACAACCGGTGAGAATGCTAACAGCAAAAACAAGAACAAACTAGAGATGATAATGTCAAATTTCTTATAAATGTATCGCAGCAATTTATTCAACCTTTTTAACCTCCGCCAATGCAAAAAAGAAGCTATATATGATTATCTTCATCTAGGATTTATATTTTTTTAAAATATTATCTTTGGAGATGGCGATTTCATTCTTAAGTTAGAGAGTATTTTTTCCCCCTAAAATAAAGGTATATTAACTATGATTAAGGCTAAGAATTAGTTAATAAATCTGGAAATTAATATGTAACTAGGACAAGTGTCACAAATTTAAATAAAGACTTGGAAAAGTGGAGAAATTGAGAAATGGAGAGGAGTCAAATTCTCAAGGCTTGGAGCAAGCTGTTCCATAATTATATTCAATGGGGGATAAAGTGAAGTTTTCACTAATTAGAATTTAAAAATATAAAGTATATATATTTTTTATATACACGTTAAATTTTTTTAACAAAGAATATTCTATCGACCACCATTTAGCAGTTATATCTTTTATTAAAACTATATATTAAATTAAAGTAATATAAAAATTAACTGACAAAGCATCTGTTCACAAAGGTTATGGTGGCTAAAGAACCCTTGAAACTCTTTAACTTGGTTACTGAAGAAGGCGAAGGTTGGGAGATAGACTAGGCCACTTATCTCCGCCCTTGCTTCTGAACAGCGACAAGTCTATATCTGTATGTCCATGATTGAAACGAGTTGTTCTGAAAAACAACTCTCCTTGGGTGAGACAAAATCAGAGGGCAAAATTTTTGGAAGTGATCGTTGAATTTTCAACCCCTCGTTTTGATATTTCATTTTAAAATACCAAAAAATTGAGTATAATATTTGGTATTCAACGATCAATACAAATGTGCCACCATATAGCATATCCCGTGCCACTACCTTAAATGAGAGACTCAACCGGATAGGTCTAGCAATTAATAGCAAAAGTCCCAGATGAAATGAAGGTATCACATCACATCACCAGATCTCGCTGTTCCATCCGAGCCATGTGCGAATGAAGCCCACCCCACTAGTGTCTTGAAAAAGACCCCCGTGAAACATAATGCACGTCCTGTTACATTTCCATGTGGATAGAGAAATGAAGCGGCCAACTGGATCACGGAGCTATTGCACTATTTTATTTCTGGTATGAAAAAGAAATACTACCGAATTAAGAAATTAAAGACATGGGCATAGCTATTTATATTTATCGCTTAACAACATAATTAGTATAAGGATGTCCAAGGCCTATTTATGAGGGATAATAAAAGAGAAAAGATTGGCGTAGAAGCGCCCTTATATTCATAAATGAGGTGTCAAATTTCTCCCAAAAAGAGTGTTAAAACCAAGGCCGCACAACTATACAAAATTCTAAGGATTATGCAGCGAATGAGTATCTTGTAAATAGGGGGCTACAAGCACCACATGGACATGTCACATCTAATTCTCAGTGTCAGGTAGGCATACCGCACACCTAGTCGCCGAACCACACAGGCTCAAAGACGATAAGTTAAATATTCTTCGTTAGAAAATTATATTATATATATAAATTAAACACAACTTTTAATATTATTGATATGCTTATTTCTTAAAGATACAATCATTCGATATTATTTTCTTGTTATGAGCATATACTCAAAGAGATGAAGGCAATATAATCTTTTTGATAATAGAAAAATCGGAGTTTGTAGAGCCAAGAAAATAAATGTCCTAAAGAAAGAAATGAGCAAAGAAAAGAAAAAGGAAGAAAGGAATAGAGAGGAAATCCTTGGCCACCCGCTTTGAGTACAAGATGATCAAAATCCTCCTATGATAGAGCTAGAGGTGTCACAAATCAAAATGGGATGCCCAATTTCTTGTCTTCAGACTCTCAACCATGAATTGTGCTTGTTGCTTTCAAGATTTTTGTGAAGAGCTTAAGTTCCTTAGAATCTGATATAGTATTCAAAAAATAAAGTGATAATTTGCTATAACTAGTTAAATCGCACTAATAGTGTAAAAAACAATTACACTATACATGTAAAATACTTATAATACTTTTGTGAATAAAAGATGTGAGAGGGATCTCTCTTACTACTTTGTATTCATGTATCTGTGCAGTGTAGCAATCCCATTTAAGGACTCCTCATCTCTCCTTTTGGAATTCAATTGTTACACCATTTTTATGTGAAGTATTTGTGAATAGCATCTTCACCATACTAAGTGAAAGTAAAGAAACGTAATCTGTTTGGGGTGCGGTAGTTCGTGGTCCAAACACAGAATAAGACAGTAGTCAAAGGCGTCAATTGAAAAGTAAGCCTCAGAGGCGAACCCACACACTATGGGCTAGTTCTGCCTCAAGTCACTAGAAATGAAATCAAATATATCTAACCCGTCTTGTGAACGAGATACTGCAACTCGGTAATGCGGTCAAGGGCGAGATTTTTCATAATATTCTCTCATTTTATAATCCTAGACTTAATAGGAGACAATTTGAAAAGTGGTTTTTTATCAGCAAACATTGAATAAGTAATTTTAATCAATTTCCAATTATATTTCATGATTATATTTTAGATTTAACATCAAATTTATGTGAATCAAAAAGAAAATTTGGGAGATTTTGTCAAAGTTTTGAAAAATGAAGGTTTGAGTTTTGAGAGTCGATTTGGACTCGAATTTGAAAACTAATCACATATATGGACTCGTAGGATTATGGGTAATCAGAATCTACCCTTGGAACTGGGTTTTCATCGAGTCCGGATTTGACTTTTGTTGACCTTTTGGGACTTGTATAAAGATCATACCTTTGTTTATTATACTTGATTTCCCTTGCATTTTTTGATGATAATAAGTCATTTTTGATTAGATTAGAGCCATGTGGAGGCGAATTTATGGGAAAAGCTATATTTGAGGGTTGATTTGGCCTAGTTGAGGTATGTATCTTGCCTAACTTTGCATGCGAGAACTACTCTTTAAGATTTGGGTTGATCGTGCTATTTGTGTTATGTGGAAGACATGTACGCGAAATGACGAGTGTGTACACGAGCTATATGTGGTATTTAACCGATTTAAGTTATTTAGACTATTTCCATACCTTTAATTCCTTTTTTTTGGATAGAACAAAGATAATATATTAAACATTACGTAGTACCATCAGTTACATCATTAAGGAAATTACAAGCCTTGAAGACATTCATATTCCTCATCGCAGCTAAACTGCAACATACATCAGTGGTTATGTTTTTAACCAAATACACATAACCATACTTATTCATTGCTAAATTATTTAACAAAAAAGGGGTAGGTTTATCAAGCAGCTAGTGGTTTTTTGCATGCTTCCTTTGCTATCTTATGAGCTATCTTATTTTCATCTCGAAGTTATGGCTGATCTTCGATTGCTTTAGCTGGTGCATTAATCACCTGCAAGTAAAAATAATCATATTGTGAGGAAAACAGTCAGAATGTAGTGATTTGATTACCTTTGTTGCGTCCGTTTCAATGACCAACGGTGTACATCCGTGATTTAGAGCAAATGTAAGTTCTTCCTTGAAGGCTTCCAATTCTATCTGAGGGGGGAGCTTGAGGGAAGGAATGTTGATAACCCATTATCCACTTTCCCATATGGTCTATGAATACTTCTCGTATGCCTCTTATATTTGTATTTTCTTTGTCACACCTCATATTTTTGTACATGAAAGTATGTCGTAAGTCAATTGATGTAAGCTCTGAAATGAAATCTTATTTGAAAGTACATAAAGTGATTTAATGTTGTTACACCCCGTACTTCAGACGCCACTGTCATTATAGGATTATCTAATGTAAACTCAAAAAGGACTAAATCCTTTACAAGGATAAGAAAGGTTACTGAAGTCTTAAGCAAGTAAAAATGAATATGAGACTTGTTAATCATAATTTAAATGAGTTTAAAGTCAAGATATGAATATATGATATTTGGATATGAAATATAAAGTTTGGGAAAAATTGGATTTTAGTTGCGGAAAAATCGACTAAGGATTTGCCTTGTAATGAAGCATTTTAAGCAATATATTTCATGTGTTATATGAGGTCGTTTTGGAACATATTATATACCAAAATGAAGGTCTTGAAACCTAGTTTCTGACGGTCCAAACCATTTATTCATATGATATGGGGGTAGAGAAATGTGAATTTATATAATAGTGTCGCCAAGTCACATCGCCGCACTTAGGAGAAACTGGCAGTTTATAGGCCGGTTGAGACACATTTTTCTCCCAATCTATTGAGATTTACATGGAGATATTTATATGAAATTAAACCTCTAAGTTTCTAGTTTCCATCGCAGCAAACTGTTTGTAAATACGACATCAGATTAGAGAGATACAAGCGCCTGAAATTGCACCGCTCAAACTACCAAGCAGACAACTTACCCACCTACTTGGAGAATTGAGGAGGTGGTCTTATAAGTTATTTCTGTCACGATTCAAAATCTATCCATGTCGTGATGGTGTTTATCGTGATATTAGGCTAACCATTTATTTTCAAATACTCCATTTTTCAAATAAAAACTTAATAAAATCATAATTTTAACAGAAATTCAATAAAATAAAAGTAGAAATAAAAAATCCAGCGGAATGAAACACAATCCCGATCTCGGGTGTCACTAAGTCATGAGCTAAAAGTACTACATATTTTCAAAATAACATGACCAACATGGTCTGAGAATATCCAAATAAATATACTAAAGGAAGATAAGGAAAGGAGAAGACAGAACTGCGGTCGCCAAGCAGCTACCTCGCAATCTCCATAGAAAGTCTCCAATTGGTGTGATCAACAACTGCTGCCGTGCCTCGAGATACCTGGATCTACACACATGGGTGTAGGGGGTAACGTGAGTGCACCAACTCAGTAAGTAACAAGTCCAAACTATGCAGTGACGGTGGTGACGAACCAAACCTCAACAAGTTGCAATAGTTAATTGTACGGAAAAATAGACTTGCTTATAGTTTATATAGTTTCTCAGCAGTAATTAAACACAGTATGAACGATACAGAGTATAAAGCTCAGGAACCTCTAAGTACCAATGCACAGATAGCATGATCAATATTACGTATAATACTTTCACTCACAATACTCAACCACTCGGTATTGTATATGGCGCACTCGGGGAAGATCCATCCCGTAATATATACAGAAATAACAATAAGTCACCCAGTACCGAGGAAATAGGCCAATCCAGCCTCAGGAGAAGTTCCATCTCCATACCAGGACAAGATCCATGTCTAGGGAAGATCCAACCCTCAATATCGTCAACTGCACTTACTGTTGGTGTAAAGACTCTGGAGGGGCTTCTCTTAGCCCAAGCGCTATATCAATGCCAGTGAAGGCATGATCAATATCTCGTTGCGGCATGCAGCCCAATCACATACTGTCAATAATATTAGGCTCTCGGCCTCATTCAGTCAGTACTCTAACACAAATGGGCTAAAAAGTCATGATACAAGACCGAACAATGATATGATATGTCAAATAGCAATAATTGATACTAAGGCATGCAATAATATGCGTGAACATGACTGAATATATAATATATATGAAGCTAATGGCATGACAACAAGAAAAGACCTCTCGGGTCTTAACAGTATTAGCGTGACACCTTAACATGGTAATTAGCATGATTTGCAGCTTATTAACTTAATCACATAGATACAACACATATATCAGCAAGAAAGAGTCATTAAGCGGTGCTCTGGAATGATCCAGGCTGTATTTCTCACGGTGCATGCTAACACGCCCATCACTTGGCATTTGCGTCACTCCAATAGTAATCATAGAACACATAGTTCGGGGTTTCGAACCCTTAGAACCATGTTTGGAAGCGTTACATACCTCAAGCCAAGCCAAACTCTTGCCTGCGACACCCTTTCCTCTTGATTTGGCCTCCAAATTCCCCAAATCTAGCAAAATTCAGAACCATAACATCAATATATACTCAGGGAACAAAAGCCCATGCAAAAATTATCAAATTACATCACAAATCCTGAAAGTGGTCAAACCCGACCCCCGGGCCTATATCTCGAATTTTGATAAAAGTTAAAAAAACTAGAATCCTCACACTCTCACGAGTTCATACATACCAAGAATACAAAAATTCGGCCACAAATGACCCCTCAAACCCTTAGATTAAGATCTCCCATTTTCAAGCCCTAAACCCTAATTTTTCGCTACTAATTTCCTTAGATTTAAAGCTTAATCAGACAAAAACATCATAGAAATAAGTTTAGGGTCCAAAAATATTACCTCCACAAAACCCTCTTGAATTCTGGCTTCAAATTGCTCTCCCAAGATCAAACTCGCATGAAAATGGTGAACAACCACTCAATAATTGCGAAGGGCTAAATTAATATGTCCTGTCCCAGCTAAACAACTTCTACAGTCAAAATCTCGCACATGCGGACCTGCACCTGTGGTCCCAGGTGTGCATATGTGGAATTCACTTAACCGCCCAAGGACAGTACGTGCAATCAAAATCTCGTACCTGCACTATCGCAGGTACGCTCAAACATCCGCATTTGCGGTTCCTGCTCCTTTTGCCTATTTCCGCATCTGCAGCCCTCCTTGCGCTTCTACGGGCTAGCACCTACAGTCCCTAAATCGCATGTGAGATTATGACAGGAGCTTCAGCTACAAATTTCCTACTTCAAACCTCCCATCAACCATCCAAAATCATCCCCAGGCCTCTGGGACCTCAACCAAAAGTACGAATAAGTCATATACCACTATTCATACTTATACCAACCGTCGGAACACTCCAAACAATATCGAATCGTCAAAACATCACTAGATTCAAGCCTAGGAATTCCAAAAACTTCCAAATTTTACTTTCGATCAAAAAGTCTATCAAACCTCGTCTGAATGACATGAAATTTGGCACACACGTCACAAATGACATACTCCAACTTTCAGAATTCCATTTCGGCCCCTATATCAAAATCTTCCCTATCAATTGGAGAATTCCAAAATTTCAATTTTGCCAATTCAAGCCTAATCTACCAGAGACCTCCAAATTACATTCCAATCACGCTCCTAAGTCCCAAATCAGCTCCTGAATCAATCTAAACCATCAAAATTTAGATTTAAGCCCTTTATCACATAAGTCAACATCCAGTTGACTTTTCCAATTCAAGATTACTTAAAAGATACTAAACATCTCAAACCTCCCCAAAACCACTCCGAACCCGAACCAACTAACCTGATACTACATAACACAACCAAACAAGACATAAAGAAGAAGAAATAGGGGAAATGGTACAGTAACTAATGAAACAATTGGCCGGGTCGTTACATCCTCCCCCTCTTAAATAAATGTTCGTCCTCGAACAAGTGAAGAAACGTACCTGAAGCCTCAAATAGGTGAGGATATCTGCTCCGCATCTCCCGCTCGGTCTCCTAGGTTGCCTCCTCCACAAGCCGACCTCTCCATTGCACTTTCACGGAAGCAATATCTTTTGATCTCAACTTTCAAACCTGATCTTCCAAAATAGACACGGGCTCCACATCATAAGTCGAATCACCATCCAACTGAACCGTGTTGAAATCCAAAATATGAGAGAGGTTGCCAATATACAAACATGAAATACCGGGTGGCAAAACAAGCTCATAAGCTACCTCCCCAATCATTCGAAGCACCTTAAAAGGCCCAATGAACTGAGGAATTAATTTACATGTCTTTCCGAATCTCATTACACCCTTTATGGGTGAAACCTTCAGTAGTCGCTTCTCCCCAACCATGTAAGACACATCATGGACCTTCTTGTCGAAATAACTCTTCTGTCTCGATTGCGTTGTTTGAATCCACTCTTGAATCAACTTCACTTTTTCCAAAGCATCCTGCACCAAGTCTGTGCCCAAAAGCCGCCTCACCCGACGTAAAACAACTAACTGGAGATCTACACTGTCTCCGATACAAAGCCTCATATGGAGCCATCTGAATACTCGACTAATAACTGTTGTTGTAAGCAAACTCTGCAAGAGGTAGAAACTGATCCCAGACCCTCCAAAATCAATGACACAAGCGCGCAACATGTCCTTTGATATCTGAATTGTGTGCTTGGACTGCCTTTTCTGTTTGAGGGTGAAAAGCTATGCTCAACTCAACCTGAGTACCTAACTCTCTCTGCACGGCTTTCCAAACTACGAAGTAATCTGAGTACCTCTATCTGAAATGATGGAAACTAGGACACCATGCAAGCGAATAATCTCTTGGATATAGATCTATGGTAATTGCTCCGAAGAATAGGTAGCACACATAGGAATGAAGTGCGTGGACTTGGTTAGTGGATCCACAATCACCCAAATAACATCGAATTCTTTCAAAGTCTATGGGATCCCAACTACGAATCCATGATGATCTGCACCCATTTCCACTCTGGAATATCTATCTGCTGAAGAAATCCACCCGGTATTTGATGCTCGTATTTCTTCTGCTGAAATTGAGACACCAAGCTACAAATCCGACAATATCCTTCTTCATTCTTTTCCACTAGTAACGTTGTCTCTAATCCTGGTACATCTTCGCGGCACCCTGATAGATGGAATACCGCGAACAATGGGCCTCCTCTAGAATCAACTCCCGAAGCCCATCAACATTAGGCATGCATATCCGCCCCTGCATCCTCAACACCCCATCATCACCAATAGTCACATCTCTGGCATCGTCATGCTAAACTCTGTCCTTAAGGACAAACAAATGAGGACCATCATATTGGCACTCTCTGATGCGATCAAATAAGGAGGACCGAGAAATTACACAAGCTAATACCTGACTGGGCTCCGAAATAATGCAACCTCATGAACCAATTGGCCAAGGCCTAGACATCAACTGCAAAAGGTCTCTCCCCAGTAGGAATATACGCTAAACTCCCCATACTCACCCTCTTCCTAATCCACTACATTGGCCTTCCCCAGATGGTACAAGATAGTGATATCATAATCCTTTAGCAGCTCCAACAATCTCCGCTGCCTCAATTTTAGATCCTTCTACTTGAACAAGTGATGGAGGCTTTGATGATCAGTAAACACCTCACAAGACACACCATACAGATAATGTCTCCAAATCTTCAATGCACAAACAATGGTAGCCAACTCCAAATCATGAATAGGGTAGTTTTTCTCATGGGGCTTCAACTGACGAGAAGCATAAGCAATAGCTCTACCCTCCTGCATCAACACACACCTAATACCAGAACTCGAAGCATCACAATACATTGAATAAGAACCTGAAGGAAAGACTAACACTAGAGCTGTGGTCAACGCAGTTTTGAGCTTCTAAAAGCTCACTTTACACTCATCGGACCACATGAATGGAGCACCCTTCTGAGTCAACTTGGTCAAGGGTGATGCTATACATGAAAATCGCTGAACGAACTGACGAGAATAACCCACCAAACCAAGAAAGTTGCGATGTGGCTGAGGATAGTGTGGGCTAACTATGAACCACCTCTATCTTTTTCGGATCAACCTGAATACCCTTATTAGATACCACGTGTCACAAAAAAACCACTGAATTGAGCTAAAACTCATATTTGGAAAACTTTGCATAAAGCTTCTCATCCCTCAATATCTGTAACACAAATCTCAAATGAGCGTGTTCCTCATGACTATGCAAATATACCAGAATATTATCAGTGAAAACAATCATGAACGAGTCGAGATAGGGCTGAAACATGCTGTTCATCAAATGCATGAATGTTGCTGGGGCATTGGTCAACCCAGAAGACATCACGAGGAACTCATAATGACCATATCGGGTCCTGAAAGCTGTCTTAAGAATATCTGATTCCTTGATCTTCAGCTGGTGATACCTGAACATAGATCAATCTTAGAGAACACCCTTGCTCGCTGAAGCTGGTCAAATAAATCATCAATACGAGGCAAAGGATGTTTGTTCTTGATTGTGACCTTGTTCAACTGCCTGTAATCAATGCACATCCTTATAGAGACAACCATTTTTTTCACAAATAGGACAGGCACTCCCCACGGTGACACTAGCCGAATAAACCCCTTATTAGGAGTTCCCGAAGCTAATCCTTCAATTCTTTCAACTCTGCCCGTTCCATACGATACATTTGAATATAAATGGGCTGAGTGCTCAGCACCAAATCAATACCAAAGTTAATATCCCTGTTTGGCAGCATACCCAACAGGTATGTAGGAAACACACCAGGAAAATCCCTTACTATAGGAACAAAATCAATACTAGGAGTCTCTGCACTGACATCCCTCACAAAGGCTAAGTATTAAAGACAACCATTCCCAACTATCCGTTGGGCCTTCAGAAATGAAATCACCCTACTAGCAACATAATCAGTTGAACCTTGCCACTCAATCCGTGGCAACCCTACCAATGTCATTGTCTTAGTATGGCAATACAAAATAGCACGACACGAAGATAGCCAATCCATGCCCAATATTACAACAAAATCAACCATACTAAGCAACAAGAGATCCACTCGGGTATCCAAACCCCCAATAGTCACAACACACGACCGATACACACGGTCCACAATAATAGTATCACCCACCAGAGTAGATATATGAATAAACGAAATAAGAGACTCGGGGGGCGTATCCAAATAATGGGCAAAATATGATGACACATATGAAAAGCGGAGTCAGGATCAAGTAATACAGAGGCATCTCTATGGAAGACTGAGATAATACATGTAATCATAGCATCTAAAGCAATAACGTTTGGTCTAGATGGGATGGAATAGAAATGGGCCTGACCACCACCTAATTAACCTCCCCTTCTAGGGCAACCCCTAGCTGAATGACCTCCACCTTGAGCTGGCTGAGAGGGTGGGGAAGTAACTGGTGCTGAAGCTAAAGACTGACTCCTCTGTTGGGATACACCTCCCGTAAGATGAGGACATAACCTCTTGATATAGCCCAAATTTCCACACTCGAAGCAACCCCTCCCAGCAAGTGGCCGTGGGGACTAAATGGAGCCCCACACTTTGGGATGCCCAATAGAAGTACCAGGCATAGATGAACCCTGAACTGATGGTGCCTGAGTCGAACTCTGAGCTGGAAGGGTACTGACAGACGAGTGACGCTATTGTGAACTGCGATAACCAAGGCTAGATGACTCACAACGGTGACTTGAACAGGCTGGCTGAGCATGTCTGAATGGATGGCCTTTGCTGTACTGAGACTGACCTCCCGAAAGAACACCACTGAAGCTACCAGATCCCCAAAACCTCTTGGCCTCCCTCTCATCCCGCTCCCGGTGACGAACTGACTCTATCACTCTAGTAATGTCAACCACCTTCTCAAAATAAGTGTCAGATACTCTTTCTCTTGTTTGAAAATTTCATAGCTAATAGTTGAGACCATCAACAAACCTTCTGATCCTCTCCATGTCCGTAGCAACTAGCTAGATAGTATGACGGGCCAACTCGGAGAATCTCATCTCATACTGCAGTACGTTCATATCCCCCTAACGAAGCTGCTCGAACTGCCTGCGAAACTCCTCTCTGCGGGAATATGGTACATACTTCTCTAGGAAGAGAATGGAGAGATAATGCCAGGAAAGGGGTGGTGCACTAAAAGGCATACGCCTTTCATAAGCCTACCACCAAGTGAAGGCAGCTCCACAAAATTGAAAAGTAGTAAATGAGACTCCGCTAGTCTCCAAAATACCTGTTGTATGCAACATCCTCTAACACTTATCTAAGAAGACATGGGCATCCTCGCCCTCTGCGCCACTAAAATTCGGAGGCTAAAGTATACCAAACTTCTCCAATCAATGTTGCCCATCGTTAGGCATAACTAGAACAACATTATCCTAAGCAGGTGCAACCGGTTGGGCTAGTGGTGCCTCCGATGTATGGAGTCCCTAAACAACCTGCACTGGTGTACGGGTGGTGGGAGTCTGAGTGCCTTCCTCGGCCTGAGAAGTAGCTGCTGTAGTAGAAACTGCGACTGCCTGAGCAAGACTGGTGCACATAGTCAGAATTTAAGCCAGTCTCCTGGAGACCTGGAATAACAATAGGCACAGTCGGCGCCTGAGCTGGTGCTACTGGAGCATCCCCCAATGGAGCTTGATCATGAACTAGGGCGGCGGGTGGATTTGCAACTATTGCCCTTGCTGCTGTACGGGCCACACCCTTGCCCCTACCATGGCCTTAACTGTGTCCTTGGCCTCTAGCGGCCACAACAGGTGTATTGTTAGTAGTCCGTCCTGACCGGTAGCACGTGTCTTCACCATTTGTGAGAGAATAGAATAACAGAAGTTTAGTTACCAGAATCAACAGATTTGCACGACAAGAATTCAAGAATGTGAAATTTTACCTAAAGGTTCTACAACCTCCCGAGGATAAATACAAACATCTCCGTACCGATCCGCGACTCTACTAAACCTGCTCATGACTCGTGAGACCTATGTAACCTAGGCTCTGATACGAACATGTCACGACCCAAAGTCTATCTATGTCATGATGGTGCGTACGTGATATTAGACCAACCACTTATTTCTAAGTACTTCATTTTTCAAATAAAAACTTAAGAAAATGATAATTTTAACAGAAATTCAATAAGATAAAAGTAGAAATAAAAAATCCAGCGGAAAGAAATAGAATCCCGATCTCGGGTGTCACTAAATCATGAGCTAAAACTACTACATCTGTTTGAAATAACATAACCAACACGGTCTAAGAATATCAAAATAGATATATTAAAGGAAGATAAGGAATGGAGAAGGCGGAATTGTGGTCGTCAAGAAGCTACCTCGCAATCTCTCCAGAAAGACTCTAACTGGTGTGATTAACAACCGCTGACATGCCCTGAGATACCTGGATCTGCATACAGGGGTGCATAGGGTAACGTGAGTTCAACAACTAAGTAACTAACAAGGCCAAACTATAGACTGAAGGTAGTGACAAACCAAACCTCAACATGTTACAACAACTAATTGTACGGAAAAGTAGACATGCTTACAGTTCATGTAGTTTCTTAGCAGTAATTAAACACAATATTAATGATACAAAGTATAAAGCTTAGGAACCTCTGAGTACCAAATGCATAGATAGCATGATCAATGTTTCGTATAATACTTTCACTCACAGTGCTTAACCACTCGGTACTATATATAGCCCATTCGGCCGGGGGAAGATCCATCCCGGAATATATACATCACTGAATATAAGTCACCTAATACCTAGGAAACACGCCAATTCAGCCTCATGGAGAAGATCCATCTCCATACCAACACTTCAGACAAGATCCATGTCCAGGGAGATCCATCCCTCAATATCATCAACTATGCTCACTGGGGGTGTAAAGACTCTGGAGGGGATTCTCTTAGCCCAAACGCTATATCAGTGCCATCAAAGGAGTGATAAATATCTTACTGCGGCATGCAGCGTGATCCCATGCTATGAATCAATATTAAGCTCTCGGCCTCACTCAGTCAATACTGTCCAGTCTCACACACATGGGATAAAATGTCATGATACAAACTCGAACAATGATATGATATGTCAAATAGCTATAATTGAGACTGAGGCATGCTATAAAATGCATGAAAAGGATTGAGTATAGAATATAGATGAAGCTAATGACATGATAATAGGAAATGACCTCTCTGGTCTCAACAGTATTGATGTGAAGACTTAACATCGTAATTAGCATGATTTACAGCTCATTAACTTAATCACATAGACAAAACACAGTTATCTGCAAGAAATAGTCATTAGACGGTGCTCTAGAATGATCTAGGCCGTATTTCTCAGGGTGCACGCCCACACGCCCGTCACTTGGCATTTGCGTCACCTCAATTGTAATCATAGAACACATAGTTCAGGGTTTCAAACCCTCAAAACTAAGTTTGGAAGCGTTACTTACCTTAAGCTAAGCCAAACTCTAGCCTGAAATGCACTTTCCTCTTGATTCGGCCTCCAAATGTCCTGAATTTAACCTAAATCAGAACCATAACATCAATATATACTCAGGGAACAAAGCCCATACGAAAATTATCAAATTACATCACAAATCCCGAAATTAGTCAAACCTGATCCATTGGCCCACATCCCGAATTCTGATAAAATTCACAAAACTAGAATCCTTACACACTCATGAGTTCATACATACCAAGAATACCAAAATCCGGCCACAAATGACCCCTCAAATCCCAAGATTAAGGTCTCCAATTTTCAAGCCCTAAACCCCCAATTTTCGCTACTAATTTCCACATATTTCAATCTTAATAAGTCAAAAACTATCATAGAAACAAGTTTAGGGTCCAAAAACCTTACCTCCATGAAACCCTCTTGAATTATCTCTCCATATTGCTCTCCTAAGCTCAAACATGCATGAAAATGGTGAAAAATGACTCAAAAATCTTGAAGGGCTAAATTTATATGTTCTGCCCCTGCTAAACCTCTTCTGCGGTCGAAATCATGCACCTACAGACCCGTACCTGCAATCGCAAGTGCATATTTGCGGAATTCTCTTAATCGCCCAAGGACCGCACCTGCGATCAAAATCCTGCACCTACGCTATCACAAGTATGCTCAAACATCCGCATCTGTGGTTCTGGATCCTCTCACCCATTTTTGCATTTTCAGCCCTCTATGCACTTCTGTGGGCCCGCACCTGCGGTCCCCAAGCCACAAATGCGGTTATTACAGGAGCTTCAGCAACTTCAACTGTAAATTTCCAACTCCAAACCTCCCATCAGCCATTCAAAATTACCTCGAGGCCCCCAGGACCTCAATCAAAAGTACAAACAAGTCGTATACCACTATTCAAGCTTATACCAACCTTCGGAACACTCCAAACAACATCAAATTATCAAAACATCATCAGATTCAAGCCTAAGATTTCCAGAAGCGTCCAAATCCGCTTTTGATAAAAAAGTCTATCAAACCTCGTCTGAATGACCTATAATTTTTTACACACATCACAAAGGACCCACTCCAACTTCTGGAATTCTATTCCGACCCATATATCAAAATCTACCCTATCAACTGGAAAATGCCAAAATTTCAATTTTTCCAATGTAAGCCTAAATCTACCACAGACCCCCAAATTATATTCTGATCACACTCCGAAGTCTCAAATCACCTTCCAAAGCTATCTGAACCATCAAAATTCACATTCAAGCCCTTTTTCACATAAGTCAGTGTCCGGTTCAATTTTCTAACTTAAGCCTACTTAAAAGAGACTAAGCGTCTCAAACCTCTCCAAAACCACATCGAACCCAAAACAACTAACTCATACCACATAACACAGTTGAAAAAGACATAAAGAAGCAGAAATGGGGGAAAAAGAAAGGTTACTTATGAAACAACCGGCCGGGTTGTTACATCTTCTCCCTTGTATATCTCGTCATTATACACATAAAACTTACAATAAAACACTCTCAATTATATGTAAAGCTGGTCCAAGATCCCAAAAACCAAACTAAAGAAAAATCAACTCAAATCATCATCAAAGGTGTTAAAGACTACAAGAGAATTCTTCTATGATGTTGTGGTGTGATTGAGGGCTATTGTGAGCTAAGTTGAGATAGGGTTTCAAGTTGTAGATGCTCTCCAATGTATTTATAACATCTTTTTAAGTGTGTCTAAGGCTAAACTTGTGTTGGTTGTGTTGTTTGAGTGAAAAACCATAAGATAGCACTTGAAAGAACATGAGATATGGTTGTCTCTTTGGTTGGGTGTTTTGTGGCTAAATGTATGGTTTGTGGTGGATAGAAATTGTGAGAAATAATTTGATAATGTTGTGGCTGCTGATATTAAGATTTTCTAGTTGTTAATTAAGTTGATTGAAGAAGAAAATATGAAAATCAAGTGAATGACGGTAAAAATTAAGGTGCTAGGGCTGTTTTGGAAGGCATTTGTGGATGTTTTAAACTAGAAATAATATGGTACATATAAGTATGATGTTCTCAAGGTTGTAAACTAATTTATGAAATGAGATTTGGATTCAATTCATCTCTTGTTATGAGTAAAAACCAGCTTTCTGCTCAATATGATTGTTAAGATAATTAGAGAAACTCATATTGGATTGCATTGTTGTTGTTGCTATTGTTGGTTATAGTTGTTCTTATTTTGCTATTGATGACCCTCAGTGGTCTTTGGGATGTATTAAAAATAGAGGAGATTCTTCCCGAATTTCCTTAAGCAATACGAATAGCCAAATACGACAGTACAACGTTATAAGTTAACGACAATATCATTTCACTTGTTGTAGATGCAAGACATTATGTCGAGATTGGTTGAGTAATAAGGAAGATATTGTCGCACCCTCTTTTTTCCCTCCTCGCATCGGGAGAATCGAGTTATTGACATTTTGGGTATAAGACAACCCATTCCTTTTGGGAATTAGGTTTTGCATTTTTTGAAGAGTTTTCACCTAATGATTTGTGCATTAGGACACCTAAAAGGTTTGTTTTTGAGTTTGCTTGATAAATAGAGATAGGGCAAGGGCTTGAAATTATCCTAAGGGGAAGGTGTTAGGCACCCCTCAAGATCTACTAGTGTGGTTTTGAGCCAGATAGTTCTTTATGAATTTGGGTGCAATTAACTTATAAATAGATAAGGATCAAATAATAGGGATTTTTAATACAAGACCGTTTGAAAATAAACAAAGTTTGAAAGAGCAATTAAAAGGCTGATTTTTAAACAGGGATTTATAATGCTTTAAAAGAAAAAGGGGAGGAAAGGAGGGGTTCCTAGGTTTATTTATAATATGGATCACATCAATGCAATACCCGGTAATCACTCCTCAAGACAGGGGCTACACGTGGTATTAGCACACCGGTCATCATATCCATATCTACCCTTCACTACCCCGTTGAAGGTACTAAAGCGCGGATTGGTCTCGACCACTATTGTATGCTATTACCCGCCCCATTCCTATCAGTCTCAGAGGCACTTAGGACTACTATTCCTAAAAGGGAGGGACATTAGACTGACTTGGGGTTTCAAAGGATAAAAATCTAAGGCAACATACAAAACATTTAGGAATACACATTAAGGGGAAGCACATAAGCAGTGAAGGCTCACATATACCTCCTCAGACAAAGCAATCAAATAGCATGACTTAAGCAAAATTTAAAGTTTGAATTTTTTAGAAGTCCTAAACATGGGATTTTGAGTCAGAGCCAGATTCATCAGATACCTCAAATAAGAAGTCCAAATCAGGCCCGCCTGCTAGTTGTAGCAGTTAGTAGTTAACAGAAACATGCTCAAGTTTATTTATTGTTATTACCTAAGGCTTGCCTAAATGTTTGGGTGAGCTCTTAGGAACATGGTATCTATTGCTGATTCTGAATGTGGCAAAGCAGTAATAATCGAAAATGAACAATTTAAAATTTCACAGACATGTTTTATAAACCGTGAAAATAGGAAGTGTGAGTGTTGTTTAAAAACTAGTTAAGGACAGTATGAATTGGACTGATTTTAGACTAGTCCGATTTCGGATTCTATAAACACTGATTATTACTAATTCAACTCCTATAGACATAATATCCAGTCAAGCATAAATTGAAGCATGCAGTATTTCTATAGGCATGATTTCTACGAAAAGGGGTACTGATTTTAAACAATGACATGATGCCAGATTATAACTAGTTAAATCATAACAACATGGTGTCTAAGTATGGTAATGCAGAATTTGAGATATGTCCTATATACATGTTTTCTAAGTGCAGAGTTAATCAAGCAAAGTTCAATCCTATAGGCATGGTATCTAAAATGCAGAACTTGAAACAAGTAGAATATAAACAACAGGTCTTATAGGCATGGTTTCTAAATGCATAACATAAAACATGTAGAATTTAAATAACAGATCTTATAGGTATGATTTCTACCCTTAAGCATGCAAAATTACCCAACCCTTTTTCAGTCGCCAACCCTAATTGTTTATAACAACTTATTACAAACTAGAAATACTGAATCACAAAAGAAAGAATGAAAGAAAAAGCTACAATTATAGGAAATCCTGATTTGAATTCCTATATGAGATATGCAACGGACCGTATCATTGCCAATGCCATTGATTTCAAAGCCTTTCTCTGACCTAGGTGTGTCAGAGTTCCCTAAGGGTCTCAAAAGACCCCGAGCAGTGCTTACACCTAGATTCATAGGACTAGATAGAGATGAATGTAGTATGGAAGGGTCAACCCTTATATGTCCAAGTTTAGAGGGAGCTCATGGGTCCCAAGGCAAGGCTTACACAAGAGGGCAGAAATTAAGTCTGAGATGTGATGGAAGTGCATTAATAAAGTATTAAAACAAAAGGGAGAAAGGAAGGGGTAAAGGCGTGATATGAAAACAGTAATAAGCAAAACATAGAGGTAATAACTTCATACAAAAGGATCGGGGTCGGAAATCTATTGCAAGGATCCTATGTACTTAGGCATGGATTAGTTTGGGCATGCATAACAGTAGTAGGTGCTGGCATGCCTATAAACCAATCAGAACACACAACAATTAGAGGATACATGGAGGTTATGATCCTAGGGGATCTGGTTTTGGTCATGCACTACAATATCCAATGCTATCACGCCCCAAACCAACCACAAATACTTAAAAAGCTTGGGGATGGGGATTTATGATGCACAAGCCATGATAAGTAATTTACAGAAGCTTTAATTTAGAATAGAAAAGGTAGACTACATTATGCTAAATAATGGAATTTGGCTAGATACAAATAGGAGACAAGCAAGGATGAAAGAAACAATTAAAATCATGTTGTTGTTGAGGCAGAAGATTAATCAAAACATACCAGTAATGATGCAAAAAAGCCAAAAATAAGCAAGCTTCCCACAGCCTAGCCTTGGCTTTCAGCCGGCTAGGTTAGGTAGCAGTACAAGTAGCAACAGAGAAAAGAGAAAGTTTTTAATGGAGTGTGTGTCTGAACCCAAGTGTTTATGCCTTGTATTCGCGTGTTTGAAAGAAGGAAAGATGAGTATTTATAGTTTTGAAAACATGTGCAAAATAAGTTAGTAAATAAAGTTCAATGCACATATGGAAATAATCAGCAATCATAATCAATCAACCAAGTGATTCCCCTTTAACTGAGGACTCACTTGTTTAATGGGCTAATGGGTTTAAAAGAGGGAAAGAAAATTAGTTTGCAGGCAAACTGATTATTACCATAAAAAGAAGTAGCAAAACATTAATTACACAATAGAGTCCAAGTACAAAGATCACTTACTTTGGGGAAAAGATTTAGTAAGGCAATAAGTAAGGAAAGGGATCAATCACTTTAATCAGGCGAGTAAAATTGAGAGTTCACAAAGGAGAGGTTTTTGAAATCAACCCCAAAATTGAGAATCAATCAAAGAAAGAACTTCAGCATATGAATAGAGTGCATAAGCAATAGACATACGAGGCCAGACTATTGGCAAAGAAACATCATACAATAGTATCATAAAGTTCAACAAACTTTCGAAAAATGCTAGTCTAATAGGTTAAGTCTCATTGAATAAGTACTAAAGAAAAATAGAGTATCAGAAGCATGCAAAAGGTCAAGTGAGAAAACTCTTCTAAGAAGAATAGTCGAGTTTCAAAGATACAAGAAACCCAGAATCAAAGGAATCACATAAAGAAAAGTGATGTTGAGACAAAAGAACTTCAAGTCAAGGCAAGCAGTTTCAACTTAAAGGACATAGGTTTTTCTTTTAAGAATATTCAAGATTAATAGATGATAAACGGATACATCAAATAGATGTTAACAAATAATTTCAGAAACTCGAGTTAACCCAAAAGAAATTAGGGTTTTCGACATCAATCGAGTCTAAAGATGATAATCAAATAAATCAGATAGAAATTTAGCAAGATAGTCTCAGAAACTCGAATGAACCCAAAAGAAATTAGGATCTTCGACACCAATCGAGTCTGGGGATGACAAAAAAGTAACTCAAACAAACACTAACAAATAGTATCAGAAACCCCAAAAGAACTTAGGGTTTTTGTCATGCTAAACAAAAAAAAAATATTTTGAAAATAAGAACTTGAAAGAAAACCTTAAACAGAAAAAGATGAAGAGTCTTTTTTTTTTTGAAAGAAAAAGTTAAAGAGACATCGAGAAGGCGTTTAAGAACTCATATCAAGCATGAATCTAAAGTGAACCTGAGAGAAGTCAAAAAACTCTTAGAGATTAGGGTTTCAGAAGAACCCTAAGTGATGAGAAAGGCCTTGAAAACCATCAAGCAAAACAGGAGAGTCAAAGGTCTAACTCGAATGGCCATGGCTGGGCGGAGAAAGGTTAGAGACGACCAGAGAACAGTCATCGAACAAAAGACTAGACCAAGCCCCTTTAGAATCTGGTCATAAGGCCATAACAACAAGCATATAGAAGCCATGAGAGGCTGATATAGGTTTAGATGACCATGGAAAGCCATAGATTAGGGTGACGGCGGCTAGGGTTTGATGTTATTGTAGAGAGAATATGATAGAGGAGGGAAATTCAGAGGCGGCGTATGGTGGAACTGATAGGGTTTAGGGGTATTTTAGAATTAATTTAGGTAAGGAAGGTTATGGGCCATTGATATGAATGATCAGTGGCTGGGATTAAACGGGTAAGTGGGGATCCAGGTGTGGGTCAGTTTAATTTTGTTTGGATAGGTGTTTAAGAAGAATTGGGCCCGGGAGTTGGGATTCAAATTGGGGTCCAATTAGGCTACAGTCAAAAAAAAAATGGGGCTATAATTTAAATAGCCAACATTTCCTATTTGATTTATAAAAAAATAAAATAATTTCTGTAAAAAAGTAAAGGCGTGAAAATAGTTTATAGAACCTAAGTAATTATATAAAAATACCAGGCCTGATTTTGTGAATATAAAACACAGTTGAATATGAAAATAGGCTAATATTGTAATTACACAATTTTAGAATTAAAAAAATACTAAATAATTTTGTAAAATATGCAAAAATTACCTTAGCTATATATTTGGCATAAATATAAACTTTCAAAAAAGTAATAATTTTAGAAGCAATTATTGGATTTTTATGGATAAAATAGTGGAATAAATTGATTTAAAAATCCATTAAAATTAAGGAAAAAAATAGGAAAACACTTGGATATACTTATATATGCATACATACAGTAAAAAATGGCAGAATCAAAACCCCTGTCCTCTCCCGAGTCTAACCATATAAAATTTGTCAAAATCGGACTCTGTTTGGTCCCTCAAATCCTTACCTAAAAATTTCCAAAACTCAAGCCTAATTCCCTCTATTCTACTTTGAAATCATCAATCAAATCCCCAAAAAAGGATGGATTATGAAGTATAATCAAAACCGAGTAGAAAATACTTACCCCAATCCCAACGGTGAAAATAATGTCCAAAATCGCCCAAATCTGAGCTCCCCAACTCAAAATATCACCAAATGAACAAATCCTTGTTTTATATATTTTTCTGCCAGATATTCAACTGTGTTTCTCATTCCAAACAATCCTAAAACTCATATTTTATTCCTTCAGTGGATTCTTTGTGAAATTCTAGTAAAGTTAGGCTTTTGAATCACTCAATTTAACCTTTATAATGAATGAAATATGTAGGTTTTAATATTTTCAAATAGTGCGGATTTTTGAATATGCTGCTAGTGACAATTTCGTAATTAGTCTGAAAAATCTGACAACCTAATTCTTAGTAAAATGACCCTAAAATCCTCATACGATGTCCAAATTCAATCATTCTTTTTGCTATGGGTCCATAATTGAAATTCAGATCTAATGCTTCAATCATAAAAAGAAATTGGAGCTCATTTATTTAATATGATATCATTTATGTTTAAAGAAACGGTATCGAAACGTAAGAAAAATAAGCGCAACATAACCCAAACCTATCCAAAACTCTCCCGAGGTCCTCAGGACAACCAATACTTTAAATAAGCCATATATCACTACCCGAACTTAGTCAAACCTCCAGAACACCCAAAACAATATCAAAATACCAAATCAACCTCGAATCCAAGCCTAAGAACTTCTAAACTTCCAACTTTTGTCAATTCAAGCCTAATTCTACCTCGGACCTCCAAATTACATTCTGGACATACTCCTAAGTCTAAAATCACGCAATGAAGCTAATCGAATCATAAGAATCCAAATTCGAATTCGTTTACATTCTAGACATACTCCTAAGTGTAACTTAGCTATCTAACTAAGAGACTAAGTGATCATTTAACTCCTAAACTACTCCTAACCCAAACCTACCAACATGATACAACTCAATACACCTAAACAACACATAAATAAGCATAGGTGGAAGAAATGGGTCTATTACTGTCAAAACAAACGACCGGGTCCTTAGAACAACACAGCTAGAATCCTTTTAAGGAGATTGACTATCTTATTAGGAGGGGGACAGAATAGGTAAGGACTTAAATGAGCATGTTGGGTAGGTGTAACTCAAGGCATGCTAGTTATATAGAGGCAGAGTTTAGGCATGCCAGATAAACAGTAATTAATCAAACATCTTAGTTGCATATGTAGACATGTTAAAGAAGATAGCAAACAAGGAGGTAAAGGGGAAACATACTAATCACAGGCTTGAATAGACAATATTGGGCATGTTCAGTAAGCAATAAACAGAGGTAAGAATGGACTCAGGCCATATGAACTAAGACAGTAAATAAACACATAGGTTTAGATTCTTAACAATTAATCAGAAGCATACCTAGTTAAAGGACAAAAATACAAGATATGAGAAAGGTATTGTGCAATTAATATCCTTGACTTGCAGCCGGCTAGAATAACAGGGATCACAAGTAGTAAAGACAGCAGAGAGAGAGCCTTTTAGAGTGTAAAGTGATTGTTTTTTGAACTATTGTTTGTGTCAGAAGTTAAAACAATAGGGAGTTTATATAGTAATCAAGAGTTAAACAAAATAAGGTGAGGGATCAATTATGTAGCAATTAGGGAAATTCACAAAATCAGTCATACATGTAAAATCAGTAAGTTTTCCCATTAATCAGGGGATAATAAATCAATAGTAAAAGCATGATAGATACTTAAGGAAAGGAATCGAGTAAGATTTGTTTATAGAGTAGATAATTAGGGGTAAATGAACAAAAATTTCAATTAAGGAAACAATCAATAAGAATCAGCAAATAACAAATAAGGCAAGGGAAAACTAATTAAGACAAGAAGTTCAATCAAACCGAGTAGAGAAATAAGAATCAAAAGTTTTATTAAGGAAAAGAGTTTAAGTAAAACTAGGAAATAAAAACTTCAAGATAGTCAAGGGTTCAATCAATGAGAAAATGACGTAAAGAATCAGCAACTCGTAGAAAAATTAAGGAAAGAAATGAATAGTTAGGATTCGACACATAACTTTAACGAAACAAATTGGTAAATCAAGAAAACAACACTGATTTAATGAGAAAATATAGGTTTACCATGAACATCCCAAACAAATATAAACATATTGAATCAGTAGAAAAATCGAACCAAGGAACTTAGTAGAGGTATATCAGGATAAATATCACAAGACGTATAACTAGCTAAAGCAAGAACAAAGTCAGCATACAAGTAACTCAGAAACCAAACAAAAATGTCGAAAGAATTAGGGCTTTTAGTATAAATGAGTTAATGTAAGATAAAACCTTATGAAATCAGTCAAGACACATAAGAAACAGATGATCAAACAATGACAACTATCAAACATTTTTGGAAAAGAAATTTTCGGGAAACCCTAGTTTAGGAAAATAGTAAACCCATTCGAAAATCAGAAGATCCTTATAAAAATCAGAAGGTCCTTATAAAAATTAGAAGGTTGTGTAAAAAAAATCATATGAAATAGGTCCAAACATCTCATATCTGTATAGATCTAAGAAGTTTAGAAGAAATAAATTAGGGTTTCGAGAAGAACAATCACGGAGATGAAGAAACAAGCTTAGAAACCCATAGATATAGGAAGATCTTACTCGTAATCAAATTAGGACAGCCTATAACAGGCGGAAAATGGCCATAAATGCAAACAAACTAACCCTGGTCCTTTGAGGACCATAGACATGGTGATACAAGTACAAGAGAGTCCATTAGAGACCTGGGAGTGATGAGAAACCACCATAGATGGCCATAAATAAGTGATGGCGATGTCAGATTAGGATTAGGTTTGAGAGCATTTGATAGATGAGAGGACAAGGTAACGACGAGGACAGTGAGGGAAATGAGATGGTTTTGTGGGGGTAATTAGGTTTAATTTAGGAAGGGAGAAACCAGGACCATTGATCAAAATGATCAACTGCCAGGATTTGGCCGGGTATTGGGTTGGGGTAGATGGGTATTGGGCCTGAGTAGGTTTAGGTTAAAATTGGCTGGATGTTGGGTACAATTTAGGATTAGAATTGAATGTAAAATAGGGTTAGATTCTAAATAGCCAATTTTAATAACTAAATAATTTATAAAAGCAATACATGAGTACCAAAAATATCTTTGAATACTAAAGTGATCTTAAAATAGTTATTTAATATGTAAAAAATATGAAAGATTATTTTATGCATAAATAATATAGTTGTACATTAGTATGGGCTATTTTGCAAAGAATTTAGCTTAAAAAAATATAAATATAATTATAAAAATGCACTCAAAATATTTAAATGCTATGTTGTCATAAATAATGAATTAAGGTGACTAAATCACCATAAAAGTTGTACGAAGGACAATTATTGGATATTTATATAATAAAAAGAGAAGAAATAAATTGGTTTGGAGCTTTTAAAATTATGAAAAAATTATAATAATACATATGCATGATTATAATTGCATATGTACTATTTTGAAAGTATATATATTTTCAAAATATGGGAAGAAAAATTAGGTATCGAAACTTGTTACTACTCTACCGAGGTTAGTCTTGATACTTACTGGGAACCGATCGTGGTGTACTTATGCTACACTTCTATATATTTTTGCGCAAATCCAGGCATTGGAGATATCAGACTCGGGCATTGTTAGCTTCTTGATCGCAAGGATTCAAGGTAGAATTGCTTGATTGTCGTAGTCCCTTGGATTTCGTTCTCTTTTTATTGTATTGTCAAATTATTGTTGGAACAATATTGTATTTTCTTTTCCTATGTATTCATCTAGTGTTCGTGACTCTATATTACATACTCTTGATGGATTGTTGTGATTATTGCTGTGTATGCTTGTTTCACCTTTATTTCGGTATTTATATTAAACTTTATTTTAAAATATTATTGTTAAACCGGATTAATTTATTATAAGTAATTTGCTTTCCTAGTCTTAGGGACTAGGTTCCATCAAGATGCCTAAGGCAGGATTCTGAATCGTGACAAGCTGGTATTAGAGCTCTAGATCCATAGGTTCTACGAGTAACGAGCAAGTTTAGTAGAGTCTTATGGATCGGTATGGAAGCGTCTATAATTTTCTTCGAGAGGCTATGGAATTAGTAGGAAAATCCCACTTATTTCATTCATATCATAAACCCGTTGATTTTGGAGTTTGAGCCTTTGAATCTCTATTCTTTCACCTATAGTGAGGACACGCACTATCGGATCAGCCAAGCAGACGCACACCCCCCCTGCTAGAGCCACAAGAGGCTGGGGCCGTGGTAGAGGACGGGGAGTGGCACGTGCCGCAGCTAGAGCACGGGCCATAACAGCAGTAGAGGGGCAACCAGTAGCTTCGATTATGGGACAAGCACCAGAGGCTTCTATTGTTATCCCTAGACTTCAGAAGACTTTAACGCAGTTCCTGAGCATGTTTTATATATTGACAGAGGCGAGATTGATCTCCATTGCAACTGCTATTTTATAGATTAGGGAAGGAGCTCAAACTCCCGCTGCCCATACTCTAAAGTAGAAGGCTCATATTGGTCATACTCTGGGTGTGGTATCGGTATAGCCTATTATTCCGTTTCAGCCTGAGGTCAGGTCAAGGTCATCAAAGGAGGAGTAGAAGAGGCTTAAGAGGTTCAAGAAGTATGGTCCACCTACTTATAGTGGAAACACTATCAAGGATGCATAGGGTTTTCTAGAGAAGTGTCACTGTATTATCCGTGCTATGGGTATTGTGAAGGTGAGTGGAGTTAGTTTTACTATATTTTAGCTATTGGGAGCAACGTATCAGTGGTGAAAGGATTATGACGGGGTAGGCCAGCTAATGCAGCAATGTAACAATTCGGACAGTCGTTATAAAAGTTATAGCCATGTTCCCCATTTACCACTCATTTTTTGCTTTATCCCCCATTTACCACTCATTTTTTGCTTTGTAGTTGTTATATAACTTACGAGGATAGTCAGTTTGAGTCCCGAGGGATTCGGAATAAATTGAGACACTTAGTAATAATTGAACGCTTAAGTTGAAATGGTTGACTGGATGTTGACTATGTGTAAATGACTTCGGAATGGAGTTTTGATGATTCTTTTAACTCTGTTGGGTGATATTAGACTTAGGATCGTGCTTGGATTGTGACTTGGAGGTCCGTAATTGAATTAGGTTTGAACTGGTGAAAGTTGGATGTTTTGAAAGTTTGACTGGGAATGTAATTCTTGATATCGGAGTTGTATCCCAATTCCAAAAGTTAGATTAGGTCTTTAATTTCATTTATGACTTGTGTGTAAAATTTGAGGTCAATCGGACGCAATTTAATAGGTTTCGGCATCGTTTGTAGAAATTGGAAATTCAAAGTTCAATAGGCTTGAATCTATATGCAATTCGTGTTTTTGATATTTTTTTAGGTGATTTGAGGGCTTGACTAAGTTTGTATCGTGTTATAAGACTTTTGGTATGTTTGGTTGATGTCCCATGGGTTTGGGGCGATTCTGTTTGTTCGCGGGTCTGAGCTGAGGAGTGTAGATGCGGAAAGGATTGGGAAGGACTGTTCGTAGGTGCAAAGACTTTTCCGCACATGTGTGGTCGTAGGAGCAGAATGATGGGCCAAAAGTGGACGTTTGTACAGGTTTGATGGGTAGTTATGCACCTGCGTTGCACATATGCGGGGGAATGGACCGCATACGCGAAAATTTAGTCAATTCTACAATACCGAAGTTGCGGTTAAGTGTCCGCAGAAGCGAAAATGCTGGACAAAAGTTAAATACAAGGGTTCGCAATTTTGGCTTCATTTGAAATATTTTGAGCTCATGTTTACCGATTTTTGAGAGGATTTTTGAGGGGATTCTTGAGGTAAGTCCCTTATGCTCATTTTTTATCGATAATCTTGTTTCCCATTGATTTTCCCATTTAGTTGGTCTGTATTTAAGGTGTAAATGGCGTGAGCCTAGGGATTTGGAGATTTAGGTGACGATTTGGTGTCAGATTTTGATAAATTTCGTATGAGTAGACTTATGGTTGAATGAGCTTTTGGGTTTTGTGAATTTTGTCAAATTTTGAACGTGGGATCGGAGCCGACTTTGAGTATATTTTTGATTAATAAATTTGTATTTTTTTTGTAGGATTGATTCCTTTTTCCCGTGTTGATTGTATTGTATTGTTTGTGGTTAGATTCGAGATATTTGGAGGCCTATTTGCGAGGCAAATGCGTGTTAGAGTACTGTTTTGCTCGAATTGAGGTAAGTAACAGTTTTAAATCTGGTTTTGAGGGTATGAAACCCTATATTTTGTGTCTTGTGACTGATCTGGAGGTGAACACACATGCTAGGTGACGGGCGCGTGGGCGTGTACTGTAGGAATTGAGACTTGTTCCATTCCGTGGAACCATGAAGTTGAATAACTTGTTATTAGTTATTGCTCTCCATGCGTTATAGAAATTTTACTATAAATCATGCTTAGGATATATGTCGGTACTGTAGGGCCCCAAGAGGTTGTGTACTTGTTGAGTTATTTGATAATTGTTGTCTTGTACTCAGTCACAATTTTACTTGCATATCATATATCAGTCACGTTTGTTCTTTGTTGATACATTACATCATTTCTGTTTGGGCTAATTTTCATGATTTCTGGGAGCCCGTGGTACCAGAGAGGTTGGTGAATGAGTTAGGGCCTGAGTGCCGAGCTATGAGCGACATGTGTATATATGTGGATCGGGTTGCACTCCATAACGAGGCTTAGAACTGTATATATGTGGATCGGGTTACATGCTGCAACGAGCCTTATGGCTATATATACACACATATATATATATATATATATATATATGCATATATATATATATATGCATATATATATATATATGCATATATATATATATATATATATATATATATATATATATATATATATATATATATATATATATATATATATATGTCCGGGGTACATGCTGCATCGTGTTTTATTAATTTATGCCATGATTTTCTTAATTTATCCCTTGGACTGAAGGAGGCCCTCTGGAGTCTGTACATACCTCAGTTAACACATGTACCTAATGAGTACGAGTTCCGAATGCTGAGCTATTGAGAAAGACTGAGTGATTCTTGCTCTGAGCGGATGCTTTTGATTTTATTGCACTTAGCTGCCATGTAACACTGTCTTGAAGTTTTCTGAAAGATATTATGTTCTGTTTTACTTAAACTTGACATGAGGTAACTGATTTGACCTAAAATTGTCGAACATGAAAGCATGCCTATTTTCCCATGTTGAAATTACTGAAATCAAACTATAATTTGTAGAGCTCGTCACTACTTTCGGTTTTTTATTTAGTCTAGTTACTTACTTAGTTGGTTGTACTCACGCTACACCCTGTACTTCGTGTGCAGATATAGGTGTTTTCGAACACGGTAGATATTGATTTCATCGCACAGTTGATCTTCTGGAAGATTCCAAGGTAGCTACCCAGTGCTTTGCAGACCTTGTTTCTCCTTCCCTATCCTTTTCTCTTATTTTATTTAGTTTTGGATTATGTTAGATAGTATTTTCTAGACTTGTGATATTTATATTCTCATGTACCTAGTGACATCCCGATGTTGGATGTTTCTGCATTGTGTTTTGGATTTTCTATCCTGTTCAAGAGATGTTTTACTATTTAAACTGCTTTTAAATTCTTTTTTTATTAAAGTAGTGTTGGTGTTAATTTGTAAATATCGGCTTTCCCAGTACCATGTTAGGTGCCATCACGACATGTTAGGATTTTGGGCATGACAAGAACCACTCACTTGGACTCAGTTTTTAGATATATTTTTTAGGAAGTTTGTTCCCTAGACCCCCAGTGATGCGTGGATGGAGTTCGAGTAGCAGTTTCTAGGGCCCCATGATAGTGTCGGAGTATGCCATTATGTTCAGTAAGTTATTGATGTTTTATACGTCAATACCACAACAGAGGGGGGTGATTTGTGTGGTACCTAATTTTTCGCTTAAACTATTTATGCAGGACCTGGTTCTTCTATGTGTTCCAACTACTACTATTGCAGAATAATAAATACAGAAAATAAAGAACACATACATTTTATGTGGAAAACACCTGGCTCGAAAAGTGAAAAAAACCAAGACCTACTACTCAGTAGGATTTTCCCAAACTTCAACTAAAATCACAGAGCCAAAACAGCATTTACAAAACCTCTTTGTAAACCTAAGGATTAACTCTAATCCCGTTGAAGCAACCAGCCTCTAATTGTTGTGACAACTTCAAGTTAACTCTAACTTAAATACTTAAAGTACCTATTATAATTGCTTCTATGAAAGCTGAAAGGTACAAATAAAAAAACCTACTACAATTGAGCTAGAAATAAAGAAAGACACATAAAACTCTTTATGGAGTTGGTTCTTCAATCTGGTTCATGTAGCTTCAGGTTTGCATACATGAATCACACACGAACTGCTTGAAAAAAGCCTTGCTATATTGCTCTCAATTCACGTTTAACTAATGCGTTTTAGTGTAACACTTTTAATGTGAGAAAATCATGCAATTTATAGAGTTAGTAGATGAAGAAATAACTAGAGTTGTTATGCAACTCTTCCTTGGTGGAAGAATTCTAGTTGATTTCAACTTCTAACTCCTTCCCTATCTTGGAAAGTGTTCTCTTTGAATAAGGAATCCTTCTCCTTATGAATTATGCAACCTTTTCGATCAGGAGATATTAAATACACCAAGTTAAGCTTATATCTTTCACGTACAACCCAGATGCTCAAATCTGCCCTTTTTGTGCACTTGGGTGATGGACTTGGTTCATCTTGAGTTCCATTTACAGGAAATGTGCATACCTGTAAAAGATAAAAAAATTTAGCTATTTATTAAGTTAGTAATCAGAGTTTGATTGAGACTCAATTACTGATCCTTAATCGAATTTGAGTCCTAGACCAATACAAACTCCAATCCTTATCCTTGATTCGGATATAGTTCTCTTCACAGAAGGAGACTTCAACTCCTTATCCCATATGCAATCTTTTCGATCACTTCAGAAGATATTCGAATGATATTGCTGCTTCATCCCTAAGACTTCTCTTCTTCACGTGCATCTCATATGCATAGGTTGATAATCAATGTGTCTCCCATGATGGACCTGGTCCATCATTTTGTTCATTTGTCATTCTTCAAAACTTCAACTCATCTTGGGCCAACAAATTCCCTCTTTTTGATGATGACAAACTCTATGCTTTTACTGATCAGAGAACCTGTTTAAACTCAGCTCAACATCAACACAATGTTAGAAATATTTTTCCTTTTTATCACTTATTATCAAGGACCAGGTACATTAGGTTATAAACATCACTGTTCGGAGTGTAAACATCATTTATTTAAAGCACAACCTTTTTCCCCTTTTGGGATCATCGAAACGTTGCATAACAAATGTGAGATAACCAAATTTTGAAATTTACTCATGGCCCCTTGGGCTACTTCAAATGCAATCATGAACTAATCATCATAGATCAAGCTAAGAATTTTAATAATCAAACAAATATGAGTAAATAGTTAGAGCAAAAATAGTGAATTTCATTGATGATTGATAAGATTCTACCACAAAGCATAAGAAGAAATAAAAATACTGAAAACATGAGCAAAAAAAACAAATGCATAGGTTGATAATCACTGTGTCTCCCATGATGGACCTGGTCCATCATTTTGTTCATTTGTCATTCTTCAAAACTTCAACTGATCTTAGGCCAACAAATTTCCCCTTTTTGATGATGACAACCTCTATGACTTTACTGATCAGAGAACCTGTTTAAACTCTGCTCAACATCAACATAATGTTAGAAACATTTTTCCTTTTTATCACTTATTATCAAGGACCAGGTACATTAGGTTATAAATATCACTGTTCAAAGTGTAAACATCACTTGTCTAAAGCACAACCTTTTCCCCCTTTGGGATCATCGAAAAGTTGCATAAAAATGTGAGATAACCAGATTTTAAAATTTACTTATGGCCACTTGGGATACTTCAAATGCAATCATAGATTAATCATCATAGATCAAGCTAAGAATTTTAACCATCAAACAAATATGAGTAAATAGTTAGAGCAAAAATAGTGAATTTCATTGATGATTGATAAGATTCTACCATAAAGCATAAGAAGAAATAAAAATACTGAAAACATGAGCAAAAGAAACAAAACGTCCTGAGTTGGGTCACTGGTTCATCTACACCAGATTAGGAGTCTTAAGGCATGGAAGAGGTAGGGTTGAGTTATTTGCTTGGAGAAGTTTTAGCATGTCTTGAAAAATTCCATCATTCTTCTCTTATTCCCTTGCAAGATCAATTCTGAGAACATCTCTCTTAGATTCTACCTCAATAAATCATGTCTTCAGCCTTGGTATCTCAATATCCTTTGCCTTACTCTCTTGTACCAAGACTCTGACTTTGCTATTGATAGGTGTCTTCTTAGATGAACCAGGTTCATTAAGCATGACATTGACTTCATAATCGCAAGCAAGCAGAGTATTAACCCAAAATGATCTTTTCTTGTACTAACCTCCCACTTCTTCATATGTACCTTGAAATACACAAGCACAATTATGAGAATGAAACCATGGGGAATGGCATGAGTTTTGGTGCTATTGATAACCCTATCAGTAAGTCTTTGAGGGTTTCCTGTTTAGATGGAACGAGTTCATCTATATTCTTTTCAAGTTGAACCAAACCCACTTCCCCCTATTTTACTCACACTCTATTCTATTTCACTTACTTCCTATCACCAAACAACCACTGCACCCGCGTCTTTGGTTAAACTCGCAGGAGTGGGTGAAGAATCAGCCGCTCTTGTACCCTTTCCCCTCACAGTACTCCTAGCACCCTTGCTCTATTTTTCTTTTCCTTTTTATTTTTACCACCAACTTCTCTAGATTTTGTAGTCTCAACACCTTCTATAGATCCTACCAGTACAAATTTGCAGAAACTTTAGAAATTGTCTCAAGAGTAACTCTAGAATCAGAAGATAAGTGTTTAGTTTCAGAATACCTACTTTCTTCCCCCTTTGTAGCAGACTTACATGAATCTTTAGATTTCTGGAATTCTTCTTCCCTACTTACTTTCAATTGCTTGTTTATTTTCTTGGTCTACTCTCCTTCAGCGACAATCTTATGAGCCATCATCTTTACTCTACTTTTCTTAGAGATTGGTGTTATAGAAGGTGTGGAAGTGGTTTCCTGTGGTGGTGATTATGAAGGATTTCCAATAGTGTTTGACATATCTGGGCTAGGGTATGGAAGAGACGAAAATTTGATTGTCTTTGGAAAATGACAGAATAATGAGAGTTTTTGACGGCTCGAGAGAGATGAGGTAATGAATACACTAAAGCTGACCAATATACAAGGGAATACTTGATGGGATAACTAAAGCTTTTCAGACACTTAGAAGTTTAATCAAACTAAAATTCAACGTTGGAGTGTATCCCTAGAATCTAAGTACTTCCATTCGATAGGGATTCTTTTGAATGGGACTGGTTCAATTGTAACAGATAAGTCTAAAAAGAGTTTGGTATTTGGTAGGACTCTTCTCATGATCCAGATACTGTTATTTCAAATTATGCAGAGTGTAGAAAACATACCGTGTTATCTTGATGAACCAGGTTATTCGCTGATAATTCTCTTACATAAGTCTAAATTTGCCAAAATAGATAAAATATCATGAGAGATTAATGAGTCATTTTAACCCATGGCAAAAGTAAATACTATGGAAAGTATAAGACTGAGAAAGATTTAATATGACTATACAAAATTTACAGACTTTCTAACCAAATATATATATATATATATATATATATATATATATATTATATTTTTCGTTTAACCTTGAACTGGTCCTTTTAGGTGATCTTAATCATCCCTAATTTCAACCTGTTCCTCTCAAAGGGATTTCTGTTTAAGCCTTTTGTGAAGATATCAGAAACTTGCTTGTTAGTAGTAGAAAACTCCACAGTGATCAAGCCTTTCTCATAGTTGTCCCTCAAAAAATAGTGTCTAACATCTATGTGCTTAGTTCTCTTATGATGAACCGGATTCTTAGTTATACTTAATAGCACTAGCGTTATCATAAAATAGGGATGCAACCGACTTCAATACCAAAATCCATCAACTGTTGCTTGATACACAACAATTTAGCACAATCATGAAGCAGCAGCAACATACTCAGCTTCAGCATATCCCATTAGGTAAAAGTTACTAAATTTTGGATACCAAAGGTAAAGGTCAGTAGTGGCTTTCAAGTATCTTTATATTATCTCTACATTATTCAAGTGGGACTCCTTTGGATTTGCCTGAAATCGGGCACAAAGACCTACACTACACACAATGTCAGGTCTTCCAGTAGTGAGATATAAAAGAGAACCAATCATTCCCCTATTGAACTTCTGATCAACAAATGAACCAGGTTCATCTATATCTAATTTCTTGGATGTTGCAATAGGAGTGTCAATTTATTTGGATGTTCCTTCCTGGTTATGTTACTGAGGAATAGGTTCATGAACAAGTTCCCTCGAGGTTTGGGGATCAATTATTCTCTAGTCAGTTCCCCATGTCATGTTGCCCTGGGTGGAAGAACCCGTTCCATCACCTGTTCCTTCTTCTGGTGCAGCTTCATCTTGGACTGTGACTTCGTATAAACCTTTTTCCAACCCAATAGCTTCATCTTCATGTTCATGTCTCTCAAAAAGAATGTTAGTTTCATCAAAACTACATATATACTTTCTTCTACGCACATAGTTCTTTTGTTGTACACTTCATATGCTTTTCAATGTGAAGAATATCCCAAGAATACTCTCTCATCGCTTCTGGAATCAAACTTTACATAGGGAGTCTTTGCCATTATTGTGCACAAAGTATTTGCATCTAAATGCCCTAAGATGGGATATATTTAAGTTCTCCCTTTAAGTGACTCATATGGAATCTTCTTAACAAGAGGTCTAGTCATGCAAATATAATGTAGCATGCAAGAATTATCAGCAAACTTAGCATTTTCAAATTCAGTTTCATGATCAGACCTAATTGATGCAAGTTGATTACCTAGTTGTTTCTGATTTTATTTTTATTTTATTTTACTAGTACAAGAAGCAAAACATGTAAAATGCTTCAACTTTAGATGTTAAAAATAATGTCCAAGTAAACCTAGACTAATCATCAACAAGCACCATCACATATCTTTTACCACATCTGCTTAATGTTCTCATTGGACCACAGAGATCCACATGGACCAGTTCCATCGTTCTGGTGGTGCTTACCGTTTCTTGCTTTTGACAGAGGATCTTACCTGCTTCCCCCTTGCACAAGCCCCACAAATTTTATCTTTCCTGAACTTAATGTTAGGCAGTCCTATCACCAAATCCTTAGAGACTAGCTTGTTGAGTTGACTTAGACTGGCATGTCCAAGTATCTTGTGCCAAAGGAGGGGATCATTGTCCAACACACTTAAGCAAGTGAGTGCATTCTCTAAAAGAGTGGACAAATCTACAATGTTTATATTGTTTACTCTTTTTCCCTGCAAAACTATCTTGTTAGTAGTAAGATTTATCACAAAACATTTTGTAGAGGTGAATGCTACAAAGTTACCTCTATCACACCATTGTGATTGTCTTATTAGGCAGTATTTTAGGCCATCTCTCAGGTAGACATTCTCAATAGAGTGAGAATCAGCCTTACATACCTTTCAAACCCCAATGATCTCACCTTTCTTACCATTTCCAAAGGAGACATCACCTCCTTTGAGGTCCTCAAGTGAAAAGAACTGGTTCTTACTTCCTGTCATATGCTTTGAGCAGCCACTATCCATGTACCATATTTGGTTGCTCCCTTCACTTGGACCCACAAAAGGAAATTAGGGGTTAGTCTTAGGAAGCCAGACTAATTTGGGTCCCTTTCTATAGGCAAAAGATGAATCAGATTCTTTTTAGCCCAACCTGGCAGCCTATTTTTCCCTTGGACAAATTCTTTATTCTTTTGACTAGCTTTTTCTTTTACAATACATTCAGATTTTAGTGACCAGTTTTACCACAATGTGTGAAAATTATGTTCTCAGGAAGTGTGAGGTACTTGCTTTTGGGATCTCACTTAGGTGCAAGGGTCTCGTAGCCAAGCCCTCTCTTATTGCTACTATGGTGTTCATGTAGCCATGAAAGTGCATTAGAGGACCTATTCCATTTACAGGTGATGTCTAGATCGTGCTTAACCTTGTTGAGATCCTCCTTAAGGACTCATATCTGCTCATCCTTTTTGTACAACTCATCTTTCATTTTTCCTACATTTTATTCTAAAGTGAGTTGTGTGTGATCAGCTTTCTTTTCACCAGTTCCTAATTTCAATTTTAAATTATCAGATCTAAGCTCTAGGACATTGGTGTCATGTTCATGAACCTGGTTCTTTAACTCAGCATTTTTACTATCTCTTTCACTTGCCCTAAGTTCCAGATTTTTGCACTTAGCTTTTAAAATCACACACTCCTTAGACAGCTGTTCCTTTTTATTGTTTAGATCCTCATTCATCAATGAAATCTAGGAGTAACTCAGATAGCCTTTCTTTAGACAAAAATTTAATCTTGTCTTTGAGATGATTTATACTTACCTCGGATTCCTCATCAGATTCTCCAATTACCATAAGTGCTTCTTCATCTCCATCTTCACCCTCTGAGTCCTCATCTGAGCTTTCTCCCCAGGCAGCAACCATAGCCTTTGTTGATCCTTTGTTCTTCTTGAGTTGAACATGTTCCTTATTCTTGGTCATTCGTTCAACTCTTTCCTTCTTCCATTCAATTTCCCATTGAGGGCAGTTTCTAATGTGGTGATCAGTTTTTACACACTTGTAACACCCCTCATTGGTTTGTTTTTCAGGAACCCTTGGTTTGCTATTGTTTCCACTTCTTGAAGGACCATTTCCTCTCATTAAGTACTTCTTGAATTCCTTTGTAATCATGGTCATTTCATCCTCCTCTAGGTTAGTACCTTCAGTGATTCTGAATGCCATTCTTCTTTCCTTTTGGGTGCATCCATCTTCATGGTTTGCCTTCTAAGTTCATAGGTTGTGAGATTTCAATCATGTCGTCGTTCTTTGATTCCTGAATGGCAGTGATTTTGCTTTCCCAAGTGACTGGCAGAACCCTTGTCAAAACATTTTCAACTTTGTCCTCTTCAAGAATAACCCTTCCAAGAGACTCAAGTTCATTTGACAATATGGTGAACCTTGTATACATCTCCTAGAAGGTTTCCCCTTCCTCCATGGTGAAATTTTCATATTGAGAATATAGCAATGTTCCTCTTGATCTCTTTACTTGAGGAGTTACTTCATGAGCCACTTGTAAAGTATCTCATATTTCCTTGGCAATGGTACAACTTTCAATTTTACTTTACTCGTCTGGACCAAGTCCACACACAAGCCATTTTTTGGCCTTAGCATTCTTTTCCCATATTTTCGAGTCCTTACATTGCAGTCAGCTCTTGTTTTTGGCAATTCTAGTCCTTCACCATTCTTCTTCATGGTAGCTAGGGGACCATCAGTGACAATGTCCCATAGCTCATAGTCTTCTCTGATGATGTGATCTCTCATTCTATTTTTCCACCAAGAGTAGTAGTGGCCATTAAAGAGTGGAGGCCTATCAGTGGATTGCCCTTCCCAGTTTCCAGGTGGTTCGCTCATTGTTGATCTTCTCCTAAGGTATTAGCCTCTTCAAGGATAACCTGCTCTGATACCAATTGATATTTTATACGTCAATACCACACAAGAGAGGGGTGATTTGTATGGTACCCAATTTTTTGCTTAAACTGCTTATGAAGGACCTAGTTCTTCTATGTGTTCCAACTACTACTGTTGCAGAATAATAAATACAGAAAATAAAGAACACAGAGATTTTACTTGGAAAACACCTCGCTCAAAAGGTGAAAAAAACCATGACTTACTACTCAGTAGGCTTTTCCCAAACTTCCACTAAAATCACTGAGCCAAAACAGCATTTACAAAACCTCTTTGTAAACCTAAGGATTAACTCTAATCCCGTTGTAGCAACCAGCATCTAACTGTTGCGACAACTTCAAGTTAACTCTAGCTTGAATACTCAAAGTACCAATTACAATCGCTTCTACGAAAGCTGAAAGGTACAAATAAAAACACCTACTACAATGAATTAGAAATAAAGAAAGACACATAAAACTCTTTATGGAGCTGGTTCTTCAATCTGGTTCATGTAGCTTCAGGTTTGCACACTTGAATCAGACACGAACTGCATGAAAAATGCCTTGCCATTTTGCTCTCAATTCACGTTTAACTTCTGCATTTTTGCGCAACACTTTTAATGTGAGAACATCCTGCAATTTATAGAGTTAGTAGATGAACAAATAACTAGAGTTTTGATGCAACTCTTCCTTGGTGGAAGAATTATAGTTGATTTCAACTTCTAACTCATTCCCTATCTTGTATAGTGTTCTATTTGATTAAGGATTCCTTCTCCTTATGAATTATGCAACCTTTTCGATCAGGAGATATTAAATACACCAAGTTAAGCTTATCTCCTTCATGTGCAACCCACATGCTCAAATCTGCCCGTTTTTGTGCACCTGGGTGATAGACCTGGTTGGTCTTGAGTTCCTTTTACAGGAAATGTTTATACCTGTAAAAGAGAACAAACTTAGCTATTTATTAAGTTAGTAATCAGAGTTTGATTGAGACTAAATTGTTGATCCTTAATCGAATTTGAGTCCTAGACCAATACAAACTCCAATCCTTATCCTTGATCCCGATATAGTTTTCTTCACGTAAGGAGACTTCAACTCCTTATCCCATATGCAATCTTTTCTATCAGTTCAGAAGGTATTCAAAAGATATTGCTGCTTGATCCCTAAGACGTATCTTCCTCACGTGCATCTCATATGCATAGGTTGATAATCACCGTTTCTCCCATGATGGACCTGGTCCATCATTTAGTTCATTTGTCATTATTCAAAACATCAACTGATCTTGGGCCAATAGTTATCCTATCATGCACCTACTTTGGTTCCTAGAATCAGAGAGCGAGTCCGCGGATTTATTAAGGGGCTCAGTTATGGTCTTAGATTTAGCATGGCTCTTGAGTTAGAGAATGATACTCCATTTCAGCAGGTTGTAGTGGTTGCTAGGAAGTTAGAGCATATTCCGAGTGAGGAGAGAGAGGATAAGGAGGTCAAGAGGTTTTGGAGAATTTAGTGGATTCTATTCTTCAGCTATGACACATCACGGTGGAGGCTTTGGCAATCGGCCTGTCCAGTTCTCACTTAAGACTACTCATGGTGCTCTAGTTATTCAAGGACCTCAGGGCTCTCATATGGGGCAGTCATCCTTTAGTGCACCACCAATATAGGGTTTCTACAACTATTATTCAGTTAGCTGGCATATACTCAGTACCAACAGCCACCTCCGCAGAGGGATTATTATGAGTGCAGCGATACGAGGCACATCATGAGAGAACGTACTAGACACGGGATAGTGGATTTCATCAGAGCACTCAGGTTATTGGTTCTATTCTACTTGCTACTCCACCTACACAGCTAGCTAGGGGTGCAGGATAGGGGGTAGAGGGCAACTTGGAGGGGTAGGCTCGGCTTGATATTTTCTCCATGGTAGGGTTTGGGCCGCTGCCACAGATGGTGTCGTTATAGGTACATTTTTTATTTCTCATAGAGGAGCATCAATCTTATTTTTATTCGATATTGTTTATGGAAGTGAGTCCTCCTATCTTGCTTCATATATGGATATGTTTTGTAATTCTTGTACTCTACTTATGTGTTTTCCTCTATTAAGAGATTCTATAGTGGTAGCCTGTGTCTACCGTTTTGGATTGTTCCCTATTGAGAGCTATGAGTCTAGAATTAACTTTCTGCTACTCATACGGTTGGTTTTGATGTGATTTCTGGATGCTTTAGTTATGATTTGTGATTTAGGTGCTCTACCAATATGGTAAGTCCGCTACGTGTTGTGATTTTGTTTCGTGAAATTGAGTTAGTGGAAGGTTTTGGTTGGTATGATTTGTATTCTACTTGTGACTCAGAGCTGAGGATGGAATCCTCATATTTTTGTGTAATTTGATATGTTTAAACCGAGCTACGTGCCGCGGTAGAGTGATATTAGGATGTGATCCTTGTAATTAGTTCATATATTTTTATTCTCCATCGTGGAATAGATTCGTAATATGATACTGATAGGGAGTTGTGCCTATCTGACTTGTTTCATAGTTCTCTCATATGTTTCTCTTTCCATATTCAGTCATATTCGTGTTGTGCTTATTGAGTTTAGCTTGCGAGGTATATGCCTAGGTAGCGTTGCATATAACTCGTTGCTTTAGGTGAGTGGTTATGAGATCTTTATGTTTCTGGCATCGTTGACAGCATTGTGAATGTTTGGGATAAGGTTTTAGATGGTATAAGGTTATTTGTCAGTGTTGTATTTGATTACGGACAACTATTGTATTTAGAGATGTTGTTATGGGCATGTGAGATATGTATTACGTTAGGTGGCCATACCTTGTGCATGTATGCATGAGTTGTGGTAGCGGTTGAGGTTGATATAGTATGTTAAGCGGGAATGGGGTCGCTGGAAAATGATCGAATGGTGAAAGAAATTTGGTTCTAAGGCTTATCGGTGTGGGCGGTAGGAATAATCTTCAGTTGAGATAGTGTTATCGGGCTACTATGAATTAAGGTAACGTGGGATCACTCGCGAAGATATGCATGGTGAGTTCATTCAGTGATTTTGTGGCTTCAGAACTGTTCTAGGTACGTTTGAGGATGAAAATTTGTTTAAGAGTTGGAGCATAACTATCCGATTAGTTATTTTGAGAATTAGCATCTCATTTAGTGGCTTAAGGTCTTGAGTAGCTACGTATTACGTATTATGACTTGAATGTGTGGTCGGGTTTGGTGTTAGGATGATTAAGTGGTAAGAGTTTATCGGAGTATGACCTTTCTCTAGAAGACTTTAGAATGGTGTTTTGATGATTCCAATAGTTTTGTATCGTAATTTTTGACTTAGGCGTATGTTAAAATTTGGGTTTGGAGATCTGTAGGTTGATTTGATGCATTTTAGCGAAAGTTAGAAAGTTGAAGGTTTGAGGATTGATCGGGAAATGACTTTGTTGATATCAGGTTCAGATTGCAGTTCCATGAGTTGGTATATCTATTTGTGTCATCTGGGAATTGTATGCAATATTTGAGGTCATTCTGGATTGATTTGGTATGATTCGGCGCGAGTTGTAGAAGTTTAAAATTCATTAGTTCATTAGGCTTGAATTGGGGTACACTTTGTAGTTTTAATGTTGTTTGTTGTGATTTTAGGCCTTGAGTAGGTTTGCATTATGTTATGGAACTTGTTGGTATGTTCAGATGGGGTCTCAAGGGCCTCAGGTACGTTTCGGATGGTCTACAGTTCATTTCTTCACGTTTTAGAGTTGTTGTTATTGATGTTTTGCAATTCATCGCGTTCGCTTGAGGACGACGGCTCGCGATCGCGATCACAAAGTGTACCTATGGTGGCAGAGGTTTTACTCTTCGTGTTCATGAGTTATTCATGGCGTTCATGGATCCTAGGGAAAATGGTCATAGCATTTGTGTTTCTTATGTTGCGATCATGTAGGGATAGAGTTGGAGGGGCACCATGGATTGGCCATCTCGTTCGCGTGAACATGGCCACGTTCGTGTTGGGTAGTTTAGCTTATGGGTCGCGTTCACGGGCTGCTGAACCTGTTCGCATAGAGGTAAATTTTGCAGCTTGTATTTTGTGCTTTGTAATAGTGAAGCATGTTCTGTGATCACATAAGAGGTATATCTTAGCAGAATTATAAGTACTCTATTTCGAGGACTTCTGTTATTATATCACTTTTTGGGTTAGAGAGGGGTAATTTTGAAGGGGATTTTCATGCTTTGGATTGGGGTAAGTGTTCTTGACCCGTATTGAATTATATTTCATGATTCGATCCTTGTTTTTATCATTAAATTAGTGATTTGAATTGGACAAATTCGATATTTTTATAAGAACTTTCTAAAATGTAAAATGATGATTTGGAAGCCGATTTGATATTGAAATTGGATAATTTTGGTATGGTTGTACTCGTACCAGAATGGTTGTTCGGATTTTGTGAGTTTCGTCAAGTTCCGAGGTGCGAGCCCGGGGTTGAGTTTTTGGTTTTCATTTAAGATGGAAGCTTTATTATTTGAAATTATTTCCTATGACTTTTACTTATGATAATGGTCATTTTTGCTAGATTCGAGCTGTCCAAAGGTTTTTTTTACATGAGAAGGTCATTTTAGAGTATTGATTTGGCTTCATTGAGGTAACTATATTGCCTATCTTTATGCGGGGGAACTACCACTTAGGATTTGATTTGATTTTATTATTTGAATTATGGGAAAGACATGTACATGAGGTGATGAGTGCACACTCGGTCTTATATATGGAAATTGATCGGTTTAGACTCTTAGGCTTTCTTCATGTATTTATTGAAATTGTTAGCACATGTTATATTTTTTATTTGTCATGTTTACTCTCACGTTCCTTATTTGAAGTTTTTAGCACATGTTATATCCTTTACTTGTCAAGTTTATAATACCTCTTTTATTGTAATGTGACCTCTTTTATTGTTAAGTTATTCTCAATTGATATTGTTGTTATATGATATCCTTTTGTTGTTGGGTTATTCTCATGTGTTTAGACATAGTTACTAGTTCATGCCATCTTTTTCATTCTTAGCTTATGTCACGCATTAGAATTTGAAGTTTTTCATTTCATGGAAATACCTTCATTATTGAGTTTATTCTTAAGCAATTAATTGAATTTACAGTTATTGAATGTCATTAACCTATTTTAGTTGGAGTTGTTGTTTTATGGGGTATTGTTCATTTGTTGAGTTACTTTCCCCATTCACTTTGTTGCTATTGATATTTTGTCCATATCGGGTTTGGGCCGTGAGCTATGCGTTGTGATGATCATAGCACATATGAATTTGTTGTGTGAGTTAATTGTTTTTATGCAGATCATAAATGGAGGCATCTCGTTGTTGTTGTTATGCGGAGCATAAGTCACATCCCACTGTTGATGATTGTGCGGAGTGATACAGGTGACAAATGGTATTGTCAGGATGGAGCGATATGGGCGGCTATTATAGTAATACGGGTGGATATCAGAGTGATACAGGTGTCTAGTATGTTAAATGTTTGGACAGAGCGATAAGGGTGGCTATTATAATTTTATTATTAGAGAGATATAAGGGTGGCTATGTCAGGGATGATATGTGATGGTCTGGGTCATTATGTTGATGATATTTGTGTGATGGTTTGATTTTCCTAATGTATTTCATGCACCTTATGTGAATTGTTTTGTTTCTCTCAGAGAGCTACTCGATGTCTTTGATATTACTTGTTGACTTGGAATATAACAATACACTCGCACAAGCATACATTGTATCATTCAACTTATACCATATCAAGAGTAGACTTGACATTCATTGATCATGCCCATGTATTCTTGTATTATCTGCTTCCATTGTGATAATGAGCATTAGATCATGTCGGGCGAATTGTGATAGTGTGTCTGCGACAATGCCAGGCAGATCTTTGGTAATGAGTGTTGAAACACGTTCTCAAGACACTAAACTAAACGTGTGTTCATATTTGTAGGTTTTGATAAATGACAAACGATGCACAATTGACATATGACGAGGTCCAAGCACAAGAGCGCAATTGATAAATAACGAAGTTCAAGCACAAGACAAACAAAGATCAAGATTAAATAAAGTAATACATGAGTCGTTCTTTAATTGTGATCTTGATCCGACAATTGACGCAAGACTTGACTTCTCTCGTAAAATCATTTTTATCAAATCTTGCATATTTAATTTAAAGCAAAATGATTTTAAATCATGCATATTTATGTTAGTCAAAATGATTTTTAAACATGCCTCAGAAATCTGGACAAAGATAATCGATTATGTACTTATGATAATCGACTATATTAAAGGCAGCTGCAAGACAATCGATTGTGAACCAAATGACAATCGATTGTGTTGAGGCAGCGTCCACCAGAATTTTCAAATCTGCTAGACAATCGATTGTGTACCTTATGACAATCGATTGTGTTGAGGCAGTGTCCACCAGAATTTTCAAATCTGCAAGACAATCGATTGTGTACCTTATGACAATCGATTGTGTTGAGGCAGTGTCCTTCAGATTTTTCAAATCTGCAAGACAATCGATTGTGTACCTTATGACAATCGATTGTGGTGAGGCAGTGTCTATCAGATTTTTCAAAGCTACAAAATAATCGATTGTGAACCTTATGACAATCGATTGTGTTGAGGCAGTGTCTATTAGATTTTTCAAGACTGAAAAATAATCGATTGTCCATATAGCATAATCAATTATGTAAATGACCGTTGCCAAAATATTTTCAAACTCTGTCAGGTAATCGATTATAGGATTTTAATAATCGATTGTTTTAAGTAAAATCTGAAAAAGATTTTTTGAACGCTGCCAAGTAATCAACTGTATATTTCTGACAATTGATTGTTTTAAGTAAAATCTGGAAGTGATTTTTTGAACGTTGCCAGTAATCGATTATACATTTAGATAATCGATTGTTATACGTAAAATCTGGGAATGATTTTTGGAACGATTGAAAAACAATCGATTATGCTAATCTGACAATCGATTGTTTTAGCACAAAATCAGCAATTCTTAATTGGCAATTAGGCAACGGTTGTGCATGTTCTTAACACTATAAATACATCTTCAAATCAGTCTTCTAAGCACAAAAACTGATCATATTATTGCTAAAGCTTGCATTCTCTCTTATTCATCATTTTCTATTTATTACATAAGTCTTTGAGAGCCAAATTCTTGACGAAAGTTGTTGTGTTCTTGAGCGTATTTATTTTCTCATTTCTACTCTTAAGGAGAGTCTTGTTTTGAGTGCAAAGTGTTTTATACACTTGAAGGGAAGTGTTAATCCCTTGTATTGTAAGAAGGAACGTTGTGATTCCTTTGGTTGAAGTCTTGAAGTGTGGTATCTTCGAGCAAAGGTTGTTGAGGCTTGTGTGACTCAAGTTCTCAGATTGTAACGGTTTGTTAAGCACCCGTAAGCTTAACGAAGTTAGTGGAAATCTCGAGAGAGTCTCTCGGGGACTGGACTAGCCACGGGTTGTGGTGAACCAGGATACATCGGTGCGTTCGTTCCTTATTATTTACTTATCGCACTTATTTCATTCCTGCAATTTTTAAATTCCGCAAGTTTACGCTGTTTTTTATTATAACGCTATTCACCCCCTCTAGCGTTAAGCGTATATTCTAACAATTGGTATAAGAGCCCAACTCTCTGAAAAACTTAACCGTTTGAGAGAGACAATCCATTGCTTCTACTCGTGATTCGTTTGCAGGAATAGGTGAAGGACAATGCTCCACCCGACCACCACTATTCGATGGCACAAACTATACGTACTGGAAGGAGAGGATGAGAATATTCATCAATCGAATAATTTTCATCTGTGGAAGGTCATAATGAAGGGAGAACAAATTCCAACCAAAAAGGTTGAAAATGAATGGGTTCCAAAATCCGAAGATGAATACGATGCGGATGATATCCGAAAAGTACAGAACAACACTAAAGCCATCAACTTATTGTATTGTGCTATAAACGCTGATGATTACAGAAAAATATCATGTTGCACAACGGCGAAACAAATGTGGGATAAGTTGGAAATCACGTACGAAGGTACGGACCAGGTAAGAGAGGCTAAAGTTGATTTTCTAACCCATGCATATGAACTGTTTCACATGAAGGAAGGCGAAAGGGTCGATGAGATGTTCGAACGATTTTCAAAAATCGTTAATGACTTACATTCTCTTAAGAAGACCTTCACGGATAGGGAACTTGTCCGAAAAATTCTCCGAAGTCTCAGTCCGGAATGGCGCTCAAAGGCCGACGCGATTCAAGAGTCTATTGGCATCTCAAGTGTCACCATCGACGGATTAAGAGGTAATCTTAAAACTTATGAATCAACTATACTTAACCCTCTTGTTAATGATCAAAGGAAACAAAGAATCGCCCTCAAGGCAAGCACAAGCCAACCTCAAAATGACGAGGACGGAGATAACGAGTTCGGACTCGTCATTAAGAGATTTCAAAAGTTCATTCGAAAAGAATATGAACGAAAAGTCAAACAACAAGGAGATCAAGTAAAGTGCTATGGGTGCGGAGAAATCGGGCACATTAAATCAAATTGCCCAAATGTCAAAAAGGAGAAGAAACCCTTCAAGAAACAACAAGCATACATATCTTGGGGAGGCGACTCCGGAGACGAGTCGAGTGAGGAAGAAGAAGAAGAAGAAACCGCAAATCAATGCCTCATGGCACATGAAGACAATCAAGAAGAGGTATGTCAAAGTTCTTCCAAAAATTTCTTTTCTCTTGAGGAAATGCAAAATGCTTTTGATGAGTTGTGTAGTGAATTCATTAAAGCTTCCAAAACTGTTAAAAGCATAAAAGAAAATGCTTCTCTAAAAGAAAAAGATTTTGAAAGACAACTCTTTTTAAAAGAAAAAGATTTGGAAAAACTGATTTTGGAAAATGAGAAGTTGAAAGAAGAAAACAAATTTTTTGGCAAGAGAAGCGCCGACAAACCCGAGAGTTCTAGTAAAAACTGTATTTCTTGCATGCATCTAAAAGATGAGGTAGAAAGACTTAAGGGCACCCTAGATAAGTTCAATTCTTCTCATAAAAGTTTGAATGAAGTTCTTGTTAATTTGAAATCGACCAAACATGGGATAGGTTTTAAAAACGAGCCTAAAGAAAAAGTTGAAGCCAAACCCCAACCACCTAAGGCTCAACCTAGGATAAATAAAACAAATGTTCATCCTAGAGATAACAATCCTAGAATCAACATACATGCTAGACCAAACACTAGAAGAAACTTTGAACATTTTAGGACACCTAGAAATGGCCTTCAACCTAGAAATAACTATTCTAGAAATGATGCATATCCTAGACCAAACACTAGAAGAAACTTTGAACTTTTTAGGACACCTAGAAATGGCTTTCAACCTAGAAATAACTATTCTAGAAATGCTGCATATCCTAGAACAAATAGTAGGAGAAATGATTTTCATGAAATGCACAATAGTCATATTGTCGAAAATAGAGAAAACAATTTTCGTCCGTCCAACTACTATCAACCTAGACGAATGCATAATCCTAATGTCATTTGTCATTATTGCAATCGAATTGGACATATTGCTCCTGCTTGTTTCACTAGACATAGACACTTAACTGCATGTCAAGCACAACAACATGTTACAACTAACTCTCAAGGACCCAAAACAGCTTGGGTACCAAAGACTCATTAATTTGTCTTGTAGGTATGTTTGAAGGGATCAAGTGTACTTTGGTACCTTGATAGTGGATGCTCCAAACACATGACCGGAGAGGAATCCAAGTTCCTTCAACTAGAACACAAGGAAGGAGGAAGCGTTATTTTTGGAGATAACAACAAGGGAAAAATTATCGGCATTGGATCGGTCGGTAAGGATGAACCTTCTTCCATTAAGCATATTTTGCTAGTTAAAGGTCTAAAACATAATCTCTTGAGCATAAGTCAATTATGTGACAAGGGAAATCTTGTTTTATCTGATTCGGATGAATGCTTAGTTTTTCTCCATAGCGATTTTAAAATTATTCTTCGTGGTCTTAGAATGAATAACATCTATATGGTTGATCTCGAAAATTCTTCGTCTGAATATGTGAATTGTCTTATGAGCAAAGAAGATGATATGTGATTATGGCATCGTAGAGTAGCTCACATCAACATGCATCTTTTAAACAAATTAGTTTCACAAAATTTAGTTATTGGTCTTCCAAATTTGAAATTTGAAAAAGACTCTATCTGTAATTCTTGTCAAAAAGGGAAGCAAACAAAAGCATCCTTTAAATCGAAAAATATTGTTTCAACTACTAGACCATTGCAACTTCTTCACATGGATCTCTTTGGACCATCTCGCATTGAAAGTCTTGGTAGAAATCGTTATGTTTTTGTTATTGTTGATGATTATTCTAGATTTACATGGACACTATTTCTTGCTCACAAAAGTGAGGCTTTTCATAATTTTAAATGCTTTCTTAAACGTATTCAAAATGAAAAGGACACAACCGTCACTTCAATAAGAAGTGATCATGGGGGAGAGTTCGATCACAATCTCTTCGTGGACTTTTGTGACGAACTCGGTATCGAGCACACCTTCTCTGCTCCACGTACACCACAACAAAATGGAGTGGTGGAAAGGAAAAATAGGTGTCTCGAAGAGATGGCTAGAACCATGCTCGATGAGGCTAAGATTCCCAAACATTTTTGGGCGGATGCCCTGAGTACCGCATGCTACGTTTCAAACAGAGTAGTCATAAGGCCAATACTCATGAAAACTCCCTATGAACTCTACAAGGGAAGGAAACCAAACATCTCCCATCTTAGAGTATTCGGTTGTAAATGTTTTATCCATAACAATGGAAAAGATAATTTGGGAAAGTTTGATGCCAAATCCGATGAAGGAATTTTTATTGGGTATTCTTCACGTAGCAAAGCATATAGAGTATTCAATAATAGAACCGAAACTGTGGAGGAATCCCCTCATATTGTGTTTTCCGAAAATAATGCTCGCTTGGCGAGAAAGGATTCTGGTTTTGATCCTGCAGGTATTTTAAACTCAATAAGTCCTCAAGACAAAGTACAAGAGGAAACTCCTAAGTGAACTCAAGATGAAATCTTGGAACAATTATCGGAGGAAGCGCCACAACTGGAGAAAGAAACAAAAATGTCTAACGCGTGGAGGACAATCAAAGACCATCCTCTCGACCAGGTAATTGGCGACATTGAACAACAGGTAAGTACACGAAACACTCTTAAGAACACCTTAGGACACACTTCTTAAGAGATCACGTTCTCAATTGGTCGACATCTTCACAAGGCCTTTAGAGAAAAAGTTCTTTTCCGAATTTATAGTAAACTCGGAACTCTTGACTCCACATTGATCTAAGTCATTATCTCTTTACAAATTACTAACTTGAGCGTCGGAGATGTCTAATTCTCTTTTGCAGGTATCGCCCTAACGGCAGGGGGAATTATAAGGCAATGGTGTAGTACAATCGATTGTTACAGTCAATAATCGATTATCATTCCTTTATGTCTCATGCTTACTGTGCCGGAAAATCGGTTAGCAAGTATCACTAATCAATTATTTACATCTTACTTATTATGACGGAAAATTAACATATTGTTTAAACCTTTTTTTGCCTTGCAAGTCTTTGATGTTAATTAATAATCGAGTTCTTAACTGTATAATCGATTACCGTCTCGGCTATTCATTACTGCTTTCCTAAAACAATCGATTGTCTCAAAAGTATAATCGATTATTTTCCGAGTCAGAAAATCACTGTGCACACTGTGTCAGAACAATCGATTACCATAATTCAACAATCGATTATCCTCAGTCAGTAATTCAAATCCTTGTTACCGTTTGGGTCCTGCAAGATTCCCACAATCGATTTTGTGTCATTTCCAAGTAAATTTAAAAAACTCCATAACAATCGATTGTTTCGATTCCATAATCGATTGTGTAACGGACAGTGCAAATTTTTTTACCGTTTCTGAGCGTTTTTGCCTCTTAAATTTCTGCAGATTGTTACCTTAAATGCAATGTCATCCTTCTCATTATAAATAGGTACCATATGTCTTAAATTTCTTCACTCAAGCATCAATCTTATCTCCCAAACTTTCAAAAATCTCTCAAATTTCTTAAGCTATTACTACTTATTTAAAATGACGAGCAGACACACCAAACGCCCTCGTTCCGGCAGACATGGTGCGTCTTCTTTAGCTGCTCCTCCTCCTCCCAATTTCCCTTACCAAGATGGGTCTCTTTTACGGTTTAACTCTGAAACCGAGCTAACTAGATTCTTGACAAAATTTGAAAAACGAGAAATTCTTCATCCTCGTTATTCCACCAGCAAATATCTTGAAACCAGCGCCCCCGCTGCAATCGCAAACATACTTAGGGAATGCCAACTCCTTGATTTCCTATATCTTACCTATCCTCATATTAATCCTCTCTTGATTCAAGCGTTCTATTCAAATCTTCATGAGGAAGCCGATGGTGATCTTGTGTCAAACATAAATGGGGTTGAAATTCTTTTAACCAAGGAAAACTTACAATCTATTTCTCACCTTCCTCAAAATGGGGAAGACATTTCTCTCTACATTAGAGAAGCCGGCGCCTTATTTGATGAACGAATTCTCCTAAACCAAATAGGACTTGGAGCTTATGATCCTAACCTATCCAATCGTCGTCCTACCATTACGGGCATGCTCCCCGAATATCGTTTGATTTTCTACTTCATAACCCGAGTCCTCAAACCACGCAAACATAATCATACCACTCTCTCCCAAGAGGACGCAAAACTCATGCACGCCATTATCACCGGGGCTCGCATCAATTGGTGCAAGTTCGTCAAAACTCACATGCTTGATGCCATTGGGGACGATAGACCACTTCCCTATGCCCTCCTTATAATGAACTTTCTTGAAGCCTCCGGGTTTAACACCACTATCGGTTCTCTCAAAAAGAGCACCAAGAAATGGGAAATTTCCGAATCCTGCTTTCCCCATGACGGCGAACACGCGGCTCCTGCTCCTCCTCCAACTCCTCAAACGCGTCGTCCTCAATCTCCTACACTTCACTCTATTTCCGGCCAACTTGCTTCTTTGACCACCTCCGTCAATCGATTGACATATGAGATCCATGGATATTTTGATCATATTCACTATCCATATGCTGGGCTTGTCCCTTATGAAGCAGTGCCGGATGACGAGGCGGAAAATGATAATAATGAATAATGTCTTTATTTGCTTTTCTAGCTTATTATTCTATCTTTTATTGTCTTCTTTATCTACTCGTATTTTTGATTAATCAAATAAACAAGTTATTTACTTATTTTTTTGCTAATGTCAAAAGGGGGAAGAATAAGGGCTATGCACTTAATATTTATTGGCATAAATTGAGGGGGAATTCATATGTTGAGGGGGAATTAATTGCATATCTATTTACTTGTCTTGGATCGTCATTATGAATTATCCAATATGCATATCCCGATTAAAGTTTGCCATTATCAAAAAGGGGGAAATTGTTGAAACACATTCTCAAGGAACTAAACTAAACGTGTGTTCATATTTGTAGGTTTTGATAAATGATAAACGATGCGCAATTGACATATGACGAGGTCCAAGCACAAGAGCGCAATTGATACATAACGAAGTTCAAGCACAAGACAAACAAAGATCAAGATTAAATAAAGTTATACATGAGTCGTTCTTTAATTGTGATCTTGATCCGACAATTGACTCAAGACTTGGCTTCTCTCGTAAAATCATTTTTATCAAATCTTGCATATTTAATTTAAAGCAAAATGATTTTAAATCATGCATATTTATGTTAGCCAAAATGATTTTTAAACATGCCTTAGAAATCTGGACAAAGATAATCGATTATGTACTTATGATAATCGATTATATTAAAGGCAGCTGCAAGACAATCGATTGTGAACCAAATGACAATCGATTGTGTTGAGGCAGTGTCCACCAGAATTTTCAAATCTGCTAGATAATCGATTGTGTACCTTATGACAATCGATTGTGTTGAGGCAGTGTCCACCAGAATTTTTAAATCTGCAAGACAATCGATTGTGTACCTTATGACAATCGATTGTATTGAGGCAGTGTCCTTCAGATTTTTCAAATCTGCAAGACAATCAATTGTGTACCTTATGACAATCGATTGTGGTGAGGCAGTGTCTATCAGATTTTTCAAAGCTAAAAAATAATCGATTGTGAACCTTATGACAATCGATTGTGTTGAGGCAGTGTCTATTAGATTTTTCAAGTCTGAAAAATAATCGATTGTCCATATAGCATAATCGATTATGTAAATGACCGTTGCCAAAATATTTTCAAACTCTGTCAGGTAATCGATTATAGGATTTTAATAATCGATTATTTTAAGTAAAATCTGAAAAAGATTTTTTGAACGCTGCCAAGTAATCGACCGTATATTTCTGACAATCGATTGTTTTAAGTAAAATCTGGAAGTGATTTTTTGAACGTTGCCAGTAATCGATTATACATTTAGATAATCGATTGTTATGCGTAAAATCTGGGAATGATTTTTGGAACGATTGAAAAACAATCGATTATGCTAATCTGACAATCGATTGTTTTAGCACAAAATCAGCAATTCTTAATTGGCAATTAGGCAACGGTTGTGCATGTTTTTAACACTATAAATACATCTTCAAATCAGTCTTCAAAGCACAACAACTGATCATATTATTTCTAAAGCTTGCATACTCTCTTATTCATCATTTTCTATTCATTACATAAGTCTTTGAGAGCCAAATTCTTGACGAAAGTTGTTGTGTTCTTGAGCGTATTTATTTTACTCATATCTACTCTTAAGGAGAGTCTTGTTTTGAGTGCAAAGTGTTTTTATACACTTGAAGGGAAGTGTTAATCCCTTGTATTGTAAGAAGGAACGTTGTGATTCCTTTGGTTGAAGTCTTGAAGTGTGGTATCTTCGAGCAAAGGTTGTTGAGGCTTGTGTGACTCAAGTTCTCAGTTTGTAACGGTTTGTTAAGCACCCGTAAGCTTAACAAAGTTAGTGGAAATCTCGAGAGAGTCTCTCGGGGACTGGACTAGCCACGGGTTGTGGTGAACCAGGATACATCGGTGCGTTCGTTCCTTATTATTTACTTATCGCACTTATTTCATTCCTGCAATTTTTAAATTCCGCAAGTTTACGCTGTTTTTTATTATAACGCTATTCACCCCCCCTCTAGCGTTAAGCGTATATTCTAACAATGAGCATATGACCGCTCAAAGCAGATTACGATTGTAAGAACGTAATCATTCTGGGTGGATTGAGATATTGGCACGTAAGTTGTCCGTGCGGTAGTGATTAATAATGTGGGAACAAGGTGTTGTGAGCATATGATTTGTTGTTTGAGACTCGTGACTTGTGTTTATGAAATGAGGTATCTCGGAGTAATTTTGTTGTGAAACTTGTGTTAGAACGGTTTCTATATTCTGCTATCATTGTTTTTCCTTAAATGATTGCACTGGAACTTAATAGTGTTTAGATTACACTAAGGTTATTTCACATATTTATTCCTTGTTGTTATTTACTACTTATTGCTTGTATTATTAGCTTTATACTTATTTACTGCACAAATTATTATGATTAGTAGGCATATTGACTTGTACCTCGTCACTATTTTGCCGAGGTTAATCTTGATATTTACTGAGTACCGATCGTGGTGTATTTATACTACACTTCTGCATCTTCCATATATCGCCATGTGAGCCTTGCTAGCAACATGCATAAAAATCTCACCTTATCTCACCACATGGCTTCAAATAATTCGCTCACTAGCAACACACGTACAAATACCACCTTATTCACCTTATGGACATCAACCCCTATCCTTATACCACCCCATGTGCATCAATATCACAACGCATTCATTAACTCACACCATACTTGTCCATATGTCGCAATATTTTCAAAATCAACAATACCAATGTTACAACAATACATAACTCACGGCTCCACCAAAATATGTACAAAAATTTCAATAATAACAAAATGAGTGAAAACCAACCCAACAAGGAAAAGATATCTCAATAATCAACAATTTCAACTTTAATGTATGAATAACCTTCACAACCACAACTTCAATAATTCAAAATGAAGGTATTCCGATGAAATGGCAACTTCCAATTCAAGTGCATAACATAAACTTAACAATAAAATAAATAACATGTAATAATTACTTCGAATAAGGATAAACCAACAATGAAATAGGTAACATGTAATGGAAACTTCAAATAAGAATAACGCAACGATAAACGAAGTAACATGACAATAACAAAGGTAACAACTTCAACTAAAGCAGATAAGAGTAAACTTGACAATAAAAGATAGAACATGTAGTAACAACTTCAAATAAAGCATGTAAGAGTAACTTAACAAGGGAGATATAACATGATATGACAACTTCAATTAAATGCATGAAGGAAGCCTAAGTGTCTAACCAGTCAAATATCACATATGAGCCCGTATATGCACTCGTCACCTCATGCACAGGTCTTTCAGATAATTCATATAATACAATCAACCCATATTCTAAGGAGTAAGTTTTCCTACACAAAGTTAGGCAAGAATGCCTACCTCAATTAGGCCAAATCAATACTCAAAATAGTTTTTTCCTTTAAAATTTACTTCTGCCCGGCTCAAATTTAGCCAATAATTTAATAAAATTAAATTATGCAAGAGAAACCAATTTCATTTAAAGCTATGATCTTTATACAATTCTCCAAAAGTCAACTCTGAGGTCACGGGTCCAAACCCTAGTTGAAGGATAGGCCACGACTACCTGTAGTCCCACGAGTTCATAAACGTATTTTATTTTTAAATCCGAGTCTAATTCAACTCTCAAATCTCAAAATTTTATTTTTCAAAATATAGACAAAACATCCTAAATTTTCCCTTCAAATTCCATAATTTTGATATCGAACCTCATATATAATCATGTTATATAATTGAAAAAATTGGTGAAAATTACTTATCCAATAATTTGCTAAAGTCGCATTTGCGACCTATTACATCGCAAATGTGAAGAGCATTCCACCCAGCTACCATCGCAAAAGTGGCATTTTTCTCGCAAAAGCGTGCAACCATCTTTCGCAAAAACGAAGAATTCCTCGCAAATGCGAGGTCTTTCCTGATGTCGTGCGATAATTTCATATGTTTTGATTCTATTTACCCTACTTACTTGTTATTTGAATTCTAATTTATGCGACAATTACGCTTAATAGAGCTTATTTCATGTGTAGGAATGCTTGAACATGAATTGGAGAAAAGTTGTACGAAGTGGTGCCTCGGTGCTACAAAATGGAACAATAAAAGAAGACGTGCAAGGCATTGTCTAGGGCACTGTCATTGGCTCCCCAGACAGTGCCTTGCATAGTAACAACAGTGCCATAGACACTGCAAGGCATTGTCCAGAGTACTGTCATTAGAACCCCAGGCAGTGTCTTGTGCCGAAATGACAGTGCTACAAACAGTGCAAGGCACCGACGATGCCATCCGAATAAATTTTAATTTCTCATTAGTCTTGGACGGATGGAATTCGGCACCTACCCTATCAATACCCCTTTATGTTAGTTTTTGAAGGGTTCGACATTATTAGAGAGGCAAGAGGCTACGGAACACTTTAGAAGCACAAATCACTCGAGTTTTTCTCTCTGTTTCCTTTTACTTGTGATTATTTACACAGTTATGAGTTGCTAAACCCGTAATCTAGGATTGATGGAACTAATTGTTAGATGAAGTCTTGATTGTCTTTTGATATAATTGAGCCGTTATTACTCTTTAATTGTTCAACTTTAAGTTGTCTCTTTTATTAATTGAAATGCTATTGATTAATCGTGTCTAGTTATTTTGTGTTGCTTGAGAAGGAACACTTGATTAGATTATTGCTGAACAACGCCACTTTCAAGTAAGTTAAGAGATTAATTACTTAAATTTAAAAACGGGATTAGAGATAACGAAGTTTTAGGCGATAATTATGAGTTGTACGAATTGTCAACTAGAGTAGTTCGAGAGAATACTTCTAGTAAATTATCATAATTGATCGAGAGATAATTACATTAAACAAAATCTCATCATCTTTAGAGAGTGTTACGGTGTGATAATAGCTAGCATGTCAAGAACTAATCCGACAATTAGGAAAATCGTAAATCCTAGATCCTTTCATCCTTGAATTCAACTTCATTCTAACTCATTGATAGTTTTTATTTTCATTTTTCCTTAGCTAAATAATTTCTGTTAATTCTCAAATCAAATCTTGAACTTTGAAAATTGTCTGAACTTATCATTAGCGATACTAAAAGTTGTAGCAAATAGGTTAGTTCCTTGTGAGATTTGATTCCGAACTTTTGAATCGGATAATTTTTACTAACGACCGCTTAGTCTTTTTTATAAGTCATAGTTGGGTGTAATCACTTTCCCAACAGCCTTTAGTCACAATTTGACGAAACCTTCGCAAATGCGATGATCGCATTGGCAACCGGCTCATCGCAAATGCATTAAGCCAGAACCAGCACAATGAAATGTTACCAGAACAGTTTGAAGTCAATCTGAAACTTACCCGAGCCCCCAGAGCGCCACACCAAGCATCCACACAAGTATAAAAACATCATATGAACTCGCTTGCGCAATCCAAATACAAAAATAACATCTAGAACCACGATCAGACACCAGAACACATGAAAATTACAATGAACTTCAAGAATTGCTAGAAATACAACCACGCATCAGATTCCTATCAAACCAACTCTAAATGACGTCAAGCTTTGCAGAAAAGCTCCAATAACAAAACAGACCTATTCCAAGCCCCGATAACAAAATACAAACCCGATAGGCATAAGGTCAAACTTAGAAAACTTTTTGAACGTTTAAATTGCCAACTTTGAGCATAACAAGTCAAATCAACCTAGGGACCTCTGAATTCAATTACGGGCACTCCTTCAAGTCAAATAACCATCCGGACCAAACGAAACTATCAAAATTTCAATTCGAGATCAAATACGCAAAAGGTCAAACTTGGTCAACTCTTCCAACTTAAAGCTTCTAAAATAAGAATCATTCATCCAAAATTACCCTGAACCAATGGAAAACCAAAATCAATAATATACACAAGTTATAGTATAGTATGTAAAGTTATTCGTACCTCAGCCACCAAACGAAGTGCAATTGCTCATAACGATCGGTCGGGTCGTTACACTATTTATTGCGCACCTTCAAAAAAAATGATGGTAACTTTGTGTAGAAAACTTCAAATTAAATAAAAACTGTTTAATGTATTAAAAAATAGACTTGATTAAGACTATCACGTATTCGACATACATCACACTTAAAACATCGTAATCACATTAACACAAGTTCATAACATGTTTCAAGTCATAACTAAGTCATGTCCGGAGGTCGAAGTAAGAGTGGTAAACGAGCGAGTGGGGTCGGATATGGTTCGGGTTAAAAATGGGTAATGAAAAAACTGATCAATTATCTGACTCGATTCATATTTAATACGGATAAAAAAATGAGTTAATCAGCGGATAATATGGGTTACCCGTATTATCCATGACTTCTTGTATATAATGACTTTTGGGAGAATTCTTAATCTCCCTAACTTGAGGAATTCCAAATTTGAGACTTTACAAATATAAAAGTTAGACACATTGGTTATCCATTTCCTAAATGGATAACATAATTCTTATCCATATTTGACCTATTTTTAAAAACTTCGTTATCCAACTCATTTTTTAGTAGATAATATGGATGGTTAACTGTTTTCTTTTACCATTTTGCCACCCTAAGTCGAAGTAACACAAAATTTGTGTAATTGTACTAGACCACATCATTTGAGTAAGAGAGCACGAGTAGTGTGGTACGTATGGGCAATTCATCCAATTAGTTCGTGTCCACAAGCCTTTTTGTGGATGAAGTCATGTTACGCACGAGGCATTGCATGCTCTCCTATAGGTTATAGCTGCATCTCAGCATGGCCATTGCTGCTGATATAATAAGAACCTTAACGTAACATTCATTCAGAAGGCCAATTTTGGATTTGGTTGGCCATCTGCCAATCCGATTTCAACATCTTTCAAAACCTTAAACAAATTAAAACACCAGACGAAACAGAGTGCAAGCCATGTCGCGAGGCACTTCCTCACCAAATTAATATAGTAATTAATTCTTCTAAAGCGCGCACGTTATGAGCATTACTCACACAACGTGACCAAGTTAAACTAAAAAGAAATATTTTTCAATAATAAGGGGTCGTTTGGTATGGTACATTTGAGTAGGGCATATTAGTAATGTTGGTTTTAGTTATACTTGCATTAATTATGCTGACATATTACTTATTTTTTGTGTGGTTTGATGTATTAAAACATTGCACAATTTCTAAAAAAATTATTTATTTGCAAAAATATCTTCATAACTAGTCCATCACTTTATCTTTTTAAAAAAAATATATGTTGAGAAATATTTTTGTATGAAAAAGGTTTTAAAATATATATTTGATTTGTCTACCTACCTAATAAAATTTATTTGATTTGTTTGTTTACAAAAATGCCCTCAAACTTGCATTAATATAGAAGATATTTTAATTAAGTATAAATTTTGAAGAACAATTTTGTCTTTACCTAAATTAATGCATGCATTATAATTCATTGCATTATTAATATACCACGGTATCCTATGCATAACTACCAAATAGGTGTATAACTAATCATTACATAACTGATGAATAGATTCAAAAAATATACCAAACAAGATATTATTATTACACAAAGCTAATATATACATATTTTATCTAATGCATCCTACCAAACAACCGTTGAGATCAAGTATAGAAAAAATTGAACATGGAAACCTTCTAGCTAGCTAGAACTCTTTTGTTTTAAAATGAATTCTACCCTAAGCGTTTCATACGTACGAAGTAATTAATACATGATGTTTGGCTATAATTTCATATTTTTAGTGTATTATTTATTTTATATTTTAATGTTTTAATGCAAAATTATATTATATTTATACTTAATTGAGTTTGAACTTTAATCGCTAGTGTCTTGCACTAACTATATGTTTTATGGGTTCATTGATTAGTACACCTCCGGTGCTGGTAAGTCCGGGACCGTGGTCGTCCGTCTCCGGTTTGCCGGCCGATAAGATCTCTGAGATTGACCAGCCAGCTGGGTTGGTTTGGCTATTCAGTGATTCTGAGCTATATAGATGTTATGGAATAAATTCAAGTAATTTGAAGCTTTGACATCTAAGTAAAAGCTCAAGGAATTAACTCGAGATCGTGTGCGGGGTTCAACTTTGATAGTTAATAACAAACGAAAACTCGAGTAGGCATATTGCGCACTGTCTAGTAAAATATAAATAACTGTTTTCTTAGAATTCCATTTGGGATCCGCAATATATGGTTGGAAAGCTACCTCAAATAGCTACAACTTTTATGTTTTACATATTTTTAAAATCCAAACGAAACAGGGTGAAAAGTACACGTCAATAGCGTAGACGTGCTCAGGCAGCACTCGTCAGGCAGAATACTGGGCACTACTGTGGTCACTAGCATCACGAGCGCAACCGCGCTAGTAAAACCCGAAAAAGTATCCTTTTTTACATTGGATAAGGTACAATTATTTGGGCTCAACCCTACTTGGTATGTGTACATGAAAAAATGATATTTTGGACATACTTTTGTCATAGAGCCGCCGTGGAGGTCGGAATTCATCGGGTTTCATCTTTTGTTTCACCAAACTTAGTAATTTTTATGTTTTTTGCATGATTTGTTGTTTTACTATCATGTCTATGTGGAGCTAAACTTCACGTTCTAGTGTTGTGATTCTTTCATGACTATTGTTATTCGGATATTGATTGTGATTTCTTAGTTTATCATATTGGTTTATTTATTCAATCTTGCACTTAATTATTTGATTGCTTGATCACCAATTGAATGCTATCTACGAATCTTGAATTGAACTCGAAAGTTGTAATTCTAGATTGTATATAGGATCGAGTAGAGCAAGTTCTTGAACCTGGGCATCGGGGAACAGATTAGCGGTTAGGATAGATATATACCTCATTGCCTTGCTTGGTTGATTTATAGGAACTATAAATGTGTTCTTGTTAATTCTAACTCCAGAGACATATAGGCATTAGGTAAGATTGAATAGGCGAGTAAGAATTCGACAGATTCTTATAAGCAATATTAACCATGTCAACCAACAAACTAGTCAATTCAATTGAAAAATACAATAGGAATGTTAGATAGCTCATAACCCTAGATCGTTTTCATTACATTGATATCATAAAAATTTGCTCTTTCTCTGTCCGAAATTCATTATTTGTTTAGATTTATTTTAATTAGTTTAGACTCAAATACTTCTAGGTTTAATTTTTGTATAGATAATTAGGATAGTCTAATTTAGTTAATTGTTAATCTCAAGTCCTTGTGGGTTTTCGACATTCGATTTTTAGTCACTTTATTACTTGACGACCGTGTATACTTACGTGTGCGTTTGGCAACAATAATATACTTACATAATACGTAATTGAATAACTGTTTAGTACTATTCATACATGAAGTGCTGTTGGTATATTCATTTTACTAATTAACCACAACAAATTTTCTCGAATTTGTTTTGCTAAATGAAAATCTTAATCCAGAAACTCATCAAATATATGACTAATTTATACTGAGCAAATTATCGTTGACTAAGGAAAAACTATGATATCTTGACGCGTAGCTCGCTAAGTGATCAAAGAGGAAAAACGAATAATGAAAAGAATGGACCTTGGACCTAACTCAACCCCAAAAGCTAGCTTATGAGGTGAGGATTGCCCAAGCCATATAAAGAGACCAAGAACCTCAAATTCCTCCGATGTGGGACAACTCAACACCCCCCATCACGCCCAGATCTCTGGAGCGTGGACAACATAAATGGGGGCCCAACATCGATAACAATAATTGGGATGGGCCTGGCATTGATACCATGGAAGAATGGACCTTGGGCCTAACTCAACCCCAAAAGCTAGCTTATGAGGTGAGGATTGCCCAAGCCATATAAGAAGACCAAGAACATCAAATCCCCCCAAAATTGAAGCGGTAAATTTGCCTGAAATCTTAAAGCTCTGGCTACATTCAATATGTGTTGGTGTTTTCTCTCAACTCGCCCATTTTGTTGGGGGGTACCGACACACGAGGACTCAAATATTATTCCATTAGCCACAAAATAATCATTCAGATTATTAAACTCTGTTCCATTATCACTCCGGACTATTTTAATGTCACAAGAAAACTGACGTTTAATCAAAGCAATAAACGAAAGAAACAAGTATTCAACTTCCGGTTTATTGCTTAACAAATATGTCCACACACTTCTAGAAAAATCATCGACGATGGTCAAAAAATAACGAGATCCACACAAAGAGGGTGTCCTGTAAGGCCCCCATAAATCAATGTGAACCAATTCAAATAAACGACTAGCTTTACTATTGCTAATTGGAAAACTATTCCTATGTTGTTTTGCACGAGGACAGATATCACAGGATTTATTTTTAATGTCTCTAGTAGAACCACTCACAAACGGAAGATGTTGTAGAACTCTTCCCGACGGATGTCCCAACCGTTGATGCCATAACTCTGCAGAACTACTTCGATCAATCTTCAAAGCTTTCACCCCTGGAACCCCGCGGAAATAATAAAGTCCATCCACCCGATCACCCGCTCCAATCACCTTCCTCGTCGCTAGGTCCTGTATAACACACAATGTTTTAGTGATTTGCAAAGTACAATTTGATTCATCACATAATTGTGAAGCAGAAATTAAATTGCAGTTTAATTCTGGAACATAGAGAACATTTTTAATAGTCAATCCTCCTTCCAGTTCCACCGAACCCTTCGAAGAAGCATTTGCACATCGGCCATCCGGTAAACCTACCGGATAATGAGACACACGGACCGCATTAATCAAAAGAGACGCATCACATGTGACATGATTTGATGCGCCGGTGTCGATTATCCAATCAACATCTTGCTTACCATGGAGTTTTGGCTTGAGAGTATTAAGATGGTCTAGGAGTTGCTGAACCTGAGCCGCGGAAACCCCCGCAAGAGCTGAGCCATCAGCGTGAGTAGCAGGCTGCTGCGTTCCTTGAGCAGCAGACCCTCCTATCTTGTTTGCACGAGCAGGAGGTGGTCGCAGTCCACGACCTGCTGTACCTACTGCACGGCCCCCTCCGCGAGCCGAAGACGTGCTACCACGACCATTACCACGGCCTCCTCGAGGCCTATCACCCCACCAATCCGGGTATCCATGAAGCTGAAAGCAAGAGGCTTCGACATGCCCCTCACGATTGCAATAGGAACAAAGTTTATCCGAATTATCAGGTCGATTAAACTTTGGTCGCGGGTCAGATTGCACCTTGAAAGCCATGACGCTTTCTCGATTAGAGGCCACTGTATCGGTCGAGCTTAGCCTCTCTGCCAGAATAATTTGCTGATATGATTTGTCCACCCCCGGAAGAGGGTCTTGAGCAAGAAGTTGTCCTCGGATGGAGGCAAAGTTGTCATCCAAACCAATCAAAAAATGATGTACGTAGTCATCTTCCCGCAATTTTTCCACCTGGGAAACAATATTACATGAACAATTCCCACAAGAACACGACGGAACAGTGATATACGTGTGGAGTTCATCCCAAATTTTGGCCAGACGACCAAAATACATTGCAACAGATTCATTTTTCTCCTGCCTACACAAGCCTAAAGAGAGCTTCAATTGACAAATCCTAGTGCCATTGACAACACAAAAACGATTTTTAAGGTTTGTCCATAGCAAGTGAGCATCATCATATTCACCAATCGTAGAACGAATAGACGGTTCTAGAGTATTGGTAATCCAAGAGACCAACATTGAATGAACGACCTCCCAATCCTCTCGCTTCTGGACATCCGTAGGCTTCACAATCGAGCCATCAACAAAACCAAACTTTCGTTTGGCCTTCAACGAGGTCTTGATCGCCCTCGCCCACTCATCGTAGTTTTCACCACGAAGCTGAATAGGAGTGATGATATTTCCTGGACCATCACTTGAGCCCAAGTGATAGAGTAAATCGACCTTGGGTACTGAGGTGTCTTGCGCAGCTGCCATGACAGCGAAGTTGGAGAGGAAAGAGAAAAAAAAAAAAATTATATGATAACTCTTTCTCAATTATACGTGATTAATGAATAATACGTATAAGGAATTGAAAGAAAAAAAAAAAAAAACTAGGCTCTTGATACCATGAAAAGAATGGACCTTGGACCTAACTCAACCCCAAAAGCTAGCTTATGAGGTGAGGATTGCCCAAGCCATATAAGGAGACCAAGAACCTCAAATCCCTCCGATGTGGGACAACTCAACAAATAACTCATACGCATTGGATTATTCAGCACTCAACATTGACCGAGATTAAAGATTCTAAGTACAAAACGAGAGAGAGAGAGTAAAAGTAGACTATCCAAATGACGAAGACCGGTAATAGCAAATGAACCGTTTTGCTGAGGGTATTATAGACTTCCAAAAGAATTGGAGGCAGGAAATATTGCCTGTAAAAATTTTTGGGAGCAAAACTAATTTCAAGTATTTCCAATGTACATTTTTTTTGGGTCAAAAAGTAACTTAACCTGAATAATTCTACCAACTGAAAGTACTTGTAGATTAATGTTAAACATTTTAAAGAACTACTGCTTTCTCACTCTAAGGACGCTTATTTTTCAAGCCCACTCTAAATACAGGATGCACAACTTATCTAAACGTAAAAACTATGGAGATGAATACAATACTCAGAATATTGGAGTAATAATTTCTATAAAACATATCATGGTACATTTTCTATAATATTTTAATTTTGTATTCAATATGTAATTATTTTTTAAGTCCACATGACCCAGTAGTACTACACCAGCTAGCCATCAATATCTAATTCAAGCTTGGGTAGGTTAGAAGTTAGAACCAGATCTAACCTATGATCTTCCCTTTTCGTCAATTAATTAATAAAGAGTTTTTTTTTTTTTGTGAAAATAAGAATTTTATTGATCACCAGCACAAAACTTTACAAATTAATAAAAGAGTTGCTAAGTAAAAATAGGCTTTTCTTCCTTTCTACTCTTATCCGTTTACGTGATTGTATTAGGCTTGCACCGATGCACGTTTTTATAACGTATCTCTTGATAATTTAACCGATTTTAGGGTTTCCAAATAAAAGGAAAGTTATAGTTAACATATGAAAGTTTGCATGGCCTAAATAAAGGATTCAAGTCAACCAACACCAGTCAAGTTTACTCCATTTAACCGTGCAACCAACATTTACTTCTTGTGTGAAAGTTTAAATGGCATAAATATAGTACTTATTCAAGTTCAACTAATAGCAGTCAAGTTTACTCCATTTATACGAGCAAGCTCCCCCCTCCCTCTCTCTCTAAACTGTGATGGAATCTGAATTTATTAGTGAGAAAACTATATTAATCGGTTGTTTACACCAATTTAATAAATACACATATATATGTCACTTAATCATTACTCTCTTTGTTTTAATTTAAATAACATATTTTTCTTATTAGTCTGTTTAAAATATAACGTCACATTTCTATATTTGAAAACAATTCAGCTTTAAATTTTTTATTTTACCCACTTTATCCTTAATTAATGAAAAGCTTTAAAAATACACAAATGTCATGGTCCTATAAAACTTTTATCTTTTAAATTTTTAAAATCACATGTTTCAAAAAGAAAATTCTTATATTTTATGTCAAGTCAAACTACTTCATTTAAATTGAAACGAGTAATTTAGTTAATGTATACTTTAACCTTAATATATCAACTATTTTTAGTTGCATTGGGCGTAGGAAGAAGCGGAAACGAGGGAGGGTATTACAAGGTGGGGGGAATCTAGCCCCATCTATCGACAGAATAAAAGTTCACGCAGCGAATTAACTGAGCTACCGGAAGTTTTCACCTTAATATATCACTTATTCATGATTAACTAATATGATTTCATCCTAATTCGTGTACTAGTATTTAGCTGAATACAAACTCTTAACGATAAAAAGAATACTATTTGCGTATAAACTAAATAAGCATAAAATGCCAGAAGTATCCTTAAATATGGTGTGAATTTAAGGTAGGAGCTTAGGAGGCTTGGGCGAAGCCAACTTTAGCAAAGGGTGGTCAACTGACAACCGTTCGTCGAAAAATAATTTTTTTTTGTATATATAAGTAAAATGTTGATCTTAAATCTATAAAATATATGTTGAACATTTTTTATCGGAATTTTTTTTTCAAATTTGAATACTTTTAAAAATATTTTTAGGTTCGCTACTGACAGGAGGTGTAGCTGTAAATGTTCCTACCCTACCCATGTTCAGCGTTAGTTGGAAGTTAGGTACATTGGTGTGAACGTACTTAAAAAGAAGATGTGGGATCAAACCTAATTTAATGCAAAGTTCACACATTCAATAGCTACCATTTCCTATAATCACGTTTAGAACTACTAAAATTAAAATGAAATAAATAAGAAAAAAAGAAAAAGGAGGAAACAACCACCAAACTTGATAATAGTACAATAATTTTCCAGGGTCCAAACTTAAAAGTGATTAGGGGCCGATGTTGGGAAGAGTACTGAAAACTTCCAACATTTGGTCGGTTGTGAGGGCTACTAGACTGCCCCTTTATTATCAAACTTGAAATGCTACTGATATGATGCTGTCTTTAAGGCATTTTATTTTAGTGCCCGAGAAAAAAAGGTTTGAAGGGGTAAGAGTTGGTGTTGCTTTCTGGAAAATAAACTCTTGAATTAAAATTTTAGTAATAATTAATTATTTTCTTCGGTTCAAAATAAGAATTTTTTTTATTATTTTTACGCATATTAAGAAATTTATTTTACAGTATTAATTAGCAATAGAATTGACCATATTAACATTTACTATCTCACATAAACACTCCTAACATATATTCCAATATTATTTACTCCAAGGACAATATAGGAAAAAAATAATTAATTTATTCTTAAAATCTGAAAAAATTACTTATTTTGGACCACAAGAAAAAGGTCAAAAAATTACTTATTTTGAACCAGAGGGAGTACATCATGTACCGGAAAGATGTCATGATCCAAATATATGTGATTGACACTCGGCACACTACCCGACTCGCGTGAACCAACCCATATGATGCACCCAAATCATAAGCATGAAAATCAATTTAATAGCGGAAGCTCCTCGAAAATCATATACATTTTCAAGTTAAATGATAAAATCTTTTCCAATTCAAAATCACACATGACGCCCTTTCATGATAATAACAATGAGAGCAAGCAAAATAAATATACTTTCATGAATGTCATGTACAACCCTGTTACTGCAACCTTTCACAACCATCTTTAGAGCCTCTATAACAAAAAATAGAATCAACGGTTGGAGAAATTCTAACAAAATAAAATAAGGAAGAGCATGATAGCTACCACGAAATAAAGGTGGTGCTTCATAATACCTTGAAAAGAGAATCATCCTCGCTTGACCGCATGCCATGCATCATACATCTTCCTGAAATATATAAAGTAAGCAGGGCCCTGGAGAGGGGCCCCTAAGGGCTGAGTACACCACAGCAGTACTCAATAAGTTTCATAGACTCTTTCTACTTAAGTTCTTTGGACAAATTTTATAAAAATTAATGCACCAATATTTGATATAAAGCGATAAGAAATTTTATCAATTCATGACCATTGCTATTTTAAATAACAATCAAGTAAAATATACTTGCAATATAAATTTTTAAATCATTTACATTAATCCAAGATTTTGGATAAATCGTACAAAATCATTTCATATGCTTTAATTCATCAAAATCACTTTCGGCTCCTTAGGCCTAAACATAAGAAAATCATCTTTACCTTTCAATGGGAGTACCATACTGTCACCGACATAAGAAGGTCAACTAGGTTATATATCTAGCGACAAGTATCATATACCCTACTTGCACAGGTTGTCTCATCATAGTGGCGTACGAAACAACTCACCATGTTAATAATAGCACAAAATAGTACTCTCTCGTGGGAGAGCACTATGTTGTAGTCTATACCACAAAGTGGCCATCTACCCTTCCTCGGCACGTGTAATTTTATGACAACGAATATAATATATCCGAAGTCAATCTCGGTGAATACAAGTAATTTTAAAATATTTAATACTTCAAAAATGAATTCATAGCATAGTAGCTTCAAAGGATCTATTTGTTTAATCAAATCATAGCATTTATAGAAACTCCAAATCATTTAAACAAAACTTTAATAAACAACCTTTTTCATGCTAAAGCCTTTAGCAATTTAACATCAAACTCCAAAAGAAATATTTTTCATGAAAACTTATCTCTAGCACTCAAATATGTATATTCTTATCAATACGTAAATTTTGATAAAAACTTATAACATTTACCTTGAGTGTCATCTTGCCAATAATATTTACAATAAAATTTCACAAAACGGCATGATACTACATATACAACATAGTATTAGTATATGGGGGCATCCGTACTTGTTTGTCCCGACAAGCACGAAAGAACATTTACAAATAATGTAAGCATTAAGATGAAATATGGTTTTAGAGAAAGTCTCTCCAGAAGAGTAAGTTTTAATAAACTTACCTCGCTTTCGCTTTATTAATATTCACAAGCTTTCAATCATCTTCCATCATTCCAGTATTGATTAAAAATCTCAACATCGCCAACAAATTGATATCTACAATTAGATATCGTAATTACATCAAAATATGATCTAAAATATTAAGCAATATTCATATATGGCTCATAAAGTGGCTACAAGCCTCCAACAACTCAAATCGCCAAATAAATTTGTAAGCTAGACCATTCAACTTCATCCTTATATTCTAATACCCATTCAAAGTTATTAATGTTACTACATCCATTGTCCAATGCTGCCAAGTTACTATTCATTATCTTTCATAATCAAAACATGCACCATATAATTCGAATGATTATTTAGTTGATCACTTCCATCTTCTGCTAATAAATAATTTTATAAGTTCATTGTATTCAATCAATTCCATCCCCAAAATTCACCATTCATCTTCTCTCTTATTTTCTTAAAAGTACTATTCATGTCATGAACTAGATTTTTATAATCCAATCTTTGAACCAATAAAACTTGTAACAAATACTTTTAATTACTCATAATAAATGAGTTTGAAGCATTAGAATTACCTCTAGTAGATCAATCTTGAAAATCAGAACTTTGGTAATTTTTATGATATTGGGAATTTGATAATGAAATATAGAATTTGGATGTTAGAATAATGTTAGAACTCATATATACTGAGTAATATCAACTCAAAATATCATTAAAAACTTACCTCGGTTTATTTGGATTGATTTGAGCTCAAAATCGCCCCTTCCCCTCAAGAACCCTAACCCCCAACACTCAAAATACTCTCTCCCCCGACTTGGTATTTATAGGCCCAGATTTCTGGGCTTCGATGCGATCTGGATGCTATGGCAGTACTTCTGCCAGCCTTTCTTTTAGATGTGTCACATCCGCAGGCTCCTCCGCCGGCCTTTGGTAATTTGATCATAACTTCTTGTAGGAATATCTAAATGACAAACAGTTTGAAGCGTTAGAAATTAGACTCAAAGACCTTTATAGATTTTCCATCAGATAACTCTTTATACATATATAGATATACTTGTCCAAATTTAGGTCTTGTGCATATTCATTTAGAACTTTAGTCTACCATGTCATTTCCAATTTGACTTGGACTTAAAGTTATCCTTAGACGCCACATCACCTATAATATACCTCGTACACTTATTATCATATTCAATTAATATCCATCATATTAATAGTCCTCGTCTGCATATAAAATAGTTTAATTAGCATACATCAACTTTCTTAATAGCACTTAAGTACTTCAAAATTTTCCTGGGTACTACAAAAGACTTCCACATAAATAGAAAATGATGAGCCACTTAGGTTTTTTTATTTAATGGAAAAAGGTATGATCATAACTATAAACAAAAAGGTACCCATGAACAATTGTGAGGCTCAGTAAGAGATTTAAAAAAAAAATTATATCAATTCAATCTCAGCCTTGACGTCTGTATCTGAACCTAAAAACATGGTAAAAGGAGGTGAATCCATCGATTCATTCGATAAAATGCAAATTCATATTTTGATAGTCATTCTCAGTTTAACTTAAAATAAGTGTACCGGCCTGTCATTTTGAGAATTTACGTCCCGTTCGTCGGTATAAGGTCTTGAGTAGATTCATATTATTTGATATGACTTGTGTGCATGGTCGATTCAGTTACGGAATGATTTGGAGTCAAATTGGAAGAAAGTTTCTAGTTTTAGAATTAAGCAGTAAGAGTTGACCGGAATTTGACTTGTGTAAACTACTCCAGAATGGGTTTTGGATGATTTTAACAGCTTTGTATAGTAATTTTGGACTTAGGCATGCGTACGAATTTGGATTTGGAGGTCTATAGGGTAATTTAAAGCGTTTCAACAAAAGTTGGAAAAGTTAAAGTCTGGAAGCTTCAGAGGTTTGACCAATAGTTGACTTTGGTGGTATTTGGATCGGACTGCGATTCTAAGTTGGAACCGCTCCGTTATGTCATTTGGGACTTGTCTACAAAATATGGCTTCATTCAGGGTTTATTTGATAGGTTCAACGTGAGTTCTAGAAGTTGGAAGATTTGAAAGTTCATAAGTTTGATTCATGATGCGATTCGTAGTTCTAACATTGTTTGATGTGATTTGAGACCTCGACCGAGTCCGTGTTAGATTATAGAACTTATGGGTGTGTTTAGACAGGGTCATGTGGCCCTCCGGTGTGTTTCAGATGGGCTACAGGCCATTTACTTCTATTTTCGGACTATTGGTTTCTATCATCTGGTTTCCTTAGTCGCGTTTGCGTCACTCACTCCACATTCTTGTAGTGTTATTTTGGAGAAGGAATAATTTGTTCTTCCCATTCACGAGCTTCCATATGCGATCGCATAAGTCTACCTATCCCTTCTTCGCGTTCCCAGCTCCATCTTCGCGTTTGCGTAGTAGAAACTAGGAGCTAGGCACTAGTGACTACTTCCTCTTTGCATTCGCGTCCTTCTTCCTGCGTTCATGAAGGTATGCCATCACATTCTTCGTGTTCGCGTACTACTTCACGCGTTCGCGTAGCCAGATCATTGGACCATCACATTTTTCCTCTACGCATTCGCGAGCGATCTGTCGTAATCGGAAGACATATCTTTGCATCCTTCATTTGCCCTTCTTTGCAAACGCGATTCGATTTTTGTATTCGCGGAGCTTTAATACCTGGGCAAAATAAATAGTACTATATTCTAAGGGTTAGCCATTTTCTCCATTTTTGGAGTTCTAGAGCTTGATTTTGAGCGATTCTTTGTGGTTTTTTCGAAAAAATCGATTGGGTAAGTGTTCTTCACCTAGTTTATTATATTTCATAAATTTATATTTATTTCTATCATTTAATTAGTATTTTGGGTTGAGGAAAAATGATAATTTTGAAGAAAAACTTTCAAAGTGTAAAATGATATTTGAAGAACAAATAGTATCAGAATTTGATAATTTTAGTATGCTTGAACTCGTGTCGGAAAGGGTGTTCAGATTTTGTTAAATTTGTCGGGTTCCGAGGTGCGGTCTCGGGGGTCGACTTTTGCATTGATTTTTAGATTTTGATAAAGATTGAGGCTTTATGATCCATAATAGTTTCTTATGAATTTTATTTATGCTCTGAAGTTATTTTGGCTAGATTTGAGTATTCTGGAGGTTATTTCACCCGAGAAGTTCATTTTTGAGTACTGATCTGTCTTCTTTGAGGTACGTATCTTGCCTAACCGTGTGTGCGGAAAACTATCCCTTAGCATTTGAGTCTTTTATGCTAATTTGTATCATGTAATGTCCGTGTACGCAAGGTGACAAGTACATGCTCATCTCATTTGTAGAAAGTTGACCTTTTAGGACTCTTAGGTCTTTATGTCACTAGATATGTAGTTGTTTTGCTATGATTGAGTTCTTATTTTCTTGTTTTCGCCTCTACATGTTTAATTAGAATTAATTGTTTCATGATCCACTCTTACTGCCTATTTGACTTCTACATGACTTAATTGAAGTTGTTGCCTCTTGTATTGCCATATTATCCCTCCCTAGTCGCTTCTTCTTAATCGAAAGAATAATTGCTTCTCCTGTAATTGTTAATCTTAAATTGAGATTTTGATTGTCTTCTTCTATTTACGCTTATTTGAATTGTTGTATCTCTTTCGTAATTGCTCAACTTTAAAGGAAATTAAGATATTATATATCATAGTTGACTTATCCTTATATGGAATTATTGACTCGTGTTAACTCCCTTGTCATTAAACTGTACTTTTTGGGATTGTTGTTATATATTATTTTCTCCCTTGTTGAGCCATTCTTATTATGACTAGTATTATCAAATGTGTTTATTTTTTGTGAACTAGTTCTACCGTTTCTTTGTGATCGAAAGCTCTTGAATTAATTTACTTGTTGTACTCTTGTTATTTTCATTGTGGTTGTGGTACTCAGTGTTGTAGTGCACGAGGTTTCTGTCGTGCGGTTATTATTGTGATGCACTAGGTTTCTACCGTACGGTTGGGGTTGTGTTACACGAGGTTTTTGCCATTCTATTGTTGTTGTTGATTATGCGCATGCGGTGTGACAAGGCTGGCTATATTTGTGTGAATATGCATATGACAAGACAAGGTAGAAATATTGCTATGCACGTGTGAGAGATAAGGCGGGCAATTACTTTATTATTGCACACGTGGGGAGACAAGGTAAGTTATGTCATGGATTGATTTGTAAGGATTGTGATGGCTTGGGGGGCATTCTTGTTCTTGATATTTGTGTAATGGCTCACCTATATGTGTGAGTTTTGTCTTGTGGAAAATTATGGAGAAATATTCTACGTGCTGTCCATATTCCCTATACTTACTAGCTAGCATGAAATATGTTAGGATAAATGCACAAGCATACACGCAGTTAATCACTCCTATAGGTTAAAAGGATGGATTTGATATTGTTGAGTATTGATGCACATCCTTGTTTACTTGCCTTCTATGTGAGAATGGATCTATTGGTATGTGAGTTGTCAGTGTGGTTGTAAGTTTGTCATGAGGGCACATGATGCCAAATGTTTAAGGTTCAATAATTTGGACCCGTAATTGTGAATACTTTGAGTTTCGGTACCTTGTGATCATCGGATTTGAACTATGTTCTACTCATTTTGTTGTGTCATTATTATGGTGTTCAGTTGTTAGTTGTTGCTTTCCTTTTTCTTACAGCAACTACCATAGCATTTTATCAATATGCGTAGTCTTTTTTTAGATATCGTACTATGTTGTTTCTACACTTATACTTGTCCAGTTTATCTAGTCCAGTAGGTGTCTTTACTGTCCCATGTCACTAAAGGTGTCAACCGGGCCGGGTTGACCAGGGACCGGCACGGACCGGCCCGGTCAAAACCGGCCCGGACCGGACCGGTTTAGCGCGGGGGGGCCGGGCTGGGTTAGGGGGGGGAAGGGGGTTGGGACGTAAGGCCTTACCGGGCAATTAACCCGGACCGGACCGGCCCGCGAAGAGAAATACCGGGCGAACCGGCCAACCCGGACCGGCCCGGCCCGGTTATAACGGTAAAATTTTTTTTTTTTAAAAAAAAAATTTTTTCTAACTGCTGGGGCCCACTTGCCCGTTGGCAACGGTCCAGAACCGTTGGCCAACGGGTCTTTTTGCATTTTTGGCCCTTTTTTGTTTTTTTTTTGTTTTTATTAAATTACATTAATAACCCTTCTAAAAATCTATAAATACCCTCCCCTCTTCTTCATTTCCTCACTCAAAATTATCTATCTCTCTCTCAATTCTCAAATTAGCAAATATCAATCACTCTCTTCTCTTCAATTTTCAAGAATTCATATTCTACTTTCATAATTTTATTGTCTTTATTTTCCCGAATTTAATTTATCGTAATTTCTTATTTGGAAATCGGCATTCGAAGCTTGATTCTTGAAGTTCAAGTGTTCAACATTCTTGAAGTTCAACTGGTCAAGTGCTCAATTTATTGTCGAATTCGGTGCACTCTCTCCAACTCTTTCTCTTATTTAATATTTTAATTGCATATTTGATTTTAGCTTATATATTAAATTTTCCAATATGTTGAATGCTGCTAAAAGAGCGTGTAGAAAAGTTACTGGTAGGAGTGGAAGTGGTAGTGGAAGTAGTAAAAAAAGTCCTATAGCTTCTGATAGTAATAGTAATAATGAACCAATAACACATATTTCTGAATCATCGCCTAATTTGCAAGATGTAAATATTGATTATGAACAATTACACCAAGATTTCGGAATAGAAGATAACGAAATTGGAATAGAAGATGAGATACTACCTACACCTACTAGTGCAAATGTTGGTAGTATTGGAGTTGGAGTTGCTAGTGCAACAAGGGGTAGAAGACCACCAGTCGCTCCAACTTCTAAATCTAATCGTAGAAAAAGAAGTCCTATTTGGAAATTTTTTGATGAGATAGAAGATAGTGATAGAGTTAAGTGCAGACTTTGTAACGAAACGTTTAAACATTTGACCGGAGGTAATTTAGGGGGGACTGGCACACTAATTAGACATATGCAAAATTATCATCCTATAGAATGGGGGGTTAATGGGGATGGAAGTCAAACAACCGGTAACCCTACTACTGCAGGTCTCCTAAAATATGATAAAATGAGGGATCGAGAGGAATTAGCGAAAATGATCGCTTTGGGTTGTCTACCTTTTTCTTTTGCTTCTTCCTCTTATCTTGTTACGTATATTCAAAGGATATACAACCCTATGTTTAAAGGTATCCCTAGAAGTACCTGTAGATCTGACATCTTTAGACTTCACGGCCAATATCAAACATACATACGTTATTTGTTTAGTCACCTTCCTTCTAGAGTATGTCTAACTTCTGATATTGGCCATGCTGTAAATGGAAATGATTATTTAACAATTACATGTCATTGGATAGATGACAATACTTGTATGCAAAAACGTATTATTGCTTTTAAATATGATGAAGATCAGAGTCATACTGCAACATTTATTAGTAGTACAATTGTTGAAGTTGTCGAATTTTATAATCTAAACCAAAAAGTTTTGTGTATGTCTTTTGATAATGCTTCAAACAACAATGCTGCAGTTTCAATTTTAAAATTGAATTTACATCCACCTCTTGATGATATTTTTCATGTTAGATGTGCATGTCATGTTTACAATTTAATTGTTAAAAGTGGGCTCGATTTATTTTCAACTGAGATTACTCTAGTTAGAAGAGCTGTTGGAGTAATTCAGGGAAATAATAGACAATCTAGAATAAGAGAATTTAAGAACAAGTGTATGCAATATAACCTTACACCTAGATTCATGCCCGACGAAGTAGTTACTAGATGGAATTATACTTATATATTTTTAAAATGTTGCTACAAATATAGATTTCCAATAACAGAAGTTGCTAATGCACATTATACTGATCCTAGGCGTATGTTAACCGGTGATACCCGGGAGGTCATTAGTGATGTGATTAAATTTTTACATAAATTTTATACTGCTACTGTTGTGTTTTCTGGGGCGTATTACCCAACTATTACTTTGGCTTTAGTACATATAGCTGAAATTTCTTTGCTACTATTTGAATTTAAGAAGAAAGATAGATATACGGATGCTGTTGCAAGTATGCAAGCAAAATTTAAAAAATATTTCTTTCCAATTCCTCCTGTTTACTTAATTGGTGCAGTTTTAAATCCTTCAATTAAAATGTCTGATTGTCAACAATTAATGAATGCTTTATACAATTATATGGAGATTGGGCCCACTGTAAGCCCAAATTTGTATGAATCTATGAACCAACTAAATGAACATTTACAATATCTATATACTTATTATGCAACTCAATGTGATAATGCTCGTGCTTCAACTGCTGCAAATCCCACTATGCAATGTAGCACTTCTAATGTAGTCGGAGATGATGATGAAGGCTTTGATAGTTTTAATATTTTTTCAACTTTTTCTAACACTCAAAGTAGTAGTAGGAATATAGATGAACTGCAATTTTACTTGCAGAAGCAAAAGGAGCCTCGCACCAAGGAATTTTCACCGTTAGGCTGGTGGCAGGAAAATTCAAAGCAATTTCCCGTTCTTTACGCTATGGCGCGGGATGTCCTGAATGTCCCAATTTCCACTGTTGCATCCGAGAGTGCATTTAGCCAAGCAAGACAACAACTTGGAGACACGCGGCACTCATTGGGAAGCAATGCTTTGGAAGTCTTAGTGTGTCTAAGAGATTGGATAAGATCTGAACGAAGAAATCAAGGAAAGGAAGATATTGATAGCCCGGAAGACGAAGAACTTGGAGATATATTAACGCACGGAAACCCATCCGAATTTAACACTCCAGAAGAAGGTCCAGAGGTTCATATTAATATGGAAGAACTTGCTATTGCAATGCAAGCCATTTGATGTAAATTGTAAACTAATTATGATACATTTTAGTTTTTCAGTTTGAAATTTTGAATTTAAGAAATAAAGTAGCACTTGCAATAAGTGCAATTTTTTCCCCATCTTTTGTTGTGTTCATTCAATTATTACAAAGTATTAATATAACTTAATATTTATACTATACGTAATTCAAAAAAAAAAAAAGATAAACCCGGCCCGGCCCGGCGCGGACCGGATCAACCCAGCTCAATTGCAACCCGCCCCCAATTGAACCCGGACCGGACCGGTCCGGACCCGGACGGGTCATAAAATTTGGACCCAGACCCGGCCCGGCCCACCCGTTGGTCACCTATACATGTCACTACTCCACTGATATTAGTCTTGATACTTACTGGGTACCGCTGTGGTGTACTCATACTATGCTTTTGCATAATTTTTGTCCAGATCCATGTACTTTGAAGTCATTTGATCATTAGCTAGCTGTGCGGATTGTTGTTGAGGAGACTCAAGGTAAACCTGTTATTGCATTCGCAGGATTCGGAGTCACCTTCTAGTTTTGTAATGCATTGTTTACCCTTATTTTGAAACTGTTGTATTTCGAGGTTTTCTGGCCAAAAAAAAAAATTGTACAGATTATTCTTGTATTAACGGTATTGGAATTATAAATTTGTTTAAAGAATTAGGTGTTGAAATTGTTCGATGTTAGTTAGAAATTATTGTTATTTCAGTTAAAGTTAGGCTTATCAAGTCCCTAAAACTAGGTGCCTACACGACAGCCAACAGAGTAAAAATTAGGTCGTGACAAGTTGGTATCAGAGCACCAGGTTCAAAAGGCTACGAGTTATAAGCGAGATTAGTAGAGTCTTCTAGATCAGTACGGAGACGTCTGTACTTATCTTCGAGAGGGTATAGAACTATTAGGATAATCTCATTTCTTTCATTCCTATCGTGCAAGCTTATTGATCTCGGAGTTAGAATTTTATCATTCTATTATCTCAAATATGGTGTGGAAACGAGCTGTAGTTATCGATGATGTTGTTCCCGAAGCAGGTTTTGCTAGAGACATACACAGAAGTCGATAAGGAGCACGTACCGCAGCTAGAGCACCTACCAAAGCACCAGTTGAGGAACCGCCAGTAGCTCTACTAGGGGACAGGAACCAAAGGCACTTGTTGTTACCCCCAGACTTCAAGAGACCTTAGCACAGTTCCTGATCATGTTTGGTACATTGGCTCACGTAGGTTGATTCCGATTGTGCTAGCTACTTCACAGACCATGGGAGGAACTAAGATTCCTGCCGCCACACTCTAGAGCAGCAAGTTCATGTTGGTCAGGTTCCAGGTGTCATGGCAACACAACCTATGGTTCCAGTTTAGCCTGTGGTCTATGCAGCAGCATCTGAGGAAGAGCAGCTTAGACTTCCAAGGTTCAAGAAATATGACCCTCATACTTTCAATTGTTTTGTTTTTGAGGGTGAACAAGGCTTTCTAGAGGAGTGCCATCGCATTCTCCGCAATATGTGTATTGTAGAGACGAGTAGAGTTGCTTTTATTACGTTCTAACTTAAGGGAGCACCTTATTAATGGTGGCGGGCATATAAGTTGGGCGAACCGGTCAATGCACTTTCACTTACATGGGTTTAGTTTTCAATGATATTCTTGAGAGAGTTTGCACCTCAGTCCCTTTCGGGATGCATGGCGCATGGAGTTTGAGCAGCTGTGACAGGGCACTATGTCAGCATCAAAGTGTCATTAGATTAAGTGATTTGGCTAGGCATGCACATGTCTTGGTCACTACAGTTAGGGAGCGAGTCTGTAGCTTGATTGAGTGGATTCGGCATGATATTCGATTCATCATGGCTCGGGAGTTAGAGTTGGATATTTCAATTTAGTAAGTGGTAGGCATCGCTCGTCGGATAAATGATATATAAGACCAGGAGAGGGAGGACAGGTGGGGCCAGGAGAGGGAGAGCAAGCGAGGTCGTGCGAGAGAGGACAGGGAGGCTAGGAGGCCTCATAGACCGGAGAGATGTGAAAGTCCTTATTTTGGAGGCAAGGTATGGCGTGGTAGAGGTTTTGTTGGTCAGCCAATTCAGTTTGCACTTCAGGCATCACATAGATTTTCAGGTGCTCATGGGTCTCAGAGTACCCGTACCGCACAGTTCCCACAACTACGTCAGCAGGGGTTACTTTGAATGTGGAGATACCAGCCGCATAGTGAGAAATTATCCCAAACTCTGGGCAAATGTGCCACAGCGGGGTATTCAAATGAGCAAGGGGTGCCCAAGAGGGGGAGGCCCAGCTCATTCATGTGTTTCACATAGTAGGCTTGAGGTCGCTACTCCAGATGATGTCATACTTATGTTTTGATTTATCACAGAGGAGCACCATTCATATTTTGTTTCGGTTCTACTTATTGGGTTGAATTCCCCTATTTGTTGTTCCACCAATGGGTGAATTCATGGCTTAGTATTCTGTTTATGTGTTTGCCCCGGTTGGGATATTCTGAGTAGTAGTCGTATCTACCATTTGTTTTTCTCCATTATTGAGAGTTACGAGACTAGAAGTGACTTCATGTTGTCCATTACAGTAGGTTTTGATGTGACTCCTGAGTAATTGGGTTACGTTCTGTGATTTAGATGCTCCACTAGTGTGGGAGCCAGTACTTGTTCTAATTTTATGGACGGAATTGATCTAGTGGAAAGTTTTAGCTAGTTTGATGTATATTTTACTTATGATATGGAGTTAAGGGTGGGATCCTCGCCATTTCATGTGATTTGGTATGTTTGGATCGGGCTGCGTGCCTCAGTGAGAGTTATATTAGGATGAGATCCTTGTGATCTGTTATATACTTTGATTTTTCAAATTGGTTCGTAGAATAGTACTGATGGAGAGTTTTGCCTGTAGATCTTGTTTGATAATTCTCTTATGTGTTTCTCCGTACAAATTGAGTCATTTTCGTTCTATGTTTCATGAGTTCTAGCTTATGGGGTGTGTTCCCGGTGGTATTAGTCATAACTTGTTGATTCAGGTTTATAGCTATGATGTCTTCATGTTTCTTCTATTGTTGTTAGTGTTATGGACGTTTGAAACAGGACTCTAATAGTTATGGGGAAAATTGCCAGTGCTGGATTTGATTTCGGGTAGCTATTATGATAAAAAATGTTATGATGGGCTTATGTGTGATGTGTCATGTTGTGTGGTTATTCCTTGTGGGCGTAGGCATAAGTTTTTGGAACTGATTGAAACTGATACTGGGTGTGGATTAAGAATCGGGTATTTTGGAGATGAACAAGAGGTAAGAATTTTGACTCTAAGGTTTTTAGTGTCGTAGAAGGGGTAAATTACAGTTGTTGTGATGGTGTTGTCAGGATTATGTGGATTTTGGGTGATGTGGGGTCACTTGTGAGTGTATGTTGGATGTTTGCAATCAGTGATTTGATGACTTAGAGGCAATTCTTAGCATATTCGAGGATGAATGTTTGTTTAAGAGAGGGAGGATGTGACGATTCGGCCCATTATTTCGAGAATTACGTCCCATTCGGAGGCATACGGTCTTGAGAAGCTTTGTATTAGGTGTTATGACTTGCGTGCGTGGTCGAGTTCAGTTATGGATGATTCAGAGTCAAATTAAAAGAAGGATTCTAGTTTTGAAAGCTTAAGCGATAAGAATTGATCAGAATTCTTTTGCAGAAAAGGCTATAGAATGGGTTTTAGATGATTTCAACGGCTTCGTATAGTGATTTTATCCTTAGGCGTGCATTCGGATTTAGATTTGGAGGTTCGTAAGGTAATTTGAAGCATTTCAGCAAAAGTTGGAAAATTTAAAATTTGGAAGGTTGAGAGGTTTGACCAATAGTTAACTTTGGTGATATCAAGATCGGAATGAGATTCCGGGAGTTGGAACATCTCCGCTATGTCATTTGGGACTTTTTTGCAACATTTGGCATCATTCCGAGTTGATTTGAGATGTTTCAGCGAATGTTCTAGAAGTTGGAAGATTTCAAAGTTCATAAGTTCGTTGAGGACTCTTAGGTCTTTATGTCACTAGATATGTAGTTGTTTTGCTATGATTAAGTTCTTATTTTCTTGTTTTCGCCTCTACATGTTTAACTAGAATTAATTGTTTCATGATCCACTCTTACTGCCTATTTGACTCCTATATGACTTAATTGAAGTTGTTGTCTCTTGTATTGCCATATATTCCCTAGTCGCTTCTTCTTAATCGAAAGTATAATTGCATCTCCTGTAATTGTTCATCCTAAATTGAGATTTTGATTGTCTTCTTCTGTTTAGGATTATTTGAATTGTTGTATCTCTTTCGTAATTGCTCAACTTTATAGGAAATTTAGATATTATATATCTTAGTTGACTTAACCTTATAAGGAACTATTGACTCGTGTTAACTCCCTTGTCATTAAACTGTACTTTTTGGGATCGTTGTTATATATTATTTTCTCCCTTGTTGAGCCATTCTTATTATGACTAGTATTATCAAATGTGGTTATTCTTTGTGAACTAGTTCTACCGTTTCTTTGTGATCGAAAGCTCTTGAATTGATTTACTTGTCGTACTCTTGTTATTTTCATTGTGGTTGTGGTACTCAGTGTTGTAGTGCACGAGGTTTCTGTCGTGCGGTTATTATTGTAATGCACTAGGTTTCTGCCGTACGGTTAGGGTTGTGTTACACGAGGTTTTTGCCATTCTATTGTTGTTGTTTATTATGCGCATGCAGCGTGACAAGGCTGGCTATATTTGTGTGAATATGCATGTAGAAATATTGTTATGCACGTGTGGAGAGATAAGGCGGGCAATTACTTTATTATTGCACACGTGGCGAGACAAGGTAAGTTATGTCATGGATTGATTTGTAAGGATTGTGACGGCTTGGGGGGCATTCTTGTTCTTGATATTTGTGTAATGGCTCACCTATATGTGTGAGTTTTGTCTTGTGGAAAATTATGGAGAAATATTCTACGTGCTGTCCACTTTCCCTATACTTACTAGCTAGCATGAAATATGTTAGTATAATTGCACAAGCATACACGCAGTTAATCACTCCTATAGGTTAAAAGGATGGATTTGATATTGTTGAGTATTGATGCACACACTTGTTTACTTGCCTTCTATGTGAGAATGGATCAATTGGTATGTGAGTCGTCAGTGTGGTTGTAAGTTTGTAATGAGGGCACATGATGCCAAATGTTCAAGGTTCCATAATTTGGACCCGTAATTGTGAATACTCTGAGTTTCGGTACCTTGTGATCACCGGATATGAACTATGTTCTACTCATTTTGTTGTGTCATTATTATGTTGTTCAGTTGTTACTTGTTGCTTTCCTTTTTCTTACAGCAACTACCATAGCATTTTATCAATATGCATAGTCTTTTTTTAGATATCGTACTCTGTTGTTTCTACACTTATACTTGTCCAGTTTATCTAGTCCAGTAGGTGTCTTGACTGTCCCATGTCACTACTCCACTGATGTTAGTCTTGATACTTACTAGGTACCGCTGTGGTGTACTCATACTATGCTTTTGCATAATTTTTGTCCAGATCCATGTACTTTGAAGTCATTTGATCATTAGCTAGCTGTGCGGATTGTTGTTGTGGAGACTCAAGGTAAACCTGTTGTTGCATTCGCAGGATTCAGAGTCACCTTCTAGTTTTGTAATGCAATCTCACCCTTATTTTGAAACTGTTGTATTTCGAGGTTTTCTGGCCAAAAAAAAATTGTAGAGCTTATTCTTGTATTAACGGTTTTTGAATTATAAATTTGTTTAAAGAATTATGTGTTGAAATTGTTCGATGTTAGTTAGAAATTATTGTTATTTCAGTTAAAGTTAGGCTTATCTAGTCCCTAATACTGGGTGCCTACACGATAGCCAACGGAGGAAAAATTAGGTCGTGACAAGTTGGTATCAGAGCACTAGGTTCAAAAGGCTACGAGTCATAAGCGAGTTTAGTAGAGTCTTCCAGATCAGTACGGAGACGTCTGTACTTATCTTCGAGAGGGTATAGAACTATTAGGACAATCTCATTTCTTTGATTCCTATCGTGCAAGCTTATTGATCTCGGAGTTAGAATTTTATCATTCTATTATCTCAAATATGGTGTGGAAACGAGCTGTAGTTATCGATGATGTTGTTCCCGAAGCAGGTTTTGCTAGAGACAGACACAGAAGTCGATAAGGAGCACGTACCGCAGCTAGAGCACCTACCAAAGCACCAGTTGAGGAACCGCCAGTAGCTATACTAGGGGACAGGCGCCAAAGGCACTTGTTGTTACCCCCAGACTTCAAGAGACCTTAGTACAGTTCTTGATCATGTTTGGTACATTGGCTCAGGTAGGTTGATTCCGATTGTGCTAGCTACTTCACAGACCATGGGAGGAACTCAGATTCCTGCCGCCCACACTCTAGAGCAGCAAGTTCATGTTGGTCAGGTTCCAGGTGTCATGGCAACACAACCTATGGTTCCAGTTTAGCCTGTGGTCTATGCAGCAGCATCTGAGGAAGAGCAGCTTAGACTTCCAAGGTTCAAGAAATATGACCCTCCTACTTTCAATTGTTTGGTTTCTGAGGGTGAACAAGGCTTTCTAGAGGAGTACCATCGCATTCTCCGCAATATATGTATTGTAGAGACGAGTAGAGTTGCTTTTATTACGTTCTAACTTAAGGGAGCACCTTATTAATGGCGGCGGGCATATAAGTTGGGCAAACCGGTCAATGCACTTTCACTTACATTGGGTTTAGTTTTCAATGATATTCTTGAGAGAGTTTGTACCTCAGTCCCTTTTGGGATGCATGGCGCATTGAGTTTGAGCAGCTATGACAGGGCACTATGTCAGTAACAAAGTGTCATTAGATTAAGTGATTTGGCTAGGCATGCACATGTCTCGGTCACTACAGTTAGGGAGCCAGTCCATAGGTTGATTGAGTGGATTCGGCATGATATTCGGTTCATCATGGCTCGGGAGTTAGAGTTGGATATTTCATTTTAGTAGGTGGTAGGGATCGCTCATCGAATAAATGGTATATAAGACCAGGAGAGGGAGGATAGGTGGGGCCAGGAGAGGGAGAGCAAGCGAGGTCGGGAGAGAGAGAGAGAGGACAGGGAGGCTAGGAGGCCTTGTAGACCGGAGAGATGTGAAGATCCTTATTTTGGAGGCAATGTATGGCGTGGTAGAGGTTTTGTTGGTCAGCCAATTCAATTTGCACTTCAGGCTTCACATAGATTTTCAGGTGCTCATGGGTCTCAGAGTACCCGTACCGCATAGTTCCCACAACTACGTTAGCAGGGGTTACTTTGAATGTGGAGATACCAGCCACATAGTGAGAAATTATCCCAAACTCTGGGAAAATGTGTCACAGCGGGGTATTCAAGTGAGCAAGGGGCGCCCAAGAGGGGGAGGCCCAGCTCATTCATGTGTTTCATATAGTAGGCTTGAGGTCGCTACTCCAGATGATGTCATACATGTATGTTTTGATTTATCACGGAGGAGCACCATTCATATTTTGTTTCGGTTCTGCTTATTGGGGGGAATTCCCCTATTTGTTGTTCCACCAATGGGTGAATTCATGGCTTAGTATTATGTTTATGTGTTTCCCCCGGTTGGGATATTTCTATGAGTAGTAGTCGTATCTACCATTTGTTTTTCTCCATTATTGAGAGTTACGAGACTAGAAGTGAATTCATGTTGTCCATTACAGTAGGTTTTGATGTGACTCCTGAGTAATTGGGATACGTTCTGTGATTTAGATGCTCCACTAGTTTGGGAGCCAGTACTTGTTCTAATTTTATGGACGGAAATGATCTAGTGGAAAGTTTTAGCTACTTTGATGTATATTTTACTTATGATCTGGAGTTAAGGGTGGGACGCTCGCCATTTCATGTGATTTGGTATGTTTGGATCAGGCTGCGTGCCTCAGTGAGAGTTATATTAGGATGAGATCCTTGTGATTTGTTCATATACTTTGATTTTTCCTTGTAAATTGATTCGTAGAATAGTACTGATGGAGAGTTGTGCCTGTAGATCTTGTTTGATAATTCTCTTATGTGTTTCTCCGTACAAATTGAGTCATTTTCGTTCTATGTTTCATGAGTTCTAGCTTACGGGGTGTGTGCCCGGTGGTATTAGTTATAACTTGTTGATTTAGGTGTATAGCTATGAGGTCTTCATGTTTCTTCTATTGTTGTCAGTGTTATTGACGTTTGAAACAGTACTCTAATAGTTATGTGGAAAATTGCCAGTGCTGGATTTGATTTCGGGTAGCTATTATGATAAAAAATGTTATGATGGGCTTATGTGTGATGTGTCATGTTGTGTGGTTATACCTTATGGGCGTAGGCATAAGTTGTTGCAACTGGTACTGGGTGTGGATTAAGAATCGGGTCCTTTGGAGATGAACAAGAGGTAAGAATTTTGACTAAGGTTTTTTAGTGTTAGTGGAAGGGGTAAATTACAGTTGTTGTGATGGTGTTGTCAGGATTATGTGGATTTTGGGTGATGTGGGGTCACTTTTGAGTGTATGTTGGATGTTTGCAATCAGTGATTTGATGACTTAGAGGCAATTCTTGGCATATTCGAGGATGAATGTTTGTTTAAGAGAGGGAGGATGTGACGATTCGGCCCGTTGTTTTGAGAATTTACGTCCCATTCGGAGGCATATGGTCTTGAGAAGCTTTGTATTATGTGTTATGACTTGCGTGCATGGTCGAGTTCAGTTATGGATGTTTCAGAGTCAAATTAAAAGAAGGATTCTAGTTTTGGAAGCTTAAGCGGTAAGAATTGACCAGAATTCTTTTGTATAAAAGGCTAAAGAATGAGTTTTGGATGATTTCAATGGCTTCGTATAGTGATTTTATACTTAGGCGTGCATTCGGATTTAGATTTGGAGGTTCGTAAGGTAATTTGAAGCATTTCAGCAAAAGTTGGAAAATTTAAAATTTGGAAGGTTGAGAGGTTTGACCAATAGTTAAATCAAGATCGGAATGAGATTCCGGGAGTTGGAACATCTCCGTTATGTTTTTTGGGACTTCTTTGCAACATTTGGCATCATTCCGAGTTGATTTGAGATGTTTCAGCGAATGTTCCAGAAGTTGGAAGATTTAAAAGTTCATAAGTTCGTTTCATGGTGTGATCCGTAATTACGATGTTGCTTGATATTATTTGAGACCTCAAGCAAGTCCGCGTTAGATTATGGAACTTGTTGGTATGTTTAGACGGGGCCTCGGGTGTATTTCCAATGGGCTACAACCCATTTCTTTCTATTTTTGGGTTGTTGTTTTCTGTCATCTGGTTTCCTTAATCGCGTTCGCGCCACTCCCTCTACGTTCGCATAGTGTTATTTTTTAGGAGAAATTATTTTTTCTTCGCATTCGCGAGCTTTAATCTGTGATCGCAAAAGTTTGCCCCTCCACCTTTGTGTTCGCGCAGTAGAAACTAGGAGCTGGGCACTGGTGACTACTTCCTCTTCGTGTTTGCTTCCTTCTTCCCGTGTTCGCGATGGTTTTCCATCCCATTCTTTGTGTTCGCATACTACTTCACGTGTTTGTATAGCCCAGTCATTGGACGATCACATTTTTCCTCTCCTCGTTCGCGAGCGATCTGTCGCATTTGAGAAGCACATCTTGGCAGCCTTAATTTTCCCTTCTTCACGAACGTGATTCGTCTTCCGCGTTCAGTATGCTTTAAATACCTGGGGAAAAAAACAGTACTCTATTCCGAGGGTTAGCTATTTTCACTATTTTTTGAGTTCTAGAGCTCGGTTTTGAGCCATTCTTTGTTGGTTTTTCAAGCTAATCGATTGAGTAGGTATTCTTCACCTAAAATTTATTATATTCCGATTTCATCTTTATTTCTATCATTTAATTATTGTTTTGGGTTGAGAAAAAATGGATATTTTGAAGAAAAAATTTCAAAAGTGTAAAATGATAATTTGAAAGACCAAATGGTATCGGAATTTGATAAGTTTGGTATGATTGAACTTGTGTCAAAATGGGTGTTTGGATTTTGTGAAATTTATCGGGTTCCAAGGTGCACGCCTGGGGGTCGACTTTTGGATTGATTTTTAGTTTTTGATAAAGACTGAGGCTTTATGATCCGAAATAGTTTCTTATAAATTTTATTTACGCTTTGAAAATATTTTGGCTAGTTTGAGCCGTTCGGAGGTAATTTTACCCGAGAAGTTTATTTTTGAGTATCGCTCTATCTTCTTTGAGGTAAGCATCCTGACTAACCTTGTTTGGGGGAAACTACCACCTTAAGATTTGAGTCATATATGCTAATTATATCATGTAAAGTACGTGTGCGCGAGGTGACAAGTACGTGCTCGGCTTATTTGTGAAGAGTTGACATTCTATGACTTTTAGGTATTTATGTCACTATATATGAAGTTGTATTGCTATGATTGAGTTTTTATTTACTAATTTTCGCCTCTACATATTTTAATTAGAATTAGTTGCTTCATTATCCACTCTTATTTCCTATCTGATTCCTATGTGACTTAACTGAAGTTGTTGGCTCTTCTATTGCTATGCTATCCTTCCCTTGCCGCTTCTCCTTAATTGAAAGTACAATTACTTCTCCTGTAATCGTTCATCCTGAATTGAGGTTTTGATTATCTTCCACTATTTACCATTATTTAAATGGTTGAATACCTTTCGTAATTGTTGAACCTTAAAGGAAGTTTAGATATCCTATATTTTAGTTGACTTAAACTTTTTTGAAATTATTGACTCGTATTATCTCCCTTGTCATTGAAATGTACTCTGTGGGATCGTTGTTACATACTATTTTCTTCCTTGTTGAGTCATTTCTATTATGTTTAATATTCTCCATTATAGATATTTTTTTGTGAACTAGTTCTACCGGTTCTTTGTGACCAAAGGCTCTTGAATTATGGCTATTCTTTGTGAACTAGTTCTACCGTTTCTTTGTGATCAAAAGCCCTTGAATTGAATTACTTGCCATACTCTTGTTATTTTTATTGTGGTTGTGGTACTTAGTGTTATGGTATACGAGGTTTCTACCGTGAAGTTGTTATTGTGATGAACGAGATTTCTACCGTGAGATTTGGGTTTTATTGCACGAGGTTTCTGCCGTGCTCTTATTACTGTTTATTATACACATGTGTCGTGAAAGGGAGGGCTATATTTGTGTGATTGCGCATGCGACGAGACAAAGTGGAAATATTATTATGCACGTGTGGCGAGACAAGTCGGGCATTTACTTTATTATTCCACACGTGACGAGACAAGGTGGATTATATCATGGATTGGTTTGTGACGATTGTGATGACCTGGGGTGCATTTTTGTTGTTGATATTTGTGTAGCGGCGCACCTACCTGTGTGAGTTTTGTCTTGTAAAAAATTGTGAAAAAATATTTTACGTGCTGTCCATTTTTCCATATACTTAATAGTTGGCATGAACTATGTTAGGACATTTGCATAAGCACACACGTAATTAATCACTCCTATCAATTAAGAGTGGATTTGATATTGTTGAGTATTAATGCACACTCTTGTTTACTTGCCTTCTATGTGAGAATAGCTCTATTAGAATGTGAGTCGCTAGTATGGTTTTAAGTTTGTAATGAGAGCACAGGATACCAAATGATTCAGGTTCCGAATTTTGGACCCATGAAGTGTGAATACTCTAAGGTTCGGTACCTCGTGATGGTTATTGGCTAAAACCTGGTGTGAAAGCGGCCATTTTTGTTGAGTTGTTACTTGCCCCTCCTTTATGTGTAATCACCGGATTTGAACTGTGTTCCACTCATTCTATTGTGCCATTATTTTGGTGTTCTGCGGTTAGTTGTTGCTTTCATTTTTCTTACTGCAATTACTGTATTATTTTGTCATTATACGTAGTCTTTATATATATATCGTAATATGTTGTTTTTACACTTATACTTGTTTGGGTTATCTAGTCCAGTATGTGTCTTGATTGTCCCTCGTCACAACTCCACTAAAGTTAGTCTTGATACTTACCGGTACCGCTATGGTGTACTCATATTACGCTTCTGCACAATTTTTGTGCAGATCCAGGTATTTCGAAGTCAATTGATTGTTAGCTAGCTATGCAGATTGCTGTTGTGAAGACTCAAGGTTAACCTGATGGTGTGTTCGCAGACTCCAGAGTCACCTTCTAGTTTTGTAATGCTATGTTTACCCTTATTTCGTAACAGTTATATTTAGAGGTTTTCTAGCAAAAACAAACTCTGTAGAGTGTATGACTTGTACTACCAATTTTGAGATTGTAAATTTGTGTAAAGAATTATATTTTGAATTACTCGTTGTAAGTCAGAAATTATTGTTACTTTCGTTAAAGTTAAGCTTATCTAGCCCCTAAGACTAGGTGCTATCACGACACCCAACAGAAGAAAAATTGAGTCGTGACAATTAGTAGCTTGAAAAGAATACTTGATAACTCATCTCTTGTAGCTCAAATTTCAACCATTCAAGCGCTTTTAACTGAAATTTATAGGATATCACGTTTCAGAAACTTAGCTCATGATCTTTTCCTTCTACTTTATTATATCAATGAACTCCATTGTTTGCTCCAAACCCAAGTAGCTAGGTAATACTCCACTGTGCACTCAGCCCCCAAGCAACTAGGATTGTTTTATTTATTAGTCTCGTTTTTTCTCTTGTTATTCTCATATTGCATACTTGTTCTTAGTTCTTACAGATCACAGAAAAAATGTTGTTTTGAAGATATGACCATAAGTAATCTGGAATAAATTATTGGGTTCTCATAGTAAAACACACATGATCAAACTATACATACATTTTTGCACATTAAAATCAAAAGAGGCTTGTACAAACTCAATTCTACTAGTTACTTATACTTGAATGACTTTTAAAGCTCGTGCAATGAGGTTATAGTAATTAAACAAATCATTTCATTTATACTCATGCACTGAAAAACAAGACAAAGATTTGAATTCCCCGCTCACCTTAACTTTCTTTTTCTACAATCAAATCCACACTGCTCAATCACTAACACGACTCTTAAATTATCTTACAATAAGGCACAATAATCAACTCAATTCCCACATTAGGATTTGAAAATCCTTGCTGTACACGTTTCCAATATACCACGGCTGAACTCGATCCTTAGGTTATAAGGTGCCAACATATCAAGACTAGTTTCAAGCAAAACCCATGAATATTTGTATAATTTTAATCTTGATTTGCTTAATCCTCTTTCTAGATGGATGCTCCTCCCTCAAATACTAATTCTCAATATTTTTCCCAGGGAAAAAATATAAAATTTTCCAAGCAATTTCAGTGGAACCAAGATTCCATTCGCTCCAAGAAAAAGGAAGAAGCTAAATTTATAGCAGCATTTCCATGAAGAGGACAGTGGCATCTTTAATTTGTAAAAGATTGATGGAACTACAGAGACTAAATTAATCTGGTCACTGGTTTTCAATAACCCATATTACTGCCTAATGTTGACTGTTTTTAGGACCAAAAACATGGCTGATTCATAAGAAATGGAGCATCTAAATAATAAAATTTCAGAGAATTCAAAGCATAAGACAACAACAAATACTGCATCTTATTGCTAGGCGAACCGTTTTCTGGTACTAACTGTCACAGAGAAAACAAACGAGACAAAATAATCAAGAAAGCAATATGAAAAAATCTTTCACATCTCTTATTTCTTAAGCAAAACAAGCGAGCATCTGTACGTTTACTCTAAGCATATTCTTTAATTGATGCTGCTGTTGTATTTTAACAATATAGCAGATAATCAACCATTACATTTATAGGTGTGCTTTAACTACCCTTTTTCATGCCCAATAATTAGATGAGAGAATATAAAGTATCCCAAAATACTATCATGTGACAGAAAGTTGGAATTTTCAGCCAAAAACAAGAACATGCCGTCAAAATTGAGTAATGTATTCATACAATTGGTAAATACAGATCAGGGATGAAATGAATTTCCCTCAGTTTCCTTCCACGTTCACCTCAAAGAATCATTAGACAAGAAAATCGAGAGCCTTATATTTCAAGTATAATTGGTTAATGAAGGCAGTCAGCAATGAGAGGAAAATATTCTAGATAGGACTAAGAAACATCAAGGAAAATAGACGCGCACACACCAAAAAGAAAAGAAAAAAACAGCAATGAGATGTGACCTATTCGTAATATCTTAGAGAGGATTGAGCGAACAATATCAAGAAAAACCTCAGAAACGAAAAACTGCAGTTTGCATCTTACCATAAAGAAGTTTCTTTTTCACTTCTACCTTTGATGTATGCATCATGCACCTCAGAATCTCAGACATCATTCCTGAAAGGCAGTCACACTTCTATTGAGACTTTGATTCAGAAAATGACATAACGATGTAAAGAGCATAAAGGAAACCTAAAGATCCTCTCTCACTTTGCTGTCCCTATTCCTGTAAGATAACCTTGTTACCCGTCAATTACTGAATCCCAAATTTTGTCTGCACCACTACGTTATTAAGGAAAAGTGAGATTGACACCATTACACAAATGATTCTCTGGAGTATTTTGAGCCTAAAGTTTCTTGTATCATTTATCTTAGGTGTCCTGCTTAAAAGAGGCAATAGCCTATGGTCTCTTTCAAAATCGCCAATCATCTAAGTTGCTCGGACTCGGCGGGTATGTGATATGAGTGTGGACCTAGAAGTTAAATCATTCATGATCTAAATTTTAAGATCGGTGGGCAAATAATCCAGGTATGAATACAAGTGCAGTGATTCGGCTAAAAGTAATTCAAGCATTCAAAAATAGAGTTAACAAAAATATATCTAAATTATGAGACATTATGTGGAAAACTTACAGAGATATTCAGAGAAGGAGAAACTATTTGATCAAGAAGAGAATCATTGAAGGAGACAAAAGGAAAAGAAGACTTAAAAAACTTTATACACAATAAATTTCATTTTCTTCAATTTGACCCAAGCTTTTGTTTTGATTTCTAAAACCATTGCACCTGTGCCGAATTTCTTCATCGATATTGTCAAAGTACCCAAAATCAGTTCACCATACCGGTACAGAAGAGTGAGCAACTTAGCCAACCATAGGTCACGTGCAACATGTATAACCATTAAGTTCGTTACTGCAAAAGAAACTTTTTTATGCCCACTCTTCAAACTGAGAGAACATGCTCCCCTAGATAGTGCAAATACAAACACAAAAAACTAGGTTTGAAGTGTAAGCCACAATCAAAGGAAACAAGAAATTTCAGAAAGCTAGAAGATATATTCTCCAGATTGAGGATGTGCATTCATATGATGATGTTATCTAACCAAAATTTCTCGACAATTTATCGTCTCCATTTGCCAAAGAGCTAGCTAATTATTCCACAACTTCACTCTCCTTTAACCAAAAGCATCTTTTACTTTATATTGAGAATGCCTGCAATATGCAGTGTTAAGTATTTACATATATTAAGAATGGCTGCTCGCCAGAAATAAAATGTAAATTAGCAGTAAAAAGCTTGAGTAGAACCAAGGTTTGGATAAAACCACACACGCAAAGAATGTTCAATCAACATCAACACCAAAAGAAATTTTCTAGAGCTTGTACTTGATGCATAAATCATACAGCTGGAGCATCTCATCCTTCAAAAAATAAAATATTGATCAATCAGCTAAGCCTCACTCGACGACTAAAGAGGATTATATGAATTCCCTATATCAGTTTCACTCTAATCCCGCACGTTGCATTCCAAATAATTTGTCTTTTAAGGAGAATTAAGATTACGTAAAACTAGAAGCTCTCTGAATTGCTTACTTACTGCTATGCCAATATACAAGTCGCTAACCCGACTTAAAGGACTCCTACCAATCACTACAGCTAATATAAGATGACAACAAAGCATTGTCCCCAACTAATTGGCACTGTCTTTATGAATATTTTGCTTTCATTGTGTTATGTTTTTAGCTAAATCCTCAGTGTCTGAGTATTGCAAGCCTTATTCCGAGATATTGTAAGTCTTTTTGAGACAACTTCTTTTTTTTTTTTAGACAGTTTCTGTTGATGTGCTCATCTTCTTGTACCACATTTAATCATTATATACATTTGGAGATCTAGGAAAGACATGGACAAGTTATTTCAGGTGACAATTTCTCGCTTTCACTTTTGTGCGCGCTAGTTGAACCAACTATTAAGGCCTAATCTTTCCAATCTTGTTGAATCTTTTATAATCACGCATCTATTTTAGTAACTGAAATTCTACTCACCCATCTTGTGGATATGTTGAGTCTTAGAGACCCAACTTTCAACCTGTATAAATATATCACGACCGTGCTATGAACTCTTTCTGTATCTTCGTTTTGTCATACAATGTTATCCGCAAATACTATGCAACATATAATCTCATTCTTTATACCACTAGTTAATAAATAAAACTCTTAGTGTAAACCCAATATTACAGGAAATTCTCTGCATCTTCTCCTTCTGTGCTCACCTAGCAATTGCTCTCTTACAAATGTTTTATTGTATTTATATATTTGAGAGATGCCTTTGCCACTGCATCACATAATTCTCAAGCCTTTTGGATTTTCAAGAATTCAAGTTAAGAATATCATAGACCAAATGAATCAATCACCGAAGACCTTGATTCAACTCATCAAGAAGGTGTGAACATAGTAATTCAGTGTAATTTCATTATCTCACAGATTGTAACAGGTGCTATAAAAAAGTGAAGAATGAATATGCTATCTACAATTAGCATAAAGCCAAAAAAAAAATGTTGTGAGAGAATATTACAGAAAAATAAAGTTGATCTCCAGTGAGGGAAAATTATAATATATCACTTGGATGAATGTATTGAACACCTACCTTATAATACAATTGAGTAGAAACTCCAAGTTAATTTATAGAGAAAACAAATAAAAGACTATAATCAGTTACATCTTAGTTAACTTGCTTCTCAACAACAAACTTTCTGGTCCAACAAAGTCAGGCGTAGATCCAATACAGTTCAGTTTGATAGTCGCTCAATAGTGATCCTGATCCATGTTGTTTTGTCCTTATTGATGATTTCTCCCCACCGTAGAGAGAGATAAAGCAAAGCAATGTAGGAAAGTGGAGTTAAAAATAATGTGTTATGACAGGTTTTCCAGTGTTATTGAAAGCCATTGCAGCGAAGTGAGGGGTATCGCTTCATGTTGTGTTACCATAGGCAAAGCGCAAAAAAAGAGCTAAAATCTAGTGGAGTATTAAGTGCAAATCGCAAATAAAGCGAGAGCTTTAATCCCAAATTATTATTTTTTATAAGGTGAAGATTTTATTACAAAACAGTATCAAGCTGATACTGTAAAAATACAAAGATACTGCCTGGCTTAAAAACATTAAAATCCTAAGCGGTCTAGCATGTCCAGCATATGAAAATTCATAATAATATTTCCATCTTTCCAATAGTACAAATAATGTAAACAACTATATTTCACACATTGCAGTTGCTCCCTCTTGCCTTCAAAACACATGTTATTTCTTTCTTACCATATCGTCCAAGCTATGCTAAGAGGAATATCTCTCCAAATCTTCTTTAAAGATGCTTCTGGACATACAGGTTCCCAACACTCTAATATATTTCTGAATTTCTTAGGGCTAGTCCAAAGGATGCCAAAGTTAGCCGTGAACATGGACCACACCTGCCAAGTAAATTCACAATGCAAAAAAAGATGGTCCACTGATTCATAAGCTTTCTCACACAAGTAACACCTGCTGCACATTATCCAACCCCTTCTCATCAAATTTTCTTGAGTCAGACATGCTTCATGTGCTACTAGCCAACCAAAACATGTCACTTGGCACTGTAGTCTTCCAAATCATCTTCCAAGGCCACTCTTGTGCTTGCACCAGCTGAGTAGCATTTAACATTTTGTAGAGTGAACTAACAATTAAAAGACCATTTTTACTAGCTTTCCAGAGTAAGTTGTCTTCTTTTTCTGGCATCCTCTGAATAAATATATCAACCTCATGCATTTCTCTGTCGAAGAGATTCGTTCTGAACTGGAAGTTCCAACCTGTATCAGTAAATATATTAGCTAAGAGGATATTTGGATTATTGGCCAATCTGTACATGTTGAAAAATTGAATTTTCAGCTGACCAGAACCATCCCAATTATCTTCCCAAAGTCTGACGGTTTTTTCCGTTGCCCACCCTCAATCAAACATACATGTCAAATTTCTCCCATAGGTTACATATTTGTCTCGAAACAGCTACCCCATATGGAGTCTTGACTGTTTTAGGTGCAAAGAAGCTCTCTTTTCCATATATCACCTCTACCACTGCTTTCCATGGAGCTTTTTTCCCATCGTTTAACCTCCATAGCAAATCCCAAATTTATTTTTATTTCCATTTGACTTTCTGTTGTTCCGCTTAATTCACGTTTTATCGCTTTCTTGTTTCTCTCCTTTGCTGTCTCGTTGTTGTTTTTCTTAATGTATTAAAGTGGTGGGTGTCCACTAACGGTCATTCCGGGCTCGGCTCCAATAATGCAATTCCGGTAGGAGTCGGTAGTTATTTGAACTATCCAATAAGAATAGGGATTTTCAATACTAGGAATGCCATAACTCTCTCAAAAATAGATGAAAGGTTTAAATTTGTCATAGAAAGGGTATCTTGATTTACTTGTGAACTTGACAGCAAGCAGGAAGAAAGAGCTTCTCATCCCCCTAACCTTTCTCTTTTTTAATAATACTTCTTTTATAATCAAGTAAGCTTTGAAGCTAGATTCATGCAAAGAAAATAATTATTACATAAACGCACACCACATACATACATACGTACTTACATATATATATATATATATATATATATATATATATATATATATATATATATATATATATATATATATATATATATATATGTGTGTGTGTGTGTGTGTGTGTGTGTGTGTGTGTGTGTGTGTGTGTGTACACACACACACCAAGGGGAGCGGAAGCGAAGGCCCTAAAAGATTAGGGAAAAAATGAATAAACGTATCGACAGGAAGCAAGTAATAATATGATTAAATCTACAGAACATATAGTTAGAATGCAAGTAAATAAATTTATGGGGCAGAGCCAACCATGTAAATAAAATGCGATAAAATAAATGAAGTGGTATAACCGACCATAATGCAGCGTAATATAAATGTAAATTTAGACAAGATTAAAATAAATTTAAACTTGATTATTATTGAAACCGAAAAATTGATAATACAAGTAAAAAAATTTATATTAATAAACTGGAGAGAGCTCTAACCAATTCTAGAGAAAGGGAGAGAATTCTTTCTCAAGTGGTAGTATAAGGTGTGTCTTACAAGGGATATGGGGGGCTATTTATAGCAAAAAAAAGTAAAAATTACATAATATTTTCTAATGTCATTCATGATGTTATTAGGAGCAAGTGCTCGCTGATGTCATGGATGATATCAGATGTGATGTCATTGTAGTATCATGCTGATGTAATTTCTGATTAATTCCTCAGAATATTGAATCAAGGTCTTCTTCTTCTTCCTTTGATGATTTTTCAGATAAAGATGCTTGATTTTGTTGACCTGGAATTTGTGCCTTGAGGGTATCCAAAATTTTCTCCATTTGCCAAATAAAAACAAGCCTGGTGCTGGAACCGGCCAGTTGTGCATTAGCAACAGACTTTTGTTGTAAAAATAAAATTTGAGCAGCATCTGTTATAGCTAGATACTGCGGATGGGATAGAAACCACATCTCTACCGCAAGTACATAGGCTTCGGATGAATCCCACATTTTATACCATTTGCAGTGTATGAGGGTTAACCACCATAGTGTTTTATGTCCTTCTAGCTTGTGGAAGGAAAACTTCTGGGAGTATATCCATGGAATATGAAATCGATCGAAAAATTAGAGTATGAGTATTTGCTGTTCACTAAAAAATCTATGACAGAAATAATCATATTCTTCATTTACTGGTGCTGGGAAGATTTCAACTCTATGACCATATACATGCCACCATTGATGTATAAACCACTGAGGGAATTCGGGGGTTAATTGTTTACTCTAGAGGATGAACCATGAATGCATTCCAAATTGGTTTTGGAAGGTGAATGCATTCATCCAAGATGCTTGGTAGTCATAGTAAATGTAAAATTGTGGGTCAAAAGGCTGGAAAAGTCTTTTGTATTTGGCTGGTGGGTTCCCCATTCTTTTGGTGAGATTATTTTGTTAATCCACACCGTAGTATATGTGACATATGTTTGAGTTTATTTTTCTTTGTGGGGCTTAAACAAGAAAGATCTAGTATTTGTGAGAATAAACTCATAATATCTTTGGGTATGTTGGAGGCTGTTTTGAATAAAAAAATTGGCTGAAGGGCTAAGTACTTTCTTAGTTACCTCTTGGGGGTTTGAATTCCAGAAATCTAGTTCAATTTGGATAAGTGGGTAAATACTTTCGTTCTTAATATAAGAGTGTTACTTAGGGAAGGGGCCCTTGTTTGAAGAAATAAGTTGTAGCACTGATGAAGAAAGTGCTTGACTGGTTGTAGTATTTGGGGATGTTGGATGGAAACCATGTACTTGCAATGGGGCTTTTAGCCTCCAATATTTTTTGTGTTGTGCTTCTAGAAACCACATAAAGTGAAGAAGCCATGTGACTTTGGGCCGCCACGAAGTTGGAAGAAGATGCATGGCTTTGTGTTGCCATATTGGAATAATAATTTTTGTGCAACTGATACTGATTTCTCAGTTGTTTTTTATATAAGGCAGGCATGGGCATTTGATTTTTAATGCCCATGAGTTGTTGCCACTGAGTGGAATGGCACTTTAGATCACACTTCCAGTAGAGTTATCTCTTTTCTTAAAGCTCAGCATATGGTTGAGAAGGGGTGTGCCTCGTATTTAGCCTATGTGAGAGATGTTGGGCTGATACCTCTTATGTTGATTCAGTTCCAGTGGTATGGGACTATCCCGATGTGTTTCCAGCTGATCTTTCAAGCATGCCTCCCGATAGAGACATTGATTTTGGCATTGATTTGTTGTCGGGAACTCAGCCCATTTCGATTCCCCCGTATCGTATGGCTCTTCTTGAGTTGAAGGAATTGAAGGACCAGTTACAGGAACTGCTCGATAAGGGTTTCATTTGACCCAGTGTTCACCGTGGGGTGTTCCTATCTTGTTTTTGAAGAAGAAGGATGGTTCCATGCATATGTGTATTGATTATCGCTAGTTGAACAAGGTTACAAGGAAGAACTGTTTTTCTTTGCCTCGTATTGATGATCTCTTTGGCCAGCTTCAGGGCACACGAGTCTTTTCTAAGCTTGACTTGCGCTCAGGGTACCATCAGTTCAGGATTCGGGAGCCAAACATCCCGAAGACTGCCTGTAGGACTCGGTATGGTCAGTACGAGTTCCTTGTTATGTTCTTCGGTCTGACCAATGCCCCAACAACTTTTATGCATTTTATGCACAGTGTGTTTAGGCTATATCTCGACTTGTTTGTTATTATTTTTATTAATGATATTCTGGTGTATTCCCGGAGTCGAGAAGATCATGAGCAGCACCTGAGGACCGTGCTTCAGATCCTGAGAGAGAAGAAATTATATGCGAAGTTCTCAAAATGTGAGTTTTGGCTGGATTCAGTGGACTACTTAGGCCATATGGTTTCGAGTGAGGGCATTCAGGTAGATCCGAGAAAGATAGAGGTCGTGCAGAGTTGGCCCAGGCCGTCCTCAGCCACACAGATTTGCAGTTTCCTTGGCTTGGCAGGATATTACCGTCATTTTGTGGAGGGGTTTTCATCGATTGCAGCCTCTATGACTAGGTTGATCCAGAAGGGTGATCCATTTCAGTGACAGATGAGTGTGAGGCGAGCTTTCAGAAGCTCAAGAAAGCTTTGACTACAGCCCCTATTATGATATTGTCTGCCGGTTCGGGGTCTTACACTGTCTACTGTGATGCCTCGAGAGTTGGCCTTGGAGCGGTGTTGATGCAGGATGGTAAGATGATTGCCTACGAATCCAGAAAGTTGAAGTTACATGAGAAAAACTACCCTGTCCACGACCTTGAGTTAGCTGCTATTGTTCATACCTTGAAGATCTAGCATTATTTTCTGTATAGTGTGCCTTGCGAGATTTATACTGACCATCAGAGTTTACAGCATTTGTTCAAGCAAATGGATCTAAATTTGCGTCAGAAGAGGTGGTTAGAATTGCTGAAAGATTATGATATCACCATTCTGTATCACTCGGGCAAGGCCAATATGGCAGCGGATGCCTTGAGCTGCCGGGCAGAGAGTTTGGCACATTTACAAGCTTCAGAGAGGCCTATGGCGATGGATGTTCATGCCTTAGCTAGTTAGTTCGTGAGATTGGATCTTTCGGAGCCCAGCCAGGTTCTAGCTTGTATGGTTTACTGGTCTTCCTTATTTGGTCGTATTAGGAGACGGCATTATGATGACCCATTGCTTGCCCTTAAGGAAAGGGTTCAGCGTGGTGATGCCAGAGATGTGACCGTTGGAGATGACAAAGTGTTGAGGATGCAGGGTCGAGTTTGTATGCCCAATGTTGATGCGCTACGGGATTTAATTCTAGCAGAGGCCCATAGTTAGCGGTATTCCATCCATCCGGGTGCCGCGAAGATGTATCAGGACTTGAGGCAGCACTATTGGTAGAGCCGGATGAAAAATGATATAGTTGGTTATGTAGCTAAATGCCTCAACTGTCAACAAGTGAAGTATGAACACCAGAGACTGGGTGGGTTGCTCCAGCAGATAGAGATTCCGGAGTGGAAATAAGAGTGCATCACCATGGATTTTGTACCTGGACTCCCATGGACCTTGAAGAATTTTGATGCTATTTGGGTCATTGTAGATCGGCTGACCAAGTCCGCTCATTTTATCCCTGTATGTACGAATTATTCATCAAAGCGGTTGGTGGAGATTTATATCCAGGAGATCGTTCATGGAATTCCAATTTCTATTATTTCAGACATAGGTACTCAGTTCACATCGCGGTTCTGGAAGGCCGTGCAATAGGAGTTGGGTACTCGGTTAGAGTTGAGTACAACATTTCACACCTAGATGGACGGACAGTTCTAGTGCACTATCCAGATCCTTGAGGACATAGTCCGTGCGTGTGTGATTGATTTTGGAGGTCATTGGATTAATTCTTGCCATTAGTGGAGTTTTCCTACAACAATAGCTACTAGTCAAACATCCAGATGGCTTCTTACGAGGCTTTATATGATAGACGATGTCGATCACCGATTGGATGGTTTGATCCAGGGGAGCCTCGGTTGCTAGGTATCGATTTGGTTCAGGAGGCCTTGGACAAGGTAAAGATCATTCAGGACAGGCTTCGTTGAACTCACTCTAGACAGAAGAGTTATGCAGATCACAAGGTTCGAGATGTAGCATTTATGGTTGGGAAGTGGGTGTTGCTCCGAGTATCGCCGATAAAGGGCGTGATGATTTGGGAAGAAGGGAAATCTTAGCCCTGGGTACATTGGTCCATTTGAGATTCTGGATAGAGTGGGAGAGGTGGCTTATGGACTCGTATTACCTCCTATCTTATGAGTCGTGCATCCAGTTTTCCATGTATCCATGCTCTGGAGGTATCACGGTGATCCAACCCACGTGTTAGATTTCAACACTGTCCAGTTGGATAAGGACTTGTCTTATGAGGAGGAGCCGGTAGCCATTCTACACTGTTAGGTTTGTCAGTTGAGGTCCAAGAGATTTCCTTCTGTTCGTGTCCAATGGAGAGGTCAGCCTCCTAAGGCATCGACTTGGGAGTCTGTGTCTGATATGCGGAGCCGTTATCCTCACCTTTTTCCCGACTCAGGTACTTCCTTCTTTTGTCCGTTTGAGGACAATTGATTGTTTTAGTGGTGGGGGATCTGACGATCCAATGGGGTCATCACTTGTTTATTTTTGTTTGTACTTTCGAGGCCTTAAACCTCCTCTCGAGTTTCCTCGATTTGCATGTGTAGTCCCGGCGCGTAACCGAAAAGCTTAGATATGGATTTTGTGAGAAAAATGCCAAATTTTAATATTAGAAATCGAAAAAATTTGACTTCGGTCAATGTTTTTTTTAAACGGACCTTGACCCGTGGTTTGACGGTCCCGGAGGGTCCGTAGGAAAATATGGGACTTGAGCGTATGCCTGGAATCGAATTCCAAGGTCCCAAGTCTGGAAATACTTAAAGGAAATGGAAATGAAATTTGATTAGAAGACTGGGGTATCGGGCCTGTATTTTTGTTCCGGTGCCCAGTACAAGTCTTATATATGATTGAAGCACTTTCTGTAAAGTTTGGTTTAAAGCGGACGTCGTTTGACGTGTTTCGGACCCGAAATGGGAATTTCATGTCTTATGAAAAATTTGGAAGAAATCACGAGTTTTGAGGCTCGGTCCTATGTTTATGATATTATTTTGACGATTTGATCGCACGGACAAGTCTGTAGGGTGTTTTTAGGTTGTGTGCATATTTGGTTTGGAGCCCCGAGGGCTCGGGTAAGTTTCCAGTAGGTTCCGGGAGGTCTTAGACTTAAAACACCAGATATTGCAGGTTAAGTTCAAGTTGCAGGTTCTAGCGCGCGGCCGCGTTCGTCCTCGCGCGGTCCGCGGTGTGAGCCGCGTAGTTCTCGCGCATGTCCGTGGTGTGAGCCATGCGGCCGCGGTTGTCCTCGCGCGCCCCGCGCTGGAAACATCAGATAACCAGCAACCTACAGTTCTACCAACGCGGCCGCCTTACCGCGGTCCGTGGTGTGAACCGCGCGGCCGCGGTCGTCCTCGCGTGGTCCGCGCTGGAGGTTCAGAGAGTATATATATACATGAGATTTTTTAGTTATTTCTGAGTTTTCAAAAACTCAAAACCTAAGAGGTGATTTTCTAATCAATACTTCTTCTTCAAATTGATTGTTAAGTGATTTCTAACACATTTTCTTCACTATTTAGCACCTTTTAACACTATTTCAACAACAAATCGAAGTTTTTAATGGGAAAATTTGGGTATATTGAGTAGGACCTAGGGTTTTGCAAAAAATTGGAGGTTGGACCTCAATTCAAGGTTCGATTTCAAAACTAATCACATAATGGGATTCGTGGGGAAATGGGTAACCGGATTTTAGTTCGAACCTCGGGTTTTGACCACGTTGGCCCGAGGGTTTTTTTTCATTTTACCTAAATTTGCATCGTAGCTGTAAATTAAATAATGGAATTATTTTCTTGAGATGTTATTTACAAGATGTAATTGAAATGGATAGATTTGGGGCATTTGGAGTCGGATACTCGTGACAAAAGAGTGATTTCAAGTTGATTTTGGAGCCAATTGAGGTAAGTGGCTTGTCTAACCTTGTGGGAGGGACCTTCCCCTTTGGGATATGATGTTTATTAATTGAATGCCTCGTGCGTGAGGTGACGAGCGCGTACTTGAGAAAATTGTTGGAAAATCTGTTTTTACTTGAAGTATTTAAATTGAGTTTTCTAGTTGACCTGTTCATTTTAAAGTGTGAATTAATTCTATGCTCGTTTAGATAAGCAGGTTCATTTGACTTGCCGGCCTAAGTGTTTAAACTGTCTTATTTGGACTCCGCGTAGTATGTTTGGTTAGTATTTTTCTATTTCTTGTCCTGAGTTAGTAACTTTTCCAAATGGTTGGGTTGCTAGTGTGTGTTTTTAAATTGGGACTATGGCCTCCCGGGAGATCCCCCTGCACTTTATAATGAGGATACCAAAAGATCCTCGGGATACCAAGAGATCCCTAGTGAATGTAATGAGGATACCAAGAGATCCTCGGGATACCAAGAGATCCCTAACGAATATAATAAGGATACCAAGAGATCCTCGGAATACCAAGAGATCCCTAGTGAACAAAATGAGGATACCAAGAGATACTCGTGATACCAAGAGATCCCTGGTGAATATAATGAGGATACCAAGAGATCCTTGGTTATTATTTCCTGTTGTGAGTAGTGTTCCTTGTATTTCTTATGTTCCGTTTCCTATTGTTGGTTCCCTTAATTATCCTGTTTGGATTCTCGTTGTAGACTTTATTTTATACTATTTCTTTATCTTACCATGATTTATATTTATCTTGGTAGGGCCTTGAACTTCGCCGTCACTACCCAACCGAGGTTAGGGTTGGCACATACTGAGTACCACTGTTCTGTACTCATGCATCTTCTGCGCATGTTTTTCATGTACATATCCAGGTACTTCTTCTCAGGCGCACTATCATCGAGGCAAAGAGATCTAGCGGGGACTCGAGGTATATCTGCAGCGTCCGCAGACCGAAGAGTTTCCTTCCTTATTCTACTTGTAGTGTTTAGATTCTATCATACTTTTGATGTAGACATTATGGAGATTTAGACCATTTACAGTATTTTCATTTAGCCTGCGTCTCCCGTGAGTTTCGAGGTTTTGAGATTGAGTTGTAGACTTCCTCATTTACTTTTGGGTTGTATATGGCAAGTGGCACTTATATACCGCTTTTCTTCCAGTTTTTGCTTAATTTAATTAAATGATTCCTCCAGTTATATTAGTTTCCGCATTGTTAGGCTTACCTAGTTGTAGGAACTAGGTGCCATCACAACATGTTCATAGAGGGGTTAACTCAGGTTGTGACAATGCCTCAAGCAGGCAACAACCCTCCATACAATTGGACCAACCTGACCCAAGCATACATTGAAAATATGGAAAAAATCTAGAATGACTGGGTCAATGGCTGGTTTGAACCCTAAAGTAAAAGGGTATATATAAACAAAAGAGAATCTAATCATGTAAGAAGTGATCCTTTAATTTGGATTAGGAGTGATAATGAGAAAATCACTGCTCTAGTGACAGTCTTTACGAACTATGAGAGCTAAAATTTCTGTAATTTGAGTTGGGAAAGTATCAGCACGATCTAAGGTAGCAACTTGATTTCTTAGAGATTCCCTATCGTGGTAAAAAGATAGTTCTGTTGGAACTCTATCTTCAACCAAAGACTCACGTAAGGGCTCAGAGGGTTCTTTGCTTCTAGATGAAGACCTTTGAGAAAGGGAACCTCTAGTTCTAGAAGAGGGACCAGAACTAGGAGAAGGCGTAAATGTGCTACCGCCGTGAGCAGACCCTAAGCTGCGGAGTCTACCACCTCTTCTATGCCTAATGGGGGCATTGGGGAAGTTATCTAAAAAAGAAGTTCTCCTAAGGTTAGGTTTTGGTGAAGTCATGGCGAAGAAGATTGAAGTGAGGAAGAAGTGAATAGAGATTTGAAGAATTGAAGTGTTCAATAAATTTTATGTGGTAAAAGACAAGGAAAGAAGTTATATTTATATTGATGAGCAACTGGCAAAAGGAAAAGTACGATGATGGAAGGACCATAATAATGATAACTGACACTTTGAGAATAGTGGACCATAGGAAAAGCCTTGAAAAAGGCTGCAAAACTATAGAACCAATAGAAAAACAACACGTGTACGGAGCATTAAATAGAAACGACAATTGAAGTGTCAGTTTTGTCATAGTATTTATGGTGACAAAAATTCACTTTTAAAGAAATCCACTTCCCAAGTATTCAACTGATGAATAAATGAAAAGTGGATGGGCTATCTGTATTGGAAGAAAAAAATTTAAGGAAACGTGTCGAGACACGTAGACTGATTGAGTGGTCAAAGAATGACAGATAGCTAAGAGGCACGAGCTACAACAGGCACGGGCAAATAACAGAAGAAGAGGCACGGGTAGTTATTCGAATAACTCAGCACCCGTACCTATTGAAGTCATTTATATCTAATGGTCCAAATGAATGAATCTAACAATATAAAAGAGTGTAGATACGACATTTAATGGACATTAAATATGGAATATGTTAGGAAATTTGTATTAAAATGTAATGATTATGTAACGTAACATTCAATATCTTTAATTATTCATAATAGACTCATTATAACTCGGGCAGAATATATATCTTTAGGACACCTATAAAAGGGAGACATCTGATCAGTTAAGGACACGAAATCATTAGAATATATCTTGGTTTACTTGCTTTTCTCTTGAAATACTCTTTTGCTACTTAAATTGTTTTCTTGTATATATTCTTTTGATTATCAGTAAACCGTGTTCTTCTAAATTCTAGCTTTCACTAAAATGCTATTTTTTAATTAAACAGTATTCCAGTTGATTTCATGTCCATGAAAGGAGAATGTTCGTCTCACCAAGGAACAATATGAAAAAAATGTTAGCTTGCTACAACAATCGATTTGATGTCCGTGAAAGGAGAATATTAGTCTCACCAAGGAACAATATGAAAAAATTGTTAGCTTCCTACAACAGTTTCAAATTGGACAAATAGGAGAGAACTCAAACAATGCCAACATTAATAGTGGAGATGTAAACTTTGCATCAAACCATATGAAAATGTTTTGAATAAAAATCTAACTTGCGGATAATAGACTCATGAGCATCAAACCATATGATATTAACATAAACTCATTGCATAATATCACAATACTTCCATATCCTATTTGACAAGCCTACCAAACAGATATAGAGTAAAGGTGGTTGATTTTGGAGATGTGATACTTAGACGTAAGACCACCTTACACAAAGTCCTTTTGTGCCCTCTTTCAAAAATATAATCTCTTTTTTGTTCATTCTCTTGTATTACATCCTAAATATATTGTATTCTTTACTGATATATCATATATATTATAGTCCTTTTCAATGAAGAGGCCTTAAGTGATTGGTAATAACAAAGATGGATTGTATTACCTCTGTTCAAGATGTCTAGGGAGTAATAATGTTAATTCTACTACTAGTGTGTCAGTTTCTTATTGTCATTGCATTTAGTGTAAATAGTGAAAGGTTTTATTCCATTCATGCTATCAATATTCAAATGCAAATACTTTCATTTTCAATAATAAGAATGAGTATTTCAATGTTATCTTTCGTGGTACAATAGCTTGGTCATGTTTCTTTTGTTAACATGAGGGGGATATCCTCTGTACCAACTACTTTCTTCCTAGAAAACCTTTTATTTTTTTCATTTGCTCGATGACCAGACAGACTATGGTCTCCTCCCACAAAGAATCAGGTTCTTTCTCAAATTTTTTGAGCTACTTCATATTGATCGATAGAGTCCTTACCATGTTACACATATGATAACTACAAGTATGTTATCACCTTGGTCGATGACTTTAGCTGATCCACCTAAACACACCTTATAAGTTGAAAAACAATGCCCTTCGAGTACTCAAAGCCTTATCGTCTATGATTGAAAACCAATTTAAAACCATTATGAAATCCATTAGGTCTGATAATGGCTTGGAGTTCACCAGTTATGAAGCCATTTTATTCTACCAATCGATGGGAGTTCTTTATCAAAAAACTTGTCCCTACACACCATAATAGAATTGTATGGGAGAAAAAAAAAGTACAAGTATCTTCTTGAAACTGCTAAGATACTCATGTTTCAGTCCTAAGTTATCAGTTAGGTATTATGGTCAGTGCATCCTAACAACAACTCACATAATAAACAAGCTGCCTACTAGTTATCTAATCCAAAAAATTTCCTTTTGAATTACTCACAAAAAGAAATCAAGTTATTCTAATCTGAGGAGCTTTAGATGCGTTTGCTACCCCCATAATACCTAATGTCCACAGAGATATGTTTGAACCAAGAACTACTCCACACATCTTTGTAGGATATCCTTTTGACACAAAAGATTACAACGTGTTAAGATTCTAGCCACCAAAAAATACTTATTTTTTGAGATGTACAATATGTTTTAATTTGCATAATATAAGAATACTTCTTTCCCTTCTGTCCTTGAGCCTTCCCATTTCATTGATTACAATAATAATGTTGGTCTAGTTTCCATTGGCCCAAGTAAATATGAGTTTTGAAGTCTGACAAAGGAAATGAGACATAGACCAGATCCATCCTAGTGAAGCACATATATGGTCAACTCAAACATGTGAGATGCATGTGAAGGAGATAAACCTAATTTACCAGAAGTGATATCTCCTGAACCTGATCGAAAATGTTGCATATTGAATAAGGAGAAAGACTCCTTACTCAAAGGGAACACAGTTCAAGAGAAGGATAGAGTTAGAGATTGAGATCAACTAGAACTCTCCACCAAGGAAGAGTAGCATCATAATTCTAGTGAGTCTCTATTTACTATCTCCATAAATATCAGTGTTGTTCTCTTTTACAAGTAACACACATAATCAGAAGTTAAACATGAATTGAGAGCAAAATAGCAAGGCAATTTTGCAAGCAATTTGTGTGTGATTCAAGCGTGCAAACCTGAAGCTACTTGAACCAGATAGAAGAAGCAGTTCCCAGTATCAATCTTTTATTCTAGTTCAATCGTAATAGGTATTTTCATATTGTACCTTTCAGCTTTATCTAGAAGCAATTGTATTAGGTACTCAGAGTTTTCAAATTAGAGTTATTTTGAAGTTGTTGCAAAAGTTGAGGTTGTGTGCTACAACGGGATTAGAGTTAATCTTAGGTTTACAAAAGAGTTTTTGTAAATGCAGTTTTTGGCTCAGTGATTTTAGTAGAGAGTTTGGAAAAATCTTACTGTAAAATATTTTTCACCTTTCGAGCCAGGTGTTTACCATGTAAGATCTTTGTGTTCTTTAATTTATGTACTTATTATTTTGCAATATTAGTAGTTAGAATACATATAAGAATCATGTACTTTTATAATTAGGTTAAGCGAAAAAATGGGTACCACGCAAATCATATCTCCTCCTCTTGTGTAGTATTGAAGTATAAACATATTCGTCTATGAGGGATATTTCTAATGATCAAAGGAATGTATCATATTTACAGGTATGCAACCTTTTAGTAGCCCCTCACATTCACATGAGACTGATGCACAACCTTTCCCTGCACCTGTCCAACGTAAAACCCCTATACTAAGAAAATTAAATAGAGAACGGCGAATTCCTGCATATCTGAAAGATTACATCTGTCCATTTCCTACTAATTCACACACACTTTTAGGACGAATCATCTTGTCTCAAAGAATCACCATGTTTCACCTGATATTCTATTTTCTGAGAGTCTAACATTTGGTGACAATTATTTGCCATGATAGTGAGCCATCTTTATATGAGCAATCAACACTCAATCTTGCCTGAAAAGCAGCTATAACACTAAAAGTTAAGGCCCTTTATGCCAATCACACATGGGATTTAGTCCCCTTACCATCTCGAAAACAAGTCGTAGGCTACAAGCACTCATACAAAGTCAAACATAAAGCAGACGAGAGTATAAAAAAGTTTAAGGCTAGATTAGTTTGAAGGGATACACTTAACAAGTAAGGATTAATTATATAGAAACTTTATCACTAGTTGTAAAAATGATAACTATTAGAATATTAGTTGTAATTACTGTGAAGGAAGTCAGGGACATCTTTCAACTAGATGTAAATAATGTATTGAGGAACTGTACATGGAGGTATCACCAGATCTTGTTATTGATAACGCTGGGACAAAGAGAGTGGTGCACAGATTGAACAAATCACTCTATGGCTTAAAGCATGCCAACAAAAAATGTATGTAGAATTGACCGGGGCACTATCATATAGAGGCTACATACATTTTAGAAATAATCACTCTTTATTTTAAAAGGAGACATAATCCTTAACCATCTGTGTACCTGTGTTAGTGGATGATATGACATTTACTGGGACCAATTCAGGAAAATTGCAAAAATGAAGGCTTTTCTTTCATAGCAACTTCAGAATCAAATATTTGGAAATGCTTCATTACTTCTTGGGGTTAGAAGTATTCTGTAAAGTTGATGAAGTCATTATCTCAGAGGAAGTATGCTTTAGATCAATTAAAGGAGTATGATTGTTTAGTTATAGCACATGTCTCTACCCTTGATCCTAATCTAAAGCTAAAAGCAAATGAGTATGGAGGTAAGAGTCTAAATATCTAAGAAAGGTTGTTGGGGAGTTGGTGTGGCTTAGCAGGGTGCTATTCCATATTCCAAGCCTATTACTAACACTTTGTTACAGCCAATATGCTATACAAACTGTAAGAAATCTTGTATTTCATTAATAAACTAAGTAAATTGAGGTGAATTTCCACTTTATGAGGATAAGCTGCCGGATGAATTATTCTTTTTGCACCACACAGGGCCGACTTAGTGGTAAAGCTACTAAAGCAACTGCTTGAGGCCTCATATCTACGAGGGCCCCAAAATTTTCTGATATTAATAAATAGATGTATCAGTATTTGATGAATTTTAGAAAAGAATATTTAGTATATAAAAAAGTACATCTTTCATAAATAAGGAAATTATGGAACCGATAGATATAATTTGGGAATAGAAGTATTAACTTACGTGTGAATATATTTCTTCCTTCTTTTATATAATATCACTATTATCACATGGTTCACGTTACTTTTACTTCTTTCTCATTAAACTAGTTTTTACTTAATCTTTTATATTTCTTTTAACCTTTCCAGACTTATAAGTCCACTATCTCATAAAATATCCTGTCAAATATGATAACAGAAAGCAAATTGCACTCTTTTTTCGTCAAGCTTTCCCTGCATTATACCAAAAATATTAAAACAACAAAAGTAATATCAAGTTATTTATGACTATTTGTTAAAACCAGGTTCAATTGTTCTATACTTTTCTTAATGCTTTGCATCTATAATGTATTAGTTTTGATATTTTTTGTTGGCAAGTATATGTATTATCTTTTTTAATTTATTAGAATCTTAATATGTAAACAAGAAAATATGAATCCGCATATTAAAAATGCCAGAAAAGAGAGAAGAATTGAAACTTTAAAACAATCCCTAAAATTAGGAAGAATTTATAGTTGATAAATAAAACACTAATATAATTGAGCTAGAAGAGAATGGAATCCAAGATGAAGAAGAAGAAGTTGGTAAGAGTTTAACATAGATCTTTTAGAAAATCAAAAAATCCTAAAAAATTGAATAATAATCCTAGAAAATAGAAATATATATAATGCTAGTTAAGAAATCGATTATAAATAAATTATTAAAAAATTTATATCTCAAAAAGATAGAAAAATATAAATTTTATTAAATAAATTTTTAAATATGAAAAAACTTAGAGCCCCTCGTTGAAATTTGACTTTAACCCCCAAATATTGTTGAGCCACCCTGACACCATATAACTACTAATGGGCACTTGGCAGGCATACTTTCTAAGGTTCTTACAGGGACCAAGCACTCGGCAAGGGCAAGCTGATTGTGAGAATCTCACATCCAGTTTGAGAGAGATATCGAGATTATATTTATCATGGACTATATATTCTGAGTCATCATCTTAGGCAGAGTCACAGCTGAATAGCTAGTAGGGAAAATTTTATTTTGTGTCTCTATAATTGATATTAGTTGTATGAACATTCTTTTTATTTTATAAATTTGTGAATCCAGATCTTTGTAGACCTAAAAATATATATTTAAAATCCATAAATTTATGAAATAAAAAAAAACCTCGTCCAAATAAATGTAAGATAAAATAAAGCTCCCACGAACAGTTATGGGACTCACCGGAAGACTTTCTCTAGTCTCAACAACTTAACTCTTGGCTACCACTTCTGTACATATATCGGGACCGTGATAAAATAGGGATGGAACATAGGCCAATGACCCATAACTGATACAATGTTATAAGGGGTCCTTTGATTTAAAAACAAGTTATAAGAGAATTTATGTATTATTTTATGTTTTATAGAATATGAAATGAAGATACAAGGATTTGATATACGTAATTTAAATGACGAAATTAACATTTCATGTGGTAACCAATATTTTATTTTGTTAAAAAATAACATATTTTAAATATACAGTGTATAATAATTTTTAGTACAACAAACTAAACATCGTAATAAGTACTGCCTAAAGATCCTTATATTATATTACTTGCATCACTGATATCTGTATTACTAGTTCCTATTATGTATATACCCTCTTTTTTTTGTCGGTTTGCATAACTTAAACTCCTTTACTATGTTGGTAAAGAGTACAAACTCTTTAAAAAAAATTAAAACTGAATATAATATATCAAACACGACCAAACACAATACTCACTCCGTTTCAATTTAGATGAAGTAATTTGACTCGACACGGAATTTAAGAAGAAAAAAATACTTTTGAAACTAATAGTATTAAAAGCTTAACAAATAAAAGATTTGTGAGGCCATAATATTTTTGTGGTTATAAAAGCTTTTCATTAAGAATGAAAATGGTAAAATGAGGAGCTTAAAGTTGAATATTCCAAATTTAAAAATATATCATTTATTTGGCATCATGTAATTTGAAACGGAAGGAATACTACAAAATAAAATTTCCTATTTGTCACATAATAAGCAATCAATCATACTCTCAATTTGCAAAGATGTTTTGAAGTTGAAGTGAAATGTGTGATGTAGCCCCTATCTATTAATTAAGAAGAGAGCCCTCCCGAGGAAGTGTGGCTTTGGGGAGGGTTGGGGCAGTTTCATGATATCAAGAATGGGCGTATATCTCCAACTGCTTCCCGTTCCTATGTTTTCAGGGTTACAACATGCTAAATTCTTATTGAGCCTCACCTTTCAGAAAATGACTATCAGCAAACAATGAACTAGTAATTATCACAGTTACAAACAATTCATGCCAGAACAATAAGGCATTCAGTGCATGATGTCTCTCCTACAGCTCCTCACTTCTTTGACAGCTTCTCCTTCATCCTTTGCACTGCACTTTTAAGAGTATCATCATCCTTGCAGAAGGTAAACCTGACAAGATTCTTTCCTTCTTCTGGATTTAAATAAAATACGCTAGTTGGAATTGCTACAACACCAACTTCCTTGATCAGGTATTCACAGAAGGCAATGTCATTTTCTAGCCCAAAAGGAGTGTGATCAACAACCACAAAGTACGTTCCACTCGAGGGGTATACTGTGAAACCAGCTGCCTTTAACCCCTCCACCAATATTGCCTTTTTGGCAGAGTAATCCCTCTTTAGCTCCTCATAATAAGAATCTGGGGCTCTAAGGGCCGTTGCTGCTGCATATTGCATCGGAGTGGATGTTGCAAAGGTAAGGTAGGAATGAGCCTGTCTTACTCCCCATGTCAAATGAGGAGGAGCAATCGCCCAACCTATTTTCCAGCCCGTTAGTGAAAATGTCTTTCCCAAAGAATTCATGGTCACAGTTCGCTCGTACATCCCTGGAAGAGAAGCAATTGAAATATGTTCCATTTCAAAGGCTAATTTGTCGTATACTTCATCAGCAAAAACTAAAATATCATTCTCAATGCACAGAGAGGCAATGACATTGAGTTCTTCTCGAGTGAACATCTTCCCTGTGGGGTTATGAGGAGTGTTTAGAAGGATTGCTCGAGTGTTCTTTGATACTGCTGATTTTAGCTCATCAATTGGAAGAGAAAAATCTGGCGGTCTTAAAGTAATGCCTTTTATCTTCGCTCCAGCCATAGATAAAGTAGCCTCATAAGAATCATAGAAAGGAGCAAACAGGATAACCTCATCACCAGGATTTATCAAGCCCAAAATGGTTGCAGCAATTGCTTCGGTGCAGCCCGAAGTCACAGTAACTTCCTTTTCAGGGTCAACCTCAAGTCCACTGTCTTTCTTGAATCTAGCAGCCACAGCAGAGTTGAGGTCTGGGACTCCATATCCTCGAGCATACTGATTTTGACCTTCCTTAATGCCTTGAATAGCTGCTTCTTTTACAAAATCAGGGCCGTCAAAGTTGGGAAAGCCCTGGCCAAGGTTTATAGCTCCATGCTTGATGGCTAGCATACTCATTTGGGTGAAAATTGTAGTTTTGAACTTCTCTAGGCGCTTGGCAACCTAAAAGAAACAGCAACATTACTCAATTGAAAAGCAAACAAGAATACCCAATATCTCAACACACAAAAAAAAAAAGAAAAGAAAAGAAGAGAGTCTTTTTTCCTATTACTTCATGAAGGGATGATGTGCAACTGCATATCAGATTTTTCGACGATCTAATTTTCTACTTTAACTTTTCTTGGGGCTGCTAAAAGAACATCAAATACAAAATTAAATCTCTAAATTTAGCAGGGAAGTCTTCTCTTTCTTTCTAGTTAATTGATTGTTAAAATATAAGGGATTGGCATTTGCTTCATTTTAAGATTTCATTCATTAAAAAAGGACCCAATTTACTCTAAATATTCTGTATATACATTTCAGAGAAATGCATGGATTGTTGTAGAGCTATACATGAAAGAATAAATTACAAGAATAATGAGCTCATATCAGAGAGGTTACAAGAAGGAATAAATTGAACGAATAATGAGCTCATATCAGGGAGGTCCAATTACTATTCAACTGGTGGTGGTGTTACGGTTGAGTAACAGAATACACTGTCTCAAACAAGAATGTTTGTGCTTCTTAGGTTCTCAGAAAACGTTGTGACAGAGATCAAGGTTAAAGCACAAGAGAATGTCAAAGCAAGATAGTTCAGTCGCTTGATGTTCCGCATCTTTCGCACAGCAGGTTGTAATTCTAGCATGAGGTTTTATGAGAGATTAAATGTAATCAAGCACCCTCCAATTCAAGCTTATGGTCTAATAGGAACAGCAGCACTCATTTTTTAATAAGGACATGCTACTGCAGCATCATGTGTTGAGAACATAGGTTTCAGATGGCTGTTGAGATTGCCTTTCAACTGCTGTCCATGAGAGAGAAAGATCACAACTTTCTTAACTGGTTTCCCACCTAATATGCTTTAAGGAGCTTTCTTATTTAATACGAAAATGGCTCAAATACGCCTTTAGACTTAAATAAATGGCCTATTATGCCATCCATTAAATGTTGAACATATTCTACCACTAACGTTACACTATTGGCTCATATATCTCCTACCAGATTTTGCCACGTGGCATTATCCAAGTCCTTCATCATTTACCAGCTCCCTCCGTCCCCCCCCCCCCCCCCCCTCTCCCCCTCCTTTTCGAATAGCATATATGAGCCATTTCATTAAATTCGGTGTCATATTTGAGCCTTTTCCCTATTCCTTGTATTACATAACTCTATTGGGTAACAAATTTTGTTTATCATTCGATGCATGTCAATCAACCTTTTAGAATCATATTCTTGTATAACACCTCCATTTTTTTAATTTTATGTACTAAACTTATATATTTATGTAACAAACTTATAAGGACAAGCTTGTCCCTTATACTATAACACTATTATTTTACATGGAAAACTATAATACTCTTTTATTTTATTTAATTGGACTACGAATCTAATCCAATTTTATATCATTCAAAAATTTCTCGTACATTAGCTCTTAAAAAGATTTTAAAACCACATAAAAATTATAGCAAAAAAAGACAAGAGCTTAAAAAAAGAGTACATTAATGAGGTGTATATGCGTATGAAAGTACATTTGAGTGTGTGAACTAAGAGTATGCATATATTCTCGTGGTGGAATTTGGAATGTTACAATGCTTGGGACATGGTGGTGGCTTGAGAAAATGGCATTAAATTTGTTTAGGAAAAAAGGTGACAGGCTTAAAAGAGAGTACACTAATGAGGTGGAGCTGGGTATGAAAAGTATATATGAGTGTGTGAATTAAGAGTATGTTGTTACAATGGTTAGGACATAGTTGTGGCTTGGGAAACAACTCAAATATACCATTGAACATAATGAAAAGGCTCATATATGCCACACGTAAAGGGGGCTAGTAAATGATGAAGGGCTTAGATGATACGATGTGGCAAAATCTGGTACCAGTAGGGTTCCAATAGTGGAAAGTTGCATATATGAGTATATCTAACTTTTAACGGATGGCATAAACAGGCCATTTCTTAAAGTTCGATGGCATATCTGAACCTTTTCTGTGTTTGATATTCTAACTACCTTTAAGGAGAAGCTAGACATGTTCTAGAACAATTTTAGACCTTTCGGTAATGTCATGCATAAATTAACGACTAAACTCACAAATTGAAGATAAGAGTGACGAGAGATTCCTCAAATAGTCCAAAAACTCTACCCAATGTTTATTCAATTGGTTTCTCCTTGTTTACTTTTCAGTAGAAAACCTTTGAAGACTTCTGATTATCATCCAAGCAATTTGATCGAAGAGGTAGCTAACATATATTTGAATTTGGAGTGGACCAAAAAAAAGAGAACAATGAGGACATAGAACATGCCTAATAATTAGTATCTAACTTAGCGGTCAATGAAGATGGAATGGACGATTGGCGACCAGGGTTCAAATTCCAGGAGAGGTAAATATTTAAGTGATTTCTTCCCATTTGGCCATCTCCCATAGTTATTTTCATCCAGAACTTTTATATGTTGCCTAAGCACACTTACTCGCTTTTTTAAGCACATGGTTCTCCATCATTGTGTAAGTTTTATGTTGTCATTAGTCTAACTGAAGTGGTGTGCCAACAATGACTTTCACTCACCGGTGGCCCTTTAACGTCTCAAGATAGTCTCAAGACTCCAAGAATATCAAATGTGAGGAGTACACAAGTCAAGTAGCTTTTAAAAACATGTTACTAAAGGAGAGAACATTAGATTTACAAGACGACAAACATATTATAGGAAAGGGCATTTGCATTAAGAAAGTACATGAAGTTATACATGTGTCTAAAGATCAAAGACCTTGATCTGAAAAATCATGGAGGTGTGTAGATAATTGTTAAAGCAAAGAGAGTGGTATTGGAAGTTAGCAAAAACTGAAGATGGAGTACAAGAGAGAGAAGAGAGAAGCTAAGAATAAAGCCTAAGACGATTTCCACCAAAAGTTAGGGACTCGGGAAAGAGAGGAAAAAATGTGTAAACTAACATAACAGAGAGAGAAGAGGGGTAAAGACTTGAATCAAGTGAAATGTAGAAAAGACAACATCGGACAAATTTTCATAGGAGATTATGAAATCAATGGATGGAGATGCTCAAAAGACATCAGCAGAATGAATTAGTTTATTTTCATACATTCAAGACGAACAAAAGCCCTTAAGTATACTCATAGAACTAAGAAGATCGAACTAAAGGATGCCATGAAACATATGAGAGGTCGGGCAATTTGTGGATGAGAGGATATCTCTATAAGGTTTGGAAATGTCTTTGGGAGGTCACTATATATGGCTAATTAAGCAATTCAAAGTTATATTAAACATTAGAAAGAAGAAAAAGAAGTAGACAAAGAGTACCTTAATTCTAACATAAAGAACAAAAGAGATATTCAAAGTTGTGTATCCATGGTATTAAACTTATGAATCACACAGGAAGCTTCAGGAAAGAATGATAAAGTCATAAAACATGAAACCAATATCACAAATGTGATAAAGAAGCAAGTCCAAATATTAGATACGTGTGCTTGAGAAGCAAAGATTTCATATAAAATATATAAGGAACATAATGGACATGTATGATGGAGCGGTCAAATGTGCGAGAATAGAGGGAGAGAGGGAGAGAGGGGGGGGGGGGGGGAGAGTTTTACCATAAACATGGGTTTTACAACAACAATTTGTCTTGAGACCACACTTACTTATCCTAGTCATGGATGAGCTAACTAAATAGTACATAATGAGATTCCAACGTGCATAAAATTTGAAACAACATTGTAATAGATGAAATAACAAGGAATGTTGAGGACATAGAGGATTTATACAACGAGCCTCAACTACTTTCAGCTTGGGGCGTAGGGTCAATTCTTTGTTTTCAAAATATCAGTGGTATCCGGCCCTTGCCCTGTTACGCTCACCTCAACTATTTCACTGAATACCTGTTATCTCCACCAACACCAGTATCTATAACTCTGTCCACCAAAGGCAGACACTGGGGAAGAAATCGCATAGTATTTTTTGTCTCCTTTGGTAATTAAACCTGATCTCCAAGATTTGCAACCACTTAATTGAGGCATAGAGTCAATTGATTCTATTATTCTCCTAATACTACTACACGCTATGATCCTTACATCTAGTGTCAAATTATGGTCATATCAAGAGTTGAACAGCAGCTCACCCGCAAAATACCGAGCCTAACATCCTCCATCTTCTTTCGTTGTGAAAGAGGGGGGAAAAAGTAGTAACAATAAGGGGGGAAAAAAGAGCGTCAATATTTACATAGTTGCAAAAGACAATCACGCAATAACTATCCTCTTCAATCGACTTTCTGGGATCCCTAAAAATTTTAACTTGGAAGACTAAAATGGATCAGAAATTAACTTTGATGGTTACCAAATAACTTGGCCTTCAATTGTCTATCAAATGCTAAGTCCGAAGAAAAATAAACAAATAATCTCAAAAGGGGTTACCTGCAAAGGCTTAGGGACTATCTGGGTTGACTCATCTAGAGTAGAAACAGCCTCTTTCTGTGTTGAAACGGTGGACAAATTCGCCATTGGAAAAGGGTATTTTCTGCTTCTAATGCTGCTGGAGAAGGTGCGGGAAATATAGGGTTTCAAGCTCCTCAACATCTCATGTGAATAATACTGAGGTGTCCAGGTACATTGGAATGACCGAGAGATTTGCATTACGGAGAATCCCTATTTATTGGTAAAAAGCATAAAAGTGTAACAAAGGTTCAAATAATTTTGATGATTCGAAGTGATCGTTTTGTGTTTTCACTTACAGCCATGGGATGAGAGAGATTAGCTTCGATTTGTTGTTATTGGGCAGAATTACTTTTAGACCCTTTAATTTTGGAAACGTGTTAAATGCACCATCACACATATGCATACTATATACTCGCTTCTTTCCGCAAGTTACAAAGTACAAGAGGTAGTTGGTGGCGAAAAAAAAAAAGGATAGTTAAAGGGCAAATTAGACTTTGTATTATTTGAATTTATAAATGGTTGGTATTGTTAGGTACATGTTATTATTGTCCGATTTCAAGGGTCATAAATATACCTCTACTGTTTAAAAATATTTATTTATACCCAGTCCACCACAACCTCAGCATCATAAAATTGATTGAAAAATATTACGAAAAAGATCGGATTTATTCCTTTACTTTAGTAAAAATTATTCATGTTTATCTCTAGTTCTATAATCCATCCAAATACGTCTCTACTATTAAAAAAGTAAACAAAATACCCCAACTCTAACAATTGTCCATATAACAGAAGACCCGTTAACAAATAATATCACATCACTAAATAACTCACATAATTCATTCTAAATTTTTATTCTTTTTTCTTTTCTTCTTTTCTCTCTTTTTTCCCTAACACTTGAATCCCTTGCCTCCTCCATTAGAGCAAACTTAATCCATGAAAGAATTAGGTATCTAATACTTTGTAGCGACGCCTTGAACCATTGTTCTCCACCTTGAACCACATTAAGACTATATTCCACAACCATTTCCAACCTCTGCCAATCATATTTATCCCACATTATAAAAAATTACTAGTTTTCACTATTTTTTAAAACAAAAAGGACACAAGAACTGAAATTGATAGCTCTTTCTCTTGGTTCGGTTAATACATGGTGTAGTAGTTTCCAAATCAGCCATATCCAATAAAAAAATAAACCAACAAAAGTATGTGAAAGAAAATATTGAAAACTAACGTAAAGTAGATAACAACTTTTCAACCATATTGTACAGTATCAAGTGACACAAAGTTGACCAAAATTTATAGGCCAAAATAGCGAGGGGGGAGGGGGGGTGGGGTGAAATCGGAGCTATGAGGAAGCAATAACAAATGAATAAGACAAGTCAAAGGGAAAGAAATACAACACTATTATAAATAACGACAGACGCCAGAGTAATTTCTTGTAAGAGGTCAATAGTGGAGTCATTTTCATCCTTTCTTTCTGATTTTTGTACAAATTTATTTTTGTGTTATTCCGATATATTATTTTTTCCGCCAGTGGTGCTCGCCGACGTTTTAATTTTTTTTTTTACCATGAGATGGATATGGATAAGCAAAAAGGTGAATTGTGGTCAAAGAGTTTTCAGGTCTGGTGGCTTTCATGATGTTCAAACAGATCTTTTTTTATATAGGTGGTGGTGGATATTTTTATATAGGTCGCTAGTTGTTATAATATTGGGATAGAGAGAGAGGGGGGAGGGGGGCTAGCCGACTTGTTGATCTCGCTGGTATAAGCAACTGTTAAAGGAGAGAGAGCATTTTTTTAGTGAAGTTTTATTACCCACGATAATAGTGGAGGGGATGGAAAAGAAAGAGGAGGATTCTAATAGTAGGAAATGGGTAAGAGAAAAAAAATAAAAATATAGAATAAAATAGAAATATTAAGAAAGAAGGTTATGGTTGGGTTAGTTAATTACGTGGCATTTTTTTATTGAGGGGGTATTTGCCATAGTGGACAGCTGTTAGGATTGAGTGTATTTTTGTATACTTTTTTAACGGAAGGATGTATTTGGATCGATAGTAAAACTTGGGATAAACGTAGATAATTTGTTAAAGTAGAGCAACAAATCTAGCCTTTTCCCAAAAATATTCCTCTACCATCAGGACCCTTCACCATGGTAAAATTATCTCATGTGGCCTGACATATCACTGAAATGGATGTCACGTGGTAATTCACATCATCAAACCTATACCACTTTAGCCCCTCCCCCTGCATTCCTTAAAAATAGAGGTTAATGAATCGAACTAGCAGTTCAAAATTCTAAAAATACATTTATAGTTTAAGAATTTATTTACATGTCACTCAATCCAATATAAATAATAATTCTTACAAAAAAAATTACTTCACAGAGTACAAAATCTAAATTTTTAGTTTCGTACTTGTAAATTATAGAAATTATTAGCTTAATATAATTGTACCTAAATCCATTTAAATAATATTGCTCTAGAAGGTATAGATAAGTAGTTAGTTAATGGTTTCGTATAAAAATGTGGGTTAGTTTATTATGTTAGGTGTACAGTATATGTTATTCATTGGTTAATAAAATGAGTTGTACATTTTGTCTATCTCTACCTCTTTTCTTCTTCTGCTCATCTCTGCCCTCGATCCTTCTGTGAAGATCAAACATGGAGCACTTAAGGCTTGATCTTAACATGGTATCAGATCACGGCTCCATGTGATACAGTCAAGCTTCAACATATCATTAGCATCTTCAGATCTCTAATTTTCCCCAATATTTTCTTGGTTTTTTTAAAATTATTCGTTGCTTGTGAAACCTTCAATATTCATCAATTTTTTTGCTGAAATGACAATTGATACTCCTGTGGATCATCACATGCAAACACTCAAATAGTCGATTGCAATGATCCGTAATATGTGCATCCTTCGGACATGTCAGGTATTTCACTTGTGGCAGAATTAGTAATTGGAACAAAAAATTATTTGGAATTCAGTAAATCCACGATTATGTCATTACTAGTGAAGAATAAACTAGATTTTATAGGTGAAACCTGTACTAGATAACAATATGATAAAGACATAGTTAGGTTAAGGCAATGGGAATGGTGATACACTATAGTCTAGTCATGGATAAGGAGTTCAGTAGCACCAGAACTTAGAAGAGGAATTTTATACTCTTCAGATGCGCAAAAGGTGTGGAAACATGAAATATAGATTTTCTAAGGTGAATGCCATAAAAGCCTATCGTAATAACAAGGAAATACGTTCCTTAACACAAGGAATCTCTAGTTTATTTGTGTACTTTTCTAGGTTGAATGATTTGTGGGATGAATTTGAGTCGATTATCCTTTTTCCTAGTTGTGACTATGAGAAGTCTAGATAATTTGTTGTGTTCTTATACCAGCAGAAACTTATGAAGTTTCGAATGGGTCTAAATGAAACTTAGTCATATGCTAATTGTAACGACCCGGCCAGTCGTTTCATGATTTATAGCCTCATTTTTCCTATTTCTACTTCTTTGTCTGTTCCTCAGCTGTATTTCACCGTATCGTGTTGGTTGGTTCGTGTTCGAAGAGGTTTCGGTGTGGAATGAGACACTTAGGCTCCTATTTAGAAGTTTAAGTTAGAAAGTCAACAGGATGTTGACTTATGTGTAAATGATCTCAGATGTAAATTTTGATGGTTTAGTTAGCTCTGTTAGGAAATTTTAGATTTGGAAGCGCTCTAGAATGTGATTTGGAGGTCAGTGGTAGATTAAGATTTGAATTGGCAAAATTGAAAACTTAGCGTTCTCGGTTGGCAGTGAAAATTTTGATATCGGGTGTCAGAATGAAATTTCAAAAACTAGAGTAGGTCTGTAGTGTCATTTTTGACATGTGTGCAAAATTTTAGATATTTCAGAGGTGATTTGGTAGGTTTCAGCAGCGTTTGCGAAATTTGGAAGTTTCGAAGTTCTTAGGCTTGAATCCGAGGGTAATTTGGTATTTTGACGTTATTTTGAGTTTTCCGAAGGTTCGACTAAGTTTGAAAGGTGATATGTGACTTATTGGTATTTTTGGTTGATGTCCCAAGGGCCTCAGAATGAATTTAGATGGTTAACAGGGGATCTGAAAATGAGATTGTGCAGTTGAAGCTGCTGCTTTTGATAGTTCTGCACATGCGAATTGGGGACCACAGGTGCGAGGTTACGAATGCGGTAGGGATCCGCATATGTGGAAATTGAGGGCCAAGAAAAGAACCGCAGATGCGGTTGTGTAGGTACTAGAAAAAGGCCGCAGGTGCGGAAGTGTCTGGGTAGAAGGTATAATTTGACCCTTCGCGAATTTTCACCATTCTTCACCATTTTCATCCGGGTGTTTGAGGGTTTTGGAGGGTTTTGAAGAGCGAATCAAGGGTATACTCACTGAGGTAGGTTACTTGGGCTCAATACTTGTCATTATGATAATTTTCAGTTGTTTAAGCATGAAATTGTTAAAAATCAAGGATGAAATTGAGGAGTTAAGGCTTGGAAACTGGAAAGCTTAATCTGATGATTAGAGTGACCATTTGATATCGAATTTTGATAATTTTGATATGTATAGACTCGTGAGTGAAAGGAGTTTCTAGTTTTAGGTATTTTTGTCGGATTCCGAGCTGTGCTCAAGGGTCAGGTTTTGCTGAATTTCAGGATTTTGGTCTAAATTGATAGATTTTTGTATGGAATTGATTTATTGGCCTATATTGATTGCATTGTATTGCTTTTGGTCAGACTCGGGACGTTCGGAGTCCGATTCTAGAGGCAAGGGCATCGTAGAGTAGGGATTTGACCGGTTTGAGGTAAGTAATGATAGTAAATCTTGTCCTAAGGGTATGAAACCCCGAATTTCATATTATTTCACTACTGTGAGGTGACACATATTCTAGGTGAGGAGCGTGTGGACGTGCACCATTGGGATTGTGACTTGGTCCATCTCGTAGTAACTATAAAGTTGCGCATTTGACCGAAAACTATTTGATACTTATGTGTTTTAGAAAGAACTACTATAAATTACAATGAACGCCATATTTGGGCCTTGTGCTAAAGGTGTTTGGACCTTAGAGGTCTTTTAATTGTTATCCTTTCATTGTTTTTAATTTAAGATCTATAATCAGTCACGTGTTTATTGATTTCATAACTCATTCTTTATTACCCCATTTTGATGGATAAAATCATATTTTACACTGAGCACCCTGTTTTACTGATAGTATGGGTGGCTTGAGAGGTTTATGACTGAGTGAGGCCGAGGAAATATTTTTGTGAGGATATTATAGGATCGGGCTATGCACCATAGCATGTTGTTTGGCCGAGAGCCTAATTGATTTATGCCATGAGGTGGCTTGATTTAGCGTTTGGGCTGTAGGAGCCCATCCGGAGTCTGTACACTCCCAGTGAGTGCGGGTACGTTGGGTGAGTGATATGATGTTTTGCCTGAGGGCTATTCTTGATTCATGTTGTGCCCAAGGGTCTATTTACAACTGACCACGAGGTTTTCCCGAGGGGCTGATTTTGAGTGATGTTATGCCTGAGAGGCGGTTTATGATTCATATTGCCCGAGGAACCGTGTATTAACTATGTTTGCTCGAGGGGATGTTTATGATTTTCATCACTTTTACTCTAAATTGAATTGAGCCTCTGTTGAATATGTTGAAAAGCATCTTCAAATGATTTTTCCCAAAAATTGGATATAAAACGAGATGATTTGACTCATATACTGATTTGAAAGTATGTTGTACTTATTGAGATTTCATGATGTGGATTTTATGTGTTTCCTATTGCTCAGTTTTTATTTACCTTTATTACTTATTGAGTTGGCATACTTACATTACTCCATGCACCTTATGTGCAAATCCAGGGGTTGCTGGACGTGCTAGCGAGTGTTGATTTTTCATCCGCTGCGGATACGGCAAGGTAGCTGCAGACGACCACAACCTTGCTCCTCTCCCTCTTATCTTCCTATAGATATTATTAGTTGATTTCCAGGCTTAGTCTTATCAGTTTGGACAGTTTTTAGTAGATGCTCATGACTTGTGACACTTCGATGTCAAACTTTTCTTTCTGCACTTTGTTATTTAGACTTATGTTATAAAGTTTTGTTAATTAATAGCTTAAAGAAATATTTATTTTTTATTTTTGGGTTGTTTTGGTAATTGAGTTGGCTTGCCTAGTTGCATGTTAGGCGCCATCACGACATGGTGGATTTGAGTTGTGACAAGTTGGTATAAGACCCTAGGTTACGTAGGTCTCACGGGTCATAAGCGGGTTTAGTAGAGTCTTGCGGATTAGTACGGAGACGTCTGTACTAATCTTTGAGAGGATACAGAACCTTTAGGAAAACTTTACATTCTTGAATTCTTGTCATGCGAATCTGTTGATTCTGGTAACTAAACTTCTGTTATTCTATTCTCTCACAGATGGTGAGGACACGTGCTATCGGCCAGGACAGATGACTACCAGTACCACTATGATATTACTATCTTGTACCGTCCAGGAAAGGCCAATATAGTGGCTGATGCCTTGAGTAGGAAGATAGTGAGTATGGGCAATTTGGCATATATTCCTGTCGGGGGAGAGACCTTTTGTGGTTGATGTTGAGGATTTGGCCAATTGGTTTGTGAGGTTGGATATTTCGGCGCCCAGTCGAATCCTAGCTTGTATGGTTTCTCGGTATTCCTTGTTTGATCTTATCAAAGAGTGACAGTATGATAATCTTATTTGCTTGTCCTCAAGGACAGAGTTCAGCAAAGCGATGCCAGAGATGTTACTATTGGTGATGATGGGGTAATGAGGATACATGGATGGATATGTGTGCCCAATGTAGATGGGCTTCAAGAGTTGATTCTAGAAGAGGCCCATAGCTCGCGATATTCCATTAATACAGGTGCCGCAAAGATGTACCAAGATTTGAGACACCATTATTGGCGGAGGAGAATGAAGAAGGACATAGTGGGGTTTGTAGCATTGTGTCTCAATTATTAGCAAGTAAAATATGAGAATCAGAGATGTCTTGCTTCAGCAGATGGATATTCCAGAGTGAAAGTAGGAGCGGATTACCATGGATTTTGTAGTTGGACTCCCATAGACTTTGAGGAAGTTCGATGCTATTTGCGTGATTGTGGATCAGCTGACCAAGTCTGCGCACTTCATTACTATGTGTACTACCTATTCTTCAGAGCAGTTAGCTGAGATCTATATCCGAGAGATTGTTCGCCTGCATGGTGTTCCAGTTTTCATCATTTTAGATAGAGGTACTCAGTATACATCGCAATTTTGGAGGGCCGTGCAGTGAGAGTTAGGTACTCTGGTTGAGTTGAGCACAACTTTTCACCCTCAGACGGATTGGCAATCTGAGCGCACTATTCAGATTGGTGGACATGTTGTGTGCTTATGTTGTTTATTTGGGGGTTCATAAGACCAATTTCTACTGCTCGTGGAGTTTACATATAACAACAATTATCAGTTATGTATTCAGATGGCTCCATTTGAGGCTTTATATGGGAGATGATGTAGGTCTCTGGTAGGTTTATTTGAGCCGGGTGAGGCTAGGCTTTTAGGTACAGACTTAGTTCGGGATGCTTTAGATAAGGTGAAAGTGATTCAGGAGCAGCTTCAGATAGCCCAATCAAGAAAAAAGAGTTATGCTGACAGAAAGGTTCGTGATGTGTCTTACACGGTTGGGGAGAAGGTTCTACTGAAGGTTTTGCCCATAAAGGGTGTTATGAGATTTGGGAAGAAGGGAAAATTGAGCCCTCAATTCATTGGGCCGTTTGAGGTGCTTTAGAGGATTAGGGAGGTGGCTTATGAGCTTGCTTTGCCACCTATCTTGTCGAGTGTGCATCCGGTATTTCATGTTTCTATGCTCTGTAAGTATATTGGCGATCCGTCTCATATTTTGGATTTCAGCACGGTTCAGTTAGATGGTGATTTGAATTATTGTGTGGAGCCAATGGCCATTTTGGAGCGGTAGATCCGAAAGTTGATATCAGAAGATATAGCTCCAGCAAAAGGTGTAGTGGAGAGGTTGTCCCAAGTAGGTTGTCCCATGTAGGAGGCTACTTGGGAGACCAAGCGGGAGATACAGAGAAACTATCCACACTTGTTTTAGGCTTCAAGTATGTTTCTAAACTCGTTCGAGGATGAAAGTTTGTTTAAGAGAGGGATGATGTAACGACTTGACCGGTCATTTCATGAGTTATCGCCTTGTTTCCCCCATTTATGATTTTTTGTGCGTTTCTCAACTGTATTTTATCATATTGTGTTGGTTGGTTCAGGTCCGAAGAGGTTTCGGTGCGAAATGAGACACTTAGTCTCCTATTTAGAAGTTTAAGTTGAAAAAGTCAACCGGATGTTGGCTTATGCATAAATGATCTCGGATGTGAATTCTGATGGTTCAGTTAGCTCTATTATGTGATTTTTGACTTGGGAGCGCATATGAAATATGATTTGGAGATCTGTGGTAGACTTAGGCTTGAATTGGCGAAATTAGAAATTTAGCATTTCTCGGTCGGTAATGCAAATGTTGATATCGAGGTGATAATGGAATTTCAGAAATAGGAGTAGGTCTGTAGTGTCATTTGTGACGTGTGTGCAAAATTTCAGGTCTTTCAAAGGTGATTTGGTAGTTTTCGACATCGTTTGGGGAATTCAGATGTTTAGTAGTTCTTAGGCTTGAATCCGAGGGTGATTTGGTGTTTTGATGTTATTTTTAGTGTTCGGAAGTTTTGAATAAATTTTAATGGTGATATGTGACTTGTTGCCATTTTTGGTTGCAGTTCCGAGGGCCCCGAGATTAATTTGAATGGTTAACAAGGGATTTGGAAATGAGATTGTGCAGCTGAAACTGCTTCTTCTAATGTTTCAGCACCTATGGATCGGGGACTGCATGCGTGATGAGGTCGCAGATGCAGTGGGGAGTTGCAGATGTGGAAATTGAGGGCCAAGAGAAGAACCGCAGATGCAATTGGCTTGACGCATCTGCGAGCCAGCATGTGCTGTTCCTGGGGTACAGATGCGGTCTTGGACCATAGGTGCGGAAATGCTTGGGCATAAGTTATATATCAAACCCTTCACGAATTTTGACAATTCTTCACCATTTTCATTCAGATTTTGGAGGTTTTTGGAGGGTTTTGAAGAGGGAATCAAGGGGATACTCATTTAGGTAAGTTACTTGGGCTCAATACTTGTAATTATGGTAATATTCAGTTATTTAAGCATGAAATTGGGAAAAATTAAAGAAGAAGACTAATATTTCGAGGAGCTCAGTTAAAGTAGAGTACAGAAGTATGAAACATCCAGTGGCAGAGTTGACATGGTTTACTGAAGGAGCTAACCATAGATACTAAAGAACCTATGGAGCTATATTGTGAAACAAAGTTGCATTACAAATTGCTTCAAATCCCGTCTACCATGAAAGAATAAAGCACATAGAGATTGATTGCCATCTCATAAGGGAAAAGATTCAAGAAGGGTTAATCAAGACTGCACACATAGGAAGCAATGAGTAACCAGCTGATATTTCAACATGGGATTTAGGACACCAACAACATGCAGTTCTGGTTTCCAAGTTGGGAATGAAAATATTTTTCCATTTTCAACTTGAAGAGGAGTGTAGAAATTATTAGCTTAGTATAATTGTACCAAAGCTATTTAACTGGTACTGTTCTAGAAGGTGTAGATAAGTAGTTAGGTAATAGTTAAGTGTAAAAGGTCGGTTATTTTGTTATATTAGGTGTACAGTACATTGCATTGCATTAGTTAAGAAAAGGAGCTGTACATTTTCTCTTTATATCTCTTCTCTTCTTCTGCACTCGATCCTTCTGTAAAGCTCAAACATGGAGGACCTAGGGCTTGATTTTAACATAATTGATACACCAATAAGGAACTAAATAGAATTCTAAGCTTTGGTCGTATAACACGTGATGTGCGTAAAGGGGTGAGCCTTTTGTCCACCCAGATCCAAATTGCGCACCATTAAATTTTTTTAATACATCAGGAATCAATAGCTTGAGCTTCTCTCTGAAAGATATAATCAAATAAGTAATGGAAGAATAAAACCTCCATGTTATGATAATGATGAGTCAACGACCGTGATTTTGCTTTTTGTGACCTCTTCACTGTTGAGGCTATAAAAGAGTGGTCCTTTAAATGCCAAAAATGCATATTTGCACTAACTCTATTTCAGAGTCGGAGTATTTGGTCCAAAGCTCCTGGGTCATGGCTATGTCCAGCCAAGACTTCATATTCTTTAGAAGTGAATCAAAGCAACATTATGGATCTCAAACAACAAATAGCCCATTGATCAACCACAATGTGTACAAGAATCTTGACAATAACAGTATAATGGTGAATAGCTCAAAAAGAACAATATCTACACTATTAAAAACATAGCCTCAAGTGATAACGACTCTTACAACTTCATCTTCAAATTTCAACAAGATGATATTCCAAGAAATAACAACTTTGAAAAAGGTAACTGAACAATTAAATAATTAACAAGGCAATAAGGAACCAATAACTTCAACTAAGCATCTAAGGACAAATAACAAGTAAGAGATGGGACGCGTATTAGCAAGGTCACATAAAGGATATAACGATAGATTTACGACCGGGATATAAAATGTTATGACAATTTGATTATAGGCATGAAAATAAACTAAATAGTCTAACCGATCAATTACTACATTAAGCCCATGTACCCACTCGTCACATTAGATACACGACTTTCACGTACCACAAATAACACAAAACAAATCCAGTCTTAAGGGTAATTCTCTCACACAAAGATAGGCAAGATAGTTACCTTAAACAAGCTAACTAAACCCGCTAGTAAGCCTTTTCCGAAAATATCGAACTCTGAACTGCTCAAATCTAGCCAAAATAACTTATACCATAAATACAAACAATAGGAAACTATTCCAGATAATAAAGTTACAAAATTTAAAGAAACTCAAAAAGTCAACCTCGAGACCGTGTCTCGGAACCTTACCAAACTTACAAAATTTGAACGCTCATTTAATAACAAGTCCAACTATACTAAAATTATTCAATTCCGATCTTAAATTGACCGTCAAATTCTCAAATTATAGCTTAGGAAGTTTCAACTAAATTTCTCACTTTTTCCAACTCAAAACAATAACTAAATGATAAAAATAATGATGGATTCATGTATATGTCACGCCCCAAACTCGGGGAGCGCGATCAGCGCTCAACCGAGTGAATCCAGCGGAGCAAGCCTGTTAGATGCTTTCTACCCAAACTCACTTATGATCAAAGAGAAGACATATTTTCATTAATTAGATAATTGAGAGATCATGTATACAATACCGAGTCATTTTCATTAGTCACTTCATTTCAATTGTCTTAAAATACACCCATGTTTCATCGTTTGAAGTGGAATGAATGATTCAAACACAACCATATTTTGTCCGACTTTCCCAGCACCTATATACAACCCACACTGTATCTACGGAACCTCTAATAGATACAAAAGTGTGCTACAAAAGTGTCGGAAATATGGCCCCATCTATACCTAAAGTACAATACATAAGGAATAAAAGATGTATGACCCTGAAATGAAACAGAGCTCGCCAAGATTGCTGGGAGGAGGATGTACTAATATTAGTGATCAAGGCTATCTACTGTGGAAACACCTATATCTATTTAAAGATGCAATGCCCCCGACGAAAAGGACCTTAGTACCATCGAATAGTACTAGTACGTATAACTAAATATCATCTCAATAGAATGATCATTAATATAAGAAGGAACAATTATGAATCCAATAGAAACCTCAAACAATAATAAATCATCAAGTTAAGAATCACATAAGTTTTCAAGTAACTTTCCATAATATTAGGTTGGGAGATCTTAGTACCGATACACCATCATCCACATTACCACCGCATTCTTATTAGAGTCTGATCCCGACCCGATCGGCTCGGTCATCTCATTTGAGAAATCAACCATAATCAAAATTTTAATTATATTTTCCAGCACAGTTACCACCATGTTTGCGGTATGGCATCCAATCACGGTCCGATCGGCAAGGCCGTCTCGTCCGAGGCATTACCATTATCTATCAATTACCTCATTTCACACTTCTTTCACATCTTTCAACTTATTGGCACTAGCAACCATAATTGTTATATCATATTTGGCACTTGACCGTATTTGATAATTCAAGTTCTTTTCCACATTCTAACATTATTATCATCATCAACAGCAACAAGGCTGTTTATTCAAGACGTTAATTACACATGTGAATTTAGAATCTAAGGCACATAGAGACCTTTCACATAATTTGGCATAACAATCTTTATTCGAATTTGACTTGAAGTCTAGGAGTTTTTAGCACATATTTCATGTTTTGAACACCTCTTCAAATGATAAGATAACTTGATGAAAGCATTTGAATACATATTGCGCATATATTTTCAACGCAAGCACATTTGGAATAGCAATTTCTATAATGATCTATTTGGGACTTACACCTATTGCATGAATACCATCAAATTCAATTCTAAGAAGAGGGGGTTTAGCCAACTTATGCTCTAAAATATTCTTATATTCTTAGCAACTTCAATCTATTTTAGAAATATAACAAGTTGGACAAAAATTAGGAATATGATCATGATTCCAGCTTATTTGAGCACACTATCAAATACTAGGTGGTGAATTAATATTTTTAAGGCCTTTTTGTGGAGGATTCCATCATTCCTTAACCCATTCTCTACCATCTTTAGCTCACAACATTTCCATATTCTTTGATAACAAATTCATGGAAGATAACAACCCCCACAACCAAGAAATGTCTTTTTATTTATTCCCCTTTTAATAGAATTTTGAAATTAGGAGCTAGGGCATAGATTCGTACCTTTAAAATGAGGACTTTTCTTATTATCTTCGAGGACTGAGCAAGAATTGTTAGATAATAGGTTGAACGTTACTCCACCACTCTAAGAACTCTCTTTCATTCTAAAAGTATAAGAAATATGCTCAAAATAGACTACGACATATGTTTAGGATCGGGTTTTAAAATTAGCAAAATAGGAGCCCCGACATAAAACTGCGGTCGCATATGCTTCTGCGATTCGCAAAGTGGGCCGTACAATTAGCCTTCCGAAACTGACATTTCCTGCTTTAGTCTGCGACCAGTCTGTGGTTGCATAATGCGTTGGAGAACCTCTATCTGAAAAATTTCAAGGTTGTATATGCGATCAGAGTGCGGCCAACGAAATGGTTCTGCGGTCGCATAATAGGCTGCAAAAATGAAATAAAAATGGCCCAAAAGACTGCCTCACTCAGCTTCCATTCTGCGGCCAGAAGAGTGATTATACAACCTTATAATGAGCCGCGGAAACGCCCAACTCTGCAAATGTATTCCTTCAACTCCCCAGCGCATTGTTTAATCCAAAAAGTCTGAACCACGAGGAGCTAACACCTACGCCTACCCCGACACCACAAACCCCGGCTATTAGGAAAGATTTTATGGGGCCTTACATCCTCCCTAACTTAAGATCATTCTTTCTTGAATAAGGATCAAGGTTCACTATTAGCATCTCACGCGACTCCGTTTTCATACCACTAACCCGTAGTTCCAAATTTGACTAACTCTCTAAATTTCCAAAATTTTGCTAGAGTTTCCCTGTAACTAGGCTTATCCACCTATCAGAGATGCCTAAAAACACATCCTAAAAACATATATAGAATCAAATGACGTAATATAACTCATAAGAACACCAACCGTGGCATCATATGCAATATGTAACAAAAAAGGAACACCTTTACATCAACTGAACAAGTGATACAAAATTCAAAGGAAGTAACTTCATAGAAACTATTACATAGCTATTCAAACAAATGAGGGTGCTTCTTTTTCATTTCTTCCTTGGCCTCCCAAGTAGTTTCTTCAACATGTTGTTTCTCCATAATTCCTTCACGGAGGCAATTTCTTTATTCCTCAACTTTCAAACTTGCTTATCAAGAATGATAACTTGAATTTCTTCATATGATAGTTCTTCATTAACCTCGATAGCCTCGATTGGTTCGATAAGCTAGGGATCTCAAACTACTTTCTTCAACACGAACCCATGAAATACTGGGTGCACTGATGATATCTCAGGTGGTAGCTCAAGCATGGACACCACCTAACCAATCCTATGAATGATTCTGTATGGCCCGACAACCTCGGACTCATTTTCCCTTTCTTTCCAAATCGCATTATACCCTTCATAGGAGAAACCTTCAAAAATACCCAATTATCTTTTTTGAACTCCAAATTATTGGGACGAACATCCGAATAGGACTTTTGACGACTCTGAGTAGTTTTCAACCGCTCCTTAAAGATCTTAACCTTTTCCATCGCTTCATGCACTAGGTCTTGTCCTATCAACTCGACTTTCCTAATCTCAAACCACCAAATGGGAGATCTACATATCTTACCATATAATGCCTCGAAGGATGCCATGTAAATACTAGCATGATAGCTGTTGTTCTAAGCAAATTCTGTGAGTGGAAAATAATCATCCCAGCTACCCTTGAAGTCGAGAACACACAAGCATGCAACATACACTCAAGTCCGCTTTGCTATATTGTCAGTATGTGGATGAAAGGTTGTACTAAGATTCACCTGAGTACCCAAACCTTGCTGAATTTTCTTTCAAAAGTTAGCCGTGAATTGTGCTCCTCGATCAAAAATGATAGAAACTAGAGTGCCATGCAGGCTAACTATTTTCTTGATATATAACTGAGCATACTGTTCCACTGTGTCGGTTGATTTAACTGCCAAAAAGTGTGTTGATTTCGTGAGTCGATCCACAATCACATAACTTGAGTCAAACTTGCGTGGAGTGCGCGGTAGTCCTACCACAAAGTCCTTATTAATCATTTCCACTTCCATATTAGAATTTCTACGTTCCTTTCCAACCCTCTAGGCCTTTGATGCTCGACCTTCACTTATTGATATTTTTGACATTTGGCCACAAAGTCCCCTACATTCCTCTTCACGTCATTCCACCAATAGACTTCCTTGAGATCATAATACATCGTTGCAGAACCTGGGTGCACGGAATACCTAGAAGTGTGAGTTTCAACCATTGTTCTTTCCCGTAGACCATCTATACTTGGAACACATAGTAGACCTTGGTACCCTAGTCTACATCATCCATACCAAGAGAAAAAACTGCAGTTTTATGTTTATGAATCCCCGCCTTCAATTGTACCAATAATGGATCATTGTATTATTTCTCCTTGACCTCTTCCACAAGTGATGATTCAACTCTATTTTGTACAATCACCCCGTCTTCACTAGAGTCCACAAGATGAACTCTCAAGCTAGCCAACCGATGAACCTCCCTAGTAAACGACATTTTATATGCCTCCAAGTGAGCCAAACTACCAATAGATTTTTGGCTAAGAGCATCCGCCATAACATTTGCTTTGCTAAGGTGATATAGAATATCGGTGTCGTAATATTTGAGTAACTCAAGCCATCTCCTCTGCCTCAGATTTAACTCCTTATGTTTGAAAATATAATGAAGACTCTTGTGATCCTTAAATATATCAACATGGACCCATTCAAATAATGATGCCAAATCTTCAATGTGAAATCTAAGCTAAGCATCAATGACGCAAGTTCTAAGTCATGTGTTGGATAATTTTTTTCATGATTCTTGAGTTTCCTAGAAGCATAAGCTATAAACTTGCCATGTTGCATTAGTACACACCCAAGCCGAATCCTTGAAGCATCACAGTATACCACAAATCTATCTATACCTTCTAGCAGGGTCCCCACTAGGGCCATAGTCGACCTTGATTTCAAATCCGAGAAGCTTATTTCACAAGCATTGGACCATTGGAACTTAACCGCTTTCTGTATTAGTTTAGTCAACAAAGAGGCAAGAGTAGAGAAACCCTCCGCAAACTTTCTATAATACCCTGTTGAGCCCAAGAAACTACGAATATCTATTGGAGTTGTAGGTCTAGGCCGATTCTTCACCTCTGAAATCTTTTGAGGATAAACCTTAATTCCTTCTCTGGAGCGACATGACCCAAGAATGTAACAGATTCAAGCCAAAATTCACATTTTGAAAACTATGCATACAACTGGTGCTGATGAAGATTCTCCAGAACTGCCCTGAGATGATCGACATGGTCCTCTCAACTTCGTGAATATACAAGAATATCATCAATGCACATTATCACAAAGGACTCAAGAAAAGGTTCGAAGACTCGATTCATAATCCATGAAAGCTGCCGGGGCATTTGTTAGTCCAAAAGATATTACCAGGAATTCAAAGTGCCCATATTGGGTCCTGAAAGCTGTCTTTGGAATATTCTTCTCCCTTATCTTCAATTGGTGATACTCAATTCAGGTTATTACCTAGTCTTATGGCCCTAAGAAATTGTATGCACCTAGTAGGTTTTGAACTTGAGACATTGAAAGGGAGCAAACCCCAAGGCTCAAGTCAATTGCCACCAGGCCAACCCATGAGGGTTACTTTCCCATCATTTTTTTATGAAAAGAGAAAGACAAATTTTTGTTTTCTCTAAATCAGTTATTTTTTTATTATTCTCACCCGTATCTAATCTTCCCGAACTACGCATACCCGATTCTCATCTTCCAAGGCGGATTTCGTAGGCAACCAACATAGGGTCCACTCTTCTTAGTATGTCTTAGGTTCTTGGCTATGGGGGTGGTAGCAAAATCTTAAATCTCAATCCACTTTTGGTCACATCAGCCATTTTGCAAAATAGGGTTATTTTCACAAAGTGGTTTGTTTAATTGTGCCTTGAGAGTCTTCAATCCACAATTAGGCGTCTCTTTATTTTAAGGTTTTCCCTTGTCGGATTTACATGTCTTGCCGCTTTTGGTCAGATAGGCCGTTTTACAAAATAGGGCTATTTTCGCGAAAGTGGTTCAAGTAACCCATGTCTTAGAGTCCTAAGTCCATAACAAAGCGTCCTCTCTATTTAAGGTCCATTCTTATTAACTTGCATGCTTAGATATTTTTTTGGCCACATAGGCGATTCTACAAAATGGGTGATTTCTGCAAAGCATTTTTTCCATGTCTTAGAGGCCACTTTTGTTAAGTTTGCACTTCTAGCTACCTTTTGGCCCCATAAGCTATTTTGCAAAGTAGCCTCAGTCATATCTTGCATGTGTCCAATAGGAAGTCTTATTGTCTCGCATAGTGTTCTAAGTCTTTAACTCTATTTGGTCTTATTTTTCTCATACATGTGTGGATCTACTTACCAAAGATTGAGCATGACAGACGTCCAAGGACCCTCTTTGTCAGGACCGTTGCATCCAGGGGTTGCTTAAGTAGATTATTATTTTTTATTTTTTGAGTTTGTTTTTTTGTTGTCTTTTATTTTATAGTCATGTTCTGTAGCACTGATTCTTTTAGTTGGTGTCAGAGTTTGTCGTAGTATAGTTGAGTTTGTCAAGTCTCTCGTTATTGTATTTCCTATTTTATATTTGAAAATCAAAAAAGTTATAAATGAAAACTCAAAAAGATTTTTGTTGATAGTTTATTATATTTTTGGAATTACGCTTGATCTATTCATATGGGACATGATACGTAAGAAATCTACATAAGGTTCGATAGAATCATCACTAAAAAACCAAACAAAAAAGAGAAAAAAGAGAGAATAAAGTTTGTGGGATGTGAGAAATGAGAGGAAAGAAAAGAGCGATAATAAAAAAGAAAAGAGGGGGAATGAAATGAAAAACCAAGCGGTGTTAGAAAGGAAAATGAAGAGGAAACTGGGCAACAAGAGTGAAACTGGGATGAAGCCATATGACGTTTGTACCCTCGAAGTCATTTTAGAACCGATAACTGTGACTAGGTGCATTGCACATAATATGACATTATCTTATTTTAAATGCCCTAACGCTAGCGTGAGGAATTTATGTTGTTCCTCTTTGTTATCTTCATTACAGCAGAAGGGTAGTTGGTCTGTGGTTCTTAAGTTGGTAACTCTTTCCTACAACATAAAGTCAAAAGGAAATGACAAACTACAACGGAATTGAGTTGGCCGATACTGGTTCCCGAAAGCAATTAGTTGAACAGGAGAATGGGTTAGTTGAAGAGGTAAGGATGGTAAGACAACATATAGCAGACATGTATCGGGATTGGATGACTGGGAACGCATCACCCTCGCCACCCCCTAGCTTCATAGATGCTACCCTTACCCAAACTCCGGTCATAGTGCCAGATGATCCCCTAGATTATCCAGATTCTCCTGCCTATTACAGCTTTCCCAACCATCCTAATAGCTCTATCACTCTTCCTCCAACTACCTTTCCCAAAAATTGCCCTCCTAGATATCCACTACCCACACGATCATAACTTCTCAACAATCTTCCCTTCATAGATCCAACAATGAACACCCACTCAAAACTTATGATGCCCAATATTACCCTTTAGAGGTTGCCCACAAGGTCTCTGACTCATACAATCGTAGACCTCGGAATGAGCCTCATGTTGAAAAAGAAAAGTTCAGAGGAAAAGATGGAGAGATGAGATATCCAGGAAGATGAAACGTATAGAATAGTCCTTAAGGAGCATGCAAGGGATGGGAATTAGATTAACATGTCTCACAATGATTTGTAAATGTTCCCTAATGTTCATCTGCCCGTGGGGTTCAAAATGCCAAAGTTTAACTTGTATGATGGGTGTGTAGATCCAGTAGCCTATCTGAGGGGTTATTGCTATGAAATGAGAAGTGTTGGCGGGAAAGATAATTTGTTGATGGCGTATTTCAGTGAAAATTCGAGTGGGGCAGCCTTGGAATGGTATACTCGTCAAGATGTCAAGAAGTGGTGTGCATAGGATGACATGGCTCAAGATTTTGTTTGACACTTTCAGTACAATGTAGACGTATCCCATATCGCTCCTCTCTGTCTAAGATGAAAAAAACCTGAGGAAGGTTTCAAGGGAGTTTGGGCTCAGATGGAGGGAACAAGCTGCTCAGGTCAGCCCCCCAATTAGTGAAGAAGAAATGGTTGAGGTTTTTTACAAGCCCAAGGGCCCACCTACTTCTGTCATTTGATCCCGACCTTGGGTAAACCTTTCAATTATGTGGTAAAAATGGGGGAGGTGGTAAAGGAAGGAATCAAGTGAGGCAAAATCATGAGTTATTCTGTATTGAAAGATGCTACAGAAGACATTCAGAACATCTCAGTAATTTTGGGTGGAAGAAAGCGAAATTAAAAAGATGTTGTTGAGCCCCGCCAACGACAGGATCCAGTAGGCATTCCTGCTCAACGCATTAAACCTCAATATTAATCCCATGGATGTCCCCCCCGCTCTAGATAATCCTCCCCAGTGGTATTTTTCTTCACAAAATCCCCAAAGTGATACCTTACCTTTCTAGTACTCCATCCACAATGCACCACCCTATGCTCCACATCTACAGTACCTGCGATGACCTGTACCATTTTCGCAAGTATCTTACCCGCCTCCTCAAGCATATCAACTACCTACTCGTAAAAGGTTCCAACCAAGGCCAGAGTACGAAATGAAAAGGCGACAAGAAAGAGAAAGGAATTTCACTCCTATTGGAGAATCATATGCCATTCTGTTCCAAAGGTTGAGGCAATTGGACATGTTGAAGCCGATTCAAATAAAAATGCCGAACCCTCTTCCAAAGAATTTTGATTATTCTCACAAGCGCACATTTGCTCTAATGCCTTAGGTCGCAGCATAGAAAAATGTTGGCATCTGAAAAGAGTAGTTCAAAAGCTTATTGAGGCAGGTGACATTGTCGTGCAAAATCTAGATGCAGTATACACTGGCCAAAGTCCATCGCCTGTTCATAATGAGACCTATATAATAGGTAAGATTTGTGTTGAAAAGGAATATGAGAACTCTTCTGAGATCCTCGGAGGGCCACTTGTCACAAAGCTTTCAACGCTATCACTCTCAGTTCTGGCAATTGATCTTAAGAACGAGCCGGCAAAAAGGTCCCAAAAGCAATTTGCTAATGTCAATATGATGGAGACTTGTGAAGGTCCTAATACTGTTGATGCTAAACTCAGTGGCTAAGATATTGAGCCTGGTGATTAGAGAGATGCTCCTTTCTTGTCTAGCCAAGGAGGTGTCTTGGTGGTTTATTTTATTGTTATTTCTGTTGTCCGATTTATTTCAGGGTTATAATATGGACATTGTCTTGTGGCTCAAACCCTTCTATCCTTTATTTTTCCTAGTTTGTTTAGTCATAGTAACTCGTTTAGTGTTATCTAGGATTGTTCCAGGGTTGTAACCCAGTTTAGTTTGCTTGTTTTGTTGTTCGAATCCTTTCACCATTTGTTTAATGAAATCTCTATTTATTGCTAGTTTGTATTTTTTTAGTTTTCTTTTTCTTTTATAGTTCTTTTCATAGTGACTCTAATGGCATGACATGCATGTGGAATTCTCATCCTGGTCTTAAAAGTTAGTCTAATCATGAAACAATGAAATAAGTTTTGAAGATGACAGGGACATTTGAGGGAAATAAGTACATATTTGGAAATTTTGAGATTATTTAAAGCCCAAACTATGTGAAACTAGGGCATGCAATTTTGAATGTTAATAGGATGACAAGAATTCATTAAAGGAGAGTGCATCCCGGACAAGTTGAAGCGGTCAACTTGGAGCTCAATTGCATCTCAATTTACAACATAAATCCAAGGGAGTTTGCTCCAAACTGATGGAGCACATACACCGTGAAGAAAAATTACCTAAACAAGAGTTTTGTACTTGATAAGGCACTAAAAAAAGTGGAAGGCATATAAGTGATATCAACGCCAGAATTGCAAAAGAATTGTTGTGCATGATCTTCTTTTTTTATTTTCAAGTTGCATGTGTTGTACTTGGTATTTTCAGGGATTGGGAGACCCTCTTTCAGCTACCCAAACACTTTATACCATTCGGTACCCCTTTTGAGGTTGTGCTAATTTTCTTGACCTCCCATTTTTTGGAATCAAGTTAGAGTAAAAAAATGAATTTCATGACCTTAAAAGAAATTTCAAAGAAAAAATAGCAACAAGAAGAAAGCATCCATTTGAACTACGTTCGACCTGTTTCTTGTCATCACAAGATACGTAGGCAGGCTTAAGGTTCGATCGCACCATATAAAATATTTCATAATCCCACAAAGGCAAGAGTGGGTCAGTCTTTCTTAGAAATTCCATCTTAAAAAAAAGAATCAAATTCCATTATTTAAGAAATTGGGGCAAAGTTTTTATAATGGATTCCAAAAGTTGTAGATAAATTAATCTTGTTGTCTTCGTTATTTTGAGCCTTTATAATATCTCTTATTTCTAACCTTTTCCAAAAACCACATTACAGTCCAAAAGACCTCCCAAATAATCTTTGAGAGTGCGGAGTCAGACATGCCAAGAGCATATGATATTTCTATCGTGGTTAATGCCTTGTCATATGTAGAACTACTACTGTTTGGGGAATAAAAAGTACGTAAATTAAAGAACACAATGGTATTTAAGTAGAAAACACCTGGCTCAAAAGGTGAAAAAACCACGACCTACTACTCAGTAAGATTTCCCCAAACTTCCACTAAAATCACTAAGCCTAAATAGTATTTACAAAACTCTAAACCCTAATCCCTATGTATCACACATCCTCAACTGTTGCTACACCTTCAAGTTAACTCTAACATGAATACTCAATGTACCTAGTACAAATGCTTCTATGAAAGCTAAAAGGTAAAAATTTAAACCAACTACTTCAATTGAACTAGAATAAAAGAAAGACACAATGAAATTGGTTCTTCTATCTTGTCTAAGTAGCTTCAGAATTGCACATTCAAATCTCACATAAATTGCTTGCAAAATTGCACCGCTTTTTGCTCTCAATTTAGTTTCACTTCTGCGCTTGTGCAATGTTTGTAAAAGAGAACAATCACTGTTTAGAGTTTGAATGGGACTCAATTTATGATCTTCCATCGAAGTTGAGTGATTGAACAACACAAACTCCAACCATATCCTTTATCCGGATTGTGTCCTCTTCTCAAAAGGAGACTTTCTCTCCTCATCAAATATCCAACCTTTACGATCATTTCAGGAGATATTGTTGCCTTATCATTGAGACTTATCTCCTTTACGTGTATCTCACATGTATATATTGATAACACTATGCCTCACATGATGGACCTGGTCCATGACTAAGTTCATTTGTCATTCTTCAAAACCTTTACTTGTTCTTGGGCCAACAAATTCCCCCTTTTTGATGATGACAAACTCTGTGCTTTCACTAACCAGAGAACCTGTAAGAACTCAACTTAGCCATCAACATTTAACTTAGAAAATTTGACTTATCATCGAGGACCAAGTTTATTAGGTTATAAATATCACTTAATTTAGAATAATGTGTAAAAGCACAATATCTAGTTCCACTTTTGGCATCATCGAAAAGTTGCATACATTGTGAATCCTATAATTTAATAAGTACTCATGGACACTGGGGCAACTGCAAGTGAAAACATTGTGAAATTATCAGTAATCAACAAACATAATTAATCCATTAAGAACATAATCATGTTTGAACAAGAGAAAACAACAGTTTGTCATTGACGGAGATATGCCTTCACAAACAGACCATAAAAAGAAAGAGAAAATTCCAAAATATGAGCACAAAGAAAACATAAACATCCCTAATCTGGGTCACTGGGGGGTTACTAGACTGGTTGAAAAGACAAGTGCTGGGAGTCTTAGGGCTGGGAGGAACTAGAGGGTTGAGATTGGAGAAGGTTTAACATATTCTGAAGCATTCTATCACTTTTCTTCTTTTCTTTTTCTAGCTCAGTTCTAAGGCCATCTTTTTCAGTTTCCAATTCAGCCACACGTGCCTTGAGCCTAGAAATTTCATCATCCTTAGTTCCAGACTCCAAAGCCAAAGCCCTAAACTTGCTGTTGATGGGTGTCCTCGAAGATGAACTAGGCTCAACTAGGATAGCATTGACTGGATAGTCCCAAGCCAGTAGAGTCTTAACACCATAATGTTCTTTGCTTGATGCCATTTCCTATTTCTTCAAAGGTACATTCAGCCTGTCCAGTACACTAGTCAGTATGAACCCATATGGAGTAGCATGTGCCTTAGAGCCATTGATACCCTGTCTACTAATTTGACAATGAAAGTAGGCCAGTTGATTTGCATTCCTCTCTCCAGGCACTCCATGAGAACCTGGCCCATGTAATTTGCAGTGTGTCTTCTCTCATGTCTAGGCAAGAGGCACTTGTTGACAAATTCGAACAAGACCTTGTGCTCAGGTCTCATTTCACTTCTCTGCACAAATCTGGCTTCAGACACATCTTCAGAATCACAAAACCTTCTAGTGATTTCAACAACAGTGGGAAGAGAATCCAAACATGGCCACCTTTGCCTTGTATAATCATCATACACTTCAGTGGGTATGTCTAGAACCTCACATAGTTTGAGTGCATCAAACTCCACTTTCACTCCTTTTATTAGGCTGGTGACTACTCCATCCTTCACAGCAGTGGCCATAAATTCAACCATCCATTTAAAGGACCATTTCCTTCTAACCTTGTGCAGCTAGAGCATCCAACAGTCTAATCATACCTAATTCACCCAGGTCCTTCAACAATCTTCCTTATAGAATTTTCTTCTGCCAAAGATGGAAAACTTATCCTGCTCCTTCTCAGATTCTTCTTCTTCGTCTCCACTCCACTCTTCATCTTCTTCAACAATTTTCTTTTGCTTGGCTTTCATTGTAGATCTTTTCCTTTTGGCTAGTGGGGGCTCATCAGACACAGGTACAGAAGGAGACTTCTTGGTAGAAGTCTTGGACTTTTTAGGTTGTGGTGTAGAAACCTCCACTGTTGTTCCCCTTTCTTGATGGACCAGTTACATCTCCTCTTCTTCTTCAACCTCAGAGGACTCTGTAACCTTTTTCTTTCCCTTTTCCATTTTCTTCTTCTTTCTTTCTTCCAGAGCTTTTTGTAGGTCAGCTTCACTTTGTCTTACCCTGCTTCTTATAGCCCTTCCCCTAGGTACTGAAGGGGCACTAGATTTTGGGGATGAATTCTTTCTTTTCTTGGATGGCTTGGGAACAATTGGGGCCTTTTGTGAGGTAGATTTGCATTTCTTTGGGTCATAACTCGCCCCAACCTTTTTCAGAAGATCAGGAAGAGTTTCCTCAGCAGATGAACTATGTTAATCTCTTTGTTTGGTTAGATGAACCAACCCTTCAGCCGCTTCCCTGGATCCACTTTCCTCTGACTGTGTGCCATTCCTTTCTTCAACTCTACATATAGAAAGCACTTCTCCTTTTCCTCTTTCTTTCCTACTCCTACTCGATTCAGCCACCTTTACATCTCTAATAACTCTACCTAGAACAAACTTATTTTCTAAGTTTTTAGCCACATAAGAACCTAACTTAACAGGGGTTTCTTGAACTTTCTCAGTGTCAAAAGACACATGTTTTTCACCTTCACTGGCAGATATAAAGGATTCTAACTCAGAACTAGAGTCAGATTCTTGCGTTTGGCTTTATTTCCTTTGGGTAGCTTTCAATCCCTCATTTAAAAACTTTCTCAAAGCTCCAGATGCTACAGTTTTTCTAGTCAACATTTTCTGCTTTCGAAACCTAGGTTTTGGGGAGTCACTGGGAGGAGTAGATGATGATGTATTTGATAGAGTTGGTGGCGAGGGAGTACTAGGATTATCTTGGGGGGTTAGACTGGGTTCTTCGTTGCTTGAGAAGCTTTGAGAATTTTTGAAGAAGAGAATTTTGAGTATTCTGGAGAGGAGAAGCGATTTTAGAAATGGAGGAAAATTTTGATGGTTATTGCATAATGAAGAAGATTAGAGATGTGGTATGTATTTAATAGCAATTAGACATTTACTCAGTAATGATAGCTTTTCATAGGTCAAAGAGAAGTCTAATCAACCTGCAATTCCAGTCCTTTAATGATTTATTCGGCTTCCCTGGATTTTAGGCATAAATCACAGTTTTAGAGTTCTAAATGCACGAAACTAGTTCAATGGCTCAACGGATAGAATTTTCTTGGAATTTGGTAATGACCGGACTTCTGCTCATGTTTGAATTGTTTATCTTTCTAATTATGCAAAGTATTGAAAAGCATACCTGTATTTTCATATGAACTCATACTGATGAACCATGTTCTTCGTATAGAACTCTCTTGAACATGCCTCAAATGTCATAATAGAAAAACTTTGTAAGAAATCAGTAAATCATATATACACAAGTCACAGGAGTATACTAATTAATGTATGAAGCTGAGTAAGAACTAATCTAGTTAATTACACAAAGAATAGAACTCCTAACCAAAAAACTTTTTTTTTCATTTTTTTTTCATTGTGAATTCTGAACTAGACCTATTAGGTAATCTAAATTATCCTTAATTCCAACCTGTTCCTCTAAAAGTAATCTCTACTCAGTGTTTTAGTGAAAATGTCAGCAATTTGCTTATCAGTAGCACAAAATTCTAAGGAGATTAGTCCTTTCTCATAGTTATCTCTTAAGAAGTGGCGTCTAACATCTATGTGCTTAGTCCTCTTATGATGAGCAGGGTTCTTTGTCATACTTATAGTGCTAGTGTTATCACAAAATATTGGAATACAACCAACTTCAATACCAAAATCTACTAGTTGCTGTTTGATCCATAGCAATTGAGCACAACAAGATACAACAGCAACATACTCAGATTCAATAGTAGATAAGGCCACTGAGTTTTGCTTTTTGGTAGCCCATGATACAAGACATGAACCAAGAAATTGTGCCATACTTGAGGTGCTCTTCCTATCCACTAGAAAACTTGCATAATCAGCATCAACATATCCTACTAGATCAAAATTTCTACCTTTGGGATACCAAAGACACAGATTAGTGGTGCGTTTTAAGTATCTTATTATCCTTTTGACAACAGTCATATGAGACTCTTTAGGATTTGCCTGAAAGCGAGAACAAAGTCCTCCATTAAAAATAATGTCAGGTTTACTAACAGTAAGATACATAAGTGAACCAATCATACCCCTATACAACCTTTGGTCAATAGATGAATCAGGTTCATCAACATCCAATTTTGTAGCAGTTGCAATGGGTGTATTTATTTCCTTTGATTCTTGTATTTTAAACTTTTTGGTTAGTTCCTTTGCATACTTCTGCTGGTGGATCATGGTTCCATTTAGACTTTGTTTGATTAGTAAGCCTAAGAAGATGTTAAGCTCACCCATCATGCTCATTTAAAACTCACTCCCCATTAATCTTGCAAAGTCTTTACTTACCTTATCAGTAGTGGCCCCAAAGATTATGTCATCAATATATATTTGTACAACAAGGAGATATTTACCTTTTTCCTTTAAGAATAAGGTACTATCAATTTTACCTCTGTTGTAACCATGTTCCAGCAGGAATTTTGACAATCATTCATACCATGCTCTTGTAGTCTGCTTGAGTCCATAGAGGGCCTTGTCTAACTTGTACACATGCTCAGGATATTCCTTGCTCTCAAACCCTGGTAGTTGTTTTGCAAACACTTCCTCTTTCAGTTAGCCATTTAGGAAGGAACTTTTGACATCAATTTGATGCAGAGTGAATTCCATGTGTGCTGCAAAAGCTATGACGAGTCTGATTGCCTCTAGTCTTGCAACAGGAGAAAAAGTCTCATCATAGTCTATGCCCTCTTCTTGGGTGTAACCTTGGATCACTAGTCTTGCCTTGTTTCTTATAACTGTTCCATCTTCATCAAGTTTGTTTCCGAAGACCCATTTTGTACCAATGATTGATCTGTTCTTGAGTCTTGGAACTAGATCCCAACTTGACTTATTTCAACTGATTGAGTTCATCTTGCATAGCAATCACCCAGTATGCATCTTGCTAAGCCTCAACAATATTTTTAGGTTCAATAAGAGACACAAATGCATAAAAAACACACAGATTCTTTAATTGTGATCTAGTTTTGAATCCAGATGTTGGATCAATGGTAATGTTCTCAATGGGATAAGAACTTTGATACTTGTGAGGTTTCATAACCAACTGGTTTTTACTAGATGTTTCTCCCAAGTTCTGTTGCTGAGGAACAGGGTCATGAACATGTTCCTTCAAGGGATTTATTTCAATTCCTCTTTGATTAGTTCCCCCTATCAGGTTTCCCTGGATGGAAGAACCTGTTCCATCACTTGTTCTTTCTATTGGTTCTACTTTGACCTGAGCTGAGGCTTCAGTTAAATCCTTTACCAATCTAATGGCTTCATCTTCAGGTTCCTGTCTCTTAGAAAGAATGTTAGTTTCATCAAATACTACATGTACACTTTCTTCTACATACAGAGTTCTTTTATTAAACATTTTATATGCTTTGCTATCTGAAGAATATCCAAGAATACTCCCTCATCACTTTTGGGATCAAACTTACCTCGGGCGTCCTTTCCATTATTATGCACATAGCACTGACAATCAAATGGCCTAAGATGGGATATTTTTGGTTTTCTCCCTTTAAGCAACGCATAGGAAGTTTTCTCTACAAGAGGTCTAGTAATGCATCTATTGATTATGTAACATGCAGTGGTTACAACCTCTGCCCAGAAGCTGTGGGGCAATTTACTAGAAAGCATCATAGTTCTATCCATGTCCTCAAGAATTCTATTCTTACTTTCAACTACTCTATTTTGTTGAGGAGTCCTAGGGGCATATAAATTATGATCTATACCATATTCATCACAGAATTCAGCAAACTTGGAATTTTCAAATTCAGTTACATGGTCAGACCTAATGGATGCAAGTTGATTTCCTAATTGTTTTTGAGTTTTTCTAACAATTGCAGTAATCATGTCAAATGCTTCATCTTTGGAAGTTAGAAACAGAACCCAGGTAAATCTAGAGTAATCATCAATAAGCACCATTACATATTTCTTTCCACCTCTGCTCATGGTTCTCATTAGACCATATAGATCCATATGGACCAATTCCAATGACTTGGTTGTACTTACCATTTTCTTGCTTTTGAAGGATGATTTCTTACCTGCTTCCCCCTTGCACACGCCTCACGAACTTTGTCTTCCTTGAACTTGATATTAGGTAATCATATCACCAAGTCCTTAGAGACTAATTTGTTTAGCTAATTTAGACTTGCACGACCAAGTCTTTTGTGCCATATGAGGGGATTATTATCCAACACACTTAGACAAGTTAGTTAATTTTCTAAGAGTGTGGACAAATATACAATGTAAATATTGTTAACTCTCTTTCCCTGCAAAACAATCTTGTCAGTGGTAAGATTAATACAAAGCATCTAGTAGAGGTGAATGCTACAGGGTTACCTCTATCACATAGTTGCAACACACTGATCAAGCTATATTTCAAGCCATCTATTAAGTAGACATTCTCAATGGAGTGAGAGTCTGTCTTACCTACCTTTACAACCCTAATAATCTCACCTTTCTTCCCATTCCCAAAGGAGACATTTCCTCCTTTTAAGTCTTCAAGTGAAAGGAATTGGTCCTTGCTCACAGTCATATGTTTTAAGCAGCCACTGTCCTTATACCATATTTGGCTAATTCTTTTCACTTGGACCTGCAAAAAGAAATCAGGGGTTAGTCTTAGGAACCTAAATAAGTTTGGGTCCCTTTCTATTGGCAAAAGGATGAATTAGATTCCTTCTTCTCCACCATGGTAGCTTACTTTTCTCATGAACAACGACTTTATTCTTTTGACTGGCCTTTTCTTTAGCATTACGCTCACTCTTGTAATGGCCAGTCTTGACACAATGTGTGCATATTTTATTTTCAGGAAGTGTGAGGTACTTGTTTTTAGGGTCCCACTTTGGTGCTTGAATCCCATAGTCAAGTCCTCTTTTATTGCTACTGTGATGCTCTTGCAACCAAGAAAGTGCATAAGAAGCCTTGCTCCATTTGCAAGTTCTATCTAGTTCATGTTGCACCTTTCTTATAACTTCCTTCTCATTGTTAATTATCTCAGACTCATCAATGAAGTCTAGTTATAGCTCAACCAGTCTTTCCTAAGATAGAAATTTAATCTTGTCTTTAAGATGAAGAATACTTGCCTCTTGTTCATCATTTGATTCTCCGATGGCCATAAGGGCATGTTCATCTTCAGCTTCATCCTCTGAGTCCTCATCTGATGTTTATCCCCAGAAAACAACCATAGCCTTTGTTGATCCTTTGTTCCTCCTTGGTTGAACCTGTTTCCTCTTCATGTTTCTTCGTTCAACTCTTTCTTTCTTCCACTCAATTTCCCATTGAGGGCAGTTCTTGATCATGTGATCAGTCTTACCATACTTGTAACAACCCTCATTGGTCTGTTTCTCAAGAGCCCTTGGTTTGTTGAAGGTTGTACCTCTTGAAGAACCCTTTCCTCTCATCAGGTACTTTTTGAAATCCCTTGTTATCATAGCCATTTCATCATCGTCTAGATCTGAACCTTCAACAATTCTGAGAGCTAGACTTCTTTCCTTCTTGGGTGTGTCTATCTTCATGGGTTGCCTTCTTAATTCATAGGTAATAAGATTTCCAATTAGTTCATCCAGCTTGAGGGTAGCAATATTCTTAGATTCCTGAGTAGTAGTAATTTTTCTTCCCATGAGACTGGTAGAACCCTTGTCAAGATTTTCTCAACCTTGTCTTCTTCAAGAATAGTCCTTCAAAGAGACTTAAGTTCATATGTCAATATAGTGAACCTAGTATATATCTCCTGGATAGTTTCTCCTTCCTTCATAGTGAAATTCTCATATTGAGAATACAGTAGTGTTCCTTTGGACCTCTTCAGTTGAGGTGTTCCTTCATGAGCCACTTTCAAAGTGCCCAGATTTCCTTAGCAGTGGTGCAACTTTCGATCTTGCTGTATTCATCTGGACCTAGTCCACACACAAGCCATTTCTTGGCCTTGGCATTTTTCTCCCACTTTTTCATGTCTTCAGTAGTGCAGTCAGCTCTTGTCTTTGGTTCCACTCCTTCCTCATTCTTCTTTTGTAGTTGACAAGGGGCCATCAGTCACTATGTCCCAGAGTTCATAGTCCACTCCAATGATATGATCTCTCATCCTATTTTTCCACAAAGAATAGTACTGTCCATTGAAGAATGGAGGTCTAGCAGTGGATTGCCCTTCCCAGTTCCCAGGTGGTGCACTCATATTGATCTTTTCCTAAGATGTTAGACTCTTAAAGGATAACCTGCTCTAATACCAATTGATAATCTAATCGTCAATAACACACAAGAGGGGGGATGATTTGTATGGTACCCAATTTTCGCTCTAAAAGAACCTGGTTCTTCTAAGTGTACTTACTACTACTATTTCCGGAATTAAAAGTACGTAAAATAAATAACATAGTAATTTTTACGTGGAAAACACCTAGCTCAAAAGGTGAAAAATACACGACCTACTACTTAATAGGATTTTTCCAAACTTCCACTAAAATCACAGAGCCAAAACAGCATTTACAAAACTCTTGTAAACCTAAGGATTAAACTCTAATCCTTGTGTAGCACACAACCTCAACTGTTGCGACACCTATAAGTTAACTCTAACTTGAATACTCAAAGTACCAAGTACAAATGCTTCTATAAAAGCTGAAAGGTACAACTTTAAACCACCTACTACAATTGAACTAGAATAAACGAAAGACACTATGAAATTGGTTCTTCTATCTTGTCTAAGTAGCTTCATGAGTGCACACTCAAATCTCACATAAATTTCTTGCAAAATTGCCTCACTTTTTGCTCTCAATTTAGTTTCTCTCCTGCGTTTGTGCAATTCTTCCTTCGAACCCGAGTCCTTAAAAAACACAAACTCCAACCCTATCCTTTATCCGGATTGTGTCCTCTGCTCATAAGGACACTTTCTCTCCTCATCCAATATGCAACCTTTTTGATCAATTCAGGAGATATTTTTGCTTTATCATTGAGACTTATCTCCTTCACGTGTATCTCACATGTATAGGTTTATAACACTGTGCATCACATGATGGACCTGGTCCATGATTGAGCTCATTTGTTCTTCTTCAAAAGATTTACTTGTTCTTGGGCCAATAATTAGGAAAAAAAAGAACAAAATGAGAGTCTTATCGATGATGACCTTCACAAGCACCATAATGCGATATCAAGTTGAGAGAAAGAGCAAAATAGAGAGGCTTGATGGTGAAAAACCTTCGGGAACTACAAGTCGAATAAGGACCGTGAATTAGGTAGGATAATCAGAGCATTGAAGCCCAGTTTCATGAATCGGAAGTACAACATTAGTTTAATTAGACTTGCTTGACATATTAGGCCATATAATCCAAAGGTACATGTCATGGTCATTAGAGTTGGTATCCGCATCTGATAAGTTTCTATTTTGTAATTTTCTTGTTAGGTATCATCTCTTTCTATTGTCAGTTACTCGGTTTCTTTTGCTTTGTTCACGTCCTTTTTTTGGAGTCTATTTGGTCAGAACAAGGGATAAGTGACTTCAAAATTTTGCTACCAGCTTTCAAATTGCACAAGGTAGATTCTGGATGGCACATCATATTGGCATAAATCTGGGAAAAGTGGCATTCACACTAAGTTGATAAATTGACGTGCTTTGGGATACATGTGAAATAAAAATGTTTGGTAAATGTCAATTCATGAGCAAAATGCAACAGATAGAGGATATTGGGCTCGAATGGATAAAAGGTGTTTTCTGTGATAAGGGTTGAAAGAAAATGGTTTTTCGATAACAAGCAAGGTATTCCAATTTGAAATCAAAATTATCTTGGCAAGTGTAGAAGCAACCACCTTCAAGGTCAAGGCCAAAAACTAACCACCGTGTTTTAAACTCACACATTTTCTTTATCTAAAACAGGGATAAAATCTATGTTCATATCAAAGCTTAGAAGCTTGAATTTTTTAGGTGTAATGCCCAAATTCTGCTTACGCAAAGGTTAGTGAGGGTCACACATCACCCCTAGGAGATGCACTTCCTAGTAAGGGTCATTTAGGTTATATTTTTGTTTTAGAAGTCACACTTCCTAAATGGAGATTTTACCTCTAGGAGACACACTTCCTAGTTTGGGTTATTTAAATTCATTCCCTGGAGACACACTTCCTAGTTTGAGTCATTGAAGTTTCAACCCCTAGGGGACACACATCCTACTCTAGGTCTTTTCAAGTTATATTTTGTATTAGGAGACGCACTTTTCTAAATTGAGATTTAACCCTAGGAGACACACTTCCTAGTCTAGGTTTTTCAGGTTACACTGTTAAGGAGACACACTTCCTAAATTTAGATTTTATCCCTAGGAGATGCACTTCCTAGTAGGGATCTTTAAAGTTATATTTTTTGTTTTAGGAGACTCACTTCCTAAATTGAGATTTCACTCCTAGGAGATGCACTTCCTAATTTGAGTCATTGAAGTTTTGCCCCTAGGAGATGCACTTCCTAGTCTGGGTCTTTCAAGTTATATTTTCTTTTAGGAGACACACTTCTTAAATTGAGATTTTACCCTAGGAGACACTTCCTAGGTTGGGTCATATAAGTTTGAGTCACTGAGGTTTTACCCGTAGGAGAAGAATTTTCTAGTCTGGATCTTTCAAGTTATATTTTGTTTTAGGAGATGCACTTCCTAAATTTAGATTTTACCCCTAGGAGATACACTTCCTAGTTTGAGTCATATAAGTTCATTCCTAGGAGATGCACTTCCTAGTTTGAGTGATTAAAGTTTCACCCGTAGGAGACACACATCCTAGTCATGGTCTTTCAAGTTATATTTTTGTTTTAGGAGACACACTTCCTATATTGAGATTTTACCCTAGGAGACACACTTCCTAGTCTAGGTTTTTCAGGTTACACTGTTTAGGAGACATACTTCCTAAATTGAGATTTTACCCCTAGGAGATGCACTTCCTACTATGCATCTTTCAGGATATACTTTTAGGAGATGTACTTACTAAATTGAGATTTCATATATAGGAGAGGCACTTTCCAATTAGGGTCATTTAGGTCTTATTTTTAGCAGACGCATCTGCTAGTCAAAGTTTCTTGGTTTTACTCATAGGAGACGCACATCCTAGTCGAGTCTTTAGTTTACTCTCATTATTGCATCAATAGCATAAGTGGTTTACAGTTTTTCTAACAACTCACAAATCTTCCGAGTGCAAACTGGGGCAGGAAATTTTTTTTGTTTTGTTGTTTTGATTGTAGGCACTACCTGGGAAATGAGGGAATTCACTTAAAATTTATTTCAAGTTTCAAGTTAGTAGCATACACCCACCTGGAGAATAAGGGAGGTCACTTTAGAATTTAATTCAAGTTAGAAATAGCAGAAGCTCGCGACTAGAATGCGAGTCAATAGTTTGAGATGACCAACAGAAGTAGTCTCAATCCAGAATAAAAGAAAAGGAAAAAAGTGAATCCAAAATGCAGGAGCAGAGAAAGATGTGAACTGCTCAAGACGTGGCTGAAATCATGAGCACGACGTGTCTGGATTTTGATCCGAAGATGCCGTGAAGAGTGAATCTGCACCTGCAGCTAGCAAGTATCAAGGTTCAAATCAAAGTGTGGAGGAAGAGCCGTTCAAGACCTAAGATAAAGGTTCAGTAAACTTATAGATAGGAATCTTGTAACTCATAGGTGATACGCTTGCTTAGTTCTTTTAGATTTTGATTTGATACAATTATAGGACCGCAGATCGGAACCTCAACGGAATGGTTTCCCACTCAACTCTCTCATCCTCCCCACACACTCCATCACGTTATTCATTTCTGATCTATATATGGCCTGATTTCTTTTTAGCTTGGGATATGTAGGCAGCTCAGATATCAGGGCCTAGTCATATTCTCCTTTGTTTTAGTTTTTGGTCTCTCTAAATAAGGGCCGGGTCAAAATATCTGTCTTATTGTTGTTTGACTTAAAACTCTTCATGTTTCCAGTCAAAGAACGGCAGTTGCAGACATGTAATTTTTTGACCCGCCACGTCTTCAAGCTATATTAGTAGTTCACATATTTTATATATTTATTTGAGTTATTTGAATTTTTCTAGGATTCTAATATACTATTTTTATTGTTATTTTATTTAGATTTAAAAAAATCTAAAACACAAATATAGTTTCAAGTCTATTTAATTTAAGGTTAATTAGTACTTAATGTAGTAATACTATTTTCACCTATTTTTATCTATTTTTATTTTCATATAATCTTAAAAAATACCAAAAAAATAGTTTCACAATATAATATTATTTATTTTAATTAATTAGAGCTAGTTATGTATTTTATAGTACGAATTTTACATTATTTATAGAAAAAGAATTAAAATTTTGGGTTGGAAAGGCCCACTTTCGGATAGCCATACACCATTATCCTATGGACCCAACCCAACTTTTAAACCCATATTTGGATAGGACATTACCCGTAACCATTAGCCCCTTCCTATAAATACATAAAAAACCTAAGAAAAGAAACGAAGAAGGCCTTAGAGTTAGAGAGGATCTTATCTTTTTCCTCAAAGCTCAAAAGCAGCCGTCGACCTCTGCCCACATAATCGGAAAACAAGCCGCCGGACTTGACAACTGGTTGGTCTGGTCATTCCCCACCTTGCTCCATCTCTGAACATAGCCGCAATTCCCCCAACCCAGGCCCTTCCATCTTTAGCAGCCACACTATCATCATCTAAAATCCGTCACCCAACTCCTCATCTCCAGCCCTAAGAACTAGCTCAAAAACCATCCCTTTCTTAATCAATAATGAAATTCAAAATCAGCTAAAAAATAGCCATCATCACTTCAGTTTCTTCTCCTATAAATCCCTCTTGTACCAGCTAAAAACTTACTCGAAAATACCACCATTTTTAGTTCCAAAATCTTACATTGAAGCTCTATGCTCAAAGTCGAGGTCGTCGGAGAATATTCGGTTCTAGGTTCCATCAGTCATCTCCGATCGCAGTTTATTCCACACATATTTTACCAGTAATCATTGTAATGTTAACAAGAAAAGATGTCCTTATTGTGTTATGGAAGGAAAATTTAAGATTTTGTGACTTTGGTACTGATCTAAAATTGGCTTTATAGGTAAAATTCCAACTTCTCTACCATTTTCATCTTTTGATCTCCATTCTCTCTTGTAATTAGATCTAGCATTTTTTTACCGTGAAAATGTTAACAATAATTGAATTTATAAATAGGACTCTAAAAATACGTGATCTATTTTTATGCTAGCTGTTTGAGTAGTTGGTGCCAGGCGCATGAAGTTTAATAATGAAATACGAGTTAAAATGGGGCTATAATCAAATTGAGGGGCTTGCTACCCGGGCTTCCAAGTGTTTGATGAAAGGCATCGAGGTTGATACCTAGCTTGAGCTCGATCTATCAAGGGTAACTGCGAAGGGGATAATTGTTAAGATATAATTAAAGAAGGCTCTCTATGACCAATATCAAGCAATAAATGAAGAAAAGTATGGAAATAACAAACGGAAAGAGTAGCGTTGAACGAATAAGTTAGAGAGAAAAGAGAGAGAGAGAGTTATTATTCATCTTATGTAGAGTTGTTGGAGCAACATCAGCCCATTAAAAAGTGGTACAGATTCCCTTTATATAGGAGAGGAGTCCTTTTATAGTATAATGTGTATTAATTGTAAAAACATGGAAATGGGACTGCTAGACGCGACTCCTCGATACAAGGCACTCGGTAAGCCAGCTCTATCAGACTTAGCCATGTGCCTTAAGAATTTCCCATTTTGCTCAAGCATCGATCTTCGCCTTCTTTGGGTCGGGCCTTGATGATCCGCGAGGGAGGAAACTCCGCCGCAACTCCACGTCCTCGGGGCTTTGAGACATTCTTCTAAAGTGATTTGATAGCAAGAAATTAGGCCCTCTAATTTTGCCGCATACAGATAGTCTTTGCATTTCTCAGAATGAAGCAATGGGAAACGACTCTGTCACCCGACTCCTCGAGCATTTCATGATGATGTCATACTGATGAATCAACCTTTGGCACGAGTTCTTACGATGATTTGGACATCCCATGGACTTGTGTTTTCTACTTCATTCAATGTACAGTCGATTCCCTTTCTCTAAGGTGAAAGTACCACTATCAATTCAATCAAGAATGCAGTAATTGCATTCGGCGGTTAGTCTTCCAAAGGCCTCGATGATCGCATTGTTATCTCCTCTAAATGGGGGATTTCTGGCATTATTTTTCTATTCAAGTGCCTTCATCTACTTATTCTCCCTTTTCTCCTTATCATCTTCCTCTATTGTTGATTAACAGTTTGAATTCTACATACTCAAGGTCGTTTGGCATCATTCTAATAGGTCGTGTCATGGCCTTTTTCCTGAGCTCCTCTTCGTTGAGTATGATTATGCTATTCTGCCACTGTTGTTGTCATTGTTATGTCTACTGTCGTTGTCCCTATTGGCTCGAGATGATAACATACAGGGAATCGATTCTCCTATATTTTAGAAAGTCATTTGGATTATGCACTACTGCTCACTCTCCTACCATGGCCTGGCGTGGCACTTCATCCCTTGGGTTTCTTCTTTCCCAATGGATAAAATGGCTCCATAGGTCGTTGAGGCCAGGGCCTGCCGAATCTTCAACCTTTGGCCTTGGATGGCTATGACTCTTTTCTCTGCCTCCTCTGCATCCCGTCCTTTGCCTTTTCTTCATCTTTAACCTCGATCAGAACTTCCTACAGTATTGAGCAATGAACCTAGAGGAGATGGTGGTCGAAGAAGTTGCCTTCAACGATGCGAGCTCGAGGGGGCGGCGCTCGAGGATACTGATACCAGAGATGGACAAGGTTCATAGGTTTTTACTATGGGTCTATACCCCTTTGTTTCTTTGTTTCTGCATAAGTACCCCATGCGGGCTTTTGTAATTATATGTAAGGACCCCCGAGGTCCATTGTAATCCAATATTTATGAAATATGAAGATACCTTGTTTACTTTTGCTTTTGATTTTTTCCATGTTCTTGCATAATCTAGTGCGCTTGCGGGGATTTTGAATGTATACCTGGATCATTGATATTCTTTCCGGCCTTTGGTCCGCAAAATGGCTCCTTTCTGAGCTCATCATTGTTCTCAAAATCAAGCCTGAAGTAGTCCGTAATCTTGGACCATCGAGGCCCTCGAGCCCCGTGGAGATAGAGCACCGAAGTGAAAGTCAACTTCGGGTACTTGGAGCTTTACATTGAGCTTGACGTAGGTAAAATTTTAAGGTGTTTGTAGTAGGCTTCTAAGGGTGGGTCTATTTGTACTTAGGCTACTTCCTGAGGTTGAGTTGTAGTGGATAGAGCTCGAAGTGCTTATCTTTCTTTTTGAGAAAGAAATTCAAGGTCAGGTACCACGTCAGAACTGGAGATGATGTCGCTGATCCTCTAGGGACCAAATTCTTTTGGACGGAGATTTTTGGGGTTAGGTACTACCTTTGGATTTGTGCCGAGGGCGTTAGCCTCTCGGGTCTTATCCTGGATAGCCAATTCGTTTCTGTTTCCCACATATACATGGGGGGACTTTTGCTTATTTGGAAGATCCCATTATATTAGATAGCTATCTTTCTACCTTGGCATCGAGTCTTTCGTCAACTTAAGCGCAAAAAGTATTGGTGTAGGTCCCTTTTTTGAGTTTGCCAATTCTACCATTGTTATGACTGCTACTTCAGGGCCTGCCTAGCATGGAAGGGAGAGTTCCACTCCCATTGTTCAGGATCCGAGAGAGTTTACTCTAAAGACTATGTCTTTGATAAGAGAGGAACGTCTGGATATGGTGAGGAGAGACTGCGGATGGGGCAAGGGGGTAGCATTGCAGGCGCTTTCCCAGGATGAGAGTATTACAGACCTTGCTGGTGGATTCCAGAACATATACTTATACCCTTCCATACTAGGCCCCCATGATAGGGTCGTGCTTGATTTCTGCCTGAAGTATCAGGCTACTTTGGCGCTGATAAATCCGTCATTTTGGCGAGTAGTTCTGATGACGAGATTCTTTACGGAGAAGGCTGGGCTTGAATTCACGCTTAGTCACCTCGTCAGGCTGTACTGACCCTTTCATCAACGAGGCCTGCTAACCTTGTGGTGTCGCTCATCCACACTCTTTATTGTTATTGATGAGGAAGATGGGGATCGAGAGTGGGTTTGTTGATTCGTCCAAGTCTGGACGACTAACATTATCCCGGTGGAGCTCAAATCATTTCCTAAGGGATGGAATTACGTGCATGAGTAGAGTGCCTCGTGCTTTATTAAATTCACTTATAGTGAAACCAGTTTAGTAACTATGTTTCCTATTTTTCTTCACCAACTTTATAGGTGCTGGGCAATGTCCCGATTTGCTCGGCTAGGTCCGGAGATTGGCAACCCATTCGACTTGCGACGAGCGTAGGTTGCAAGCTATGTCCTGTGGCAGATGGGAAGAGAAATACTAAGGTATGTGCGTATGCTGCTTTTAACTTGAACTTTGTATATTTAAGATGATATTTTCCTATTTTTATATACTGACCTTGCCATCGTAGGTGTCAGAAGATCCCTAGTGGCAAGGCTGTACTCCTCTGAAGAGAGAATGGAGTTGCCGGCTTCTGAGCCAAGGACAATGGTGATAAATGGGATATGCACTCCCCCAAGCTTGCTATTCCTGAAGCCTTGAGTTCCTGAGCGGCGGTTCCTCCGAGAAATCATGCTTCGACCGAGGTTGGTTCTTCCAGGGCCGAGGGGGATGGACCAACATGAGTGTGATCAGCCTTCGAGGAAGTCCGTCGGCTTCACTTCGTGGTGAGTTTATGCACAGTCGTTCTACATCTCGTGTCTTCCAATCCTTATCAAGTTTTTCTTCTACAGGCCTTTGATTGGCTCAGGTTTGAGCTGCTCTGTCATGGGGCTAGGCTTCAAAAATCTCTGAATGAGGGTATGTCCCTTAGGTGCCTCTGCGAGGTGATGATGCACTGGTTCCTCCGAGTAATCTCTGGATGAGGGTATGTAGCTTATCCCTTAAGTTTAATCTTTTTTCCTATCTTAGTTGCAGAAAAAGATGGAGGCTCTGGAATACCGTAGGGGCGAAGCCGACCTAGTTAGGAATGATTTTTGTGAACTAAAAGCTCAGGTGCAGGCTAAAGCTTTAGAGGAGAAGGGTGCCTTGGCTAAAGTTCCCGCCTTTGAGGCCCAACTCCGTTTGGCTCATGAGAATGCTTCAGCTCTAGCGGATATGATCGTGAAGCTCAAGTCCGAAATCTCGAAGGTCAGGGATGAAATTGGCGGTGCTCGGGCTGAAGCAGCATTGAGCCAAACCAAGGATGATCAGGCAATGGCGATTCATTTGAATGGCACTACTAATGCCCAAAATGAGTTCAAAAGGACCCTCTATCTTGAAGAGAGGGTCGAGGAATATGTTCGCTGTAGATCTCGAAGAGAGGTTCTTGAAGAGATCAACACCAGGGGTTTTGTCCTCTCAGAAGAGCTGGCTTGAGTGAGGGCGGATGAGTGTGATGCTCGATCACTTCTTGCCGACGCTGCTGTGAATGAAGATGAAGCTGGTAGGCCATAGCCTTTTGAAATGGAACATAGATATTGTTGTTTTGTACTTGATATTCGTAAAGCACGTCCATAGATGGAGAACACAACTTTTACGTATGTAAATAAAAGAAAAGTTGAAGCTTTATCTGTTATGTATCCCTTTCTGCTTTGCTTTTGACCAGGCGGGCTGGTTTCGGAGTTTGGTGAGAATCCTTAGATTCGTAATACGGTTTCGGAGCTCATCTGGTATGCCCGAAGGCTCTTTTATGCTTGGTTGAATGCGGCTTTTAACGCAAGCTGGAGTTGGAGCTTTTGGTCTTTGATAAGCTATTTTGGGTTTAATCTCCGTGTCGGCTTTTGACTCAAGCCTACTTGACTTTCAATCTTTTGTGCCTACATGGGAAGATGATAATAGCTCTTACGCCCTAGCCTTGGGCATTTGTATTTTAACTATTTTGGGTTCAGTCTCCGAGTCGGGTTGCAATTCGAGCTTGATTGATCCTCAAGTTAATTTATGTTCCTGCATATGCGAATAACAAACTCCTACGCTTTGGGTCGAAGCGATCTTTTATGTGTGTGACCTTGAGGCTTGTTTGGCTGGCGACTATGGCTTTTATGCTTTTGCCCATGGGTATATGTAGTTAACTATTTTGGATCCAGTATCTGAATCAGGTTAAGACTCGAGCTCGTTTTAATCCTCAAGTTTTCAAATTTTAAGCTGGCGATGGTGGCTCTTACGATTTTGGCAGTTGTGACCTTTTCGTGTGTGGCCTTGAGGCTCATTTGACTGATGACTATGGCTACTAGGCTTTTGCCCGTAGGCATGTCTAGGCACTTTTTAAAATGATTTTGCCTGACCCGACATTAGTTTGGGAAGAACCTCAATTTCAAGTCGTTAGTGGCGATATTCGAGGACCTCGGAAGGTTTAGATCATAGGCTGAGTAGCTTGAAGCCTTGTGATTTGGAGCTAACATGGTCGAAGATCGTTTTCCTATTGAGGGTAGCCTGTCTTAACTAGTTCTTTTCGAAGTAGATTTGACGTAATGACCTGTGACTTTGTTGACGGTCAGCCGTTCCCAAGTCGCGTTAATTTGGTTGGTGCAACCGTTTTGATTGTAGTCATATATGTTTGGACAAAGCTATTTTTGATTTGGAAAGTGGTAGCATAGGAGTCTACATTGAGGGTATGCCCTTTCGGGAGTCTTATAAATGCGACATATAGCCTAATCTTTGGGATTTGAGTTTTATGACTATAGTAAGGTCTTACGAAATTTTCATGCCTGTTGAGGTCTTAGACTTTTTTATGTCAATTGAGGTCTAATAGTTTTTTGATGCCTGTTGAGGTCTTACAATTTTTTTGTTATGTAAAATAGATCTGGCTAGACCGAGTCTGCTCTCTCGGGATCTTACGACCTCGGGCATTTAAGTGAATGGATATTGGCGACAGTCTTTGAGTCATCAAGTTTTATTAGGCTCGAAGGCCGTTACTCGTGAGCTAAAAATGCCTTATTGGGGATTTATGAGCATGAAGTTACAACCTTGAGGTCATGCAGATGCCAAATTATATATGCTAAGTCTCCAAGTATTTCGGGACGTACTCGACAGAGGGATCCTTGCCATGAGTATGCTGAATTGTTTTGGAGTACGAGATGCCTTTGGTGAAAGATATTCTTTGATTGATTAATGTAAGTACATTTTGTTTCGTTGCTGTGAGCTCGGCCTGTGCGGGTACAAACTTTTTGACCATTTGGCTCGGTACATTGTTTTATATTGGAACTTAGTCTGTCGTTCCTCGGCACTTTCCAGTGGACGCCGTCTTTAAGGGGGTATCTTCTCGCATTCGTGGTTGATTGTAAGAGAAGTTTTGAGAGTTTGATGAGTTTCCCTTAGGCAACTCGCAGACGTTGCCTCATTAAAAACATCTCCGGAAAAATCATTTTTCGCGACAAAAACTTGGTCAAAGGAAAAGAGTGCAATGAGTGTGTTTTAGAACCTTAAGGTCTTTGGGCAAGGTTAGCATTCTGATTGATCCGATTGAGTGCCTTCATAAGGGTTAGCCCTAAATTCGAAAAAGGGAGATGGTCGTACCTTGAAGTGAAACATGCGGGCGACGCCTCACGATTGATTCGCTACAACTGTAGGAGCAGATTTGTTTCAATTGTCCGAGAATAAGACGCAGTATGGTTCTTTACTTCGTTTTGCTAAGTTTGATTGAGGGTGAGGCCCAATTCGCCCTTTGTTTTACTCGAGGGCAGCGGTACGAATATTGGTACCACATCGTGTATTGTGAACATTTCCCTCGCCACATGTTGTTCCCCATAAACGGTTTTAATTCTATCCTTTATTGCAAATTTTATCATCTAGTGAAGGGTGGACGGTATTACTCTCATACAGTGTATCCATGGCCGCCGAATAAGGCATTATACCTCATCTCTCCTTCGATGACATGGAATTTACCGTCTTTGGTCGATTCGGCCATGGTAACCGGAAGGATGATTTCTCCTTGGAAATAGACTACCAAGGACGGAGATTACCAATGCGTCATTGTGGGGTTGAGACAAGGTCTCGGTGTCCTCTTCGCTGAATGTGAGGGCGTCTTCAGGAATAAATCCTCGAGTTTGCTTTTCTCTAGTGATGGGTATTTTTGTTCTTCTCATTACGGGTTCCTACGGGGCATCGGCGCCCCCTATGATCATGTGGATGACATGTTGTGTCTCGTTTGCCTCGTTCTTCTTGGTTGCCTCCTTTTCCCAGAACTGATTTTTAGCTCGATCGCTAAGGAATTCCCGAAGATGTCCTTTGTTAAGCAATCGATCTACCTCTTCTTGTAGCTGATGACAATCACCAGTAATGTGGACGTGCGTGTTGTGAAATTCTCATACCAAGTTGTAATTCCTTTGCAAAGGATCCGATTGTATAGGTTTGGGCCATTTGGCGTCTTTGATATTACTGATGGCGAACACAATATCTGACACATCGACGTTGAAGTTGTATTCTAACAAGTAGGGTGCATCTGTTGTCACTACGTTCTGATCGAACCTAGCTTTATTAATAAGCCCTCGAGGATTCTGTCCATGATCCACTCTCCAATCATTGCGAGGTAGGTTGCATCTCGGACCCTTCCTCCTATCTTCAAGGTATGGCTAAAACCTTTCTTTGTTTAGTTTTGGTTCATTTGCCAGGAGCCTGCTCGGGTATACTAAGCCCGAAGGGCCTCCCAGCTAGTCATCCTCGGCCTTGATCTTCGACTGGTACCAGTTGTGGACGTTTGACCAGGTCACAGCAGGGTACTCAATCATGTTTTGTTTCTGCTGTTTCAAAGCCACCGAGCTTTATTTTTTAGACCTTGAGTAAAAGCCTGTGAGAGCATGTGATTTTTGCCTCGTTGAAATTACTTCTACAGAATTCTCAAGCTTAGCTTTTTTTCTTTTTATTATTTATTTTAACGATTTAACTGCGCATAGCAGTGTGTGTTTTCATTGATGCATGCATGACAAGAAAAAAACACAAAAAATGCATATGCATTTAGGATTTAATTTCACATATTTTTGTTAAATTAATTGGTAAAATATAAAATCACAAAATCAAGTAGTTATTTTGGCATTTTATTATTAGCATTTTATGATTAATTTTCATTTTTGCATTTTTTGATTAATTTTTCACATTAGGTAGTTATTTGTTTGATTTAGCCTAATTAGGATTTTTAAATATAAAATTAGGAAATAAATAAATAAGAAAAACTAACAAAAAATGGGATTTAATTGTTTAACCCAGGCTGGCCACAATTGGGCCAAGCATGGGTGACCCAAAACCCTGAACCCGGTCAAAATACCCAAAACCCGTCTCCGACCCAGTCCACATATGTGACGCCCTAAAACGACGTCGTTTTGGGGAAATCAATCTCAGCCATTGATCACAACCCATCCAACGGTCTTAGAATCCTCCCCCAAATCAGATATAAGTGCCCTAACACTTGTGTATAAAGAAGACAAAGCCTCACCATCCTCATACGTAACTACACCGGTGTAACACCACCCCTCAACAACCATCGATCCGCCGTCCACCACCCCTCATCCACTGTAATGCTGCCACGGGAAATCGCCTCACGGCGATGGCCGACCACTTAATGGCCCCAAATTTACGCCACCTAATCCTCTCAACCTCCTCTTTCCCCTCCCACCATTACCTCCCCTCAAATACATCCCAGCTCGTCGAATATTCGATAGAATAGTTGCCGGATCCACCATCTCCGATGAACTAACCCAAAACTGAATCAAAATAACACCCCTGAACCGCCTCATTCCCCTCTTCCCAACCATCTAGGTCTAGTCCCTCGAATCCTCACAGACCTCTTGAATATCCAATCGAAATTTGACCCAAACCTTAAAATCATCGGAACCCCCTCAAAAATGCTCCCTGGTGACCGTCTCACCTCCCCATCCATAACCCCACAACCAACGAACCACGAATACAACTAGGTTTGGCAAAAATTGAATCTGAAACCCCAACCCGTCTCAAAGTCAATCAGCCCAAGCCTGACACCATCTCTTCTTCTCAAACAATGAAACAAAGGTCTCAAGAGACCAAACACCTTCTCAGAAAGGGTAGAAGAACCGTGAGATTCAAAGAGTTTGATTTTAGGGTTACAATGAAAAGAAAGCTAAGTTTCATTAGTTCTCTTCTGAGTGTTTAATTTCCTTTATTCGTCATTTAATTACTTTAATTTCATATATTTTTCCATATAATTGCTTTGGGTCTCTTCTGAGTGGTTTAATTTGTTCGTCCTTATAATTGTTTAAATGTTCTTCCTTATAATTTCCTTAGTTCTTTTCTGAGCGTTTTAATTTCCTTTGTCCATATTTTAATTTCTTTAATATCCTTTGTTTAATTTCCTTTGTTCGTATGTTAATTACTTTAATTTCCTGTATTTTTCCTTGTAATTGTTTTATTTTTCCTCTGAGTGTTTTAATTTGTTTGTCCTTATAATTGTTGTATAATTGCTTTTGGTTCTCTTCTGATTTGTTTTGTTCTTCCTTTCGTTTGCTGCTGGGTTTCTTTGATTTTGTAATATAAAGGCATGCATGACCGTTTACTCATCTGTTAGGTTTTTCTGATCAGTAACTTCATTTCAACCACATGCTTTGGTTTTAAGTTTGGATAACCTGCTTCTGAATAGTCTGCTTAATATTTGAATTCACAATTGTCCGTGAATTATCATGCTCTGATTTTTCATTTCTTTTGGTTCCAAAATCGATCAGTATCCATGTGCTACTGAAGGTTGTGATGATTAATTTCATCTTTGTTTATGAGTAATTTAATTCCACATTGTGATATTTGCCTGAGTATATGTATGACCCTTGGTCGTTTGCTTTTGCATAATATAGTCTGCAATTCAGAATTTGATCCTAGCTGCTAATAATAATCTTGGTTTATAACCTGAAGTAGTTAACTAGGATCAGTTTATGACCAAATGGATAGGAACCAGGGTTTAAAACACTTAGGTCAGTAATTACGAAAAAAGGACAGGGGTATGGGGGTATTTGAACATTGGAAACTTGTAATAAACTCCTGGAACATTCTAGTAAGGGGTCCAAGTACAATTTCCGTTAATTCTGCCCCAAAAATTGAGTCACAAGTTAGAAAGTCAAGGATCATTTAGGCAAATCTGAAAATGAGTAAAGGACTAAAAGGAAAAATAAAAAGATTTATGTTGCCCTAAGTCTTTGGTTATAAAAGGAAGTATCTGATTATTTTCATGGGGGGATTTTTCGAGAACTAGAGGACAATTTTTCAGAAAGAGATACACATTGAGATACACTTTCATAAAATATTTAGCTGAAATCCATTTCAATTTTGTTCTTCTGGCTGCGTCTTCTTTAATAATCTAAGTGCTGCTCATTATAAGTCGAAGATGGATTGATTGCATGTGCATTTTGAGTTGCTAGGGAGACCAGTTCTTATTATTTGCCTCTGAAATCATCCTAAGTTCCTCGGGTTTATTGGTTATTTTGGGTTGTTGTTGCTTGTTTGCCTTACGTTTTCTTTACTCATAGGACTTCTTCTGCTGTAATTCCAGGTACCATTCTCACTCAAAATCTGGGAAAGCATAGCTGTACATGTTCGAGATCATAATTGATAATGAAGATGATTTTATTTTATGGCAATGTCATATCATAAACGTTTTTAGTTTCAGTAGCATTTATGGTATTGTAGTGTGTATAACTTGTAATAATGCTGGACTGTACTTGGACTATAACTTTAATTTGTTTAGATTTCAGTAGGTTTAAAATAGGTTAGTCCATAATTTACCTGGTTTTCATGATTTATGTTGTAGTAGGGATTCGATAGTTGTATATATACATACTCTAAACGATGAGTACATCAATCTCTTTCCCTAAGCGCCAGATTCGAAATCTGAGTCATAATTTATTAATTTGTTGATATAAAATCATTATCATAATTCTCTTTAAAATGTCTTCAGTATGTCTTTAAAATGATCAATTCCACAATGTCAATAGCAGTAGTATAGCAAGTATAAGGGTTGTTATCATTCTCTATGATACTTGTAGCCCAACGTTTCTGGGCTCAAGTTGAAGGCCCAAACCGCTGTTAGTTGTGAACATAAAGAAATACATTCCGTGGGCTCAACATTAAATGAAGCCCAAATTGCAAAACCAGCCATGAATGAGGCCGAAAATGTAGATGCCGAGTATTTCTTTTTTTTTTTTATATCACTCACATATGAAAAAATTAGAATAGATTTCTAGAGACATGTATAATAGGAAACAATAGTCACATTAGGCTGCCTTTATAAAATTAAGTGAGCCGCTTAACAAAATTATGCTCCATGTGGGCTCCTTAACTGTAATAAAATGCATAGAAATTTGGAGGTTCTGTTTAGCGAATTTCATGGCCTTCCACGAATTTTCAAATGCGTAGTTTCTAGAGGCGCGATATTCTAATAAGATATCTTCCTAAATTCGGGTGCGCATTTATGCAACCCAAATCCAAGTCTCAATGATGTTGAAATGTGTCGAGAAACCAAGCGCAATTATGTGATGTGGTTCGAGATGTGTTTTAATAACGTTGTAAATATTCCTAAAATGAACAAAGCGGTTAATAATAGATTAAGCGACTGTGTAAGAACAACGGGATCCAGGTGTGCCTAACACCTTCCCTCGGGTCAACAGAACTCCTTACCTAGAATTTCTGGGCAGTCAAAAAAAATCTCCTCGATTTGAGATTTTAAATAAACCGGTGACTTGGGACACCAAAAGTCAAACTTATCCCAAGTAGCGACTCTTAAACAAATAAATAATCCCATTTCGAATAATGTCACTTTAATGGGAAAAACTTCATTATGCGTGTCATCCTTCGGGGTACCCGTGTAAAAAAAGGAGGTGTGACAGCTCTGACGACTATGCGAGGAAGTGAACCCAGAATCTCGAATTCAGGGTTCAAGAATTTGAGCTTAGAATAACTGTTATATTTTGTTTCTACTGATATGCTTACATGTTCTGTGCAAAGTGCTAAATGCTTTACCGCTTTGATATTATCTGAACTGTACATATAAACTGCTACGAAACCCTTCACTTCTCACCTTCGGGGATGGTGCTTACTGGTTGATACTCCCTATTTTGTTAGTGTCATACCCTGAAATAAGAAAGAGGTCGGACAAGTTAATAAGCCGGATGGCCTTTTGGTTCCCGGTACGTAGCCCCCTTCTTGACTCGAGTTGTCCGCTCGGGTGCACAGTCTAGACCCTATCCCAAGTTTTTCAACTTCGAATAACTTGAACTCATGCTGGATCCCTAGTAGGAACGCTTATTTGCATCATGCATTTGAGTTAGGGGACTCAACACAGGGGTTGGGTCCGTCTAAGACAGGTGACCCAAAATGAAAAGACCATCCTGATGCATATTATATGCTCCTTGTGCATTTATTTGCTTTGGATTCGCATGTTTACCTACTTGCAAATAAAAGAAAATCTTAGGGCTACTGAGATAGTTAATGTGCATCAAAAAAACCAATGCTCAAATAGTGCCGAAATGTGCCAAATTTTTCAAAAAAAAAAGAAGCAGAATACAAAGCAAAAGGAAAAGAAATTGCGAAAGTTATTCAATAATATTTTTGGGTTTTCATAAATTGTTTTGCCGGGTCCAACTTTTGCAAAAATGCCAAAACAAGAAAAACAAATTTTTATCCACTTATTTCGAAATAAATCAGGTGATGCCATTACTATCGGAAATAGCCGAATGTAACCTTAAGGGACGCCTGAAGGTTGATCTTGCACAAATGGCCACCTTTAAGTCTTGTGTTTGACCGGCAAGCAAGCACAGCTTGAAAAACCTTCTCTCTGAAGTGTTTCAAGGCCGTATTCGGAAAGCCGGTCTTGATTTCAAGAAATGAATTTTATAAACTGTTGGTTTTAATATTTTGAGAATACTAATTCGCCTTAATATATATGCAGAATGAGCACGATAATGTTCATGAACAAAATTCCGTTGGAATTGCGATTGTGGTGGAATGATTTGGGGGAAGTAGGACAGAAAAGGTTTAGTTCACATCTGGGAGGACTCACTCGTTTGTTGAGCCGAATGGGATACATCATAAAGGAATTAACCACATTCTGGGACCCGAGTCACAATGTCTTCCACTTCTCGGACTTTGAATTCACCCCGACATTGGAAGAAATAACCTGATATATCGGGAGCCCTACAATCCCTTTGAGACACCAATACCTGATTGAACCAAGATCCCTTGCCATCCACAAATATCTGGACTCCATGAAAATCAGTAGGAAGGTTCACAATCCGGACTTATTAGCTGGCTTTTGCACCCCACAATTTATATTTCAGAGGTATGGCCATATCGGGAGATTCAATAACCCCGAAAATCTTATTTGTAGCAAAGGATATCAGCTCAAATGGGAGGAGCATCGATTCTTTGCGTTCATGACATTTTTCTTGGGTTTTCTAGTGTTCCCGCGAAAGGATGGGAATATTGACATACGCAGAGCAGGGGTCGTTAGCACCTTAATGACCCAGGCTAAAAGTACCCTCGCTCCAATGATCTTGTCCGAAATCTTCCGTGCTCTCGCCGCCTATAAAGCAGGAGGAGACTTCTTCAAGGGATGTAACCTGCTGCTGCAAATATGGATAATCGAGCATATATGCCACCGACCTCGGTTCATGAATTACGGGTCGCCAACAAAGATCTGCATAGAAGAATTCTGCAACAGGGTTAACGGGTTTAGAGTGCCTAAGGGTGTCACAGAATGGGTGTCGCATCTCCGGATCATCACTGCAAATCAGGTACAGTGGACATTCGGGTGGCTCCCTGTAGATAAAGTTGTGTATATGCCGACCACCAAACCTCATTTCCTTCTGATGGGCCTCCGAAGTATCCATCCTTATGCGCCATATAGGGTACTAAGACAATTGGGTAGATGCCAAATGATCCCCAGGGACGAGGATATTAGTCGACATGCGGTTGGGATAAGCCCAAATGGTTAATTCCCTGAAGCCGTTGTACGCCAAATCTGGAGGGAATCTCAATACTTGACAACCAATACTCGAGTACGCGATATGTCTAAAGGTGAGGTTGCACCGAGGTATGTTGCTTAGTACAAGAGAGACATAGAGACTGGAAAGCCGGCTAAGAAACCGCATCTTTAAGAATTTGTTGAAACGTCACAAGAGCAACGAGGTTGGTTAGCCATGGAAAATGAATATAAGGCTACTATAGGAAGGTTAGAAAAACAAATCCAAGAATTGCAATTTGAAAACAGTTTGCAAGCTGCGGCTAGTGAGGAAGAAAAGAAGATATTTACCAAAGAAAACGAAGCCCTACGAGCCCTAATCCAAAAATTGAAGGCAGCCACAGAAAATCCTTCTAGAAGTGCAAAAGACGAAAAACTCATAGAAAATTTGCAGCGTAAAGTAACTGAATACGGGTTCGACCTGACTAAGGCAGAGGGTGAGCTATCTAGGGTTCGGAAGCAATTGATCAAAGGTGCAGAGGAACGAGCCTGCATCCTTGAACAATTAAAATAAAGGAATAGCAATGAGATTGTTGGTTTAAAACGGAGGGTCATTATGACTGAAAACAAAATGGCCAAACATGCCAGGGACTTCATAGCCGAAAGAGAACACTACTATGCAGTAATAGCAGGATTAGAAAGAAATTTGCGGCAATTCCAAAATCTGAATGAAGTAGCAGAACAAACTCTAGAAGCAAAGGCCGAGCAAATCGGGTGTCTATTATAAGAAAAAGGTGTCATTAGGGAGAGGGTACGGGCAATCACAGAATATACTACCACAAAGTGAAGCCATTGTGAGGACATGACGAAATGTATGTTCTTTGCTACCACCGTGACATTTGTTCGACAAGTGATGGAAGACCTCCACTACCTCCGAGGAAGCCTAGCACGCAAGTCTGCAGCAAGGCCAGACGATGCCCCGCAAGCTCCAAAAATATTTGAAGTCTTAATGTACTCATAAATTTGTATTCTCTTAAAAGAGTCTGTCTGTATGTTCTTTTACGCACCATTCAAGTCTGTAAGTTCATTGTGTCCATGTTTGGTAGTAGCCTTATTTTGTTAGATTTTGTAATCAAAGTTTTGTATATATAAAAATTGAAAATCCCAAAATATCCTATTATTTACATAACATTTTTCATGAACTACATTCGGTCTGATTCATACGGCGTCATGATACGTAGGCAGTCTTCATAGGATTCGACCGTAGTTTTTAAAAGAGGAAAGCTAATAAGAAATAAGAAATAGAAAACAAAAGAAAGTTCGGAATAAATGCCTGGATGATGCATGCGACCATTGACAATATATAGAAAACCGTTAACTGCATAGATGCATCATACCCAACATGGGATTTCCTGTTTGTTATCTTTCCCAATCTAACCACTGTAATTCCAGTTTCCAGTCTAGGTTTTTAAAGAACAATGATTGGTTTGTGGTAAGCTGGAATTGCACATATACTTTACTAGATCAAAAGGAAGTGCAGAGATGACATCCGAAATGACTTTATCGGCAGTTCCCATCCCAGAGGACAACCCGATTGCGGGGATCCTAGCCTCAGAATCTGCGGCGGCTGAAGAAAATAGGATTCTTCGACTTAGAGTTATGGAGATATGGGATGCTTGGACAAATGGAAAATAACCTCCTAGTGCTATCCCCAGATTTCCTAAGCTTTTCCTTAGGTCGGGGGTACCTCCACCACCCCCATCAGTCACCCAAATACCCTCTTTGGGTAGCCTTCCATATTAGTGAAGTTTGTCGGAGTGCCTTCCGAAACCCGTCCTCCAATTTTTACATCTGGTCCAGTTCCTAATATTTTTACGGCACCTCCGCGCGCAACCACCACACAACCTGCGGTTCCAAGGCCCATGTTTGATCCCACGAATTTCACAATTCAAACTTCCAACTACCAAGCCGAGCCTCCCCATACCCCACATACAATTGTCATCAAAAAGCATACGAAGTCACACCGGTGAAGGACAAACCCCTAAGACACCTGAACATATGAAATAACAAGAAGGATGAAAAGCCTTGAACAGAGTTTGAAAAACATGCAAGGATTGAGTGGGCAGAAGAGCGTGTCCTACTCAGATTTGCGCATGTTCCCACACGTACATCTTCCATTGGGATTCAAAACGCCGAAGTTTGAATAGTACGATGGCCACGGCAACCCCATCACTCATTTTAAAAAGTACTGCAATCAACTGCGTGGGGCAGGTGGAAAAGCAGAACTACTGATGGCATATTTCGGGGAGATTTTAGTGGGCATCACTTCTGAATGGTATATGGACCAGGATATCACTCGATGGCATATTTGGGATGATGTCGCCCGGGATTTCGTAAGGTAGTTCCAATATAAAATTGACATTTTCCCAGATAGGAATTCTTTGGCCGACTTGAAAAAGAAACCTTCAGATAGCTTTAGATAATATGCTGTCAAAAGACGCGAACAAGCGTCAAGAGTAAAACCACCTATGGAAGAGACAAATATGGTCACTGTTTTCCTCCAAGCCCTTGAGGCAGATTATTTTCAAAATATGATGTCAGCTATGGGCAAACCTTTTGCAGAGGCAATTAAGATTGGCGAGATGGTCAAAAATGGCCTGAAAATAGGAAGAATTCTTAGCCAGTCTACCATAAGAGCAACCTCCCAGGCCATCCAAGGCGGGGCGGGATGGGTCGCAAGAAACAAAAAGAAAGAGGAAGTGTCAATGGAAACCTCCAGAATGAGAAGACATCATGGTCCCAGACCTGTACTCTCGGGAAGGGCCTCTCAATACTACTATCCCCATAAAGACATGCATTACATTCCTCAACCTTATGCAGTCACGAATGCCCAAACATTTGCTCGACCACAACAACAAGGCAGAATCACTATAATCCCCGCCCTACACAAAATAATTACCGTCCCAGGTAACCACCCAGAAGACAAAACTTTACTCCAATAGGGGAATCTTATGCCAGTTTATTCCAAAAACTAGTTCAGATGGGTCTGTTGCAGCCCGTGCCACCGAACATGCAAAACCCCGAGTCACCTTCCTATCAACGAGGCGTGCGCTGTGCCTATCATTCTTGGGCCGAAGGACATGACACCAAAAACTGATGGACTCTGAAACGAGTGGTGGAGGATTTAATAGAACAAAATAAAATAGTGCTGAGAGATAAAGATGTCCCCACGTAACCAATAACCCGCTGCCGGCTCACAATAATGGGTCAGTCATCGGAATGATTTGTGAGGATAAAGTATTTAACCTTGCCCTAAAAGCCATAATAGCCATTGCTGATGCAGACCGAAAGCCAAAGGTTACCCCCAAGAAGGTTGAAGAAAAGGAAATGAGTGAAGCCAAGCACCCAGAAGCAGAGAAGAAGACTGAAATTAACACTGGGACGGCACCCACCAAGGAAACAATACTTTATATCCCACGGGGGCGTCAAGAAAAACAGCCCACTTTGAGTCCCCCAAGAAGGTTTGAGTTAAACAAAGTGATGAATGTACCCAATGGAGCTTATGATGTAAGAGTATTGATCCAATCACCAAGGTAGAATGAGCCAGTGGTAATCGATCGCGCACCTCAGAAGCCAATGACAAACCCTTCTGAAGTTCCATGGAATTACCATGAAACCATAGCCACATACAAGAGCAAAGAGATCATTGGGGAAACTCAGAAGGGCCATCCCACAAAGAAATATTCGGATATGGAAGAAGTGAACACCGCCACCAAACGGTGATTTCCACCCAAAAAGTCCGTAATTCTAAAGAGGCAGAGGCCTTATTTCAAAAAATTAAAATGCCATAATATGCGGTGGTAGACCAGCTCCGAAAGTCTACCGAGCAGGTCTCTTTATTGTCATTGCTGATGAAATCTCCAGAGCACCAGAAAGTGTGGGCTAATACTCTAAAAATGGCCTATGTGCCGGTTGAAACATCCGTGGAACAATTAGAGAAAATGGCGAAAAGATTCTTTGCTATTAATCAGGTTACATTCAGCAAGAATGATTTACCTCCAAAAGGAGCTGTTCACAACAAAGCATTGCACCTCACCGTCAAATGCGAAGGCTATTACGTTAAAAGAGTAATGATAGACGAGGTTCTAGGGTAGATATATGCCCATTGTCAACATAGCAAATAATTATGATCGGAACAGAGAGGATCTATCCCAACAATGTGTGTGTCAAAGCCTTTGATGGAATCAAAAGAGACACCATAGGAGAAATTGACTTAGTGCTGACCATTGGTCCGGTCGATTTTGAAGTGACATTTCAAATATTGGACATGTACACATCCAATAACTATCTCTTAGGAAGACCGTGGATTCACGCAGCAGGAGCGGTGCCTTCTACTCTGCACCAAATGCTAAATTACGAACATAAAAACTAGGAGATTCTGGTCCACGAAGAAGATGAACAGTCAATTTATCCGGATCCCTCTGTTCCCTGCCTCGAAGCCAAAGAGGGAAGTGAGTATATAGTTTATCAAGCTTTTGAGATTGTGGTAGCCGATCAATACAAAGAAGGCGAACCATTCCCCCAACCTTTCCTCTCTAATGCCTCAATCATGGTGGTAAGGGAGATGACACGCCAAGGGTTTAGGCCCGACAAGGGACTTGGAAGTTCTCTACAAGGCATAAGTGAGTCGGTCACTTTGCCTACTATAAAAAAGTTTTTTGGGCTAGGCTTCCATCCAACACTGGAAGATATCACCTAGGCCATACGTAGGAAACTTCATGGATGGGCTCTACCACAACCCCTACATCACTTGTACAAAACATTTGTAAAAGCAAAGTACAGTGAGGAAGAGGAAGATGAGACCTTCACAAAGGAAGAAATTGAGGAGATATGTGGAGCCATGAGGAAATTATTTTATGAAGCCAACATGGTCCAGCTGGGAGAAGGCTCAAGCACTCCTGAAGTGCTCTATATGGGACTGGATACCAAGTTGCAAAACTGGAAGGCCACCCCTTTCCCAGTCAGGTCAGAGGCCCGGTATTCCTGCCTTGCTACCTTTTCATGCATCACGAGTTATTTCAAGGTGTAAATAGGGTGTTTTTCTTTAGCATTTTGTCCTTTAAATTCCATATGTAAACCCTGTTATTTTACAATTTCAAAGAAGTGAAATTAATATTTAATCGTTTGCACTTTCCTATCTTTCTCTGATTTTGTTTTTTTTCTTCTATTTCTTTTCTTCTTTCAGTACAATAATGCGGCTTTAAATAAAATGACATGCTCGCGAACATCATGCCACGACCCAAACACGCTGCCCATCTGTGAAATAATGAACAAAGAACCGGAATATGATGAAGAAGAGGCTTTTAGGAAATCAACCGAGAGCTGGAAGATTTTGAAAATAAACCTAAGCCTAACTTAAACGATACTGAACCGTTTAACTTGGGTGTTCCCGGAGAAATCAAGGAAACTAAAATAAGCATCCATGTGAATAAAGAAATACGAGATTCACAGGTTCGACTTATGTTGGAATTCAAAGGTGTATTTGCTTGGTCTTACGATGATATGCCTGGGCTAAGTGTTGATCTGGTGGTTCATAAGTTGCCCACATACCCAAAATGCCCTCCAGTCCAACAAAAACAAAGAAAGTTCAAACCTGATGTCAGCGATAAGATCAAGGAAGAGATCACAAAACAGCTAGAGGCAGAGGTAATCCGAGTTGTTTGATACACTACATGGTTGGCCAATGTGGTCCCGGTACCGAAGAAAGACGGAAAAACTCGAGTGTGTGTAGATTACAGAGATTTAAACAAGGTGAGTCCCAAAGACAACTTCCCTCTACCCAACATCCACATCCTTGTTGACAACTGTTCCAAACCCGAGATACAGTCCTTTGTAGAATGCTACGCAGGATACCACCAAGTGTGATGGACGAGGAAGATGCTGAGAAAATCCCCTTCACTGGAACTTACTATTATAGAGCTATGCATTTCGGTTTAAAGAACGCCATGTAAACATATATGAGGGCCATGACCACCATCTTCCATGACATGATGCATCAAGAAATAGAAGTATATGTGGACGATGTGATTATCAAGTCCAAGACTCAGGGTGATCATGTAAGGGACTTAAGAAATTTCTTCGAAAGGCTTTGCAAGTATGATTTGAAATTGAATCCAGCCAAGTGTGCATTTGGGGTCCCGTCAGGAAAACTTTTGGGATTCATTGTCAGCCGAAGAAGTATCGAGTTGGATCCGACAAAGATAAAATCCATTCGAGAGCTACCTCCTGCAAAGACCAAGAAGGATGTAATAATCCTGCTGGGAAGACCGAATTACATCAGATGATTCCTCGCCCAGTTAACTTCCATATGCAAACCCATATTCAAGCTATTGAAAGTGGATACGTCAGTTAAATGGACTGTTGAGTGTGAAGAAGATTTTGATAGAATCAAACACTACTTGTCCAACCCACCAATTTTGGTCCTGCCGGAACTGGGAAGGCTACTATTTCTCTATCTAACAGTCCTGGAAAGCTCTTTTGATTGTATTCTCGGGCAGCATGATGCCACGGGAAAGAAAAATCAAGCCATCTATTATTTGAGCAAGAATTTTACTAGTTACGAGGCCAAGTACACGCTACTAGAAAGAATATGTTGCGCCTTGACATGAGTGGCTCAAAAGTTGAGGCATTACCTGCAAGCTCATACCACCTACCTCATAACCAGGCTAGATCTGTTGAGGTATATATTCCAAAAACCGATGCCCACAGGGCAATTGGAAAATCTTGCTCACCCAGTTCGACATAGTGTATGTCACTCGTGCCGCAATGAAGGCTCAAGCATTAGTAGATCATCTGGCCAAAAATCCAGTTGACGATGAATATCAGCCTTTGAGTACCTATTTCCTTGATGAAGAAGTGAATTTGGTTGAAGTAACATCCAATGACACCCCTGCTTGGAAAATGTTCTTCGACAGAGCAGTAAACGCAAAAAGCGTAGGAATTGGGGCAATTTTAATCTCACTCACGGGTCAAAATTATCTGGCTATAGCCAGGCTCCGATTTTCTGTACCAATAACACGGCTGAATTCGAGGCTTGCATCATGGGCATGAACATGGCCATTGACCAAGATGTAGAGGAATTGTTAATCATGGGGGATTCAGATTTGATCATTCGACATGCTCAAGGAGAGGGGGAAACAAGAGACGTTAAACTCATCCCCTATAGACAACATGTGGAGGACCTCAGCAAACGGTTCAAGTTGGTACAATTTAAGTACATCCCTTACTGTCACAATGAGCTAGCAGACGCACTCGCAACCCTGGCTTCCATGTTGCCCTACCCCGGAAATGCCTGCGTTGATCCTTTGAAAATTCAAATCAAAGAAAGGCATGGGTATTGTAATTTGACCAAAGCAGAGTCCAGCTCACAACCCTGGTATATGACATCAATAGATTCCTAAAAACACAGGAGTATCCCGAGTAGGCCACCGGGGAGCAAAAGAAAACCATTAGACGACACGCAAGCAACTTCTTCTTGAGTGGTGATACTTTGTACAAAAAGACTCCAGATCTCAATTTGCTGAGATGTGTTGACACAGAGGAAGCCGGGAGAATTATGCATGAAGTACACGCGGGAGTGTGTGGGCCTCCTATGAACGGGTACGTATTGGCAAAGAAAATACTCTAAGCCGGGTATTATTGGATGGCCATGGAGAAAGATTGCTTCAGCTTCGTTCAGAAATGTCATCAATGTCAGGCGCACAGTGATTTGATTCATGTACCACCAACTGAATTGAATCCTATGTAAGCAACTCGGCAATTTGCTGCATGGGGCATGGATGTCATTGGGCTGATTGAGTCAAAAGCCTCAAATGGACATAGATTCATATTGGTTGCTATTGACTACTTCACAAAATGGGTCGAAGCCATCACTCTTAAGTCTGTTACTAAGAAAGCTGTTGTGGATTTTGTGCATTCCAACATCATTTGTCTTTTTGGGATTCTCGCAACCACTATTACATACAACGGGGCCAATCTGAACAGTCGTCTGATGGGAGAAATATGTGAACAATTCAAGATAACACATAGAAACTCCACCATATTACCGGTCCAAAGCTAATAGTGCCATCGAAGCAGCTAACAAGAACATCAAGAAGATCTTGAGGAAAATGATTCAAAGCTCAAGACAATGGCATGAAAAGTTTCCTTTTGCATTGCTGGGATATCGCACCACAGTGCGCACATCAGTAGGAGCAACTTCATATATACTGGTTTATAGGACTGAAGCTGTCATACCCGTAGAGGTAGAAATCCTTTCGCTCCGAGTAATTTTCGAAGAAGAAATTGAGGATAGTGAGTGGGTTAAAACTCATTCGGAGCAGTTGTCATTAGTTGATGAAAAATGAATGGCTGCGATTTCTCACAGGCAATTATACCAACAAAGGATGGCCCGTGCTTACAACAAGAAAGTGCGCCCTAGGAATTTCAAAGTCGGACAGCTGGTATTGAGGCGTGTTCTTCCACCATCAGGATGACAAAGGAATGTTCGCTCCGAACTGGAAAGGTCTGTACATTATCAGAAAGATACTGCCCAAAGGAGCATTGTACCTGGGTGATGTTGAAGGAGACGAACCCGAGACAACAGTGAATGCAGATGCAGTAAAAAGGTATTACGTTTGAACTCCCTGCGCAGCAATGACGCTGGTTGATCACAAACACTATCAATCCTTCACAAACCCCTTGAGCCGGTTACGTTTCCTTGATCACCCTTTTTGTAACCCGAAAGTGCTATTCAAACAAAAACAATGAAAAAATGAGAGAAATAAGAAAAGAAAAGAAAAATGAAACAAAAAATGAAAAAAAATGAAAAAAAAAAAAATTAGTTTAGGAAAAAACTTCCTGAACTACGTCTGACTTGTTTCGAAAGGATACGTAGGAAACCTCTTTCTGAGGTTCGGCCATATCAAATAATACCTCGATTCCCCAAGAAATAAAACTAGGGAAGAAATTTATTGTTTCGGCCACAAATTTGCCTGACCGGTTCAAAAATTGTAAATTTCCATCCAGAATTTGGTCCAAGTCCTTCTGATCAATTGGCCAAAGCAGGGGCGTGACAAATACCATTGTTGGGATTTGGCAGAACTCATATGAGAGAGATAAACTGAGAGAGTCTTATCGGTGAAAACTTTCGGGCACTATAAAGTGACACTGATCAAAGAGAAGAGAGTCTGTTTAGTGAAAACTTGCAAAGAGCGCAATCGGACGACGAGAGAAGAGAAATGAAAATGGCCGATTGGCGAAAACTCGCAAAAGGGCGTCGTCGGCGGAAAAGAGGAAACATTGCCACTCAAGCATGAACAAGTTTCCTTGGTTTTGAAATATTTGAAGTCAGAAAGCAGAAATGGATCTGGGCCGAGTATTTAGTCCAAGAAACATGTCGTTTTCATTTAAAACGGCATGCACTCCCAGATAAGTCCTCCATTTTCTTCCAAAAGAGACATACCGCTCTAAATTCATGTTTTGTTTTATTTTCTTCCCATTCCTTTCCCCTTTCGATGTCTTGACAATTTCGCAAGAGAAGGTAGCACGGCCGGTCTCACGGGTTTTTTCCTGGCAAGAACTAAAAGGAATGTCCGGTACCGACAAGCGCATTTAGCCAACCCTGGCTGATCATGACAACTAACGCGTCAATGGCAGGAATATAGAAAGAAAATAAATTCAAAGATAAAAAGTCCACGAAGGTGAATCAAGATCGGAAAAGTTAAGCCCAAGCAGGATAATGGTTACTACCAAAGATCCCAAAGGCAAGCCCTGAAATCAAAATCGGGACGAAACTCATAACCAAAGGCTTGGAAAACAAAAACCAACCCAAAAGATGAGGACCCCCCGGCCAACCTACGAGGCAAAAGTCGGAAGTCAAGGGTTTCTCATCCAACATAAATGAGGTTGAAATCAAGCAGAACAAGGCCACAAACCAATCACTGTTCAAGCTAAAAAATTACTCTGTTTTTGAAATGAGATTTGACACAGGTGTAACCTAAAGACAGCAGGAACACGTGGCTAATGCAACTGAAGGAATGGCACAAGGGCTAAAAATGGAGTTGCATAAATAACAAAAAGGAAAATTTTCTTTGCACTCTTTTCCTGCAAACTCATAAATAAACATGATAGCATGGGATTCCACTCCCTGACTCCTTCCTTAGACTTAGGGCCATATCCCTAGTTTTGCCTCGTGCAACTCGCGGATTTCCTCGGCATAATCCGGAGGTTTCTCTTTACATCCCCAGCATAACCTGAGGACCCCCTTTTTTCTCCCACTTTTTACTCCCCAGCATAGTCTGAGAACTAAAGTTCCTCTATCCTTAGCATAACCTATGAGTTTTTCCTTCCCTTTCCTATCCCTGGCATAGTCAAAAGGACCTCTGTGGTCCTTCACCTCCTTATAATCCCCTGGCATAACCCAGTAAATATAATCATTCATTCCGGCGTAACCCGTGGATACCCCCTAGTATAACCTAGGAATGTTTAATCCCGGCGTAACCCGTGGATCTCCCTATCATAACCTAGTAGTTTGCTTTCAATCCTTGCAAAACACGTGGATCTCCCTAGCATAACCTAGGAGTTTGCTTTCAATCCCGGCATAACCCGTGGATCTCCCTAGCATAACTTAGAAGTTTTCTTTCAATCCCGGCATAACTCGTGGATCTCCCTAGCACAATCCAGGAGTTTTCTTTCAATCCTGGCATATCCCGTGGATCTCTCTAGCATAACCTAGGTGTTTTCTTTCAATCCCGGCATAACTCGTGTATCCCTTGGCATAACCCAAGAATTTTTTATTCATCCCGGCATAACCTGTGGATCTCCCTAGCATAACCCATGAATTTTTCGTTCATCCCGGCATAACCAGTGGATCCTCCTGGCATAACCCAGGAATTTTTCATCCTAGCATAACCCGTGGATCTCCCTAGCATAACCTAGGAGTTTGCTTTCAATCCCGGCATAACCCGTGGATCCTCCCTAGCATAACCTAGGAGTTTTTCTTCCAATCCCGGCATAACCCGTGGATTCCCCTGGCACAACCCAGGAATTTTCCATTCATCCCGGCATAACCCGTGGATCCTCCCTAGTATAACCTAGGAGTTTTTCTTCCAATCCCGACATAACGCGCGGATTCCCCTGGCATAATCCAGGAAGTTTCCGTTCATCCCAGCATAACCCGTACATCTCCCTAGCATAACCTAGGATTTTTCTTTCAATCTCGGCATCACGCATGTATCTCCCTAGCGTAATAGGAGTTTTTCTTTTAATCCTGGCATTACCCAGGAATTTCGCATTCATCTCGGCATAACCAGTGGTTTTCCTTTTATCCCCAGTAGAGACTCTTCATTCCTATCCCGGCATAACCCGCGGATCTTTCTCTTACCCCCGACAGGGACCCTTCATTCTTATCCCAGCATAATCCGCAGATCCTTCTCCTATCCCTCGCAGAGACCATTTTTCCTTCCCTACATAACCTGGCAATCATTCCAAAGGATACACAATCCTGATTTTAATTATTTTTCAATAAAGAAATAGCTTAGATTTGTGTTGCAAATAACTCACGAAATTTTCCAATGAAAAATGGGGCAGAAAATTTCATTCGTTTGTTTGTTTTGGTGTCCGAGCAGGTTGCACCTCCAGACATAGGATTTTAGATGACTGGAAGTGAGAGTCTCGACCCAAATAAGAAAAGAAGAAGAATAGAACAAAAATAAATTCAAACTGAAGAAACGGACAGAGACACGGACTGTTCAGCTTTGATTGAAATCTCAAGACTAGCTCGTCCCACTTTGTTTCAAAATCGAATAATAAAAAAGTGGCAGCAGCTAACGAGCATCAGGATATAGATCGAAGTCTGCAACAAGAGCTAGCCAAGAGTCAAGATCAAGTTTCAAAAGACGCATAGATAGGAATTTTGTAACTCGTAGTTGATAGGCCTAGCTAGTTTAGGTGTTAATTTTCAATTGTGTAATAAGGAGTCGGTAAGCGGAAGCAGCAACAAACAATGAAATCACAGCCCGCGGTATTCCACCTTCTATAACTACACTGAGCTGATTCCTTTATCGTCAGGGTTATGTAGGCAACCTTTGAAACGAGGTTCGGTCAGAAATTTTTCGAAGTGCTTCACATGGAGTATTCAGCCGAATGAAAATCGCTCGTGTTTTCCCACTATCTTTGCACGGAAACTCTTCATGTTTCCGAGCAAAGAGGGGCAGCTGTAAGCATGTGATTTTTGCCTCGTTGAAATTACTCCTATAGAATTCTCAAGTTGAGGGTTTTTCCTATTTATTATTTTTTTGGATTTAATTGTGCATATCAGTGTGTGTTTTCATTAATGCATGCATGAAAAGTCGTAAAAACACAAAAATTGAATAAGCATTTTAGATTTAATTTCACATAATTTAGATAAATTAATTAGTAATTAAAGTTTATTTTTCAAAATATTAAATCACAAAAATCAAGTAGTTATTTTGGCCTGTTTTTTTAATCTACTAGGCAAGTGCCTAGGGTTGGTTTTTATATTAATAACAGAAAAGAAAAATGAAAAATACAACAAATAGAAAAAGTACAAATAAGGGGTACAATAGCACTGGTTTTCTAAATAATCCTATCGAAGCATAAAATAACCTCACTAGAAAGCACGCAAAAAGAAAGAACTTGATAAGAGTAAATGTTCAGTGATCATCATGGACAAAGCTCCAGTTTTGACGTTTTTGCAGCAGAAACTTTTCCAGCAATCTGTGATGCATACATTTTGCTTGGAATTATTGTGTTTTGGGTTTTGTGAGGTGTTTTGGATTGCCTCCCCCACGGCCAAAGGCTGGGGAGAGGTTGCCACAGCCATGGCTTCCCGCTACGTGAAGAAGACGCCAGAGAAAGAAAGTCGTGGACATACACGGAGGGTTGTAGAGATTTTGCAGCCCATTTACTTTTGGTTGATTTCGAAAAGAATTTGTTTTGCCCTTTTATTGTTTAGCATTTTATGGTTAATTTTCTTTTTGCATTTTTTGATTAATTTTGCACATTAGGTAGTTATTAGTTTGATCTAGCCTAATTAGAAATTTTACAAATAAAATTAGGAAATAAGTAAATAAGAAAAAACAAAAAAAGGGATTTAATTAATTAACCCAGGCTGACCACAATTCGACCAAGCCTGGGTGGCCCAAACCCCAGAACCCGGTCAAAATACCCAAAACCCGTCTCCGACTCAGTCCACATTAGAGAAGACCCAAAACGACGTCGTTTTGGGGAAGCGAATCTCAACCGTTGATCACAACCCATCCAACGGTCATATAACCCTCCCCCAAATCAGATATAAGTGTCCTATCACCTGTGTATATTCATAAGACAAAAACTCACCATCCTCGTACCTAACTACACCGATGTAACACCACCACTCAACCACCATCGATCAGCCATCCACCACCCCTCCACCACCGTAATGTTGCCGCCGAAAATCACCTCACGGTGGAGGCCAGCCACCAAATGGCCCCAAATATACACCACTTAATCCTCTAAACCTCCTCTTTCCCCTCTAACCATTAGCTCCCCTCAAATACCTCCCCAGCTCGTCGAATATTCGATAAAATAGTCGCCGGCTCCGCCGACTCCGGTGACACTAACCCCAATCTAACCCAAAATAACACCCCTGAACCGCCTCGTTCCCCTCTTCCCAGCTATCTAGGTTTTGTCCCTCGAATCCTCACAGACCTCTTCGAATATCAATCAAAATTTGACCCAAACCCTAAACTCACCGGAACCCCCTCAAAAAATGTCCCCAGTGGCTATCTCACCTTCCCATCCACAACCCAACAACCAAAGACCCTCGAATACAGCTAGGTTTGGCAAAAATTGAATCTGAAAACCCACCCCGTCTCAAAGTCAATCAGCCCAATCTTGACACCTCTCTTCTTCTCAAACAATGAAACAAAGGTCTCAAGAGACCAAACACACTCTCGAAAAGGGTCGAAGAACCGTGAGATTCAAAGAGTTTGATTTTACGGTTACAATGAAAAGAAAGCTAATTTTATTTAGTTCTCTTCTGAGTGTTTAATTTCCTTTGTTCGTCTCTTAATTACTTCAATTTCCTGTATTTATCCGTATAATTGCTTTGGGTCTCTTCTGATTTATTTAATTTGTTCGTCCTAATAATTGTTTAAATGTTCTTCCTTATAATTGCCTAAGTTCCTTTCTGAGCGTTTTAATTTCCTTTGTCCGTCTTTTAATTTTTAATTTTTTTTTTGAATCCACTAGGAAAGTTCCTAGGGTTGGTTTTTATATTAATAACAGAAAAGAAAAGCGAAAATACAACAAATAGAAAAAGTACAAATAAGGGGTACAATAGCACTAGTTTTCTAAATCGGGCTACCCTTATTGTACTAATCCTATCGAGGCATAAATTAACCTCACTTGCAAGCATGCAAAAAGAAAGAACTTGATAAGAGTAAATGGTCAGTGATCATCACAGAGTTTATAGCATACTCTGTGATGATATTACATATGATAATACTTATAAAATGGTAAAATAATACAATGTATCAAATTCAGTCGTTGTCTTGTTTGTTGAAACTTGTGCATTCTCCAATTTGTAGCTCTTTTGCTTCTTATTCCATTTTCTTCAAATAATTTTCAAACTTTATCAATTATTTTTGGATTTATTTGACCTTGCGAAAGTGGTAGGTACACTCGCCTTTTGCGTTGCATTTCTCATTAGTGGTTTCCTAAAGGCAAAGTCTTGTGTTTCTTTTCCATCGAAACTGTTTAGCCTCCCATCCAAGCTTCTATCCCTTATTTTAGTTTTCCTATTATTTCCGCTATGCAATGGTGACAAATTGCCTTTCCTCACTGCAGCCGCCCGGAGTTGATTTAGAGTAATATCTTCCTCACATTCTTCATAAAAATATCTGCCTAAAATTTTATAGTTGGAATTTGTTGAGGAAAGTCTTGTGTTATGAGTGCATTTTCATTCACATGCTGTCCACGTTCAGCAATAGAAACAGAAGAAGTGAACTGCTGCTTCTGCCCAAAATTCGTTGCTACTGCCTCTCCCATCAGCGTCGTTGTAGTTGTGATTATTTCTCCATGTTGCTGCCTTGAGCTAGGGATAAAATCTGGAGCTTTTACATTGAGCCTGCTTCCAGATCCTATCTTAGCGTAGCTACCTCCTTTTGGAGTTGGAGACGCTACTAATGTTATCTCTTCATTACCACTACATTTCTCACCATCGTCTAAAGAGTCATCCACAAAATCAATTCCTAATTCTTCTTCATAATCGAAATTTATCTTGGAATTTATTGTTGGCTCCCTCACATTTCTTTGATAATATCATTATCGTCTTCGTCATCCTCTTCACCTTGCTGTAACCAAAATTTCGATTTGTTCTCCTTTTCCTTCAAAATCACACGCCCCAAATGGCCCACATCCTTTTCCTTAAATTGCTGCACGCCATTTCCTTTATGACCAAATGAGGATTCCTCTGCGTGACCTCCTTTTGAAAGTGTAGGAATTGAATTTTTAATTCCTTTGAGTGGACCAATTGCCATATGCTTCTCTTTTTCAAAAGAACCATGGCCCTCATTTGTTGCACTTTGAATTAATTTACCATCCATGGCAGCCTTTTGCGTAGTCAAACTACCAAAAGTGAAGATCAGGTTTTCCATACGAAAACATGACGATTACTGCTTGTAACCCCTCTTCGATGGTGAAAGAGTTCACCTCTTCAATAGTGAACTGAATAGCAGGTTCTCCATGTTCGAAACTTACTGGACAAAGCTCCAGTTTTGACATTTTTGCAGCAGAAACTTTTCCAGCAATCGATGATGCATACGTTTGCTTGGAATTATTATCTGTTGGGTTTTGTGATGTGTTTTAGATTTCCTCCCCCACAGCCAACGGCTGGGGAGAGATTGCCGCAGCCATGGCTGGCCGCTACGTGAATTAGACGCTAGAGAGAGAAAGTCATGGACATACACGGGGGTCGTAGAGATTTTGCAGCCCATTTTCGTCTTTTAATTGCTTTAATATCTTGAGTTTAATTTCCTTTGTTCGTATGTTAATTACTTTAATTTCCTGTATTCTTCCTTGTAATTTTTTTAGTTTTCCTCTGAATGTTTTAATTTGTTCGTCCTTATAATTATTGTATAATTGCTATTGGTTCTCTTCTGATTGCTTTTGTTCTTCCATTTGTTTGCTTCTGGGTTTCTTTGATTTTTTTATATAAAGGAATGCATGTCCGTTTACTCATCTATTAGGTTTTTCTGATTAATGACTTCATTTCCACCACATGCTTTGGTTTTAAGTTTGGATAACCTGCTTCTGAATAGTCTGCTTAATATTTGAATTCACAATTGTCCCTGAATTATCATGCTCTGATTTTTCATTTCTTCTGGTTCCAAAATCGATCGGTATCCATGTGCTTCTGAAGGTTGTGATGATTAATTCCATCTTTTGTTTCAGAGTAATTTAACTCCACATTGTGATATTTTCTTGGGTATATGTGTGACCCTTGGTCGTTTGCTTTTGCATAATATGGTCTGCAATTCAGAATTTGATCCTAGCTGCTAATAATAATCTTGCTTTATAACCTGAAGTGGTTAACTAGGATTAGTTTCTGACCAAATGGATAGGAACCAGGTTTTAAAACACTTAGGTCAGTAATTAAGAAAAAAGGACTGTGGTATTGGGGGTATTTAAACATGAGAATCTTGTAATAAACTCCTGGAACATTCTAGTGAGGGGTCCAAGTACAATTTTCGTTAATTCTGTCCCAAAACTTGAGGCACAAGTTAGAAAGTCAAGGATCATTTAGGCAAATATGAAAATAAGTAAAGGACTAAAAGGAAAAATAAAGAGATTTATGTTTCCCTAAGGCTTTGGTTATAAAAGGAAGTGTCGGATTATTTTCATGGAAGAGGGGGGGGGGGGATTTTTTGAGAACTAGAGAACAATTTTTCAGAAAGAGATACACATTGGGATACACTTTCATATAATATTCAGCTGAAATCCATTTCAAGTTTGTTCTTCTGGCTGAGTCTTCTTTAATAATCTAAGTGCTTCTCATTATAAGTCGAAGATGGATTGATTGCATATGCGTTTTGAGTTTCTAGGGAGACCAATTATTATTATTTGCCTCTCAAAACATCCTAAGTTCCTGGGTTTACTTGTTATTTTGGGTTGTTGTTGCTTGTTTGCCTTACGTTTGCTTTACTCATAGGACTTCTTCTGCTGTAATTCCAGGTACCATTCTCACTCAAAATCAGGGAAAGCATAGCTGAACATGTTCGAGATCATAATTAATAATGAAGATGATTTTATTTTATGTCAATGTCATATCATAAACGTTGTTAGTTTCAGTAGCATTTTTGGTATTGTAGTGTGTATAAACTTGTAATAATGTTGGACTGTACTTAGACTATTACTTTAATTTGTTTATATTTTAGTAGGTTTAAAATAGGTTAGTCCATAATTTACATGGTTTTCATGATTTATGTTGTGGTATGGATTCGATAGTTGTATATATATATATATATATATATATATATATATATATATATATATATATATATATATATATATATATATATATATATATACTCTGAACAATGAGTACATCAATCTCTTTCCTTAGGCGCCAGATTCGAAATCTGAATCATAATTTATTAATTTGTTGATATAAAATTATTATTAGAGTTTTCTTTAAAATGTCTTTAGTATGTTTAACACTGACCAATTCCACAATGTCAATAACTATAGTATAGAAAATAGAAGGGTTGTTATTATTCTCTATGATGGACTTGTAGTCCAACGTTTCTGGGCTCAAGTTGAAGGCCCAAACCGCTGTTAGTTGTGAAGATAAAGAAATACATTCCTTGGGCTCAACATTAACTGAAGCCCAAATTGCAAAACCATCCATGAATGAGGTTGAAAATGTAGATGCCGAGTATTTCGTTTTTTTATATCACTCACAAATGAAATAATTAGGATATATTTCTAGAGACACGTATAATAGGATACAAAAGTCATATTAGGCTGCTTTTAAAAAATTAAGTGAGCCACTTAACAAAATTATGTACCATGTGGGTTCCTTAACTGTAATAAAATGCATAGAAATTTGGAGGTGTTGTTTAGCTATTTTCATGGCATTCCACAAATTTTCGAATGCGTAGTTGCTATAGGCGCCATATTTTAATAATATATCTTCCTAAATTTGGGTGCGCATTTATGCGACCCAAATCCAAGTCTCAATGATGTTAAAATGTGTCGAGAACCCGGACGCATTTATGTGAAGTGGTTCGAGATGTGTTTTAATAAAGTTGCAAATATTCCTAAAATGAACAAAGCGGTTAATAATTTTAATATTTGTCTTGTAGGATGAACATGTGTAAAAATTAGGGAATTAGCAATTTATAATAGTATAAGAGACTGTGCAAGAACCAGGGTATCCGGGGGGTTCCTAACACCTTCCCTCGGGTCAACAAAATTCCTTACCTAGAATTTCAGGTTCGCTGACTCCAATCGCGCAGTCAAAAAAAATCTCATCGATTTGGGATTCTAAATAAACCGGTGACTTGGGACACCAAAAGTCAAACTTATCTAGAGTGGCGACTCATAAACAAATAAATAATCTCATTTCGAATAATGTCGCTTTAATTGGAAAAACTCCATTATACGTGTCCTCCTTCGGGGTACCCGTGTAAAAAATGAGGTGTGACAACCTGCAGTGCCCTATCATCGAACACTGGCGGTAGCTGTGTATGCTCCATCTAAAGCGAGACATAAATTCCCACATCATCTCGTTCTCCCTTTGCTTGATTTTAAAAAGTCACACTTTCTCGTCGCTACCTTGATGGCACCAGCATGTGCCTGTACAAGGGTGTCTGCTAGCATGGCGAATGAATCAATAGCGTTAGAAGCCAAGTTGTGATACCATATCATGGCCCCCTTCGAGAGTGTTTCCTAGAATTTTTTCAACAATACGGACTCGATCTCGTCGTTCTTTATATCATTACCTTTTACCACACAGGTATAGGCTGTAACGTGCTCATTAGGTTCAGTGGTCCCATTGTACTTAGTGAGTTCTGGCATTCTTAACATCCTTGGAATGGGTTTGGGGCTGCCTCATTGGGAACGACCTTTGTATGAACTTCTTAAAATCCATGCCTTTGAGGACTACGGGCGCACCCAGGATCTGGTCTACCCTAGAGTTGTAGGTCTCGACCTTCCTGTGAATGGCTGCTATCATTTTCTCACCCGATTCGATCCTTTTGGTGAGATCATCGAGCATTTTTAATATGGCCAGATCGGCTATCAACCCGTTATTGCTCGATCTCTCGGGCACCTGTTCAACTAGGGGAGCTGTTTCTGGCATTGTTGTGCTAGGAGTCTTCATGTGGCTTTGTAACTGAGCGATAGCCAACTATTGTGCCTGCAAACTTTCAAAAATAATATAAAGACTAACTTCCTATTCTTCCCGGGCTGGTGTTTTCTAGTCCTGCTAATGGTCATCATGCCGTATGCTCCTGTCGGTGTGTGAGGTTTCGTTGACCTGCTGTGTATCCAATGAATCCGTATCAGCTAAAATTTGTGCTGGTGCATTATCAGGATTTGGTGGTGGAGCACCGACAACTAGAACAGCCACACTGTTTTCCCCTTGGTTTTCGAGGTTGTCGTTCTCGACTAAGTTTACTGAGCCGGGCATCTTATCCTAAAATCAAAAGATTTTGGACAAGAAAAAGTGTGAAAGATAACTTGTATATTTGAAATGAAACCAACAAGAAAATAATCACTATTATTTTTAACCCCATGTTGGGTGTCAAACTATTTACCGTGAAAATGGTATCAAAAATTGAATTTATAAATGGGACTCTAAAAATTCGTGATCTATTTTTATGCTAGTTGTTTGAGCAGTTAATGCTAGGCGTATGACGTTTAATGACGAAACACGAGTTAAAATGGGATATTAATCAAACCGAGGTGCATGCTACCCATGCTTCTGACTAATCGATGAATGGCCTCGAGGTCGATACCCGACTCGAGATCAAGGTATCGGGGGTAAATGCGAAGGGGATAAGATCAATCAATAAATGAAGAACAAGTATGAAAGTAAGAATGTAGAGAATAGCCTCAAGTGAATAAGTTAGAGAAAAGAGAGAGAGAGAGAGAGAGAGAGAGAGAGAGAGAGAGAGAGAGAGAGAGAGAGATAGAGAGTTATTATTGATCTTGTGTGGAGTAGTTGGCGCAACAACAACCCCTTACAAAGTGGTGAGGCTTCCCTTTATATAAGAGGGGAGTCCTTGTATAGTACAATGTGTATTAACTGTAAAAGGGTAGAGATGGGACAGCTAGATGTGATGCCTCGTTACATGCTCTGGGCAAGCCGACTCTATCAGACTTAGCCGTGTGCCTTGGAAATTTCCCGTTTTGCTCCAGCATTGATATCTGTCTTCTTTGGATTGGGCCTCAACGAACCCTGAGGGAGGGAACTCCGCCGCAACTCTATGTCATTGGGGCCTCGAGACATTCTTCTGAAGTCACTTGATAGTAAAAAAACTAGGCCCTCTGATTTTGCCGCATACATTTTTATACTGTCAGACAGGTGCAAGTATCTTCGTTTTTTGCATATTTGTTTGAGATATTTTGTCGTCTTTCATTGTACTCTTGTATCTTTTGAATGGTGAAATAGGGTGAGGAGAGATAATCAGTTTGTATGTATATTTGTTTATTTAATTGTTTATGCTCCTTCTTTCTCTAGTTTAAAAATGGTTATACTTGGATTTTGTTGGTTGTGCTCATTTTTGTTCAGGAAAAGCCAATCTAAATTTAAGAAGCTTAAGCATCAGAAATATACTATGGTTTTTATTCTTTTACTTTCAATCGTTAGAATGCTTTAGGCACACTAATTAATCGAATCTTTAGGATTATGTATACGTTCACGTGACATAATAATTATTTATAAAATGAGTACACGTAGGCATGACTTTCTTTAGGATAATTTCTTAATTAAAAGCAGTAAAATGAAAAACACACATATGATCTAAATCACGTAATTAAACACACACACACACACACACACACACATACACACACACACACACACACACATATATATATATATATATATATATATATATATATATATATATATATATATATATAGTCAGATATGATAAAAGCAACTGTGCTAAAATTACGAAAATCGGGAATGCCTAACACCTTCTCCCAGGTTAATAGAATTCCTTACCCAGTATTCTGGTTTTGAAAACATTAAAACATAGTCAATTTTCCTCGACTAGGGATTTAAAATAAACCGATGACTTGGGACACCATATAATTATCCTAAGTGGCGATTCTGATTTGATAAAGTAATTCCATTTCAATTATTTTCACTTTAATTGAAAAAAATCCCTAACCCCCTATCGAGAAAAATGAGGTGTGACAACAGTGTTGTTATGAGGTTGTGATGTGATGGTATTCTAGGGACCTATGTTGGTTGTTCTCAATTTTGTTTAGGAAAAGCCAATCTAAATTTAAGAAGCTTGAGCATCATAAATATACTATGGTTTTTATTCTTTTACTTTCAATCGTTAGAATGCTTTAGGCACACTAATTAATCTAATCTTTAGGATTATGTATACGTTCACGTGATATAATAATTATTTATAAAAATAAATCGAGGTATGCATTCTCACAACTTTGACCAAACTTTCTTAATGTTAATAATGTGTAATTAATTGTGTACATGTACGTGCGACATAATTCTTGACGCACCAATCGAAGTGAATACACGTAGGCATGACTTGCTTTAGGATAATTTCTTAATTAAAAGCAGTAAAATGAAAAAACACACATATGTTCTATAACACGTAATTAAACATACATACATACATACATATACATACATACATATATATATATATATATATATATATATATATATATATATATATATATATATATATATATATATATATAAAGTCAGATTTGATTAAAGCAACTGTGCTAAAATTACGAAAACCGGGAATGCCTAACACCTTCTCCCATGTTAATAGAATTCCTTACCCGGTCTTCTGGTTTTGAAAACTTTAAAACATAGTCAATTTTCCTCGATTAGGGATTTAAAATAAACCGATGACCTGGGACACCATATAATTATCCCAAGTGGCGACTATGATTTGATAAAATAATTCCATTTCAATTATTTTCACTTTAATTTGAAAACTACCTATCCCCCTATCAAGAAAAAGGAGGTGTGACAACAGTGTTGTTAAGAGTTTGTGGTGTGATGGTATTCTAAGGACCTCTGTTGTCTATTCTCTTGTTCCATTCGGTAAGCTTCTTTTCATTTCTTTATAATTCCATTATTTTTCTGCTTATTACTCGTGCACGTTTAAAGTGAGTATGTTATAATAGCCTCTTCACTACCTCGCCGAGGTTAAGCTCAATTCTTACTTAGTACATGGGGTCATTTGTACTAATACTACACTTATGCACTTCTTGTGCAAATCTTGGTGTTAGTCCCAGCCTGTATTAAGAAGGTGATTAACTTAGGCCTTTTCTAGGAGTATTGATGTAATGTTGCTTGGCATTCTTCCTATATCTATTTACTATTTGTTGTACCAGACAATATTGTACTTTTCTCTGCAGACTTGTACTTAGTATTCCTTGTGGATCATGCACTTGTGACACCAAATCTTTGGAATAAAGTTAAACAACATTTGATTGTAGCCTTATTATGAAATTATGAGATTTCACACTTTATCCTTATTATGAAGCTTTTAACTATTAAGCTGCTTTGATTATTATGGCTAATATTGGCTAGACTAGCAAGTGATGTTAGATGCGAGCACGACCTCGTGGTTGGGATTTTGATCCATGGCAAGTTCGTATTAGAGACTTAGGTTGCATAGGTCTCACGAATCTTATGAATCCTTGAAAGAGTCTTAGGATCTATACATGGACGTCTATACTTGTCAAGGCTTTATGAAGCTTCATTTTCTTTCTTTGTGATGCAATTTTGTTCTATCATTATGTTTGAAACTTTCTCTCTTGCTCTCTCGGAGATGGTGAGGACACGTGCTTCGTCTGTAGCTGATCAGGAACTGGAGACTTAGATTACAGCCACTATCAGGGGTAGAGTTCAGGGCAAGGTCAAAAGTGGAGGTAGATCTCAGCCTAGAGCACATATAGTAACACCCGTAGTCGAGCCCCAGGTAGAATAATATGATGAGATTCCAATTTAGATAGAGCTATGACTAGATCAGGCCTCACATGGGTTTATTTCTACCTTAATGCTTCAAAATGCCTTAGTCTGCATAGTTGTATTTACGAGATTGGCTCAAGCTAGTGTGTTTCCCGTGGCACCAGTCACTTCTTTGGCTGGGGGAGGAGTTTAGAATACACTACTCATCCCCCAAAGTAGATGGCCCATGGTTGTTAAACCTTGGGAGTCTACTAGTTGGGGTGGTTTGGCCTATTATTGCTTTACAACCTGGGGACAGGCTTACGATGTCAGCTAATGAGCTGCAGAGGTTGGACAGGTTCATAGAGTTATTTCCCACACACTTTAGCAGTACAAAATTAGTGCATGCCTAGGATTTCTTGGACCGTTGCCATGAGATTTGTGCAACCTAGGACAAGTTGAGTTCAACAGAGTGAATTTCCCCATCTTTTAAATGCATGGTCAACGAAAAGATGGTGGAAGGTATAAGTTGTGCAGGCTAGGGGGATCACCTCCTCTCATGCTGACTCATTTTTTGTAGTTGTTCTTGGAGAAGTTTATTCCTCTCACTTAGAGAGATTAGTTGCATAGCCAGTTCAAGTGCCTTCACTAGAGTAGCATGATCGTTTCTCAGTATGAGACTACATTTGTTGATTTATCTTGCCAGGTACCTATCTTGATCCTTAGTGAGAGGGAGAAGGTGCGAAAGTTCATAGAGGGTCTTACATATGGTATCAGACTTCAGATAGCTAGAGAGGCCGAGATGGACATTTTTTTTCACTCAAGTAGTGGAGATTACCAAGAGGTATGAGTGTATAGAGGCCAGGCGAGGGAGGCAATCACTGCTAAGAGGCCCCGCCATTTTGATGGATTCAGTAGTGCTTTATCAGGAGACAGGGGTTCCTTTGGTATGGGCTGTTCTATGAGACTGGTATAGCTAGCAGTACAGACCATACATGGTACATCAGGTAACCATAAGAGTTATGGACCTCCTTCGTAACATCCATCATTTAATGAACCTATATCTTCCATTAGTATACCACCATCTCAGAGCTACTATAGTGGTCATTCGGGTCATTAAGGACAACCTCAAATTCAATAGTTACACAAGTTGGTGAGTTGCTTTGAGTGCAAAAATGTGGGTCATGCATCGAGGTATTTTTTTAGATTGCATAGTAGTATGCCACATTAGGCTAATCATGCAATAATTTTGACAGTTGTTGCTTCACCACCCGCTCAGTCAGCTATAGGCAGGGGTCAGGTATCCCAAGATAGACAATCAATTAGAGGTAGAGTCTTGTAAATAAGAGATCATCGTAGAGATGTAGGATATGTTGCTGGGGCTCAGTCTCGTTGTTATGCATTTTCGGGTATACTTAAAGTGGAGCACTTGATGTAGATGTTACTGGTATTGTCTGAGTCTATCGTATAGATTCTTCCATGTTGTTTTATCTGATTTCTACATATTCAAATGTGTCTTCATATTTCGCATCGCACTTGAGTATGCCTCGTGATTATCTTGATATTCCTATTTTGTGTATACACCGGTTGGAGATTCTGTGGTAGTTAAATAGGTGTACCAGTCTTGTGTTATTACTATTAGTTGTTTTTATAATATAGTTATTCTTATATTGCTGGATATTTTGGATTTTGAGGTCATTCTTGCAGTGGATTGGTTGTCCCCGTATCATGCTATCTTGGATTTCCATACAAGGTAGTAACTTTAGGCATGCAGGGGTTGCCTAGATTAAACTAGAGAGTGACCCTCAATCATTCCACTAATAGGGTGGTTTCATTTTTGAAGGCTTGGCATATGTTTGAGAAGGGGTATCTAGGGTATTTGGCTAACATACAGGATTCTAGTGGGGGAAGGGGATGGGGTTCTCTTATGGATTTCGTACCGGTTGTGAGAGAGTTTCCAGAGGTATTTCCTGTGGATTTACCGAGCATGCGACCCGATAAGGATATTAACTTGTGCATTGATTTGGTTCCAGACACTTATCCTATTTCTATTCCGCTATACCGTATGGCTCCAACTAAGTTGAAGAAATTGAAGGATCCGTTGCAAGATTAGCTAGACAAAGGATTCATTAGACTTAGTATTTTACCTTGGGGTGCACCAGTGTTATTTTATAAGATGAAGGACGGATTGATGGGGATGTTCACTATCAGTAGTTGAACAAAGGTTACCATCAATAATGAGTATTCGTTGCCTAAGATTGATGATTTGTTTGTCCAGCTTCAGGGTGCTAAGATATTTTCCAAATTGACTTAAGATCGAGCTAATATAAAGTGAATATTAGGGAATCAAATATCTCTAAGACCACTTTTAGTACCACTATGGTCAATACGATTTCTTAGTGATTCATTTAGGTTGAGTAATGCTCTAGTTGCCTTCATGAACTTGATGAAGCGAGTATTAAAGCTTTATTTGGATTCCTTTGTAATTGTTTTCATTGATGATATTCTGCTTTACTCTCGTAGTAGAGAGGAGCATGATATTGTATGTCACACTTTGAAGGATTGTCGGCTCTATGCAAATTCATCGATGTGTGAGTTTTGGTTGGACATAGTTACCTTCTTGGGTCATGTTGTGTAATATGGTGGTATCAATTTGGATCATAACATAATTAATTCACCTTATACTCCAATTGCTATCCTTTTATCTCACAATATTCCCATACCCCAATATCACTCATACATGCAAGATAATTAATCCTTATACCCATGAACCCACTTGTTAATAAATTATTTTAATAGAAATTTGAAAATTTAAATATTAGGGCTCAAGTCGATCTTTGATGCTCGTACTTCACTTGCTGACAGTTCAAACACCCAGCCACATACTTCATAATATCCTTCTTCATTCTTCTTCACCAATAGTGGTGCCTCAAATCCCGGTATATCGTCGTGCCTAGATGAATGGAATACCCCGAACTGCGGGCCTCCTCAAGAATCAACTCAAACAATCCATCCACATTGGGCACACAAATTCAACCCTGCATTTGTAACACCTCATCAACTCCAACGGTAACCTCATTGGCTCACCGTGGTGCACTGTCATAAGGACAAGCAAGTGTGATCATCATATGTATGCACTTTGATGTGCTTAAACAAAGATGAACAAGAAACCACACAAGTAGGAACCCGACAAGGCTCCGAAACATCAAACCTCATGAACCGATTGGACAAAACACCTGAACATCCAATGCTTACAGCCTCTCTCCAACTAGAATAAAAGTAAGACTCTTCATGTTATCAACCTCCCTACTCAAAGCATTTCACCATATTGGCCTTCCTGGGATGATAAAGAATGATGATATCATAGTCCTTTAATAGCTCTAACTACCTCTATTGACTAAACTTTAGATCCTTTTGCATATACAAGTGTTGCAGAGTCATGTGATCTGTGAATACCTCACAAGACACGCGTAGAGATAGTGCCTCAAAATCTTCAATGCTTGAAGAACGGCTGCCAACTCTAAATTATTTACTAGGTATTTCTTCTCACATGGATTCAACTGCCTCGAAGAATAAGATATCACTCCACTTTCCTTTATAAATACACACCTTTTGTCAATCAATGAAGCATCACAATAAGCAATATAAGAACACCATGCTAAAGGAAAAACCAGAACTAGAGTTGTGGTCAATGCAGTCTTGAGCTTCTAAAAGCTCTCCTCACACGCATCAGACCACTTTAATAGGGTAACCTTTTGAGTTAATATGGTCAATGTGGTTGCAATGGATGAAACCCCTCCACGAAATAGCGATAATACCGGGCCAAGCCTAGGAATTTTTGGGTCTTAGTAGAAGAAGAAGATCTGGCCAACTCTAAACTGCCTTGACCTTCTTTCGATCCACCTTAATCCCCACCCAAGGCAACACCTGGCCCAAAAACGTCACCGAATGAAGTCGAAACTCACACTTGGAGAATTTAGCATATAGCTTCTTTTCTCTTAAGGTTGCGAGCACAATCGTTAGGTGTTGCTCATGATCCTTTCGGCTGGGAGAAGATACCAATATGTCGTCTATGATCATGATGATAAAGAATGAAAATATGGCTGGAAGACATTGTTCATCAAGTTCATAAATTTTGCTAGAGCATGGTCAACCTGAACATCACCAAAAACGCATAGTGACCATAGCGAGTCCTGAAGGTCATCTTCGGAATGTCTGAAACCTGAATCTTCAACTGATGATACCCATATCTTAAATCAATCTTCAAGCATACTAGAGCCATCTTTCTTCTTCATAAATAGAATTAGAGCACCCCAATTAGAGACACTCGATCGAATGAAACCCCTATCAAGAAACTCTTGAAGTTGTTCCTTTAATTCCTTCAACTCCTCTGGTTCCATATGGTATGGTAGAATTGAGATAGGTTGAGTGCCCTATACTAGGTCAATAAAGAAATTGGTACCCCTATCGGGTGGCGCACCCGGTAGGTCTACTGGAAACATATTTCGAAAATCTCTAACTATCAGAACTGACTCAACGGTAGAAGTTTCAGCAATCACATCCCTCACAAGGGATAGATGTTCTTTACACCCATTCTCAACTATTCATCATGCCTTCATAAAAGACACCACCCTACTAGGAACATAATCCAATGTAGTTCACTCAACCACAGAAACCTTGACACAACCAATGTACATGGTGTGACAATTCATATTTGCGTGATAGAGCGACAACCAATCTATGCCTAATATCACGTCAAAATACACCAAACATAGGAGCAGAAGGTCAACAATGGTCTTACAATCCCTAATAGTGACCTAACATGGTCTATAATATTAGAATATGCTAAAGGCACAACCAGATATACAAAGGCACTAGAAATATAATGATATATATCTAAATATGGAGCAAAGTACGATTACGCGTACGAATACGTGGAACATAGATCAAGAAAAATGGATGCATCCTTATGACAGACTAGAAAAATACCTGTAATGACAGTATCTGATGTGATAGACACGGACCCTACCCAAAAAAGCATAGCAAAGAGCCTAGCCTCCCCCTCTAGGGCGACCTCTACCTGTTTGACCTCCACCCATAGTTTGCAATGCAGGGGGAGTGGAAACTGGAGCAGCAACCATGGCATATGACCCTTGTAGACTCTGTGGAATCCATGGAGCCTATGGAGGCGCACCCTCCTAAGTTTAGGACAGTCTCTCACTATATATCACTGCACTCAAAATAACCTCTCAATGGCATAGTTGTTGAAACTAAATCTGACCAAGTCGGATAGACTAACCGTTGAAGGCACCTTGTGCTGGAGGTGCACTAGAAAGTAGTTAATGGATCGATCTGAGACCTTGGAATGGCTGGAGCACTATGAGTAGCTAAAAGTGCAGAATGAACTGGTCGATCCACAAAACCTCTATCATGACGAGCTTAATATGCACTACGGGAACCACAAAATCCTCTAGAATCTCGAGGCCTCTTGGCCTCTTTATCTTCCATATCCTAGAGCATATATGCTCCATTCTCTGAGAAATCTCTGCAATATACTGAAATGGAGTATCGGCCTCCAGCTCCCAAGCTATGCTGAATCTAAGACCATAAATGAGCCCCTCAATAAGTATGTGGACTTGCTCTCTGACTATAGAAACCAAAGCAGGTGCATGACGAGACAACTGGCTATTTCTTTATTGATTTCTTTTGTAGAAAGACTTAAGTTTATTTCTTGAACCAAAAATTTGAAGCATTTGTTGCTTTTAAAAATTTTAAAGTACTTGTTAAAAAAACATACTATGAAATTAAAGCATTAAGATCAAATAGAGGAAGCAAATTCACTTCAAAATAATTTAATGACTTTTATCAGTCTCAAGGAATTCGTCGCCCCCTAATGGTACATTTTTCACCCCAAATAAAATGGAGTTGCAGAGAGAAAGCGCCGAATGATTCTTAATATGACTATATAAATGTTGAAAGCTAAAAGTATTTCTTTTGCAGCTTATTTAAACAACAGGTATCCAACAAGAAATGTTAGATATCAACCCCTCAAGAAGTATCAAGTGAAAGAAAGCCAACTGTCAAGAATTTGAGAATCTTTGGGAGCAAAGCCTATGCTCATGTGCCACAGCAAGGGAGAGAAAATCTTGACGATCGAAGTGTCAAGCATGTGTTTTTTTGCTATAATACAAGTTCAAAAGGCTATATAATATACAACCCAAGTAGTCGTATGGTGGTGGTAAGTAGTGATGTTGAATTTTATAAAGAAACGACATGGAATTGGGAGGCTAATCAGGAAAGCACTTCATATGATTTTCATTTAGACTTAGGTAATAAAGATGATCCAAAGACCGTGAAGCCTATTTAAGATGTAACTCCACCTCTTCACCAACTAAAAGTGCATCTCCTTGTTCTCAAGAAAGTTCAAATGAACACCTGCAAAGGATAAGAAGTATTCAAGAGCTCTATGATAGCATAAAATAAGCTACTGATTTTAATTTTTTAAATTGTGTCTTTGTTAATATTGAACCAATGAACTTTGATGAAGCTGTTATAGATAAAAGATATTGACAAACCATGCAAGAGGAGATCAAGTCAATGGAGAAGAACAACATTTAGGAGTTAATAACTCTTCCCAAGGGTAATCGCGCAATTGGAGTGAAATGGTATAAAAGATAAAGAAGAATAGTGGTAGAGAAGTAGAGAAATACAAGGGAAAACTTGTAGCTAAAGGTTATAAGAAAAGGCAAGGCATTGACTAGGACAAAATTTATGTACCCATTGCCCGCATGGAGACGATTCGTTTGCTGATCTTTTTGACAGAATAAATAAAATGGAAGATCCATCAACTGGACATCAAGTCAGCCTTCTTGAATAGTAATCTTGAAAAAGAAGTCTATGTTGATCAACGATTGTGCTTTATGGTCAAAAACCATGAAGATAAAGTGTTGCGATCGAATAAGTCTTTATATGGAATGAAGCAAGCCTCACGGGCATAGAATAGTTGCATCTACAAGTATTTTCCAGATAATGAGTTTACTTATTGTCCCCATGAATATGTTCTTTACCTTCAAGTTCATACTGATGTAGATATCTTGCTTATTTGTCTTTATTTTGATGATCTTATTTTACAGGTAATAACCCAAGTTTGTTTGAATCTTTTAAAGAAAGATATGTCCCATGAGTTCGAGATGACGTATGTAGGGCTCATACTAAGGCCTAGAAGTGACGCAGATGGAGGATGGAATTTCCATCTCTCAAGAAAGTTATACAAAAGATATATTGAAGAAGTTCAACATGCTTGATTGCAACCCCGTGAACATACCAATGGAGAGTGAAACAAAATTGTCCAAGTTTGATGGAAGAGACAAAGTGGATCCCATATTTTAAAATTTCTTGTGAGAAGTTTGAGGTACTTAACTTGTACTAGTCTAGATGTACCCGTTGTAGTTAAAGTCGTAAGTCGCTTCATGGAAGCTCGTACCTCCGCTTACTTGAAAGTCGGTAGAAGAATTCTTTGTTACCTAAAAGGTACGATTGGCTTTGTGCTATTTAACTCTTCTTCTAGCTATTTTAACATTAAGGGATTTTTATGAGAGTTATTATGTGGGAGATATTGATGATCGAAAAACCACAAATGACTTTGTGTTTTTCTTGAGTTATTTTGTTATTTCTTGGAGTTCAAAGAAAAAATCCATTGTTACTCTCTCGACTTGTGAAGTTTAATATATAGCAACAATATCCTGTACATGTGGTGTTAGAAGATTGTTAAAGGAGCTCAATTTACCACAAATTAAAGCTACAGATATTTGAATTGACAACAAATTCGCAAATGCACTTGCAAAAAATTCGGTGTATCATGATCGAAGCAAGAATAGATATACAAGGTATCACTTCATTAGAGAATGCATTACCAAGAAGGAAGCAGAGCTCAAATATGTAAAGTCTCATGATCAAGTTGCGGATATCATTACAAAGCCTCTCAAGTTTTAAGATTTTCAAAGTTTCAGATCAAGACTTGAATGAAGAAGAAATCAAAATCACAAGAGTTATTTGTGAAATCCATCCAAATAAATAAAGAAAGGAAGAACGAAAGATGGAAACAAGTTGCAGAAAGCAAGTTGGGCGGCGGAAAGATTTGCTTTGCAAATTGTTGAAGGAACCAATCTGATTGGTTAGTTTTGGTGGAAACTTTGCTTATAAAAGGAAGTGTTACATTTCAATTTAAATAACCCAAATCACAAAGAGCGCAATAGAGCGTTATAATGACCCGATCGGTCATTTTGAGCTTTAGCGTTCTATTCGGTGGTTAAAACTTTGAATAGCCTCATATTATGTATAATGACTTGTGTGTATGGTTTATTTCATTTTTTAAGTGGTTCGAGATTCATTTGGAAGAATAATTCTCAATTTAGAAGCTCTAAGTTGGAATAGTTGACCAAATTGGGTTTTTAATTATTCCAATAAGTTTGCATGATGATTTTGGTTATATCCACAAAGTTTAGTCAAATTTCAATGAGTTTTGGATAAGTTTGGATTATATAGTGATTGTTTTTTTTTCCGGCGTCAATTTGAGCGTAAAGGTTACTATATTGAGAAAATGGCATTTGATTCATGTTTTGACTAATCATTATATATATATATATATATATATATATATCATAATTTTTGAATTATAGCAATTGAAATCATAAATTTTTGACATTGTATGAGGAATTTATGGCCATTTTTCTAAGAAGTGGGTTGCTAAATTTTTCAAATTAATTACAACATTACCACTAAATTCATATTTAAAAATTTACACAATTTTCAAGTATTGAAACCAACATATCTCCTTTATTATAAGGTCATGAAGTGATTCAAAAGTCCAACTTCACTGAAATTTCACAAGAAATTTACTGGAGGCATCAAATGTGAGTTTTGGGATCATTTGCACAAGAAACGAGGCAGAACAACTGGGCGTTTTTTGGCTATTAATGTTGACGGAGTTTTCCTCATCTTGAAAATTTGGGATTGAGAGAATTCAAGGATGTTCTTCAGGTTTCTTTCATCTGGTAAGTAGTTTCTACTAAATTTTGATTAATTCTGTGATTCCATCTTCGTTTTTAGCATTTGATTTATGATTTCAAAGGAGAAATTGGGAGTTTTTGTCTAAAAAAATTTAAAGTGATACCTTGAATTTTGAACACCAATTCGTAGTAGAATTTGAGTGAAATAGTATAATTGGACTCGTAATGTGATGGGTTATCAGATTTTATGAATTTTGTAGGGTTTCGAGGGGTAGGACCGGGTTTGATTTTTTGGCTGACTATGGGTAAATGTATAAAGATTCGGCCTTTATCTATTGAGCATTTTTTCTATGGCATTATTTAATGATTTTGAGTTGATCTTGGCTAGTTTCAACCATTCGGAGGATAATTTGAGCAGGATGGAGCTTCTAGTGTGTCGATTGGGCTTGTCTGAGGTAAGTATCTTGCCTAACTTTGTGTGGAAAAAACTACCCCTTAGATTTGGGTTGATTATGCTATTTGTGTTATGTGAAGAGCGTGTATGCAAGGTGACTAGTGGGTACACGGGCTATAAATGGTGTTTGATCGGTTTAGATAATCTAGACTCCTTACATGCCTGTAATTGAATTATCATAACATATAATGTCTCTCATTGTTAATCTACTCTTACATACTTTATTTGAAGTTGTTAACACTTGCAATACCTCTTGCTTGTTATTTTGCTCTTATATGTTTTAGTTGAAGTTATTGCCTTTCTTATTATCTTTTTACCTCTTAATTATTTAATTATTTTTTATTGAAGTTGTTATTTCATGGAACATCATCTGTTGATTTGTTACTATTGAAGTTTTAATAGCCGTTAACACATTTAGGCGAAGGCTTTAATTGTTGAAATACCTTTTATTGTTGAGCATTCTCATTCATATTGTTATTGTTTAAATTCTTGAAACATTGTTGTTGCCCCATGAGCTATTTGTTGTGAAGATATTGATGTTGTTGATTTTGTGACAAGTTGTGGCATATGGGTACTTGTCGTGCGAGCTGTGATTGTGTTGTGATATTGATACGAATGCGGTGGTATAAGGCTAAGGGTCGATACACATGCTGAGATAAGGTGGTCTTAATATATATGTTTCTAGTAGAGGAACTACTTGAAGCCATGTGGTGAGATTAGGTGGATTAAAAAGCATGTAGCTATTTCAAAAAAAAAATTAAAACTAAATGTAAGGCTCACACGGTGATATACGGAAAGATTGTGATTAAAATTGTGAAATGTGAATACGAGGTGTTACCTCGATTATTATTTTCACCGTACATTCCATACTGGAACAACTTGTTGATTTGAACGGTCATTGCTCTTCCTTCAATCATTCATCCGTATTTTGATTGTGTTTGGATATTCATTGTTATCTTGGTATTGGAACGTTGTTATTTCTTGTGTGAGTCATACATTTCAATAATTTGTTGTGTTTGCTTTAATATGCCAATTTGTGCTTCGATTATAACTTGATGAATTGATTGTCAGTGTGAGTCATTATATCATATTTTGTTGAGTTATTGGTAACATTATAGTTTAAATAAAAGAATTATTAACATTCTTCATTCTATGTGCATCTTAATTAGAACTCGTTATCTCACTCGGTGCCTTATTATTCTAGATGATTATCGCACTTTCACTATAATTAGGTTCTCAAATTATACTCTATCGCCCTGTTAGATCTTTACCTTCTTTAAATTGTTGTCGTGTTTTTCCTTAACAAATACTATATTTAATTCGTTAATTTAACATATGTTTTGCTTTGTTTAAAAATGATATTTTTACTCAATTCTTTTGATTTCTACAAAAAACCTATCTTATACTCTATTTCGCACAGATTGTATATTATTATACTTTACTTGATTTCCATAATAAACTCATTATTTCATTTGACACCTTACATTATTCAATATAGTAATTATACTTTATGGTGTCTAAATATATCTTTCGTTCATCTAAATTAATACTTACCACGGTTGCAAAGTAAATGGTAGCACATGGATTTTATCGTGTGAAGGTGATTGTTATTGTGGGTGCGAGATTCCATATGTGTAAGATTTGAAAATTGTGGTCCATGACTTGTGGTTTATGAGGTTTGGTGCCTCAGGGTAATTTTTGTTGTAAGTCCATGAATTGAGAGCGATTTCATTATTTGGGTTGTCATCTGTTTTTCCTTATTTGAGTTTATTTATATCTCATCATTGTTTATTATGGTGTTTCTTTATTACTTGTTTACTACTTTCTTCCATTTATGTTTCTATTACTTCATTGTTGGTTGTAAATTAAGAATTTTTCTATCGTTGGTCTTACGTTGATGTTCTTTTCATTGTTATTTTATGTATATCTTGAACAGGTTTCTATGTCTACTACGTGTCTTAACCTATCCTCGTCACTACTCTACCGGTTAGGCTTAATACTTACTGGATACCGTTGTGGTGTACTCATGCTATGCTTTTGCATATTATTGTGCAGATCCAGATTTTCTGACTATGTTGTTGAGAGTTGCGTCTTCACGACGGGAGACCTCAAGGTATACCTCTTGACGTTTGAAGGTCTCGGAGTCACTATCTTACTTCATTATGCTACTGTTAAATTATAATTCAATATAGTGTTGTATTTAAAAATTCTAGTGTGTTTCAGTAGTCCTTATGACTCTGTACTACCATTTTTTAGGAAATGTTAAATTATTGTCTCATTGCGGCTATGGGTGTCATTTAATGGTTTATGATAAATGATTAAATAGTTTAATTCAGTTATTAAATTCGCATTGTGTTAGGCTTACCTAGTCTTAGAGACTAGGTGTCATTACGACATCCTAAGATGAGAAATTGCGGTCGTGACAAGTGTAGAGAGAGTGATCCAGAGATTATAGTCTGTGAGATAAATAGAGAGTGCGAGTAATGATGGCGTCCAAATTCAATATTACAAAGTAAATAGACATGGTCGCATGCAATATAATTTACCCAATTATAAGTTGCGTAAAGCAGAAGAAAATTTTGCAAACCCATTTCGGGACGCTTGTTTAAGTCCATAAAGGGACTGATTCAGGCGGCAAACTGAAGATTGAATCCCACAGAGAACAATATGTAGACGATTAGGTGTGTAAGAGAATTATCACTTACTACGCAATTCCAAACACTTAGAAAGGTTTTGAGAAAATATTTGTGTCTAAATGAGAAAATATAAACTAACCTAGAAAGCAAGTAAAATGATCAATAGTTACTAGCATGGATGGACGAGGAATTACGCCCACGTAAATATCTAATGTATTTCATAACTTCACAAATATGAGCGAGTTTATGTTAATTAGTCTTGGGTAATAATTCTATATTAGCTTCTTCCAAAGACTAAACTTCCTAATTGAATTAGCATTAAAACAATTAAGAGAGTAAGCACACCAAATATTGCTACAAGTACTTCAATCTTATATCTAGGTAGAATTTATAAAGTGAGAGTTAAAGCCTCAAGTTCTTGTTAATTAATCTTTTTCAACCCCAAATTATCTTTTTCAAAATTAATTCGAAGTAAATGGGTGAGTCATAGGCTTAGACAATCCTTTTGGAAACACTAAAGAAGAAGAATAATTAAAAAAACAAAACTCACTTCATAATAAAAAACATTTAGTACATAAGCACAACAAGATATTTAATCCATATTTTAAATATGAATATTCCCATAAAGAAGATTCATGTTCTGGGAAAACAAATACTACACACTTAGATATACACTACAAAACAAAGAAATGAAGAAATAAACATTAATTGATGAGAAACTCTCAACCAAAATCTTCAAATCTTCAAGATCCAAGTGTGTGTAAGAACCCTAGCTCCAAAACTTGTGTTCTCTAATCAAGAGACTCCAAAATACTTCAAAGGTCTGCCAAAGATGCCAAAGATGCCAAAGATGTATTTCCAATCAGCTAGCTTGTGTATTTGTGTATTTAGGATGGAAATAATGTGAATTGTCAAAAGTGCCCAGAATTGAAGACTGTTTATCACACCTGCGAAATAATCCTCGCATATGTGGTTCTGCAGATGCGAATATATTCTCGCAGGAGCGATATTTGGTGAACAATATTTACTCCATAGATGTGGACATTTTCAAGCAGAAGTGCGATAGCTTATGCGGACATCAAGTGCAGAAGCGTATCCGCAGAAGCGATTTCTCAATCTTATATGCGATCCCATCAAAGGTTTCTTAATTCCACTGATGCTTCCTTTTCCTTGTAGATGCGAGGTCGCATAAGTGCACAATGTTCCGCAGTTGTGGAATCACTAAAGCAATTTGCATTTGTTTTACTTTTTTATTCTCAATTCCGCTTCAATTTAATTCAACTCTCTTCATGGCTTAATTTACTTGAAAATTTTGCAATACACACCATAAACAACTTCATCTCATAATTAACGGATACAAAAACTAAAAAAAGACTAAAATAAATGGTAAAATCACCAGTCATCAATACCCCCAAATTAAAGCTTTTGCTTGTTCTCAAGCAAATCAAAATAAAAAATTCAATGAGGATCTACTATTTAATGCATGATTAGCATATGTATCATTTCAAAATCTTATTCTCCAATTAAGAATAACACTTATGGGTTTGGTTGGTACGAATAATTAGGCTAAAGTATGCGAATTTCAAGCAAATAACTCCATCATTTAAAAACAACTTCAAGAATGCAATGGAGTTTCAAAATAACTAAGTGACGACAATCAAGCCTCAAGAAGTGACTCAAAAGCACTAGTCTACTACAGATGCTCATTTACACAATTTGAAATATATCAATGTCACCAATCCATGAAAATCCATGTGCCCTCACAAGAAAGATAGTCCCAAGTTCACCATATGTGAAATAACAACATATGGGACAAATTCACAAAGGCACTCACTCTCAACAACGAATTTCAAGTTACAAAATATCATGTCATAAGCTTGCTCTTATTTTAATTTGCCACATATTCAAGAATATTCGGTTAGAGATCCCATAAGGACTATTTAAACTTGTAATGTAGGTTTAGGGAAGGATATGATAAACATTTTGGATACAAGTGACTACCCCCTCCTTGAACACTACTCATATTTTTCTTTCTTTTGGACTTTTCTTCTTTTTAAATCACATATCCCTTATTAACATCTAATTACCAACATAGAACCACCTTAAAGTACCTCTCAACGCTCCATTTTATACAACTATTTTCTTTTAGAGCTTGAGTACCTTCATAAATATAACTTTGAGGTATATGTTTCTATACACAATGTACATTTTCACCATTTCCCAATTAATACCAACACTCCCAGCTTAGGCTTTTAGCCTCATAGGGACATGTTTAAAAGAGGAAATTATTTTATAAAAGGATAAAAGTTTGTAATGAGGTAGCCAAAAAAGAGGTTAACGACTCAAATGGGGTAAACTAATGATAATAATTATGCAATAATAGGCTCGAAAGGCTAAATAGGCTTTTTCAAATATCACAAAGAATGCCTAAGGTCATCCCTCCAACAAAACATAATTAACATAAGCATTGAAAGACCAACGGGGCAAGTTCTAGATGATAAAATAAACAATTAATTATTTTAACAAGAACTAACACACATGACACATGAACTGATAAAGACGATCAATTTCACTTCTTAATAAGAACAATTAGAGCAATATCATGCCAATTAGTGGGCGAAGAGCCAGCTAAAGAGCCAAAAAGATATTTCAAAAGTTATTCTTCCTCATGCAACATACATTTTAATTTACAACAAAAATTTAAATGGGTATTCTTAATTCACACTTCACATATAAGAGACTAATTTTATTAGTACCAAACATTCCAAACGCCTCCACATAATAAAACAAGACTAATTCCTTTAAGAAAATTGTCACACCATCCATCATAGGGAAAAGTTACCCGGTTCAACACATAAAGATTCCTCGAAAAAGAATATTTGGATAAAGAAAACCCAAAAAAAATTATTGAAAAGTATAATACTACTAAAGAAATAAAAACTAAAAAAAGTAAAAAAACTAGAGAAAATAAAATAAACACCAAAGGAATAAAAGTAAAATAACTAAAAACTACTAAAGAAAATAAAATAATAAAAGCAACTAACACTAAAGGAATAAAAAATAACATAAACTAAAAACTACTAAGGAAAATAAATAAGTTGATAAAAATAAAATAGAATAACAAAAGCGACTAATACGCAAGTATATCCCATCACAACTACATTTGGCAAAGGTACAAGATAAATAATAGTAAAATAAGTCTGACAAGGGAACACAATATCAATACAAAAGTATAATCCCTACAAGAGCACAAGTTAAGCATCAATGTACAAATAAATTATATTCCCTAAAGCCACCCCAACTAAAAATACTGTAGTGTCCTCACTGCACAATAACAAGATAAAATAATAGTAGTTTGAGGGTCTCCGTGAGGTCTGCATCAGACAAGAAGACTCCGACAAAGGCTAATCGCTGCCGTGGAGAGCTCCTAGACTCATCATAATCAATAGCATCAGTATTATCATCAGCAACATTCGAAATGAATAAGTACTCTTCAATAGCGTCTTTGTCCCCGACCGGCATCTTTCTATTTGGCTACCCCCATTTGAAGATGGCCTTGATGCCTCTCAACATCTTTATCATTAACGTCCTCTTAAACTCATTTCTCTCTTTCTCATATTTAAAGTCTTTCTAAAGATCTACATGTGCCTTGGCCATGTTGCCATAGACTGTCTCGAGTCTGCAAACAAAAGCTGACAACTTTTCATGAGACTCTACCTACTTTTTCTAGGAATCTAGGTAGCTCTTCATTTCTTCCCAAGTAAAATATTCAGGCCTAGGATAAGGGTGTGAGGGTCCACTGTGGAGCTGTGACACTACGTCACAAATAGCGCCAAGTTGTGATTTCAACATCCCAAATGGTCCCTCAAGAAATGCTCCATATGAGGATGCCTCTTATTACTATTTGTTGCACTACCCTCACCCGTTACTCTCAATGTATGAAAGGGTTTGTCTGTTGGTAACAATTGATCAGTGTTACATACATCATTATCTGCCCATCGGCATAACTCTATAATCAGTGAAGGAAACATCAAGCCTGAACTATCACATGAAAATACTTTTTCAGCTCCTAAATGATATGATAGCTGACATTCACATGAATGTCTTCGAGTCTGCATGCGACCATCAGGGACTTGCCATATGAAATATCCGAAAAGTTGTCGTATGGTAATACTTTGTTGCAGATGATGAAAAGCACATTTAGGCCTCAACTATCAAATCTATGGAATTCAAACCTTTTCTCTTGCTCACCGACTTTTCTCTCATGCTTGCAGGATATAGTTTAGAAACTAGCCAATCTTCGTTTGAGAAATGATCCTTTTCTCACACCAGTTCAAGTGGATGGTCAGGAAGCCCTAGAATATCATTGATCTGTTCGGTCCAAAATCCCATTGTTTTGCCTTTTATGGTGAGTTGTGGGTCGTCAAATTTTATACACTTAAGGTTTGCGTAAAACTCACGAAGACACTCCTCATTGGCCTTGCACGGAGTAGGCATGAAACAAGACTAGCCAATGGTCTGCAAACGACCAAAAAAATTTGGAAGTAACTCTGCCAATTTATCCTAGGAGATCCCCTTTTCAAGAACAATCTTTTTTTTGAGAAGGTTGTCATAATATCGGCGGTAACAATCAGGATACATGAAGCGTTCATTGTGAAATTGTTCCTACACAAATTCTCCCTCAATTTCATAAATTAAAGTCACGTTATCGTTCAAGTTTAGGTCTGTTTTTAAGGTTTAAAGTGCCTTAAAATAAAAAATAAAAAAACAAGTCAGTAGGGAATTATAATCATGCAATATGATGACCCAAAAGGTCATCACTCATTTTGAAAGTAAATTCTATATTCCAAGGCCTTTAAAATCTCTTTTTGTCTCACCTCGATTTGCATGCGCAGTCAGAGCGCGTTTCCGCAAAACTTTTATGTGAAAACTAAGTGAAATAAAGAATTTAACTTTTTAAAATTGGATAAAATTGACTTTGGTCAACATTCTTGGTAAACGGACCCATACCCATGATCTGACGGTGTTGTAGGGTCCATAGTAAAATTGGGACTTAGCCTTCGAGGTCCCAAGCCCGAGAAATAAACTTTAAAGAAAATTATTCATTGGAAAATATAAATGTTTTTAGAAGTGAATTGATGCATTTTCTTGATGGTATCAGGCTCGTATCTTGCTTCCAAATCCCGATGTAAATTTGAAATAATAATTAAGTTGAATCAATAAAATTTGGTAAAGAACGGAGTTGGTTTGGTATAAAATGGACCTATTGTTGAGAAAATAGTAATTTTGATGTTCTTGAGTGATTTCATGAATTTGAGGTTTAATTCATAGTTATTGATGTTATTTTGATTGTACGAGCAAGTCCATATTATGTTTTTGAACTTGCGTGCATGTTTGATTTAGCGCCTCGAGGGATTGGGTGAGTATTGGATAAGCCACAGAGTGAAATTCGACATAGGAAAGGTTATTGGTATCTGGTATTTTTTTCCCAGGCCTCTGATCTCGCAATGGCGAGCTTAGCCTTTCCACTTGTGAAATTCTCAGGCATGGGAATTGCGACCAAGGTATTGCAAATGCAATCCTAGCCTGGGCAACCCTTGGTTGAAAATGTTCTATCGCAAATGTGATGTCGCAACCCGATTGTTCTCTCGCAAATGCAAAGGTAACATGTCCTGAAGGGTTCGCAATTGCGAACATTGGTCGCAATTGCGACATTTGCAACCAGTTAATTAGGACTTGGACACAATTTTCTTAAATTTTCGAACTCCCCCAAACCCTAAGCTCTCTTAAGCGATTTTCTATAGAAAAGTTCTTCTCCAAATCGATTGATATCATTTCCAACTCGTTTTCTTTAATATATAACATCTTTTTACATGATTTCATCTCAAAATCAAGGGTTTCATGGGGAAAATTGGGTGTCTGGGTAGAACTTAAGATTTTTAAATTTTAGGGATTTGGATGTCGATTTGAGGTCCAATTTCAAAACAAATTAAATATTTGAGTTTGTGGGTGATGGGTAATCCAGTTTTGGTTCAAACTCGGGTTTTGACCATATAGACCTGGGGTCGATTTTTGACTTTTTGGAAAAATCTTTAGAAAACCTATTTTCATGCATTAGAATTGATTCATTTAGCATTTATTGATATCGTTAAGTAAATTATGGCTAGATATAAGCGAATTACTGGTGGAAACATGAGGTAAAGCGATAGTTGAGGCTTTAATTGTGATCGTAGCATTGGTGTAAGTGTTTGATCTAACCTTAGCTTGAGGCATTAGAAGTTGTGTCTTATTTGCTATGTGTTAAATGTTGAGTACGACGTATAGGCATGGTGAAAAGTATATATACGTCAGTGTAAGGCACGCTCGTGAGTTTTATACTGTGATTAATGTGACTTTGTTTCATATTGCTCATGCTTTATATGATTATTTCTATTGTTGAAAAAGGCTTGTGGAAGAATTATTAGTAATTGAGCATTATAGAGTGTTGGCTGAAGTTGAGAAATGAGTTGTGAGGAAACTGTGGGAAAGAGAAGAGGTTTATGATATTGTCTCCCTTGTCAGGATGTTATTGCTTTTTATATTTTCTCCCCTGCTAGGATGTTATTGCTGTTGATATTATCTCCCTTGCCGGGATGTATTACCCATGATATTATTTCCCTTGCCGGGATATTGTTGTTATGCTATTTTTCCCTTGCCGGGATTTTGCTGTGATATTATTGATTCCCTTGCCAAAATTGCTTTGTGATTGTTGCTTGGGTAAGGAAGAGTGTAAAGCACGAAGAGTGATGTCGTGCATGATTTTGAGAGTGTTAATGCATGAATGGTAATATTGTGCCAATATTGTGAGGTAAACGCACAAAAGATGATGTCGTGCCGCATGATGTACAACATTTTTCCATGATATGAGTGATAATGCACGAAGGATAATTTCGTGACATGATTATGTGAGGTAAAATCATGAAGGATAATGTCGTTCTGATTATATTTATTCTCATGGTGAGGACGAGAACAAAATCATGAAGGGTGATGCCATGCATATTATATCGATTCTTATGGTGATCATGAGAGTAAAAGCATGAAGAGTGATGCCGTGCACTTGTTTTTGATTTCTTTATTCTGGCTTACAATTTAATTTTTGTGTTCCTTTCCATTCTTTACTGAGATTTGGTCTGTACATGATATTCCCCGCAGCATGTTTTTTCTTCCCATCTTTAAAATGCTAGCTTCTATCGTTATTACTTGTTGTATATGATATAAATACACAAGTTTATTTAATAGTCTTGTCCTAGCCTCATCAATACTTTGTCGAGGTTAAGCTACGCATTTACCAGCACATGGGGTCGGTTGGGCTAGGCACTTACCAACACATGGGGTCGGCTGTGCTGATACTACACTCTGCATTGTATGCTGATCCCGATGCTACAGCTTTCGAGCCATAGTGAGGTTGCTGCCTACACTCCATGGGGCGACCCGAGGTAGTCCTGCAGGTGTCCACAGGCTTTGGCGTCCCCTTCCTATCTAGTTTTTATTTCTTCTATTCTTTACTATTTCAGAGACAGACATGTATCTATTTTGTTCGGACCCTATTTGTAGTATTCCTAGAAAGTCTGTGAGATTGTGACACCAATTATGGGTAACTTAAGTTTATGGATTTATATAAGTATTATGATTAAATTGTTACATTTCATTCTTCCGCTTTATTAGTTCTGCTATTTTTATAATGATTATTCACAACTGTTAATGGATTAAAAATAGAAAAGGTAAAATATTTTGAATGTTTGGCTTGCGTGGCTTTAACTAGTAGGTACAATCATGACTCGCAATGTTGGAAAATATAGATAATAACAAGTTGGTATCAGAGCTCTGGGTTCCTTAGGTCTCATAACTGACGGACAAGCTTAGTAGAGTTTGAGGGATTGGTATGGAGATGTCTGTATTTATTCCCCAGACGCTATAGAGTTAGGAAAAACTTCATATCTATTATTTTTTGTCGTGCGATTTTGTTCTCTCACTGCTAAATGGCGAGGTCACGTACCGCTTCTTCAGCTAGCGGAAGCTCAGACCGGCGATGGATAAACTACATCTTTAGAATCTTTGTGGAGGTTGGACAGGTTCACCAATCTCTTCACTACTACTATTGGTGGTACATATTCTAAGGATCCTCAAGATTGTTTAGACAGTTTTCATGAGGTTCTTCGGAACATGGGGATAGTGCAGACCAATGGGGTCGACTTTAGTGTTTTCCGTTTATCTAGATCCGCCAATACTTAGTTATTGTTTGGCTAGACCAGTGGTTCATCAGCTTTGACTTGGAATCAGTTTTCTCGTCTATTTCTAGAGAAGTTTCTTCCTATTACTTAAAAGGATAACTATCGGAGGCAGTTTAAGCATCTCCAGCGGGTTTTTATGACTGTAACTCAATATGAGATCATATTCATTGACTTGGCCCATCATACTATTCTTATACATCCCACTGAGACAGAGTGTAAGGAGGTTCATTGAGGGACTCATTCAGCCTATTCGATTCCAGATAGTTAAGGAGACAAGGATCAAGATTTCTTTTTAGGATGCGGATAATATGGCCATGAGAGTTAAGATGGTTCTATCACTGGGGGTGGTTAGGGGTCTGACAAGAGGCCTCGTCATTTGGGCAGGTTTAGTGGTACCTCATCTAGAGGCAGAGATTCTTTTGGTAGGGGCAATTCTTCCATTCCACTTCATTCAGCACTTCAGGCTTCTCACGGTGCTCCAGGTGGTTATGGTTCGCATATGCAATATTCATATCAGTTGCCCTACAGTACACCTCTACTCCAGAGTTTTTAGAGTGGCTATTTAGGCCGTCAGGGTCAGCAGTCTCAGCAGCCGAGGCCTTGTTATACCTGTGGCAATATGAGGCATATTGCGAGATTTTGCCTTCGAGCACAGAAAAACTCTCAATATCAGGATTCCCATGCCATGGTTCACGCACCGAGTGTCCTACCGCCATCTTAGCCAGCTAGAGGTGGAGGTAGAGGTGCTAGAGGTGGAGGTACAAGTGTTAGAGGTGGAGATCGGGTTGTTAGAGCTGAAGGCCAACCATCAAGACGCCATCCCAGAGATGTAATTTAGAGTGGTGGGGCCTAGCCTCGATATTATGCTCTTCCATCTAGGCCTGGGGATGAGGCTTTCGATGTAGTTATCACAGGTATTTTTGTGGTTTGTAGTAGAGATTTTTCAGTTCCATTTGATCGAGGATCTATATACTCTTATGTGTCATCTTATTTTGCACCGTATCTGATCATGCCTACTGATTCTTTGAGTGCTCATGTATTTGTGTATACACTGGTGGGTGATTATATTATGGTATATCATGTCCATTGTACATGTATAGTTGGGTTGGGGGTCTTGAGGCTCGACTTAATTTGTTACTTTTTGGCATGGTTGATTTTGATGTCATATTGGGGATGGACTGGTTATTACCTTACCATGCTATCTTGGACTGTCATGCCAAGATTCTGACATTAGCCTTGCCGGGTTTACCTTGTTTAGAGTGGAGAAGGGCTCCTTGTCATTCTACTCATAGTGTTATCTCATATATGAAGGCTCGGTGTATGGTCGAAAATGGGCGTTTGGCCTATTTTGCATATGTTCGTGATTCTAGTGCCGAGGTTCCTTCTATGGATTTTGTGCCTGTTTTTCGTGAGTTTCCTGAGTTATTTTCTTCAGACTTGCTGGGTATGCCATCCGACAGTGATATTGACTTTTGTATTGATTTAGCTCTAGGTACTCAACCTACTTCTATCCCGCCGTATCATATGGCCCCGCCTTAGTTGAAAGAGTTGAAGGAGCAGTTTCAAGACTAGCTTGATAAATGCTTTATTAGACCTAGTGTCTCACCTTGGAGTGCGTCGGTGTTATTTTTTAAGAAGAAGGACGGATCGATGAGGATGTTTATAGATTACCGACAGTTGAACAAGGTTACAATCAAGAATAAATATCCATTGCCGAGGATTGATAATTTGTTTGATCAGTTTCAGGGTGCCAAGGTATTTTCGAAGATTGACTTAACATCTAGCTACCATCAGTTTAGGAATAGGGAATCCAATGTCCCTAAGATAGCTTTTCCCACTCGGTGCAAACATTATGAGTTCTTGGTGATGTTATTTGGGTTGACAAATGCCCCAGCAACTTCTATGGATTTGATGAACCGGGTGTTCAAGCATTACTTGGATTCTATCGTGATAGTCTTCATTGATGATATTCTGATATATTCCCACAGCCAGGAACAACATGAGTAGCATCTAAGAGTTGTTCTTCAAACTGCGAGATAGTTAGTTATATGCTAAATTTTAAAGTGTGAGTTCTGGTTGAGTTCAGTTGCATACATAGACCCACATCAGCTACATAGATTCGGAGTTTCTTGGTTTTGGCAATCTATTAGCGTCAGTTTGTTGAGGGGTTTTCATTTATTGCAGCCCCGATGACCAGGTTGACCTAGAAGGTTAGCCAGTTTAGGTGGTCGGACGAGTGTGAGGCGAGGTTACAGAAGCTCAAGATAGCTTTGACTACGGCGATGGTGTTGGTTTTTCCCATAGGTTTAGGGCCATACACAGTTTATTATGACGCATCTCATATTGGACCTAGTTTGGTGTTGATGCGGGATGGAAAGGTCATTGCTTATGCTTCGTGTCAGTTGAAGATTTATGAGAGGAATTATCCAGTTCATAATTTGGAGTCAGCATCCATTGTTCACACGCTGAAGATTTGGAGGCACTATTTATATGGCGTGCCATGTGAGGTGTTCACAGATCTCAAAAGTCTACAATATTTATTTAAGCATAAGGAGCTAAATTTGAGGTAGAGAAGGTGGTTAGAGCTATTGAAAGACCATGATATCATCATCTTATATCATTAGGGAAAGGCCAATGTAGTGGCTGATACTTTGAGTAGAAATTTAGCCAGTATGGGCAGTCATGGGTATATTCCGGTCGGTGAGAGACCGCTTGCTTTGGATGTTCAAGCTTTGGCCAATAAGTTAGTGAAGTTGGATGTTTCTGAGTCCAGCCATGTGTTAGCTTGAATAGCATCTTGTACTTCAATATTTGAGCGTATTTGAGATCGGCAGTATGATGATCCTCATTGTGTGTTCTTAGGGACACAGTACAACAAGGTGGTGCCAAGCAGGTTACACTAGGAGATGATGGAGTTTTTAGGTTGCACGGTCGAGTTTGTGTGCCTAATATGGATGGACTTTCGAGAGTTGATTTTAGAGAAGGCGTATAGTTCCCTGTACTCTATTTAGCTAGGCGTCGCTAAGATGTATTAGGATTTGCGACAGTATTATTGGTGGAGGAGGATTAAGAAGGATATTATTGCATATGTCGCATGGTGTTTGAATTATCAGCAAGTAAAGTGTGAGCATCAGATACCTAGTGGTTTGTTTTGGAAGAGTGAGATTCCTGAGTGGAAGTGGGAGCGTATCACTATGGACTTCATTGTTGGACTTCCACGTACTCAGAGGAAGTTCGATGCAATATGGGTTATTGTTGCTAGGCTGACCAAGTCAACGCAATTCATTCTTGTGGCAGTATCCTATTCTTCTAGGAGGTTAGCCTATATCTATATCTAGGAAATTGTTCATATTCATAGAGTGCTTGTGTCTGTAATTTCGGACCGAGGTACACAGTTTACCTCACATTTCTGGAAGGCAATTTAACGTGAGTTGGGCAGACGGGCCAAGTTGAGTATAGTATTTCATCCTCAGATGGACGGGCAGTCCGAGCGTACCATTCAAATTTTGGAGGATAATCTCTGAGCTTCTATCATAGACTTTGGAAGCTCGTGGGATTAATATATAGTTGAGCATCCAAATGGCTCCTAATATGGCTTTATATGGTAGGCAGTGTCGGTCGTCAGTTGGATGCTTTGAGTCGGGAGAGGCTTAGTTATTGGGTACTGATCTAGTACAGAATGCCTTGGACAAGGTTAAGATTATTCAGGATAGACTTTGTACAGCTCAGTCCGGGCAAAAGCGTTATGCCGACCATAAGGTTCGTGATGTAGCATTCATGGTCGGCGAATGGGTGTTGCTTCGGGTGTTGCCTATGAAAGGTGTGATACGATTTGGGAAAAGGGGCAAGCTTATCCCTAAATTCATTAGTCCTTTTGAGATTCTTGATTTGGGTGGGACAGGAGTCTTACAGACTTGTGTTGCCACCGAGTTTATCAGTTGTGCATCCAATGTTTCATGTGTGCATGTTTTGGAAGCATCACAACGATCCATTCCACGTGTTAGACTTCTGCACTGTCCAGTAGAACAAGGACCTGACCAATGAGGAAGTGTCGATAGCTATTCTGGACTGGCAGGTTCGACAGTTGAAATCGAAGACTTTCCCTTCTATTCGTGTTCAGTTGAGATGTCAGCATTTTGAAGCAGCAACCTAGGAGTCTGAGTCCGATATGCGGAGCCAATATCCCCATCTTTTCTCCGACTCATGTAATTTTCTTATGTCCGTTCGAGGAGGAACAGTTGTTTAAAGGTGGATAATGTTATGACCTTTTGAAAGTAAATTCTGTGTTTCAACCCTCTTTTGTATCACCCAATTTGCGTGCTCAACCCGAGTGCGTTTCCGCAAAGTTTTATGTGAAAACTAAGTGAAACAAAGAATTTGGTTTTTAATTTTGAATAAAGTTGACTTTGGTCAATATTGTTCGTAAACGGACCCAAACCCGTGATCCAACAGTCTGGTAGGATCCGTAGTGAAATATGGGACTAGGGCTATGCCCAAAATCTAATTTCACGATCGTAAGCCCAAAAAATGAATTTTTAAGAAAATTATTTCTAAAAAATATAAAGGTTTAAGAAGTGAATTGATACATTTCCTTGATGGTATCCGGCCCGTATCTTGGTTCCGGAGTCCGGTATAAGTTTGAAATAATAATTAAGTTGAATCTGTAAAATTTGCTAAAGATCGGAATTGGTTTGGTATGAAACCGACCTATAGTTCAGAAAATATTGATTTTGATATTCTTGAGTGATTTCTTGAATTTGAGGTTTAATACATAGTTGTTGATATTTTTTATAATTTGATTTCACGAGTAAGTCTGTATGATATCTTGGGACTTGCGTGCATGTTTGGATTGGGTCCCCGTGGGCTCGGGTGTATTTTTGATAGGCTACGGAGGGAAATTGTACTTCGGAAAGGTTGATGGTATCTGAAATTTTTTCCCAGGACTCTGATCTCGCAATTGTGAGATTAGGCTTCGCAATTGCAACGTTCTCAGGCATGGGAATTGCGACCCAGGTGCCGCAAATGCGATCCTAGCCTGGGAAAGCCTTGGTCACAAATGCGACACTTCTATCAGAAATACGATGTCGCAAATGCAACTGTTCTCTCATAATTGCGAAGGCAGCAGGTCCTGAAGGGTTCACAATTGCGAAGCCCGGAAGTGATTAGGACCTCTGCAACCATTGAATTAGGACTTAGACACATTTTTCTTCATTTTTCAAAATCCCTTAAACCCTAAGCTCTTTTGGGCAATTTTTTAAAGAAAAGTTCTTCTCCAAATCGATCGTATGTCATTTCTAACTCATTTTATTTAATCTGTAACATCTTTTCACATGATTTTGAACTTATAATCAAAGGCTTTCATCGGAAAAATTAGGTATTTTGGGTAGAACTTAGGATTTTCAAATTTTGGGGATTTAGACCTCTATTTGAGGTCTAATTTCAAACGAATTATATATTTGAGTTCGTTGGGTGAATGGGTAATCGAATTTTTGTTCGAACTCGGGTTTTGACCATGTGGGCCCAAGGTCGATTTTTGACTATTTGGGGAAATCTTTAGAAAACCTATTTTAATGCATTACTATTGATTCTTTTAGCAATTATTGATATTTTTAAGTAAATTTTGGCTAGATACAAGCGAATTGGTGGGGAAAACAAGAGGTAAAGTGATTGTTAAGGTTTGAATAGTGATCGTGGCATTGAGGTAAGCGTTTTGTCTTACCTTAGCTTGAGAGATTAGGATTTGTGTCTTAATTACTATGTGTTAATTACTGAGTACAACGTATAGGCATTGTAAAGAGTATCTATGCGTCGGTGTCAAGCATGCATGTGAGTCTTATTCTATGATGAATATGACTCTGTTTTGTATTGGTCATGCTTTGTATAATGATTTCTATTGCTCAGCAAGGCTTGTGAAAGTATTATTGGTAATTGAACATTATAGAGCATTGGCTCAAGTTGAGAAATGAGTTGTGAGGAATTTGTGGAGAAGAGAAGAGATTTATGATATTGTCTCCCTTGGCGGGATGTTATTGCTTTTGATATTATCTTCCTTGACGAGATGTTATTGATATTGATATTAACTCCCTTGCTGGGATGTTATTACTCATGATATTATTTTCCTTGCCGGGATATTGATGTTATGCTATTGTTCCCTTGCCGAAATCTTATTGTGATATAATTTATTCCCTTTCCCAAATTGTTTTGTGATTGTTGCTTGGGTGATGAAGAGTGTAAAGCATGAAGGGTGATACCGTACATGATTTGAGAGTGTTAATGCATGAAGGGTGATGTCATGCCAATATTGTGAGGTAAAAGCACGAAGGGTGATGCTGTGCTGCACGATGTACAATTTCGTTCCATGATATGAGTGATAATGCACAAAGGATAATTCCGTACCATGATTATATGAGGTAAAAGAACGAAAGGTGTTTTCGTGCCGATTTAATTGATTCTCAAGGTGATGACGATAGTAAAATAACGGAGGGTGATGCCACATAGATTATATCGATTCTTATGGTGAGTACGAGAGTAAAAGCACGAAGGGTGATGCCATGCACTTATTTTTTATTTCATTATTCTTGCTTATAGTTGAATTTCAGTGTTCCTTTCACTTCTTTACTGAGATTTGGTTTGTACATGATATTTCCCGCATCATGTTTTCCCTTCCCATCTTTAACTGCTAGCTTCTGTCATTGTTACTTGTTGTATATGATATAGCTACACAAGTTTATTTGGTAGTCTTGTCCTAGCCTCGTCACTACATAGTCGAGGTTAATCTAGACACTTACCAGCACGTGGCGTTGGTTGTGCTTATACTACACTCTGCAATGTGTGTAGATCCCGGTGCTGCAGCTTTTAGACCACAGTAAGGTTGTTGCCTTCAGTCCATCATGCGACCCCAGGTAGTCCTACAGGCATCCGAAGGCTTTGGCATCCCCTTCCTATCTAGTTTTTTCTTATGTTCTTTACAATTTTGGAGACTGGCATATATCTATTTTTTTGGACCCTATTTGTAGTATACTTAGAAAATCTGTGAGATTGTGACTCCAGTTCTAGGAAACTTATGTATATGAATTCGTATCGGTATTATTATTAAATGGTTAAATTTCATTCTTCCATTTTATCAGTTCTGCTATTTATATAATGATAATTCACAACTGTTAAAGAATTAAAAATAAAAAGGGTAAAATATTTGAAATGATTGGCTTGTCTAGCCTTCACTAGTAGGCACCATCATGACTCTCGAGGGTGAAAAATATGGGTCGTGACATGCTAAGCAATTGAAAACAATAAATTAGCCAAAGAATCAAGCCCAAATTGATTACTAAAAAGTAAATATATACGATCGCATGCAATATAATTTACCAAACTGTGAGTCGGGTGTTGAATCCCAAAGAGAACAATATGTAGGCGATTAGGCGAATAAAATAATTATCACTTATTATGTAATTCCAAATACATAGAAAGGTTTTGAAGAAATATTTCTGTATAAATGCGGAAATGTAAACTAACCTAGAAAGCAAGAAAAATTATCAATGGCTACAAGCATAGATACACGGGGAATTACACTCAAGTAACGATCTAATGTATTTCATGATTTTTCAAATATGAGCAAGTTTATGTTAATTTGTGTCACACCTACTTTTTGAAACACCATCCCGAAGGATAAAGCATAAAGGAATTCTTCCAATTTAAGTGACATTATTCGAATGAGATTATTTATTTATCAGAGTCGCCAATTGGGATAGGTTTAGTTTTTGGTGTCCCAAGTCACCGGTTTATCTTGAATCCCAAATCGAGAAAATTTTCGACTTTCCAAGTGATGTTTGCGAACCAGAAATTCTTACTAAGGAATTCTGTTGACCCGAGGGAAGGTGTTAGGCACCCCCGGATCTTGTGGTTCTAGCACGATTGCTTAAACTATCATAATTGGCCTAATATTTGATTTTAAAACATGTTCATCCTATTGTGCAATTTAATTATTTACCACTTTTAGTTAATTATTTTAGGAATATTGAACGTCGTTTAAAACGTGCTTTGGATCACGTCACATGAAATGCAACCGGATCCAAAACACATTTTATTCAATGTTTTAGGATTGGGATTTGGGTCACATGAAATACACACCAAAGTTTAGGAAGGAAAAATTATTAAAGAACGTGCCTAAAGCAACTAACATGTTATTGACTTTGCGGGAGGGCATGAAAATTCGCTAAATGGCATGTCCCGTGTTCTAAGGGTTTTAAAAGGTATAATTAAAGAGGTCCACGCAATTTGTGAATTTTGTTTGGCACGGCGCACCTTAATTTATTTTTAAAAAGACCTCCTAAATATGAACTATTATTAACTATTAAGGAGTGTCTCTATAAAGACTTAGTCGATTAACATTATTAATTAACTACTACCAAAGCCTTCAAGAAAATTTGAGCCTCGAGATCAAGTCCAAACTCAAACAAGGGGACTTCCATTACTGAAAATCCATTAATTCAAGTCCGCCACCTAACTTGAAAGGCCCAAGCCTTGCACTACAAATTTAAAACAATAGCTTTAATAATGAATTATGACCTTCAGCATATTGGGCTTCAAACTTAGCCCAGGGAAAATGCCTTCAGCTTTGTAAGAAGATGTCCAACATTGGGCCTCAGCATATTCCCAATTTGGAGGCGTCTCCAATAGTCCACATAGCAAAATGCGTCGGTTCAAAGGCTAGTACTACTTGGGCTCGTTATTATCTTACTGGGCCCAAATCTCATTTAAACAAGAGGCTGTACTGCTTTGGCTCATAAATGAGCCCAAATCCGATACTGATTTTAATTTGGATATGCAAACAATTTTTGTGAACAAATGAACAATTTATTCCAATCAAAGGCATGCTAACCTTCCAATTCAAATGTCGCGCACTGTTTCAACTTGTTTGTATATTGATAACTAACATACTTAATCTGGAATTTTAACAACCATTTAATTTCAATTAATACACCTTAAAACAAACTTTGTCATGGACTGGAACCTGGAAGTAACTACTGAAGCTCTCAATTTTTACATACTCATTTCTAAGCCATTGCTTTTAAAAGCAACACATGAACTCCCAAACTAACATGAGATACAATGTAGATGTAAAGTATCCTACTGTTTTGAATTGTATATGAACTCTTTTGGGTTACACTTTTTAAACAAGCACATGATGAGCAAACTAGAGTAATTAGCACATTTAAGTTACAAGATATGCTCATTTTCACATCAGTATGAGCATATATGCTATTTCAGGACTCAATTTCTAACTAATACCTTTATATCTCAAATTAACGTGATAGCAGAACTAGAATTAACCCTACCGCAGCTGACATTATATATATGACACTCATATAATTATGAAAACAGTCCAAACAGTCCAGTTATTACAAATGTCACAACTATACTAGGCATTTAAGCTAAAGTAGAACAATGAGAAATTCATAAGTGAAAAAAAGGCTGCATTTCATCATCTCTTCAAATTTGATCATATATTTTATTCAACCCTCATATATCAGTTGAGGCCAAAAGAGTAGCGGGAAATTAGCACAAAATGAGGGGAAATGGAGGTCGGCTAGGCAGCAACACAATGACTGAAGAACTTCCAAATCAAAACCCGGGAAACAAAGACAGGATGCAGTAGACTCCAAAAATGAACTTCAGTCAACCAAAGAACCCAGTTTAAGCTGCTGAAACTGGATGAAACAGCAGATCTTTGGATTTCTAGGTCATTTTTGTTGATTTTTCAGGAGTTTTGTTTTGAATTTTAAGATCTAGACTTTGTTGATTTTCAGTATTCTCTCTCAAAACTTCTAACTTCTAAACATTTAAATTTCAAATTTCAGATTTCTGGATTTCTAAACATTTTTTTTCGAGGCATGGGTACTGTCTTTTAAAGGAAAAGATCAGGGCACTTTTCAGATTATACTTTACACCCTAGCCCCTCTTTATTTTCAGCTTATTGGCTTAGAAGTTTTTAATATTGTTTCTTGTTACCCAAGTTATACCACCCAATTCCTGAAATTGCAGTTAAAAACCCACACTAGAAGCTTCTAGGGGCTTCCTATTTCTGTTACTGCAAGATTCACTAAAGCTCATTCCCTTATTTACCCCTTATGACCCTGAATTTTACTAACCTGGGTTACGCTAAACCCAACCCCAACTATACCAACTCATTTTACCTTGGTCAATGCCGACCATGATTAATTATCAAGGCTTGAATTTTTCAAAAAAATCTAATTATAACCAAAACCCCAATATTGAAATACTAATCCAACTAAACCTATTTAAAGCAAAACAAAATCAGAATTACAGACTACTACAGTCAGACAGAAAATTAAGAAACAAAAAAATATAATTAAAATCCAGAATCACGTTATTAGTACGAATCAAAGAAGAAGAAATTAAAACTTAAAAGAATCTAAGAAAACTAGCACGCATAAATCGATGCACAAACTACTCACACATAGAGCAAAGGAGACATGTTACTTTGGATCTAAATAATTTAATAAAAACACACCAAATGCACTTGAACCAAAAAAAATCTAATTTCCTATTGATTGGGAACATGCACATTTCTGAATCCTAACTAACCGGAATCGGGAACAAGAATCAAAAGAAAAGTGGACAAAAGTTAAATAAATTAAAATAAAAGCTAAATAGGATAGAGGCTCGAACTTACCGGATTAAAACCCTAATATCTTCATGCATAGCTTCGAGATTTTAGGTCAGAACCTCGACCTGATATTCGAGCCATTTGGATGTGATTCGAGGGAAGCTACGCAAGGATTCACCGTTAGAAAGGTGGAGAGATCCTTTGGGGTTAATTTGGAGTGATGTAGGGGCGGTGAGGTTCTGGCCGACGTTTTGATTAGATATTCAAGACGCTCGGCGTAGATTTGAAGGAAAAGGTCGATAGATTTGGGATGAGGGAGGTCTGGTGGATTTGGGGTGTTATTTTGGGACAAGTTGGCGACGGCGACGGTGTACACGGCAGAGGAGCCAGCATTTCAAACGAATATTTGAGACATTTGGTTGTGCTTTGAGGGAAGGTAATGGCATATTCGGGAAAAAGAGAGGGAGGAGAATCAACAGTGTTAAACTGGAGTTCATCAGAGCTCCACCGGTGGCTGAGGCAATTTCTGGCCGGCGATTTACGGTGGTAGGCGGCGGTGTTAAGGTTTGGGTGTTTGGGGGTGTGAGAGATGGTGACAAGGGATAGGGGTGGTATGGAAAGTTATATATTTTAAAAAAGCCACTTCTCCTCCGTTGGATCAAAAAACATAGACGGTCATGATTAATTGCTTCCTAAACAACATCGATTTGGTCATATGGATGTTGGATCGTACTTTAGGCCGGATCAGGGAAATTTTAAACGGGTTCAGGGGATTTTTGGCTTGGGCTGGGCATTTTTAATTTAACTTAATTTTATTTTCTAATTAAACCTAATTGAAATTTAAAATTAAAGTAAAAATAAAACAAAAATAAGGTTGCATTAAGTCCTAAAAATTATAATAATCTAATTATATTAAATCCTAATTGATAATTGACACAATTAAGAAACTAATAAAATTCAAATTAAACAAAGTATAGATAAATCAGATTGCTTTTGCTTTTTTTTTTTGTAAAATCCTGATTACCAATTAATTTTAAAATATGTAAAATCAAATCCTAAATGCAAAAAATTCAAACAAACATGAAAATTATGCAATTGTTCCTAAAACTCAAATAATTAAAAGGAAAAATCCTAAATCTAAGAATTTTGTAGGAGTAATCCACGCGGGGCAAAAATCACATGCTCACAGCTTCCCCTCTTTGCTCGAAGACACGAAGGATTTTTGAAAAAAGATAAATGAACAATTATGAGAGATTTTTGCCCGCTTGGTACTACATGAGAAGCATTTTTTAAAAGTGTCTCACTAAACCTTGCTTCAGAGATTGCCAATATATCCTTGGCTATAAAGGAATCAGGTCAGTGTAGTTCTAGAAATTTTGGTAGGTGGGAGTACCAAGAGCTGTGCTTCACGGATGTTTCTGCTGCTACTGCTTGCTGACCTCCTTATTACACCAAAAAGGGAAATTAAAAGCTAAGCTAGCTTATGCCTATCAACTACGAGTTACAAGATTCCTATCAATAAATTTCTTGAAGCTTGATCTTGAGTCTTAGCTGATTTTGATGTGGATCCTTGACCTGAATCTTGATGCTCATAAACTGTAGGTGCTGGTTCTTTCTTCAGCATTGGATCAAAGTGGGGATATGCGAATCTTGTGATCTGAATCAAATTCGAGCAAATCTGCATCCTTTCTTTCTTCAAACTCTTTAAGTTCACTTCATTATTCTTGTTCTTTTCTTCTTTTCTTTTATTCTGGATTTGAGACTCACCCCTCCGGTCATCTCGAATCTTGTGCCTTAAGGTAAAAACCTGTTTGGACACAAAAATAAACAAATGAACAAAAAATTTCTGCCCTAGTTTTGCTAGGATAATTTCGTGATTTATTTGCAACAAAAAAATCTAAACTATTTGTCCTTCAGCCAATAAAAATCAGGATTGTGTATCCTTGGGAGAGAAATCATAAATCTACGGGTTATTCCGGGGTTGAAAAGGGTTCCTGCTAGGTATAAAACAAAGTCCACGAGTTATGCCGGCATGGAGAAAAAGGTCATTGGATTATACCAGCAGGTTATTCCATAATAAAAGGAAAGGTCCTTGGGTTATGCCAGGGAGGTCAGGGTGGATCCGCGGGTTATGTTGGGATAACACAAAAAATGGTCCTTAGGTTATGCCACGGAGATTCACGGGCTATGTCGGGATAAATAAAAAAGGCTCCTCGGGTTATGCCAGGGAGGATTCACGGGTTTTGCCGGGATAACAGAAAAATGGTCCTTGGGTTATGCTAGGGAGATACACGGGTTATGCCGAGATAGAGAAAAAAGGTTCCTTGGGTTATGCTCGGAAGGATCTGTGTGTTATGTCGGGATAAAGGAAAAGGGGTCTTTGGGTTATGCCAGGAAGGATCCACAGGTTATACTAGGATAGAAGAAAAGGCTTCTTGGGTTATGCCAGGGAGTATCTGCGGGTTAGCCGAGATAAAGGAAAAAAGGTCCTTGGGTTATGCCAGGGAGGATCCATGGGTTATGCCAGGATAGAAAAAAAGGTTCCTTGGGTTATGCCAAGGAGGATCCGCGGGTTATGTCGGGATATAGGAAAAGGGGTCCTTGAGTTATGCCAGGAAGGATCTGCGGGTTATGCCGGGATAAAGGAAATGGTGTCCTTGGAATATGCCAGGAACGATCCACGAGTTATGCCGGGATAGAAGAAAAGGCTCCTTGGGCTATACCAGGGAGGATCCGCGGGTTATGTCGGGATAAAGGAAAAGGGGTCCTTGGGTTATGCTAGGGAGGATCCACGGGCTATGTCGGGATAGAAGAAAAGGCCCTTGGGTTATGCCAAGGAGGATCCACGAGTTATGTAGGGATAGAAGAAAAGGCTCCTTGATTATGCCAAGGAGGTTAGGGAGGATCTGCGGGTTATGCCGGGATAATAGAAAAAGGGTCCTTGGGTTATGCCTGGGAGATCCATAGGTTATGCCAGGATAAAGAAAAAAAAGGCTCCTTGGGTTATGCCAGGGAGGATCCGCGGGTTATGCTGGGATAAAGGAAAATGGGGTCCTTGGGTTATGCCAGGGAGGATCCGCGGGTTATGCTGGAATAAAGGAAAAGGGGTCCTTGGGTTATGCCAAGGAGGATCCACGGGTTATGCCGGAATAGAAGAAAAGGCTCTTTGGGTTATACCAGGGAGGATCCGAGGGTTATGCCGGAATAGAAGAAAAGGCTCTTTGGGTTATACCAGGGAGGATCCGAGGGTTATGCGAGATAAAGAAAAAAAGGTCCTTGGGTTATGCCAGCAAGGATCCATAAATTATGCTAGAATATAAGAAAAAAGCTCCTTGGGTTATGCCATGAAGGATCCACGGGTTATGTTGGGATAAAGGAAAAGGGGTCTTTGGGTTATGCCAGGAAAGATCTGCGGGTTATACCGGGATAGAAGAAAAGGCTCCTGGGTTATGCCAGGGAGGAAAAGAAAATATCCTTAGGTTATGCCGGGGATAACGAGAAAATTACCCTCGCGTTATGGCCGAGAGAAAAAGAAAAGCTCCTCAGGTTATTCTGGGGAGGTCCGCAGGTTATGATGGGGACAACTAGGAAATGTGGTCCTAGGTTTGGGGAGGATGCAGCTAGAGATTGGTGACCCTATGCTACCATGATATTTTGTGACTTTCCTTTTCTTCTTTCTTTTAGTTTTAGAACTGCAGAAAAGGATTTGAAGAAAACTTCCCTTTTGTGGGCTGATTGTTGCTGTGAAGCAGTTTCTAGCTCCTGCACATTTTTTTGGGGCTCCACCAACTTTTGCCCGGTCGCTTGAATTGCACCTGTTTCAATTTGCAAACAAAGAACAATTATTAGTTTGAAACGGTGGTTGGTTTTGTGACCTTGATTGTGTTATCTCGGCCCTACTTCTGTTGAGAACCTCTGATTTTCTAGGCTTTGCCTTGGTGTTTGGTCGGTGGAACTCAACTCTTAGATTTATTTCACCTTCGTGGGACTTCCATTTTTTTCGACTTCTTTATTCCAACTTTTGGTACATTGGCTTTTCAAAACTTTGCGGAGGAAATTAGCTCCGTGGAACTCAACCTTGTTAACTTTATTTTGCCTTTATAGGCATTTGACTTTGATTTTCATTCCTTTTTTTTTCAACCACTTTTCTTTCGAAGCATCAGCCATTATGGCCAGTCGGGATCGGCTAGATGCGCCCGCTGAGGCTGGGTGTCCTTTTCCGACTTTTGTGAGGCAGAGCCCTGTAAGTCCAATATTGCCACCTTTTCTTTGTATTTTTCAACAACACTTTTGGGTTCCAAAGAGGGTAACCAAAGAAGAGTAACCAGTTCAAATGGGTTTACAAAAGGGTTGATAGTGTTTGGATAGCGAGAATGAAAGCCTTCGTCATCTCAATTGGAAAAAGTCAATTTCACAAAGAGCTTAGACATAATACCTTTTTAGTGCGTTTGTGTTCACGGCTGCTTCGGGGTCATCTCCTTCGAAGTCGCCCAGATACAATGCACCGTTTGGAAATATCTTTCTGATAATGTACGGGCCTTTCCAATTAGGAGAAAATTTCCCCTTTGCTTCCTGGTGTTGACGAAGAATGCGCCTTAACACAATTTGTCCTACTTCAAAGTTTCTGGACCGCACTTTCTTGTTATAAGCTTGGGCCATTTTTTGTTGTTACAATTGCCCATGGCAGACGGCAGCCATTGTTTTTCATCGATTAAGGCTAGCTATTCCAAATGAGCCTTGACCCACTCCATGTCATCAATCTGGCTTCAACGATGATCCGGAGAGAAGGGATTTCCACTTTCGCGAGTATCACATCCTCAGTTCCATAGACTAGGAGGTATGGGTCGGTCCTACTGATGTACGCATTGTAGTGCGGTGTCCCATTAATTCAAAAGGAAGCGTTTCATGCTATTTCCTGGAATTCTGAATCATCTTTCTCAAAATCTTCTTGATGGTTTTATTTGATGCTTCGACGACACCATTAGCCTTGGGCCGATAAGGAGTAGAGTGCATATGCGTTATCTTGAATTGTTTGCATATCTCTCCCATCAATCTACTGTGCAAATTTGCAGCATTATCTGTGATGATAGTTGCGGGAATGCCAAAACGGCTGATATAATTCAATCTTCCCAACAAGATCATTACGTCTTTTTTGGTCTTCGGAGGAGGTAAATCTCGAATAGACTTTATCTTCGTTGGATCTAACTCACATCTGCGGCTGGCTATAAATCTCTGCAGTTAGCCCGATGGGACTCGAAACACACATTTGGCTTGGTTCAGTTTCAAATCATATCTACACAGCCGTTCGAAGAACTTCCTCAAATCCCGCACATGGTCATCCTAAGATTTGGACTTGATGATCACATTGTCCACTTACACATCTATTTCTTGATGCATCATAGCATGGAAGATGATAGTCATGGCTCTCATATAGGTTGCTTCGGCATTCTTTAGTCCGAAAGGCATGTCCCTGTAGCAGTAAGTTCCCCAAGGTGTGGTGAAGGATGTTTTCTCTACGTCCTCTTCATCCATCAACACCTTGTGATGTCATGCATAACAGTCCACCAAATACTATATCTCATGTTTGGCATAGTTATCAAAAAGGATATGGATATTGGGCAAGGGGAAGTTGTCTTTGGAGCTTGCTTTTTTCAAATATATATAGTCCACGCATCATCGGGTTTTTCCATCTTTCTTTGGAATTGGAACTACATTGGCTAGCCATGTGGTACCGGACCACTCGGATCACTCCTCCTCCCAACTGCTTCGTGATTTCTTCTTTGATTTTATCAGTAATATCAATTTTAAATTTTCTCTGTTTTTGCTGGATTGGGGGGCACTCAGGATAAGTTGGCAATTTATGCACTACCAAATCAATGCGCAGTCCCGGCATGTCATCATATGACCACGCGAACACATCTTTGAACTCGAACAGGAGTTGGATTAGTGTGTCCCAAGTTTTCTCATTTGCATAGATGCTTATTTTGGTTTCCCTGATTTTTTCAGAATTACCCAAGTTAGCCGGCTCACTAACATTTAGGTTCGTCTTAGGTTTATTTTTAAAATATTCCAGTTCTCGATTTATTTCCCTAAAAGCCTCTTATTTATCGTATTTCGATTTTTGGTTCATTATTTCACAATTAGGTGGCATGTTTGGATCTGGGCACACAGTCTACAAGCATGTCATGTTATATAAAGCCACATTATTAGAACTGAAAGAGGAAACAAAAGACAAAATAGCAAAAATCAGAAAGAACAAAGAAAAATGAATGATGAAATATTGATTTCATTTCTTGGAATAGGAAGATAACAGGGTTTACATTTGGAAGATAAAAGACAAGAAACTTTAAAGTAAACATCTGAGTTAAGCCCTGGAATAACTCACGATGCAGAAAATGTGGCAGAACCAGTCTACCAGGACTCCCGCCTGATGGGGAATGGCGTAGCCTTCCAATTCTGTAATTTGGCCTCGGGTCCCATGACAACACCTCAGCGGTGCAAGAGCCCTCTCCTGGCTGAACCATTTGGGTTTCATATAGTATCTTTCTCATTGCCCCACATATTTCTTCAATCTCTTCAGGTGTAATAACCTCATCCTCTTCCTCTTCACTGTACTTTGGCTTAACGAATGTCTCGTATAGATGTGGCAGTGGTTGAGGCAAAAACCACCCATCACGCTTTATGTCTTTTTCCCATTTTATATCATGTGGCGGCGGGTGGAAGCCTAACCCGAAGAACTTTTCAGTGGTGGGCAAGGTAACTGGCTCAGCTATTCCTTGCAGAGACTTCCCAAGTCCCTTTCCCGGTTTGAATCCTTGTCGTATTATCTCATTAGCCACCATAATTGGTGCATTGGAAAGGAAAGGTTGGGGGCAAGGGTTTCCTTCTTCATACTGATCTGCCACCACAACTTCAATGGCTTGGTAAACTATGTGCTCATTTCCTTCTGTCGCTTTGAGGCAAGGGATTTAGGGATCTCGATAAATTGATTGCTCACCCTCCCCATGTACCACGAATTCTTGATCCTCGTGTTCAAATTTAACCATTTGATAAAGAGTGGAAGGTACAGCCCCTGCTGCGTGGATTCATGGCCTACCTAGAAGATAGTTGTAGGATGTTTCCATGTCCAACACTTGGAATGTTACCTCAAAGTCCACTGGGCCAATAGTCAGAACTAGATTGATCTCTCCAATTGTGTCCCTTTTGACACAATCGAAGGCTCTTACACAGACATTGTCGGGACGAATCCTTTCAGTCCCGAGTTCCATGCACTACAGTGTTGAGAGTGGGCATATGTCCACCCCAGAACCTCCATCCACCATAACTCTTTTAACCTTCACATTTGACAGTTAAGTGTAGGGCTTCGTTACGAGCGGCCCCTTCTGGGGGAAAGTTAGCTGAATGAAGTTGACAGCAAAAAATCTTTCTGCCATTCTTTCTAACTGCTCTGTGGAAGTCTCTGTTGGCACGTACGCCTCATTGAGGGTCTTGACTAGTACCTTATAGTGATTTGGGGATTTCATCAGTAAATATAGCAAGGAGACTTGTTCAGGAAACTCTCGGAGCTAGTCAACCACTTCATAGTTGTTAGAATATACGCTTAACGCTAGAGAGGGGGGTGAATAGCGTTATAATGAAAAACAATGTAAATTTGCGGAATTAAAAATTACAGGAATAACGTAAGTGCAGTAATTAAAAAGGTAAGGAGAGAACACACCAAATTTTATCCTGGTTCACCACAACACGTGGTTAGTCCAGTCCCCGAGAGACTCTCTCGAATTTTACACTAACTTCGTTAAGCTTACGGGTGCTTAACAAACCGTTACACTTGCTCGTAGATATACACTCTACAAGACTTCAACCTGCTCGAGGATACCGCACTTCAAGACTTCAAACCAAGGAACAACTTTTCCTTCTTACAACAAGGGATTAGACTATCCCTTCAAGTGTGTACAAACACTTAGCACTCAAGACAAGACTCTCTCTATAGAGTAGATATGAGTAAAAGTAATACGCTCAAGAACACAACAATTTCGTCAACAGTTTGGCTCTCAAGAACTTATGAAATGAATATAAAATGATTGCAAAGAGAGTATGTAAGCTTTAGCAAGAATGTAATCAGTTGTTGTGCTTAGAAGAGTGATTTTGAGTTGTATTTATAGTGCTCAAAACACCCAAGACCGTTGCTTCATTGCCAATCACAAATTGCTGATTTTGTGCTAGAATAATCGATTATCTGATTCTGCATTATCGATTATCTGCCAACGTTCAAAAATCAATCCCAGATTTTAAGCAGAATAATCGATTATCCAAATCGTATAATCGATTACCTGACAACGTTCAAAAATCAATCCCCGATTTTATGCTTAACATAATCGATTATCTAATTGTACATAATCGATTATTTTTCAGTGTTTGAAAATACTTTGGCAACGGTCTTTAATATAATCGATTACCAGAAAAGCCATAATCGATTATTTTGCTACTTTGAAAAATCTGATGCTCACTGTCTCAACATAATCGATTATCTTGTAGCTTTAAAAAATCTAGTGAACACTGCCTTAACATAATCGATTATCATAAGGTACATAATCGATTATCTTGCAGCTTTGTAAAATCTGGTGTACACTGTCTTAACATAATCGATTATCATAAGGTACATAATCGATTATCTTACAGCTTTGTAAAATCTGGTGTACACTGCTTTAACATAATCGATTATCATAAAGTACATAATCGATTATCTTTGTCCAGATTTGAAAGACATGTTTAAAATTCATTTTAGTTAAAATGAAATGTTTGAAAATCATTTTGCTTTAAAATAAAGATGCATGGTTTGAAATAAATGATTTTACGAGAGAACCCAAGTCTTGAATCAATTGTCGGATCAAGATCACAATTATAGAACGACTCATGTATAACTTTTTTGCTTTACTTAATCTCGATCTTTGTTCTTTTTGTGCTTGGACTTCGGCATATGTCAATGTTCCGTTCACGTCGGTTTGTCATTTATCAAAACCTACAAATATGAACACACTATTAGTTTAGCGACTTGAGAACGTGTTTCAACAATAGTCTGCCATTTTCATTTTCTGAAAGAATGTTTCTGCCTCTTCACAACTCACTAGTTTTTTAGCTGGGAAGCGCTTCCTTGTGGCGTTGTTTACTTCTTCCAAATTGGAGTACTTTTCCGCAAGGTAGTTTTCTTCTCTTGAGATTTCTTTCCCTTCATATGTCACCATTGTTTCATGATAATTCCAGTGCACCGCAGAAGGGTTCGTCCTTCTTTGGTGCGCGACCAATAACCACGGGCTCACTCAGCCTTGGTGAATTAGTTGGCCCCCGCACGACATAAGCTCCCTTTGGCATGTACATCTGGGTGGTCTTGTTCAGTTCAAATCTCTTGGGAAGACTCAGAGTCGGCTTCTTTTCCTTGCGGCCCCGTGGGACATAGAGAACAACATCTTTGGTGGACGCTGCCCCAATTTGTCCCTCACTTTTCTTTTCTGTTTCGAGGTGTGTAGATTTGCCCTTTTTCTCCTTTTCATCTTTCTTCGAGGAAGTTTTTGCTTTCTTTCTGTATTAGGAATGGAAATTATGGCCTTCAACGCCGGGTCAAACTCCTTGTCTTCACAGTTCATTTCGATTACTGGCTCGTTGTTGTAGGTCGGCAGTGGGTTGCTGGTTATGTTGGGGAGGCCATCGTCCCTTAGCAAAATCTTCCTTTCTTCTATTAGATCCTCTACAGCTATTTTCGGGGTCTAACAATTTTCTTTCTCATGCCCCTCAGCTCATGAGTGATAGGCATATCGAGTGCCCGCCGGTAGGAAGGTGATTCCGGGTTTTGCCTGTTTGGAGGTACGAGCAGCAGCATGCCTATTTGGAATAGTTTTGGAAACAAACTGGAGTAGGATTTCCTAATTGGCTTGAAATTTGTTTTCTTAGGTGGTTCACCGGGACAGAAGTTATTTTGCGGAGGGCGGGGTTGTAGTGGTTTTGGTGAAAAGGCAAGTTTCTTAGGAATGGGGCTCGGTTCCAATTGCCTGGTTGTTGTGGTCGTACAAAAGGTTGAGCATTCATGACCGCACACGGTTGAGGAGCATAGGCCATGTCCTGATGAGGGTAATAATGTCGAGAGGTTCTTCCTAGGAACATCGGTCGAGGAGCATGGTGACTTCTTGTTCGTGATATCATCATAGATGTTTCTTCTTTCCTCTGGCCCTTTGCAACTCCTCCAGACCCTCTCTGGATGGCTTGGGAGGTTGCTCTAATAGAGGAGTGGCTTAGGATTCTGCCTGTTTTCAATCCATTTCCACCATTTCTCCGATTTTTATAGCTTTCGCAAATGGTTTACCCATAGTTGACATCATATTCTGGAAGTAATCGGCTTCTTGAGCCTGGAGAAATACTGTGACCATTTCAATCTCATCCATCAGAGGCTTCACTCTAGATGCTTGTTCACGCCATTTGATTGCATACTCTCTAAATCTCTCCGGGAATTTCTTTTTCAAGTTTGCTAGTGAGTTCCTATGTAGAGCAATGTCTATATTGTACTTTAACTGCCGGACAAAGTCTCTTGCAAGGTCTTCCCACATGTGACACCGAGATATGTCTTGATCCATGTAACACTTAGAAGCAATACCTACCAAACTTTCCCCAATATAGGCCATGAGTAAATCTTCTTTTCCTCCAGCCCCTCGCAACTGATTTCAGTATTTCTTGAGATGAGCAATAGGATCACTGTGCCTATCATATTTCCCAAATTTTGGAGTCTTGAATCCTAGGGGCAAGTGCACATGAGGAAACATGCATAGATCAGCATACGATAAACTCTTCTGCCCACTCAAGCCTTAGATGTTCTTGAGGCTTTTCTCTATACTCCTCATCTTTCTTGCGATGTCTTTCTGCTCAGGGGTTTTGGAAGTCCCTTCTTATTCCGGATTGAATGCAAATTGAGGCGGTTGAGGGTAGGTATAAGTGGGGAATTGAGGAGGCTCCATTTGGGGGATGAGTGTTTGGAATGTAAAGGTTGAAAGATCAAACGTGGACCTAGGCAATGCAGGATGTGTTGTAGCTGAGCATGGGGGGTGGTAAAGATTTTGGGATTGGATTGGATTTGACCATCTGGGGGCAAACCTCAGAGGATGTTCCCACAAAATAGGCTGAGATGGTTGGGTGTCCTAGTGGGATACTGGGATGACTGATTGGGATAGTTGAAGTTCCACCCATTCTAGGGAAAAGCTCGGGAAATGCGTGAATTGCACTAGGCGGCTCTTTTCCATTTTACCAGGCATCCCACATCTCCACCATGCGGAGACACAACAACCTGTTTTTCCGGTGCTTGTTGATTCTGACACTGGGATGCCCGAGATTCGGCTCTTATCCGTGATGGGAATTGCTGGCAGAGTGATTTCTGAAAACATGCTGATGCTTATTTTTAATCTGATGAAGTATGGATGTGAAGCCAGGTTACCACAAAAACCAACCACCGTTTATAAAAACCCTGGACTGGATATTACAAGCAGCAAATGGTTAGTTTGAGATAGATTACAGACATGTAATCTCATGTTGGGTTGTGATGCAGTTACGTGGTTAAACGAGTATCTACATGTTTTGCAACAGTTGCATGCTTCATCCCGGCTTTTCCTGATCCCTTCCCATTTTCTTATCTTGATTCCCACTCTCTTTCCTCATTTTCCATCTCTCTTTTCCTCATTCTTTTCTTATCTTTCTCTTTTTTTTCTCTCCTTTATTTTAGGGATACGGTCAAATCTTATGGAGATTGCCTACATATCATGACTCCACATGAATCAGACCAAACATAGTTCTTTGAAAAACAAGTGCCAAAAATAGGAAATAAGTTTTTGATGATTTTCAAATTTCATTAATAAAACTTTTATTACAAAGATGCTAAATTAATCAGTTTCTTGGAAATAAACTACAGACTCGAAATGAAATACAGACTCAATGCTTGAAAAGTCAAGAATACATTAAAGCTTCCATTACTTGGGCCCGGTGGGAATCATTTGCCCTCGTCGAGGGCTTATGTGCAAGACCCCCTTGTAGTTGCTCCAAAACAGTCATTACTTGACGGACAAAAATCATCACTGCAGCAAATAAGGTGGTATGAGTCATATCCTCGCATGCTTGGCACTTCATGGTGATGTAATCAGCGATGGTTCTGATCCTCTCTCTGATCCTGGCCTTTTCCTGAAGTAATCGCCCTATCTGCTGGTTTCGAGCCTCCAACACTTGGGAGTCATGAAAGTGTTGATTTTGCAATTGTTGCATGTCTTTCTCCATTTGGGCAATTAGCTTATAACAATGCCCCCTATCAACCTTGAAATCTTTATCCCATCGGGCTGCCTCATCCTCAATAGTAGTCACCTTTCTTCTCATGCTAGTGATGTTCCCTTCATAATTTTTCTTCATTTGCTGCACAAATCGGGCTCGTTCTTCGGCTTTCTTTATACACTATTCCTGTAGTATTACCTGACTAGCTTTGGAATTTTCCAATTCTTATTGGTATTCGAGGACTTTCTTTCTTAGCCCACTTATAAGCCTTTCATCGACCCGACTTATTTCTGGGTTGTTGACGGCTATCTTCATCATTCTGGAATTGTTGGATATGCGGTCTCTTTCTGGGGCCTTTCAAGAATTTTATATCTCTTACTAAACCATTCAACATATTTGGGGTCCACTTCACCTCTGTCTTGGTCTCATACTATCGTTTTGGGTTCTAGAAACCTACACTCATTCCACATTTGACAAATTTTTCCTTCTGGAAGCGCAGTATGTACCCAACTCAGTGGCGTGCTTACTTAGATCTTCATCATTGTAGATGGTTTGGAATCTTCCTAGATGACGCAATACCTTGTAAGGAGCGTACGGTTGGATGCTCTGAATGCCCATTAAGAGGATATAAGACGCTTCAGTTGTTGTGCATATTGCTTCATTGGCAGGGAGCCATCCAAATGTCCATTCAATTTTATCAGTAGTCAGGGCCCTCAGATGTGCAAGCTAAGCTTCCATACCTGTAGGGAATTTAATGACTGCTACTCGGCTTCTAAATTCTTCGATGCACTTTAGACCGGTCAAACCATAATTCATGTATCTAACCCGGTGACAGAGGTGTTCTTACATCCATAATAGAACTAGAAAATTGCAACCCTGGAGAAATTTTATTCCTTCCTGAAAAATTGTCAGGGCTCGGTAAATTTCCAACCCAATCAGAGGAACCACAGTGATGTTAGCTTTTTTTATTGCTACATCGATCATTCCCACAATACCTATCTCTATATTGACATCCTTCGGTGGACAAACCACAACACCCGTAAAGGCCACCATGAAAGCTAGACTTCGTCTCGCCTCCCACTTGTCTTATTTTCGTTATGGGTAAGCCCAGTGTTTGGCTCTTCGAAACCTCGAGGGTTTCCATATCGATGATACAAAAACTGGAGTGTGCAATACCCTTCGAATAGATTTCTGTCTTGGACATCCCGACTAATACTCAGCAAATCCAGAAATCTGTGAGGGGATACTGGTCTTGGCGACAAGAGGTATCGACTTCTGAGATTTCCATTTAGACCCACATAACCAACAATCTCTTTCAATGTAGTTGTGAGCTCAAAGTCAGAGAAACGGAACACGTTGCAAGTTGGCTCCCAAAATGGTATCAAGACTTTCCGACCTTGGCTTGACATTTAATAGTCCAATATGCCTCCCATGACTCTTACCACTATTTCTCTACTACCTTTTCCTAGACCAACCCACCATATATGGAGCTTCAAGGGGATCACATTAAGGATTGTGAGAGGTTCAATTTCATTCGTGCTCATCCTGCACATTTATTGAGGTGATTTAATGTCTTTTTTTAATGAGAAAATGCATATTTTTCAAAAAAAATTGTTTTCCTTTTCTTCTTTTTTTTTTAAAAATAAACCTCGGCTTTGCATATGCGGTCTTTTAGCACTACGGGAAGGAAGATTTTAAGGTTGTGCCTGGTAGCCGTTGGAAATCACCCAATGTGATTGTTCTTGAAAAAGCAACATTCTAGCGTCCTATTGGGGACATCCGGCTTATTTTAGACAAGAATGACATCACTGGCCTTATTTGTACAAAATTATGTTTGTTTTTGGACTATTGTTTTCAAAAGGGAAGTTGGACCTTATGGGGGTTGCCTACGTATCTCATATTCTGTGAGAATCAAATTGGCGTAGTTCGGGTAGATTTGATAAAACAAACTATTTTTTGACAATAAAATCTTTCTTTTCTTTTTTCAAAAATCCGGCGGAGTTTCAGTACTATTTGATTTCTCAAAACAGGTGGTTACCCTCACTTAGTCCTAACACTACTATTTTCTTTTCAACTTTCTCACATTATTCACAAGCCGGTCAACATGCAAATCCGAGCAAATAAATGCACAAGTAGCAAGTAAGATGCATCAGGATGGTATTTTCATTTCAGGTTACCTGTCCTAGACGGACCCAACCCCTATGTTGAGTCCCCAAAGTCAAATGCACATGATGCAAGCAAATATTCCTACTAGGGATCCTGCGTGAGGCTTTGTTATACTAGGTTTAAAACATGGATTTACTGTTGTAGACCTAGCTTATCCGAGCGGACAACTCGAGCCGGAGGGGGGGGGCAGCATACCGGAGATATAGATGATCTGTCGGCTTAGCAACTTGTCTGAACCTCATTCTAAATAGGTTAAGACTCTAAACTGAAGAGAAGTCACACGAAGTGTACCCTTCTCCATGATGTAGAAGACTCAGAGACAGGAAGGGTTTCGTAGCAGTTTATATATATAATTCACTAAATATCAAAGCGGTAAAGCATTTAGCTCATTTAGCATGAAACACGTAGGAAAATTAGATAAATCCAAATATAACAATTATTATAAGCTCGAATTCTTGAACCCTGAACCAGAAATTCTAGGTTCGATCCCCAGCGGAGTCGCCAGAGCTGTCACACCTAATTTTTTATACACCACCCCGAAGGATAAAGTATAAGAGAGTTTTTTCAATTTAAGTGACATTATTCGAAATAGAATTATTTATTTATTAGAGTCGCCACTTGGTGTCCCAAGTCACCGGTTTATCTTGAATCATAAATCGAGGAAATTTTTGACTTTCCAAGTGAAGTGTGCGAACCAGATATTCTCACTAAGGAATTCTGTTGACCCGAGGGAAGGTGTTAGGCATCCTCGGATCCCGTGGTTCTAGCACGCTCTCTTAATCTATCATAATTGGCCTACATATGATTTTAAAGTATGTTCATCCTATGTTGCAATTTTAAATTATTTATCACTTATAATTAATTTTTTGAGGAATATTCAACGTCGTTTAAAATGTGCTTTTGGATCACGTCACATGAAATGCAACCAGATCTGAAACACATTTTATTTTACGTCTTAGGATTGGGATTTGGGTCACATGAAATGCACACCCAAGATAAGAAAGGTAAAATTATTAAAGAACGCACCTAAAGCAACTAACATGTTATTGACTTTGCGGGAGGCCATGAAAATTCGCTAAATGGCACGTCCCGTGTTCTAAGGGTTTTAAAAGGTATAATTAAATAGCGCCACGCAATTTGTGGATTTTTTTTGGCACGGTGCACCTCAATTTATTTATAAAAAGACCTCCTAAATATGACCTATTATTATCTATTAAGGAGTGTCTTTAAAAAGACTTAGTCGATTAACATTATTAATTAACCACTACCAAAGCCTTCAAGAAAATTTTTTAGGAGTTTTGTTTTGAATTCTAAGATCTAGACTTCGTTGATTTTAAGTATTCTCTCTCAAAATTTCTAACTTCTAATCTTTTGAATTTCCAGCTTCGGATTTCTGGATTTCTAAACTTTTTTTTTGCAAGGCATGGTACTGCCTTTTATAAGCAAAGATTAGGGCACTGTTCTGATTATAGTTTACAACCTAGCCCCTATTTATTTTCAGCTTTTTAGCTTAGAAGTCCTTAGTATCATTACTTGTTACCTAAGTTATACCACTAAATTCCTGAAATTGCAGTTAAAACCCCACACTAAAGGCTTCTAGGGGTTTTTTATTTCTGTTACTGCAAGATTCCTTAAAGTTCATTCACGTATTTACCCCTTATGACCCTGAATCCTACTAACTATGGTTAAGCTAAACCCAACCCCAACTATACCAACCCATTTTACACTGGTCAATGCATACCATGATTAATTATCAAGGCTTGAATTGTTCAAAAAAAATCTAATTATAACAAAAACCCCAAAATTGAACTACTAATCCAATTAAACCTATTTTAAGCTAAAAAAATCAGAATTACTCTACTACAGTCAGACCACAAATTAAGAAAATAACAAAAATTAATTGAAATCCAGAATCATGTTATCAGTACGAATCAAAGAAGAAGAAATTAAAACTCAAAAGAATTTAAGAAAACAAGCAAGCACAAACCGATGCACAAATTGATCACACATAGAGGCAAGGAGATATGTTACTTTGGATCTAATCAATTTAAGAAAAACTCACCAAATGCACTTAAAAAAAAATCTAATTTTCTATTGTTTGGGCACATGCACATTTCTGAACCCTAACTAATCGGAATCCGGAACAAGAATAAAAAGAAAAGTGGACGAAAGTATTAAAATCAAACTAAATAGGATAGAGGCTTAAACTTACTGGATTAAAACCCTAAAAACTTCATGCATAGTTTCGAGGTTTTAGGTCAGAACCTCGACCTGATATTCGAGCCATTTGGATGCGATTCGAGGGAAGCTACGCACAGATTCATAGGGAGGAAGGTGAGGAGATCCTTCAGGGTTAATTTTGAGTGATTTTTGGGCGGTGAGGTTCTGGCCGAGGTTTTGATTCGATATTCAAGAGGCTCGGCGTAGATTCAAAGGAAGAGGTTGATGGATTTGGGATGAGGGAGGTCTGGTGGTTTGGGGGTATTATTTTGGGACCAGTTGGCGCCGGTGCCACCGCACACGGCAGAGGAGCCAGCATTTCAAACAAATATTAGAGACGTTCGGCTGTACTTTAAGGGAAGGTAATGGCATATTTGAGAATATGAGAGGGACGAGAATAAGTGGTGTTAAATTGGAGGTCATCGAAACTCCGCCAGCGCCGGAGACGATTTCCGGCCGGCAGTTTGCAGTGGTAGGTGGCAGCGTTAGGGTTTGAGTGTTTGGGGGTGTGAGAGACGGTGAGAAGGGGGCTAGGGGTGGTTTGGATAGTTATATATTAAAACAAAGCCGCTTCTCGTCCATAGACGGCCATGATTAATTGCCTCCTAAACGACGCTGTTTTTGTCATAGGGATGGTGGACCGTATTTTGGGCCGGATCTGGGCAATTTTAAACGGGTTCAGGGGATTTTTGGCTTGGGCTGGGGTATTTTTGCCCAAATCTGGGCATTTCTAATTAAACCTGATTGAAATTTAAAATAAAAATAAAAATAAATCAAAAATACGATTACATTAAGTCCTAAAAATTATATTAATCTAATTATATTAAATAAGAAACTAATGAAATTCAAACTAAACAAAGTAATTTTTTTATTTTTTGTAAAATCCTACCAATTAATTTTAAAATATGTAAAATCAAATCCTAAATGCAAATGTAATATTTTTGTATTTTTTAATAACTATCATAATTAAAAAATACAAACAAAATGCAAACAAACACGAAAATTATGCAATTATTCCTAACACTCAAATAATTAAAAGAAAAAATCCTAAATCTAGGAATTTTGTAGGTGTAATTCACGCAGGGAAAAAATTACGTGCTCGCAATTAGCTTCGGGTAATAATTCTACATCAGCTTCTTTCGAAGACTAACAAGACTTTGTAATTAAATTATTCATTAAACAATTAAGAGTTAAAGCCTCGAATTCTTCATAATTAATCTTTCATGACCCTAAGTTATCTATCCCAAAATTAATTCGAAATAAATTAATCTTTCTTGTTTTATTTGATTTGTTCAAATGGCTGACTATTTCTTATATTTCTTAATTTAAATACCATTCTTGAAAGTATATTCTAGGAATCTTCGCATGTTTAAGGTATTTTTTAACAAATATAAAGGACATTCTTACACGTGTAGGAGAGGGATAAAGCATCTAATTTAACAACCCACTTGGCCAGCTTGGAGAAATCACTCTCAGTCAATTGGACTTCAAAATATTAGCACCTTTTTGCTGACGAGTAACATGACAAAATCAAGCCAACTATTTAATTCCAAAGTCTTCAAGCTTCAAAGGGTCCTAAAAAATGAGTTCAAAATTAAGCCAACAATTAAATTGCATTTGTTTACGGTTTTCTTAAGTCTTAACTTCTATACAAAGAAAGCATGCATAGTCCTTTCTCCACGTCAATCTCTTATTACAAATTGTAAATACTCTGAAAGTAAAGGGTTATACTACACCAAGAAAGATAATTTCAATTATTTGGGAAAACACGTCAGTTGATGAACACTTGATAAAGAAGCCTTATCTTGTTGCTCTTTTTGTTCTGTTCATTAACTAAACAACATATATATCGATCTGACATCGGAATAGTGTGGTGGTGAAAAAGAAGAAAAAAAAACGAAACAAAACCATGCATTTACTATTGTCTCCTGAGGGAGGTCATTGAAATGAGAATCCTGCAGCTTTGGATAAATAAAGTATATGTTAATCAGATGTAAAGCTGGCAATGTGAATATATTATGCTCAGAAGTTAAAATAAAGGATTCTTAAAAAAGAATATACTATTGTCAATAAAGAATGGTGCAATCTGAGATGAATGTTAAGTCTTAGAAATTACTGGAAGCTCGCTCCTCCTACTCTCAGTTTACATTTTAAAGTACAATAAGTAGTACTTACCACATTCTTAACCTGCCATTAGGAATGTATATGGACCGGTTAATTCGATTTTTATCAAAACTAAATGGAATATATTAAAGTTGGGTTTTTTCATCTTGATTTTTCTTGTATTTAATTTTTTCAGTTTTTTCGGGTTTTTTTTTTATAAATGTATACTTGTTGAGAAATCGATGTCTTACTCCATAACTTTGAGGGAACCATAGCCTGACAAAGTCAGGGAACGGGTTACCTAGTCTTAATGGGCAAAGCGAGCCCCTTTATTCTGAATTCTTTAATTCAGAATCAATCAAATCTCCCCAAGTAGGATTCGAACCTACGACCAATCGGTTAACAGCCGACCGCTTTACCACTGAGCTACTGAGGAACAACAGGAGATTCGATCTCATAGAGTTCAATTCCCGTTCCCAACCCATGACCAATATGAGCTCAAAGCTTCCTTCGTTACTCTAAATATTTCTTTAGTACCTTTCTTTTGAGCCTTTGTTCACTCCTGAAGAATGTTGCACAAGATCTTTAATGTTGTAGGCTTACTTCTTTTTCTTCCGGTATAGAATGGACAATGATAAACTTTACCTAAAACTATTTCTTTGCCATAACCTTCCTTTAAACTTTGATACCAATTATCATCGTATTCTTCTATCTCTGATGAAATCTTTCAGAAAAAAACTAAGCCTGTGAAGGTCCAAAAATTCCTCCGAAGGAGTTGTGATGGCACCTAGTTTCTAAACTAGGTAAGCTTACATACACTAAAATAACATCGATGCCTTCTAACTATAAATTAACCAGCTCTGAAAAACTTCAAAATTTCTCAAAACTTGTTGTACAAGTCACAAGCCCATCTAAGAGTAATTACACAAAATAATATATCTTTGCCCCGAAACAAAAAAGCAAATGGAAATAATTACAATTGAAGGTGAGTCTGAAACCTGCGAAAGTAGCAGGAGGTTACCGCGAGTCTCCACTGCAACGACCCGCACAACTACTAATGATCGATACCTAGATCTACAAAAAAAATATGCAGACGTGTAGTATGAACACACCGCGGCGGTGCACAGTAAATATCAAGACTAACCTCGGTGGTTTAGTGACGAGGAACAGTCATGACACTTACTGGTCAATTAAAATTAACAAGATATTATAGTAAACATCAAGATAAAGATAACAATGTAATATCAACTGCGGAGAGAAAATCCAAGTACAAACAGTATAAACAATAAAGGGAGAACACGAATAGTAACAAACGCAGATCACGTAATTAAGATAACCCTAACATTTCAACACTGATATAACAAAGACAGAGATAAGTGAGAATGTGTCCAACTAAAGAAAAATAATGTCAACTCAATCATTCCAATCATATTTAATACACCATCCCGACCATTTCAATCCTTGATTTCTCATATCATAATTTTATCTTTCGAACTTTCAGTACATATGTCACCTCGTGCCCACATATTTTCCATCTCACGCCTAACAACATAATCACCATGATATACAATACCAAATATTCTTGCAAACGCACTTATGATATCACAAAGTCCTATTTACATAATATAAATAAAATCTTAATTTCGAAATAAGTTTGGAAAATCGGCGAGAAAAGACGAAGCTTTTTTTAGAAATCATTCAAATAAAGAAAATACACCTTTAAATTTAAAATACAACATCGGAAGAATTATTACCTTTAACAGAGGAGTTGATAACTTAAAACTTAGTAGTAATTCCTTTTTAAGTAAGGTGCAACCTCAGTCGATTTAAGGGGATATAATATTGAGAAACTAATGGTATTAAGGATGTACCAATTATTGAAGTTTGAAGCATTGGAATGTGTGTGTGTGTGTGTGTATATATATATATATAAGTACGGTGAGGTATTGAGAACATTGTGGGTCCTAACGCAAAGGATCACAACAATAGAAGAATTAAACAATTTAAACATTTGAATTAATAACAGAACTAAACTTAGAAAATCGAAGGTGCACGGCACTAAAATCCAATCACTACAAGGATAAGAAAACCAAATATAGAATTTCACTTTTATTTTCTATATCTCGTGGAAGGAGTGCCACCCGTTCCCATTTTACTTATCTTGTGCTAGGCGTACCACCGCTCTCATTTCATATATCTTGTGGTAGGCGTACCACTCACTCCCATTTTATTATATCTTGTGGTAGGTATACCACTCACTCCCATTTTAATATATCTTGTGGTAGGCATATCACCCGCTCTCATTTCATTATATCTTGTGGTAGGCATACCACCCGCTCCATTCATTATATCTTGTCATCAATCATAAAAGAATCCCGGCAAAGGAATAATAAGGAATCAATAATATCCTGGCAAGGGAGTCAACAACCAGAGTTAAATATGTCCCGACCAAACTTGTACCAACAATTAACTTCACAATGAAACCTCAACTACACAACAAGATGTAATAAGCACATGATAACTACGCCGACAACCACAACAATTGGACATGTAACCTATTTGCACTAAGTCATATAGGAACTCACAACCAAGAAGTATCAAAACAATAAGGAAGGCAATCACTTCAACTAAGAAAATTTAAGGTCAATGTATCACGTAACAATTGGAGGAAAACTAACAACATCATATGTAGTATATAGAAGCAATTTAAGAAACTAGGAAACCCAATCATAACATGATACTTTCCACATAAGGACTTAAGAACACTAAAGGCAAATTTGCCACAAATAAGTCCGAGCACACACTCGCCACCTCGCATACACAGACTATAATTATCATAGAAGAGTCAGTTCCTAAGGGGAAGTCCCTCACACAAGATTAGGCAAGATACTTACCTCAAAGGAGACGATCGATACTCTACAATGTACTTCTCGAGTGAAAAGACCTCCGGACGGCTTAAATCTAACCAAATTAACTTCAAAGCACAAATAAACACATAAGAAACTATTCCGAATACTAAATTTTCAATCTTTACAAAAATATAAAAATCGACCCAAAAGTCGACCCCCGGGCCCGCACCTCGGAACCCATCAAATTTTACAGAATCCGATCACCCATTTCAAAATGAGTTCAACCATACAAAATTTATCCAATTCCGACAACATTTGGTTGCTCAAATCATGATTTTTCATTTTAGAAATTTTCTTCAAAAACCAACACTTTACTCAACCCAAATCACAAATTAAATGATAAAAATAAAGACAAATTCATGGAATATAATCAATTCTAGGTGAAGAATACTTACTCAATCGTTTTACTTGAAAACCCCACAAAGAATAGCCCAAAATCGAGCTTTAAAACACCAAAAATGTTAAAAATGGCCTAACCCTCGATTCGAAAAACTTATATTCTACCCAGATATTTAATGCATCGCGAACGCGGAGGAAGTCTCGCATTCGCGAAGAAGAAAAATGAAGGCTGCGTAGATGTGCTTCGCAAACGCGGAAGCATGCACGCGAATGCAAAGAAGGAAAATATTTAGGCTCAGAGATTGCTCTTCACGAACGCGTGAAATAGTATACGAACACAAAGAGTGGAACTACATAGCTACGCGAACGCGGGATAGGTGATGCGAATGCGATGAGGAATAAAGCAGAATTTCGCGAAGGCGAGGAGTGTTACGCGAAGTAGAATTTTCAGGTGGTCAGCAACAAAGCTACGTGAACACGAAAAGCCTTTCGTGAACGCAAAAGAGGATACCAAAAGCACAAAACGGCAGCTAAAAATGGGAGAATAATGACCCATAGCCCATCCGAAACACACCCGAGGCTCCCGGAACCCTGTCTAATCACACAAACAAGTCATAAAACCTAACATGGAGTCGCTTATGATTTCAAATTACGTAGAACAACACCAAAGCAACGAATCAAACCAAAGATCAAAGTTATGAATTTCCAAATCATCAAATATCAAATCTCATGCCGAAACCTATCAATTTAACTCGGAATAACGCCAAGTTTTACAAATAAGTCCAAAATGATATAACGGAGCTGCTCAAACTCTTGACATCGCATTCTAACCCCGATAACATGAAGGTAAACTATGGGTAAAACTTCTTCATTTTTTAAACTTCAATTTTTTCAATTTTCGCAAAAATTCCTCAATTTACCCTACGGGCCTCCAAATCTGAATCCAGACACGGGCCTAAGTCCAAAATTACCTACGAAGCTGTTGAGATCACCCATGCCCCATTCTGGGGCTGTTTACTCAAAAGTTCAATTCCGGGCAAATTTTTACTGTTTAAACTTCTAAAACTAGGTTCATTCTCCCAATTCAATTCTAATTCATCCGGAGACCCAATCCAACCATGCACATAAGTCGATATACCTAATGTGAAGATGATCGGGCCCTCAAGTTACCAAATCAGGCGTAATTTCTCAAAATGACTAGTCGAGTCGTTACAAAGCCCAACAGAAGAATAGGATAATCCTTCAAAACATGCAAACAGATTACGTCAAATTATGCTGCTCACAATTACTTCCAACAAATTCAAGAAAAGATAGAAGTACCAAGAGATTTACTCATTTCTTTGAACCATTTGCTAAACTATTACACCTTAAAGTCATGCATAAATATTTCCATCTTCTTTGAGAAAAGATAGAAATGCACCAGATATTTAGTCATTACTTACGACTCAAACCATTGGTGATAATATGCGAATGTGATCGTTCATTTTATGTTACAATCTCAATGCTAGAAAAGATTCAAGAGTCATAGAATTACAGCGAAGAGTCAATAAAATACCTAAAACATTTATATATAGTTACAGCCAAGAGTCATTGAATTACTGCTTTGGGCTTGCGCTTATTTTGTTGTTCTACATGAGTGGGCTACAATTTAACTACAACCTATTATTAAATTGTTAATAAACAAAGATCTTGACAAATTTAAATAAATATTTAGAAATCATATTATATTAATATTTTAATCTATAAAATAATTATATATATATATATATATATATATATATATATATATATATATTTATTGTCAGGTTGGTTTGATTACGATTTAACTTTATTTGGTTAATATCAAATCAAATCAAACCAAAACACTATCGAATTTTTATCGATATGACTCGATTTGTTGGTTAGGTGAAATTTATCAGGTTTGGTTGTACACTCCTACCTGCCATCTCTTCTGTTACGAGTGCGGAGTTACCACCTATCTTAGACTTCTCTTACCCCCTCCATCACATCGCACCCCACCTCGAGTAAAACTTACGATATGAGTTTGGTATATGAAGGAGTATATTTCTGAGTAAATTTTTTCGGACAACGTAATAATTTTCATAAGAAACAGTATTTAACTATCCAATACTCCATAATTATTGAAAAGTATTTCAGATGAATAATTAGAAAAAAATATAAAAGTAAAATCATTTATCTTCTTTTAATTTCAAGATAAAATATACTTTCGTGTTCGTTTTCAGAAAATTGCCAATCACACACCCAAAATGAATTGCAAGGCTTCCTACAACTAGAAATTGAAAAGGAACTTAAGAGATCTACTAAGCTAGAGTTCGCGTATTTTTGATATTGTGAATAAAAACCAATGCATAAAAGGGAAATTTGACTAATACAATGTCAAAATACTCATGCACTTACATGAAGATAGATCTCGAAGGCGGAATCTTAAAACATTGAAATGTCAATCTTAATTAAACAAATTTTTCATATCTTTATAATATAATCGCACAAAAGATTTTCACGGATGATACTGTTGGAATATAAAGACATACATTGTCTTAAATTAAGTGGAGTGAAAGAGAAATGGAGGAAATAAGTTTTTGGAGGGAAATGAAAAATTCAAATTCATTAAGTCTTGCAAAGTGGATTATCCCACATTGGATGAGGAAATCATCCAATATGTGTTTATATTGAGAACGGTTAAGGGTCAAATATATCCTTGTACTATTAAAAATAGGCCATATTTATCCTCCGTTTGAATTCTTTATAAAATATGTCCCCACCGTTATACATTAGGGCCATATATATCCCTCAGCCGTTAAAACACTCTCCCATATATTTAAATTATGGTTAAGGGTCAAATATATCCTTATACTATTAAAAATAGGCCATATTTATCCTCCGTTTGAATTTTTTATCAAATATGTCCCCACCGTTATACTTTTATCAAAACACCCTCCCATATATTTTTAGTAGCACGTGGCATCTTATGATTGGACTAGACGACCCGTCACACTCCTTTAATTAAACCCGCCCCGACCCAATGAAATTTAGTCTTCTTCTCCGTTCAATCCCTTCAATACTTGGTAGTGATGGCCCGTGTTAGCATGTGCCCAATAATACAAAGGCTAAAACTCTATTTTTATATAAAATTATAGCTATATAAATTGGCTCATGAAAATGACCCTCAAAATCGGATAAGACGAAAATATATGCTAATTGTTGGATATTAGTTACATGCATCAATGAATAAAATGTCCACTCTTGAATGTTGCGCGGTCACTCATTAACGCCATGAGAGTACTCTTTCTATATTGAAAACATAATTATTATTCTTCTAATGATATCTGGTGAATCTCACTCCCAACCCATGAAGCTGCAGATGGAAGTGTGAAACTATATTTCTGTGCTAGCTTTCTTTTATTTTGTACTTTTCTTTTTCCAAATTGGCATCTTCATGTAGAGTTGCGGTCTGTTAAGTTTTTGGCTTCTAGACTTACTAAATTTCTCGCATATCGTATAGCTGCAAGTATATGAATTATAAAGGAAAAAAATAGAATAGCAATAGTAGTACTAGTATCCGATAAGCATTCAAATGGATAATAGTTTAGAAATCAATACGGTGTTGTACTACATAAGTTATGCAATGAACCAGACACAAAAACTACCGATTTAGTAAATAACATACTCAATTTCTTCTTTTTTTTCGGTCCATCTCATATTTATGGTACAGGATTGTTATCACTCCCTACCTTTTAAGGCACCCTCAAAAAACTTTTTCATCAAATAGCAAAGAAGCATGCATTTTGCAGAAGCATAAGCATATTGAAGGGATTGAACGGAGAAGAAGACTAAATTTCATTGGGTCGGGGCGGGTTTAATTAAAGGAGTGGGGCGGCTCGTCTAGTCCAATCATAAGATGCCATGCTACTGAAAATATATGGGAGGGTGTTTTGATAAAAATATAACGGTGGGGCCATATTTGATAAAAAATGCAAACGGAGGATAAATATGGTATATTTTTAATAGTATAAGGATATATTTGACCCTTAACCGTAATTTAAATATATGGGACAGTGTTTTAACGGCTGAAGGATATATATGGCCCTAATGTATAACGGTGGGGACATATTTGATAAAGAATTCAAACGGAGGATAAATATGACCTATTTTTAATAGTACAAGGATATATTTGACCCTTAACCGTATTGAGAAATATATTCTCTACCTCTCAAAAGGTTGAGAAGAAGGAAAACCCCTCGCGCCATCATTGTCGCTCGGCTTGGCATTGACTTTGGCTTTGGCTTTGATTAGACGATCGATAAGATTAATTTTTGGACCTAATGTTGATTAATTGATTTTAATTAATTGACAGATTATTTTTTGAATTAAAAAGAAGTTAATGTTGTTTTGTTCAACAGTTGTGTCTGTTAACAGATAAAGAACCCAACGTTCTTCTTTCCAACATCCGTGTTTGTTAATAGACATGCCCTAACCCCATTTCTGAACAGGTATGTTCACACCTGTTTAGGCAGAATCATTGGCCTATAAATTCCATAGGCATTGCCTCATTTTAGTACTCAGTTTTTCTTTTTACAGACATCACTCTCAAAAACATTCCTTCTTCGTAACTGAATTATTGCATCGTTTTCATCAAAACAAAATAGTAAGTCGTGTGATTTGCAGTGTATCTTTGAGTTTGTTGGAATTCTGTGACTTCTATTGCCACAAATACAGAAACATTTTTCCGTTCTATCCTAGGAGGAAATAACCCATAATCCTTGGCAACTGTGGGAGAGTTATAATTTCTTAAGGAGACACAAGAAATTTGTGGAATCAGATTTAACTATCTGCTTTATCTCTTTTCGTTTATATTTATGTTAAACATCTTTCAAATCAGAACATTGTTGTTAACAAGCTAAGGAGTTATATATGTTTTTAATAATAGTATTCTGATTTTGCTTGGTTTTAAGTAATAAAAACTTCATCAAGTAAAATTGGTTTGTAGTAATCGATTGAAGATTAAAAACTTCACCAGATTGCTAATTTCGATTATGTTGTTTAAAATATTTTTGTTATAGTCGGCTTGAAGATTAAAAACTTCACCAGATTGCTAACTTAAAAATCTCAAGCCTTAATTCTTCCCTTTTCAATTAAATTTCTAGGCTAATTTCACAATAAAATCACATTTTTTGGTTCATAAAACTTACCTCCAATCGATTCTCCTTAAACCTCTCTTCAATTCCCTTCAAAGAGCTCTCAAAATACACAACTAAATGTTTAAAAAACTCACTGCCCAGTCGTGTAATTCTTTCATCGCGATCGCGGCCAAGACCTCGTGATCGTGAAGAGAAAAATTTCAAGTTTCCAAAACTACACTTATGCGAACGCGATAGGAGCTCTGCAAATGCGAAGCTTCCACTCACAAAGCTAGCGAACGCGTGACCATACACGCGAACGCGAAGAGTAATAGCATTGGACCCTCAATTACTAATACGTGATCGCAAACTCTTCTCTACGAACGCGAAGCACCACTAACTCTCCTTCAATAATCGCGAACCCAATAACGCGAACTCGAAGAGCATTAACTAGCATGCCTAAATCCTTCTATACGATCGCGTCCCCAGGCTCGCGATCGCGAAGGTCAAATTACACTTGCACTGTTGCTGCAATGTTCTACAAATTTTCAAAGACTCAAACTTCCCGTTAGCCATCCGAAATCATCCTGAGGCCCTCGGGACCTCAACCAAAAGTGCCAACACATCCTAAAACCTTATTCAAACTTGTTCGAATCATGAAAACACCTCAAACAACACCAAATCCATCAATTTGCATCGAATTCAAGCCTAAGTATTCTAAAAACTTCCGAAACACGCTTTTGATCAAAAACCAACCAAACCACCTCCGAATGACCTGAAATTTTGCACACACATTCTAAATCACATAATGAAGCTACAAAAACTCTCAGAATTTCATTCCGACCCTCGGATCAAAATCTCACATATCAACTGAGAACTTCAAAAATTCAAAATTCGGCATTTCAAGCCTAAATTAGCTACGGACCTCCAAAACACATTCCGAATATGCTCTTAACTCCGACATCACCTAACAAAGCTAACATAACCATCGGTTTAGTATTCCGCGGCTGGCAATACATTGTTCCAACTATGGATAACTTTCCAACACTTTAAGCTCCATTTTATGGACTAAGTGTCCCAAAACTCCCGGAAACTCAAATCCGAACGTCCCGGCAAATCAAATAAGTAGAAATAAACTTGAGGAAAGCAGTTAATAGGGGATCGGCGCGTAAATCCTTAAGACGACCGGACGGGTCGTCACATTCTCTTGAATTTAAGCAATCATTCGTCCTCGAACGAGCATAAAGACATACCTGAAGTAGTGAAAAGGTGAGGGTAAGTGTTGCGCATATCCTGCTCGGTCTCCCAGGTCGACTCCTTGGCCAGCTGACCCCGCCACTGAACCTTCACTGAAGCAATGTTCTTTGACCTCAACCTTCGGATCGACCTGTCCAATATAGCAACTTGCTCCTCAACATAAGATAGATCCTTGTCCAGCTAGATTGAAGTGAAATATGATACGTGCCACGGATCACCGTGATACCTCCAAAGCATCGAAACATGAAATACCGGATGAACCCCTGTCAGGTTGGGAGGTAAGGCGAGCTCATAAGCAACCTCCCCAACATGCTTCAATATATCAAAAAGGCCAATGAACCTCGGACTCAACTTCCCTTTCTTCCCAAATGTGATGATGCCCTTCACATGCGAAACTCGGAGCAAAACTCGCTCTGTAACCAAAAAGGAAACATCATGAACCTTCCGGTCCTCATAGCTTTTCTGTCTCGACTAGGTTGCACGAAGTCTATCCTGAATCACCTTAACCTTCTCCAAAGCATCTTGAACCAAATCTGTGCCCAATAGTGTGGCCTCGCCCGGCTCGAACCAACCCACTGGAGATCTACGCCACCTACCATCCAAGGCCTAATACGGTGCCATCTGAATTCTGGACTGGTGCCATCTGGATGCTTTGTATATTATACATTATCAAAAAGCTTCACCAGATTGCTAATTCGGATTTTTTTTGTTTAAAATTATTTTGTAGTAGTCGGTTTGAATATTAAAAACTTCACCAGATTGCTAACTTAAAAATTCCAAGCCCCAATTCTTCCTTTTTCAGTTTAATTTCATGAACTTCTAGGCTAATTCACAATAAAATCACGTTTTTTGTTCATAAAACTTACCTCCAATTGATTCTCCTTGAATCCCTCTTCAACTTCCTTCAAATAGCTCTCAAAATACACAACTATGGAGGAAGAATGGTTGAGACTCGCGGATAAAATGTTTAAAAACCACACTTCCTAGTCGTGTAATTCTTTTATCGCAATCGCGGCCAAAGTCTCGCGATCGCGAAGGGAAAAAATTCCTAGTTTCGAAACTACAATCATGCGAACGCGATAGATGCTCTGCGAACGTGAAGATTTCATCATAAAGCTATGCGAACGCGTGACCATACACGCGAACGCGAAAATTAGTAGCATTGGAGCTTTAATTACTACTACGTGATCGCGAACTCTTCTCTACGAACGCGAAGCACCACTAACTCTCCTTCCGTGATCCCGACCAATAACGCGAACGCGAAGAGCATTACTGGCATGTCATAATCCTTCTATGCGATCGCGGCCCCAGGCTCGCAATCGCGAAGGCCAAATTACACCTGCACTGCTACTGCAAGTTTCTATAAACCTTCAAAGTCTCAAACTTCTCGTTAGCCATCCGAAATCACCCCGAGGAACCCGAGACCTCAATCAAAAGTGCCAACACATTCTAAAATCATTCAAACTTATTCCAATCATCAAAAAACCTCAAACAACACCAAATCCATCAGTTCGCATCGAATTCAAGCCTAAGTTTTCTAAAAACTTTCGAAACACGCTTTTGATAAAAAACCAACAAAACCACCTCCGAATGACCTCAAATTTTGCACACACATCGCAAATCATATAACGAAGCTGCAGTAACTCTTGGAATTCCATTCTGACCCTCGGTTCAAAATCTCACCTATTAACTGGAAACTTCAAAAATTTAAATTTTGGCATTTAAAGGCTAAATTAGCTACGGACCTCCAAAACACATTCCGAACATGCTCCTAACCCCGAAATTACCTAACAAAGCTAACGAAACCATCGATTTTGCATTCCGAGGCTGGCCATACATTGTTCCGACTATGGATAATTTTCCAGTACTTTAAGCTCTCATTTAGGGACTAAGTGTCCCAAAACTCCCGGAAACTCAAAACCGAACGTCACGACAAATCGAATAAGTAGAAATAAACTTGGGGAAAGCAGCTAATATGGGATTGGGGCGTTAATTCTTAAGACGAACGGCCGGGTCGTCACATTCTCCTACATTTAAACATTAATTCGTCCTCGAACGAGCATAAAGACATACCTGAAGTAGTGAAAATGTGAGGGCAGCTGTTGCGCATATCCTGCTCGGTCTCCCAGGTTGCCTACTCGACCGGCTGACCCCGCCACTGAACCTTCACTAAAGCAATGTTCTTTGACCTCAACTTTCGGATCTTCCTAACCAATATAGCAGCTGGCTCCTCAACATAAGATAGATCCTTGTCCAGCTGGACTGAACTGAAATCCAACACATGCGATGGATCACCGTGATACCTCCGGAGCATTGAAACATGAAATGTTGGATGAAACTTGGACTCAACTTTTCTTTCTTCCCAAATCTCATGATGCCCTTCATAGGCGAAACTCAGAGCAGAACCCGCTCTCCAACCATAAAGGAAACATCACAAACCATTTGGTCTGCATAGCTCTTCTGTCTCGACTGGGCTATACGGAGTCTATCCTGAATTACCTTAACCTTCTCCAAAGCATCTTGAACCAAATCTGTGCCCAATAGTCTAGCCTCTCCCGGCTCGAAACAACCCAATGGAGATCTACACCCCTACCATATAAGGCCTCACACGGTGCCATCTGAATGCTGAGCTGGTAGTTGTTGTTATAAGAAAACTATGCCAATGGCAAGAACTTATCCCAACACCCTCCAAAATCAATCACGCACGCAAGGAGCATATCCTCAAGAATCTAAATAGTGCGCTCAGACTGTCTGTCTGTCTAGGGGTGAAATGTTGTGCTCAACTTAACTCGAGTACCCAACTACTTCTGAACGACCCTCCATAATCGTTATGTGAACTGAGTACCTCTGTCTGAAATAATAGAAACTGGAATACCATGTAGATGGACAATCTCCCGGATATAAATCTCTGTCAACCGCTCCGAAGAATAAGTTGTACACACATGAATGAAACGAGTGGACTTGGTCAGCCGATCCACAATAACCCAGATAGCAGCAAACTTCTTCAAAGTATGTGGGAGTCCAAGTACAAAGTCCATGGTGATCCGCTCCTACTTCCACTTTGGAATCTCTATATGCTGCACCCGGTCTCTAGGGCTCGTACTTTACTTGCTGGTAGTTGAGGCATCTAGCTATTTATCCAACTATGTCCTTCTTCATCCGCCTCCACAAATAGTGTTGTTCCAAATCCTGATACATCTTTGCGGCACCTAGATATGGAATACCCCGAACTATGGGCCTCCTCTAAAATCAACTTCTGAATACCATCAATATTGGGTATGCAGACCCGACCCTGCATCCTCAATACCCCATCATCTCCAATAGTCACATCTCTAGCATCGCCATGCTTAACCTTGTCCTTGAGGACAAGTAAATGAGGGTCATTTTAGATCCTTCAGCAACTCTAACCACCTCCTTTGGCGCAATTTTAGATCCTTTGGCTTGAGAAAGTGATGCAAACTCCGATGGTCGGCATAAATCTCACAAGGCACACCGTACAAATAATGACGCCGGGTCTTCAAGGCATGAACAATAGCAGCTAACTCAAGGTCGTGGACAGGGTAATTATTCTCATGTATATTCAATTGTCTGGATGCGTAGGCAATCACCCTATCGTCTTGCATCAACGCTGCTCTAAGGCCAACCCATGAGGCATCACAATAACTGTATAAGACTCCGAACCAGTAGGCAATATCAAAACATGGGTTGTAGTCAAAGCCGTCTTGAGCTTCTAAAATCTCGCCTCACACTCCTCTGTCCAATGAAATGGAGAACCCTTCTTGGCCAGTCCATTCATAAGTGTTGAAATTGAAGAAAACTCCTCAACAAATTGACGATAATAACCCGCTAAGCTAAGGAAAATGTGAATCTGTAGCTGAGGATGGTCTAGGCCAACTCTGCACTACCTCTACCTTCTTCGAATCCACCCGAATGCCCTTACTCAATACCACATGGCCTAAGAATGCCACTGAATCTAACCAAAACTCTCATTTTGAGAACTTTGCATATAACCTCTTATCTCTTAGAGTCTGGAGCACTGTTCGCAGATACTGCTCATGATCTTCTCGACTCCGGGATTACACCAGAATGTCATCAATAAAGACAATGATAAAAGAATTGATATATGGGCGAAATACACTGTGCATCAAATGCATAAATGATGCTGGGGAATTGGTTAGCCCAAATGACATAACAAGAAACTCGTAATGACCGTACCAAGTCCTGAAAGCAGTCTTGGGATATCTGGATCCCCAAATCTTGAACTGATGGTAACCTGAGCGCAAATCAATCTTAGAAAACACTAGTGCGCCCTGAAGCTGCTCGAAAAGATGATCAATACGAGGCAAAGGATAATGGTTCTTCACCGTGACCTTATTCAGCTGGCGATAATCAATACACATACGCATAGAACCATCCTTTTTCTTCACAAACAAGATAAGAGCACCCCAAGTGGAACACTAGGCCGAATAAAGCCCTTATAAAGAAATTCCTGTAACTAACCTTCAACTGCTCAAACTCAGGAGGAGCCATACGATATGGATGATAGAAATGGGCTAAGTGCCCGGCAACAAATCAATGCCAAAACCAGTGTCTCTATCAGGTGGTATTCCCGGAGGATCAGCTGGAAATACATCGATATAATCCCGCACCACTGGAACTGAATCAACAGAAGGGGTATCAATACTATTATCTCTCACATAATCTAAATACGTGCCACACCCCTTCTCAATCATACGTTGAGCTTTAAGAAAAGAGATAACTATACTGGGAGTGTGCTCTAAAATACCACTCCACTCAACATGCGGTACACCTGGCATAGCCAGCGTCATGGTTTTGGCGTGATAATCAAGAATAGCAAAATAGGGCACAGCCAGTCCATGCCTAAAATAATATCAAAATCAACCATGCTGAGTAGAAATAAGTATGCTCTGGTCTCAAAACAACGAATAGTAACCAAACATGACCGATAAATGCTCCACAACAAGTGAATCCCCCTACAGGAGTAGAAACATAAACATGAAAACTCAAGGAACTCCCGAGGTATACACAAATGCGGAGCAAAATAAGAAGACACGTAAGAATAAGTGAAACCTAGATCAAAGAGAATTGGTACACCTCTATAACAAACCATGAAAAATACATGTGATGACAGAATCAGAGGCGACAGCCTCGGTACAGGTACGTGGGGTAGCAACTGGGGCTGTAACCATGGCTTGGAAACTCTGCAGGCATGATGTGGCTGAGAAGTATGTGGAGGTGCGCTCCTCCCAAGTTGGGGGAAATACCTCACCATATGGAGTATGTCACCACACTCGAAATAAAATCGCGACTGACGCGGCAGTGGAAACTGTAGGGTACAGGTACTCCGAAACCCCTGAACACATGAAACCCTTTGTGAAATCTAAGATGCAAACTAAGCTGGCTTACTCACAAAACCTCTCCCATGCCATACTCTTCCTCCAAAATAAGGACTAGCGGGTCTCTCCAATCTACGAGGTCTACTCACTTCTCTATACTCTTCCTTCTGACCTCGTTTGTCCTCTCTCTCCTGGACCCACCTGTCCCCTACTCGGTGAGAGGTCCTCACCACCCGCTGAACTGGGACCACAAGCTGTGTCGCCATGTCACTTGGAAACTAACCAATAGGAACTCGAGGGTCTAGAGTGGGGGCGGCGGGAGTCTAAGTCCTCCCCCGACCTGTGAAGTAGTCGGTACAACTTGAGTTAATTCTGCCTGAACCAATGTACCAAACATGCTCAGGAACTGTGCCAAAGTCTCGTAAAGGGCTGGAGTAGTAGTAGCAGGCATGTTGAGTTCCTGGACTCCGACTGGATCTGCTAGTGATAAATCGGTAGTAGCGTGCACGGGTGCCCTCCCTGCACCACGTGCTCGGCCTCTTCCTCGAACCCGGCCTCTAACGGCTGTAGTAGGCGGTGTGGGTGCCTAGTCGTCTCAAATAGCACGTGTCCTCACCATCTGTGAGAGATTAAAAGGATAGAAGTTTAGTTGTGATATCAATAATCTCGCACGACAATGAAATCAAATGAAGTGGAATTTTCCTAACAGTTACATAGCATCTCATAGATAAGTACAAACGTCTCTGTACTGATCAGCGAGACTCTAAATAACCGGCATTTGTTCTGTGACTCATATGTACCTAGAGCTTTAATACCAACTTGTCACGACCCAGTTCACCCTCCGTGAACAGGTCGTGACGACACCTAGTCCCTACGACTAGGTAAGCCTAACAATGCAAAAACAAATAACTTGCGGAGATTATAACTCAAATCAAGATTTACCAAAAATGGAAAACGGAATGTAGAATGCCACTTGGCATATATAGCACCTTATTTCAATTGCTACAACACTATCCCAAAATCGGGAAACTCACGGAAACACAAGCTAGAAGAGAAATACGGTAAAGTCTCTAATATCTAGAGTATCTAAATCAACAGTATGATAGAAGGGCTAACACTACAAGACAAAATAAAGATGGGGACTCTTTAGTCTACGGATGCGGCAGAAGTACTTCGATGTCTCCAAATGCTCTCCCTGCCTCAAGGGTAATATGCCTGAGTAGCGGTACCTGGATCTGCGCTTGAAAAACATGCACAGAAGGGGCATGAGCACACCACAGCAGTACTCAGTAAGTGCCAAGTCTAACCTCGATAGGGTAGTGACGAGGAAGGTCAGGGCCCTACTGAGAATAAATATAATAATAAATCTTGCAAAGTATGAAATAAACAGAAATAATGAGTAGAACTATGAAGTAATGCAGGTTATACAAGGCAACAAATAACATACAGAAAATAAGGTAACACGGAGTAAACAACTCGATACCAGTACCAACAACTAGGATCTCCCAGGATCATCTTATAGTTCGTCTCATCAATTATCCAAGGATCTCCCGGGATACCGTCCTATAGTCCATCATATGTGTATATTTGAAGGATCTCTCGAGACACCGTCTCGTAGTCTATCATATGTATATATCTGAAGGATCTCCCGGGATACTGTCCCATAGTCCAACTATCAATGCGCGGGGATCAACTGAAACCTCAGTACGTAGTTTAACTATAAACACCCAGTAGTTCCATATAACTGTGCAAGGGGGTCTATCAGGAATCAAACCTGCAGTCCCAAAGTAAATATGCAGGTATATCCATCGGGAATCTAACCAACAGTCACAAAGTAAATATGTAGGGGGATCTATCGAGAATCGAACCTGTAGTCCAGAAGTAAACAAACAATGGGAGGAGCTACCAGAATCCCACATCTGTAGTCCCAATGTAAATATGTATCCACAACTAGAAGATATTCAGCAATGAAGTTCAAAGAAATACAAGGCAATAGGTAGTTCTAGCCTAACATTCTTCACGTGGTACAAACACGGCAACTTAAGAAAATAACCAATTTAGATCAACTAAGCATGCTTTTCTAAACTAACACAGGCTATAACTGCAAATAGAACAAAGCAGGTAAGGAAGAAACTCAATCTAAATATTTAAGTAAAATAAAATTTTTAATAATTAGCTCAAGTACGCGCTCGTCACCTCATGTGCAGGGCATTCAATTACCAATCATCATATCCTAAGGGGAAGTCCCTTACACAAGTTTAGACAAGACACTTACCTCGAATCGGCTCCAAAATCAACTCGAAATCACACTTTTGCCACAAGTATCCGACTCCAAATTTCCCAAATCTATTCAATTCAATTACATATCGTAAATAACATCTCAACAACCGACTCAACTATTTAATTAAAAGCTAAAACGTGAAATTAGGTAAAGTAACAAAAACGCCCCTCAGGCCAGCGTCTCAAAATCGGGTGAAACTTATATTTTCTAAAACCTCATACTCTGACGAGTCTATACATAACAAGAACACAAAAATCAAATTTCAAATGAACCCTCAAATCCCAAATTAAAAATCCCAAGCCCTAATTCTTCCCTATTCAGTTAAATTCCATGAATTTCTAGGCTAATTTCACAATAAAATCACGTTTTTTGGTTCATAAAACTTACCTCCAATTAATTTTCCTTGAATCCCTCTTCAACTGCCTTCAAAAATCTCTCAATATACACGACTATGGAGGAACAATGGTTGAGACTCGCGGATGAAATGTTTAAAAACCTCACTGCCCAGTCCTATAATTCCTTCATCACAATCGCGGCCAAGGCCTCGCGATCGCGAAGGGAAAAAATTCCAAATTTCCAAATCTACAACTTATGCTAACGTAACAGGAGCTCTGCGAACGCGAAGCTTCCACTCACAAAGCTATGCGAACGCGTGACCGTACATGCGAACGCGAAGAGTAATAACGCTGGACCCTCAATTACTACTACGTGATCGAGAACTCTTCTCTGTGAATACGAAGCACCACTAAATCTCCTTCCATCATCGTAAACCCAATAACTCGACGAAGAGCATTAACTGACCTATCAAAATTATTCTATGCACTAGGCTCGCGATCACGACGTCCAAATTACAACTGCGCTGCTGCTGCAATTTTCTTCAAATTTTCAAACTCTCAAACTTCCTGTTAGCTATCCGAAATTACCCCGAGGCCCCCAGGACGTCAATAAAAAGTGACAACACATCCTAAAACCTCATTCAAACTTGTTCCATCATTAAAACACCTCAAACAACACCAAATCCATCAATTTGCATCGAATTCAAGCCTAAGTTTTCTAAAAACTTCCGAAACACGCCTTTGATCAAAAACCCAACCAAACCACCTTCGAATGACCTGAAATTTTGCACACACATCCAAATCACATAACGAAGCTACAAAAACTCTCGGAATTATGTTCCGGCCCTAGGATCAAAATCTTACCTATCAACTCGAAATTTCAAAATTTTAAATTTCGGCATTTCAAGCCTAAAATTGCTACGGACCTCCAAAACATATTCTGAACATGCTCCTAACCCCAAAATCACCTAACAAAGATCATGGAACCATCGGTTTTCCAATTCGAGGTCGTCTTCACACGGTTTCGACTATGAACAACTTTCCAACACTTAAACTCTTATTTGGGGACTAAGTGTCCCAAAACTCTCTAAAACTTAAAATCGAACATCCCGGAAAATCAAATAAGCAGAAATAAACTTGGGAAAAGCAGTTAATAGGGGATCGGGGCCTAAATTCTTAAGACGGCCGGTCGGGTCATCACAAAAATAGTAAAATAAAAATGATTAGAAGTGATAGGCAGGTGAGTATGAATCACTATTTGAAGAAATATGTTTGGAGTATGTATCATTCACCAAACAACCGCTCCCTACTCACCAAAATCCAACGGGGGTGCAGAAAGAAAGAATAGAACTCTTAAGGAGATGATGAATGGTTATTGATAACTTCTAGGTTACCATAGAACTTGTGGGGGAAAGCTGTTCTAACAACAAACAGAATTCTTAATCGGATTCCCCATAAGAAAACGCAATCCATACCATATGAAAAATAGAAAGAAAGATGTCCTAACTTGAAATATTTCAAAGTGTGGGGATGTTTGGCAAAGGTTCAAGTTCCTAAACCCAAAATAGTTAAAATAGGACCCAAAATTGTGAATTGTGTATTTATAGGATATGCAACAAATAGTAAAGCATATCATTTCTAGTTCACAAATCAGAAAGTCTAGAAACTCAGTGAATACAATAATAGAATCAAATAATGCTGAATTTTTTGAGCATATATTTCCATATAAAAATGAAGGTGAGACATCTATTCCATGGAATAAACGTCCACGGGAAGAAACAAATGATGAGATGCATAATGAGGAGAATCTAAGACGTAGCAAACATCAAAGGAAGTCTACATCATTCGGTCCACATTTCTAAACCTTTATACTAGAAAATGAGCTCCAAACGTTTAAGGAGGCTATGTCTTCTCCTGAAGCACCATATCGGAAAGAAGCTGTCAATAGGAGATACAATCCATTTTAGACAACCATACATGGGAGTTAGTTTATATTCCTCCTGAAAATAAACCTTTAGGTTATAAATGGATTTTCAAAAGGAAGATGAAAGCAGACGGCACCATTGAAAAATATAAGGCAAGACTTGCAGTCAAAGGCTTTAGATAAAAGGGAGGTCTTGACTACTTTGATATATACTCGCAAGTAATAAGAATTACATCCATTCGGATGTTACTTGATTTAGCCGTGGTATATGGCCTTGTAATACATCAAATGGATGTGAAAACAACTTTCTTAAATAGAGATTTAGAAGAAGAAATCTATATGGAACAATCTGAAGGGTTTGTGGTTCCAGAAAAGGAAAAGAAAGTTTGTAAACTTGCTAAGTCTCTTTATGGACTAAAACAAGCACCTAAACAATGGCATACAAAATTTGATGACACGATGTTGTCAAATGGATTTAAGATCAATGAGTGTGATAAATGTTTTTACATCAAAGACAATCGAAATCATATAGTCATTGTTTATATGTAGACGATATGTTGATAATGAGTAATGACATTGCTAAAATTAACGCCATCAAGCATATGTTAAGCAGGAAATTTGATATGAAAGACTTAGGAGTTGTTGATGTAATCTTGGGAATAAAGATCCATAGAACTCCTCAAGGTCTTGCACTGTCACAATCTCATTATATCAAATCAGTTCTTGAAAGATTCAAGCACTGAAATTTAGAGTTTCAGAAACTCCTATTGATGTGAATCTTCCATTAAAGAAGAACAAAGGTGGGAGCAAGTCTGATCTAGATTATGCTAGGGTTTTGGGATGTTTAATGTACATCATAAATTGTTCACGACCCAAAATAGCATGTGCTATCAATAGGTTGAGTCGGCATATGCATAATTCAGATCAAACTCATTAGATGGCAATGAAATGTGTCTTGGGATATCTAGAATATACTCAAGATTATGCATTTCAATACAACAAATACCCAGTGGTAGTTGAAGGATATTGTGATGCAAATTGGATCGCCGGCTCACATGACTCAAAATTCACAAGTGGATACATTTTCACTCTTGGAGGAGAAGCTGTGTCTTGGAAATTATCCAAACAAACTTGTATAGCTCTAGGATGGAGTATGAGTTCATAGCTTTAGACAAAGCCGGTGAAGAAGCTGAATGGCTTCGGAATTTTTTGGAAGATATACCGTTTTGGACCAAACCACTGACACCTATCTTTATTCACTACGATTGTTAATCAGCTATAGAAAGGGAAAAGAATGTAATGTATAACGATAAGAGTCGTCATATAAGACGAAGACATAAAACTGTTAGACAACTAATCTCTAAAGGAATCATTTCAATTGACTTCATAAAGTGAAAGGAAAATGAGCTGGATCCGCTTACAAAAGACCTTACTAGAGAGGTAGTTGAGTTCACAACGAAGGGAATGGGTTTGTGGCTGATAGGAAGTCAATAATAACGGGTAACTATACCTAGAAAACTAGAGATCCCAATATCTAGGTTCAAGAAGATCAAACAAAGTTATGAAAGACAGTGGAACATTGTAAAAATAAAACTCTGTGATCCATTCTCATGAAAGGACAATGTTAGGGAACAAGGATAAAACGGTTAAAGCTTTTTAATGATTATCTAATTCTGATATAGGAATTATCAGAAAATGTAGTCTCCGGGGTTACAACTTAGAAATCACCTATGTAAGTGTGAAGTGTAAGACGCTTCAAGGAGAAGTTAGCACGGCCAAATTCTCTATACGCTTATGAAACTAGGAGGTGTTCATGGCTGAAACGAACACAAAAATGAGAACCAAAGACGTTTAAGGGTTAACTGTGTGACTTAAGTTGTCTAGGTATACACTAAATATTGACGGTTCAAAGATATCAAATCTACCGATTGACCGAGTATATCTGATTTAAGTTCTCTATGGAAAGCTCAAAGGGAAATCTACTTATCTAAATGCAGCTAACCCTTAATTGCAAATCACACATTGTTTGTACATATCTTCTTCTTTTAGGTCATTTTCCCTTCATGTGGATGATTGTTGGAATTAAAAGACATGCATTATCTATAATTAAGTGGAGTGAAAGGGAAATGGAGGAAATAATTTTTTGGAGGCAAATGAAAATTTATAATTTATTAAGTCTTGCAAAGTGAATTGTCCCACACTAGATGGGGAAATCATCCATATGTGTTTATATTGAGAAACACATTCTCTACCTCTTAAAAGGTTGAGAAGAAGGGAAACCCCTCGCGCCGCCGCCGCCGCTCGGCTCGACATCGGCTTTGACTTTGGCTTTGGCTTTGAATTTGAATTTGGATTTAGATTTGGTCAATCAGTCGATAAGATTAATTTTTGGATCTAATCTCAATTAATTAATTATAATTAATTGATAGTTTCCTCCTATTATTATTTATTGAATTAAAAATGAAGTTAACGTTGTTCTGTTCAATAGCCGTATCTGTTAGCAGAAAAAGAACCCAACGTTCTTCTTTCCAACAGTCATGTCTTTTAATAGACATGCCCTAACTCCATTCCTGAACAAGTCTGTTCGCACCTGTTTAGGTAGAATCATTGACCTATAAATTCCAGAGGCTTTGCCTCGTTTCAGTACTCAATTTTTTTTTACAGACATCACTCTTATAAACTCTCCTTCTTCCTAATTGAATTACTGCATCGTTTTCATCATAACAAAACAGTAAGTCGTGTGATTTGCGGCGTATCTTTGAGTTCGTTGGAATTCTATGATTTGTATTGCCACTATTACAGAATCCTGTGAGGAATTAACCCATAATCCTTGGCAATTGTGGAAGGGTTATAATTCATTAAGGAGACACAAAAAATTTGTGGGATTGGATTTTACATTCTGCTTTTATCTCTTTTTGTTTATCTTTCTGTTAAACATCTTCTTCGAATCAGAACAGAACACTGTTGTTAACCGATATTACTTTTAGAGCCTTGATAGCGCATTTCTGCATTTAGATTTTTCCAAACTTGTAGGGACATAACATTTCTCGTTTTCTTGTAAGAATATAATCCTTATATTCATCCCTGCAAGATTTATAGCTTTGTTCACTATTTTTCAAAAACAACAACTTTTGTAGAATATCATCATCAGTCGGAAGCTTTAGTTTCAAGAAAACTGAACAATTTCACATATTGGTCAATCTAAGCTTGGAAGATAAATAGTACATGACGTCATATTTAATAGAGCAAGAACTTTGCTTCCTTTCATCACTCAGCCACTCCATTGGAAACAACTTATCGTAGGGATCGAAGAAAGGCCTCACAAACAACTAAGAACTAGTTTCAACCCAAATATCACAGGAAAAGGACCAAAACACACACATAGTAGATTCTTGGCATAGGAAACGATGAAAAGCCTCACGAAAACTAGTTTCGATACGAAATATATAACACAGAGAAGGACTATAACAACACACAGCAGATAGTAACTTGGGGTGGGGTTGCACACTTGCATGAATTATATATAGTTTATTTATTACAAGTCACTATCTGGAGTGGTCCAAATAGAAGCAGAGAGTAGGCGCCGGGACTTCCAACCCAAAACGAGTTTATTGGTGCCAATCTCCTCCACCCTATACCCATCATTGAATAGCCCCAACAACAACTTTGCTTGACAATGATTTGCAAAGCTTATATTACTCTCACGATACCCCACCGCACTCAACCACTCCCCCCAGGAGCACCTCTCATCCTCTCCCCAGGTTCGGTATATCCGAAATAATGACCCGGCTATCCGAGGCCCAAGGAACACTCGCTCCACCAAAGCCCGAGCCCCGCATTGGAGCGGGAACCCTGCCTCGAGTGAATCATAAAGGGCCGAGTAGTGGTGCAATATGTCCATGAACCGGCCCACGAACCCTTCCTCCTCCCCAATGGGCCGTACTTCCTCTTCGACTAAGGTCACGAGCCTCGGATTCAGGGTCTTGGATCCGGATAGGAACGAAGCCACTGAATCCGAGGCTCGATAGGTAAAATGAGGTAAGTGTAACATGCAATTTATAATTATAGCTTCTCCTCGGACCAGCTTCAGAGCGGATGGCTTAAACGTCTCGTCTGACTCCAACCTACAGTGGTGAAACAAAAATGGCTGGCCAATGGACGCAGCGAACGCTGTTAGCCGACGGCCGGTCTCTTGGACCGTCCCGAACGATCGACGAGAACTGCCACTCCTCGACAATGCTGTGATCCTAAGGTGGGGAGTTGGGGCCCCATCTTTTCTGGACACCAAGGCTTGCATCAAGGAAGCCCATTGGATTCCTTCCATTATATCGTAGTCCACGATATGGACTCTTCTATCATGAGCCACGGCTTCTAAAATAGCTTGATTTGCTGTGAAGTGCCCAAATTTGACAAAAGGGGACATGTCCTGTAATAACTGAAAAGCAGCTAGCACATCTCCCTGTTGCTGCTCGTCCTTATAATTAAGAGAAAACATGTTCTTAGCGTGTAAAGATCCTGATGCTGCACCGTCGAGCAACGCCTGCAAGGCATCAGTGAAATGTGCGGCCAACCTCTCCATATTGGAAGAGCCGTTAGGGGAAGCCAATTCCTTGAGCCGAACCAATATCACTCGAGCTAACTCACGGCTTTTGTTCGCGCCGCTTAGCGCCTCCGCTGCAGCCATCAGCAAGTGAACAAGCTTCAGCCCGTTGACATCTTCCGATTGATTGTTATTCGATTCTTCTGATTCCTCCATCAACACAGAATCCTCTGAGTTGTAAAAAGTAGTCGATTTTGGCATACTCATATTCAACCCTCCTGAACAATTGTTCCCTTCGATCATGGATTCAATTAGATCTTGAAAATTATTGCCGCCAGAAAAAGCATCCCAATCAACAACCGGGGACCAGTCATTCCATGTACAACCATGATCATGGTCATCATCAGAAGAGGAGGTGGTGGTAGTAATAGTGGTAGTTGTAGTGGTGGTGGAGGTGCTTAAACCACCATAATAATCAAAATCTGGGATGGTGTCATCAACCGTCATCGTCGCCATACCTAACAAAAGTACCAAAGGCCTTGCGCTTTAAGTGTTTGTTATTATGCTAACTCAAAGAGAAGTGTGTGATTTATAAACGAAAAAGGGAAGAAAAAGGAGGAGGAGGAGCTGAAACAAGAGACAATGAAGGTAGGAAGCTGATTGAGATTAAGGCATTAATAAAATAGGGATTAGTACTCTAATGAATAGAGTGGTAATGCGAGAGGGTTTGGTCTGATTTTATCTATCACATTAAGCGATCATTTGCTGGAGGTAATAAGAATAGTACTCCCTACATTTAAATTCATGTGAATCTATTTGACTGGATACGAAATTTAAAAAAAATAAAATATTGTGGAATTTATAATACTAAATAAGTCAAAAAGGGGCTTAGAGTATTTGTGTGGTTATAAAAATTTCTTATTAAAAGTAGTATCGTAAGTTTAAGCTAAAGTATTTCCAAATTTAGAAAGGATTCATTCTTTTTAGAACGAACTAAAAAGAAAATAGGTTCACATAAACTGAAACAAAATGAGTATTGAATAAAGTGTGTTAGTAATGTTGGTATTAGTATTCCTGAGATTAATTATGTACATTAGTTATGCTGAAATTATTTATTATCTGCTATTTGGTTTGATGTATTAATTTATGGTATATTTCTAATAAAAATTATTATTTACAAAAATATCCTCTATATTTCCTTAACTTTGTACACTATTTTAGTTGTAATAGTTTTATTATCGTCCTAATTCTTTACTCTCTCTAAAGCTAACTTTTATTTATAAGGGAACAAAATTAAAAAATACTAATTAGTAAAAAATGAATAGATTTTTAACAAATAAAGTAAACTTCAATTTATACTTCGAAAGAATTAAAATCAAATTTAATATTAAATATGATATTGTTTTGATTATAGTAGAATGCTAAAGGGAGAAAAGGTAATTAAAACATCATTATATAAAAATATACGAATATGACGGGAAGTATTTGGAATAGATTTTGAGGGATTTGAGGGGCAGTTATATTGGTGCATGTATTAAAAATTCTTGTATTATTTAATACCATATTTTATTATGTATTAGTTATACATAGGATAATGCCAAATAGAATATGTAACTAATATAGTATTAGTTATACATAGGTTGAAAAAACATACCAAAGAAGGGATTAGTAATGCACAAAGCTAATGTTTGTATTGTTATTTCTTTTCGAGTTTGTTTTCGATTCTTCCAGCCTTGAATCTAGGTTTCCCCTAATGCATCCTCGCCCTCCTTTCATCCGCGAATCCGAGGCAGGAGAAAAAGCGTAATTCCCCAGGGTCATATGTTACCTTTTTATCTTCCTCACTCGTGACATTTCCAAAGCGATCACTATCCTTTTCTTTGCTTTCTTCTTGTCTTGAACTTTTATAGAACGACTTTATATCATATATAGTTGGTTAGGATGAAGCCTTAGTAGATATAGCAAGTGTATCGGGGATACGGTTCGTGTATAGTAGATCTGGGCGTCTAGATTGGGGAAGTTCACTTAGAAGAGAATGACCCCCTTTTTGACTTTTCACTTGCTAACGAACTTCTACCTCCAGCTAAATGCAAACCTTGATTCGGAGTTGGAGAAAAACATAAACGTCTAGCGCGAGTTTTATTTATTAGTTTTGTAAAGTCAAGCTTTGGCATCCTAAAACCCAAAAAAATGCATTAAAAAGGGAGAGAGAGGGGGGTGCGGTAGGGAGTGGGTATGCCACCCAAACCACTGAGGGACTATATCTCCAATCAAAAACCTCTAATGGGTGTCAATGAAAGCTGATTAATCATGTATTGGATTAATTTACACTTTTTCCCCATCGAATATTTTACTTACTAGTTTGAGATTTAGCTCAATGGTATTTGTTTATTTTAGTCACTAGTTTGAGATTTAGCCCCAATGGTATTTGTTTATCACTAATCAATGTGGTCCTCTACCAACTAGAAGTCGGAAGTTTTGAGGTACATCACACACACTCTTTTGGATAAGCAAGGGGAAATTATTTTTATTTAATCCTATTAGATAGGTAAGCTTTCCGCAAACGAAGGGCATAATTTTGTGCTTTAGTTTATTCAAGAAGTGTGTGCCATCCACGTCATGGTGTATGCTCGGAAAAAGATCTTATTATAAAAATTTTTACATTGGACCACTATCTACAAAGACAGAAATCACTTTGAAATTGTTATGTGGTCCGACTGTGGCTATGTATTTTATTTATAAGGGAGGTCTCGGATCAGGTTCAACTCAATTATTTTACGAGTACCTACTATTTTTCATTAAGTGCGAAATAATTTTGCCCATTAAAATTTAGATATACAGAAAGAAGAAATTACGTAACATTTTTTAAATGTGAAATATGCTGTAGTTCTGACAAAATCAACTAATAGTATATATCTTGGTGACGATTTTATTAGTACCATAACATATTTTTTATGAAGCAGAAGAAAATATAGGAGAGCATTTTGGCGGAATTCAAACTTTAAACTTACTGTTAAAACCATTAATTATACTCCTTCAAGAGTAACAACATCATTATATGATTTCTTAAAATTATATTATTAAAGACTGCTCGAGCAATTATTGCTATGTGTTTTCATGTCATACGTATATTATGGAGCATTTTATTTACCTATCACTATTTTTCAACTTCTGCATATGGGGCTAGTGATTATTGCAATTATTAATTAACTTTTGTACTTTTACAGTTCTCTACTGCTTATATATAAAACCTAGCACATTAAACGATGGTATACAGATTTATGGGCAGAACTTTATCCATAGTGGAGGACATACTAAATCAATTAAAAATATGTATTTTGCAGTTGATGTTAAATACAAATTATAAGAAAATTGAGTTTTAAACCTTATTGACCTACTGTTTATTCTATGTGAATATGCAGATTATAATATGAAGTATTAAGACAGATTATTATATGAAAAAACTAAAACAAATTTCAAATAATTATGGAAAGAAAATGAAGAAGAAAGGTAAATCACTTGTGAGTTGTGACTAATGCTCCCTTTTAACTTGAATTGAGTATTTACTGGTTTATACACCATATGTAGTTAAGATTTTTTCTGAGATTCATCCTATTCTGCAAAACTTTAAGTAAAGTAAGATGTTTATGGTTGAGATGGAATGCCATCGATCTATCTTGAGAGGCCGTCCGAAGTCTGAGTCCGGGTAAGATTATTTCCGAGCTAGAGGGACCAGACCAGAATTTGGAGGTGGAGCACGATGCATACCAAGGTCGAATGTGTGCGATCTTGAAATAGTACCGTTATGAGTTCGTACCAGAACGAGTTATATTCCTACCACGTCCCCAAAGTTATGGTGCAAATTCCGAAATATGATTGTATGATTCCGTACTAGACGGTTAGACAGCTGTACCAAGAATATTCCTTGCGGTGAATAGTAATGTTCCTTATTTAGGGCTCCCATATTATATAGAGGGACCCCAATCATTTGTAAGACATCTTATTATCATTGAGTAAAGAATATACTCTCTACCTTTTTACTTACTGTTCCTCAACATTGTCCTTTAGCTCCATTATTCTTACTTTATTTTGATTACTTAATTTGTTCTTACTGCCCTAAGTCACCTCGAGGTCACTAAGCTCGAGGTCGCTGCTGCTAAGTAACATTGGTTTAATTCATTTCTATCTTACATTTCTATTTATACATTTCTTGATTATTAATTGGTATTGAACTAAATTACATATCTTTAAAATCACTAATCAAGTTTAATTGTGTAAACAGTTTGGTGCCCACTATGGGGCTAAAGACACTAGTGATTATTTTTTTACTGATTTTTCATTGCACACGTTGCCTTACACTTTTTCTTGTCAAAGATATTTTTAATTATCAGGCTAAAGTATGTCTAGCTCACAAAACGCACCCAGTTATAACAATGAAGATCTTGGAGAAAACAACAATTCATGAGTCAGTGTACCATCGATAAACCCAGGAGAAACGCCGAATGTGGAACTTGTTGATGTTAATTCACACATTACTTTGAATGCAGATCTAGGCGCGAAACCTAGAGGAAATGTAAGCCCAGGATGTCGGCCAAAGAACACAAGGAATGGAAGAAGGACGAGTCAGCCTCCAGGTGATATTCGAAATGCTGCAAGCCCAGAAAGTCGACATTCTCAACTTCAGAGTCAGAACTCCAAACACAGCAAAACTAGTGAACACTTGGCGTGCTAAACCAGCTCCTGAAAGGCCTGATGAAAGCGGCTTGAGGACTGACCCAACGATTATGAGAATGCTCGAGAAACTAACTAAGAGGATCGAGTGCGGAGAAAAGAAAATTGAAGACAATGATAAGAAAAATGGAAACTTATAACTTCCGGGTAGACAGATACCGGGGGAACCTCCACTTTTGAAAGTTCGAGATGCTAATAAGTTTATACTAAAATAATTCCCCCGGATGCAGCTCTGATGCCCATTCCAAAGAAGTTTCGTATGACCGATATACCAAAGTATAACGGAACAACTGACCTTATCGAGTACATAACTTCATACATTTGTGGGATTAAAGGAAATAATTTGAATGGCGATGAAATCGAGTCAGTTTTGCTGAAAAAATTATGGAAAACGCTATCAAAGGGAGCCATGATTTGGTATCACAACTTAGCTCCTAACTCTATTAACTCATTTGCTATGTTAGCAGATGTCGTTGTGAAAGTACATGCCGGGGTCATAAAGGTGTCCACAAGAAAATCGGACGTTTTCAAAGTAAAGCAAAGAACGACAAGATGCTAAGGGAGTTCATGTCCTAGTTTCAGATTGAAAGAATGGAATTACCACCGATCTCTGATGAGTAGGAAGTACATGCCTTTATGTAGGGTCTGAATGAAAGGATCTCGATCACATCTCGGCAGTTGAAGAATAACTTGATTGAATATCCTGCTGTGACATGGTCGGATGTACACAATCATTATCAATCAAAGATCAAGGTCGAGGACGACCAGTTGGGAGCCCCATCGGGTTCAGTTCATCCTAACAGATTCGCAGCCAAGAACCTGAGGGACACGAACCAGGAATCGAGATTCAACAAAGAACAGTATCAGCATATGCCGATCGAAGGAACAACGCCCGAAACCGCAACACTCCTCGGAGCGATCGAAGAAATGATCGAGGTCAAAGTTCTCGGGGAATCATGAGTAAAATGGGTTCAATAAGCACACTGACCTAGCAGAGGCCCCTTGATTATCAGAGTACAACTTTAGCATAGATGCATCGGGATTGTCGCAGCAGTTGGGAGAATAAAAACACCAAGCGGCGCAGGCCAATACAAATCGATCCTTCTCAAAGAAACCCAAACTTGATGTGCAACTACCATGGCACACTTGGTCATAGGATAAAAAATTGCAGACACCTAAGGGAAGAAGTGGCCCGCTTGTTTAATAAGGGTCACCTTCGAGGATTCCTAAGTGATCGGGCTAAGAATCACCTCATGGAGAGAGTTGCAAGGAGAAACGAATCCACATGATCATTGGAGGAGTCAATGTCCCTCAGCAACCTGTGTTTCAATCACACCAAAGTATCAACCACCAAAGAAAACAGACTCAGGGCTTTTTGTCCGAGGACGTCTTATTATTCTATGATGAGGAATCAAAAGGCATATCTCAGCCTCACAATGATGCCCTGGTAATCTTTATCCTTTAGAATAAATTCAAGTTAAATATGTTTTGGTGGATCCAGGTAGCTCAACAGACATAATCAAATCGAGGCTCGTGAAACAACTCGCCGTACAATATCATGTTGTACCTACATCCCGGGTCTTGAACGGCTTCAACATGGTAAGAAAAATGACAAAATGAGAAATTATATTGCCAGAAAACATAGTCGGGACCATTCAAGATACAAAGTTCCATGTCATCGAAAGTGATATGAGGTATAACGCACTCCTCGGGAAACCTTGGATACGTAACATAAGAGTAGCGCCTTCAACTCTTCACCAGATCATGAAGTTCCCAGTAGAGGAAGGAGTGAAAACTGTCTACAGAGAGAAACATGCTGCAAAAGAAATGTTTGTGATCGAGGAAGTGGTGCCGACACCAGATCCTGCGGCCTTAGAGAAATCGAGCATCGGAGGAAAACAAGCGACCAAATAACAATTACCACCTCCAGCCTCGATGGAATCAGAGCAACAGTTAATAGAAGATGAAGATGAGGATTTCCTTACTCCCTGAACCTTCGTCGATCCTGAAGAATCTGATGCAGCCACATCAACTATCGAGGGGTTGGAGCGGGTCATTTTGATCGAATACATGATCGAGAAAAAGGTACCTGGGGACGGAATTGACTCCCCAACTCAGTAAAAATATCATTCAATTCCTTATTGATAATATAGATTGCTTTGCTTGGTCCTATTTAGATATGTCAGGGATTCCACCGGAGATCACCAAGAATAGGCTAAGCACCGATCCCAGGTTCAAACTGGTGAAGCAAAAAAGGAGGCCTCGGCCCAAGGTAAAGCATGATTTCATAAAGGACGAGGTAACCAAACTCCTTAAAAAAGGATCTATTCGGGAGGTAAAGTATCCCGAGTGATTAGCCAATGTAGTTGTAGTTCCTATAAAGAGAAACAAGCTTAGAATGTGTAGATTATAATGACTTGAACAAGGCATGTCTGAATAAGTCTTTCGCACTACCCAACATCGATTTATGATTGAAGCCATGACCGGCTACGAGACCCTAACTTTTCTCCACTTCTACTCCAGGTACAATCAGATTCAAATGAGCCTAGGGGAACAGGAAAAGACTTCGTTTATTACAAAATTTGGTACTTATTGTTATAATGCGATGCCTTTCAGGCTATAAAATATAGGGGCTACATACCAACATCTAGTTAAGAAAATGTTTGAAGAATAAATAGGTAAAACAGTAGAAGTTTACATTGATGATATCTTGGTTAAATCCGTGCGCGCAGAGGACCATTTGACTCATTTGCAGGAAATGTTCAAACTCTTGAGAAAATACAACATGACGCTCAACCCGAAAAAATGTGCCTTCGGAGTCGGCTCGGGTAAGTTTCTCGACTTTATGGTTTGAATAGGGGAATTGAAATTAACCTCGATAAAATCAAGGCCATCGAAGACATCACGGTCGTGGATAGAGTGAAGGTCGTGCAAAGGTTAACAGGCCGAATAGCTGCTCTGGGTCGATTCATCTTGAGGTTATCGGGTCAGAGTCACTATTTTGTTTCCTTCTCAAAAAGAAAAAGGATTTTGCATGGACCCCCGAATGTCAAAAAGCCTTAGAAGAATTAAAACAATATCTATAAATCCCACCTTTTCTTCACATCCCAAAGGTAGATGAAAAACATTATCTATACTTGGTAGTGTCCAAGATAGCGGTAAGTGGGGTATTAGTTCGACAAAAGCAAGGTACACAATTTTCAGTTTATTATGTAAGTCGAACTCTAAGGAGATGCTGAAACTAGTACCGTCACCAGAAAAATCAGCACTTACATTGATATGCGCATCTCGAAGGTTAAAACTATATTTCCCAAGTCATCCTATATGTGTACTAACCACCCAACCCCTTCAAAATGTTTCGCATAAGCCCAAACTATCTGGCCGATTGGCCAAATGGGCCATCGAACTTAGCGGGTACGATACCAAATATCAACAGCAGAGTTTCCATGCTGTCGCGCCTCCCTTTTTTCCCTTTTGATGAGGAAGTCTGGGTTTCGACATTCATGGGGGTAATAACTCATTTCCTTTTGGTAATTTGGATATTTTGAAGAGTCTCCACCTAACGGAGTAAGGTGCGTTAGGGCACCTAGGGCGATTAACTCATAAACTAGTTTACATTACCATAGATTTAGGGTAAGGCTCGAAATTACCTTGAGGGGAAGGTGTTAGGCACCCCTCTCGGTCCACAATGGTGGATCCCGGCCAAACTTATACTTATGAATTAGTCCTTTTAACAAATAAATGGTTTAAATACATATTTGTAAAAAAGGTAGGTTTTGGACACTATGTGACTCAAACAGTGAGACAAAAGGAAAAGACTCGAACAAATTACATACATATAGAAAAGTAAATTTTAATCATTGAGAATTTGGGAAGGAGGGGTCCTAGGTTGGTTAGTCTACAGGATCACCCCACAGAATGCTCGGTAAACACTTCTCAATGAGGGGCTACACGTGACATTAACGCGTAGTCATAATATCCTTTTCTACCTAAGTCCCTCACCTTGGCCATAACCTAAAGCGTTCTAGTAACCTTGAAAATGTCCTATGCATGCACTATCCATCCGTTCCTCGTGGCCTTTGAGGTATTTTAAAATCTCTACTTTTGGACAATTTTATACCTTTCTAAGGTTTTAACAGATAAAGGTCTAGGCGTCAATCAAGAACAAGTAGGACTGCATTTAAAAAGAACAAATTACAGGCTCATTGTTTCCTCCAGACATAACAAGTAAATCCACGTCTTCACATAATAATCAAGTATTTTAAGATAAATTCCTAGAACATAATATCTAGGTGAGTAGGGATTATATAGTATTGATTTAGGACAAAGTATCAAAATCTTATTTAGCTTGCCTACCTATTTAGACCTGTTAAATCTGAACAGTTTTAAATAACAAAGAACAGTTTTAGAGTTGCAGAATATAAATTGCCTTATAGGCTTGCCTAAACGTAGAATGGTGATATCCTAAGAGCATGATAGCTACATTGATGCACTAAAACGGTGAACAATTTTTAAAAGGACACTTGAGATCCCATAGACATGCTTTCTAGCAGTAGTAAATTAAGGCAGTGTTTGAAAACTCATTTAAAGAAACGGACAATTGATTAAGCCATTTTAGGATGAACTAACATGGATTAAACTGATTTTTTTAACTAGACTGATTTTTACTCCTATTGGATTTCTGATTTTAAATATGGGCATGGTATCTAATTATTAAGAGCTGATTTACGAACTTATAGGCATGATTTATAGTTAGAAGAATGTAAATACGTGTAGCAGAAACTAAACTCAATCACTTTACACTCTATAGGCATGATATCTAATTATAAAGTTGGTTTTAACTCTATAGACATGATTTCTATTATTGAAGCTACTTAGATCCTATAGGCATGATTTTTGATATTGTGAAAACAAAGCAAACATATCAAATGCATTAACACAATCTATGGATATGATTAATAACATTGTAAAAGCAAAGCAAACATAGCAAACGCATTAACACAACCTATATGCAAGGCATCTACTATTGTGAAAGTAAAGCAAACATAGCAAATATTAACACAACCTATAGGTATGACATCTACCCAATTTATCCAACATGTATATAGCTACCCACCCCTTTACTAATCACCCCAATATTATGTACAAATAATTATTACAGACCAGCTGAATGAATTACATAAACAAATGAAGAAAAGAAGAAGAAGTTAATATAGCGAGCCTGAAGCAGGTCCAAATGACTTCCCCAAACCTCCAATAGCCTCAAATGCCAAAGTTCCATAGACAATATCATGTATAGGTGTGTCAGAGTTCCCTAAGAACCTCAAGGATCCCAAATAATGCGCACACTTAGACCTTTTATCAAATCATAACTGACTTTAATGTAGTGTGAAAAGGCCAGTTCTGACATGTCAGAGTTTAGAGAGATCTCATGGATCTCTAGGCAGTACACTTGCCAGAAGGGCAGAACCTAATATTTTAGGAGTAATGTGAAAAGTGTATGATATAAATTTGAAATGGTTTTGATAGGAAAAACAGTGTTGGAAAGGGCTCAATTAAGTAAGGAAGTTTTATGAAAAATAGGAATTGATTAGCAATAAAACAGTTTTGAAAACAGTGAACTTGTAAGAAATCAGCAAACCATTCAGACACAGATTTCATTCAAGGAGTATGGGAATCGGGAACACATAGAACATATTAATATAACAATAGAGCACAAAAGATTCTTTTTTTAAAGTTCCTTATAGGGTTTATGATTCAATTACACATCTATGGTACAGATATAGAACAAACAATTAATAACATAGTTATACTAGGCAGAGTTGGACATAGGGTTCGAAGTACTTAGGGGTAGCAAATACCCTAGCAAAGTATATTACTATCAGGGATTGGGTAAACAAACAGAGATGCAATCAAACATACATATATGGAGTAGAGTCAGATTGAGACATACTAGAGAAAGCAATTGACAAGTCATCAGACATGTTGATCATAAGTTGGACTGGTAGAAGTCATATATTCTAAGTGAAACCGGGATTTAAGCATGCTAGTTACATATCAAAAATCCAAGTAATAGACAAGAATCAGTAAACGATTGCAGTAAGAGAACACATAGAGTATTGAACTTGTAATTAAATCATGACATATGAGTTAAGGAGAGCAGACACAAAGTATAGAGTAGTGCAATGCAATAACTAGCCTTGACTTACAACCGACTAGCTCAATGGATGTAGCAAGTAACAGAAAAAGAGCATAAACCTTAAGTATAAGAGAGAGTTTATGAACTAGTGTCGTTTTTTTTTGTTGTTCTGTCATTTAGAACATAAAAGAAGAGGAGATTTATATAATAATCAAAAGCTTGACACATGAGGTAAGATATCAATTAAGTAGTAAATCAGAAAATTCCCACGTAAATCAGCAAGATCTTACCTTAATCAACAAACAGTTCAATCAACAGTAAAATATACTAGTATTTAAGGAAAAGAATAAAGTAAAGTATATGTATAAAATAGGTAATTAGGGGTAAATGTACATCAGTATAATCAAGGAAATAAATTAGTAATAATCAGTGAAATACAAATAAGGCAGGGAAAAACAATTAAGGCAAACTATTCAGTCAAATTGGATAGAGAGGTAAGAATCAAGAGTTAAATGGAAAGGGTTCAAATTAAACCAGGAAATAAGGGATTTAGAGTAATCAAGGGTTCAGAAAGTCATGAAAGAGGCAACATGCTTAGTATATAAGATGAGGTAAATCATGAATAGTCAGGATTTCATACAACTTTAACAAAATCCATAGTTAAACGACATTGATTCGGGGAGAAGTATACAAGTCTTGCATGAATGGTCAATATGAACACAAGTACATAATATCAGTGAAAGGTCAAACTAGAAAAATTCAGTAGAAGCATACTAGGACAAGAAAATTACGAGAAGTCACAAAAACCCAAGATAAGAACATAATCAGAAATACCAATATCCATAAACCAAACGAAGAACCCTAAAAATTAGGGTTTTCAGTACAAACGGGCTAGGGTTGTAGCAGGTTTATAAAATCAATCGAAATGTGTGAGAAGCAGGAGATTAACCACAAAAAATCATTAAACAATTTTTAGAAAGAAATTCCGAAAACCCTAACTTTAGGGAAAAGATGAAAAATCACTTGAAATACATACGATTCTTGTAAAAAATCTCAAGGCTATTGTAAAACTCACAGGAAACAAACTCAAATAACCTTAGATCTGTACATAACCAGATAGAAATGAAGAAACATACTGAAAAAACCCATAGATCGTAGCTAATATAGGACGATCTCACTTTAAATCACACTGGAATAGCTTGGAACAGGCGAGAGATGAACCCTAGATGCAAGTCGACATAGCCCCGGTCCCTTGAGGGCCTTAGAAATGGAAACAATGACATCAGTGAGGCCATTGGAGGCCTGAGAGGTGGTGATAAACCACCAAATACAGCCATAGATGAGTGTCAGTGAGATTGGAGATTAGGGTTAGGTTGAGAGCGTTTGAAAGCATAGGGGTTTTCAGAGCGACGAGGCAGGGTGTAAAATAAATTAGGTTAGAGGGGATATAGGTTAGTTTAATTATGGAAGAGGGAACCTGGACCGTTGATCAAAATGATCAACGACCAGAATTTGGCTGGGTATTGGGTTGGGGTGGATGGGTATTGGGCCTGGGTAGTTTAATTGAGAATCGGGCTGGGTATTAGGTTAGGATTAAGGTTGGATTGAGGCTAAAAATTGAAATAAAATTAGGCTATATTTTAAATAGTCATTTTAATACTATGTAATTTATAAGAAATAATAAATAATTTCTGAAAATTAATTTCGTGTACTAAATGATTTACAATAGTTCTTTTAATATTTTAAAAATATAAAAGATCATTTATGCATCAACAACGTAATTATGCATTATTAGAGCTAATATTGCAAATATATGCAAGTTAGCTTAAAAATGTGAATACAACTATAAAAATGCACAATCAATATTTAAGCAATATTTTGGCATAAATATAGATTTTAGATGGCTAGATCACCACAAAAATAATTTGAAGAATAATTATTAAAAATTTATAAGTAAAAAGGGAAGAAATAAATCTATTTGAAGCCTTTAAAATTATAATTTTTTTTTATAAAAATGCTTATGCATGCTTGTAACTGCATATATGCTATTTTAAAAGTATATATGTGTATTAAAAATATAGAAAAAAATTAGGTATCAACAACTATTAGACAGTTGTACTGATAATATTTCTTACTGTAAATAGAAATATTCCTTATTTAGGGGCTTTCCTATTATATAAAGGGGACTCCAATCATTTGTAAGAAATCTTATTATCACAGAGTAAAGAATATATTCTCTACCTTTTTACCTACTGTTTATCAGCATTGTCCTTTTGCTCCACTATTCTTACTTTATTTTGATTACTTAATTGTTCTTACTGCCCTAAGCCACTTGGAGGTCAATAAGCTCGAGGTCACCGCTGCTAAGTAACATTGGTTTAATGCATTTTTATCTTACGTTTCTATTTCATATTTCTTGATTACTACTTGTTATTAAACTAAATCACATATTTGTAAAATCACTAATTATGTTTAATTGTTACTCGTATTTTCGAGGTAAACATAAGTCATTTAAGTTTTTGGGCACATTTACGTAGAGTAGTAATTCTGCATATATTTCAAACAAGTTGAGGTTGGTTATTCCATATAGTTAAGTAATTTTATTAAAAATTCATAAAAGACATGTTAAAATATGCTAATTGTTCAAAAGAATGCGTTATTTTCCAAGGCAGGGTCTAACGATACATAGGTTAACAATTTTAAATAGGTTTAATTTAAGCACAATTTTTTGTTACAGAAAAAAAAGCCCCGCATATCCTAGTATTGTCCATTATGCTAAGATTTTAAGATATTTGTATCAAGAATTAATAATCTTATTGCTTTTACTGCTCTATTCAGTCATTTCAGGTGGCAAGATCTGAATGCACTTTTTTTTAATTAAACTGAGGTGTCAAGACGTAAATCAGCCAATAAATTTCAGATCTGGTAAAAATAAATAAATAAACTTAGATCATGAACTTAGTATAACTAGCCGACTGTGCAGTTATGATCTTACAGTCCTTTTTTATAATGACATATAAATTGATAAGAAAGAATAATATGTGAATCGTCAGTAAATATAAATCCATGGATTTATTTTATAGTATTATTATTTCCAGCAACTTTGATTGTTTCCAAGTTCCAAGATTTGTCATAGATTGCAGAAGCAACTATAGAATTACAAACACTTATCTCTGGGTTTTATCTCTTTCTAATTTGTACATTAACCTGAGTTCAATTCTTCTTCCAAATACTAAAACGTTACACGAAAAGTTAAGCTCAGTGTGCATTCACATGCAAGAAAGACAAATTTTAGATATAAAACAAAGCAGAAAACAACAATTTAATAGTGTGAAGGACTTGATCCAATTTTCTTGGAAATCATCAACTTGACAGCTCAGTTGCAAGAATTACTTCAAAACCCTGAATGGTATACACAATTAGTTTTTAAAACCCTAGAATAATTTGAATCAAATCACAGTTCATAGCTGTGATGATTCAGTTACTTTAGAAATAATTCCATAAATAGAGAAGTGTTCTAAAATATAGGTAGGAAAACTTTTCGGTCACCCACATTCTTAAATTTTGTAATTGTCAAACACAAGTGTTTTAAGCGTCAATAAAATAATCTCTCTTCCACAATTTGCTTATTTATTTAAAAAAGAATACCATTTTTCTATATGTAATGTTATGAAATAATATAAGAACAAGAACAATAATACAAGAACAAGAACAATAGAGAGAAAAGTAGAGAGAGGAGTATTCTTATTAATACTTTGGGATGATTTACAATGGGGTAAGACCCCTCTATTTATAGGCATAGAAAAGACTTAGCCTCAAAGTAAAACTCTTCTATAAGATAGACATCCACTCTTATTAGAGTTCTATTTATAACACTCCCCCTTGAATGTCTATTCAATAATGTGCCTCGTTAAAACCTTAACTAAAACAAAACCCAATGGGAAAAAATTAAAGAAAAGGAAAAAAAGAGTACACATGTTTGAATATGCGCCTATTGGTTGCCTCGTTAAAAACCTTGCAAGGAAAACCCATTGGGACAAAACCTTGTAAGGGAAAAAGAGTGCAACGCGCATTAACTCCCCCTGAAAGAGCATCAATTCATATCCTTGAGTTTTCGCATTCCGATCTTGTGAACCAGCTTCTTGAAGGTTGACGTTGGTAGAGATTTTGTGAACAAATCAGCCATATTATCGCTTGAACGAATCTGTTGCACATTGATATCACCATTCTTTTGAAGATCATGTGTGAAAAATAACTTTGGTGAAATATGCTTTGTTCTATCTCCTTTTATGAATCCTCCCTTCAATTGAGCTATACATGCTGCATTGTCTTCATACAAAGTCGTGGGTAGTTTGTTACACTTCAAACCACATTTGTCTTGAATATGATGTATTATAGACCTCAACCACACACACTCCCGACTTGCTTCATGAATAGCGATTATCTCGGCATGATTAGATGAAGTAGCCACAATTGATTGCTTAGTCGATCGCCAAGATATGGCGGTGCCTCCACAGGTAAACACATAACCTGTTTGAGATCGAGCCTTGTGTGGGTCGGATAAATATCCAGCATCAGCATAACCAACAAGATCAGGACTGCAATAATTGCTATAAAATAAGCCCATATCGGTAGTCCCTTTTAGGTACCGCAATATATGTTTGATCCCATTCCAATGTCTCCTTGTGGGAGCCGAGCTATACTTTGCTAAGACATTAACTGAAAAGGTTATGTCAGGCCTTGTAGTATTTGCAAGGTACATTAGTGCGCCAATTGCACTAAGATATGGTACTTCAGGACCAAGTAGCTCTTCATTCCTTTCTTGCGGTCGGAATGGATCTTTATTCACATCAAGTGATCGAACAACCATCGGAGTACTTAAAGGATGTGCTCCATCCATGTAAAACCGTTTCAGTACCTTTTCTATATAGGTAGATTGATGAACAAAAATTCAGTTTGCCAAATATTCTATTTGCAAACCAAGACATAATTTTGTCTTTCCGAGATCTTTCATCTCGAATTCATTCTTTAGATAATCAATTGCCTTTTGGAGTTCTATGGGGGTTCCAATAAGGTTTATGTCATCGACATATACGGCAAGTACAACAAATTCCGATGTTGTTTTTCTTTATAAAAACACATGGGCAAATGGCATCATTTATATAGCCTTCTTTTAATAAATACTCACTAAGACGATTATACCACATTCGTCCTGATTGATTTAGACCATACAAGGATCTTTACAATTTGATTGAAAACATTTCCCGGGACTTTGAATTATGAGCGTTTGGCATTTTGAGTCCCTCGGAAATTTTCATGTATATCTCATTATCCAATGAGCCATAAAGAAAGGCAGTAACCACATCCATCAAATGCATGTCAAGCTTTTCAAGGACATCAAAACTAATGAGATAACGAAAAGTTATGGCATCCATTACAGGCGAATATGTCTCTTCATAATCGACACCAGGCCTTTGAGAAAATCCTTGTGCAACAAGGCGTGCCTTATATCTTTGTACCTCGTTTTTCTCATTTCTCTTGCGTACAAAGACCCATTTATAGCCAACAGGCTTAACACCATTAGGTGTTTCAACTATAGGGCCAAAAACTTCACGTTTTTCCAGCGAATTCAATTCTGATTGAATTGCTTCTTGCCATTTTGGCCAATCATTTCTTTTTCGACATTCTCCAACAGATTGAGGTTCAAGATCCTCACTTTCTTGCATAATACTAGATGCGACATTAAACGCAAAGACATAATCCACCACTATATCCACTCGATTAAAATTTGCCTCAATATCGATTGGATTTATGGATAGTTCCTTATTTTCCTGAGTCTCGGGCTCAAAGGATTCTTCATGAATCTCAGAGTTTATTAAATCATGAATTTTCTCATGAGATTCTTTCGTAGTGTCATTTTGATCGTTTGCTTTCCTCTTTCTAGGATTTCGATCTTTGGAACCTAATGGCCTGCCACGCTTCAGGCGTGCATTCGACTCATTGGATATGACACTAGATGATTGTCCAACAGGGACATCAATACGGATTGGAACATTCTCCGCGGGGATGTAGGATTTTGTTATCCTTTTCAAGTCCGTAAATGCGTCAGGCATTTGATTTGCTATTCTTTGCAAATGGATAATCTTTTGCACCTCTTTTTCACAAATAGAGGTACGTGGATCAAGATGAGATAATGATGCATTTTTCCACAAAATTTCCCGTTTGGTTTCACCAACTTCTCCCCCTAATTTTGGGAAAAGTGTCTCATCAAATTGACAGTCTGCAAATCGTGCAGTGAAAAAATCCCCGGTCAATGTTTCGAGGTAGCGAATAATGGAGGGCGATTCAAACCCAACATATATTCCTAACCTTCTTTGGGGACCCATTTTGGTGCGGTATGGCAGTGCTATAGGCACATATACTGCGCATCCAAAGATTCTTAAATGGGATATATTGGGTTCATGACCCAAAACCAATTGCAACGGGGAATATTTGTGATATTTCGTCGGTCTGAGACGGATTAGTATTGCTGCATGCAAAATGGCGTGACCCCATACCGAAGTGGGTAGCCTCGTTTTCATGAGTAATGGTCTTGCAATCAACTGCAGGCGTTTAATTAAAGATTCTGCAAGACCGTTTTGAGTGTGAACATGAGCTACAGAATGTTCCACTTTTATCCCAATTGATAAGCAATAATCATTAAATGCTTGGGATGAAAACTCAGCAGCATTATCCAGTCTAATAGACTTGATTGGATTATCAGGAAAATGTGCTCGTAGTCGAATTATTTGTGCCATTAGTTTTGCAAACGCAAGGTTGCGTGATGACAATAGGCACACATGAGACCATCTACAGGATGCATCTATTAGGACCATAAAATATCTAAAAGACCCACTAGGTGGGTGAATAGGTCCACAAATGTCCCCTTGTATACGTTCCAAAAACGTAGGTGACTCAGTCCCAACCTTTGTTGGTGATGGTCTTGTAATTAACTTGCCTTGATAACAAGAAGTGCAAGAAAATTCATTATTTAAAAGAATCTTGAAATTCTTTAACGGATGCCCATATGAGCTTTCTATAATCCGTCTCATCATGATTGATCCAGGGTGTCCCAATCGATCATGCCAAAGTACAAAAGTATTGGAGTCAGTAACATTTTGGTTTACTGTTGAATGTGCCTCAATTGCACTAATTTTTGTCCAATACAGGCCACAAGATAAAGACGGGAATTTCTCAATAACCCTCTTTTGGCCAGAGACATTCTTTGTAATGATGAGATATTCAAGATTACTCTCATCTATTGTCTCAATATGATAGCCATTCTGGCGTATATCTTTAAAACTCAACAAGTTTCTCTTAAGACTTGGAGGAGAACATTGCATTCTCTATGATAAACATTGTTCCTCTAGGCAGAGTTATAGTTGCTCTTCCGGAGCCTTCAATCAATTTACTACTACCAGAGATTGTAGTAACATCTGCCTTACACATACTTAGTTGAGAGAAATATTTCTTTTCTTTGAGTATCGTATGTGTAGTACATGAATCAACTAAACAAATATTTGATTCAAGCTTGCTTTGTGAGATATCCATATTTTCTTTCCCATGGTTTGACATACAAAAGAAATACACGAACATGAGAATAAACAAATTCAATCCGTTTGTTTCACATTTAAACAATATTTTCAAAATCTGCTGAGGTTATTCGACTATCTTAGTTGATAGTCGACTATCTTGGGAAGCAGTCATTAGGTTAGTCGACTATCTAAATCAGATAGTCGACTATCTTGCCTTGCGGAAAAGTCCAGTTTTAATGCTAAATATTAGTTAGTCGACTAACTAAGTTGATAGTCGACTAACTTAGTAAACAGTCATCAGGTTAGTCGACTATCTAAATCAGATAGTCGACTATCTTAGCTTGCGGAAAAATCCAGTTTTAATGCGAAATTTTAGATAATCGACTAACTGTTAGGTTAGTCGACTAACTCTACTGGAAAATAAAAATATCTTTGAAATTTAAGCATATTGAAACATTCTAAAGAACTAATACTAACATTATATCATAAACTAACTAATACGAGCTGATACTAATGACTATTAGTTTATTCACTAACTAATACAAATAAGTAAAATAAAATCAAACAATTCCATCATCCTTCATCACAGATCCATCACCGATTAAGTGGTCTATTTTCCCCTCGGGTTGCTCAAAGAAGTCTGCCACATCCAGGTGAGTGATGTCAAAATTGTCGTCAGAGACAAAATTTGTTTCAGGGCCTTTATTCTTTAGAGATGCTTGATAAAGATCAACCAAATGTCTTGGTACATGGCAAGCTTTTGACCAGTGCCCTTTTCTACCGCAACGATAGCATATAGTTTCTGAACTATTTGCCTTTGGATTCTCATAATCCCATTTCTGCTTTTGGTGGTTATTTCTCTTTGGGGGGTGACGGACATCAGGGAAATTTCTTCCTTGTCTACGTCCACGGCTATTACCCCGATTACGACCACGACCATGACTAGATCCATGGCCTTTTCCATGCTTGGCATAATGAGAATACGCCTTATCTGCTTCAGGCAATGCTGTAGACCCAGTGGGTCGATTTTCGTGATTTCTCATGAGCAGGTCATTGTTTCGCTCAGCCACAAGGAGAAGAGAAATCAGTTCAGAGTACTTTTTGAAACCTTTCTCTCTGTACTGTTGTTGCAGTACCATATTGGAGACATGAAACGTTGTAAATGTTTTTTTCAAGCATATCATAATCAGAGATATTATCTCCACAGAGTTTTAATTTAGAAGTAATTCTGAACATTGCAGAATTATATTCAGAAACAGACTTAAAGTCTTGGAGCCTCAGATGAGCCCAATCATATCGTGCTTGTGGCAGAGTGACCAACTTCAGGTTGTCATATCTCTCCTTTAAGCCATTCCACAAGATGAGTGGATCTTTGACTGTGAGATATTCAATTTTCAAACCTTCATCAAGGTGATGGCGCAAGAAAATCAAGGCCTTAGCACAGTCTTGGGTGGATGCTTTATCTCTGTCTTTAATGGCGTCTCCAAGACCCATAGCATCTAAGTGGATTTCAGCATCCAACACCCATGTCATATAGTTCTTGCCCGAAATTTCAAGGGCAACGAACTTTCTTTTCATAATATCAGACATAATTAAAACCAAATTCGGAAAGAGGAAAATACCTTAATTTTCTCAAGAGGATTTTTGAGATGGTAGAGTCTCGTGCTGATAACGTGTTATGAAATAATATAAGAACAAGAACAAGAACAAGAGAGAGAAAAGTAGAGAGAGGAGTATTCTTATTGATACTTTGGGATGATTTACAATGGGGTAAGACCCCTCTATTTATAGGCATAGAAAAGACTTAGCCTCAAAGTAAAACTCTTCTATAAGATAGACATTCACTCTAATTAGAGTTCTATTTATAACATGTAAAAATAAATTAACGCCAAGCTTATCATTTTATCTTTGATGGCATATTTTTATAGTTACAAAAATTTCGTGGCATATTTAACACCATAAGCTCAAAAAGATTTTTTTTTTTTTAATTTCCTTATTAACATCACGTCCAATTAAATACCACCACATCAATTGAAAATGATGTAATAGTTAAAGAGAAATAAGAAAAGTAACGAAAGTACACAGAGCCGATATAGAACTCAGTATGACACTATGACATAACAGATAATGAATTTTTCCAAGCGACTTCAACATCATTTCCTAAAGATTTTTACTATTTTTAATTAAATTAAAAGTATTGGGTTAGCTCATCCAGTGAGCATCCTACATTCCCAAATTGAGGTAAACGATTCAAACCCTATGGGTAGCGTAGTATATGGGGTAAAATTGGTTAACGACAGTTGAATGAATGGCAAAATGACACGTAAAATTAAAAATAGGTAAAACGTAAGTTAGCAAATAATTTGCATCTGATATAAACATATGACCGGTGTTGAGTGAGTTCGGAAAGCAACTGAGAACAAAGATTTGAAAGGAAAACACGGTTGAGCAACATTCAACGGAAAGCTATTAAAAGAAGCTCTATATTAATAGGCAATAGTTATGCAGTCATCAATGATAGTATTATTCCTATTCAATAAAAGTTTAATTTGGGGATCATGTTCCCTCAATAGAATAATTAATAGGAGAATTAATATCTATTGTAAAGGACAAAAAATCATCTGTATTCAAAGCTATAATTTGCTCTCATACTATTAAATCACTCGTTTGCTTTGGTTCTTAATATTATTCATACTATTGCTTCCAGAAGCTCATCATACAACCAGGATTTTGTTTCTTTTGAGTTAATTTCGTAATCTTGATTCCATTCTTATCTACTTCATATTTTTGGATCAAGTTGTTTACCCTCAAAATCGGATAACATTTGAATTTTTAAGTAGTTTTAAGAATACATAAATTAAATTGACACGAAGCGATGAATTAAAATATAATTATTGTAAACAATGACATAGTAAATTCAAACTACAAGAATTGATTAGTTACAGCCTTGGAATGTTAGCCACACTTGTACTGGATGCAGTTCGATAGGTATCAAGGCACAGAAAAACAAGAGTTTAAAGAAAGAAAATAATAACATATTGCTTTGGAATGCATGTTACAATATCTTTTATAAGTAATCAGACCCTATTTATATAACAAGGGAGCTCTATATTAGGTACAACTATATAAAAAGTAAAAATCATCTAATTAACTTATTGATGATCTGACCTCGACATATGCCGAGATCTACATATCATGTCTTTCTGTTTGCCGTGCTTGACTACCTGACAAAGTTATTCGACGTTAATTAAGGCCAGGACCGATTTGAATCATGTCCCCAATATACTCGAAGGCGGTTGTTATGGTCTGGACTCAGAATGGATGAGATCCCTACCTTGGTCTCGGCCCCAGCTACCATATCTCGAGCTTGGCTTATCATGTCGGAGAGTGAGATGTACTTTGAAATCGATTTTATCCGTCTATAGATAGCTCCCATATTTTTCGGAGACTAGACGACAAGAAACAATATGAGTTTCCGATTCTCACCTCGATACCCTACGTCAGAAATGACAAAACGAACGAAACATATCAGCAGTCACGTCTTAATGGTATAAAATGCTTGTTAGTTGACAGTCGACCACTCATGGATGTGAACCATCGTTTGAAAACTATAAATATTCCCTTCTTCATTCATTCAAAATTTACATCTAAGTCTTTTACCCATATTCTAAGTGTGCATGGGGTGAACTTTTGAAGGGCCAGAGGGAGCCGCGTTCTCATGACGAGATTCCTTTCCCGAGTGAATAATACTTGGGTTTCTTTTATATTGCTAAGCTCTTACATGTTTTGTTTCCCTTTGCAGGTTTGTCCAAGGACGTCGTATTGATGCCTCTATTAGACGCAAGGATTTCCCCGCCGAGTACCCTGCTCAGATACAGGGTGATAACAAGAAAATAAAGAGTGCTCTGAGCTCTCCGAACTCAGAGAAAAAGAAAATGAAAAGAAGGCTAGTGCACAAGCCCAAAGAAAGTACCAGCGCTCGAGCCCCACCTTCGGATTCACTATTTTGGCTGAGCGACGAATCCAAAAATTATATAAAAAAAATAAGAATAAGCCTTTGAACTGGTGGCCCGAGTTCACTCGTAGTTCAAAGGATGATGGGCCTCCGAATTAGAGAGATAAGGTTGATTTGGCTTGAACCCGGGAGGCCGACGAGAAGGTCGTAGTTAGGGCTAATGTGGAGGCCGTGCCCGAGGCCTCCCAGGATGTGGTTAATGCCCCGAAGGATGTACTCGGTATGATAGACATCACCAAGTCACCTTCCTTCATTGGTTATATGATCAACGAGGCTTAAGGTTTCAAAGAATTCCCTAATAAGGGGGCCAATGGAGTAGAAGACCCCCTCCGCTGCTTTTTTGATTTTATGGATTATGCCACTACGGAGGACGAAGCTATAATGGGTAACTTAGCGGTGCTGAGGAAGAATCCATCCTCGGGAATAAACAGGCCTTCCAAGTTCGAAACTAATCAATCGATTCCAAACTCTGAGCGTGGATCCTAACTGGAAGCGATCGATCATCATCTCTATTCCAGGGGATGTCCGGGTCATGTCTGCCGCCATAGGGGTGGCCAGTTATCTTTGGTGCTTGGTGACCGAGGAATACCAAGCCAATATAAATGAGGTGGAAGCACCTTTCCTGTTCAATAAAGCTCAATAGGCATTAAACCAGGTAACTTCAGATACCTCTTGATGACTTCTAGTTTGTACTTAGATTAATTTATAGATGATCATAGCTTTTCTCTTTGTTTTACTAGGCCCCGGTGCTTTATCATGAGACTTTAATACCAAGAAGAGCAAAACCAATATGAGGCCGATATTTGAGGGGTAACTGTGAAGATAGATGCTTACAAAATTCTCAGCGAGCAATGTGAAGGGGAGGTTAAGAGCCTCTGAGCTGAGCTATAGCCTGCTTGAAAAGGGTATGCTGACCTGTTGGTAAAGGTAAAAGTCTTTGAGATCATTTCTGATGAGCTAGACTTGGTGACTAATGTTTTGAATTCGCAGGTCCAAAAGAATCTTGATCGGATCGACCAACTTCAGGCAAAGATGGACATGGTAAAGGCAGAGGCCTAAGAATGGAAACCCAAAATCGACCGCATTGCCTCGAAAAAAGAAACTGCCCTGGCGCAATTGGATTCGGTTGAGATCCAGCTTCGAATGATTAAGGAAAAGGTTGTGGTGCAGGCCAAAAAAAAGATTGATGAGCTCATGTCTCAGCTAAGTTAGGTCATCTTCAATTGAGAAAATATGACCAAGGAGCTTGAAGCGTCCAAGTCGGTAGCCGAGGTGATTAAAGACGATGACGATGAGATAGAGACCTAATATAAGGTCAATACCAAGGTGGCCCAGACTCGAGCAAAGGTATCATTGAGCATGCGAAATGGCAATCCAGAAGGGAGGCCCTATAGGAAATTCATGGACGGGGTTTCAATTTGTTGGCTGAAATTGAGAGTGCCAGAGAGCTCGAATTCGAGACCAGGAAGTTCGCTTATCCCGAGGATGATGAAGACTCAAAGGGTTTGAGCGGATATGAGGGTAGAGGAGACCTCTAAGACTTGGCGACGAGGTTGGTTTGGTGAAGACCAGGCCGTTTAAATGCCTTATACATTTTTTCTTTATTTTTTATATCTTTGTACTTGTATCATTTTCATTTTTGTTGAGGCCGTTCTGCCCTTGTATGAATTTGTATCAAGGTCGTTCAATGAAAGTCTTTCGATATGTATATAAGATTTTTTCCCTTAAGCAATTTCTGAGTTTTCCGTTTGCTTTATTATTTTGCAAAGATTGAAAAGCCTTTGCATGAAATAGTTAGGTAATATTCAGAAGTTCGAACGGGCCTTGACTACAATATTATTTTGTCTAAGGCATTGTGGGGGTTCAGTATGACCGGAAATTTTCCCCAAATTACTTATATTTTTTAAATTATAGTTTGTCGAGGGTAGCCTTTAGAATCAGTTATGAAATTTTGAAGGCCTTATTTTTTGTTGCGAGTATTGGACGTCTTGGAGACATTTTAATATGATTGTAGCCTATTTAGTTTGGGTGATACCTAGTCGTCTTGTCTCCCCGAGTTATTTGGGCTTGCCTAAGATAACAGTCCCCGAATGGGGATAGCCGTAGCCTTTAAAATTCGGGCGTTGCCTAATAGGTCTTGTGCCCCAAGCTCCGATATCCTGGACCATCCGAGTTTGTCTTTGGATGAAAGTCCGGAGTGAAAGTGATCGTTTGAACTCCGATTAAGGTGACCCTTGGTCTCGATACCTTTAGGGGATCGGATGTTGGAAATTCCTGTAGAAATGGAAAAAGAAAAACTTTAAGAGACAAGATATTTATCCGCAAGGCAGAGACTTCTTTTTATTCTTGTGCATTACATATCTGTACAAGATTTGTGTTAGGGATCGAGTAGTATATGCGGGCACAATTCATTTGACCGTTTGGCCCTTACAATAAATCCTATCGATCGAGCCAAGACCACTCAATCAGAAAGTTTCTTTCCTTGCTGAAGTTGATATCCGAGGGTAATGTCTCCCCCCCCCCCCCCCAATATTGTAGGTTGATCATGGAGAGAAGCCTCAGATAGTGTTGATAGTTGGAACCAATTCCTTATCACCCTTTGATTTTTAATTAGCATGATTTATTGTTGCCTCGTTAAAAACCTTACCGGAAAACTCATTTGGAACAAAACAGGGTTCAAGAGAAAAAGAGTGCAACGCGTGCTTTCAGACCAAAAAATTTGTTTTGTTCCTTGTTAGTTACCTATAAGTGTTAGTTCAAAATTTAAATAAAAGAAAAGAATGGGGATGTACCTCAACACTAATATCATTTTAATTGAGTTATATTCTAGTCGTCTGGTAGTTGCTCGCCGTTCATTGTTTCGAGTTTATAAGATCCCTTTCCAGTGATCTTGATAATAGCTCCAGGCTCATACTGATGGCCTCATCATTCGATTCCTTGGTTGCATATTGGAATCTGATAGTTGGTTCCTTGACTGCAATCAACATTTGAGCTTCGACCTCGTAAACCAGTCATAATAGGGTGACCCCAGTACTAGACTTTGAAGTCGTACAGTATGCCCATATGACTTTGGGTAGGATTTCATTCCATTTTCCTTTACCATTGTTTAACCTCTTTTTAAGGCTTTGGGGTGTCGTCTTGTTGGTCGATTTTGCTTTTCCATTTCCACTAGCATGATAGGGTGTTGATAGGATCCTTTTGATCTTGTAATCTTCAAGATACTTGCTCGCTTTGCTGCCGATAAATTGTTTCCTATTGTAACACACGATCTCAGATGGCATTCGGAACTGTCATATGGTGTGGTCTCAAATGAAATCAATGACAACCTTCTCCCTGAACTTCTCATATACATGGGCTTCTACCCACTTAGAAATATAGTTAGTCATAAACAATATATATTGATACTTACCATGTGCACATGAAAAGGGCCAACGATATCCATTCCACATTTCATGAACAACTATGGGGACAAAACTAAATGCAGCAACTCCCTGGGTTGGTGAATCATGGATCATGTCATTGGCATTCATCACATTTTCTTGCGAACTCCTTCATGTCCTTTTCCATGTTGATCCAGTAGTAGTCAGCTCTGATTACCTTTCGAACTAATGATTTGGCGTTTGAATGATTTTTGCAGGTGCCCTCGTGAACTTTACTTAGAACGTACCCGGTATCTTCCGGTCCTAGACCTATTGCTATTGGGCAATTGAACGTTCTTCTGAGCAGGGTTCCGTCTTCGGACAAGCTAAATCAGACTGCCTTCATACACAAGTACCTCGATTCCTTTGGATCTGAGAGTTACGGCTTTCAAATATTCTATATATTTGTTTCACCAATCCCTAGTTAGGCTTGTTGAATTTATCTCGGCATGGACGTATTCCACTACTGATCTCATAAGTTATACGACTGCCCCCGAGTTGAATTCGTTATCTTCGACCAACAATCGTATGTCAGCAAGGGCAGCGACCTTATTGTTTGATCCTGGGGTACGTGTTGCAAAGTACAATCCTTGAACAGATGCAATGTCACCTGCAACTTGTCTAGATACCTTCGCATCCATTTTTCTCTAACCTCGAATGTCCCATTAACTTGGTTTACCACGAGGAGAGAATCACACTTAAGTTCGATCACCTCTGCCCCAAGCTTTGGCCTATTCAAAACCTGAAATCATGGCCTCATATTCGGTCTCGTTGTTAGTCAATTTTATATTCCTAATAGATTGTTAAATTACATTGCATGTTGGAGGATTTAATACGATGCCAAGTTCAAACCCTTTTGCATTTGAGGCACCAGCCGTAAAGAGGGTCCAGATTCCCGAAGACTTCCCGAGTTCACTAGCGACTCTCTCTTGACCTCCGGCCGGCGTAGATTTAGTCACAAAATCTTCAAAAATTTTAAGATTAAATGGCTATCCGGGGTCGATATTCAATATCATACCCGCTAATTTCCACGGATCATTTGGACCAACTCCTCGAGAGCTCGAGTTTATGCATTATCTTTTGCAATGAGTAAGTAGTCACAACACATAAAGGATGACACTAAAAATATGGTTTCGGCTTCCTAAAGTCACTTAGCAAAGCGAGCACTAATTTTTGCAGGTGAGAGTACCTAGTTTCAGCCTCACCTAGAGTCCTGCTAACATAGTAAATTGGAAATTCCGTACCTTGCTCTTCGCAGACCTGGACTCCACTTCCTGCTATCTCAAAAATCGCCAAGCATAGGGTATAGTTTTTCATCCATCTTTTGTGTGTGAAGCAGCGACAGGCTCAATAGATATATTTTTAGCTCCTCCAAGGCTTGTTGGAACTCTAGGGTCCATGAAAGTTATTCTTCTTTTTCAGTAGTTAGAAGAATTGGTGGCTCTTACCCGAGGACCTTGAAATGAAACCCCTTGGGCGGCTATGCATACTGTTAATCTATGCACGGCCTTCATGTTGTCCATAACTGTTATATCTTCGATGGCATTAATCTTGTCGGGGTTGATCTTGATTCCTTGGTTGGATACCATGAATTGGAGGAATTTACCTGATCCGACTCCAAAGACACATTTCTCTTGGCTCATCTACTGAAAGTTTCTTGCAAATGTTTTTAATGGCCATATGCTCGTAGGGACTTAACCAACACGTTGTCAATGTAAACCTCCAATGATTTTCCTTTTTTTTTTTGCTCGAAGAACTAGTTTGCTAGGAATTGATAATTGGAATTGCATCACGTTATAGCATTATGTGTTGTATTTAGTGATGAAAGAGGTTTTTCCTGATCATCCAGGTTCATCTGTATTTGGTAGTACTCAAAGTAGGCATCGAGAAAACTAAGGATCTCATGGCCGGCCATATCATTGATCATGTGATCGATGTTGGGCAACGGTAATGAGTCCTTGGGACATACCTTATTCAAATCCTTATAGTCTACACACATTCTTAATTTATTCCTTTTTTTGGTTAACAAATCCAGGTATTTAACCTCCTGAACGGACCCTATTTTAAGAAGTTTATATACCTCGTCTTTTATGAAAGCAAGTTTGACCTGGGACTGAGGCCTCCTTTTATGCTTGATCGGGTGGATTTTGGGTCCAGGCTTAGCTTGTGAGTAGTTATTTCCGGCGAGATACCTGTCATATCATGGTGGGAACAAAGCAAAAAAATCTATATTAGCTATATGAAATTGAATGAGCTTTTTCGTGGGCTCGGGGATTTAACCTCGTGCACAGGTATTCCTTTTGATCGAGTAGATGCTCGATCAATATGACATGTTCCAGCTCCTTGGTCATCCATTTAGTGGAATCGGAATCATAAGGGGATATTAAAGACATGGGAACCTCATAATCATCATCTTTATCAGTCCATTGCTTCTCTGGTTAGATCACAGCTCGTGTCGGTAATTACTATTTATCTTCTTTCTTTGCGGCTGAACTTGGACCCTTTGTTGCTGTAAGTGCGGATATCAGAATCACCTCTTCGACCACAAACATTTTCTTTGTGGTTGGTTTCTCTCCGTAGATTGTTTTAATCCGTCCAAGTGTTGGAAATTTTAACACTTGGTGCAAAGTTGAGGGCACTTCCCTCATATCATGGATCCATGGCCTCCCAAACAGGGCGTTGTACCTTATGTCTCATTCAATCACATAAAACTTGGTTTCCTGGATGGTCCCGACTGTGTTCACTAGTAATGCTATCTCTCCCTTAGTGGTTTCACACGCCATGTTGAATCTGTTTAGGACTCGGACTGCAGGCACAGTTTGATCTTGTAGGCCGAGCTGTTCTACGACCCTCGATCGCATGATGTTGGTCGAGTTACCTGGATCAATTAACACACCTTAGCTCAAGATTTATTTGTGAGTATAAATATTACAAGTGCATCATTGTGTCGTTGAAAGACAAGGTTTCTTCTGGTATATAGTCTTTAGTATGTTTTTCCTGTTTGATGGATACCTTGGTGTGCTTCAACATCGGCCCTTGAGGGATATCAAATCTACCAATAATCCTATTAATGATGTGTTGAGGTTCTTCTTTTTCGATCTATTTATAAGAATCCCTATTTATGAAATGGTTCTTGGCTTGGCCGGTCAAGAATTCCTTAAGGTTCCCGTTGTTGGATAACTGCGCTACTTCCTCTCTTGATTGTTGGAAATCCTATGTTCTGTGGCCGTGAGTGCTATGATACTTGCACATCTAGTTAGGATCAATCAGATTGTAGAGGTCAAGGCCATTTGGTTTCTTTGATGTGTCCGGTAGCTGATACAATGGAGGCAGTATCGACGTTAAAATTATATTCCGATAACCTTGTTGCTTCCTTAGGCCTGATAGGCATGTCAAAACCATTCTTTCTCATGAGTCCTGGTTTCTCTAACCTCGATCGCTTCTCCTTTCATTTTCTCATAGAATTGCACCCAGACCCACTATTTTTTCGATCTCCACGGTAAGGTGGATACTTATCCATGTTTGACCTTAGTTCACGGTCGATATCTCTCTTGACTCCATCGGTGGTTCTGACGGGATAAACGGACCCCCAAAGGGCCTCAAGTTAATCATCTTCGACTATGATTATTTTGTTGATATAGGTTATGCCTGTCGGCCCAAGTAACAGCTGAATATTCTGTCAGATTTTGCTTCAACTGTTGTGAAGCCAACGAGCTTCGAACATTGAGTCCCTAAGTGAAATATTGAATATCTCAATCATCAGTGATCGGTGGTAGGTCCATCTGTTCTATTTAAAACTGAGAACAAATTCTCACTGCATCTCATTATCCTTCTATATTTCTTTGAAAAGGACCGACTTCTGGGTCTCGACCTTGATATCCCCGGCGTGTGCTTTCAGAAAAGAGTCTGCAAGCATAGAAAATGACTCAATAGAATTAGGAGGTAAGTTGTGATGCCATATCACAGTTCCCTTTGACAGCGTCTCTGGAAATTTCTTCAACAAGACAAACTCGATCTCATCATCCTCCAAGTCGTTCCTATTGATGGTGCATGTGTAATAGGTAACATGCTCGTTTCGGTCAGTTGTTCTGTTGTACTTCAAAATCTGGGGCCTGTAAAATTTTTGGGGGATCGACTTCGGAGCCGCACTCAGAGGGAAAAGTTTTGGCATTAACTTCTTGGAATCCAGGCCGTTCAATATCGATGGCACTCCCAAAATTTGGTTGACCCTGGATTGTAGCTTTCTACCTTTTTGTCATTCGCTTCAATTTTCTTTTCCCCTGATTCTATCCATTTTGTCAGCTCCTATGCCATATTATAATCTCGGGGTTAGTCCCAGACGTTTTTCCATTCGACCTCTCTACGACCGATTTTTTCATACGAGTGATTTCCCTGCACTGATCAAGTTCAATTCTACTTGGTGCACGGCATTGGTTTTGTAGCTGATCAATCTCTGTCGGTTGAGCCTGTAATATTTCAAAGATCATCCATAAATTGATCTCGTCTTCTGTAAGAAACACGTTCTCGAACTAACGTGTGTTGATTCATGTAGGTTTTGATAAATGCCAAACATTGAGACAAGCATCGGTGATGGAACAATAACAGTCCAAGTACAAGATGGATAGTACGCGTTCAAGAATAGAAGATGCAATCAACTGTTGAGTAGGTCTTAATTTGTAATCTTGACTCAACGACTTATTTCTAATATTGGCTCTCACCTAAAATGATTTTCATAAAATCATGCATCATAAGTTTTTAAAGAAATAAGTTGCATATTTGCCAAAATGATTTTTAAACTCGTTTTGAGAAAATTGGGTTTAACAATCGATTGTCTTGAAGAAACAATCGATTGTCAAGTTCTATACTTAGTTTTTAAAATGTTGTCTTGAGACAGAAACTTCGTTTGAAATCATTTTTGAAGCAACAATCGATTGTCACTGTTCAACAATCGATTGTCAGATTTTATACTTAGTCTCAAAGTTTTGGACAACTTACAGAATGTTTTCAAAATCTTCAAAAATGAAGAACAATCGATTGTCACTATTTAACAATCGATTGTGCTCAGTGATATTTCCAAACGGACTTCTTCCAACGGCTTTATCTATTTATGGTATAATCTTTACTCAAATCTTTTAGTCAAAAAGTTGCCAGCAATATTTTGAATATTTGAACAACAATCGATTGTCTAAAGTTAACAATCGATTGTCATTCTTTTTAAATTCAACAGAAATCTTTTTAACCGGTTTTTAAGGAATCTGTCTGTTGAAATTTTGCTCCAACAATCGATTGTGTAATATCAACAATCGATTGTCAGGCAGATTTTCAGGAGCGTTTTCTGGAACTAAAAGCAACGGTCTATTGCTCCATTTTCTCTATAAAACACTCTCTGAAAATCATTTTTAAAACACAACAACACTGCAGAAAAATTACAAAGCATACATTACATTCTTGTGATTCAAATTTCATATCTTACATTGTTTTTTGAGAGCCAAGATTATTGATTGAGTTGTTGTGTTCTTGAGCCATATATTTTGTACTCATAATCCACTCTTTGAGAGAGTTCTTGTAAAGTGAGTAAAAGAGTGTTCTTGTTAAACACTTGTAGTAAGAAGGAGTGTTATATTTCTTCTTGTAAAGTCTTAGGGATAGGTTTCCTTAAGCGGGTTGGTTGAGGCTTGTGTTGTATCAAGTTCTCAAGTTGTAAAGGTTCGTTAGGCACCCGGAAGCTTAACAGTTGAAGTCTTTGAGGTGAGGAACCTCCGAGCAAGTGAAGTCTTTGAGGTGAGGAACCTCCGAGCAAATTGAAGTCTTTGAGGTGAGGAACCTCCGAGCAAGTGAAGTCTTTGAGGTGAGGAACCTCCGAGCAAGTGAAGTCTTTGAGGTGAGGAACCTCCGAGCAAATTGAAGTCTTTGAGGTGAGGAACCTCCGAGCAAATTGAAGTCTTTGAGGTGAGGAACCTCCGAGCAAATTGAAGTCTTTGAGGTGAGGAACCTCCGAGCAAGTGTTTGAGATTTGTGTGATTCAAGTCTCAAGTGTAAAGGTTTGTTGGGCACCTTAAGCTTGACAAGGTTGTTAGTGGAAATCTCGAGAGAGTCTCTCGGGGACTGGACTAACCACAAAGTGTGGCCAACCAGTATATATCGTGGTGTAATTTATTTTTACTGCATTTGTTTATTTCCTGCAAAGTTTAAATTCCGCAAGAAAACGCCAAATTTTATTAATACGCTATTCACCCCCCCTCTAGCGTAGAGCGTTATTTCTAACATCTTCTCCATTGTTTTGAGTATTTTGCATTGTCGATCAGACTCTACCATAGATGTTATTCTTGGGGTCGGTAGGAAGATTTGTGCCTATAGCCACATGTGATTTAGCATCTAACGGGTTCCCGATAGGAATCCGATGGGATCAACGAGCAGTACCTCATTATCGAGTGCTATGTTGTTATTTTCACCATGATTACCTAGCTCATTGTCATGTAGGGGTGTTGATTGAGAGTTTGACATTTTGGAGTTTTAACCTAAAATTAGAGACACTTCAAAGAATAATTGTAAAGTGGTATGTGTTATGGAGATTTATATGAAATACTACTATTATCCTTAGCCCATGGTGGGTGCAAAACAGTTTACCCTCAAAATTGGATAACAATTGAATTTGTAAGTGGTTTTAAGGATACATGGATTAAATTGACTAGAAGCGATTAATTAAGTTGCAATTAAAATAACCAATGATAGAGTAAATTCAAACCACAAGAAGTGATCAGTTACAACCTTGGGGAGTTAGTCACACTTAAATTCGATGCAATTCAATAGGTATCAAGGCACAGAAGAACAAGAGTTTAAAGAAAGAAAAAAATAATAAATTGGTTTGGAATGTGTGTTACAATGTCTTTTACAAGTAATCAGCCCCCTTTATATAGTTGGGGAGCCCTGTATTAGGTATAACTCTATAAAAGGTAAAAATCCTCTAATTAACTGATTGGTGATATCATATCGACATATGACGATATCTCCACTGTGGTATTCATTCGGTTACGAATATCATGGCCTTCTGTTGGCCGAGCTTGACTACATAACAATGTTCTTCGAAGTTAATCAAGGCCATGACCGATTCGAATCATGTCCCTGATATCCTCAAAGGCGGGTGTTATGGTCCGGATGCAGAATGGATGAGATCCTTACCTTGGTCTAGACCCACGACTACCATATCTCAAGCTGGGCTTATCAAGTCGGAGACCAGGATGTACTTTGAGACTGACTTTACCCGTATACACAAGTTAATTCATGTGTATATAAATAATGTTACAAATTCAATTGCACCATTTTAAAGGTTCCAAAGTTACAATGAGCCACAATTTGTATGTTCCAAAGTTACAAAGTTTTTGGGATGTTTGAAGATCAAACAAATTACATCTTCACCGTACCATCCAAGTGCTAACGAAAAGAAGAGTATGCTAATAAGATAATAATTCAGAATCTCAAAAGAATTTAGAATATGCTAAAGGCAATTGCCCAAATGATCTACCAGCTGTGGTGTGGGCATATAAAAAAAATGAAGAAATTGGGCACCGTTGAAACACTATTTTGACTTGTGTATGGTACAAAATCTTTGATCCAAATGGAGATTGGGGAACCGACCATGAAGTATTCTCGAGCAAACGAAGAATCAAATAATGAAGCATTGCTGATTAAACTGGATTTGCTAGAAGAAATCAAAATCTGGACTGTGTGAGAGTGGTGGCACAAAAGCAAAGAATGGAAAGATATTATGACCACGAAGAAAATCTTGGATATTTCAAATTTGGAGATTTAGTTTTGAGAAAGGTAACTCAAAGTACTCGAGAGGTTAACATCAGGAAGCTAGGGCCAATATAGGAAGGACCTTATTAGATTTCAGCTATAACCGAAAAAGGTTCGTAGCAATTGGAGAATCAAAATGGAGTTAAATTGCCAGAGGATTAGAATGTGATTGTGAGCACGTGATTTTTGCCTCGCTCAAAATATTCCTATAAAATTCATTAAAATTAAGATTTTCCTTTCATTATTTTAATTTTAAGAATTAATCGTGTGATTTTGTGTTTATTTGCATTTTTTATTTTATTATTTGAATTTTTAGGAATTAATTGTGTGATTTTGTGTTTATTTGCATTTTTCTTCTATTATTCGAATTTTTGGGATTTAATTGTATAATTTTGTGTTTATCTGCATGTTGTGCATTTTAATAAAATATAATTCATAAAAATACAAAAATGACATATTTGCATTTAGGACTTAAATTTTACATTTTTTCTTGGGATTATTAATATTGAAAATAAGAAAAATAACAAAAAATTGGTTATTCTTACATTTGTTTAATTTTCTTTTGAATTTTAGAATGTAGGTGATTTTAAGAGGTTATTTAGTCTAGTGTGTAGAAGTTAGATATACTTTGGTTGTTTTTATTTTTATTAAAAATATAAAAATGTAATAAATAAATCGAAAAAGAGAGAATAAAATTTGGGTCTTTCATAAGACCATGATCTGGGCCTCTTCCAATGCTAAAGCTTAGCCTAAAAACACCTATACCACCGAATTTGACCCAAACCAACGTACCCTGCCCGGTCCAAAATACTAGATCCCAAAACGACACCGTTTTACGCTAAAAAAATCTGGGCCATTGATCAATCCTGATCGGACGGTCGAAAAGCGAGGGATGTCACACTATATAACTGTCATATAACACCCCCCCCCTCCCGGTCAGAAAACATAGTACCCTGTCCAAACCTAGACCTAAATCCTCCGGTGTAACACCACTGTAACACCTCCATATCACCACCCTCCCTCCGTCGTCCGCCGCCGGCCGGAAATCGTCGCCACCGGCGGCGTAGCTCCGATGGACCCAAAAATAATGCCACATCATATCCTCACCCTCCCCTTTCCAACCCCACCATTGGTTACCCTCGAATAACTCCCTGTCTCGTGGAATATCCATTTGAAATTTGATAACCCCGCCGTCCATGGCGGCGACCGGCCGCCAAACACCCCAAGCTTTACACCCTAGATTCCTCACCCTACCCTCATCACATATCCGAAATAGTCATTCCTTGAATCATACCACATATGTTTGAATATTGATTTGAATAGCCCGGCCAAATCCTAACCATCTCCAAAATCGTCAAACCAACACTGAACACTCTTCTCACACCCCTCAACCCAAATCCATGCCCCATGGCCCTCGAATCACCATCGTTTTTGTTGCTTGCTAGATCAAAGATAGCCGAAACCTGTATAATGATGCATGTGATTGCTGAAGCCGAAATTTTAAGCTAAGTTATCCAACTTTGTTTAATTTTATTAGGGTGTCTTGGTACAGGTCCTTTTCTATTTGTTTAATACATTCTTATTATTCATGCCCTCCTCTCCTTATCTTTTCTGTTTAGGTTTAATACATGGTTCATTCAATAAGCTTATGGTGTAGTGAGCATAGTTGTTGATATATTCTTCTCTTGAATATCCTTTATTTTTTGTTCAATTTTGGCTGACTCTCTTAATTTGAATCTGTTTATGAAAAGTTCATTAAGTATTTGTTCATTGACTCTGATTTCTTACTTTAGGTTTTGTGGGTAAATGTATACGTTTTCTTCGCTTGAATATCCCTATTTTGGTTCAATTTTGGCTAACCTTGTTAATTTGAATATGTTTATGAAAGGTTTGTTAAGTGTTTATTCTTTGACTCCGAGTTCTTATCTTTGGATCTTTTGATAAATATATACACTTATTGGTTGATTTCCTATCCTGAATGACTTCTATTTGGGTTCATTATTTCAATCACCGGGTGATTGAGTTAGTTTGAATATTTTACTGAAAGGCAACCTGTATTTTGCCTTAATTTTGTTGATTTGGTCAATTCGATCCTATTCTGATTTTTTGTAATTGTCTTTGGATAGATAGTGGTGCTGCATAATGGTAGTTGATGTGGACTTTGGTCAATTAATTCAAACACTTAGGATAATTTAGGTCTTGTGATTCATATTTTAGGGCATTTGAAAATAGTTAAGTTAACTAGGGTAAAGTTGGGCTAGGGTTAATAATTATAGGAACAATACACGGGCAGTTTAGGTAGTATAACAAGGAAACTTTTGCAGTTAAGTAAAGAAACTTCTTGAATAGGGAATAATTGCAATTCAGATTTCTATGTTGTGATAACTTGGGTAGCAAGCTAGGAAATGGGGGGCTAAAGTAGTAAATAAAATAGGGACTAAATGGCAACAAAAAACTTGAAGGTAGCCCTATGTGTGAGGATATATATATATATATATACATACATATATATATATATATATATACATACATATATATATATATACACATACATATATATATATATATATATATATATATATATATATATATATATATATATATATATATATATATATATATATGTATATATACACACACACACACACACACACACTAGCACTCAATAAGAAAAGAGGATAGCTGGAATGATAGAAAAAAAGCTAAAAAATCAGAGAGCTGCTAGTTCAATCGATTCTCTGAGCATAAACTTCACAAATTTTGATCAAAAACTAATTCTGATACCTAATTCTTATCATAGACTAAAGTTTTAATTGTTGATTTGTTGTTTGGTTGAGGTTCGAGTTAGTTTGGCTATTTAAAATTGGTGTTAGTTGTGTGACTTTCATTTCCTGGGTTTTGAAAGTCCTAAGTTTACTGTTTCATTGATTTAGGGGTCTATTTACTGATTTTCTCATTGACTCTAGGGCTTATTTATCACTGTTGTTGCTGTTTTGCTTCGTGACTGCTTGCTCATAGGTTTCTTCTTTGTTCCAGGTACACACTCAAAGTTCCCTGATGTAATCCTTCGAATTAAATGGAAAGGAAGCTTGGCTTCACTATTTAGAGTCTGCTTAGATAGTATAACTTATTAGGAAGTAGTATACTCTATGTAGTATAATTTGTACCTTTCATGTAATTCATTCTAATTCATCTGGATTGTATGTGGACTGTATAAGGACTGACTGAAGAATTTATTTTGATTTGGTCATGGTTTGTAGTAAAATAGGCATCTGATATATTGTTCGATTAGGTAAACTGGTTTTAGGGTTCTGAAGTTTATCAATCATTAGTAGATGTCACTGATGTGGTATTTATAGTATTTATGAACTTGGAAATTAGTATTCATTCAATTAAGTTCATATATGCCAGTTTAAATTAGGAAGTTTTCTTTGCATAACTAATGTCGTTTCAGGCGTTGGTCATAAGTCTAAAATTCAAATGTTAATCAGTTGTGTTATATTGGTTCCTTGAATCATTTGAGTGTTTGAATAATCAACAGCCTTTTCTCATACATCAAATACAGAGTTCTACTATTTAAATTTTGCTGAAAATAATTGTGAAAGTTTGCATGCGAATGAATATATCGATCCATCAAGGATCAGGGCTCAATAGCCCTTCTATGGCAACTTGGGCCTCAGCCAGGGCTACTGCATGGCCCAATTGGTTATTACTTTACTGAGCTTCATCAACTGTTGGTTCGACAAGGTTGGATAAGAATCCAATATCTTTGGGGCTCACTTAAAAGCCCAATGGCTTAGAATCAAAGAGTGAGTTATGGAATGTCCATTATTCAGCTTTATTAGGGACTAACTTAGTAGAGAATTATGGTTTGCTTTAGAAATTTCCCTAAAAAGAATTTAGTCAATTGAGACGAGTTGTGCTAAATAAATCAAAATTTCACGGCTCTCACTTGTATAATCTTGAATCGATCCTTAGATTTTGATGCGTGCCGTTTAGCGAATTTCATGGCCCTCGAAAAGTGCGAACGTATAATTGCTTAGGCGCGCTAGCTTAATAATTTACCTTCTTAAACTCGGGTGCACATTTATGTGACCCAAATCCAAATTCAATTAAGGTTAAATGTGTCTAGACCAAGGGTGCATTTATGTGACGTGGTTCGATATACGTTTTAACAACATTGCAATTCTCTTTAAAATAGTGATAATAAAAGTGGATTAGAGATTTAAAATGCACATAGGTTCATAATTGTATAAAATTAGATAATTTAAGCCAAATATAACATTTGAACTACCGTGCTAAAACCACGGAACTCGGAAACACCTAACACCTTCTCCCGGGTTAACAGAATTCGTTACTCAGATTTCTGGTTCGTGGACTGTTAAATAGGTTCATTCTTTCCTTGATTCGGTATTTAAACCGGTGACTTGGGACACCATTGACTATCCCAAGTGGTGACTCTGAAATTCTCTTAAATAATTGAATCCCCTTTCGATTGTCCTTTCATTTGAAAAACTCCGTTATCTACGTCATTCGTCGGGTTGTAGTAGCCAAAAGGAGGTGTGACAGTGACTCACCTCAAACAGTATTACTGCTGAAGATCCATGCTGATTCTAAAAATATGTGCTACGCTCTTTTTCCCTTTGTCAAGTTTTTGTCCTAATTGGGTTTTCTGGGAAAGTTTAATGAGGCGTCAATGTAAATCATACTACAAAGAAAGGGTCATCACAGATAGCAAGATCTTCAGTATTCGAGTTCTCATACTTAGCATCCGAATATTGGGGGAACTATTACATACTAAGGCAGTAAAAGTGTTCGGAGACCGGGAACTATAAGAACAAGGACCTATGTCTTACTAGGAGCAGGGACTACATGATCAACCCTGTAGAAATAAGTTGTGCAAGTAAACCACATGAATTGGCATCATTATTTACTTAAGTAATGAATATTTGTGTAAATGTTCTTCTAAATATGTAAGGAATAAATCAAAGTCCTTTTGGTTTTATCTTATTTCTTGTCCAAATTAAATTAATTTATTTTTCATTTAAAAGTTAGTTGAACTTCAAATACTTGTGTCGGAGTGAACATGAGACCTCTTCAAGAGCATTGTAAACATAAGGGTCCTCTCTTATGAAACCCTTATAGTCAAAAGTTATATTCCAGAAGTGTGAATGCCCGGGATCAAAAGTTATCGAATGTAAAAAAAAATTGAGCTTTGTCAAGTAAATAAAAGAAAATATTTCTTGCACTATACTTGAACAGAACATTTATTTCATTACATAAACTGCATAACTCAATAAAGAAGTTTCCGCATAATTAAAAAAGGGAATATATATAAGTTAGCTTTGCTGCCAGAATCTGAAGGGCGAGAAGAGTCTTCTCTTTCCTTTTTAGGGGACGGTTGTTCCGCTTCCGGTTTGAGACCTTCATCCTTATCTTCTTCTCCTTCAGCTTCCTCTTTGGTTCCTGAATACTTGGAGCAATTGTTCGAAGATTTAGAGGGAGCATTCCCAGCGTGGAGATTCTTGAGAGCAATTGTCTTCAATTCACGAGTTGTGGCGATGCAATCATCCATGTTTGCAATGCCTTATCTGGCCTCCTCCAAAGTCATCCTTTTTATGCGATAAATGGCATAGGTTTTCTCGAGGAGGATAGAATCTTCCTATCTTGGAGTTTAGCTCGGGGTTTCTCAATTTTTTATTGGAGCTTATCATTTTTAGCTTTCACAATAATGATCCTGGAATCAAGCAAAAAAAAAAACATTGGTTGTCGCATGAAGTTGGTTATGCTCCATCACCCTTTTTGGTTTTCAAGCGTAAGTTTGCTTCTAAGTTGTTGATTTGCTTCAAAAAAGCATACTCATGCTCGGTCGCTGCAGTTACAGCATATTGCAGATCTTCATGTGATTGAGCGGCTTTTCATTATGGGACATTCTGTCTTGCTCGGATTGCTTCAGTCAAGCCTCGAGCTCACCCGTTTGGGAATATGTTTCTTCCGAAACAAGGATGTACTCGGCAAGCTGCTTCTGTTCAGCAAAACGGTGATTTTCTTCCATAGAAAGTTCTTCTTTTTCAAAAATCAAACTTTGCCGCCCTCGAAATCAAAGAGGTTGGCCAAAAAGTTCAAAGCTAAGGTTATTAAGGCAAAGTATAACAAAAAAGGATAGAGAAAAAGGTTAGATCGATACATTAGCCGAACAGTGCATGATATGTTTATCAGACACTCGGCAGATAGAGGGTCTATTTTCCTCCAGACTTTTTCTGTGGCTAGCTGCTTCAAAATGGTGAGAATGACTCCATTTTCAATTAAGGTTTTGAGTGGGTGAGGGATAAGTATTACTCAAATTTCTATGGTCGGGTGACCGGGGGGGGAGGAACATCTTCTATATGTTTGGATGGGGCTGGTGGAGAGGGGCGGCTAGTGCAGAAGGAGATGCAGTGGTAGTTGGCTCAGAAGTTGATGGTGGAGGACTCTTACAGGTAGAACTCCTTTGACCAGAAGCAACAATGGGGATTAAAAATGAGGTGCATTATTTTCAGCCAATCCCATTTTCGTGAAAAGTCCTTGAAATTCTTCCGAATGTGGAGTTTGAAGCTTACCTAGCTAAGCATCTAATTGAGTTTATGAAGATCTTTTTCTTCTCTAAAGGGAAGTCATTTCATCATCGGTTCCTTCGTCATCAAGGACCACTGTGGCTGGTCCGATTGGTATTTCTTTCAAATTATTCTCTTGAGTCCTAGCCGATGAGGTATGCTTTCTCTTTGGTTTCTTCCTTTCAGCTGGGAACTCCGAAAGGAGGCGTCTTCATCGGAAGCGAGAGCGGATTCATGAGCTCTCCTCTGATTAAGGGAATTTTGTAATGCCCATTAGTCTTTCTCTAGGTCATCAAGAACCTCAATGCAAGGGCAAACAACAAAACACCTCGGAAGTCCTGTTTGTTGTAAAAAGAGAGTTAACAAATTGAATCTGAGTCATGCTAAAAGATGAAAGAATGAAGGAAGAACCTTTAATTACCATGGTTTTTGGATTTCCAGTTAATTTTGGGAGCCATTTGTTTCCACCTTCGAGATTCTAGATTAGAAATTTTCAAAAATATATGTACCTATTGGGCCAGGTTTTGAACATTTGGTGGTTCTCAATGTGTAGCTAGAATAAGGAAACTATAAAGTTAATGAAGGATGAAAGTCTTTTTAAGCACAGAAAGGAAAAAAAATTTGAAGACTTACGTAAAAGGCTCCACGATGCAGGAATAGCAAGTGTTGTTGTCGGGAGAATATCACTGGTAGCAATGACAATGAACAATTCCATCTAGCCACGATCATTGTCATCATAAACAGTGGTAAGGGTGAGGTGACTGAGTTTGCTGATCTTTAGCACACATCCACAGAAGATCTTTGGAGAATAAGGGTTGATCATGTCTGCAAGAGTTAAGGTTTCCATCGTCTCAATGCAAATTTTTCGGAGACAAGCGACCATACGCCATACTGATGGGCCTACTTGAGCCAAACATATTTGGTAACGATGGTAGAATTCTAAAATTATTGGGCGAATTCCTTGGCAATCCCAAAGTGAAAGGATATGTATAAACATACATGAACCCTGGTTTGGAGAAGTTGATCATTTCCACCTCGTTGGGGGCGAGGATTTCAATGTTATTCCATTCACAATCTTCCTTCACGATGGGAAGATTAGCAAGACGAATGGAAGAAGGGTACTTGCGAATAGGCTAGTGTATGTCATTTTTGGGATTAACAGGTTCTTTTTGGACTTGAAGGTTAGACTGGTGTTAAGTTGAAGGGGTATGATGGAGTTCACAGTAAGATGTTCAGATTCGACATAAACTTCTTTTGCTTTGTTCTTTTTAGGGCCACCTACGAAGAGAAGACCGGTGTTTTAGGGTACAATAGGGTTAAAAAATATGATGGTAAGAAATTTGAGAAAGGATATTTCACTGAGAAAGATGAATTTTGCGATACGGTTCTAAGATAATTCGAAGAATAAGAAGAGTTTGTAAAGTGAAAAGTAAAATTTAAGAGTAGGGGAGAAGTTTATAAACGGCATAATTCATGGTCATGCTTACCTTGGAAACTGGAAAAAATATTTGTCAAATTACGGGGCAACATGTGTTCGTATTATTAAATGCGAAGATAAGTGTGTCATTTCAAATGTCAGAAACTATTCAGAAACTTACCCGCTAAGGAAAGAAGTTTTATCTACTTCTTGGTAATACTAAAGTATTGTCACCGAGAAAAAGGGGAACTATCTGTTAGGATTAAATTGGTTAGCAACAGTCGAGGGAGTGTCGAGATGATACGTGAAAATGAATATAGGTAAGATGTGAGTCAATAAATAGTTGGCACCGTATATAAGCATGTGACCGCTGCTGAATGAGTTCTGAAGGAATTATAACTGAGAATAGAGATTTAAAAAGAAGACACTGGTTGAGAAAGACAACATTGAATGGGTAGCCGTTATAAAGCATCTCTGTATTAATAGCTAATCATTATGCAGTTATCAATAATAATTTTATTCTCATTTAATAGGAGCTTGATTTGGGGATCTTATCTCCCTAAATAGAGCCTTAAATTGGAGAATTAGTATCCATTGTAAGAGGCGAAAAATTATTTGTACTTAAAGGTCATATGCTCTCATACTATAAAATATCTTGCTTGTTTTTGCTCTTAATATTATTCATATTATTGCTTCCGTAGAAGTTCTTCTTACAATCAAACTTGTATTTCTTTCAAGTTAATTTCTTAATTTTGATTCCATTCTTATCAACTTCATTTTCTTTGTCAAGTTAATTCATGTGTCTATAAATTACATTACAAATTTAATTGTACCATTTTACGGATAAACACATAATATTCCTATTCCCTTTCCTCCTTCCACTCTATAAAATAATAAAAAATCTATTCAGTAACTGGACTATGTCATGAGTGACGACTATGTCATGGATGTCACTTAACCTTGCCGGCTCGTCCGGCTCAATTTTTGTACCATCAATATTCACCTGGACAGAACTGAGATGCAGACTCATTAAAACATAATCAAATTCAGTAACTGTAACATTGACAAGAGAATTATCATTATTAATATATCTCAGGCCTGGTTTCAACTATTCATAGTCTTACGTTGGAGAATGTCACTCTTTAGTGGCCCAGTTAGAAAATCTTAAGAATTTTGAATGCAAATGAATGATTTAGTTGGAGAGATCGGACGTCAGATCAATGTTATTGGTTTCATTGTCCCCGCGTCAATGCATTTGGCTTCTATGTGATCTTTCCGTTTCATATTAAATGAGATATTCTTTATTTATTTCAAAAGAAATAATATATTTTTAAATTAAGAAATAGTTTAGCTTTAAATTTTTTCATTCTATCCATTTACCCTTAATGAGAAGCTTTTATAGCAACACAAATATCATGACCCTATAAATTTTTTATCCCTTAAATTTTTAAGACCACAAATTTCAGAAGTCTTTTTCTTTTTTCTTAAATTTTGTACCGAGTCAAACTACCTCATTTAATATGAAACGGAGGAAGTATTGAATAATTCATAAAAAATTGAGCGGGGACACATAACAAAATAGATCTCTGTTTGGCCAAAAATTTAAATTTAGATTTAAATAATTAAATTTCTTAACAAAATAAAATTAATCGTCGCCAACATTAATATCCAAAAGGCAGTCTAACTAATTTCTTGATAAAATACCACAAATTACATCAAATATCAATAAATATGTAAAACAATATTTATTGACCCAAGCACTAAGAAGACAACATTCAATAATAACAAATGAGATATAATGTCACTTAAGTAAATGAATATAAATGGAATAACTGAAAAAAGGATTGAATTCGATGGTATTTCTCTTGACAATGATAAGTAATTGGTGAATCTTAAAATATTTATATTTTATTGGATTGTGGGAAAAAATTTAAAATCATATATAACGAAAATGTATGTTTTGTACGTATATAAAGCAAAAATCTATCTAAAGTATTGTCTCTTACAATTAATGTCCAATCTCTTCATTTTAATTATATATTTTTCTATTTAAAAGAAAACATGGGGCACACAACCCTATAGTACAGATTCCAGAAATATCATCTTTATAGTCTTATCCTTAAAACTATTCTTCCAATTTTACTTCTCAGGTCAGCTGTCCCAGAAAAGCATATTGTCACTGTTTTGAATAACATCGAAACTCAATTAGGCGACAAATACATTTTAAACATTTGTCTGCTAAATGCAAACTTCAAATGAAAGAGTTTTGTCCTCCAATTCTTAGTCTGCTCATTTCCTTTTTTACGCTCATTAATTTTCTTCAACTATTTTTATTGCATTCATTAATATATTTTTCTTTTCAAGTTAGTTTAATTATTTTAGATTTTCTTTTGGTATCACTTTAGTTTAGATATTATGTTGAAGACTCTATTCCAGCTATTTGTATTACAATGAGTATTTATGATTTGTATCTAGTTTTAAGTTTTTAAACAATAACCTTATATTATTGACATCTTTATTCTTTGAGTTATTAGGAACTAGAATACCATTTTTACAACTCTAAGTATGTTCCATAGGTGTAATATATTTTTATGTTTTTCACTTTTTTAAGAAAAAAATGTATTATTCTTTTCAATAGTTCATGCATATCTTAGCATGTTTATACTAGATATATATTTTTCCTATTAAATCTTTATTTTTGTTGAATTTTTATTATTTTAATTTATGTTTATTTTATTAATTTATAAAATATTAAAAATTAAATATTTATAGGGCTTACACCCAAGGTTCAGGACATATGTGTATTGGAAAAAATTGAGTTCATATATATTGAATTCATTAAAAGATGACATGTCATGACACGTAGACTAGTCAGAGAATAAGGATCAGCAAAGAATTATTAAAGAGGCACGAGTTACAACAGAAACGAGTGAAGATTCAAGAGACTCGATGCTCGCATCTCTTTATGTTCAAGAATCAAGATAAGGGAATGAACCTGATAGCAAAAGAGAGTACGGATACAGTATTTAATAGGCATTAAATATTAAAAACGTTAGAAAATCTGTATTGAATTACAATGATTACCATTTATAACGTAGTATTAAATATATTTAATTGTCTATAATGGTCTTATTATGGCAAAGGCAAAACATATCACCTAAAATAGCTATAAAAGGGGAAGCATGATCATTTGTAAAGACACGAAAATACTATTGGAATATACTGATTTACTTTGCTTTCTATTCAACCTTTATTTAAATCCATTATTCCCATTTATATTTGATTATCAGTAACCCGAGTTCTTCTAAAATAAGCTTTCGCCGAAATTTTACTTTTTGGTTAAATAAAATTGGTTCAGTTACTAGAAATTTGATAATCATTTTGCTTTTTTAAGTTAATTCTCTCATCAAACAACATACTCTGTCAAATATTAACGACAACGGTCAATAAGGTCTTCAACATCAAGAAAATAATGCGGGTGACAAGACTCCACCCCCTTCACCACGTGATTCACAACATCAATCACGATAAGGAACTCCAGATAGCTCTGAGACAAATAATCGGGTTTTAAATCAAAACGGAGTCGAAGGATTCAAAATGCTGGAGTTGTGAAAGAACAAACACTCGATGATGCCTTAAATATCTAATTTCTTAACAAGTCAGTAATACTCTCTAGGCTTTTACTAGCCAATTGCCATTTTCGCCACCAACACCATCTCCAAATCAGAATACATTGGAAAACCCATGTTCTAGGCTCGTTCATTTAGGCGCCAGTGAAAATCCAAGCGAGTCTCGTTGGGATCTATATCATGTCTACGTGGGACCAAGCAAAACAATATGTGCTATCAATAAGAAAATGAATAAGCTTTTTCTTGAGTTCGGGTGATAACCCTGTTCCTAGGTATACCTTTCGCTCGGGCAAGTGCTCGATCAATATAACATGTTCCAGCTCTTAGACCGTTGATTTGGTAGCTTCGGAATCTTCGGGAAGAACAAAAGTTCAAGGGGTCAAATAACCTGACTTTTATGAAAATGGCACGTTAAGATTTGTGACATTTCACATAATGTCGTCAAGTTAATACCTGCTACTAACTTATTTTGTCTATGACATTTAGAAGAGAGTTTATTAGCTACAATTGCTAATGTCAAACTTACTCATTGACATTTGCACATACTTTAAGAGAACAATTACTATAAATATAAAAACTAAAATTATATGTTGATATACATGAAATTGTAAACATCAAATTTCTAAAATAAATACCTATAAATGTTATTCAACGTAGACAATTTGTATTGTAATAAAATGAGTAAGCAGAAGATCGTTATAACTAATTACAAAAATGTATTTGTGAATAGTTGTACATTCTTACAATGCTAAAATGCAATTATTAGGCCGGATTCAAGCAAACTGTAACAAATTCTGCAATAACATGTTACTTCACTTCCTTAACTCTGTCTTTCACTTTTTCTGCTACATCCCTTTTGCTCCAACTTTTTTGTGCTTTCACCCATTTGATACTCTATTGAATTGACACAAAAAACCCTTAATGTATAAAGCTAATGATGCAATGGATGTGAAATTTACTTACAAACATTCTCCTCCCGCAGGATAAAATTTTCATGCATATCTAATGATGGTTAACAGGATCATGCAACTAACTATTTTATTAAGTGTGCAAGAATAAATACCTAATAATCTCTAAGTTGAGCTCTTTGAATTCTTCTTAGAAATCAAAATTCACCATAACGAAGAAAGAATTCGGAAAAAAATAATAAAATGCTAACCTGGAGTTATCCCAATGCACAGTAGAGAAGGAGAAGAAAATAGAGAATTAAGCAAGAAGATAGTATATTTCAACAAGGATGGTCTTATTGGCAAGAAGGCCTTACATGGAACATATCAAATGGTGCTTATGTCCAATTTTGGACAGAACCATGGATGGGGCCAAAAATAATTCTCCAACAACTAATAGAATGCCATTACCAAAACAACACCAAACTCCCGCAGTTGCTTACAACACAACCTACAATTCAATAAACTTGGTCTCATTCCCTTTTAGTTCTCACCACAACTATTGAACTCATTAAAAAATAAATAAATACAAACCTACTATATCAACTCCTTCCTCCTTCGACAAAATAATCTGAGATATAAGTCCAACGGGGCTCTTCACAGTAAAGTCCTACTATGAAGGCATTCAGTACGGGCCTAATAAATGCAGAGGGCCCGAAGAGGAAGCTCCCTCCCCCTCCCCCGAGGGAGAAATTAGCCCCGGGCATAATTAGGACTTTATTTTTCCTTTTCTCTTTTGTAAGACTCTTATCGGACCCTTGTATATGTCTTTGCCTATATATATATATAAATTTCTCTTGAATGCCTCCTCAAAATTTGTCTTCAAACATGTTTCATGCCTTGTACAGCTTTAGCACATTTCAAGTTTTAAAAATACGTTCGAGGTTTTGGTTCTAAATGACTTGATCGAAGCCACAATAATAATACTGCTTTTATAGTCGGATTCGAGTGAAAACCTAAATTAGAAGAGAAAAGACCCTTAGGTTTGTTTTGAACGACGTAGGATCCTCGGTCTGTTAGTCGAGTAGGTTCTTGTTTGAATTTGGGATAGTGGGACCCTTAGGTTTGAATCGAGTGAGAACGTATTCTCGTACACAGAGTATGTTGGCCCTTGTGCTCTTTGGATTGGGCCGATCTGGCCTTTAAAGGATGACTACTTTTTCCTCTTTCTGCTCAAAGACTTAGTAAAATTTTCTTAGGCCTTAGCATGAATACTTTTCTTTTTTCTTTTTTGTTTTTGTTTTGTATCCATCGAGTTTTTTGAGGGTTTAGTGTTGATCGAAACCCCTTATTTTTTCTGCCTTAGCACAAGTTCGTGTTTGAATAATTCGATACCTCTTAAGTTTTTTCATGGACTGATTTAATGCAAGCTCTGTGATTATTTTGCCGAGGGTAGCCTTTTTTAACAAATTTCTGGATATTTTGAAGGTCTATTTTTATTTCATGGTTCGGACGCCTCCGAACCACATTAGTTTGGTCGTAGCATTTGGGTGTGACTCTTGGTCTTACTTTCCCATCAACACTTCGAACTTGTTCGAAGTGATAGTCCTCTAGAATGATGGCCTTAGCTTATAAATTGAGGGGTGCCTCTTTGACGTCTTTAGATTTTCAAACATGTTGATTTTCGACAGTAGTCCCCGAGTAAAGGGGATCGATTCGTTGTATGTGCATTTATACTTGGCCCTTGAGTCATTTTTCAAAAAAATCATATGTAAGGAGCTTGTATAGCAGAAAATTTTCTTTAAGGAATAAGATATTTGATAAGGAAAAATACTTCTTTGAATAATTTATACATGCTTACATGTTTTGCCATTGGGCTCTATTAATCTACATCTACACGGTTCGTTCGACCGTTTGGCTCATTACAAAGTTTCCCTATTGAGGCCCTTTTGACACGAAGTATTTTCCCTTGAAAATAAATCATTCGAGGGTGATGCCCCCAGTATTCAAGTGTTAATGGTGATTTTTCTTAAGAATAAGTCCCCGATTCTGAAGTGGTGAAGGTTGCTTCTTTTATTATAATATCTCTCGATTCTTTGTTTTTGTGCATCCATCTGAACGAGTGTGGCTTCTCATTTTTCATCCAATAGTTTGAGCTTAATATTCATAGCCTCGTGATTTGATTCTTGTATTGTGTGTCGAAATCTGGCACTAGGTTCTCCGACTTCGACCAGAATCAATGCTTCGGATCATATACCAAGGAGAACGGGGTTTCACCCATACTAGACTTTGATGTTGTTCGATATGCCCAAAGAACCTCGAGTAGAATTTCTTTCCATTTTCTTTAGGCGCCGTTCAATCTTTTCTTTAGATTCTGAATGATAGTTTTGTTTGTTGACTCGGCCTGTTTGTTTTCACTTGGATGATATGGTGTCGTTAATATCCTTTTTATTTTCTGTTCTTCAAAAAATTTCATTACCTTGCTATCGATGAACGTTTTTCGTTGTCGCATACGATTTCGGCAGGTATCCCGCATTGGCATATGATGTGATCCCATATGAAGTCTATAACTTCTTTTTCTCTGACTTTCTCGAAAGCCTAGGAATCCACCCATTTGAGAAGTAGTCAGTCATAAAAAATGAAATTAACTTAACCTGGAGTCTATGGCAGAGGGCGACGATATCCATACTCCATTTTAGAAATGCCACGGGGATAGGACCGAATGAAGTTGTTCTCCGGGTTGATGGATTATCGGTGCATACATTTGAAATTATCACACAAACGCTTTAGCGTCTTTTCTCATACTATCCCAATAATATCCTGCTCTGATGACCTTGTGAACTAGTGATTCGGCACCGGGGTGGTTCCTACAAGTACCTTCATGATCTTCTCGTAGAACATAATCGGTGTCCCCTAGTCCCAAACATACTGCAAATGGTTCGTCGAGCGTCCTCCTATACGATGTTCCATCTTCAGTCAATGTTAATTGAGCAACTTTTGTTCATAGGGCCCTCGATTCTTTAGGATCTGATGGGAGTTTTCGTTTTTCAAGTGCTCAATATATTTATTCCTCCAATCCCAAGTTAAGCTTGTGGAGTTTATCTCAGCTTGATCTTCTTCGATCATTGATCTTGAGAGTTGAACTATATTCCCCGAGCTGATTTCATCCTCCTCAACCGATGACCCCAAATTTACAAGAGCATCAACTTTATTGTTCTGCTCGTGAGGTATGTGATACAAGTTCCATTCTTTAAAACGGTGCAAAGTCACCTTTAGCTTGTATGAATACCTTTGCATTGTATCCTCAAACCTCGAAGGTTTTGTTTACTTGGTTTACTACTAGCATAAAGTCTCCCTTAGCTTCAATGACTTCCGCCCCAAGCTTTTAGCTAGTTCGAGACCTACAATTATGGCCTTGTACTAGCCTCATTGTTAGTCAGCTTAGAAGCTTTGATAGATTGTCTAATAGTGTTGCCCGTAGGCGGCTTCAAAGCGATACCAATCCCAGACCCCTTCGAGGCACCGTCTGTGTAAAAGGTCCACATCCCCGATGATGTACCTAATTTTAACAAGATTTTCTTCTCGGCTTTGGGTATGAGGGTTGGCATGAAATCAACCACGTAGTCTGCTAAAATTTGAGACTTGATGGCCGTTGGGGTTGATATATTATGTCGTACCCAATGAGTTCGACGACCCATTTGGCCAATCGGCCCAATAGCTCGAGCTTATGCAAAACATTATGAAGTGGATAAGTGGTTAGTACACATACGGGGTGACATTGAAAGTATGGTTTTAGCTTCCTAGAGGCTCTTATCAACACAAGTGCCAATTTCACTAAGTGTGGATATCTAGTTTCTGCTTCTCCTAGAGTTCAACTTACATAATAAATAGAAAATTGCGTACCTTGGTCTTCTCGAACCAGGACACCACTTACCGCGATCTTTGAGACTGGCAAATATAAGTATAGTTTTTCATCCGCATTTGGAGTATGAAGCAATAGTGGGCTCGAGAGGTATCGCTTCAATTATTCTAACTCCTGTTGGCATTCCGAGGTCCAAGCAAAATCATTCTTCTTTTTGAGTAGAGAGAAGAATCTATGACTGCGATCCAATGATCTCGATATGAATCGGCCTAAGGCAACTATCCACCCCGTCAGCCTTTGCACGACTTTAACTCTGCCTACGATGGTGATGTCTTTGATAGCCTTGGTTTTATTTGGGTTGATCTCGATTTCCCGTTTTGACACTATGAAGACAAGAAACCTGCCCGAACCGACCCCGAAAACACATTTCTCAGGTTTGTGCTTCATGTTGTATTTTCTCAATCGTTTCCTCCAAATGTGTCAAATGGTCCTCTACATGCAACGATTTAACTAGCATGTCATCAATACATACTTCCATTGATTTACCTATATGTTTTTCGAACATTTTATTTACTAGGCGTTAGTAGGCAGCTCTTGCATTTTTTAGTCCGAAAGGCATTATATTATAAAAATATGTTCCATACTTGGTTATGAACGAAGTCATTTCTTGGTCTTCCGGGTTCAATTAAATTTTATTGTACCAAGAATATGCATCGAGAATACTAAGGATCTCATGGCTGGCCATGGCGTCGATCATGCGATCGATGTTAGGCAATGGAAAAGAATCTTTGGGACATGACTTGTTTAAATCTTTATAATCAACACAAATCCTAGTTTATTACCTTTTTAGGAACTACAAATACATTAGCTAACCATTTAGGTTATTTTACTTCCCGAATGGACCCTATTTTGAGAAGTTTAGTTATCACGTCCTTTATGAATGCATGTTTTACCTCGGACTGGGGCCTTCTCTTCTATTTCACCCATCTGAACTTTGGGTCCAGGCTTAGCCGATGCGTTATTTTTTTCGGTGGGATCCATGTCTAAGTGGGACCAAGCAAAACAATATATGCTATCAATAAGAAAATGAATAAGCTTTTTCTTGAGTTCGGGGGATAACCCTGTTCCTAGGTATACCTTTCGCTCGGGCAAGTGCTCGATCAATATAACCTGTTCCAGCTCTTAGACCGTTGATTTGGTAGCTTCGGAATCTTCGGGAACAACAAAAGTTCAAGGGGTCAAATAACCTGACTTTTATGAAAATGTCACGTTAAGATTTGTGACATTTCACATAATGTCGTCAAGTTAATACCTGCTACTAACTTATTTTGTCTATGACATTTAGAAGAGAGTTTATTAGCTACAATTGCTAATGTCAAACTTACTCATTGACATTTGCACATACTTTAAGAGAACAATTACTATAAATATAAAAACTAAAATTATATGTTGATATACATGAAATTGTAAACATCAAATTTCTAAAATAAATACCTATAAATGTCATTCAACGTAGACAATTTGTATTGTAATAAAATGAGTAAGCAGAAGATCGTTATAACTAATTACAAAAATGTATTTGTGAATAGTTGTACATTCTTACAATGCTAAAATGCAATTATTAGGCCGGATTCAAGCAAACTGTAACAAATTCTGCAATAACATGTTACTTCACTTCCTTAACTCTGTCTTTCACTTTTTCTGCTACATCCCTTTTGCTCCAACTTTTTTGTGCTTTCACCCATTTGATACTCTATTGAATTGACACAAAAAACCCTTAATGTATAAAGCTAATGATGCAATGGATGTGAAATTTACTTACAAACATTCTCCTCCCGCAGGATAAAATTTTCATGCATATCTAATGATGGTTAACAGGATCATGCAACTAACTATTTTATTAAGTGTGCAAGAATAAATACCTAATAATCTCTAAGTTGAGCTCTTTGAATTCTTCTTAGAAATCAAAATTCACCATAACGAAGAAAGAATTCGGAAAAAAATAATAAAATGCTAACCTGGAGTTATCCCAATGCACAGTAGAGAAGGAGAAGAAAATAGAGAATTAAGCAAGAAGATAGTATATTTCAACAAGGATGGTCTTATTGGCAAGAAGGCCTTACATGGAACATATCAAATGGTGCTTATGTCCAATTTTGGACAGAACCATGGATGGGGCCAAAAATAATTCTCCAACAACTAATAGAATGCCATTACCAAAACAACACCAAACTCCCGCAGTTGCTTACAACACAACCTACAATTCAATAAACTTGGTCTCATTCCCTTTTAGTTCTCACCACAACTATTGAACTCATTAAAAAATAAATAAATACAAACCTACTATATCAACTCCTTCCTCCTTCGACAAAATAATCTGAGATATAAGTCCAACGGGGCTCTTCACAGTAAAGTCCTACTATGAAGGCATTCAGTACGGGCCTAATAAATGCAGAGGGCCCGAAGAGGAAGCTCCCTCCCCCTCCCCCGAGGGAGAAATTAGCCCCGGGCATAATTAGGACTTTATTTTTCCTTTTCTCTTTTGTAAGACTCTTATCGGACCCTTGTATATGTCTTTGCCTATATATATATATAAATTTCTCTTGAATGCCTCCTCAAAATTTGTCTTCAAACATGTTTCATGCCTTGTACAGTTTTAGCACATTTCAAGTTTTAAAAATACGTTCGAGGTTTTGGTTCTAAATGACTTGATCGAAGCCACAATAATAATACTGCTTTTATAGTCGGATTCGAGTGAAAACCTGAATTAGAAGAGAAAAGACCCTTAGGTTTGTTTTGAACGACATAGGATCCTCGGTCTGTTAGTCGAGTAGGTTCTTGTTTGAATTTGGGATAGTGGGACCCTTAGGTTTGAATCGAGTGAGAACGTATTCTCGTACACAGAGTATGTTGGCCCTTGTGCTCTTTGGATTGGGCCGATCTGGCCTTTAAAGGATGACTACTTTTTCCTCTTTCTGCTCAAAGACTTAGTAAAATTTTCTTAGGCCTTAGCATGAATACTTTTCTTTTTTCTTTTTTGTTTTTGTTTTGTATCCATCGGGTTTTTTGAGGGTTTAGTGTTGATCGAAACCCCTTATTTTTTCTGCCTTAGCACAAGTTCGTGTTTGAATAATTCGATACCTCTTAAGGTTTTTCATGGACTGATTTAATGCAAGCTCTGTGATTATTTTGCCGAGGGTAGCCTTTTTTAACAAATTTCTGGATATTTTGAAGGTCTATTTTTATTTCATGGTTCGGACGCCTCCGAACCACATTAGTTTGGTCATAGCATTTGGGTGTGACTCTTGGTCTTACTTTCCCATCAACACTTCGAACTTGTTCGAAGTGATAGTCCTCTAGAATGATGGCCTTAGCTTATAAATTGAGGGGTGCCTCTTTGACGTCTTTAGATTTTCAAACATGTTGATTTTCGACAGTAGTCCCCGAGTAAAGGGGATCGATTCGTTGTATGTGCATTTATACTTGGCCCTTGAGTCATTTTTCAAAAAAATCATATGTATGGAGCTTGTATAGCAGAAAATTTTCTTTAAGGAATAAGATATTTGATAAGGAAAAATACTTCTTTGAATAATTTATACATGCGTACATGTTTTGCCATTGGGCTCTATTAATCTACATCTACACGGTTCGTTCGACCGTTTGGCTCATAACAAAGTTTCCCTATCGAGGCCCTTTTGACACGAAGTATTTTCCCTTGAAAATAAATCATTCGAGGGTGATGCCCCCAGTATTCGAGGCTGAATATAGAGAAGTCTGGGATATTATTGAATTGTCCCCAGGTAGCACCTATTATTATTGCCTCGTTAAAAACCTCGCCGGAAAAACCCATTTGGGATAAAAATCGATCTAAGGGAAAAAGAGTGCAACACGTGATTTAGAACCTAAGGTACTCGTGTTGAAGAGCTTTTTTGATGTCTTTGATTGAACAACTGCAACAAGTTAGTATCAAATATAAATGGAAAGGGGAAAGTCATACCTTAGTTATAATATCGCTTGATGAGTGATATATTCCAATTGTTTGGCAACTGTTCGCCCTCTATTATGTCAAGTGTTAAGATCCCTTCCTAATGATATCGAGGACTTGATATGTTCCTTCCAAATTTAGGCTGAGTTTTCCTTTGTATGGATCTCAAGTGTTAATGGTGATTTTTCTTAAGAATAAGTCCCCGATTCTGAAGTGGTGAAGGTTGCTTCTTTTATTATAATATCTCTCGATTCTTTGTTTTTGTGCATCCATCTGAACGAGTGTGGCTTCTCATTTTTCATCCAATAGTTTGAGCTTAATATTCATAGCCTCGTGATTTGATTCTTGTATTGTGTGTCGAAATCTGGCACTAGGTTCTCCGACTTCGACCAGAATCAATGCTTCGGATCATATACCAAGGAGAACGGGGTTTACCCATACTAGACTTTGATGTTGTTCGATATGCCCAAAGAACCTCGAGTAGAATTTCTTTCCATTTTCTTTAGGCACCGTTCAATCTTTTCTTTAGATTCTGAATGATAGTTTTGTTTGTTGACTCGGCCTGTTTGTTTTCACTTGGATGATATGGTGTCGTTAATATCCTTTTTATTTTCTGTTCTTCAAAAAATTTCATTACCTTGCTATCGATGAACGTTTTTCGTTGTCGCATACGATTTCGGCAGGTATCCCGCATTGGCATATGATGTGATCCCATATGAAGTCTATAACTTCTTTTTCTCTGACTTTCTCGAAAGCCTAGGAATCCACCCATTTGAGAAGTAGTCAGTCATAAAAAATGAAATTAACTTAACCTGGAGTCTATGGCAGAGGGCGACGATATCCATACTCCATTTTAGAAATGCCACGGGGATAGGACCGAATGAAGTTGTTCTCTGGGTTGATGGATTATCGGTGCATACATTTGAAATTATCACACAAACGCTTTAGCGTCTTTTCTCATACTATCCCAATAATATCCTGCTCTGATGACCTTGTGAACTAGTGATTCGGCACCGGGGTGGTTCCTACAAGTACCTTCATGATCTTCTCGTAGAACATAATCGGTGTCCCCTAGTCCCAAACATACTGCAAATGGTTCGTCGAGCGTCCTCCTATACGATGTTCCATCTTCAGTCAATGTTAATTGAGCAACTTTTGTTCATAGGGCCCTCGATTCTTTAGGATCTGATGGGAGTTTTCGTTTTTCAAGTGCTCAATATATTTATTCCTCCAATCCCAAGTTAAGCTTGTGGAGTTTATCTCAGCTTGATCTTCTTCGATCATTGATCTTGAGAGTTGAACTATATTCCCCGAGCTGATTTCATCCTCCTCAACCGATGACCCCAAATTTACAAGAGCATCAACTTTGTTGTTCTGCTCGTGAGGTATGTGATACAAGTTCCATTCTTTAAAACGGTGCAAAGTCACCTTTAGCTTGTATGAATACCTTTGCATTCTATCCTCAAACCTCGAAGGTTTTGTTTACTTGGTTTACTACTAGCATAAAGTCTCCCTTAGCTTCAATGACTTCCGCCCCAAGCTTTTAGCTAGTTCAAAACCTACAATTATGGCCTTGTACTAGCCTCATTGTTAGTCAACTTAGAAGCTTTGATAGATTGTCTAATAGTGTTGCCCGTAGGCGGCTTCAAAGCGATATCAATCCCAGACCCCTTCGAGGCACCGTCTGTGTAAAAGGTCCACATCCCCGATGATGTACCTAATTTTAACAAGATTTTCTTCTCGGCTTTGGGTATGAGGGTTGGCATGAAATCAACCACGTAGTCTGCTAAAATTTGAGACTCGATGGCCGTTGGGGTTGATATTTGATGTCGTACCCAATGAGTTCGACGACCCATTTGGCCAATCGGCCCAATAGCTCGAGCTTATGCAAAACATTATGAAGTGGATAAGTGGTTAGTACACATACGGGGTGACATTGAAAGTATGGTTTTAGCTTCCTAGAGGCTCTTATCAACACAAGTGCCAATTTCACTAAGTGTGGATATCTAGTTTCTGCTTCTCCTAGAGTTCAACTTACATAATAAATAGAAAATTGCGTACCTTGGTCTTCTCGAACCAGGACACCACTTACCGCGATCTTTGAGACTGGCAAATATAAGTATAGTTTTTCATCCGCATTTGGAGTATGAAGCAATAGTGGGCTCGAGAGGTATCGCTTCAATTATTCTAACTCCTGTTGGCATTCCGAGGTCCAAGCAAAATCATTCTTCTTTTTGAGTAGAGAGAAGAATCTATGACTGCGATCCAATGATCTCGATATGAATCGGCCTAAGGCAACTATGAATGTATGCTTTACCTCGGACTGGGGCCTTCTCTTCTATTTCACCCATCTGAACTTTGGGTCCAGGCTTAGCCGATGCGTTATTTTTTTCGGTGGGATCCATGTCATGTCTAAGTGGGACCAAGCAAAACAATATATGCTATCAATAAGAAAATGAATAAGCTTTTTCTTGAGTTCGGGGGATAACCCTGTTCCTAGGTATACCTTTCGCTCGGGCAAGTGCTCGATCAATATAACCTGTTCCAGCTCTTAGACCGTTGATTTGGTAGCTTCGGAATCTTCGGGAACAACAAAAGTTCAAGGGGTCAAATAACCTGACTTTTATGAAAATGGCACGTTAAGATTTGTGACATTTCACATAATGTCGGCAAGTTAATACCTGTTACTAACTTATTTTGTCTATGACATTTAGAAGAGAGTTTATTAGCTACAATTGCTAATGTCAAACTTACTCATTGACATTTGCACATACTTTAAGAGAACAATTACTATAAATATAAAAACTAAAATTATATGTTGATATACATGAAATTGTAAACATCAAATTTCTAAAATAAATACCTATAATGTCATTCAACGTAGACAATTTGCATTGTAATAAAATGAGTAAACAAAAGATCGTTATAACTAATTACAAAAATGTATTTGTGAATAGTTGTACATTCTTACAATGCTAAAATGCAATTATTAGGCCGGATTCAAGCAAACTGTAACAAATTCTGCAATAACATGTTACTTCACTTCCTTAACTCTGTCTTTCACTTTTTCTGCTACATCCCTTTTGCTCCAACTTTTTTGTGCTTTCACCCATTTGATACTCTATTGAATTGACACAAAAAGACCCTTAGTGTATAAAGCTAATGATACAAATGGATGTGAAATTTACTTACAAACATTCTCCTTCCGCAGGATAAAACTTTCATGCATATCTAATGATGGTTAACAGGATCATGCAACTAACTATTTTATTAAGTGTGCAAGAATATATACCTAGTAATCTCTAAGTTGAGCTCTTTGAATTCCTCTTAGAAATCAAAATTCACCATAACGAAGAAAGAATTCGGAAAAAAAAATAATAAAATGCTAACCTGGAGTTATCCCAATGCACAGTAGAGAAGGAGAAGAAAATAGAGAATTAAGCAAGAAGATAGTACATTTCAACAAGGATGGTCTTATTGCCAAGAAGGCCTTACATGGAACATATCAAATGGTGCTTATGTCCAATTTTGGACAGAACCATGGATGGGGCCAAAAATAATTCTCCAACAACTAATAGAATGCCATTACCAAAACAACACCAAACTATCACTAAAACTCTCGGCGCACGTTAATAGCTCTCGGCGCACGATATCAAGGCCGCAATTGTGCCAGGAAAATGGCTCGCCGCCGGAGAAATGTGACTGCCACTACTGCTCAGATTGTTACCCCCAGCTCATGGTGTTACTAAGGAGTTAGAACCGCTGACATCAGTAACTTTCTCCCCCAGAAGTTCTAATCGAGTGAGGCGATTCATGAAGATGGCTGTGCTGAGAATGTAATGCCTCCCAGTTGAGTAAAATTGAAGCAAATACTAGTCTAGCTGTGAGACGTTTATAGTTCTCAGATGCTAGTGGGTCTGAGAAACCTACTATGTTTGCTGCTGAGGTTGTGTGAGGTAATCGCAGCGCTCAAATGAGTAAACCACTTTCGTTTGTTCCTCCTACTGACAGAGATGGTAAGAAGATTGTCAAAATAAGCGAAGATGACTTGAAATCTCAGGATGATTATTGGAAAACTTCCTTAATTGGCTACATAATTGGAGAGAGTCCCTATGAGAAAGCTATGGAAAATTTTGTGTTGCATGCGTGGAATTTTGTCTCTAAACTTCAGATTTTGATCTATTCTGAGGGCTACTGCATTTTCCGATTTAATAGTATAGAGGACAGAGATCAAGTCATTCAATCTGGACCTTATTCATACAGGAATAAACATATAGTATTGAAACCTTGGGAAATTGATTTCTCCTTCCAGAATGACATACGGAGTACAATTTCTGTGTGGATTAGATTTCCTGGGCTACCTGTAGGCTATTGGTCAATTGATACATTGAGCAAGATGGCTAGTGCAGTGGGAAAACCATTGTATACAGACAAGTTCACAGCTTATTATGAGAAAATATCTTATGCTAGAGTGCTAGTGGAGGTTGATGCTGCACACCCTCTCCCTGATCAGATAGAGATTGAGACTCCTTTTGGGCCTAAGATTCAATTGATTGAATATGATTGGAAGCCTCTTTTCTGCAATCATTGTCTGAAATTTAGACATGATTCTATTGATTGTTGGTAGGGTCACCCATAGGTGATTACTGTTTTAGCTTATGTCCCCAGAGGGTTGTTAGTATGGTAGTTACTGCTTGTTATTATTGCATGCGACTGTATTTATGTTGCTTATGTTTCCATAATTATTTACGTTATTTCTGCGGGAGTACTTGTGCTTTATTATTTTGTTTTGTCTTGCTTGTGTTTCTAATTTTACCTTTGTTTCTTAATGCAGCTTTCCCTTTTTATCCTATACGCCGAGGGTCGACTGGAAACAGCCTCTCTGCCCTTTCGGGCAGGGGTAAGGCTCGTCTACATATTACCCTCCCCAGACCCCACCTGGTGGGAATATACTGGGTAGTTGTTGTTGTTGTTGTCTATTGATTGTTGGTATAATACTAACATTGATGAAGAACATGAATTGGAGGAAGAGGGTAAGCCAAAGAGACAAGGGATCAGAATGAAAAGGCCGGCAACAGTTGTAAAGCAAGAGTGACTTGTTAAACAGACTCTAGCAAGTACAGAATCACAGGAGTATTTGCCAGAGCAATCAGATCATAGCAAGGAGAATGAGGGGTTGGAGAACACCACAACTCGTATGGTAATTACTCAACATGATGCATAACAAGGTTCTGACATTCAGGAAAGGAATGAAATAGTAAACAAGGAACCTAATTGCAGCATTGAAGTAATGGAAGATAAATGCAATAAGGGTAAGGCAATTGTTGATGTGTTAGATGATGGAAGAAGGGGACAACAGATTGATCCTGGGCCTTCTCAGAACCTAAATCCTAAGTTACTATGATTATTGTCACTTGGAATATTAGGGGGCTAAACCTAGCCCATAAGCAGAAAGAGTTGAAGACCTTTCTTGATGTAAATAAAGTAGATGTTATGGGATGTCTTGAGACTAGAGTAAAGGAACATAAAGCAAAGAAAATCCAAGGAAAGATTGCAAAAGGATGGAATGTCCACTGCAACTATTCTAAGGCTGTTAATGGGAGGATTTGGCTACTTTGGAAACCTCACATCCAGGTTCAAATTTCCCTTGTGACTGACCAGATCATTCAGTGCTTCATTGAAGATTCTAAAAGTCAAGTCAAAACTCACTTAAGTATCATCTATGCTCAGAATACTGGTAACCAAAGAGAACAGATGTGGAGTGATCTGAGGAAAATATATGTACCCAGTCAGGACACTTGGTTGTTGAGTGGTGACTTTAACAATGTCATATGCTCTGAAGATAGAATTGGCTCTCATGTTACTGATACTGAAGTTAAAGGATTTAAAGATGTTATTGCTGACTTACAACTCACACCTATCAGAGCTAAAGGTTGGCATTACACTTGGACTAATAAACAGAATACTACAACAAGGGTGTATAGCAAGATTGACTGGGCATTGGGTAACTACCAGTGGATACAACAATATGGGCACTTAGAAGTTGATTTCATGAATCCATCAGTATCTGACCACTCTCCAGTTCTTATCAAATGTGGAGACCAAAAGCTGTTACATCCTAAGCTTTTCAGATTATATCTTAATATTATGGAGATTCCTCAGTTCCAAACCATTCTACAAAATGTCTGGAGACAAGACTATGAGGGAGCACCTATGCAGCAGCTATGGAGTAAAATAAAGACCATGAAGCAGCAACTAAAGGAGATAAATGCTTATATGGCTTCATATAAGCAAAAACTTGTACAGGCTAGAGAGACATTGGGTATTATCCAGACGCAGTTGCAGCAATGTCCATTATCACAGCCTCTGTTTAATGAGGAAAAAGCAACATTAGAAGAAATTGAGAAATGGAGTTGTGTGGAGGAACAAATTATGTGATAGAAATCCAAGGCTTGCTGGATTGAATGTGGTGATGCCAACACAAAGTATTTCCATGCCCTGTGGAAAATCAGAACTTGCCAGAATAGCATAACTTCTATATAAAATGATACAGGTTTGAAGCTCACAGACCCCATATCTGTGGAACATGAGTTTATAAATGTTTTTCAATCATTGATGGGAGATTGTGCTGGGGAGCTACCTTGTGTTAACAAAGCTATTATTAAGGAAGGAAATTGTCTAACTTTATCACAACAAAGACTGCTGATACAGGAGATTACTATGGAAGAGATTGCAGAAGCACTAAAGGAGATGCCAAAGCCACACTTTCCAGAAGAGCATTAGTTGCATGGGACAAGGTATGCCAACCTTTATCTTCTGGTGAACTTAATATTTTGAGGTTGGCTGTATGGAACAAAGCAGCCATAATCAAATTATTATGGGACTTGGCTAGTAAGAAGGATTGCTTATGGGTCAGATGGGTTTATGCCTATTACATCAGGAAAGGGAATATTGACACAGTTGATGTACCAACTACAGCTTCCTGGGTGATCAAAAAGATATTGGATAGTAGATCATTGGTGATGGAAAATGCTCAGTTGCAGGGTACTCTTATATGCAGGCTGCAAAGTGTATGCAGGATGAACAAGTTTCATATTCACAAACTGTATATTACTATGTTGCCTATCTTCACCAAGGTTGCATGGAAGAACTTAATGCTTATTGCTAATGTACTTCCTAAGCATAAGTTTACTGTTTGGCTAGCTGCTCAGAACAAACTCCCCACAGTTGATAGATTACAGATTATGGGCAGACAAGTTCCAGCAATGTGTGCATTCTGTAAGCAGTCTATTGAAGATTTCAAGCACCTATTCTTAGAATGCTGCATCACCAACAGGTTGTGGTCGAGAATTTGTATGTGGCTGGGACACTCCAGGACCATTGACTGCTGGGAAAATGAGGTGCGCTGGATTTGTAGCAAGGCCAGAAGCAAGCAGTGGCAGAATGCTATCACAGCTGTTGCTTTTGTGACCACTACTGCTATCATTTGGAGGGAAAGGAACCATATTCGATTTGAAGGAGAAAAGCTTGTAGAGGACTTGACATGCCGAGAAACTGCACTTCTTCTACACCTTAGAGGCAGAAAATACAAGAATTGGCAGATTGGATTGAGCAAGTTAAACTGTTACCCTTAGGCAGCTTACTGAATTGCTTACTTGTTTATAGATAGTATAGACTATAGTTTACTGCAACAGTGTAGTAGTTAGTCCATACTACTGCTGGTTTGATACACGATGTAAATATTTTTTTGATATAAATGACATATGACAGTTTGATAAAAAAAAAATTAAGGAGATGCCAAAGGATAAAGCACCAGGAGTGGATGGATTCCCTGTGGAATTCTTTACTAGGAAATGGTAAATAGTAAAGGATGATATACTTGCTGCTGACAAGCAGAATGCCTCACATGATCAATACTACTGCTATTGCACTTGTTCCTAACGTTAAAGCTCCTACAACTGTTAAAAATTACAGGCCCATAGCTTGCTGCACTACTTTGTATAAGATCATCTCCAAAGTCATTACTAGGAGAATGAAAACTGTGATTGGTGATTTGGTTGGGCAGGCTCAATCAACTTTCATTGAAGGGAGAAGCATAGTTGATAACATCCTACTCAGCCATGAAATCTTCAAAGGCTATTCTAGGAAAGGAATATCTCCCAGATGTGTCTTGAAGGTGGATCTGAGGAAGGCTTATGATACTTTGGAATGGAGGTTTCTTAAACAGGTCCTCATTGATTTAGGTTTTCCTTCTAAATTTGTTCAATGGATAATTTCATGTGTCACAACAGTTTCATACTCCTTAGTTCTGAATGGTGGATTAACAAAACCTTTCATAGCTAAGAGAGGCATTAGACAATGTGATCCTATGTCACCTTATCTATTTTTGCTGGCTATGGAATATCTGAATAGGGAACTGGGACAGTTGCACAAGAATGGGGATTTCAATTTTCACCCTAAATGCAGAAAGCTTAATTGTACTCATGCATGCTTTGCTGATGATCTATTAATGTTCTGTAGAGCTGACCTTGTATCTATTAAGATTTTAAAGGAGGCTTTTCAAAGATTCTCTGAAGCATCTGGATTGCAAGCTAATGTTAATAAAAGTGCAATACACTTAGTTGGAGTACAGCAGAATATTAGAGAGGAAATTCTGGAGGCATTGGGATTTACTGAGGGCCAACTCCCATTCAAATACTTGGGGATACCTCTAGATTCCAAAAAGCTTGTTGTCTGTCACTACTTACCTATGATAGAGAAGATTACAGCTAAGATAACATGTTGGTCTGCTAAATTGCTCTCTTATGCAAGGAGATGTCAGCTGATCAAAGCTGTCATCTTTGGCATCCAAACTTACTGGGCTCAAGTTTTCATTCTGCCAAAAAATGTGTTGAAAGCTATTGAAACCATTTGCAGAACCTTTTTGTGGACTGGAAATGCAAATCTATCTAAAAGAGCACTAGTTGCATGGGAAAGAGTATGCAAACCAATAACAGCTGGTGGACTTAATATCTTAAATATGACAGTATGGAACAAAGCAGCAATTTGTAAGAATCTTTGGGATTTAGCCAGAAAGAAGGACTGCCTGTGGATAAAATGGGTGCACTGCTATTATATCAAGCATGTAGACATTGAAACAATGACCACTCCTAAGTCAGCCTCTTGGGCTGTGAGGAAAATATTGGACAGCAGGGATGCCATCATGGGGAATCAGTTTCTTCAGGGGAGTCTTCTTAGCAGATTGAACGGAATCTGCAAATTGGAACATTTCCAGATTCAGCAGTTGTATCTAACAATGATTCCTAACTTCAGCAAGGTTGAATGGAAGAGTCTGATGTTGCTTGCAAATGTTCATCCTCGGCATAGATTCACTGTGTGGTTAGCTGCACAGCAAAGGTTACCAACAGTGGACAGATTGCAGAAAATTGGCAGACAAGTTCCTGTAACATGTGTTTTTTGTAATCAGAGTATAGATGCCTTTAACCAATTATTTTTTGAATGTTCAGTTACAAGGAGTATGTGGTCTAGACTCTGTCTATGGCCGGGGAATGACAGGTCTGTTGGTGATTGGCAAACAGAATTGAAATGGATATGCAGTAAAGCAAAGAGCAGAGTGGGTCTTAATGCTATAACCCATGTGTATTTATCAACGCTGTTGCACTTATCTGGAGGGATAGGAATAGCATCAGATTTGACAGGAAAGTCTATGAGGAGAATCAGATTTGCAGAGAAATTATATTACATATTCATATTCGAGGCATGAATTATAGTCGATGGCAAAATGGCTTGCGGTAACTCAATAGTTTTCCATAGCTATAGTCTATATTAGATGTCCCTATACTGAGTTGTAATTTGTGCAAACTGGTAGATTCTTAGTATAGATGATTGTGATGTAAATGAGTAGTAGCAAGTCAAAGCTACTACTAAAACTTCACCTTGTAAATATTATGTTATTAATGGATATAACTGTTCAATCAAAAAAAACACCAAACTCCCGCAGTTGCTTACTATACGACCTAGAATTCAATAAACTTGGTCTCATTACCTTTGAGTTCTCACCACAACTATTGAACTCATTAAAAAATAAATACATACCTACTATATCAACTCCTTCCTCCTTCGACAAAATAATCTGAGATATAAGTCCAACGGGGCTCTTCACAGTAAAATCCTTATATCACAAACTACATAATTCACACTCCAACTCTTCCTTCAAATGGATTTCGTCGTTACCAATACCGTCCAAAATTAAACATTTCATCTGGCTTGTCAGCCACCATAGACTAATGCGAGCTACCTCCATCATATCAATATTGCCATTACACCAATGTGCGGCATTTGCAATAGAGCATCTGAAAACATTGAACATCTCTTACTACATTTCCCAAATGCACAAATAATTTGGCACAATCTAGGCCTTCATGCACATGTCCAGTTGCTACGAATTTTTGAGGAAGGCCTCTATAACGACTTTTCCAACTTATCACCACTCAACTAACACTCCCTCATAATCTCCCATCACAAACTCTAATCCATTACGCACTTTGGCATGTATGAAAAAGTTGCAATCGAAGTATTTTTGAAAAAGCTAAAAGTTACCCTAATACTAATCATATAGTAGTAGAAGCTACAGAACCAATTGAATAAACTTATCCAGTAAACACTAATGCAAGTACTCGTCAAACACTTTCCTCAATACCCATCAAACGAAATCCTCCAGCACAAGGATTCTATAAACACAACTGCGATGGTGCCTCCACACCTTCTACAACAAAGCATAATTTTGGCGGAGTCTTCAGAAACTGCGCTGGATGCTGGGGTAAGGGGATATGCAGCAAGACACCATGAAGGCACTCCTACCTCAGTGAACTTCATGCCTTACTTGAAGGGCTGCGTATAGCTTTACAACATAGCCTGATGCCACCGGAAATAGATGTAGACTCCACTGAGGTAATTAATATGTTACATATCCATAATCTTTATTACTCATATGTTCTTTTTGAATGATGCCTCTACTCCAACAGCTGAGTAATACACGTATTACGCACACATATAGGGAGCTTCATGCAGTGGCAGGTAAACTCGCAAAACATAGATCCACTTTAACTATGAAGAATATACGTATGATGTTCTTGAATCCTTTACTCTTTTTGAGGGCAAACCCAATGAATGACCATATGGGCACTAGACAGTTCTGGCGCTCTTAAACTCATATGGACAATACTACTTATGATAGGCTATAGTTATGTATTTTAGTCGATTATTACACTCAAATCTACTGCACTTTGATTGAGTTTGAGCTTTAATCGCTAGTGTTTTACACTAGTGGTATGTTTTATGCATTGTAGGAGTGATTCCGAGCTATGTAGATGTTATGAAATGAATTCAAGTGATTAAGAGCTTTAAAATTTGAGTAAGAGTTCAAGGAATTAATCCGGGATCATGTTTGGGGGTCAACGATTGATAGTTAGAGCGAACGAAGAATCCATTGGGTAGATTGTGCGCTGTCTAGTAAAATAGATACAATTTTTTGCTCAAAACTCCATTTGGGATCCATAATATGGTTGGAAAGCTAACCCAAAGGGATATAACTTTTATGTTATACGTTTTCCGAAATTCGAAACGGAACAGGGCAAAAAATGCACGGCCATATGCGCGAGCGCGCTAATTTTAGCGCGGTCAAGACAGAAAGTTGTCCAACTAGCACGGCCATTAGCCCGCCCAGGTGCGCGACCGCGATAGTCCAACCCGGGAAAAGTGTCCTTTTACACCATGGAGAAGGTATAATTGTTTGGGTCCAACCCTACTTGGTATATATACAAAGAAAAGCGGTATTTTGAGGAGAGGACGCCACTTTGGTGATATCTAACACACTTTGAAGGAGAATTCACGTGGAGGAACACACACCACGCTTGGAGGAGGCTTATAACTAGATTTCTTCTCTTCTCTTCCTTTAATTTCATAGTGTATTAGTTCTAGAGTTTTGGGTGCTACATTAATGTTGTAGTTTGAAGCTTGAATTGTTCTTGTTATTTTATCACATTGGTATATTTATTCCATCTTGCGCTTAACTATTTGACTGCTTGAGAACCAATTGAATACTATCTACGAATCTAAGGTTGAACTCGGGAGAGGAAATTGAAGATTACATATAAGATTGAGTAGAGCAAGATCTTATCCCTTAGGGGGAGCGGATTTGCGGTTAGGATAGGAATATACCTAATTACCTTTCTTGGTTATTATACGGAAATTATGAATGTGTTCTTGTTAATTATAATTCCGTAGGAATATAGGCATTAGGTTAGCTTGAATAGGCGAGTTGTACTTCGTGAGAAGGCTACGAGCAATATTAACCCCGTCAATCAATAAACTAGATAAATTAATAAGACGATTTAAGTAGAAAACTCAACGGGATTGTTAGCCAACCCATAACTCAAGAATACTCACTTATATTGAATTCGTCTCTATAATTCGTCAACTTGTTTTCTTTAATCTCTTAATTTGTTACTTTAAATTATCTTTAGTTAAATATTCATACATTAGGATTTACTTTAATAGATTAATTGCTTGGTTTAATTTAGTTGATATTTAATTACAAGTCCCTGTGGGCACGATATCTGGACTTACAATCCTATATTACTTGTCGACCATGTATACTTATGTGTGCGTTTGGGAGCAACAAGTTTTTGGCGCCGTTGTGGGGGACTTAGAAATTAACTATTCTACTAGATTGAATTTTTACTTTTTGCCTATTCAAGTTTTTTTTAATTTTTAACTTAGTGTAATATTTTATTATCTTAGTTTACATGGAATCCTTGAACAAAAGTGGTGGGATAATAAGTATTCTTATTTTTATGATCCTTGTCAATATTGTAAAAGAGCCCACTTGTGGAAATATTATAAAAGTATTTCCAATACCGAGTTGTGTGCACCATTTTCATCTTGTACTATTTATGATGGAAATTAAAATAATTGTTCTAACTGTTGTTATCCTACTCCACTACCTTCTTATGTTCATTCAAATAATTCTTGTGAGTTTGACAGAAGTAACAAATGAGATGATGTAGAACACGATGTTCGCATTCTTGATATGCACGGGAAAAAATTAGAGGAATATGGAGGTTTCCGTAAGAAAATTATGAATGAGGTGCAATTATTTCTTGAAGAAAGAGCTGAATTGGGACATAGATCGATCAATTTGGAAGTTCTATTCACAACTTAGAGGCTCAATTGAGTGCAAAAGTTGATGCATGTAACTCCCAACAATTTAGTGATGAGTTGTGTAAAGCAGAAAAAGATCTTCTATGCTAAATTAAGGAGATAAAACGAGAATATCAATCATTAGAACATGCTTTTGTTGATGTTTCCAAGGTTGAAGAGTGCAAAATTGAGGATGTCGAAAATAATACAATTTTGGAGTTAGAGCGTATTAGACCTCATTTTAAATACTTTTCAACATTGTGTTTGGTTGGTGACATGAAAATTGGTCCATTCGAGCATATGGAGGATTCAATAGATGAGGAACAAAGTGTTTATATTCTGAAATTTGCCACACCAAGGAGACAAAACAATATTCCTCACTTAAAGGCTAAGAAGTGCAATATGCGATACATATTACTTGGTTTCTTTATTTTTACACCACCACCTTAGGAACGTGATAGAAAGGATGATGAAAAATTGGGGGCGCAATTTATATCCTCAAATTGGAAGGAAAATAAATGAAAGTGTTGGCGACGTGCCGCGATGTTAAATCAAGCGCTTGTTGGGAGGCAACTCAATTCTATTTTTTTATTTTGCTTAATTTTTTTGTTATTGTGTTATTTTTTGTAGTTTTATTGGTGTTTTGTAGGAGTTGGAGCATAGAGTCATAGCCAATAGGCATGTGTAAAAGCAAGCAGCTGGTTCAAACTAAGTGTGAGGTACCCGCACAAAGAATCATACCTGGGAGAAGTCTGAGTATCCCGTGAAATGCTAATTCTTCGGCCCTTAGCCTACCAAGGAGTTTCTTTTACTCTCTTGTTATGTTCAGTGTGCATTGAGGAAATTGTACAATTTTAAGTGTGTGGTGAGGAGATTGTCTGGGTGATAAAATGAAAAAAAATATCAGAAAATTGAGACTTTTCCCGACGATGGATCTTTTGGATAATTTTCTTGAGGGATAAGGCCCGATATTAAATATACCAAAAAGATTTTTTTATTAGGGTAGTTAGGTAGTATCCCTTGGTTTTTTTGGGGCATCGGTTCTTTTCCAAGGGTGTAGCTAGAACCGAGTACTTTATAATTTTTTTAGGAGTAATTTAGGAAGAAGCCGAGTCACTCTGAGATATTCATTGACATGGTTGATGCTGGCACATTAGGCTAGGACATACATTTTGTTTTCCCATATATTTTGCTTGAATTGTGAAGCCTATGTAAAGTAAATAGCCTATTGTTTGACGCTCTTTCTCAGTTGTTTGACTTGTATGCTACATAGTGCAATATTACTTATAATTTCTCAATTTTTTATGCTTTCTTGACTTGAGAGTTGAACAAAACCGTCTTGATTGAGTCATGTGCAATGTGTGTGTGAGAACTTGTGACTTTCTATGCTATCCTGTATAGTCTAAAACTTGCCCCGTATGTTAATTAAAGCAAAATTGTAAGTTGTGCTAATCTAGGAGATGACGTAGGTATTTTCTTGCTTGATCATGGATGTGCTTGTCACGTTAAAATAAATTTTCCGTTGCCAGCCCCTCTGAGCATATAGACCTTTTTTAGCACCCACACTACAAGCCATACCTCTATTTTGTTTTTATTTGATATTGATTGAACATGTACCTCCTAAGGCACTTAGTCGCTAAAAGAAGTAAGGTTAGAGATTGGGGAGTAGCTTTTGAGTGTAATCATAGAAGAGCTCGTTGGTGCACTAAAGTTGAAATTAAAGGTCATTAGTCGATGAACTTTATTGTATGGAGTGTGTGGAGAAAAGAAAAGAAAATTGATAATTCAAATAATATAGAAAAAACAACACTTCCAATTCTTATTGATTTGTGCTAGTGAAAAGTAGAGAAGTGATTAATTTAAAAGAGAGCTATGTTATATATGACAAGTGATTTGGTTGAGAAGAATATGAGCTTGAATTGTAAATGTAGTGTATTAAAGTGCTTAGGAGGGTTAGCCACTATTCCATATATCCTACCAGTCCCTTAGCCTACATTACAACCTTAAAAGTCCTAATTGATCCTAGATTTGGCGAGCTTAAATTAGTAGAGATATACAGTACGGGCAAATTTATGGTACGACCACGGGATGCATATAAATTCTTTGTGAGAGTGAGCGAATTTTGTTCAATTGTGTGATGTCCTTAATCTATATTCGAAAGCGTGTTTGAATATGTAATTCTTTGGTTGTTAGAAATTATTGAATTAAAATATTATACTTGGGCATGTTTAGACAGGAATAATGTGACTTTTTTGTGTGTTCATGCTTGTATGCCGGTATTGATCATAGTCAATGGTATAGTATGTGTTAAAAAGTTAAAGTACTCCTATATAATTGGCACTTGTACGTAGTGGGCGAGTGGGGGAGGGGGTTATTAGATAGTTCCATTGCTCGAGAACGAGCAAAGTTTAAGTGTGGGGTGTTGATGATAGGCTATAATTACGTATTTTAGTCGGTTATTACACTCAAATTTAGTGCACTTTGATTGAGTTTGAGCTTTAATCACTAGTGTTTTTCACTAATGGTGTGTTTTATGCCTTGTAGGAGTGCTTTCAAGCTATGCAGATATTATGGAATGAATTCAAGTGATTTGAAACTTTAACATTTGAGTAAAATCTTGAGAAATTAAGCCGGGATCGTGTTTGGGGGTCAACGGATGATTGTTAGAGCGAATGAGGAATCCAATGGGAAGATTGTGCACTGTCTAGTAAAATAGATATAACTTTTTGTTCAGAACTCCATTTGAGATTCACAATATATGGTTAGAAACCTAACTCAAAGGAATACAACTTTCATGTTTTATGTTTTTCTAAATTTGAAATGGAACAGGGCGAAAAATGTGCGCTCAGATGCGCTAGCACGCTAGTTTTAGTGCTGCCAAGACAGAAAGTTGTCCAACTAGCATGGCCATTAGCGCGCCCAGGTGCGCAACCACGCTAGTCCAACCCGGGAAAAGTGTCCTTTTTCACCTTGGAGAAGGTATAATTATTTGGGCCCAACCTTACTTGGTATATATACAAAGAAAAACGAAATTATGAGGAGAGGACGCCGCTTTGGTGATATCTAACACACTTTGAAGGAGAATTCACGTGGATGAAAACACACCACGCTTGGAGAAGGCTTATAACTAGTTTTCTTCTCTTCTCTTCCGTTAATTTCATAGTTTATTAGTTCTAGAATTTTGGGTGCTATATGAACGTTGTAGTTTGAAGCTTGATTTGTTCTTATTATTTTATCACATTGATTTATTTATTCAATCTTGCGCTTAATTATTTGATAGCTTGATCACCAATTGATAACAATATACGAATCTAGGGTTGAACTCAGGAGAGGAAATTCTAGATTGCATATAAGAATGAGTAGAGCAAGATCTTAACCCTTAAGGGCAGCGGATATGCGGTTAGGATAGGAATATACCTAATCACCTTGCTTGGTTATTATACGGAAATTATAAATACGTTCTTGTTAATTCTAATTTCGTAGGAATATATGCATTAGGTTAGCTTGAATAGCCGAGCTGTACTTTGGAAGAAGCCTACGGGCAATATTAACCCCGTCAATCAATAAACTAGATAAATTAAGTAGACGATTTAAGTATAAAACTCAACGGGATTGTTAGACAATCCATAACTCAAAAATATTCACCTATATTGAATTCGTCTCTATAATTCGCCAACTTGTTTTCTATAATTTCTTAATTTGTTACTTTAAATTATCATTAGTTAAATATTCATACTTTAGTATTTGCTTGAATAGATTAATTGTTTGGTTTAATTTAGTTGATAGTTAATCACAAGTCCCTATGGGCACAATATCTGGACTTACAATCTTATATTACTTGTCGACCACGTATACTTGTGTATGCACTTAGGAGCAACAACTACATCTTTTTTGAATTAAACTCAGCACCGACTACTTGTACTTGTTCGAGATAACATTGCCCGCCAGTTTTAGCACCTTTTGTATTGTGGTGCCATCAAGCCCAACCACTATTTATAATGTGACTTAATTTATTAGTACAAGCGTATTTTTTTATTCGTAAAAATAGCACGGTCAGTTTTTGGACTGTTCATTCAAAAATAGCCAGCGTTTATCAAGTCAATAAAAATAGCCACTATTTTGCTGCAATAGGGAACGATCCAACATAATATATTGGAGTTCGGTACACTTGTGTATGAATTTCTAGCATATTTTGCCAAAACTCCAACACACGGAAAGTTCCAGCATAATATACAAGATACTCGAGCACTTGTGTATGAAATTCCAGCATATTATACTGGACCAGTATACTTTGCGGGAACTCCAGTACATTATGCTGGAGCTCTAGTGTACATATGCTGGAACACCATCATATTTTGCTGGAGCTGGAACTCTGGTATAATATACAAGAGTTCAAGTATACTTATACTGGAACTCCAGCATAATATACTGGCGTATTTTCCAGGTTTTGAACAGTGTTTTCTCTCAGATATATCTTCACAAGAAAAGTGACTAAATTTCGATTACTTTTGAAACTAGGCTATTTTTGAGCGACCACTTTTAAACCTGGCCATTTTTAAATTTCTCCCTCTTTTTTTACCCCAAAAAAAGAGATAAAGACAATAGATATATCTATCTTGCTCAAACAAATCATATCATACTTTTATATGATTAATATTGTTTAATACTGTTTAATAGCATTAAACCTACTAAATTATAGAGTAAGGGTCATATATGTCCCTTTAGTATGCAAAAAAAGTTAAATTTATCCTCCGTTATACTATTGGTACTAAAATATCTTTGTCGTTATACAAGTAGCTCAAATATATTTTTCCTCCGCTAGAACTATCTAATGTGGAGACCCAATTTGATATGACGCTTACATTTGATGAGGTGGATGCCGCGTGGATTGAAACCTTACCCTAACCAATTTTACCCCTTCCATCCACTTCTTCCCTCCCACAAGCTCCTCCTTTCCCTCAACCATGTGGTAGTTCATATGATTTGTTTCCACCGCCACTTCCAAATCCACTCCATCTTCTCCCAATTGTTGCTGCTTATATATTTGACATGCTGATTTGTTTCCCCTTTTTTTGGTCTTGAGGAAAGTATTCGAAGTAATGTGCTGTTATACATTGAGAAATAAAAATTTAAAACTAGCATGACAAAGGATTAAAATGATAACGACTGCACATTTTGAAAAGCAACCCATTCTCAATGATATCTTACATCTTAAATCCCTTAATTAATGTTATAACCCAATTTGCATGCAGATCTAAAATTGAGATTGATATTCTAATTATAATTCTTCTCCCAAATTAAAACTTCCAACAGTGATGAACTTGAGGTGGATATGACAGCAACATTATATGGATATTAAAATTAGTGTTGAACTTTTCAATTCGTAGTATCCTATTAATGATGAGGACAAATAAATAAGCAAGGCTGGTATATATATATATATATCAATTACGGGCTAGAGAGTCTTATAAGCACTGACGATTGAAATTGTCTTCATCACCATAATTATTCTTAGCCAACTTTGTAAGTTTCTCCCTAGCTCACAACAACGGACTTATCAAACCCACCGTGCCATCATGGTGAAGATGGAGGTGTGAAATATGGTCCTGATGGTGGTATTGATGGTGAGCCTGGTGTTGGAGAGGAAATGAAAAGAATGGACCTTGGGACTAACTCAACCCCAAAAGCTAGCTTATGAGGTGAGGATTGCCCAAGCCATATAAGAAGACCAAGGACCTCAAGTCCCTCTGATATGGGACAACTCAACACCCCCCTCACGTCCAGATCTCTGAAGCGTGGACAACATAAATGGGGCCCAACATCGGTAACAATAATTGGGATGGGTCTGGCTCTGATACCATGAAAAGAATGGACCTTGGGCCTAACTCAACCCCAAAAGTTAGACTAAAGGAGATATTTTGGGGTTTGAGTTATTTTTGTTCATCGAGCTCTCTAGAAGCTCTCTGTCAACCGAATCTCTCTCTCCGTTATGCTATGTTTTCATGGTATCAGAGCAGGAAATCTTCGGTCGCTCCTCCGTCATCTGTTATCAACTCTGCCAGAGTTGTTTTTGAAGTTTTTTTGGGATATTTGTGAGAGATTCTGTTATTGACAAACCCTATGTGTATCGAGCAGCCAATCGAAATTTTTACCGCTATATGATGGTTCGATCTTACCTGGGTGGACGTTTTGGATAACTTTCCGACGTCCTCGACCTGATTCCGGTAAGTTTTCAAGTTTTAGGGTTTCTGGTGTTCGGAGTTAGGGTTTTCTCTGTCAGTTGAAGGCCGTTCTTCTCCGGTCGCGAAGAAGGCAGTAAATATATTCTTGTTCTAGGTGCTATATGCTTTCCATATGGATTTGATTCAACTCTAGTTTTCCAAATTGTTTACCGAGACTGTTTTTCTTTGTTTCAAACTTATTGTTGTTCATGACCTCTAACATGAGTGTTAATACATCCTCTGTTGACCCTACCAGACCTCTTTTTGTTTACTCCTCTGATATTCCTGGTGTTTCTCTTGTCTCCACTCCCTTCTCGGTAGTGGTTATGGGGGTTGGAGGAGGAAAATGATTGTCGCTCTGTCTGCTAAGAATAAAATTGGCTTTGTTGATGGTACATGTCCCCGACCAGACACTAATGTGGATGAACAAAAGTTATGGGACAGATGTAACAATATGTTAATTTCCTGGTTAACTGCTTCCCTATCCCCTCAGATAGCTGAGAGAGTGCAGTATTCTGATACTGCACAGAGTATATGGGCACAACTAGCAGCTAGATATGGTACTGCTAACAGAACCAAAATTTTTGAACTAAAAAGAGAACTCTCTCATACTTCTCAAGGATCTCTAGATGTAGCCTCATACTTTAACAAACTTAAAGGATTGTGGGATGAATTAGGAACAATGTGTACAAACCATGGGCAAAGATGCATTTGTCCTGCCAGAAATGGCATCATACAGGAAGATGATGAGAATAAGGTGTTCCAGTTCCTCATGGGCCTTAATGAAGCATACATGGGGGTAAGGTGTAACTTACTGATGATGCAACCTCCTCCTACCCTTGACAATGTCTATAATATGGTCCTCAATGATGAGAAACAGAGACAAGTCCAGTCCATTTCTCAGTTTAATCCAGACTTTATGTCTTTCAATGTCCATACAAACAAACATTTAGTTGGATTCAATAAGGTCACAGTGCCTAATCCTTCTCCTTTCAGACAAAGAGTTAATTTTGACGCAGCTAGAGGTTCTTTATTCTGTAGAAACTGCAAAAAATCTGGGCACTTAATTGATAAGTGTTACAAGATTCATGGGTATCGACAAAGTGTAACATTTAACAAGGGGAGGAGACCTGCTGCTGCTTATCTCACTATTGGTGTGGATTTCCCTTCTTCTGAAGGAAATATGTCTGTTCCTCATGGGAATCCTCCTGAAAGTCATCACCCTGTTCCAAACATGGATGACCAGAGTTATGTGATACCAGGGTTGATCAAACAACAATATGACCAATTGATGACCTTGCTACAACAAACTCAGTTAGGGGACTCCGCTGCCCAGACTCCTCCTCCCATGTATGCTGCCAATTTTGCTGGTACTATGCTAACTGAGAGCCCTATTTCTGATTCCAAATTTTGCATGCTTACTCACATTAATTCTGCCACCTGGATAATAGACTCAGGGGCATCTAACCATATGACCTTTGATAAAAATTTACTCTTCAACCTCACATCTTTAACTGTGCCATATCTTGTAACTCTTCCTAATGTACATAAAGTGAAAGTGACATGTACAGGATCTTTTGCATTATATCCATTCATCATTCTTCATGATGTCTTATTTGTTCCTTCTTTCAAAAACAACTTGATTTTTGTCCACAAACTAGTAAAACAGTTGCATTGCATAGTCTTGTTCTGCAACTTCCTGTTTCCTCCATATGTTACAGGCCCCTTCTCTAAAGATGCCTCTGGATCTTGGTAAAGAGGAGGCTGGTCTGTACAAGTTTGCTTGGGTGCCAACTTCCTCCTCTTCTTCTAATTGTTGTTCTTCTGCTTCTGTATGTTCTTCTTCTTCTGCTTCTTGTAATCATGACTGTTCTAGCCATAAAGTTGTTGCTTTACCTTCAACTGTAAATAGTTCCATCTGTAATAATGTTGTTACCAAAAACATGAATTACATTTGGCATTTGAGATTGGCTCATATTTCATTTGCAAATATGAAACATATTTCTGCCTTGTATTTTCCATTTACTTCTAAACAGCCCTTCCGTTGTTCTATTTGTCCTATGGCTAGACAAACTAAACTTCCCTTTCCTGATAGCACAACAAGTACTTCTAGACCTTTCCAATTGATTCATGTAGATACTTGGGGTCCTTATCACACTACTACTTCTTCTGGCTCTAGATACTTTCTAACAATAGTTGATGACTTTTCTAGAGCAACCTGGACACATTTATTGGGGTCTAAAAGCAATGCTTTCTGCATGATTAAGTATTTTCTGTGTATGATTAAAACCCAGTTTAATGCTGTTGTTCACACTATTAGAAGTGACAATGCTTTGGAATTGGGGTCTAGCATTGCTGGTGCATCCTTCTTTAGCCAACAAGGCATTATTCACCAAACAACTTGTCCCCACACTCCTCAACAGAATGGTGTTGTTGAAAGGAAACATAGGACTCTTCTTGAGACCTGTAGAGCCTTACTCTTCCAATCTGGTTTACCCATCTCTTTCTAGGGAGATTGTCTATTGACTGCTACATACCTTATTAACAGAATACCCTCCAGGCTCCTTCAAGGAAAATCCCCTTATGAAATTTTACATGGCCAGGCCCCTACTTACTCTCCTTTAAGGGTCTTTGGTTGCCTTTCCTATGCTTCTGTTCCAATCCCACAGAGGGATAAGCTGAAACTTAGAGCACTTTCCTGTGTTTTTCTAGGATATCCTTTTGCCAAAATGGGTTGCAAGTTGTATGATCTCAGTTCAAAAAATTGTTTTGTGTCCAGGGATGTTGTATTTCATGAGACTTCATTTCCTTTTAGAACTGCCTCTACCCCTTCCATTCCTTCATCTTCTTTTCCTTTTGTTTCTTCTCCTGAGCAGTCATTTTCTGACACTGACCTGTCTATTCCTACTTCTACCTTTCCTTCTTCTCCTTCTGCAGCTCCTCCTTCCTCTCCCAGTCCTGTTACTTCCTCTGTTCCTCCATCATTGCCTCCTCCTCCCACCCTTCCTGCTTCCAGCCCTCCTTTTAATCTTGATATTCCTCCTACTGCTTTACCTCCTTTCACAGCACCTAATGTTCCCAGAAAATTTGGGAGGCAGCATACCCTTCCCTCTTATCTTAAGGATTATGTGTGTCACCTTCCTGCCTTTTCTGGCTCTTCTTCTTCTCCTTTGGAGTCTGAACCTCTTTATTATTCTCAAGCTGCATCAGTACCAGTATGGCAGGATGCCATGAGAAAGGAGTTTGATGCATTGGATGTTAACCATACCTGGGATGTTGTTCCTCTTCCTCCTGGTAAGAAACCCATAGGGTGCAAGTGGGTTTATAGATCAAATACAAGTCAAATGGTAGTGTTGAAAGGTATAAGGCTAGACTTGTTATTAGAGGGGATACTCAAGTTGAAGGAGTTGATTTCACTGACATCTTTTCTCCTATGGTTAAGATGTCCACTGTTAAATGTCTTATTGCTGTGGATGTTAAGAATCATTTGGATCTCTTTCAGCTTGATGTTAATAATGCCTTCTTGCATGGTGATCTGGATGAGGAAGTTTATATTTTATCAATTTCTGTCTCTTATACTACTTCTATTTCCTCTGCATCCCCTCCTCTTGTATGCAAGTTGAAGAAGTCTCTTTATGGCATGAGACAGGCCTCAAGACAGTGGTATGCTAAACTGTCTTCTGCCCTCTACTCCAGAGGATACACACATTCTTTGAATGATTATTTTCTGTTTATCAAGGGCAAACCTGATTCTCTTGTGGTTGTGGCAGTCTATGTGGATGATATTATTATTACTGGGAATGACAATGATGAGCTTTCTGCCCTGAAACTTTTTTTGGATGACCAGTTCAGGATTAAAGACCTTGGGTCTTTGCATTATTTCCTTGGCATTGAGATGTCTGTTGTTCCTGGTGGAATGCATCTTAATCAGTGCAAATATGTCTCTACCCTGCTGCATCAATTTAACTGTATAAATGTCTCTCCTGTTGTTTGTCCTTTGGATCTTAATGTCAAACTCCATGCTGATTCTGGTGACCCCTTCTCCTCCCCTGATCAATATAGGAGCCTCATTGGTAAGCTCTTATTTTTGACCCACACCAGGCCTGACATCTGCTTTGCTGTTCAGCATCTGAGTCAGTTTTTAAAGTGTCCCAGAATTTCACATATGACTGCTGCCCTACATGTCCTCAGATATCTTAAGGGCACTATGCATTTGGGTCTTTTCTATTCTGCCCCTTCTGATTTCTCCATACATGCATATTCTGACAGTGATTGGGCTGCCTGTCCTGATACTCGCAGGTCTGTTACTGGTTTTTGTGTACTTTTGGGTGGTAGCTTGATTAGTTGGAAGTCCGAAAAGTAGCCAGTGGTTTCTTTGTCCTCTGGTGAAGCTGAATATAGGGCACTTAGTAAGGTGGTTGCTGAATTATCTTGGGTTTCTCGACTGCTCACTGACATTGGTATTTCTATCTCTCTTCCTTTTTCTGTTTTTTTGTGACAACCAGGCTGCTATACATATTTCCAAGAATCCAGTCTTTCATGAGCGGACCAAGCATATTGAGATCGACTGCCATTTTGTTCGAAATCAGTTGAATGCTGGGATGATTTCTCTCTCTCATGTCTCTACTTCTCATCAACTGGCTGACCTTCTTACCAAGCCCTTACCTGGCACTGTCCTTCATCCTTTGCTTGTCAAGATGAAGGTGGTTTCCCCCTCCAACTTGAGGGGGGAGGTGTTGAGCTACAAGATTATCTAGCTTCTAAACCTAGACACTTGTAGTGTATATTTATTGTATACTCTTTGTATATTATGTATATCGTATATGTTGGGCCAGAAATAGGTTTGAGCCCATTTTCTTTTGTTTTTCATTTGGCCTTATATTTGGCCCGAGTTAATATTGGCCCAGGTTGTAGATATATCCCCTAGAAGGTTCTGTAAAAGATTATAGGAGATATTTTGGGGTTTGAGTTATTTTTGTTCATCGAGCTCTCTAGAAGCTCTCTCTCTATCAACCGAATCTCTCTCTCCATTCTGCTATGTTTTCAGAAAAAAGTGCTAGTAAGAAAGAAGAAAAAATAAAATGGGTTCTAGATGGTGAGATGGCATGCTAGGTGGAGTCCATTTCATCAAATATTAGTGCCACATTAAATTGAATCTTCGTATTGAATAGCTCTAAGAGAAAAAAGGTATATTTGAGTCATTTGTATTACGATAGGGATATTTTTGTACGGATAATATAACCGAGGGTAAATATAGCCATTTTAACATAGTAAAAGGATATATATCTCTTTTCCCAAATTAGAATGGACGGAGCAACCCACTTACGCGCCCAGGCAAACCTAAAAACCAAAGGACAAAGAAAAGAAAACGCTGTTCTTTCAACACGAAGTGACCGAAAATACTTTGCATTACCAGAATTTAGGTTTTAAGCTTCTGCTTGATTAGATGTCCGGATTTCGAAACAATGGTGTTATGCATCTCCTCTACATTTATCGCTTCAGATTTCATGCATTTTACTCAACAGCTGCGGCAGCTTCTCACACCAAGCACTTGGTGGAAACACTGGTGAACTCACTTGGGTATTCTACAGAAGAAGCCATTTCTACAAGCGCTAAGGTAAGTCGCTTGAGACCCAGAAAATATAAGCCTCTTTTAGTCTTTAATTTCTTCGAAAAATCTGGTTTAGATAAGGCCCACATCAAAAAACTTGTTTCTTCAGTCCCTGCATTGATGCTATGTGATGTAAATAAACACCTTAAACCCAAAATTGAAGTACTTCAAGAACTTGGCGTTTCCGGGTCGGATCTTGTCCAAATTATTTCCAACTGTGGGAAATTCTTCACCACAAGGGTAGACTGTTCTACCAGACAAAATGTTGATTATCTTCGGAAACTATTGGGTAATGATGATTCTGTAGTTAAAATCATTAAGAGAAACCATATGGTGCTTACTTATGCTCTTCATCAAGTAATGCCACCCAATATATCGTTCCTTCAAAATATTGGGTTATCATGTATTGATATAGAGAAGCTTATGTTCTGGAATCCTGGGCTTTTAGTTCAAAAACCTGAGTGGCTTGAACACATTGTGAGTCGAGTAGAAAAAAAATATCACATTTCTCGGGGTTGCTCCATGTTTCTCTATGCATTTTGTGCACTTGCATCTCTCAAAGAATCGACTTTGGAAAAGAAAATTGGAATTTTCAGGAGTTTTGGGTGGTCTGACTCGAACATTTTTACATTGGTTCAAAAACATCCTGCCTGTTTCAGCAAATCAGAAGACAAGCTCAAAAGTGCTTTAAGTTTTTTTATGAAGGAACTCGGATATGAATCTAATTACCTGGTTTCTCACCCCGCGTTTTTTACTTATAGCTTGGAGAAAAGGATTATGCTTAGACATAACATTTTGAAGCTAGTCAACCAGAAGAAGCTAACAAATTGTAGTCGGAGCTTCTATACTATTGTGCTATGGTCTGAGTTGAAGTTCTTAGAGAGTTATGTGCTTCCTTTTAAGGATGAGATACCTGAGGTGTATGATCTATACGTCAAATATAGAAGCTAAAGGAGCATCTTTAGTTTTGTGAGTTTTATCAACTTTATTGATGTGTTGTTCTTTCATGTTTTTCTTTGAGCTCAAAGCTACTGTTTGGTTCATATTTCGTTGCTAATTAGGCGTTTTATCTTTTTGAAGTCAAAAGATGATGTTCTTTGATTTCAAAATGAACAAAGTGACTAAATATTTATGTTTCTACAAAGTGGAGCATTTTTCTGAGGCATGTCTTTCTCAGTCAGAATAAGATATTCTGCTTTACTGCTTGTAATAATTTTATTGGTTCTTCTGTTGTTGTGTGATGGCCAAGATAATAAATATCCTCCAATAGCCCTATTTGACCCAGTGAATTGCTTCTGGAATATATATGTAGTATCTTCTCTCAGCTTGCTGCAATTTGCAGTGTTAACCTATAACATTGGCTTGACAGAAATAAAATGTAAATTAGCAGTAAAAAGCTTGAGTATCTTGAAAGGACGCGAAAAGCGATCCCAGTGATAAGTGGTTGAATTTTTTTGGATCCTAACTTTAGTTGGAGTTACAGACATCATTATATATTGGATGCTGAAATTAGTTATTTTAATTGCAATTTGACAATGATTACTACATTCATATATGGTTAGTAATTTTTTATTTTCTGTAACTTGTGCAGTTCAGTTACTGCTTTTTGCTTCAAGCCCCATGAACCTTGTCATTTTGTTGCGTTTTTCCCTTTTAAAACACTGAGGTTTCCTATCTAAGTCATACCAAAGAGCTAATAAAGTGAATTTCTTTAGGAGACCAATAAAGTGATTATACGTCTATATCCAACCTTTAAAGTAAAAATAGAGTCCATTTTCATCAATTTGCAGAGAGCCAATAAAGTGATTATACATCTATATCCAACCTTTAAAGTAAAAAAGAGTCCATTTTCAAGAAAGGCAATATGCATATCCTACATCTGGTCTGGCTCAGTTAATGTATCAAGAAAGGCATATGTGGCTTGGGAGAAAATCTGTATGCCAAAGTCTGCAGGTGGTTTGAACTTGACTAATCTCTTACTGTGGAACAAAGCTGCTGTTGCAAAACTCAGCTGGGACCTGGCACACAAGAAGGATGCACTATGGGTGAAATAGATTCACACAGTTTATATCAAGCAGAAACAGTTGGAGACCATCACTGTCCCTAAACAGGCTAGTTGGATGGTCCGGAAGATCATTGAAGGCATTGAGCTATTGCAGCAACATCAAATGTTGGATAAATCTGATTGCACTATAAGAAGGCTCTACTTACAACAGATTGGAGAAGCACCGAGAGTCATGTGGAAGAACTTAACAATGCAGAATGCTGCTCGACCTAAAGCAATCTTCAACCTATGGCTGCTATTACAAGACAGACTGCATACCAAAGATAGGCTGATCAAATGGAACCTGAATGTGACAGACACTTGTGTTATGTGTCAACAAGCTGTGGAATCCAGAGAACACTTATTCCTGGATTGCATTTATGCATCCCAACTGAGAGATCACACACTGCAATGGATTGGAACTAAGCAACCTAATGGTCAAAACTGGCTCCAATTTGTCCAGTGGTTCATTGAGCAATCTAAAGGCAAATCTCCTCGAGCTCATATAGTCAAAATGACATTGACAGAGATGTTTTATGTCTTATGGCTGGAAAAGAATACGAGAATATTTGGAAACACCTATTGTAACAGTGACAAACTGCTTAGAAATATTGCTTATACTTGTAATGTTAGAGCTCCTCCTAGGCTAAGAGTATTTCTTCAGCATTATCTATTATAATGCTAGTCTTTTGGACAGTATAGGATAGTCATTTTTGCTCCTTTTGATAGCCAGCTGAGTATCAAGCTGGGCTATGAATATGTACGTTAAACACTTTGGTGATTAATACAAAGTTTAATTACCAAAACAAAGTCCATTTTCATCTATTTGCAGAAACACATTGCGCAGACAGTGAAAACATTTCCATATAGCCAGCATAAAAATTCAAAAAAAAAAAAAGAAAGAAAGAACGTTTTTGGTGAAAATGGAAATGTTTCTACTACTTGCTTAGCATAAGTAATTGTGGAAAATTTGGCAGGAGGGTGGACTTTAGCAGTTACACCTACTATTCCATCTCAAGACACAGTGGAATAAAATCTTTCCAGCAAAAGTCTATTTTACTTGTGCTGCAGTATGTGTTGGCAGTAATGTTGCCGGGTGCGTGTCGGATCTTCCAAAAATACATTATATTTGGAGGATCCGACACGAGTGCGGCATCATTTTGGAGAGTATGCGCAACATGGGTTGGCAGTCACTTAATTTTTAGCTTAGTTATGCTTCTCTACTCACATATCTACCCAATGTTATAGGCAAATTTCAGGCTTTCTCAGTTTAAAGTAAAAGCTGCTTTTGGTTAGTGGAGAAGAATCGTTATGGAAGAATTAGTTCGTTGGTAAATGGAGAAGAAAAGTTGTGGATAAATTTTGGTTCGATAACATCATCATAGAAATGCTTATCCTCGATCTGGAGAATATATCTTCTAGCTTGCTGAAATTTCTTGTTTCCTTTGGTTGAGTTTTGCACTTCAAACATAGTTTATTTGTGTCTGTATTTTCACTATTTAGGGGAGGTGGACTACTTCAGCATGTCTCGTGGAGTGTCTTCTCCCAATCTGATCAAGAGTGAGCATGAAGAAGCTTTTGTTTGCATAATGAACATAATGGTTCTACATGTTGCATGTGGCCTATAGTTAACAATTTTGAAAGAGACCATAGGCAATTGCCTCTTTTAAGCAGGGCACTTGAGATAAATGATACAAAAAATTTTGGCTCAAAATACTTCAGAAAATCATTTATGTACTGGTATCATTGTCATTTTTTCCTTAATAACATAGTGGGTGGGGACAATTTGGAAATCAATAATAACAAGGTTGTTTTACGCGAATAGGGACAACAAAGTGAGAATCTTTTAGGTTTCCACAAGGCTTTCACCAGATTAACTAGGCGTTACACTGTTATGTCATGTTCTGAATCAAAGTCTCTATAGAAGTATGTACTGCCTTTCAGGAATGATATCTGAGGATTCTGAGGTGCATGATGCGTACGTCAAAGGTAGAGGTGAAAAGGAAGATTCTTTTATGGTAAGATGCTGACTGCAGATTCTTTGTTTCCTTGATGTTGTTCTTTCAATCCTCTCTAAGATATTGTGCTAACTCACATCTCATTGCTTTTATTTTTTTGGGGTGTGTATGTATTTTCCTTGATGTTTCTTAATCCTATCTAGAATATTTGCCTCTCTTTGTTGACTACCTTTATTAACCGATTATACTGGAAATATAAGGTCTTCAGGTTTTCTTGTCAATTGATTCGTTGAGGTAAATGTGGAAGGGTTGTATTTACCAATTGTATGAATCCTTTTCTCAATCTGGAGTGCATGCTCTTGTTTTTGGCTGAAGTTTCCAACTTTCTTTTCACATGAATTTACTGCTCCTAAAGAAATCATGTCTGTATTACTTATAAATATTAATAAAAATAAAAACTGTCTGTGTTTCTGTTGTCGGAGTAAGGTGTAGTTTTAAAAATTACAGATATGAGAAATCAGTACTTCTGTTGCCTGTTAGAATTGTATATGTCTCTCGGAATTTAAACCCGCCTGTTAGAACCCGCGAAATTTAAACCCGCCTCGCCCGCATGGGATTTAAACCCGCATTCACCTGCCCCGCATCCCACCCGCAATTTTTTTTATTTATAAAAACTCTTTTTTTTTTTTAGAAAGCTAGACTTAAATCTGATTTTTATCCAAATTGTTCTTAAATTCCCATATTTTGCCTCTAAATCTAGTGGTTTTTCCTATAGAATAATTAAACTCCACCCTCTTTAGGTGTTGTGAGACTTCTTTTTTCACATTCTACACGTACGTAGCTATATTTTCCATGATAAAGTCATCTTTCAATTTAAAAGTAGAAATATTTGGAAGTTGATGAGTATATTGAAAACCTCTAAATTTGCAGGAGCTTCCAGAGGAACAAAGAGAAGATGCTATGAATAAGCAGAAATTTTGAATTTAAAATGCCAAAATTCAAGAAATTTTGACATAAAACTTCTGTAATGCTGTCTGCAATCCATCAAGTCAAACAAGAAACAAGCAGTGGATCCTTATAATTCCACTGAATAATAATAATAACGGAAAAGGTCCAAATATGCCCTTGTACTATACGAAATTGAGCATATTTGCCCTTCGTTAATACGTTAGCCCATATATGCCGTCACATAGTTGGTTCATATATGCTCTTACTATTACATAAAACAACCACCCAGTATAATCCCACTTAGTGGGGTCTGGAAAGGGTAGTGTGTACGTAGACCTTACCCCTACTCTTGGATAGGATATGATTATTCGGATTTGAAGGTGTTGGTCACTGTGGAGCTTTAAATCTGAAGGGAACACAACCTTCAAAATTTGAATAACCATATCCTACCTTCACTCAATTAATACCATCAAAAAAAAAATTCCGATGATTTTCGTCTCCTTCGGGTCAGGCGAACCTATGGGGTTTGTCATAATAAAATTAGTAGGAATTCGTAAGTTTTGTCAAGTTAAATAGGTGATGAAAATGGAGAAGGCATCACCAATGAAAGAACTCGAATATATAAGAAAGAAAAAGGAACAAAAAAGTGAAGAAAAGAGAAAAATAAAGAAAAAATACTAATAAAAAAGAAATAGTTTTTGTAATATCTTTTAGTACAATTAACAAAAAGACTAATTAATTTGGGTGGATTCCATTTCGAAAAGAGCATATTTGGACCAACTATGTAATAGTAACGGCATATATAGACCAACTATGTGACAGTAAACGCATACATAAGCTAATATATTAACGAAGAGCAAATATGCTCAATTTCGTATAGTATAAAGGTATATTTAGACCTTTTCTGTAATAATAATTATATAGTACTCTCTTATTGAACTAAAAACACAACTGCGTCCTTATAATTCCCGTACTTCTGATTTCACATTCATAATTCCTTTCTTTTCGGATGAACCCCTTTTGCTACAACATTTAAATTAAAAAAAGGCAGCTACCTTTGCACCTGAATGCTAATACAACTCTTAAATGAAGTATAAACATCATAAAAATTGACTGTAACCGGAAAAGAAATTTTTTGAAAAACACATCTCAAAAGGCATAAGAGCAGTATCTTTAACAAACTACAGTCTTCTCAGCAAGACAGCAAGGTCTAATGGTCTAGACTCAACAAAATCTATCAATAAATGATATTCCCTTCCTCTTCTCTCGACCACTTGAATCCGGCTCTTCCTCTTCATCAAGTAATGTTGGACATGAAACTTTGTCGACTGTTGAAGCCAAACCTAAAAAGAAACATATATAGTACTGAAATTAAAAATCACTATTAACATCACAAGTCATTGAAAAATTCACTAACTATTTATTTTGTTCTATAACCAAGTGCGAGCACACATTAAAGCCTCCAAAGTAGTAGGATGAAGTCTACTATGACGCGGACTAATCAATCTCCCATTTGTATTAAATGCAGATTCTGAAGCAACGGTAGAAACATAAATGGCAAAGAGGTCACAAGCCATTTTTTATGAAGTAGGAAATTTTAATCCGTTTGTCTTCCACCAACTTAAAGTGTCAAATGATAGTGTGCGGGGTAGCACATTTTCTTCCAGATAAGAATTCAATTCCGATCTTGTGTTCCACATTTGAGCTACTTGACACGATAAACCTATCAAAACTAGACAAATGGTCACCCTCAACATGACCAACACTTCACTAGAACTAGATGTTTGAGATGACGCAGCTCCTCTACTCTTATATTCTTGAAAGAAATCAACACAATAGTTTCGAACTTCTTGAATTTTATTTGAAGAAGCTTCTCCACCATAAATATGTGTAAGATAGAACTCCACTAATCTCATCTTATACCTCGGATCAAAGATAGCAGATACACCCATCAAAATATGTACTTCATCCCAATATTTCTAAATTTCAACAACATTGATGATGCCATAGTGCTAATAAAAGGATTTAAACATTTCACCATAGCTTCCAATTCTAGCTTAATCACAAACTTTAGAAAAATTGACTAAAAGTGGGATATTGAGTCCCTGAGAATTTTTCAGTGATAAGGTAGAAAAGCTTTAATGTATCGCAAACTTCTCTTAATGTACTCCATTGCCCTTCGGTTGGAAAACAACGATAACTAAGGTCACTTAGGCTCAACTTCATAAACACGTCTTTGTATTCTAGAGATGTTCTCAACATTAGATATGTTGAGTTCCACCGAGTAGGGAAATCATATTCTTACCTTTTGTTACAAGAAATATGTAGCAATCATGCAACTTCTTCAAAACATTCGATTCTGCCTGAAAACCTTATCCAATATAAGACACTGTCATGTACATTATTAATGCTGTTTTGTATCATCTTTAGTCCTTCTTACACATCAAATTCAAGATATGTGTGGCACATTGCACTTGTAACATTTAACGCATCAACAATAAATCCCTTTTACAAAGTTTCTCATCTAGCAAGGTTTTCATCATAGCATTGTTTGTGCTACAATTATCAACCATACTTGTTGAAATTCTTCTTTCAATATTCCACTCTAACAAGAAATTAAGCAATGCACGACACAATGTATCTTTATCATGTGGAGCAGGAACATAAACAAATCTAAGAATATGGCTTTGAAGTCTCTATGAATTATCAATAAAATGTGATGTAATAGCCATGAACCTTTTTTTGGTGTTGTTTGAAGTCCACATATTGGTTGTTATTACAATTTACTTGTGAGTTTTTCCAATAACATAGAAGTTTTTGATTTCAAATAGTCAAAAATCTTCAGTATATCATTCTTGATTGTGTTCCTAGACATCATTTTGAACAACAGTTGGAGACTAGCAACAAACTTCCTAAATCCTACTCGTGCAAAATGATAGCATGAGCAAGTTCTCTGCGTGAAACATCTTGATCAAAATGGTGTTGTTGAATACCATAACCCCCGAACTACCCTCAATGTCTAAGTTACTTGGATTTTTGTGGCATCAGCTACGAATATGATCTAACATGGACGATGTCCCACAATTTCTTATTGATTTGATATGAGTATTACAATACTTACAAACACCAAAAAGAACACGATTAATCATCACCGGTTTAAAATAATTCCGTGCATCAGATATAAGTTTTCTTTTCCCAGTTTCATCAATAACTTCAGTAGTAAGTTCATCGACTTGCATATGCAATTGACTCTCACTCACAATAGAAAAAGTACTTGAAGATGAACTAACCGAATTCTTTTCATTTTGAGACTCCATACTTTTCTATAAAAATAAGCTAAATTATTATGAGACATTTCTAAGTGCGCATGGAAAATGAAAAAAAAAGATTCAATTAAGCAGTTTATGGTAGAAACTATATGCAGCCCAAAGCAGCTTATGACAGAAACATGACAATACGACAAAATCCAAAGAAGGAATAAAGAACAAGCTTCGAAACATTTCATTCAACTTTATGATTTGTACAAGCCAACATCAGAAGATAACAACATATATGAATTTGCATTAAAGCTTGAAGTTTGACTAGCAGTATTAGTGAATGAAATAAAATAGAACTACGCAACTATTTTATTGAGGCATGTATTGCAAAACTGGTGCCAATCATCAATGGAAAAAATCATATACAAATGAAAACTTTTTCTCTGTAAGGAGTACTAATTGGCTTTACCAAGTTTCCTTACTTCTTGTGGATTTTGTGGAAAAAGAAAACTAATGTTGATAACTTAACTCCAACTTCCTTTTTTTTTTCTTTTCTTATGAACACCTAAAATTAGCGCAACACATGGGTGTAAGGAGATCATATTCAAATTATGACTTGACATGAATTGACCTTTGGGATTAAAAATGAAATTGCAATTCCACTGATTTTACACAAATGGTCTACCTGGAATCATACTTACCTTTGGCCTTCTCTACACAACTTCAAAGAGCAGGAGATATAGGTCTTTATCACCGATGCCCACAATGTGTTTGATAAAATTTCTCATAAAAAATTGAAAATACAAAGTATTAAACCAAAATTAAAAAGGAATTCCACAACAAAGATAAAGCCCAGAAACTTAATTCAAGATTACTAGAACCAGAAAATGGAGCTATAGTGAGAAGTAGAATTCAGAGAGGAAAAGGGACTCATAATCCTTGATAAACCACATAATAATAGCCTTCACAATTGAAAGCTATTGTAAATTTCTCATATTATCGAGCAAGGCTGAGAGAAGACCGAGAAGAGTCTAAGAGATATGAGCCGCAAGAGATTAAGAAAGAGAAATTTGGACTAGGGTTTTAATATTTAGCCTTTATGCCTGACTATTTATTTAGTGCTTTAAGAACTCATTTTCATGGAAAATATTTTTCTATAATTGAAGAAAAATAAACTATAGTCTCTGTAATTGCTTTCATTTCAAATTATGTGTTCTCTAGTAAGGTAAAGATCGGACTGTCCTCTTCTTGAAGATGCTGCTTATAGTTTATTTATTTAATTTTTTTTCTTTTTTTTTTCTTTGGGCGAATGGTATCTTCACTGGATTTTCCTTAGGTATCTGTTTACCCTCAAATTCGGATAACTATTAAACTTATATTATGGTTATAAGGATATGTATTTTTGTCCAATGCTAATTGATAAGTAAGAAAATAAATGAATAAATTAGAGAATAAAATAAAGCAAATCAGTGTGCTAACCAGCTCTCGACCTCGACTTGGGATAGCCTCAAGGTGGTATAGAAAAATGATAAAGCAATTTTGATGAACAATAAAAGAAATAGCAAGAAAGTAATGAGTGTATAAATTCTTATCGGTGAACAATGATGGTCCTTACAAATGAATATGATCCCTCTTTATATAATAGAAGAATCCTAAATAAGGTACACTTCTAATTATAGTAGAAAATCATATTAACATGCAATTAACGATGTAGATTGATAACTTTCGAGATTCATGTCACGATCCTTAATCAATTGCGGATATCTCACCTTTTCCATTATCAAGCTATGCTGATGTCACTCGAAGTCCGCCTCTTCATAGCTGCAATCCATGTCAGTCCGGACTCGACTCCTAACTCTTCGATATAATATTCCTATCTCGACCAATGATTAAAATCGGGTAGCCCGATTTCTACCGTATATAGATAGTCCCCTCATTTCTTAGAGTAAAACAATAAGAAATGACTTGAGCCTCAATTTTTGGAGACCCCGATAATGATGTCATCCCCGTGATCTAAGCGATCGAGGTGACTTATACGTCCTATGGGTATAGTTCCCCAAACTATTTATGCTTTCCAGTGGATGGCCTGCCATTAGCACCATCAAACTATCACCGCGAATCTATAAATACAGGCTCTTTGGTTGAATCAAAATATTACTTTCAGGTCCACCAGGCTTTCTAAGTTTCTTAGTCTCTCCATCTCTTCTCTTTCACCACCTATTGAGTCAACTTTGTTAGCACCAAAAATACCAAATCATATCTTTCTGCTTCCTTCTACCTGAATCAATGGCGAAACCTCCAAGACTGTCCCAAAAAAGAAATCTTCTTCTTCTTCTTCCCAGCCACCCGGTGATAAAAAGCCTGTGGAACCGCTCTCTCACGAGTATGTTCCCAGCCCTTGTCTCTTAAAATCCAACTTCAAAGTCGAGAATCCTCCATCGATCCCTGGCTCATGTGAACACGTATCGAGATATATCTGCTCGAATATGGCGGGCCATTTCGAGGCTATGAAGAGAGACTATAACTGGGGGGCCAAGGTCGTAGTACAAATCCCCGCTCCTGAAGAGAGCACTACCACCTAGATGGAGGGGTTTCTAAGTGTCTACACTTACCCCTTCATATTGAGTCCCCTCGACCCAGTCATTATAGACTTTTGCAAGAGGTACCAAGTCACCGTCTTCCAAGTTCACCCGTCATTCTGGCGCATAATGATCATGCCCCGCTTATTTTCTAGCAAGGCAGAGGGACTGGGTTCACTCTCAGCCACCTCATACGCTTATATCGACCTCGGCTTTTTCAGGAGTAGATCAAGCTCCAACATCGAGCGATGAAGGCCTTTTCAAGAGCATCAATGAGGACAAGGATCGGGGTTGGATGAGCTGGTTCGTACGGGTAAGGATCGCGACGTCATCCAAGAGGAGAGACTTCTATTCCCAATAAGTGGAACCCCAATCATAAGTAACGTATTAACCATTAGCATTCATACTATATCTTTTGCTTTATGTAATACTTTCATCTGTTATGCAGCGGTTGCCTGGATGCCTCATGTGGTCCCTAACCTTGAAGACTGGGTTCGAAAGTTGGCTTTGACTTCCTCCCATGCTAACCATTGCTGGTGTGACTTGGCAAGGGGCAGATGGGAGGCCAAGAATCATAGTAAGCTTATCTTGTATGCTTTTGATGCCTTTTTCTGAAATGTTCCCTTTTATTTATACTTAACTCCTTTTTATGCAGGCCCCGAAGACATTGCTAAAATAAGGCCAGGACCACCTAGAAAAGAGTTCGAATCCTCTATTCTGAATTCGAGGAAAGATGAAAAAAGGAAATTGCTCTCGGAGTCCGAGGACCCCCAACCTAAAATATCATCCCTTTGACTATAGAGTCGGTTCTCCAGTTGGGGGAAGAGGGAGAGGAGGATGAGGGCAATTACTTAGCGCTGGTGGTTCAAGTAAGGAAGCCAGTTAAGGTTGCCAAGCCTTCCAATCTGGAGGCGATTGTCAAGACCCCACCTCGTGATAAGGAGGCCTCGAAGAGATATTCGGGCAAAGCCCCCGAATTAGCTGAGGTTGAGATTATCCCTCGGCCATCAATGAACATATGGAGGGAGCCGGTTCTAAGACTCACAGGGCTGAACATGGTGCTCCGAGCGATTTTCTTGGGGTTGTGACAGTTGGTCACTCTCCTTCTTTATTGACCTTTTCTGAGGAGGCTATAAGGGATACTCTAGCTCTACAAACCCCTCACACAGGCGAAGTCCCCAGTGAAGAGGATACCTTTTGGGATTGTTTTACCGGGTCGACAATGCCGCTAATCTCAATGATGCGTCTACCCTTTTTGAAGAGTCCCAACGCTTTTCATCTCGATCTAGTACTAATCCCTGTTGTTGTAATTTTCCTTTCCTTCTTCTCCCTTTAAGATAACTTGTATCTTTCTTCTCATATAGGCTTTTACCAAGTCTAAGGCCGGCCTGAGCCAATGCGAGGTCGAGCTCCAAAAGACCTGGAGGAGAGGAATGTTTTGAAGCTCCTTTACGGTCAAAAGGATGAAGAGCTCAGGGATCTTCAAGCAGACTTGGCCTAAGTCCGTAAGGAAGAGGCCGAGTTAGACAAGTAGGTAAATGTCCTTTTGAGAACATCTTGTCTTGACCCAAGACCGGAGTCTAAAACCTCGATGTCTCAGTTGCATCAAAAAATTGAAAGGATCGTGATGTTCCGGGGATAAGTTGATCAAGTTAAAGTTTACTGGAATCGGTGGAAAGAGAACATAGACAACTTAGATACGAATAAAGTGGTTGCATTGGTGCGGTTGTCATCAGCCGAAGTTCAACTTTGGGATACTGAATAGAAGAGCTTAGCCCAAGCCAAAAGGATTAAAGATCTCAAGGCCGAGCTTGCTGAGGCCAAGACAGAGGTAGAGAAGGCAAAAGTCTTAGCTAAAAAGTCCATAGCAGTACACCTGACTGATGTCGAGGCTGCCCAAACTCAGTTGAGGGAGGTTTCTGATCGAGCACGATAGAGTAATGACTTTTCCAAGTTCCAATTTCATAGGGAGACCCTTGAGGAAATCCATGCTCGAGGTTTTGACCTTTTCAAGGAGATAGCTCAAGCTAAGGTGCTTGAAGCCGATTCCAGGTTGCTTGTCTCCTCCGATGATGACGATGATGATGAAGGCATTCAGGACGGGCATGATAACAACGAAGGGCCCGAAGAGGAAGCTCCCTCCCCCTCCCCCGAGGGAGAAATTAGCCCCGGGCATAATTAGGACTTTATTTTTCCTTTTCTCTTTTGTAAGACTCTTATCGGACCCTTGTATATGTTTTTGCCTATATATATATATACATACATATATATATATACATACATACATATATATATATATATATATATATATATATATATATATATATATATATATATAAAAAAATATATATATATATATGTATATATATATATATATATATATATATATATATATATATATATATAAATTTCTCTTGAATGCCTCCTCAAAATTTGTCTTCAAACATGTTTCATGCCTTGTACAGTTTTAGCACATTTCACGTTTTAAAAATACGTTCGAGGTTTTGGTTCTAAATGACTTGATCGAAGCCACAATAATAATACTGCTTTTATAGTCGGATTCGAGTGAAAACCTGAATTCGAAGAGAAAAAGACCCTTAGGTTTGTTTTGAACGACATAAGATCCTCGGTCTATTAGTCGAGTAGGTTCTTGTTTGAATTTGGGATAGCGGGACCCTTAGGTTTGAATCGAGTGAAAACGTATTCTCGTACTCAGAGTATGTTGGCCCTTGGGCTCTTTGGATTGGGCCGATCTGGCCTTTAAAGGATGACTACTTTTCCCTCTTTCTGCTAAAAGCTTAGTAAAATTTTCTTATGCCTTAGCATGAATACCTTTTTTTATTTTTTTTTTGTTTTGTATCCATTGGGTTTTTTGAGGGTTTAGTGTTGATCGAAACCCCTTATTTTTTGTGCCTTAGCACAAGTTCGTGTTTGAATAATTCGATACCTCTTAAGGTTTTTCAAGGACTGATTTTATTGAAGCTCTGTGATTATTTTGCCGAGGGTAGCCTTTTTTAGCCAATTTTTGGATAATTTGAAGGTCTATTTTTATTTCATGGTTCGGACGCCTCCGAACCACATTAGTTTGGTCGTAGCATTTGGGTGTGACTCTTGGTCTTACTTTCCCATCAACACTTCGAACTTGTTCAAAGTGCTAGTCCTCTAGAATGATGGCCTTAGCTTATAAATTGAGGGGTGCCTCTTTGACGTCTTTAGATTTTCAAACATGTTGATTTTCGACAGTAGTCCCCGAGTAAAGGGGATCGATTCGTTGTATGTGCATTTATACTTGGCCCTTGAGTCATTTTTCAAAAAATTCGTAAGTATGGAGCTTGTATAGCAGAAAATTTTCTTTTAGGAATAAGATATTTGATAAGGAAAAATACTTCTTTGAATAATTTACACATGCGTACATGTTTTGCCATTGGGCTCTATTAATCTACATGGATACGGTTCATTCGACCGTTTGGCTCATTACAAAGTTTCCCTATCGAAGCCCTTTTGACACGAAGTATTTTCCCTTGAAAATAAATCATTCGAGGGTGATGCCCCCCAGTATTCGAGGCTGAATATAGAGAAGTCCGGGATATTATTGAATTGTCCCCAGGTAGCACCTATAATTATTGCCTCGTTGAAAACCTCGCCGGAAAAACCCATTTGCGGCAAAAACCGATCTAAGGGAAAAAGAGTGCAACACGTGATTTCGAACCTAAGGTACTCGTGTTGAAGAGCTTTTTTGATGTCTTTGATTGAACACCTGCAACAAGTTAGTATCAAATATAAATGGAAAGGGGAAAGGCATACCTTAGTTATAATATCGCTTGAGGAGTGATATATTCCAATTGTTTGGCAACTGTTCGCCCTCTATTATGTCAAGTGTTAAGATCCCTTCCTAACGATATCGAGGACTTGATATGGTCCTTCCCAATTTAGGTTGAGTTTTCCTTTGTTAGGATCTCAAGTGTTGATGGTGATTTTTCTTAAGAATAAGTCCCAAAGGCCTCTCTCATCCCTTGCTTATATTGAATCGAGATTTTATTGGTCTTCATTGACCCGCAGATGCGATTCTGAAGTGGTGAAGGTTGGTTCTTTTATTATAATATCTCTCAGTTCTTTGTTTTTGGGAGGCCATCCGAACGAGTGTGGCTTCTCATTTTTCATCCAATAGTTTGAGCTTAATATTCATAGCCTCGTGATTTGATTCTTGTATTGTGTGCCTAAATATGGCACTAGGTTCTCCGACTTCGACCGGAATCAAGGCTTCATATCCATATACCAAGGAGAACGGGGTTTCCCCCATAATAGACTTTGATGTTGTTCGATATGCCCAAAGAACCTCGAGTAGAATTTCTTTCCATTTTCTTTAGGCGTCGTTCAATCTTTTCTTTAGATTCTGAATGATAGTTTTGTTTGTTGACTCGGCCTGTCTGTTTTCACTTGGATGATCTGGTGTCGCTAAGATCCTTTTTATTTTCAGTTCTTCGAAAAACTTCACCACCTTGCTATCGATGAACGTTTTTTGTTGTCGCGTACGATTTCAGCAGGTATCCCGCATTGGCATATGATGTGATCCCAGATGAAGTCTAGAACTTCTTTTTCTCTGACTTTCTCGAAGGCCTAGGAATCCACCCATTTGAGAAGTATTCAGTCATAAAAATGAAATTAACTTGACTTGGAGTCTATGGCAGAGGACGACGATATCCATCCCCCATTTCATATATGGCCACGGGGATAGGACCGAATGAAGTTGTTCTCTGGGTTGATGGATCATCGGTGCATACATTTGGCATTTATCACAAAAACTCTTTAGCGTCTTTTCTCATACTATCCCAATAGTATCCTGCTCTGATGACCTTGTGAAATAGTGATTCCGCACCAGAGTGGTTCCGACAAGTATCTTCATGGACTTCTAGTAGAACATAATCGGTGTCTCCTAGTTCCAAACATACTGCAAATGGTTCGTTGAGCGTCCTCCTGTACAATTTTCCATCTTCAGTCAATGTTAATTGAGCAAGTTTTGTTCATAGGGCCCTCGATTCTTTAGGGTATGATGGGAGTTTTCGTTTTTCAAGTGCTCGATATATTTATTCCTCCAATACCAAGTTAAGCTTGTGGAGTTTATCTCAACTTGAACTTCTTCGATCATTGATCTCGAGAGTTGAACCACATTCCCCGAGCTGATTTCATCCTCCTCAACTGATGACCCCAAATTTACAAGAGCATCAACTTTATTGTTCTGCTCGTGAGGTACATGCTGCAAGTTCCATTCTTTAAAACAGTGCAAAGTCACCTTTAGCTTGTCTAAATACCTTTGCATTCTATCCTTTCAAACCTCGAAGTTTTTGTTTACTTGGTTTACTACTAGCATAAAGTCTCCCTTAGCTTCAATGACTTCCACCCCCAAGCTTTTAGCTAGTTCGAGACCTACAATTATGGCCTTGTACTCGCCTGATTGTTAGTCAGCTTAGAAGCTTTGATAGATTGTCTAATAGTGTTGACCGTGGGCGGCTTCAAAACGATACCTATCCCATACCCCTTCACATTCGAGGCACCCACTGTGAAAAAGGTCCACATCCCCGATGATGTACCTGATTTTAACAAGATTTTCTTCTCGGCTTTGGGTATGAGGGTTGGCATGAAATCAACCACGTAGTCTGCTAAAATTTGAGACTTGATGGCCGTTCGGGGTTGATATTTGATATTGTACCCACTGAGTTCGACGACCCATTTGGCCAATCGGCCCAATAGCTCGAGCTTATGCAAAACATTATGAAGTGGATAAGTGGTTAGTACACATACGGGGTGACATTGAAAATATGATTTTAGCTTCCTAGAGGCTCTTATCAACACAAGTGCCAATTTCTCTTAGTGTGGATATCTAGTTTCTGCTTCTCCTAGAGTTGGACTTACATAATAAATAGAAAATTGCGTACCTTGATCTTCTCGAACCAGGACACCACTTACCATGATCTTTGAGATTGCCAAATATAAGTATAGTTTTTCATCCGCATTTGGAGCATGAAGCAATAGTGGTCTTGAGAGGTATCACTTCAATTATTCTAACTCTTGTTGGCATTCCGGGGTCCAAGCAAAATCATTCTTCCTTTTGAGTAGAGAGAAAAATCTATGACTACGATCCAATGATCTCGATATGAATCGGCCTAAGGAAACTATCCACCCCGTCAGCCTTTGCACGACATTAACGGTGTCTACGATGGTGATGTCTTTGATAGCCTTGATTTTATTTGGGTTGATCTCGATTCCCCGTTTTGACACTATGAAGACAAGAAACTTGCCCGAACCGACCCCGAAAACACATTTCTCGGGTTTGAGCTTTATGTTGTTTTTTCTCAGTATCTTGAACGTTTCCTGCAAATGTGTCAAATGGTCCTCTACACGCAGGTATTTAACTAGCATGTCATCAATATATACTTCTATTAATTTACCTATCTGCTTTTCGAACATTTTATTTACTAGGCGTTAGTAGGTAGCTCTTGCATTTTTTAGTCCGAAAGACATTACATTATAACAATATGTTCCATACTTGGTTATGAACGAAGTCATTTATTGGTCTTCCTGTTCATTTACATTTTATTGTCCCAAGAATATGCATCGAGAATACTAAGGATCTCATGGCTGGCCATGGCGTCGATCATGCGATCGATGTTAGGCAATGGAAAAGAATCTTTGGGACATGACTTGTTTAAATCTTTATAATCAACACACATCCTAGTTTATTCCCTTTTTAGGAACTACAAATACATTAGCTAACCATTTAGGGTATTTTACTTCCCGAATGGACCCTATATTGAGAAGTTTAGTTATCACGTCCTTTATGAATGCATGCTTTACCTCGGACTGGGGCCTTTTCTTCTATTTCACCCATCTGAACTTTGGGTCCAGGCTTAGCCGATGCATTATTATTTTCGGTGGGATCCATGTCATGTCTAAGCGGGACCAAGCAAAACAATATGTGTTATCAATAAGAAAATGAATAAGCTTTTTCTTGAGTTCGGGGGATAACCCTGTTCCTAGGTATACCTTTCGCTCAGGTAGCTGCTCGATCAATATAACCAGTTCCAGCTCTTCGACTGTTGATTTTGTATCTTTAGAATCTTCGGGAACAACAAAAGTTCGAGGGGTCAAAAAATCTTCCTCTTCCTCTACCATTTCTTGTTTCTCCGATTCGGTCGATGCTGGTAGCAGTGAATGCTATTTGGCTTCCTGTTTACCTTTAATTCCCGTTCCTTCCGATGTTAATAGTGCTGAAACCGATATTAGCTCATCTACCGCAAATATTTCTTTTGCAGCATGTTGCTCCCTGTACACTGGTTTACCCCGCCCCACGTCAAGAATTTCATCATTTGGTGGAGAGTCTAAGAGACTGCCCTTTTGTTGTGGAGAGTCGAAGGGACTACCTCATTGGCCGTGAATATTTCTTTGATTCTTCCAATTATTGACACTATACCTGACGCATCGACACTAAAATTATACTCCGATAATCGAGGTTCCTCTGGGGGTCGGCGTACTTTAAAAACCATTTTTACTCGTGAGTCCCCAAGAATTTGTCCACGATTGCTTCTCTAATTGTTCTGGACATGATTGCATCATGGACCATTGTTCCTGCGATCTGAGGTGTGCGGTTAATATCGGTCTTTGTTCGATCTTGTGTCTCTATTGATGTCCCTCTGATTTTTGGCGGTTGACATGTTTGGGTGCACTGAACCGTAAGGAGCTCTAATTGGTCATCCTCGACCTTGATCTTTGATTGGTAACGATTGTATACATCTGCGCAAGTTACAGCCTGATATTCTATCATATTTTTCTTCAGCTGACGTAATGCTATCGAACTTCGTTCATTAAATCCATGACTGAAATCTTGAATGAACTAATCATCTCTGGATGGTGGCAACTCCATGCGTTCAATTTGAAATCGATATACAAACTCCCTTAATATTTCATAATCTCTCAGTCTTACTTTAAAAAGGTCTGATTTTCTTGTCGCAACCTTTATGCTCCGACATGTGCTTTTACGAACGAGTCTTCCGGCATAGCAAACGAGTCGATGGAATTTGGTGGTAAATTGTGGTACCAAATCATTGTTCCCTTCGATAGGGTTTCCCGAAACTTCTTCAATAAAATAGATTTGATTTCATCATCTTCCAAATCGTTACCCTTGATGGCGCATGGGTAGGAGGTGACATGCTTAGTAGGATCGGGGGTCCCATTGTATTTAGGTATATCTGGCATATGATAAAATGATAAAGCAATTTTGATGAACAATAAATGAAATAGCAAGAATGTAATGAGTGTATAAATTCTTATCAGTGGACAATGATGGTCCTTACAAATGAATAAGATCACTCATTATATAATAGAGGAGTCCAAAATGTACACTTCTAATTATAGTAGGAAATCATATTAACATCTAATTAACCGCGGTAGATTGATCTGTTCCGAGGTTCATGCCACGATTCTCAATCAATTGCGGATATCTCACCTTTTCCATTATCAAGCTATGCCGATGTCACTCGAAGTCTGCCTCTTTCTAACCGCAATCAAAGTCGACCTCGGTTCGGACTCAACGTCCTAACTCTTCAATTTGACATTCCTATCTTGGCCAAAGAATAAAATCAGATAGCCCCGATTTTTACTTTATGCAGTATGCTTGTTTCTAGATTTTGCAGATCATAGGAAGAAAATGCAAAGTACTTGAATGTGTTTGTTAGTGATCTTCATATCAAATCTTAAACTAATTAAAGTAAGTTTTAGAATGCAATTCCATCATCTGGCTCCACACATGACAGATCTAGCTCTTTTGTAAGATATGAAGGCTCGTCATTTTCTTCAAAGTTTTTTCGCCGAAACAAGGAGGTTTTAATTCCATAATTATTCTTCACTATAGTAATTGTCCGTTAAGTTTTGTGAGATCTGTTAGTTAAAGGTAGGGGTGTACCAAAAAGCTGATAAAATACGCTAAATCGATAGTTCGAGTTAAACTGAGAAAAAAATTGATTAGTGGTTCGGTTTGTGTAAAGATTCAATTTAGGATCATGAGCGGCGCTAAGGGACAGGATCCCAATGCAAGTGTAACACCTCATATTTTTGTATATGAAAGTACGCCATAAGTAAATCGGAGATGAGATTATCTTGAGGTTATTAGCATTTATGCTATTTATAACAAGCGATAAGCAAGTGTCGTGAAGGTTAAAAGGTAAATGAATCACAAAAAATGAGTTTCGTTGAAGGTTGTCGATTTGGGATAAAGTATGGTCCAAATGATAATACCCGATAATTATGAACTAGTGCCACACAAAATACCACATGACCGCGATAATATGATACATAAAGTGTGTTAAAAGTAAATAGTATTTTAAGTTATTTAACCTAATTTTAATTAGGTAGAGAATTGGATAATTAATAATTTTTAGTTTAAAGATTAATTAAAATGTGAATAATTAAAGAATTGGGTAAGATAAGACCCTTCCCCACGTGGCAACAAGCCACCCCAAGGAATTGTGACTCTTAAGTTATCATGATACTTGATAGGAAGATGTGGATATCAAGTATTATGGTTATAGATTAGGTTTTAGTCTTGCCTTCGTATCTTTGTGAGACTGGTTTGGTAGGTTTTATTTATTTATTTATTTACTATTTCACTTTTCAGTGCAGGACATATTTACTAACTATAGCTTATGCTTTGCATCTTTCTTCTGGATTTCACGTTGTTCCTATTCTTCATATGATTTGTGTAATGATACTAATATTGTTTCCTTTTGTCTTTTTCTTTCCTTGAGCCGAGGGTCTTTCGAAAACAACCTCTATACTCCTTCGAATTAGGAATAAGGTATGCGTATATATTATCCTCCCAGATCCCACTAATAAAATTTTACTGAGATATTGTTATTGTTGTAAGTTATCATGTTATGTTGCAAGATTAGAAGGGTAAGATTTGGCAAGTCTTAACAACATGAGTCACATATTCATTTAATCAAAGAAAGCCATTGTAAGTCTTAAGCACATAAGTCACATATCCATATAATGAAAGAGTCATTTAAGTCCTAAGAACGTGAGTTTCTTCAAATGAATCAATGTGTACACTATAGAGAGTGTTGATCGTGAGTTCTTTAAAGAGTAAAACAAATTCGTACCAAAAATTGATAATGTTGGTTGATTGATTTTGTACAGCGTGAATTGCAAAGTCTAAGAACATCAGTTCAATTATGTTAAGTCTATCCCTTTTTTTTTAGTATAATCTATACGATATAAATGAAATGAGCAAATGCACAACTTCCATCAATAACTTTATTTATAAAAGTATTAGAGATGCCTATGTTCTTGAATTCTCATATGTCTTATCATTCTATCGTTTGTTCATGGATCTCAGAAAATAAGTAAATTGATAAAGTTTGATTCATTATACTAATCAGAGGTATAATGGTCTTATAACGTTCCAAGAGATTTTATTGACGTACTTCTCATGCATTACATTCATTTACATATGTACATTGACCCATGACCAGATGACGTTATATACACATCGCTACTTAATCAGCTGGTATACGTTGATGATTTGTGCACAGTGACCGAGATGGTATGATGGGATGCCCTCACATGATTGATGATGTTTTAAACACATGTACCTATTCACGACATGATATTCATACGCATATGTATAACACTACAAGTATTTCATGATTTATTAAGTTATGCAGACTTATAGGTTGAGTCATTTACTCCATATTTCTTCCATGTCTTTTATATACTTATTTATGTGCCTTACATACTCGCTACATTATTCGTACTGACGTCCCTTTTGCTTGGGGACGCTGCATTCATGCCTACAGGTATAGAAAATCAGTTTGACGAGCCCTCATAACAGACGAGGTTAACAAGGATTGGTAAGACTTTATCTCATTCGGAGTGCAGCCAAGTCTATGAGTCGTCGTGTCAGAATTTTGCTACAGACTTATGGGTGGTCGGTATCCTGTCCTATTTGATGTCAAATACTCTTAGAGGCTTTTTAGACAAAGATTCATTTTATACATTATGTCAGAGGCCTTGACAACCCATATGTATTCATGTTTAAGAAAGATGGTTTATTGATAAAGTGCTTTCCCGCTTAAAGTTATACATTACGAGTTGTAGCCATGTTAGTCAAATTTTCAATGACAGTATGATATGAAGAATATATTATGCTGGTACTTGGTCGAGTAAGGCACCGCACGCCCGTCGCAGCCAACCGGTTTGAGTCATGATAGCAAGCATTCAAACAGTAATTTACAAAAAAATTGGGCTGAGTTTTCTCTTTTTCTAAGAAAAATCAAAATTTTCCCTTTCTCAAAATCAACAACACAGATAACCAATATAAATTCAACAAAATTCAATCATCCTCAATCCGCCGCTTTTAACATAATAATATTAAAACTGTCTTCAATGTACGGGGAAAACATCTAATACTAGTCACAAGTCTTTAATAATATGAGAATATCATGGGACTAATAGAAATGATTAACGGATCGACTCTAAAATTTAAAAGGAAAAGGTATGATAGGAAACAAATAACTTCTTCCCCACGCGAAGCAATGCGGGGCCTACAAGAATTTGTCAATTCGTGCGCTCTAATTATCGAAATTCTCACCAACGTCACCTACGATTTTTGTTAAAGAAATAGCAAGTAGTGAAATGCTAGCTAGTAATCGAAAAATATCATGAAATAAATATCCTTTTATTTTCAGAATCAGCAAGAACAATCAATCTTGTCTGTTTCATATAAGCAAGAATCAATTAACAATTTAGTGATAAACTTTGTAAATATTATCATATCAAATCTTATGTTTGGAAGGTTTTCAAGAAATAATCATGCAGTATGTATTATTGTATAATTCTTGAATCAGGAAAGATAAAATCAAAAAAGTAAGAACAAACAAATTAATCAAAAAATGGAAGTGACAATACAAATCCCTAAATAATGCAATCAGAATTCGAAGTGAAAAAAATAATAAGTAATACGATAAATCTAAATAATAGAAAATGCAAGATTAACATTGGAGTTTTCTCTATAAAATAGTCTCCCTGTTAGAAATTCAGAAATATGCATATATATATATATATATATATATATATATATATATATATATATATATATATATATATATATATATATATATATATATATATATATATATATTTTAAGTTTAGGAGAATTTATTTGGGACGTAGACACAGGATTTTATTCTATAGTAGACTACGCTATACACTTTATTTATATAACAGAAAATAGTAGATTTTGTGTAGATTTATTTAATAAGCAGTTATATCTTATAATTAGAATATTAGATATACATTTATCTAGCCTTTCACATTATTATTATAGACGATAATATCTTAGAACATAGTATATATATATATATATATATATATATATATATATATATATATATATATATATATATTTGATGTTTTATCAAAAGTCTGGTTTTGAATGATATGCACTTGTATCTTCTAATTCCCGACTTCATTTCAAGTTAATTTTTTGTTGCTTTCAAAAAAATTTATTTCCACCTTAAAGGTTTTCCTTTATAAACGTCATTCTCAAAATTCCTTTTTGCTGTTTAGAAATTAGGAATAATGAATAAATGAAGCTCCTAGTAGTTTCCATTAAAATTACTTTTATTAAAAAACAAATAAATTATTGCTCTTACATCCCTAAACATCCTCAATTTTCTGGCCAATTTGTCTTCAATCAAAGCTTCAGCCTTTAGCTCCTCCCTCCCAAAACCCTAAAAACAGAGCACTCCCTCCTTTGAAATCAGCTTTCGGAAACCCTAAAGGAAAACAAATGGGAATGAAGCTATTCGATGGTGACGATGATGATGTAGAGAAGCTGGACAAAATTGAGATAAACGAGGAATTCGCCCGCCGCTACGAATACAACAAGAAACGAGAGGACTTGCAAAAGCTCGAAGAACTGAAGAAGAAAGGCGTCATTGATGACGAATCCTCTTCCGAAGACTCAGAGGAGGAGGAAGAAGAAGAGGATTTAAACCCTACAAGTAATTTAAAGTTCTTTGATGCTTTGCTTAAGATTAAAAAAGGCGACCCTGTTGTTTTGAATAATAAAGATGCTAAGTTATTCGATTCTGAATCTGAAACAAATTCTGAGTCCGAGGAGAAGAAACATAAAAATAAAAAGCCAATGTATTTGAAGGATGTGGTGTCTAAGCATTTGATAGAGGAGGGTCCAGAGTTTGGCGATGAAAAGGAGGAGAAGAAAGTGAAGACGTATTTAGAGGAGCAAGAGGATTTGAGAGAGGAGTTTTTGAATGCTGTTAAGGAGGATGAGGAGGAAGAAGATTTGTTTAAGGTGAAAGAGAATGAGAAAAGAGAGGACGGTTTAGGTGATGACCACGAGGAGGGAGATAATGAGTTTGCTAAGAAGTTGGATGAGGTTTTCGGAGAGGATGAGAAGTTGGATGAAGAGACAATGTTTATAAAGGATTTTTTCAGGAAGAAGATGTGGAAGGATGATAAGAAAGGGAAGAGGGGGGATGATGACGAGGATGTGAAGTTTTCGGAGGATGAGGACGAGATAGAGAGACAAGAGGATTATGAGAGAGAGTTCAATTTTAGATTTGAGGAGAACGCAGGGGATCGAGTGTGGGGACATTCGAGGCAGGTGGAGGGATCTGTGAGGAAGAAGATAAACACGAGGAAGTTGCAGAGGGAGAGAAAGGAAGAGAGGATGGTGCAGGCAGAAGAGGAGAGAAAAGAGGAATTGAAACGGTTGAAGAACTTGAAGAAGAAGGAGATGAAGGAGAGGCTTGATAAGATTAAGGACATTGCTGGGATAGGAGAGGATGAGGTTTGCTTATTGGATGTCAATGATTTGGAGGAGGAATTTGATCCTGACGAGCACGATAGGAAGATGAAGGCGGCTTTTAGTGATAGCTACTACGAGGCTGATGATATAGATCCTGAGTTCGGGAGTGATAAGGATGAAGATGATGGTGACCTTGAGAAGCCAGATTTTGATAAGGAAGATGAGTTACTGGGACTGCCCAAGGGATGGGATAAAGTGGACGAGCCTCGTGATGGCTTTTTATCAACTAGGGAAAAACTTCTGAAAGCTATGGAGAATGAAAGTGGTGATCATGAGCAAACAGGAGATGATAATAAAGGAGGTGCTGATGATGATGAGGTGGCTGAAGAAGGTAAGCGGAAGAAGAAGCGGAAGCGGACTAGTACATTAATGAAAACAGTTAAAGAACAGCTAATGGAGGAGTATTACAAGTTGGACTACGAGGATACTATTGGAGACTTGAAGACAAGATTCAAGTATAGGCCTGTCAAAGCCAAGAGATTCGGGCTAACTCCAGAGGAGATGTTAACAATGGAGGATAAGGAGTTAAATCAGTATGTCTCTTTGAAGAAGATAGCACCTTATAGAGAAAAGGAATGGAAGGTAGACCGTCTGAAGACTCTTGAAGTGAGAAAGAAACTCAAAGGAGAAGTCTCACATGTGCCAAAAACTGAAAAGAAGAGAAAGTGTGATAACAAGGAAAAGTTTGATGGTGAGACAGATGATAGAAAAGGGAAACACGAGGAATCTAATGGAGATACAAGCAAACAGTCGAGGCGAAGTAGGAGGCGGAAGCAACAAGCTGAGCATAAGCTGTCTGAAGCCAGGCTTAAGGCGTATTCAGCTAACCCGTCAGAGTCAAACAGCAAAAAGAAGTAGCAGCAAGTTAATGGAGCAGCTTTGTATAACGGGTAATTAGTTAAGAATTTTTTTTGATTATTCAATTTTAAAATTCATTTTGCAGCATATTTTTTTTTCAAAATGATTAGTTGGAAGCATAATATTTGCTTCTGATTGTGAATCTTATATGTGGAAGACCGTTGTATCTTGGCTATATTTTGATTGAAAGTATCAAGTACATCTGTTTCATGGTGGTTTATTTTGGAAAATTAATACGGCAATTAGGATTTTAAATGTCATCAGAGTTGTAATTGCTCGAGTTGTAATCTATCAGAAATCAGGGGAACAACTAATGTAGAACCCTTTTGACTGCTTCCGGTCAACTCTATTATCATATGGATGATGGGTCTGCTTTGAAGTCTGCAGGCGCCTTGCACTGAGGCTTGGGCTTACAGGATATATTATGGTTGTGTGAGCAAAGACATCTCCTACAGACCAGGCATCTGAAGTAAACTGAGAATAGGTGTGGTAGCAGCCCTAGTGAAAGCAAAAGGTGTTCTTAAAATTCTGTGTTGAACCAAAGCTAGGAGAGAGAGGAAGAGTGTCCCCTACCTGACCCCCAATAAAACGGAGAAAGGAAAAAGTATATTTGTAGTAGTCATATGTGTAGAAGAGGTGAGTAACAATTTTCTCTGTTCAGAAAAAAGAGATGGGTAACACAGTACTTTATAGTGAGGTGGGTAGTAAATTAATTGAATGTCAAGCTTCGTGCATTAAGGCAGTAAACTATTTCAATTATTATTTGGTAAGTAGAATTGTCTCGATTCATTTACATAACTATAGGGTTGGTTTTCTTTCTCTGAAACTCATGGACTAAGGTCTTCAGTCTGGCATTGGTTGCAATTAGGGGTGGCAAACCGGCGGGTCGGATGTGGGCTGATGAAATAGGTCATACAAAATGGATAAAATATCCGACCCGACCCTTATTTAATACGGATAGAAAATGGATTAACGAGCGAAAAATATGAATATCCATATAATCCATGGCTTCTTGAATACGATCATTTTTGGAAGAATTACTTGTCTCCCAAATTTGAAGAACCCTAGTTTGAGCTTTGCAAATGTAAAAGTTAAACCCATTGGTTACCCATTTTTTAAAGAGTTCATTGTCCAAACAATTTTTAGTAGATAATATGGATGATAACTGTTTTTTTCCATTTTACCACCACTAGTTGCAATCATGAATCAAATTGCTGATTTACAAGTTAGATATCTGGGATTTGTGTTTGCAGCTTTTAAAGATGCTATACAATTTACATATGTACTTTTACTTTTGTAAAATGTTGGGATTGGTCAATTCTGTTCAGCCTTGAGGACTAGTATCCATTTTTGAAGGGTACAGGGACAGAGAAAATAAATGACATCTTCTATGTCCTCAAACTTACACTTCCTTTGCTAAAGAACTTGTTTATCATGTAGGAACTGAGAAATTTAAAAGGAAGCTCATGTTTCTTGGACTTCTACAAGTGAAATTTGGTTCTTTTGCTAACTCTTGCAAAGACTCTTCAGAGGACAGAAGTAGATGGATTATTCATCTTGGTCCCAAAAAAAGTATTTTGCTACATACCTTGCATTTGTTTCATACATACCTTGCATTTGTTTCATGGGAATAGAGAACACAAGTTGGCTTAGGTTAGGGTTGTTCTTCAAACATACAAAATCCTTAGATGGCAGATAATTTATATTCTTTCTCCAAGTAGTATTTCTCACCACGATGAATGATTGTATGTAAAGAACATAATTAGGCTGGAATGTGTACTTAGCCAACATTTCAATCTAGTTATTTATCTGAGAGACAAAGGGCTGGAGATCATCTTGCTATGAAGTTTGCCTTGCTGTACTTGTAACATAGAGGGTTATGATGGGTTCTTAGTATGGATACTGCAGAATGCGCCAAAAACCTGTGAGTAGTCCATATGGCATCCTTCTCACACCAAAGGATGCGACCTAGTGGTTGATAAACTTGGAATGATAACTGCTAGAATCCCATAGGAATTAACTGTATGTGCGATAATCTCCTTATATGGGCTTGAGTAGTTCTTACACCACTTGAACTAGCTTTTGGAGTTGAGTTGGGTCGAATGCTTATTTCTCAAACATGGTATCATTAAACATGGTATCAGAGCCAAACACTTCCTGGTATTGGGATAGCAGTATAGGTCATCCATGTCATGTTACTTCATGTTCATATGTTCACCCCTAAGTGTGTTAGGGAGTGCTAGAATCTCTAATAGTTTTGGGCAATGCTCACTGCTTGAGTTAGGTTTTGTGTTTGAATTAGACATAATGTTCTGAAAAAAATAACCATCATTTGAATCCCATATTTTAACACAATAGCCAAGTTGGCCTCAACATCACATACCAATATTCATGGTCATATTGAACCATGTAAAATAAGTGTGTGTTTGTTATTTTGGCTGGCTGGCTCTCTATTCATGGACGATTCAATCATCACGAATTCCAAATGATTCTCTCTCTATCCCCGGCAAGATTGAACTACACCCACCACCTCTTTATGCATATGAACATTTTGATTAGAATGAGAAGGGGAACCTTGGAGCAACAGTAAAGATTGTATTTGAGTGACCTATAGCTCATGGGTTTCGAGACTTGGCCACTAATGCTTGCATTAGGGTAGTCTGCCTATATCATACACCTCCTTGAGATGTGGCTTTTCTCCGAATCCTACGTGAATGCTGGAAGCTTTGTGTACCGGGTTGCCCTTTTATTAAACTAACAGTAACCTTCGCTTTTTATAATTCTATAACATATCGGGAAAAAAAAATAAATGGAGTTCCGTTATTCATTTAAAAAAAGAAATTAAACGGGGTTCAATAATAATTTATGTCATCAGATGGAATTAGCTTGGATTGTAGATTTTGATCTCTTCATGCCAATTCGAGCAAGTGACTAGCCATCCCTCATACCAATTGATGTTCAGCTTGCGGATGCTTTAGTTTATTTTTTCCTTGAGCTCTTAAGAACATTATTGTCAGATTGATATTTTAAATCCTTTGAACTTATAACCAGTGTGCTTAAACTCTAACCGATGTTGCGTCCTAGTCCTAACTTGATCGACTCTGCTAATACCCTTGGGAGGACCACCTCAAACCCCCCCCCCCCCCCCAACCCCCAAAAGAAAACCACACAAAGGGCCCACTGCAGACTGTCCATGCATTAATTTGGTCCGGAGTGTCTCTGATGAAACTTTTTTACTATTGGAAGGCCTTGCAAGAAGGGTGACTGGTTGACGAGAACTAAGAGTTTGAAATATGAAGAGTTCTCATTTTATGTTGTTCTTTTCTTGCACATGAGATGCTTGTAATAATTGGACTGTTCACTTAGGGTCTTGGGCCTGGATCTTTTGTGATAACGCGACATAATTTTGTGGAGCTTATTTTATTGCAGTTTCATTTTGTTATGTTTTTTTGTCCGGGGAGGTGAGTGGGGTTTGTTTATTAGGATTCTAGCGGAGCTGTGGCTTACATGATCTTTCAGTCGGTACACAAGTCTGCTTAAACTCTTGTACTTCAATGTGTTGACTTCTGTTTTTTCCACATTTGGTAGTATGTGTTGTCTGAAAAAGAAAGAAGAGGTGTCGTGTTTAGTTCTTTTTTCCCAGTATTCTTACGGAATCTTGGACACATCAATAAAGCTTGATCTTACTGGGTGTTAGGTGCAAAAATCATATGCAGGTTGTCCATCTCCGTGATCAATGAGAAGTCGTGGCCACAAATATAGTCTATTGGCAATGGCTAGCGTGGAATAGAGTTTTGCAGATTTAGCTAGATGATTGTATTTTATAGTGATTTGTTAGATATTTTTTGATGAACAATTGAAATTTTGTCGTAGTTCTTATGGAGGAGTTGGTAAAAACTTTATTGAGATTGAAGGATGATATATTTCTTGTGTGCGGTTTTGTACACACCTGTCACTTCATTTCATTTTTTTTAATTTAATATAACGATCTCTGAAATCTTATGAAAATATTGATTTGAGGAATGTAGGATAGTTTCACTTAGCAATTAAAATTGTTCAGGGTTATATCAGGTGAAGATTATTAAGCACATATACTGAGGCGATTCAAGTAGTTTTGGAGCTTTTCACATTTTGTGAGCCTCAGTTTAAATTGTTGAGCTTTTCACAGAGATGTTTTGCTCTTGCCCTTTTGCATTTTGAAATGAAGGTTCCTCTACGAGCTTGAGATTGTTGTCATACTTCTTGCTGCCTGAGCTGTGGAACCCGCCATCCCCCCTCCCCCACCCCCCACACGCCCCTCTTGCCTGCGAGCTATGTCTTACTCCAGCAAGCAGAAACATTTTGATCATCAGTGTACCTTTATTGCAGGAGGGAACTCGAGCTGGTTTTATAGTCGGATTTGCATCTTCCCTGATTAACTTAGATGGCCCATTTAAGTGAACTTTCTATGTGTTTTGTTTTGGCCACGATCTTTGTGCTAAGGATAAACTCATGGATTCATCTCTAGTTCCAATTTTAGTACTTATTATCATTTATTAAACTTTGCACCAACTAAACACTTCTTTTTTTCCCCATCTGCTGTAAAGAATCAACTTGTGTTGCAAAGCGCAATTTCATAGCATATTATTCAATCAACAAGCGAAAAATTTGTTTCAAAAAGGAAAACACTTCTTTTACAATGGAGTATTTTTTTGAAGAAACTCCCCCGCCCCGGCCTCCTAAGCCGCCAACGTCCGTGAACTTCCTCTGTTTACCTTTTCTCGTGTTATCGTTTGTTTTTTCTTTTCCTCTTTATTCTTCTTCTCTTTCATTTTTTTCTTTTGTTCATATGTTTTTATTTCCTTTCCATGGAGATCCTAGTAGCTGTGAAGCAGATTATCGTAGTGACTATGGTATGATCTCGTTTATATACCTTGGCGATTTAAAGTTGAACGAAAAAGATCTAAAAATAATTGTTTGGTGGTCTGTGATGGTGCTCTGGTGGTTGCAATTCTTCTTCCCAAATCTTCGCTTTTTCTCGATCTGGTTCCTTAAAAATTTTGAAGAGAAGAGTCAAAAATGAGAGAAAGAAGAAGAAATTAGACCGGGATCCTTAAAAAAGAACTTGGCAATCTCAATTTCTTCGGTGAAATATTCTTTTCAACAAGTGTGCTGAGCTGATTTATGAACTATGGGCTAAAAGAGTACTCCAATGAACTAGGATTGGTTGTAAATTGTAATTAACCAAAATAATAAACTTTAAAAAAGAATAAAATTGTGAAAAATATAATGAATGATACTTTGGTATTCATCTATGCGCCCAACGAAAGTGAATAACACTTCTTTTGCCATGCTAGCAAAAAAATTTTAATTGGTACATATTTTAAACGGTATAAATATTATAATAGGTTGGTGCTTTGCTCACTAGTGTTAGTACCCTAAGACTAGTGTTTAACCATCTCCCTATGACCCACTCACATCACTAACCTATTCAAATAATGCTAAAGGGGTTATTTTTTCAATAATTCTAATAGGTCCTTCAAGTTATGAATCAATGTGGACTAGCCACATCTCCTTCCCTAGTATCATTATTGAGACCTTCACCAATACCTCCCCGTTAATCCAATCAACTAACACTTTTTAAAACTTTATGACCAAGTGGAATAGATATACCTTCACTAACATCTTCCATAAAAAGAAAAGGATCATTGCTAAAATTATTGGGAACCAAAAATCACTTAATTACCAGTTCATCAATTACCTGCTGAATCTGGAAAGTAACCTAAAGAGAACTTGACTCCATCCTCAAGAATGAGGAAGACCTACGAAAACTCAAATCAAAGGTCAGTTGGCTAACTAAAGGTGATGTCAACACTAGATTTTTCTACACCTCCACTCTCAATAGGAGAAGAAGGAACATGATCCTGTCTCTCAAATAGGGTTGTGGGAACTGACTCGATGACCAATGGGGCATTAAAGCCTCTATAATGCACTTCTTCAGGAGCCTCTACACTTCCTCCCACACCTAAGCAACCATTTCCACTACCAGTCATCTGGAGAGGACCTATATCCTCTCAGATTGTCAAAGAGACAACTTGGATAGGCCCCTAGAGGATAGAGAAATCAAAATGGCCACTTTCTCCTTTAAACCTTCCAAGGAAACTGACCTACACAGACTTCACCCATTCTTTTACTAAAGATATCAGAACATTGTGGGGATTTAGTAGTTGACTTCTGCAAGTCATGTTTTGAAATACACTTCATGGATCCATGAACCAAACTCTCATCCCTCATCTCCACGTGCCCTCAAGCCACTATGCTAAAAAACTTTCGACCAATAGGTCTTTATAACAGTATCTACAAAATCATCACTAAGATTATTGTCAATAGGATCAAACCCCTTCTCCCTGCTATAATTGGCCTAGCCAGGCCAATTTCCTATCCAATGGAAGGGCTTCAGACAATGCCATCATTGTCCAAGAATATATCACCCATTTTGGAAAATTGAAAGGGAACCATGCTCATATGATTCTCAAATTGACTTATAGAAAGCCTTTGACATGCTGGAGTGGTTTTTCATCAGGGACACACTACATGCCTTTAACTTCCCTCCTAGGATTACTAAGATTAATCTTATCCTGCATTAGCTCAACAAAAATCTCCATTCTAATGAATGGTGGCAAAACTAATACCTTCAAGCCTTCTAGGGGTATCAGACAAGGGTACCGAATCTCCCCTTACCGTTTCATTCTGTGCATGGAGAGGCTGTCCAGGTCAATTAATAAAACTATCTAGGATAAACAACAACTCCCTATCATTATCAGTAGGTCTGACCCAAATATTTCTCATGTCTTCTTTGTTGATGACCTTACTTTGTTTGCAAAAGCAAACATTAGGAACTGCACTACAATCTACTATGTCCTGCAGTTCTTCAATGAGGTTCCGGAAAAAATCAATCTCACAAGGTCCAAGGTTCTCTTCTCTTCTAACAAAAAGCCTGGCATAATGAAATGCCTCATAAATACCCTTTCAATCAAAGATATTACATCCTTTGGGAAGTACAGGAGACCTACCAGTAGTAACTTTCAATTCATACTAGACAATATGCAATTCAAACTAGCTAGATGGATTTCTTTATTAATATGAATGGAAGGATGATACTTGCCAAAACCTCCCTAAACAACATCCCAAGCCATGTTATCAAATACATCAAATTGCCCACCAAGACTATGGACCAAATTGACAGAATTTAGAGGAATTTTATCTGGGGAACTACTCCAAAAAAGAAAAAAATGCACCTGGTTAGCTGGGACAAAGTCACTAGGTAGAAGTCTCATGGTGGACTGGGTTTCAGAAAGCTGAGTATAAAAATGAAGCCTCCTATGCTGATCTAGCGTGGAGGATCTACTATAACACCTCTAATTTTTGGGCTAGAGTCCTGATATATAAGCACTATAACTGGAACCATACCCCCGAGAAGCTCAAATCTCCAACCTGGAAATATATTCTCAAAGGATGTGATACATACAACAAGGCCAGAAGATGGGTAGTCCACAAGGGAAACAGGGTGAGCTTCCTCAATAATGCCCAGATCCTAAACTAACCAGTAATTAGGGACATGATTGAGGGCCCTTTAATGACATATCTACTAAAATGGACACTATCTATAGTTCTAGGAACTGGGATACCTCATCCATCTCCATATACATCCCTGAGAAAATTACTAACTAGATCAAATCAAACTTCATCCATACTAACTCTGCCAAGGAAGACAAGCAAATATTGGGGCTTCTAGCAGGATCTTTCACTACCATATTAACCTATACCTTCCTTAGCAACAATAAAGAGAATCTATTAACATAGGAGGAAGGTAACTTTAATTGGATATGGAAGTTTAAAGTTCCTAACAAAATCAAAAACTTCATCTGGCTCCTTACTCAAGATAGGCTACCTACTGGAGCTCTCCTGCACAAAATTGGGGCTAATTGTATCCCTCAATATTGTTTTTTCTCAACGATGCCTGAAACCAGTGACACATCTTCTTTGAATGCCCAATGAAACCTAATTCTTCCTTAAAATACTAGCCAAGGGAACTACTGAAAGTTAGCAATTGAATTACATCTTCTCAACACATCTTTGTCCAACAACTAGGAACAAGGTAAAGAAGCTTTCTTTTAACAATGTTATCCTTTCGGAAAATATCCTTCTTTTTGCTTCTGGAACATCTGCTAGGAAGAAATCACAACCTTTTCAGTAATAAGAAGGATAACATCTCAGCAAAAAAAAAACACTATCTTAAAAACAGCAGAGTATTATACGTTGGCACAAAAAGGTGTTATCAGGAAGCCATTCCATACCAGAGTTAAATAAGAGCCCTCCAATGATGGGGCACCATAAATTAAACATGGATGGGGCTGCCAAGGGGAAATCAAGCATTGGAGAAATTGGTGGTGTATTCTGGAATCATAACGAGGATTGGATTATGGGGTATTTGAAAAATATACTACATACCACCAATACCATGGTAGAACTAAAATATCTAAACAAAATGGATGAGTTCCCTTGGACGTAACTGCAAATTTGGCTGCATTAATAAAAATTCTACTTACAAGCAATATAACTTATGATCCTATGATTTGTGAATGCATGTTATTGATACAAATGATAGACAAGGTGGTAGTGTGACATAACTACAAGGAGTGGAATAGAGCGGCTGATGCATTAGCAAAGGAGGTAGCAAATTTAATTTTTTGTGTGTTGAACTAGCATATTAGCAGTTCTTCTGATGTTTGCAAATGATGTATTTCGGACAAACATCTTAGGACCCGAAGCAATTAGAAATATTTTTGGCATGTAATATTGATACAATTGAACAAAATATGGCTATTTTGGGGGAACTGTAATACCCTCACTTAGACAGTAATCTACACTATATATATATATTTGTTGACCAAAAAAAGAACCAAGCATTGACCAAGTGCTAAAGTGAGAGAGTCAAATAAGTTTAGGGATCGTCTATGAGTTTGGCCTTATATTGCCTTAGTTTGAAGTGGTTGTTTTTGAGAAATTAGATAAGCTTAAATATGCATGAATTTGAGGAAAGATGTAAATATGTAAATGCCCAAAGTAATGGGGAAGTAATAATTGATGTGAAATTTAATTAAATTCAATTGGATAATAAAATAGATCACAAGTAGGAGTGTCAATGGTGGTTGGACCAGTTCTTTTACACAATTTATAACATATCAAATTTTCAATTATTATATTTTGTATAACCGAAGGTAAAGTTTTTGAAACTATGTCAATCATCTCAATTTTTCTTCTCTATTGGTACGATTCGATTCAGTTAATTTTCTATATTTATTAAAACATCATGTAAGAGTTGTTAGTGAAAGTTAGAACACGATATAATGTGCACTTGGGTAGGACTTTGACACGATCTCTAGACACATTTACTGTTTAAGAGATGATGAATCAAGGGAACATGAAGATTACCAAAAGATCCATCTCGATATAGTGTAAACCAAATTAAGTAAAGACAAGAGAAATATAAATCGTACAAGTAACAAAAAATATTAATTAAGCTGAGACTAAAGAATAGAGTCGTTAAAAAATTAAGTATCCAACAAGAGAAATCTATCCAATATGGCAATACCTTGTGGCTTGCTACTAGATAACTAGAATACCTTATTTCTTACTACTCAAGTTGTTGGAACTAATTTAGTTTAAGTAAGAATAAAAAAATAGGTTTGAGAGTTGAGAATTTGAGTATTAATATAACCTGTTTGTTTGTAGTTGATAACTAGGGATTTTGTCGTGATTCATGCTCCTTCTTAGTTACACTTTAATTATAAATTGCTACAAAATCGTCCCAAAAGGCTCATAAGTTGTGCTTGATTGTAGGTTTGATTGATAAAGTGATGAGATATCAAAGATCGACTTAAAAAGGAGAGAGACCTGCACAAGTACCAAATACAAAGCAAACTCAGGACAAACAGGACTAGTGCCGCCGCACTACACTTTGTACGGTTCGCACTAGGGAGAATAAGAGAACTAGAAAATCAAGTGTTAGAGTAATACGACCGCAGTAGAGATTGTGCGGTCCGTACTGAAGGCTCCGCGGCCGCACTACCATTATGCGTGGTCAGCAGAGGCGAATATCAGAGAGATGAAAATTGCCAAAATTCAAGTTGCCGCGGTCCGCAGTCATGTTTGCACGGACCGTATTATAAGACTTCGCCGCTGCGGTCCATTTTATGTGGACCACAGAGCTGAGTTCAGAGAGATGAAATTGAAGAGTTTAGAGCCTAGTGCGGCCGCACACCATTTTGTGCGGTCCGCACTGACCATGCAAGGGCATTTTTGGCCAGTTTTTCATCTTAGAATAAATAGAACCTTATTCCATTTTTAGGGCATCATACATTTTAGAACTTCAACTGCACTCATGAGAAGACCTTTTGTAGCCATTTTTGGTATTTTTACTTAGTTTTTATCATTGAATCTTTATATTTACTTTAGTAATTAACTAAAATGTCTTTATCTTCATCTATTTCTTTTTTTTTCTCTTCAAGCATGAGTAGCTAAACCCATTAGCTAGGGTTGTGGCTCAACCCTAATGTGGTTAATTAATGGGTGTTGCAATTTAAGGCTAGATTGACTATGGATGTTTGTTATTTGGGTCAATTTTATGGTTTAGTTTATGAATTGGTGGTTACAAACACTAGTTTGTGCAAAGTTGACTTGGCTCTTCTTGAGAAAGAGAGCCTAAATCTCCCAAATTGACCTAAGAAGGAATTGTGATGGACTCAAGAGAAGTGATAGTCCTAATTAAAGGGTTAAAACTTGATAGAGTAATTACCCGACTTAAACCCTAGTTGCTTGAGCAGATTTGCCTATCCATTTGGTCTTGAGAAGTCAATTGGGCAAAATCACTCTCTCTACCAAGAGGTGTGAGAGTGGGTAATATCATGCAACAATTATAGTATATTTCCTCAATCATGTCAAGCGTGCCTTAAAAGCAATTATCCGTCAATTAGCCACCTAGGTGAAAGCCCCTACCCTTGTGCCTTTTAAACTATTAGATACAACTTGTAGCAACTTACTCTTAGTTTATCTTAGTCGTAATTATACTTTGTAGTTTGAGCAAGTATAATATAAAAAAAACCAAAAATGATAAGACATTCAATTAACAACACACTCGCAATTCTAAGCTAGACAGATACTTAACTCCAATTCTAGCTCTCTATGGATTCGATCTTGACCCAAAGTCAGGTAAAAGCTATTGCGACCCTCTCTTGCTACTCTTTAATAGTGCGGAGTTGGTAGCGATCACTTTTTGGCGCTGTTGCCTGGGAGCTAACAGTTTTGGCTATCTATTTTGTTAGTTTTGTGTTTTGTTCTTCTTTCCTTCTATGTTACTTACTTGTTTTTGATATTAATCAGGTACCAACATGGCTTTAAACAATGCTAATGACCCTCTTGGAAATGTGACAACGGGGGAGGAGGTAAATGATCTTGAGCAAGATGAGGCGCCTCTAGCACTTCAAGGACAACGGAGAGGCCGGAATGCCAATGCAAATGCTATTCCAAATGATAATATTCCAGACCCTCCTCTGCCACCTCCAAGAGTGGCTCCCAAAGTATTACAGAACTAGGGCTACGCAAGTGCAATTAACCCACCTCGAATCTGGGCGGGCAATATCCAGATAACCAATGTGATGTTGACCTTACTTGAGAAACGTGGGTAATTTAAGGGTGTTGTGGATCAAAATGCCTACAAACATCTAAAAGGGTTTATAGATACATGCTGGGGGAGCAAACAGACGAATGTATCTGAGGATGCACTGAGATTGAGACTTTTCCCATTCTCACTTCGGGGAAAGGCATTAGACTGGATCGAGAGACTCCCCAACCATTCCATCACAACTTGGGATGAGATGGCGGATAATTTTATTAGCAAATTCTTCTCACCGAGTCATATGGCGACACTTCGGGATGAAAATTTAGCCTTTAAACAAGATCCAACAGAAGCACTGCATGAAATTTAGGAACGGTATAGGACTATGGTGAAAGAGTTCTCGAATAACAATGTGACTGAGGCAATGATTCAACAAACTTTTTATCGGGGCATCAACACCACAAATCAATGCATTGTGAGCCAACTGGCCGGGGGATATTTTATGAAGTTTTATTATGACGAGGCATGTGGTGTACTTGATGAGATGACCGACACTTCTTCGGCATGGAAAAGTAGAGCAAATGTGCCCCAAGGTGACCCTATGGTCATCCATTTGCACAAGGAATTACATGATCATGGTCAAGCTATTACCGAGCTCACTACTACTATGAACCAATTGGCGAAGGCGCAGTTGCAACAAGTCCAAATCCGCACAAGTCAATGCCTTGGAAGGTGTCACTATGCTTAAGAGAAGACAAAGAGGGCAACAATCTCAAGGGAATTGTGAACAATATGACAATTATGGTGGTAGTTTTTAAAATGAGTGTTATGATGGCCAAAGTGAAGAGGTTCAATATGTCAACAACTATCAAGGCAATAGAGGCAACTTTTCAAGCCAATAATGGTGACCCAAAGGAAATTGGGGCAATCAACAACAAGGAGATGGCAATTGGAACAACAACAATCAACTACAAGGTGGTGGCAATTGGAACAATAACAATCAACAACAAGGTGGTGGCAATGGGAACAACAATAATTGGGGTAACCAAAACAACAACCAAGGAAATTGGAATGGAAATTACAATAATTGGAGAAACAACAACAATCAAGGCAGGTGGAACAACAATGGGAACCAAGGCAACTGGGGGCAAGGCTTTTAAAGGCCCTCAATGTACCAATAACCGAGCAATCCACCCCTTTTCCCTTCTCAAGGTCCTAATTATTGTGGAAGTGATATGGGAAGAATTGAAAGTATGTTCGATCAAATGATGAAAAAGAACCGAGATTCTGATGCTCAATTTGTCTTTCCACAATACCTCCATCTGGAACTTGGAGGTGCAATTAGGCCAAATCTCTCAAGATTTGAACAATCACCCCAAGGGTGCTCTACCAAGTGACATAGTAGTGAACCCGAAGGGTGGGAACAACAATCATGTGATGGCAGTTACAACAAGAGGTGAGAGAGGTGGTGATGTGATGCCTCAAGAGAAAAGCAAACTGTGGATGATGATGTTGAGTTGCGGGATGATGATGTACCTTTGATTGTTGAAGATATGGTTGAGGAGAATGTGAAAAATGATGTGAGGATTGATACTGATGAAGCCAAGGTAGAAACTCAAGATGCCATGAACCTGTCTAGGGAACACGTGATTGACATGCTCGAGCCGGTTGTGCCTAAAGCCAAGGCACCCTTGCCTAGGCCACCTCCACATTATCCTCAAAGGCTCACAAAGCAAAGAAATGATAACCAATTTAAGAAGTTCATTGATATGATGAAAAGCTGGTCCATAAATGTGCCTTTGGAGGAGGCCCTTGAACAAATGTCGGGATATGCTAAGTATATGAAGGATTTAGTGACAAAGAAGAGGTCTATGGATTGTGAAACAATAAAGATGACTCACCAAGTGAGTGTGATAGTGCATTAAATGGCACCGAAGCTTGAAGACCCCACAACTTTTACTATCCCTTGTACTATTGGAAATGCGGACTTTGCCAAAGCTTTATGTGACTTGGGAGCTAGTATCAATTTGATGGCGTACTCGGTTTTCAAGACTTTGGGTATTGGGAAACCTAGACTAACTTCAATGAGGCTTCAAACAGCAGATTGATCGATGAAGCGACCCGTGGGAGTCATTGATGATGTGCTTGTCCATGTGGACAAAGTCATATTGTCGGCCGGCTTTGACATTTTGGATTGTGAAGTAGACTACGAGGTTCCTATTATCTTGGGTAAACCTTTCCTTGCAACGGGAAAGTCATTGGTTGATGTTGAAGTAGGAGAGCTCACTTTCCTAGTGGGTGATGAAAAGGTCGTCTTCTATGTTTGAAAATCCATGAAGAAACCCAATATCACCGAGGTATGATCATTTGTGGACCTTGTCACAGCTGTGATTGTGGATGATACCGGTGCTATGATCAATTTAGAGGATCCTATTAAGGACGTGCTACTTAATATGGATGTCAAAGATGATGCTAGTAGAGTGGAGTGCGTGAATGCCCTACATGGGATGAGCTCTTATTCTTATGAGCCGAGAAAATTGTCTTTGGATCTTGAAAACCGGAAAACTCCACAATTGAGGATCCACTGGTGTTGTAGTTGAAACCACTTCCTCCATACGCCAGATATGAATTCTTGGCTCAAATTCTATTTTACCAGTTATTTTTTCTTCTTGCCTTACTAACATGCATGTTAAGGCCTCTTTGGTGGTGTTTCAAAAGCGGAAAAGGGCAAGTGGATGGACTTTAACTGACATTCAGAAAATAAGCCCCGCATTTTGCATGCACAAAATTATCTTGGAGGATGATGCAAAGCCTTCCTTGGAGCATCAAAGGAGATTGAATGAGGCTATGCATGAAGTTGTGAAGAAAGAGGTGATCAAATGGTTAGATGTCAGGGTTGTGTACCCCATTTCTAATAGCTTGTGGACTTTTCCGGTACAATGTGTGTCGAAGAAAGGTGGTATGACTATGGTGACCAATGACAACAATAAACTTATTCCTACTTGGAATGTGTTCGAAACTCATCAAGCCCTCGGGGCTCCAAATCAAATATCTGCACAATTCTGATAATATCATACAAACTCTCTCATGCAATCAAAACACAAAAATAACATATAAAACTACGAATTGAACTAAAAAATGCATGAAATACAATTTTTTTAAGAACCTTTAGCATTCACTAACCCTCTGAATCCTATCAAATCAATTCCAAACGATACCAAATTTTACAAACAAGTTCTAAGTACCATAAAAGACCTATTCCAAGTCCTAAGATCAAACTTTGAGCTAGATATCTAAAAAACCTGCGATCAAACTTTTCAACTTTAAATTACCGAATTTTGATAAATCAACAAAAATCAATCTACGGTCCTCCAAAATTAAATTTCACCATACCGCCAAGTTTGAAATCACATTATGAAGCTATCGAGTCATAAAAATATAGTTTCAGGGTCGTTTTCATAAAATTCAAAGTTTGGTCAATATTTTCAAATGTAAACTTCTACGTCAAGAATAAAGGGTCCAAAAGCTCACCAGAATGAAACTAACCAACAATGCAAGTCATAAAAGCATAAATGCACATGTGTAAATCATTAAAAGGGTTAACAGGGAGAAATTGTACAAAATGACCGATCGCGTCGTTAGAACAAGTAGCCTTGTTTGAATAATTTTGGAAAGAAAATTCCATTTAGGAATGGGGTTGAGTCCTGAACTTAGGTTAAAAAATTATGGATTTTATTAAATATAACGTTGATCATTTTGCATGGTCACATTCAAATATGATAGGTATACCATTCGCTGTGGCAGTCTACAAACTGAGCCTTGATCTAAACTTCCCTCTGGTAAAGAAGAGAAACGACAAATAACAAAGGGAAGAAACAGGTTTGTTAAGGAAGAGGTAACCAAATTACTTAACATAGGTTCAATTCAGGAGGTAAGTCACCCGTATTGGCTAGCTAACGTAGTGGTAGTGCCTAAAAATAATTACAAATTTAGAATGTGTGTAGATTATAAATATCCAAATAAGGCATTCCCTAAAGACTCTTTCCTATTGCCAAACATTGATCAACTGATTGATGCTACGACTGGTGATGAGTTAATCAGTTTTCTTGATGCTTACTCCGAGTATAATTAGATTAGGATGGATCAGGAAGATCAAGATAAAACTTCTTTCATCACGATATTTGTCACATATTGCTACAATGTGATGCCTTTTGCGCTTAAAAATGTCGGATCCACTTATCTGAGGATCGTTAATAAGATTTCTGAAGAATAGATAGGTAAGACAATGGACGTTTATATTAACAATATGATAATTAAGTCTCTTAATACAATAGATCATCTGAACATCTTTAAGAGATATTTGACATTTTGACAAATATAAATTATGCAGCTCAACCTAGAGAAATGTGTCTTCAGAGTTGGTTTCGAAACATTCTTGGGGTTTCTAGTCTTTTAAATAGGAATTGAAGCCAACCTTGGCAAAATCAAAGCCATCAAGTATATCTTAGACCAGCTAACAAGTGTAAAAAGAGTACAGAGGTTGACCGGAAGGTTAGCGACTATAAGAAGGTTCATCTCAAGGTCTACGAAGAAGTGCCATAACTTCTTTTCGCTTTTGGAAAAGAAGAACGATTTTGTATCGACTCGGAAAAAAACAAGCACTAAAAGACCTAAAGAGGCACCTGTCAGGTCCTTATTTCTTGTCTAAATGCGAAGAAGTAGAGCAATTGTTGATCTATCTAGGAGTCTCGAAAGTAGCGATAAGCATTGTTTTGGTCCGGGAAGAAGAAGGTATGCAATTTTCCATTTGTTATGTTAGTAAAATGTTATCGAGAGTAGACATACAATATTCGTACCTTGAAAAGCTGGACTTAGCTCTCGTAGTTGCTTCTCGAAAGTGTAGGCGTTATTTTCATTGTCATCGAATAGCCGTTGTGACAACTTTTCCTATAAGGAATGTCCTTCATAAGCCTGAGCTGTTGGGTCATTTGGCTAAATGGGTAGTCGAAGTTAGTGAATTAGACATTGAATACAACCCTACTACTACAATCAAATCACAAATTTAGGCCGATTTCATGGCCAATTTTAGTCCAGGGTTAATGTCTTTAGCTGCTAAAAAAATGTTGATATAAAAAACAATATCGTGAGTTTGGGCCTTGTTTACGGATGGAGCTTCCAATGTAAAAGGGTCCGGTATCGGGGTAGTATTAATCAATCCTTCGAGGAAAACCTTGAGACATTCCATTAGAATTGTGCCATTAACTAATAATGAAATCGAGTATGAGGATTTGGATAGAGGATTTGAACTAGCTTGAAGACTAGGATCTAAGGTCATCGAAGTAAAGTGCGACTCTCAGCTGATGGTAAACTAAGTTACGAATTTTTTTATACCAAAGATGAGTGCCTGCAACAATACTTGAACAAGGTTGAGGCATTACTGTCCCGATTCAGGGAATGCTTAATCATATTCCAAGAAAGGAAAATATGGAGGCAGATGCATTAGCCATTCTACGTTCGTCCATATAATAAAAAGATCGGATTCCAGTGTAGTCGTTCTACTGTTGCATTTGGTGTTGGATGTGGACGGCTACTGTGAAGTTAATTCAACCAACTTAATATGGGGTTGGCGGAATGAGTTTGTTGAATATCTAAGGCATGGAAAACTTTTGGAAGACCCAATAGCGTCCCGAGTACTACGGACCAAGACGACTCATTATTGTCTTATGGATGAACATTTATACATTAGGTCGTTCCAAGGGCCATTGGCTCGGTACTTAGGGGAATCGAAGGCTGACTACGTGATGAGGAAAGTGCATGAAAGAGTCTGCAGGATCCATTCTGGAGCAGACTCGTTAGTTCTTAAGTTAGTTAGAGATGGCTACTATTGACCCCGAATGGAACAAGACGCAAAGGCATTTGTACAAAAGTACGATAAATGCTGATGTCGTGCACAATTAGTGGATTAACTTGTAGAGCTTTTGCATTCGGTGGTGTCACCATGACAATTCATAAAATAGAGAATGGACATAGTTGGTTCCTTACCACCAGGGCTCGATAAGGTAAAGTTTGTTTTAGTTTTACATGGGTTGAAGTAGGTGCTTACCAAAATATATGAGAACGAGAAGTGAATGATCTTAAATAGTACCACATCGTATGCCGATTTGGAATACCAAAAGAAATTACTTGTGACTACGGACCATAGTTCATAAGTTCCAAATTCAAAAAGTTCTTAGAATGATTGAAGATCAAATGAAATTCATATTAACCATACCACTCGAGTTCTAATGGACATGCGGAGTCAACCAATAAGGTAATTATTCAAAACATTAAAAAAAAGGTTAGAAGATATTAAAGGCAAGTGCCAGATGAGCTACCAGGTGTTTTATGGGCTTATTGGACCACAGCGAAGTTGAGCACGGGTAAAATACCCTTTTCAATTGTTTACAGTTTAGAAGGATTTGATACCGGTGGAAGTAGGGGAACCAACCTTAAGGTTTTTCCGAGCAAACGAAGAAACAAACAATGAAACGTTGCCGGTTAAACTAGATTTGCTCGTAGAGCATCGTGATTTTACATATGTGAGGGTGGTGGCACAAAAGAATTGGATGGGACAATATTAACCATAGAGAAAATATCCAATATTTCAAAGTTGGGGGATTTAGTTATGAGATGAGTTACTGAAAGTACTTGGGAAGTTAATTCTAGAAAACTGGTACAAATATGGGAAGGTCCTTACCGAGTTTTAGCCATAACCGATGAAGGTTCGTATGAATTTGAAGATCAAGATGGAGTTAAATTTTCAAGCAATTGAAACGTGACTCACCTTAAAAGGTGTTATCACTGGCAGTCCTTGTCGATGGTAAAAGTATGTGCTGCATTCTTTCTCCCTTCGACTAGTTTTTGTATTAATTAGGTTTTTTAGATAAGGTTTTTAATGAGGCAACAATGTAAAGCATACTACGAAGGGAGAATCATCGAAAAATGCAACACTGCTACTGTCAGGGCACTACGTTCCTTCACTGGAGAATCTAACGACCATAATCTCTATTGCTATAACATGAGTATAAACAATTCTGTGTAGATTAGCTCACTTGGAAAACAACTTGTTGATGGTTAAATAATCTTTGGCTCAATATCATATCTTATCTCCAAAAACTCTCATAGATTATTTGACCATCCATAAGCTGTTTACGCTAACGAGGCAACAATGTACAACATACTATGAACAAATGGTCATCGGTGAATGCAAGACTTCAAATGTCCGAATCCTCATACTTAGAACCCAAAAACTGGGGGAAACAATACATGATAAGGCACTAAAAGTGCTACAAAATGTAGGGACTGTTAGAACAAGGATAAATATCTTATCAGGACCTAGGACTGCACGATCAACCCCCTAGAAATAAGTTATACAAGTTAACCACATGTATTAGTAGCTTTTATTTACTTAAGAAAATGATTGTTTGTGTAAATGTACTTATAAAGATAGAGGGAATATATCGAAGTCCTTTTATTTTTTATCTTATTTCTTTTCTGAATGACAAGTTAATTTATTTTATCATTTGAAAGTTAACAAAAACTTCAAATGCTTATGACAGAATAAAAAGAAGATGTCCTCTTCAAGATAATCGTAAAAATAAGGGCCATATCTTATGAAATTCTCATAGTAAAGGGTCGATTCCAGAAGTTTTTATGCTCGGAATCGAAACCTATCGAATGTGAAAAGATTCCTAAAGCTTTTTCTGTTAAATACGAAAGAATAGTTTTTGCACAATACTTAAGCAAAAAATTTCTTTTATTACTTAAAATGACAAACTTAGTAAACATTTTGGCATAATTATAAAAATTTAAGAAAAATATTTACATTAGTTCTTGCTACTAGAACCCGAGGGGAGAGAAGAGTCTTTGTTTTCCTTAGTGGGGGAAGGCTGTTCGGCCACCAGTTTAGGGTCTTCATCCTCTTTGCTTCCTCCTTCGGTTTTCAAATACTCGAAGTTAGTATTCAAAGAATAAAAAGAAACTGGTCGAGCAAGAATTTTCTCTTAAGCGGTTGTCTCCAGCTCTTGGGCCTTGGCAATGGTTCGCCGATATTTGCAATGCCTCCTCCAAAGTCTTTCTCTTTGTATGGTATACGGCGTGTATTTTCTCAAAGACAATGGAATCTTCTTGGGTTTGGAGTTTGGCCCAGCGTTTTTGAATTTTCGCTTCAAGATTTTCATTTTAAACTTTAACAATGTTGATTCTGGAATCAAGATCAATATTTGTTGCAACATAAATTTGATTCTACTCCATGACTCATTTGAGCGTTTCCTATATCATTGCTCCTTGATCCTTGACAAAATTGCCTTCTTGGTATTAGAGCACAATCTAGCCATCAAGTTATTAACATGTGACATGGAGGCGGACTCACACTTGGTAGCAACAGTTACAGTATCATGAAGTTCACGTACTTAGCCTTTTCATCTTTGAGGTCTTCATGCAGTTGGTCAGGTTTTTGGTTGTTAACCATTCTATCTTTCTCAAAGTGCTGTAACTGAGATTCGTGATCATTTATTCGAGCAATTCTTACTTCTAACACGGGGAGGCGCTTGGCAAGCTAATTCTGTTTGACTAAAATTCACTCTTATTCCGAAATAATCTTTTGCTTGTCCAGAATTAACCTTTGCAGACCATCGTAAGCAAGAAGGTTGGCCTGAAAAAGGTTAGAATTAAAGTTATTAATGTGAAGTATGAATTGAAAAGAGATAGAAGAAAGTTAAATGGATACCTGCACAGAACAATGCATGTTGTTGTTTAGAAAACACTAATCGGAAAGAGAATTCATCTTTATCCAATCTTTTATTGAGGCCATCGACTTTAGATAATTAGGAAGCTTCATCAGCTTGGAAAGTACATGAAATTTATTCAAACTTTAAAGAATGGCACTTCATCTTCCATGAGGGTCTTGAGTGGGTGCCGAATAAGTATTTCCCAAATTTCCATGGTTGGGAGACCGTGGAGTAGGATTATCTTCCATTTTTCGGATGGTGCCGGTGAAGAGGAAGCAATGGCGTAGAAGGAGTGACAGTTGTTATCGGCTCAGAATTTGGTGGTAGAGGAAGCTCAGGTACTGAACTACTTTAACTGAAGGCATCGACATGAATCAAAAAATGGGAATCAACATATTCAACCAAATCCATTTCTCCCAGAGTCATTGAACCTCTTCTAGAGGTGGAGTTTCAAGCTCTCCTGGGTGAGCAGTCGATTGAGCTAATGAAGATCTTTTTCTACTCTGAAGAAGAGCCTCTCCATCATCGACTCCTTCTTCGTTATCGAGGACCATTGTGGCCAGTCCGATTGGTGCTTCTTTCATTCTCTTTTCGTGAGTCCCAGTTGAGGAGGTATGTTTCCTCTTTAGTTTGTTATCTTAAGGCTGGGGACTCCTACTTGAGGCCCCTTCATCTGAAGCAAGAGCAAAATTTCAAGCTTGCCTCAGGGTGAGTGCACTTTGTAACGCATGCCGATATTCCTTAGGGTCATCGAAAGCCTCAATGTTGAGGCACACAACATAACTTTTTGGAAGCCCTGTGTGGTGCAAAGAGTAAATTAACCAATTATTTCAAAGCTGTTTTGTAAAATTGAAAGAGGGGAGAAAGAATCTTTTGTTTACCATGGTTTTTGGCTTTCCACCCATATTTGGGAGCCATTTTTTCCACCTTCGGGACTCCAATGTAGTGATTTCCAGAATCTTTGGCACCCACTGGGCAAGGTATTGAAATCCATGGTGGGTTCCAATGAGTAGCTGGAATGAAGAAAATAAAAATAGCAAAGTAAAAAGTTTCCTTTTTACATGGAAAGGAAACGGATACCCTAATAGTAATTAAACATATTTCATGATTTATGAAAAGCTGGTGTTGTAATAAGGATGATGTCCCTGGTAGCAATATGAAAACGAACTATTCCACCCATCGGCGATCATTGTTTTTGTCAACGCTGGTAAAGAGGTCATGGTGACCGCATTTTCTAAGCTTTGGCACTCCCTATAGAAGATCTTGGGGGAGTAAAGATTCATCATGTGTGTGAGAGTTAGGGTTTTCCCGGTCTCAGAGCATAATTGGATAAAAAGCCATCGTACGCCACACAGAAGGTCCTACTATGCCAAACTTATTTGGTACCGGCGACAAAATTCTAAGATTACAAGGTCAATTCCTTCACCTATTCTCAAAGTGAAAGGGCCCAAAGTGAAAGGGTATGAATGAACATACATGAACCCTAGCTTGCAGAAGGTAGCCCTTTCTACCAAATTGGGGGTGAAGATTACAACGTTGTTCCAATTACGTTCCCCCTTTACGACAAGGATGCTAAAAGGACGAATGGAAGAAGGTTACCTACAAATATGGCAGAATCTATCACTTTCAGAATTTGCAGGAGTTTTTTGTTCTTGAAGGTCAAATTTCATACTAAGTTTAAGTGGTATGATGGAGTTCATGATAGGAGGTTCATATTCAACTTCTCAACTTCCTTGTTTTTGGTTTCTTTGGGCCATCTCTGAAGAAAAGGCCATAGTTTTCGAGGGCAGCAGTGTTTGAGGTCATTTGAAAGTTGAATATTGCATAAGGGTTCTGAAGAGATTCAAAGAAAAAGAAAGAGTTGTGAAAGTAAAGAGTAAAAATAATGAGTAGCGGAGAAGTTATAGACGATCAAAATTGTAGTCATGATTACCTCGAATGTTGGCAAGAATATTTGTTGAATCACAAAACAACACGTGTGTGGGGTCATTAAATGCAAGAAAACGTGCGTCCTTTCATATGTCAAAGACCATTCAGGGACTTTCCCGCCAAGAAAAGAATTCCTATATACTTCTCGACAACACTAAGTTGCATGATGAAGTGACACGTGGAATATAAGATGTGTGGGATATGAGTCTACAAATAACTGGGACTAGATGCTAGCATGTGATCGGTGCTGGATGAATCCCGAAGACAGAGCAACCATTACAGAGAATATCTATTTTTATAGTCTACCATTATGCAGCCATCAATAACGATTTTGTTTCCATTTAAGAGGAACTTGATTTGGTGAACTTGTCTCCCTAAATATAACTATAAATAAGATAATTAGCATCCGTTGATAGGGACGAAATATTCAATACAAAAAGCTATATTTTGCTAAAAAAACTATAGAATTATTACTTTCTTCTGCTATTGATCTTGCTTGTATAATTGAAAGACTAAGCTCATTGTCATGCTTGTATTTCCTTTAATTTCTTTTCACAATGTTATTTCTGTTATTATTTGTTTTATATTTTTGGGTCAAATCAATTCACTTGTTTATAAATCGTATTATATATTTAACTATATTATTTTAAGAGTAAACAAATTTAATGCCTATTATAATTATTTTTTGGTGATTTAACACTTTTTATACCAGATTGGTAAGATGTGCATGATCATCATATTTACTATACTATAAGAGAAAACCACTAAAGTAAAAGTTAAATTACCATATTACCCATTAAAAGCCGAGAGATTATTTTGCCCTTAAATTGCATATTTACTCCTATAATTTTTGGTACTTAAAAGTAAATTAGCCTTTCATAAATTAATGATATTGTATTAAAATGAAACTATATAAATATACCAATACTTGTCCAGGTGCAACTCTCACTTACCACGGCATATTCAATGTGTTACAATTATTTTCATAGTTCAATACTTATTGCAACTTTTAGAATACCTATTTAATACTTTAATTCTTTTCAACTTCCAATAATAACTACAAATTGGAAGGTAAACCTTTGCCAGTACCTTTTATATCCTACTCAGACATAAAAAACGGACAACTGTTATGAAATAATATAAGAACAAGAACAATAGAGAGAAAAGTAAGAGAGGAGTATTCTTATTGATACTTTTGGGATGATTTACAATGGAATAGAACCCCTTTATTTATAGGGAGGTGGTGACTTAGCCACCAAGAAGTAAACCCTAGAATCTCTCTAAATATGGACATTCACCAAAAATAGAATATTTTATAACACCCCCCCTTGAATATCTATTCAATAATGTGCCTCGTTAAAACCTTAAATAAAACAAAACCCCATGGGAAAAAAATTAAAGAAAAGGAAAAAGAGTACACATGTTTGAATATGCGCCTATTGGTTGCCTCGTTAAAAACCTTGCAAGGAAAACCCATTGGGACAAAACCTTGTAAGGGAAAAAGAGTGCAACGCGCATTAACTCCCCCTGAAAAGAGCATCAATTCATATCCTTGAGTCTTCGCATTCCGATCTTGTGAACCAGCTTCTTGAAGGTTGACGTTGGTAGAGATTTTGTGAACAAATCAGCCATATTATCGCTTGAACGAATCTGTTGCACATTGATATCACCATTCTTTTGAAGATCATGTGTGAAAAATAACTTTGGTGAAATATGCTTTGTTCTATCTCCTTTTATGAATCCTCCCTTCAATTGAGCTATACATGCTGCATTGTCTTCATACAAAGTCGTGGGTAGTTTGTTACACTTCAAACCACATTTGTCTTGAATATGATGTATTATAGACCTCAAACACACACACTTCCGACTTGCTTCATGAATAGCGATTATCGGCATGATTAGATGAAGTAGCCACAATTGATTGCTTAGTCGATCGCCAAGATATGGCGGTGCCTCCACAGGTAAACACATAACCCATTTGAGATCGAGCCTTGTGTGGGTCGGATAAATATCCAGCATCAGCATAACCAACAAGATCAGGACTGCAATTATTGCTATAAAATAAGCCCATATCGGTAGTCCCTTTTAGGTACCGCAATATATGTTTGATCCTATTCCAATGTCTCCTTGTGGGAGCCGAGCTATACCTTGCTAAGACATTAACTGAAAAGGTTATGTCAGGCCTTGTAGTATTTGCAAGATACATTAGTGCGCCAATTGCACTAAGATACGGCACTTCAGGACCAAGTAGCTCTTCATTCCTTTCTTGCGGTCGGAATGGATCTTTATTCACATCAAGTGATCGAACAACCATCGGAGTACTTAAAGGATATGCTCCATCCATGTAAAACCGTTTCAATACCTTTTCTATATAGGTAGATTGATGAACAAAAATTCCGTTTGCCAAATATTCAATTTGCAAACCAAGACATAATTTTGTCTTTCCGAGATCTTTCATCTCGAATTCATTCTTTAGATAATCAATTGCCTTTTGGAGTTCTATGGGGGTTCTAATAAGGTTTATGTCATCGACATATATGGCAAGTACAACAAATTCCGATGTTGTTTTCTTTATAAAAACACACGGGCAAATGGCATCATTTATATAGCCTTCTTTTAATAAATACTCACTAAAACGATTATACCATATTCGTCCTGATTGCTTTAGACCATACAAGGATCTTTGCAATTTGATTGAAAACATTTCCTGGGACTTTGAATTATGAGCGTTTGGCATTTTGAGTCCATCGGGAATTTTCATGTATATCTCATTATCTAGTGAGCCATAAAGATAGGCAGTAACCACATCCATTAAATGCATGTCAAGCTTTTCAAGGACAGCAAAACTAATGAGATAACGAAAAGTTATGGCATCCATTACAGGCGAATATGTCTCTTCATAATCAACACCAGGCCTTTGAGAAAATCCTTGTGCAACAAGGCGTGCCTTATATCTTTGTACCTCGTTTTTCTCATTTCTCTTGCGTACAAAGACCCATTTATAGCCAACAGGCTTAACACCATTAGGTGTTTCAACTATAGGGCCAAAAACTTCACGTTTTGCCAGTGAATTCAATTCTGATTGGATTGCTTCTTGCCATTTTGGCCAATCATGTCTTTTTCGACATTCTCCAACAGATTGAGGTTCAAGATCCTCACTTTCTTGCATAATGCTAGATGCGGCATTAAAAGCAAAGACATAATCCACCACTATATCCACTCGTTTAAATTTGCCTCAATATCGATTGGATTTATTGATAGTTCCTTATTTTCTTGAGTCTCGGGCTCAACGGATTCTTCATAAATCTCAGAATTTATTAAATCATGAATTTCCTCATGAGATTCTTTTGTAGTGTCATTTTGATCGTTTGCTTTCCTCTTTCTAGGATTTCGATCTTTGGAACCTAATGGCCTGCCACGCTTCAGGCGTGCATTCGACTCATTGGATATGACACTAGATGATTGTCCAACAGGGACATCAATACGGATTGGAACATTCTCTGCGGGGATGTGGGATTTTGTTATCCTTTTCAAGTCCGTAAATGCGCCAGTCATTTGATTTGCTATTCTTTGCAAATGGATAATCTTTTGCACCTCTTTTTCACAAATAGAGGTATGTGGATCAAGATGAGATAATGATGCATTTTTCCACAAAATTTCCCGTTTGGTTTCACCAACTTCTCCCCCTAATTTTGGGAAAAGTGTCTCATCAAATTGACAGTCTACAAATCGTGCAGTGAACAAATTCCCTGTCAATCTTTCGAGGTAGCGAATAATGGAGGGCGATTCAAACCAAACATATATTCCTAACCTTCTGTGCGGACCCATTTTGGTGCGGTATGGCGGTGCTATAGGCACATATACTACTACCAGAGATTGTAATAACATCTGCCTTACACATACTTAGTTGAGAGAAATATTTCTTTTCTTTGAATATCGTATGTGTATTACATGAATCAACTAAACAAATATTTTTACAGTTGGACGTTGATCCAAGCTTGCTTTGTGAGATATCCATATTTGCTTTCTCATGGTTTGACATACAAAAGAAATACACAAACATGAGAATAAACAAATTCAATCCGTTTGTTTCACATTTAAACAATATTTTTAAAATCTGCTGAGGTTAGTCGATTAACTTAGTTGATAGTCGACTATCTTGAGAAGCAGTCATTAGGTTAGTCGACTAACTAAATCAGATAGTCGACTATCTTGCCTTGCGGAAAAGTCCAGTTTTAATGCGAAATATTAGTTAGTCGACTAACTAAGTTGATAGTCGACTAACTTAGTAAACAGTCATCAGGTTAGTCGACTAACTAAATCAGATAGTCGACTAACTTAGCTTGCGGAAAAGTCCAGTTTTAATGCGAAATATTAGATAATCGACTAACTGTTAGGTTAATCGATTAACTCTACTGGAAAATAAAAATATTTTTGAAATTTAGGCATATTGAAACATTCTAAAGAACTAATACTAACATTATATCATAAACTAACTAATACGAGCTGATACTAATGACTATTAGTTTATTCACTAACTAATACAAATAAGTAATATAAAATCAAACAATTCCATCTTCCTTCATCACAGATCCATCACCGATTAAGTGGTCTATTTTCCCCTCGGGTTGCTCAAAGAAGTCTGCCTCATCCAGGTGGGTGATGTCAAAATTGTCGTCAGAGACAAAATTTGTTTCAGGGCCCTTACTCTTTAGAGATGCTTGATAAAGATCAACCAAATGCTTGGTACACGGCAAGCTTTTGACCAGTGCCCTTTTCCACCGCAACGATAACATATAGTTTCTGAACTATTTGCCTTTGGATCCTCATAATCCCGTTTCTGCTTTTGGTGGTTATATCTCTTTGGGGGGTGACGGACATCAGGGAAATTTCTTCATTGTCTACGTCCACGGCCATGACCCGATTACGACCACGACCATGATTAAAGCCATAGCCTTTTCCATGCTTGGCATAATGAGAATACACCTTATCTGCTTCAGGCAATGGTGTAGACCCAGTGGGTCGATTTTCGTGATTTCTCATGAGCAGGTCATTGTTTCGCTCAGCCACAAGGAGAAGAGAAATCAGTTCAGAGTACTTTTTGAAACCTTTCTCTCTGTACTGTTGTTGCAGTACCATATTGGAGGCATGAAACGTTGTAAACTTTTTCAAGCATATCATAATCAGAGATATTATCTCCATAGAGTTTCAATTTAGAAGTAATTCTGAACATTGCAGAATTTTATTCAGAAACAGACTTAAAGCCTTGGCGCCTCAGATGAGCCCAATCATATCGTGCTTGTGGCAGAGTGACCAACTTCAGGTTGTCATATCTCTCCTTTAAGCCTTTCCACAAGATGAGTGGATCTTTGACTGTGAGATATTCAATTTTCAAACCTTCATCAAGGTGATGGCGCAAGAAAATCAAGGCCTTAGCACAGTCTTGGGTGGATGCTTTATCTCTGTCTTTAATGGCGTCTCCAAGACCCATAGCATCTAAGTGGATTTCAGCATCCAACACCCATGTCATATAGTTCTTGCCCGAAATTTCAAGGGCAACAAACTTTCTTTTCATAATATCAGACATAATTAAAACCAAATTCGGAAAAAGGGAAATACCTTAATTTTCTCAAGAGGATTCTTGAGACGGTAGAGTCTCGTGCTGATAACGTGTTATGAAATAATATAAGAACAAGAACAATAATACAAGAACAAGAACAATAGAGAGAAAAGTAGAGAGAGGAGTATTCTTATTGATACTTTTGGGATGGTTTACAATGGAATAGAACCCCTTTATTTATAGGGAGGTGGTGACTTAGCCACCAAGAAGTAAACCCTAGAATCTCTCTAAATATGGACATTCACCTAAAATAGAATATTTTATAACAACAACTAAGTTATAAGCAATTATTCTTTTTGTCAAGCCATTATCCATTAAAAACATCATTCTTCAAAATTATGCATATGGCAAGAGGGGTTGCTCTGATGGTAAGCAACCCCCACTTTCAATCGAGAGGTTGTGAGTTCGAGTCTTCCCAAGAGCAAAGTGAGCAAAGTGGAAACAGCCTCTCTACCCAAGGGTAGGGGTAAGGTCTGCATATATACTACCCTCCCCAGACCTCACTAAGTGGAATTATACTGGATTGTTGTTGTTGTTGTTTATGCATATGGCTCAGCATCAGCAACACAAAAATTTCTTTTTTAGTCACTTTCTATAGTGTTTTAATAATTCTATAGCTAATTAATGGTATTTTGCCTTGTTATCTTTTGCGTAAAAGATTCCCGATAAATCAAATAATAAAAGGAATTTTTGAGAAATTTATGGAACATGCACCGTCTAAAATTTTGAATTTTTGTGGTCCACTCTATTTCCATTCTTCTTTTTTTTTCTTTGGTTCCCTAAGCTTTACAATAATTTAATAACTGTTATGAAATAGAAGATTCTTACACTTCTATTTAAGGTGAATGTCTTTAATGTATCTAATTAGAGAGATTTTAGAGTTCTATTAGTGGTAGCTAAATCTTCCTCTCCCCTATAAATAGAGGTGCCCCCTACCATTGTAAATCATCCCTTGAGACCCCTCTCAACTCAATAAGAAGAACTCTCTCTACTCTTCTCTCTATTGCTATTGTTCTTGTTCTATTGTTCTTGTCTTTTGCTTTAGTTTATAATACGTTATCAGCACGAGACTCTACCATCTCAAGTATCATTCTCGAAAATCCAAGGTATTTTCCCTCTTCCTAATTTAATTTTTGAGTATGTCTGACATTATGAAAAGAAAGTTCGTTGCCCTTAAAATTTCGGGCAAGAACTATCTGACATGGGTGTTGGATGCTGAAATCCACTTAGATGCTATGGGTCTCGGAGACACCCTCAAAGATAAAGAAAAAGCATCCACCCAAGATTGTGCGAAGGCCTTGATTTTCTTGCGCCACCACCTTGACGAAGGTTTGAAGATTGAATATCTCACCGTCAAGGATCCACTCGTTTTGTGGAACAGCTTAAAGGAGAGATATGACAACCTGAAGTTGGTCACTCTGCCACAAGCACGATATGATTGGGCCCATCTGAGGCTACAGGACTTTAAGTCCGTTTCTGAATATAATTCTGCTATGTTCAGAATTACTTCTAAACTGAAGCTATGTGGAGATAACATCTCCGATTACGATATGCTTGAGAAAACGTTTACAACGTTTCATGCCTCCAATATGGTACTGCAGCAACAGTACCGAGAGAAAGGCTTTACGAAGTACTCTGAACTGATTTCTCTCTTACTAGTGGCTGAGCGAAATAATGATCTGCTCACGAGAAATCACGAAAATAGACCAACTGGGTCTACACCACTGCCTGAAGCAGATATGGTGCACTCGCATTATGCCAAACATAAAAGGGACCATGATCACGGTCATAAACGGGGTCAAAGCCAAGGACGTGGACAAGGAAGAAATTCCAAAGAAGTCCATCACCCCCCAAAGAGAGATAACCACCGAAAGCAGAAACGGGGTCCAGAAGATCCTAAGGCAAATAGTTCAGAAACTATATGTTATCGTTGCGGTGGAAATGGGCACTGGTCTAGGATTTGCCGTACACCAAGACACTTGGTTGACCTTTATCAAGCATCTCGAAAGAGAAAAGGCCCTGAAACAAATTTTGTCTATAACGACAATGAGGATATCACCCACCTGGATGTGGCAGACTTCTTTGAGCAACCCGATGGAAAAATAGACCACCTAATCGGCGATGGATCCGTGATGAAAGAAGATGGAGTTATTTGATTTTGTTCTACTTATTTGTATTAGTTAGTGAATAAACTAATAGTCATTAGCATTAGCTCGTATTAGTTAGTTCATAAAGCAATGTTAGCAGTAGTTCTTTAGAATATCTTCAATATGCTCAAATATCAATAAAACTTTTATTTTCCAGTGGGGGTAATCGACTAGCCTGAAAAACTAGTCGATTATCAACTATTTTCGCATTAAAGTTGAAAAACAATTGATCAACAATCGATTGTCGTTGACTAACAATCGATTGTCTTGAAACAGTGAGGTCGAAATTTTCAAAAATAGCCAACAATCGATTGTCTTTGTCTAACAATCGATTGTCTTGAAACAGTGAGGTCTGGAATTTTTCAAAAATCACCCACAATCGATTGTCTATATCTAACAATCGATTGTCGTTAGGCAGTGTAATCTGGAATTTTTCAAAAATCATCCACAATCGATTGTCTATGTATAACAATCGATTGTCTATGTTCCAACAATCGATTGTGTAGGTTTAATAATCGATTGTCTTATGAAAAACGCTGAAATTTTCAAACTGCAAAGTAATTGATTATGGACAACATATCTGATTTTGTTAGTCAACTGTTAGTAGCAGATCTTGAAAATATTATGTGACACAAAAGAATTGAACTTGTTTATTCTTATGTTCATGTATTCCTTTTGTATGTCATACCATGGGAAGTAAATTGATTGAAAGGCTCCGGAAGAGCAAATGTAACTCTGCCCAAAGGCATGACGTTTATCTTAGAGAATGCAATATTCTCCTCCAAGTCTAAGAAGAAACTTGTTGAGTTTTAAAGATGTACGCCGGAATGGCTACAATATTGAGACAATGGATGAAGATAATCTTGAATATCTCGTCCTCACTTTAAAGAATGTCTCCGGCCAAAAGAGGGTTATTGAGAAATTCCCGTCTTTATCTTGTGGCCTGTATTGGACAAGAATTAGTGCAATTGAGGCACATTCAACAGTAAATCTAAAGAATACTGAGTCCAATACATTTGTACTTTGGCATGATCGACTGGGTCACCCAGGATCAACCATGATGAGACGGATTATAGAAAGCTCATATGGGCATCCGTTAAAGAATTTCAAAATTCTCTCAGGTAATGAATATCCTTGCACTTCGTGTTATCAAGGCAAGCTGATTATCAGACCATCCCCAACAAAGGTTGGGACTGAGTCACCCCAGTTTCTGGAACGTATACAAGGGGACATTTGTGGACCTATTCACCCACCTAGTGGGTAGTTTAGGTATTTCATGGTCTTGATAGACGCATCCTGTAGATGGTCTAATGTGTGCTTGTTGCCATCACGCAACCTTGCGTTTGTAAAGTTAATGGATAATAGATGAGAATAATCTTGAATTCTTCATGAAAACGAGGCTGCCCATTTGGGTTTGGGTTCACGCCATTTTGCATGAAGCAATGCTAGTTCGTTGGCTGCCCACTTCGGTTTGGGGTCACGCCATGTTGCATGCAGCAATGCTAGTTCGTCTCTGACTGACAAATTGACACAAATATTCCCTATTGCAATTGGTTTTGGGTCATGAACCCAATATATCCCATTTAAGAAGCTTTGGATGCACAGTATAGGTGCCTGTAGCACCGCCACCCCGCACCAAAATGGGTTTGCAAAGAAGGTTAGGAATATATGTTGAGTATGAATCGTCCTCCATTATTCGCTACCTCGAAACATTGACAGGAGATTTGTTCACTGCACTATTTGCAGACTGTCAATTTGATGAGACACTTTTCCCAAAATTAGGGGGAGAAGTTGGTGAAACCAAACGGGAAATTTTGTGGAAAAATGAATCATTATCTCATCTTGATCCACATACCTCTATTTGAAAGAAAGAGGTACAAAAGATTATCCATTTGCAAAGAATAGCAAATCAAATGCCTGACGCATTTACGGACTTGAAGAGGATAACGAAATCCCACATTCACGCGGAAAATGTTCCGATCCGTATTGAAGTCCCTATTGGACAAATATCTAGTGTCATATCCAATGAGTCAAATGCACGCCAGAAGCGTGGCAGACCATTAGGTTCCAAAGATCGAAATCCTAGAAAGAGGAAAAAGAACGATCTAAATGACACTATGAAAGAATCACATGAGGACGCTCATGATTTGATTAATTCCGAGATTCACGAAGAATCTATTGAGCCTGAGACTCTTGAAAATACGGAATGCAAGAATGTGAGGATCTCGAACCTCAGTCTGTGGTAGTACAAAATTAATTGAGAGCTCTCGAAGAGCCAATTATTACTATGTTGGAGAAACACAATTGAGTATTGTGCTGTAGTAAGTCTCAAAGAAACTTATTCAGTTTCCAAAGTACACGCGAAAGCGATTGATTATATTGAGACTATAAATAAAGGAAGGCTTTGATTCTCCTATTACTACAACTTGTAGCGGGGTAATTTGTATATGAAAAGCTACCCGCTTTGTTCTCCAGTTTGTACTACACAAACGAAAGAATGCCACAATAAAGTGGATATCTATTGGTATAAAACCCATGTCATAATAAACCCGAAGTTTATTGATAAGTGCACATGTCATGGTGTAAATTTGAAGTTTACCAATATTGATAATTTAGTCAGTTGACATTCGTGTTAGCCATCTCATTTGAAGTATGATGTGCAAATTCACATAGGTGAATATTAAAGAACTAGAAAGTTCTTTACGAATACTCTTGTATCACTTGTTCTCATTAATGAATTGACCAACTAAAGAGTTCGGGTTGAAGCCCCTAAATTCTGGAAATATCAAAGGTGAATATGGGCCCATTCACCTGTCATGTATACCACATATGATGCATCTATGATATGGTTACATGCGCCATTGTTATTAACCCGCAGCCTGGCTGTGCTTGCGAGGTAAATCGCTCAGTAATCTAACTTCGAGCATAGTTTCCAGATTCTCTACTCAAGACAGTTCATCTTGATAAGTTGGTTTATATTAAAGTTGGTTTAGCAAGATAATTATTGAGTGCTTCCACTTAATAGCTAAACTGTTTCTTATGAGAACTAAGTTATATATATATCAGTTTGATATAAGTTGTATACGAGAGTATATTCTCCCCTCAAAAGTGGTTCAGGGTCAAGAACCAAATAATTTCATCTTATTATTAAGGTGCTATGTATATTGACATAATGCACAAAGATGATTTCCCAAAGTTGAGGAAACAAGTTAGCTTTACTAACATGAGGGGGAGACATGATAAACGCTTGAGAAAAGGTTACATGGGATGAATTATCATTTGTATATGTATATCCCCGAATATCATGATATGAACCTGTAGTTCATAAAAAGGGAAATGCAATTGCAACATATTGCAAAGCATGCTATACGCATTTGCTGACTCAAAGAAAGTAACTAAATGGAAGAGATACAATTCAAGAAGAATTGATTCCATATGAAAGACATGAAGTTTTGAACCTATAGTTCAAATGCTTGAAGGTATAAAGTCAAAGGTATGTATAATCAGTTTTCGATATCTTATTTGTTTAGTATCACTAATGAAAGCTTGATATGCAGCTAAAGTCTATTATGCGACTTATATGACTTAACTTGAAAGATTTAAGTTGCTTGAAGCATATGCAATTCTTGGTCCTGAAGTACCGCATCCTAAGTACAATTTGTGTACATATGAATCTTGCCATAACTATAAGCATGATGGATTTAAGAATGCATCTATGGAGATATTGAAGAGCTATTCCACGACATTATATGAAGATGTTCATATCTATCAAGAATGATGATTTCAAGGTACGGAATATTTATTCAAGTCAATATGGTTGATTTATTCATCAAGCATCTACCAAAGATCGTTTTGAAGATGATGCACAAGATTGGAATGCAAATGCTCAAGGATATAAATCGATGTACTCATTAGGGGGAGTCAATGCGCGTTGCACTCTTTTTCCCTTACAAGGTTTTGTCCCACTGGGTTTTCCTTGCAAGGTTTTTAACGAGGCAACCAATAGGCGCATATTAAAACATGTGTACTCTTTTTCCTTACTTTAATTTTTCCCATTGGGTTTTGGTTTTAAGGTTTTATGAGGCACATCATTGAATAGACATTCAAGGGGGAGTGTTATGAAATAGAAGATTCTTACACTTCTATTTAAGGTGAATGTCTTTAATGTATCTAATTAGAGAGATTTTAGAGTTCTATTAGTGGTAGCTAAATCTTCCTCTCCCCTATAAATAGAGGTGCCCCCTACCATTGTAAATCATCCCTTGAGACCCCTCTCAACTCAATAAGAAGAACTCTCTCTACTCTTCTCTCTATTGCTATTGTTCTTGTTCTATTGTTCTTGTCTTTTGCTTTAGTTTATAATAATAACTGTAATATCATTCATTTCTATTCCTCTTTTCCTTTTCCTTTTCCTTTTGTCTATTTATTATTTAATGTATGGTTTGATAACCATATTCCATTTTGTTACTCTGTGAGATGTACTGATATATCATCTTAACTATATTGGGGTTTTCATGTTCTTTTAGCATATTTCATAAAAAAAATATTCTTCTAGGATAATTTTAGATGGGCTTGTGATAAGTTAAGTAATGTGACATAAGGTAGTTTTTCTGGTGCATTAACATACATACATGAGCTTGCATTTCATTAGTTTCAGTATTGTTATATAAATATAGTATTGCATCTATATATAAACCTTTTTCCCTCTAAAATCTATCCTAATAAGAAAAAATTTTGTCATCTAAATATATACTTCCTTCGGTTCACAACAAATAATCAGTTTCTTTTTAGTATGCCCATTAAAAAATAATAAATTCTATACAAAAATATTTAGTATGATTAAACTATCCTTATTAAATATTAGTCACATAGTTATATAATTTTTTTTTAATTATTTAACTGAATATTTATTTTGAACTAAACTGAAAAAGTAAACTGATCACTTAACCTGAACAGGAAAGATATTAATCTGAGATATTATTGCTCTTTGGGAAAGGTTGATGATTGGCTTGACATTTTGGTCAATTAATAATTGTCAGCATGTTCTTTTCATGTAATGTTCTAATAATACTTTAATTAATATCGAGTATGTTATTCAAAGACTTATAAGAAATAATACATGACTTCACGTCGTAACAAAAATTGACTTATGCTATTATGTTTTACCTCATTTAGTCTATATTGTACATATTTTGAAACTACTAGGTCTTGCAAATTCAAAATATGTATTCTTACAATCATTGCTTCTAAAAGCAATGGAGTTAAATATGTATTCTCACAACCCTTATTTTCACTCTCTCTTCTTCTCACCTTTTTTACATATGCTTCAAGGGGTCATCCGTCATTACTGTTTCTCCCCCTATATCACCTGGTTGCAATGTAAAAAAATTAAAAAGTAGAAGTCCACCATTAAAGGGCATTCAAAGCTTTGCTTTAGAAAATAAAATTTGTTGTAATTCTTAGTTGTTTGGATTGGGTGTTGTTCCAATTGATTGAAAATATCAAAAGGAGTTCAAAGTTTAAATTTGAAGTGATTTGGAGTAGATTTGAGCAAGATTTGAGTTAAATTTTAGAAAAAACGCAAGGAAGAAAACAAAGTCAGTTTTTTGTATAATTATGTATAATCTTATATAATAGTGTATATGAGTGTATAAACACATCATATACATTATTATACACCTTTATACAAACGTTTGTAGACGAACTTCTTCCACGATTTTCAGTTGCAATTCCTGTTCAAAACTAGTCCAAATATCCATCAAATGACTTTAAATTTTATATACAACTTCCTTGTACTATTTCTAACAAGTCTAAATAACACCCACTCCAAATTTCTCACAAAATTAAATTCAGAATTTAAACCTAAATATTTAAGCTTGTTAAAAATTTAATTTTCACCACCTACACAGATTTGAATTGTTGAACTAATATTTGAGTCACAATTACTAATTCAAAAATTAACTTAAAAGCTTGAACAATCCTTTTTAAAAATTAAATGGTAATTTTGAGAACCTATTAGAGTTGGATGTTGAATCTTAGCCTATTATTTTTGGGTTAATTGATATGGGTATTAATTTGAGCTCAAAAACCATTAAAATACAATACAATGTTGAATGAAATCGCACGCCAATGGAAATACACAATGATATGGGTTACAAAGTGTATGTAGAATTGAAAAAAGAGAATGAAGAATTTGGGGGTGTATCCTTTGTGCGTAACAACTATCGAAAAAGAGCTTATATCTTGAGGTTGTGTAAATCAAGGCGACATTGTGCAAATGGACGAAGCAGTTGAAAGGTACGATTGTGATACATATGATATACTAGCTATAGAATTTGTCAATTCAAGAGAAGCGATTGGAGAGTTCGAACTCCACAAGGATTTGATAATTTCAAAAACTAATCAAAAGGAGGCTATGACTGGACAAGTTTATAAAGATAAGGCTACATTAAGAGAGGTGATGGAGAATTATGCTATAGCTCAAAGGTTTCAATTCCGGGTTGATCGTTCTAATGCTGTCAGGTTTGCTCTTTATTTAATTTTGTTGTATTTATGTGTATTTGTGCGTTTCCTCCCGATGAACACATATGAAAACATATGTTTGTTTAGGGTGCTTAAATACATGTATTCAAATGTATTTTACTAGTGTAAAAACACAACAATGGCTCTAATTATTTTCTTATTTTGTCTACTATGGTATTAAGTGTTTAAATATTCATACAAATGTATTCAGTTGTATTCATTGTGTTTAAACACATGTAACTATATTGGAATTTAGTAGTATAGAAAATTAATTATACACTTGTAAATTTGTTAATATGTATTCATGATGTATATATGTCAGATTCTATTTGTCTGATGTATGAGCTGTATTTTTGTAAACAAGTATGCTAATCAAATGTAAAATGATTAATTCTTTGCAGCTATGTGTTATTATGTATTTCAGAAGATCGTGAATGGAGGTTTAAGGCCTCAAGCATTAAAGAAAAATTTAAGGTGAGAGAATTCAATGATAACCATACATGTCCGCTAAAGGATAAGGTGTACGAGCAGCGGCAGGCTAGTAGCAACCTTATAGGTGGTACTATAAGGCCAAAGTTTACAAATCATAAGAGGAAATACACTCCGATGGACATTATTGATGATTTGAAATCATATTTAGGTGTAGATGTTAGCTATATGTTGGCGTGGAGGGGCAATGAATTTTCTTAGAGGTGAACCAACTGATTCATACGAAAAATTACCAGGATAATTATATACAATGGATACGATATATCCAGGTTCCCATTCAGAATGGTAAAATCGCCAAAGGATGAATTCATGTACGTGTATATATCATTGTATGCCTTTATAAGGGGATTTGATCATTGTATACCAATTTTTATCGTGGATGGAAGTCACCTAAAATCTTACTACACATGGACATTCGTTTCGGCAAGCACGTTGGATGGTCCATTTTAGTATCTGAATAATAATACAATCTGTTAATATTTTATGTATTCAGTTATATTGTGGTGTATTCAACTGTATTCATCTATTGTCAGTTGCATTGAACTGTATTAACCACTTAGCGTCAGTTGTATTCAATTGCTATATTCAGTATTATTCAACATATGTGTTTATATGTATTCAGGTATTTTTTAATTAAATTCAATTGTTTTAATCCCCTGAATTCTTTTATAATCAAGGGCATTTGCATACATGATTATTAAACACATGTATTCATGTATATTCAGCTAATTTTTGTATGCATCTGTATTCAGCTTTATTAAACATATGTATTTATCTATAGTATATGCATTTTCAGTTGAACTCAACTGCTTTAGTCAGCTGAATTCTATTACATTTATCATAAGCTTTATTCAACTTCTAAATTCAGAAGTAATTTTAAATATCTATATTCATCTCTGTATATTGGAAATATTATTTCTTAGTTCAGCAATTAAAATCACACTATTTAAAAATAGTTATATTCAATTGTATTTACATGTCATATATTGCCACTGGCATATGGTGTTATTGATTCGGAGAACGATGCCGATTGGACGTGGTTCTTTGAGCAATTCAAGATAGCATACGGCGTAAGGGAAAACATGTGCATCGTTTCAGATAAAAATGAGAGCATAATTAAATCTGTATCGAGAGTGTATCCGGATGTACCACATTTGGCTTGTATATGGCATTTATGGAACAACGTATATAAGAAATTCAAAAAAAGTCATGCCAAGTTGAGCGAGATATACTTCTCGATGGAAAAAGCATACACACAATATGAATTTGACAGTCTGATGGAGAAGGTAGATATTAGGGTGAAAGAATACTTAGAGTTAGCTGCTTATGAAAAGTGAGATAATGTGTACACGTATGACTGTAAGTTAATTGTTACTATCATTTGTGTATATTTTTTTGGTTATTTTCAGAATTACTTGTATGAATACAACTGAATACAATCATTTTTAAGTAGAACTACCATTGATATATATGAATACAACTACATTCAAGCACACATTAGGCATATTTTTCCATAGATCTGTATGAATACAACTAAATATATCTAAGTTACATGCTGGAAAAACTATTGAAATACATCAGAATATAACTAGCTGTATGATATTTAATTTTAATATTTATAGTGGATACGTATGATTCTAATGATTTTGGTAGCATACTGTTGCCTAAAGTACATCAGACATTTGATAAATTCTGCAATTCTCCCAGTTGATATTTTGCTGGTATAATATATGTTGCATTGATATATATGCAATAGGGGTCTGTTGTATGTAAATTATTAATTCTGCGTTATACATTTTGTAATTAGGTAAATGTGTTCAAAACTTATATTTCTATTTTTAAATGTAGGTGGTATGTCACTCCCCAAATCCGTGGGCATGACCGACACTCAACCAGGTATCCCCAGTCGAGTGGACCTGGGTGCCTTTCCTATTTCCCACGCGTTACCCCACATTATTCAATAATAGTTAACAAAAAGATACCAAATTTCAATTAAAAGAACGTATGATTTCTCTTTTATAACCACACATTATGATTAACATGGGACACCTTTTACAGAACATATATTTGATTAGCAAGGAACGTGGCACACAAGTTTACAGCGCCCAAACATACACTTTTATACATAAGTCCCGACCCACATACCACTGTCTACGGAGCCTCTACGAGAATGATAGTACAACACTTGCCGGTGACAAGGCCCCGACTATACCTTTACCAAAAGATACAAACTCCAAAATACAACAACAGGAGTGGCGTAGGCCACACATGGCCCCAGAAGAAAAGGGGCTCACCAAACACGAATACGACCGATATAGAGGAGGAGGAGGAGGAGCTACGAATAGTGGACTGGAGTGCCTGCCACGGATCCACCTACAATCATAACACGAGTGTAGCGCCCCCGGCAAAGGGATGTCAATACACTTGAATTGTACTGACATGTATGAACTAACTCTGTCCCAAGTAAACTCGAGCCAAATTACATGAACAAGTATAGAACTGAACAACAATAGTACAAGTACAACCAGGAAGCAACAACCAGACATTTCACAACAATTATTCACGTAGTCATACAAAGGGGCAATCAGTGCCCCACAAGTTACAAACACTCATGCTGTCTCCTTTCACATTTTCACATTTATCATTTCATGATTCATATTCATATCAATAGTGATATTGGATCACATTTCCACCCTAATTGCCTCATCTACCCTTATTACCTCGGCCACCTTTATCACCCCAACCCACAACTTATTTCACCGTGTTGCGGCGTGCAACCCGACCCCGCATGACAGTTTTCAATTCACAACAACAAACAACACAACAACAAGTACAAGAAATCAACCATGGCACTTTGTTATAATAATTCCACAACAAGGGTATTAACATCCCACAACTAGCAACAACAATTTTCCTCATGTTCATCAAAGTTGATTCACAATTTAGATCATCACATCAATTTTTCACAACTAACCACACACATTATTCCACAATATTTCCGTTTCAAGTGTTCCACATTGTTTCCATTTCCATTATTCCACATTGTTTCCGTTTCCGTTGTTCCAATTACAAGTTCGGCAACATTCACCACAAGGTACTACCACACAATTTGTACAACACAAAAGCTTCACAATGATTTTCACATGAATATCAACTATCAACAATTTCACAACTAGCATAGGCGATTTCACGAGGATCACAGTTAGCCATACATACCTGGAATTGAATATCCTCTTTAACCTCTACTCCAATTCATCAAGCAATCAAGAAGGATCAATCTAGTTCATGATTAATACATAGACCTTTAGAATAGGAATTCACAATTTACTACACAGTTTCCTTTTACAAGATTTTTGGATTTTGAAGACATGCATGTGGATTTTCTAACAAGAATTTTCAAAATCAAATTATGAAACTCCCTCCCCAAACCCGAGTTCAAAAATTAGGGAAAAAATGGTTAGGGATTTTACCTTGAAATCAAAGGGGAAGGCAAATGTTCAAGATTTTCCGGGCTTTGATGATTTTTGAAAGATCAATTGATGAAGAAATAGCTTTCTCTCTCTAGAACCCTCTCTTTCTCTCTCTTATTTTGTTCAGAAAATGGGGTAAAAATGAGAGATGATGTGTTTTATTAAAAGAGGGGTCGAGCTTAGAATTTTAGAAAATAACTGAGCGAACACGATCTGCGACGCCTATCTGTGATCGCAGAACTGACATGCGATCCACAGAATGGACCGCAGAAATGGCTCAAGTTTCAAATCTCTCGGGTTGGGAATGCAGTGACTATGCGGTCCGCATTTGCGTTCTGCGGTCGCAGAATGCACCGTAAAACTGACCTTTGAATTTATTCATGGACAATATGCGATCACTCTGCAGTCCGCATATTGATTATGCGATCGCATATTTGATCGTATTTTCAACATCAAAATTTAGTTGCTCTTTGATTCATTCTGCGGTTGGAATGCGGTCCGCATAGCTGATCCGCGATCGCATTCTGGACCGCATTTTAACACTTTTCTGGAAAATTTAATTCTTTCAATTTTTAATGTCTTAAATCACTACCAAGGGGTCCGAACCAGAGTAGATATGAAGAACTCTACACATTCATAGCAGATAATCAGAGTAGACACCACAGTTTACTAAGTTCTGAGACAAAATTATTTACGGGACCTTACAATCTTCCCCGCTTAAGATCATTCGTCCTCGCATGAGAACATTGGAAATCAACAAGTTGGAAAACATGATGTGCAAGTTTCTACACCTTTTATTAACTTTCAAGTTTGTTTTAGAAAAATTTCGGCAGAGTTTCCTTTGTAATATGGACATAACCACCTGTAAGAGAATCCCCAAAATACGTTCCTAAGAACCATTACACAACTTGCTACCTTTACAACAGTTATAAAATGCAAAATTCTCATACTTGCACATATTCAACCCCTCGACACACTTCTAGCCATTTTGGCACACTACATGGAATCAAATTAAGCATTAATTATTTGCACTATCCACACCGTTTACCTGACGTATAAGTACGATACAGTTATTTATCTCAATACAAATCCTCCATGAAAAAACTAATCATTATACAATTAGAACACTTTGATACTCTCTATCCATGCAAAATTAATCATTGCTTCTTACATCACCTTATCAAGAGAGCACAGAACCTTCATTACCAAAAAAGGACTGCACATTGTTCAAATAATCACACCACATAAATTTTGTTAGCACAACTTGGAGAACTACCATAATAAGGCACTTGGAAAGAGAAGGGATGACTCTTACACCTAATGGAACACAACACTAGCTTCTCTAAGGACAAGATTCGCACGATCATTCCTAGCTTATTCAAATAGATGGGGGTAGTTCGTCTTCATCTCATCTTCTGCTTCCCATGTGTCTTCCTCGACTTGTTGGTTTCGCCACAACACTTTGACTGAAGCATCTCCTTGTTCCGCAATTTTCGGACTTGCCTATCCAAAATAGCAACCGGAATCTCTTCATACGACAAATCTTCTGTAACCTTGATGTCTTCAACTGGCACATTCTTAGACGGATCACCCACAACTTTCCTTAACATGGATACATGGAACACCAGGTGCACTAGGGACATTTCAGGGGGCAATTCTAACCTATACGCAACTTGACCGATCCTTCGAAGGACTTGATAAGGCCCGACGTACCTAGGACTTAGTTTTTCTCTCTTCCCAAAGCGCATGACTCCTTTTATAGGGGACACCCTCAAGAATACCAAATCTCTTTCTTGAAACTTTAAATCTCTCCGACGCACATCTGCATAAGATTTCTGGCGACTCTGAGCAGTCTTCATCCTTTCCTGAATGACTCTTACCTTATCCATGGCATGATGCACGAGATCTGGCCCTACTAGTTCTGCTTCACCAACTTCGAACCACCCAATCGGGGACCTACACCTTCTTCCGTACAATGCTTCAAACGGGGCCATCTGGATGCTAGCATGGAAGTTGTTGCTATAAGCAAACTCTATAAGAGGCAGGTGATCATCCCAATTACCCTTGAAATCCAAGACATATGCCCGCAACATATCCTCGAGCGTTTGAATAGTACGATCTGCCTAGCCATCGGTCCACAGATGAAAAGTTATGCTAAGATTAACTTGAGTACCCAAACCTTGCTGAAATTTCCTCCAGCAGTTAGCTGTAAACTGAGCTCCTCGATCCGAAATGATAGAAAGTGGCGTACTATGAAGCCTCACTATATCCTTGATATACAATCGAGCATATTGTTCCGCAGTATCGGTGGACTTGACTGGAATAAGTGAGTTGATTTTGTGAGCCTATCCACAATTACCCAAATTGAGTCGAACTTGTGCTGAGTACGAGGTAGTCCTGTCACGAAGTCCATATTGATCATTTCCCATTTCCACATTGGTATTTCTATAAGCTGAGTCGACCCTTCCGGTCGCTGATGCTCGGCCTTCACTTGCTGGCAATTCGTACACTTAGAGTCGAAGTCTGCTACACTCTTCTTCATACCACTCCACCAATAGGTATCCTTGAGATCGTGATACATCTTCGTAGAGCCCGGGTGCACTGAATACCTGGAATGATGAGCCTCTTCCAATATTCTCTCCCGAAGATTACCCACGTATGGGACACACATCCTGTCAGGCACCGTAGCACATCATCAACACTGCCGAGTGAAAATTCAAATATTTTGTTGCTTAGAACTCCCTCCTTCAACTGTGCCAATATTGTATCAACAAACTGCTTTTCATTAACCTCTGCCACGAGTGACGATTCTACTGTATTATGCACCATAAGTTCCTCCTCATTCGGGGCCGAGATACAAACCCCAAGGCTGGCCAACTGATTTATCTCTCGAGCTAGGAGCCTCTGATCATCCCTCAAGTGAGCCAAACTACCCATGGATTTACTACCGAGGGCGTCGGCCACCACGTTCGCTTTCCCTGGATGGTACAAGATGTCCATATCATAATCCTTAAGCAATTCGAGCCACCGTCGTTGCCTCAAATATAGCTCCTTCTGCTTGAACAAATACTGAAGACTCTTGTGATCTGAAAACACATTTACATGAACCCCATAAAGATAATGCCGCCATATTTTTAAGACTCTTGGATTTTGAAGACATGCATGTGGATTTTCTAACAAGAATTTTCAAAATCAAAGTACGAACCTCCCTCCCCAAACCTGAGTTCGAAAATTAGGGGAAAAGGGTTAGGGATTTTACCTTGAAATCAATGGGGAAGGCAAATGCTCAAGATTTTCCGGGCTTTGACGATTTTTGAAAGATCAATTGATGAAGAAATAGCTTTCTCACTCTAGAACCCTCTCTTCCTCTCTCTTATTTTGTTCAGAAAAATGGGTTAAAAATGAGAGATGGGGTGTTTTGTTAAAAGAGGGGTCAGGCTTAGAATTTTAGAAAATAACTGAGCGAACACGATCTGCGATGCCTATCTGCGATCGCAGAACTGGCATGCGGTCCACAGAATGGACCGCAGAAATGGCTCAAGTTTCAAACCTCTCGTGTTAGGAATGCGGTGATTATGTGGTCCGCATTTACGTTCTACGGTCGCAGAATGCACCGCAGAACTGACCTTTGAATTTCTTCAGGGACAATATGCGATCACTCTGTGGTCCGCACATTGATTATGCGATGCATATTGGACCGCATTTTCAACATCAAAATTTGGTTGCTCTCTGGTTCATTCTGCGGTAGGAATGCGGATAGCTGATCTGCGACCACATTCTGGACCGCATTTTGACATTTTTCTGGAAAAGTTTATTCTTTCAATTTTTAAAGGCTTAAATCACTACCAAGGGTCCGAACCAGAGTAGAGATGAAGAACTCTACACATTCTTAACACATAATCAGAGTAGACACCACGGTTCTGAGACAAAATTATGTACGGGACCTTACATGGTACCATCAACTGAATATTTACATACGGTTAACGATGGTGGAAGGAATTATACTGTCCGCCTGTTAGACAGAAAATGTGTTTGTGGAAGGTTCCAAATTGATGAATTTCCATGGCCACATGCTTGGGATGTATTGAAGACCAAGTTTCTAATGCCGGAAGAATATTGCTCTAACTATTACAAACCAAGTACAATTGTAATGACATACGATGTGCCAGTGTACCCTCTATCGGACAAAAATGACTGGAATATACCAGAACATGTTGCAGAGGAGGTTGTACTACCACCTAAATGGAAAAGACCTCCTGGAAGGCCAAAGAAGAAGCGCGATAAAACTATAAGAAAATTCTGCAGCCGAAAAATCAACATTCATGTACCATATGTGGGCAGGGGGGGACATAAAAAGCGAACGTGTAGAAATGCTCCACGTAATAATTATTTTTATTCTGACATGTATTTGTGGTTCAACGATTTATCAGTACTTATGATGACATTATCAGCTATAATAAATTCTCTTTGTCAAGTAAGATATTTTGAAATGACTTTCATTAATATTTTCTGAGTACTTGTAGTTGAAGTATTTTTATACATATAAATATATATGAAATATGTAGTTGAGTGTAGTTGATTATATTTGAATACAATTGAATACAACTGTATATTAAAAAATAAAACTGTATTTTTAAAAAATACAGTTGGGTCAGCAGCACTTTTTGTAAATTTAATACACAAAAATACAACTGAATACATCTGAATAATATACTTAAATACAACTATCTAATATTGAATAATACACTTAAATACAACTGAGTATATCTGAATATATATGACCAAGTGCAACCTGCTTAATACATCTGAAATTGTGTTCTTTAATATGTATTATCTGAACTTGAAAGATGTATCTGAATGGATGCAGCTGAATACAACTGGAATAAAAAAAATACAGCTGTATTATTTTAGATAACCTACCATAAGCTGAATACAATTAAATACAACTGAATACTAAAAAAAACTGTATTTTTAAAAAATAATACAAGTCAGCCACACTTTTTGTAAATTGAATACACAAAAATACAACTGAATACATCTGAATAATACATTTAAATACAACTAGCTAATAATGAATAATACACTTAAATACAACTGAGTACATCTGAATATATATGACCAAGTGCAACCTGCTTAATACATCTGAAGTTGTATTCTTTAATATGTATTTTCTGAACTTGAAAGATGTATCTAAATGGATGCAGTTGAATACAATTGAATACAACTGGAATAAAAAAAATACAGCTGTATTATTTTAGATAACCTACCACAAGATCAATTGAATACAACTGTATACTAATAAATAAAATTGTATTTTTAAAAAATAAAGTTGGGTCAGCAGCACTTTTTGTTAATTTAATACACAAAAATACAACTGAATACATCTGAATAATATACTTAAATACAACTATCTAATATTGAATAATATACTTAAATACAACTAAGTACATCTGAATATATATGACCAAGTGCAACCTGCTTAATACATCTGAAGTTGTGTTCTTTAATATGTATTATCTGACCTTGAAAGATGTATCTGAATGGATGCAGCTGAATACAACTGGAATAAAAAAAATACAGCTGTATTATTTTAGATAACCTACCATAAGCTGAATACAATTGAATACAATTGAATACTAAAAAAACTATATTTTTTAAAAAATAATGCAGGTCAGCTGCACTTTTTGTAAATTTAATACACAAAAATACAACTGAATACATCTGAATAATACACTTAAATACAACTAGCTAATACAAAATAATACAATTAAGTACAACTGAGTACATCTGAATATATATGACCAAGTGCAACCTGCTTAATACATCTGAAGTTGTGTTCTTTAATATGTATTATCTGAACTTGAAAGATGTATCCAAATGGATATAGCTGAATACAATTGAATACAACAGGAATGAAAAAAATACAGCTGAATAAGCAAGAATACTTATGAACAAACCAATGAAAATGTCATTGAAAAGTTGCAATTGTCATACACGAACACTGTTTCTATAAGTGACAATGTTTTCAAGCTAAGTAGAATCTAAACCCAAAAATACTCAAAACAGTATCCTTCTTGAAACTACAGTCCAAAACTAAAATAACCTAAATCTATTCTAAAACTATCTGCATCTTTGCCTCCGACTCAGTGATTTGCCTAGCAATCTTTGAAGGTGCTTCATTCTCGCTTATGGCATCAACGTCTATCTTGTGCATAGCATAGTACCAGAGCAGAGCACCATATCTTAGACGGAGTAGAGTGGAATCAAATGTTGTTTTTGGAATCTCTCCAATAGTGCTCAGAAATTCTGCGTATGCTGCAACATGCACTCCACAATCCCTAAAAAGTAATTGATTGAAACAATTAAAAATAATTTATTCAATTAGATTTGTATACAACATACAAGAATGGTTATTGCATACTTACATGCTTCCCGCTTTCTGTTGAGGTAGATCTGAAATGAAACAAACTTCAAAGGGATCGTTATGTGACTTGTCAGTATATGCAAGCAGACCAATATATGCCTTGACTATCTCAGTAAAAGCCTTTGATTGATAGATAAAGAGGTAGAAGCTTAGCTAGCTTATCAATCTCAGAAGTAGGCATCATGACCTACAGATCTGTACGAGTCATACACTTTGATACATCTCTCCTTGAACATGACAACAGCCAATACCTAGTGTAGTTTGTCCTTCAAGTTGAATGGTATCAAGACATTATCCACAGTACGCCAAGGTACATTAGCATGCAATTTGTAGCCCCTGATATACTCACATACCACGTCCTCTTGTTTGGCTACATTAGCATCACTATCTGTATCTTCATACCTGTCGTATATTTCAACTATTTTTGTCTTGAATATACAATCAATAATTGTAGACTTGAAGTCCATATGTTGATTGTACTTTCCCTTCTTTATCAAATAGTAGAATATTACATCCATATGCTATACACAAAAAAGGTTAGTAGATAATGTGAGTTTAATTGTTGAATTAAGAAATAATATAACTGAATATAGAGAAATACATGTCTACTATAGATGAATACAGATGTTTAGACATGCTACTGAATTTAGAAGTTGAATAAAGCTTATGATAAATGCAATAGAATTCAGTTGACTGAAGCAATTGAATTCAACTGAAAATGTATATACTATAGATAAATACAGATGTTTAATAAAGCGAATACAAATGCATACGGAGATTAGCTGAATACACATGAATACATGTGTTTAATAAGTCTGTATGCAAATGCCCTTGATTACAAAAGAATTCAGGGGATTAAAACAGTTTAATTTAATTAAAAATACATGAATATAGATGAATACATATGTTGAATAATACTGAATATAACAATTGAATACAACTGATGCTAAGTGGTTAATACAGTTCAATGCAACTGACCATATATGAATACAATTGAATACACCACAATATAACTGAATACAACTGAGTAAAACAACAGAATATAGTTGAATGAAACAGCATGTTGTTATTCATAGAAAATTTAGTCAGTTTGGGGAAAAACTTACATTGGCATCCCATAGCTTCCCGTCAATTGATAGATTGTAAAACAACTTTTGGAATTAACTTGATCAACTCCAAAATCCAATGGTATGTGAAGTACTGACTTGTTCTTCTTGTAATGGTCTTCCAATTTACTTTTGCAAGTAATATATAAAAATTATTATACATTTTAAAATTTACGATAAGGTAATAAAATGAAAAAACTCACTTCTGATCATGTCTAGATAGCATACCATCACGAACCCATTTGTCATATTCTTGAATTATTAACGTAGGATGTGGCCCCATTATTGTATCATCCTAAAAGGGGTGGTCAACTTTACAGAGGTACCTGTTGTACATTGGATTCGTGATTAGGGACTATTAAATGACAAAACCATGATGAATGTTGAATCTTAAGTTTGAAAAATAACTTACATCCTGAGTCGAAGTTAGACTCATAAGGCGAAGAGTTCCATCTACTTGGTCGCCGATTCCTGAGATTGAATTGGTGTGGCTTCAGCTTTTTTGCATTGGAGTGAATCACAATTCTAGTTTCTCGAATTTGACTGGGAACAAACTTGTCATCCAGTTCAAATCGAGATACATAGAATTCTGTAGATACACCCTCTTGAACTGTAGATGGTATGTTGGATGGTACCTCTGATGTAGTTTTCTGGTAGTTATATGTATCATTATTAGTGTAGTATGTTAATGTTAGAATGCCTTTAAATACATATAATTAGCTAGAATATATTACAAAAATTGAAGATTTAACAAATTAGAATACATATACATACACGTGAAATACATTAAATACATAAGTTAATTGCCTTTACATATTAAGGTTAACATAAATATGAATACATGTAAATACATATGCTTAATATGTTAAGATTTTACAAATCAGAATACATATACATACAGCTGGAAAACAGTTAAATACAACAATTAATTACATTTACATATACAGATTAAGACAGATATGAATACAGCTAAATACAGATGCTCAATATGTTAAGAATTACAAATCAGAATACCCCAACATATAACTGGAAAAATTTTAAATACAGTAGTTATATATATATATATATATATATATATATATATATATATATATATATATATATATATATATATATATATATATATATATATCAACACATATATGAATACAGCTAAATACATGTGCTCAATATGTTAAGAATTACAAATCAAAATACCTCTACATACAGTTGAAAAATATTTAAATACAACAGTTAAATGCATTTACATATACAGATTAACACAGATATGAATACAACTAAATATAGGTAGGTTACAAATCAAAATACCTCTACATAAGTTAATTGCATTTACATAATAATGTTAGCCAAGATATGAATACATGTAAATACATATGCTCAATATAGGTAAATACAGATGCTCATTATGTTAAGAATGAATTTACATATGAAGGTTAACAGAGTGTATATGAATAAAGGTAAATACATATGCTTAATATGTTAAGAATGTTAAACCTCAACATTATCTCCGACATCTGTGTCAATGACATCATCATGTCTCCCTATGGGTTCAGTTTGCTTATTTTGTTGAAGTTGGTTTGAAAGCTTCTTGAAGTTATCATTGATCAATGTTCGTAGAGAATTGAACTCTCCCACAACATTAAGAATACAAAAATAGTTAGAGCATTGCGCCAAAAATATATGAATGCTAAGCATTAAACTGTAATATTTAATCTGTGGTAAAATACTCACGTATTCTTTGAATGAATATAGGTCTTTCCTAAAAGAAGATACTTCATCATTTTGGCCTTCTGGCATCTGATTGTCATGCAAAACTTTATGTCCAATTTCGGAAACACAAACAGGAGGAATGTTGGGCTGATATTCTGTTTCATTATGGTGCCTTTCATGTTCCTTGCTCTTTTTATTGGGTGGTGATGAAGATGGACTAACAATTGCAACATGTTTCTTCTTACGTGGAAGATCGGATGTCGGAGAAAATCCATCCGAATCCTCTCCTGATTTGTCTGAATGAGCTGGAGTAGGTCTGCTCTCAACATCGGCAGCTACAGGAGGAATCTGAATAACAGCAAACTCTATATCGCTTGGACTGATGTCCTTGAAAACAATCTAAAAAAAGAAATATAACAAAAGACAAACTAAAAACTTCTAGATACAGATATTGAATACAAAACAATATTTATATTGAAGATAAGGCAGAGTTGATGATTTGAAATTAATATGCATATGTATGAAGAATTAATAATGAAGACTACAACAATTGTATATTGATGTATGCATATGAATAATATTATATGCAGTAGATGTATTCAACTGTATGAAGAATCTGTATGGATTTGTATACAAGTTTATGCAGCTGATTATTAGTCCATATGCATTTTTGTACATGTATATTGAATCAAACCTGCAAGTATACATCTGTATGCATCAATATCTGTATGTAGCTGATTATACAAGTATTTCCATCTGTATGTATATGTATATAAATGTATTTTGCAAGTGAATGCAAAAACTACAGCAGGTATTGGAGTATCAACAATGTATATAAATGCAACTGCATACTTCTATATGCAAACATATGCCTATTAATTATTAATAAAATCCAAAATAGGAGTGATACAATTTGTATATTACCATGTTTCCGATGTCATTGAACATGCCGTTCATCAGATAAGAAAAGGTTGGCTGATTTCCGGTGGTTCTCCAATTGAGTATTCTAGGGACCACGTCATCAGCTCGGAGTGCAATTTTAAAATCAACAAAAGAACAAAACTTATAAAACTACATTTGCATAGCTAGGGGCATCCCAGCTATCCTGTAATACTTCTTCACAGCATCCATCTTCTTGCTAATCGATTTTGTCAGCATCTCAAATGCTTTTAAACCCCAATGGTATTCAGAATAACACCCACTATCTACTAAGTTAAAATGTAGCCTTTTATAGTTGTACTATTCTTCTCGGATGAAAATATAAAGGTGTGTATGAAATACAACAAAGATATCTTCAAGGCATCACCAACATTGTCGGGACCCCATGTCTTGCCATCGAAGTATTTCATCAAATATTTCTTCTTGACAAGATTAGCACCCCAAAGTAAGCCTCAATAATTCGGTTAGGAAGCGTCTCACTAAAATCAAAATCTTCATCATTACCAACACATTCGAGGCCAGTCACAAGTGCAAACTCCCTTAACGTGAAATGTAATTCAGTACTATTGACGTGTACTGCAAATACATTGTTAGGAGTGCCTTCTAACTGGAGATCCATGAAACATCTGAAGAGTTGTAGTTGAACTTCACATCGCTTCATTTGAAGAAATGAGCCAAAGCATGTATTGCAAAATTGTTGGTACTGAACAGGAGTAAGGTTCTCTTTTAGTTGGGAGACTATATCAGTGTTAGTATAAACACTAATATGTGGTGCAAATTTTAGCTGGTGTTTCACAAACAAATTAATTACCTGTAATTAACAATAATAAGTACACGTTAATAGAGTTGAATACATTGCATATTTCATATTAAATCAGTTATTGAATACATATCAATACAACTATAAACACTTACAGAAGACTAAATACAGTTACAAGGCTAAATACATATTAAAAAACTAGATACTACACACATGACATAAAAAATAAGTAAAATGAATACATATGAATACATTTGAAAACTTACTGGAAGATTGAACAGTTGCAAACAAAAATAACCAAAGTCGAATACACATGAATACATATGAATATAAGTAAAACTGATATTTGAATTTGAAAAGTTGAAAACTACCAAAAACTAGATACCACACACATGACATAAAAAAATAAGTAAGATGAATACATATGAATACAACTAAAACTGATATTAAATTTGAATAGCTGGAAACTAAAGCTGAATACACATGAATATATATGAATACAAGTAGAACTGATATTGCATTTGAAGAGTTGGAAAACTAAAGCTGAATACACATGAATACATATGAAAACAAGTAAAACTGATATTAAATTTGAAAAGTTGGAAACTACCAAAATACGGAAGAATACATATACATACTTAAACAAAAATAGAATACAATATACCAAATAGTACAAAAATACAACCGGATACATATGAATACAACATCATACATGCAAAAATGATTGAATAATTTAGAACACATATAAGTTTCTTTGAATGCATATTGATACAGATAGCAATTACCTTTTGGTGTCGTGTATCATTCATAGGTTTTTTCCTCTTTGAATCAACTGGAATTTTTGCTTCAACTGGAATTTTTGTTTCTTTTGAAGATTTCTCAACTTGGACTTCTTTCAACTTGTCATTGCGTAATTTTGTTCTTCTCTCAGCAACTGGAGATGCTGATAAACCTGCAAAATCCGACTGCGCTTGAGTTATTTGCAACGAGAAAGAGGACCCATAAAAATTGAGAATTATGGTGGGTATACCTCTAATCACTCTGTTGTGTGGCATTGAATCCGCCATTGGAGAGAAAAATCAAAACTTCATGGTGAGCAAACAATACCAATGGTTATTGTTTCAGAAATTTATGAAAAAATTGATATAAAAATTGAAGAACAAAAAAATAGAATCAAAATCGAAGAACACAAAAATGGTATCAAAATAGAAGAGCAAAACTTACTAGTCGTATGGGCGCAATTCGCGTATAGCGTTTGGGCGCAATTCCAGTGATTTCGTAGTGATTCTAGTGAATTTGGGTGTGACAATAGTTAAGAACGTGGTTATATGGGAAAAGAGAGTAAACTGTATGCAAAAGAGAGAGAACGTGTATACAGGAGTTATACATGATTATGTGAGAGAAAATACCAAAAAGGAAAAAAAATATTATTTAGCATATATAGTGCCTGAAATGTAGGATATAACTATAATTAGAATTTTTGCTATAAAAAATAAAATGTACTTATACAATATAATGTTTTAAAATGACATTTATTTAATATAAATAGAATATTAAAGTTTTCTATAGGGTGTAAGATTTCCTTTTATATATTCACCAAAAACTGAAGGAGGCAAATTAGTCATCTACTGAGTAGAATTTCAATACCCAATTTATCAAATACTAATAATGTTTATGAATCGTACAATCAATCTTTCTTGTTTTTTCTCTGGAACGTTATCTTTTTCTTTCGATAAAAAAAGAAATTAAAAATATTTTGACCTTTATTGATCATATGATTGTTAACTTATTTCATTTTGTAGTCATCTTCAAATATTTATCTTAGACAAAAGAAAGAAAAAATCATATTGATCGGTATGAAATACACATGTTCAGAAACTAGTATTTATAAAAGCATAATACAAGAGATATTCGTAGGATTATTTTCTTTTATGTAAAAATCCTAATAATGTGAAAAAAGAAACATCGAGCACCTTTCAACAAAAAGCCAAAATGATTTTGTGCATTAAATTGCGTGCTGGTCAACTCAATGCCGTGAGGAAGAGGAAACTGTCTATTTTCTCTATCAAAATCAAAAGCAGAGGCTAACAACCCTTCTTTCCATCACCATATACCGCACCATCAATGCTCAATCTCTCATCCTTCCCCATTTCCATAGGAAAAGGGTAAAAGCGTGTTTATCGAACATTCACCAAAATAACATTATCATCTTTAATTTCATCCCCCCCTAAATCTCTTTTTCAAAGAGGTTTTTTGGGTTTGGATGTTTACTGATAAACCATATTTCAAAATTTTCAATCACTGTTCAGTTTGTTGATTCACTGAAGGGCTCTACCTATTCATATTTCTTCTATTATTCATGGTACTCTCTCTCGCTTTCTGTATTCATAGTATTTGCGGGTCGCTATATATACATATTAATTCTCCTTCTGATTTAGATATTTAGATATTGTCCGAGATAAATGTAAGCTGTAATTTTCTTTTCTAATGCATTGACCTAGTGGTCAATGAAGTGAATGTAAAACCATGAAGTTTCTGTTCCAGCAAAGGTAAAAAATGTTGAGTGATTTTTTCATCGGCTTAAGTTTTGGTGTGTAGAATTATCGCATACCTGTGTTGGCAGAAAGTAGTAGTACAGATAGATAGCGGTTGGTAAGAGGAGTAGTAAGTAGTCCTTGGAATAGTAGAGGTGCCCTAAGCTGGCCCGGACTCACAAAAAATGTTAAAAATTTTTGTTGTGAAAAATTACTGTCTTAGCAAAAAGAGGTTAGATTATGGAACGGAGGGGTATATCGGGACTTATGATGTTAGTTTTCTCTCTATGTGTTTGAGTTATGTTTATCTTACTTTTCTTAAAGCAAATGTTCATTCTCTGTGTAAACTAAGATTAACAGTTCTGAAAGTGAATCTAAGAGTATTTTCCCATAGAGCCATGAACTTTAGCTTTATAGTGAATGAGTGGTTCAATTCCCATGAAGATAAATAGGTTGTTCTGTTAGTGGAGGACATAGTTCAATAGTATCAACTGCTTAAAACAATCTTACTTTTTCTTTTTTGTACGGTTATGTGGGAGATGCAATTGGCTGGCAAGATCTCTCTTCACTTTTTGGCTTTTTGTCTTCGTTTCAAAAAGCCACCAACCATGCAATTGGCCATTGGGTCCACTTAATTTGTACATAAACTGTGTTTTTGTTGCATGGGTGCCTGAGTTGTTAAAAAATAATGGTAATAAATAATTGCAAGGCCCAAAATGACTTCTTCTTACATTCTTTTTCCTGGAGAAATTTACTAATGTCAAATAATTAAGTTAATAAATTATTTTTTCCTAGCTTTATTGTAAGTTTTTCTATTTTATTTGATTTGTAATCTTGAAACAACTAAAGGAAGTGCCAACTTAAGTTGAAAGTTGTTCCTAATCAAGTTCTATTATAGCCTTCCTCAGAAATAGGTAGGTGGGATTATATTCATGTTTGACATTGAAACTAGAGATGCAAATAGATGGAATATGATAAATGTATTACTGGATATCTTTTTTTGATAATAGCCATGTGAAGATGTTCTTTAGGTAAAGTAAAACAAAACAAAATTCGTTTTGAGCAGTCAAGGTTGAAGTTATAGCTGACCTAATTAAAAGTGCATTTTATTTTGTTGCTTCTTGGAGGAATAGACTTGTACTCTACATTAAATTATTACTGCACAAGTTTTTCTTTAAGGTCTTTATCTTTTTATACTATTTTATTCTTATTCTAATTTTCTTCAGTTCCCTTGTCAACTTTGGTCTCCTCTGGTTTATTTATAGTTTTGTTGGGGCAATATTCAGACAGTGATCTGGATCATTACTTATGTAAAAATTTAGCAAAAGAACTATCTGGACGGTTTTCATGATTGAATGAATTTTTTTCCAACTCTTTTCATCATTAAGGTTTTTTTTTTCTCCTGATATTTGAATGGTTGTATTTTCTCATTGCTAGCCATATTCTACTTTATTTCATAGTTTGACATCATACTTATATTTTAAGTATGTAGCATCACTTGTTTCATGCTATTTGTAAGCTTCCAAGGATGGAGTAGTTGGCTATGAGACATTTATTTATGCAACCAGTTGCATCATTATGAATGTCACCTTAACAACTTGACAGTTTATAAAAGATTTTTCTTCTTCAATAGAGAATGAAGTTCCAGTGAAGAACGATCATGGATTGTGAGAATAAGGATTCTGATCTCAGAAAAATTGGATCATCTCGCACAAGCAGTGCCACTTCTTCTCTCAGGAGGCGTTCTTTGAGTTTGTCGTTTTCTCTTCCCAAGAGGCTGAATGATGATGATGATGAAGAAAGCGAATCTGTATCAGAAGCAGGAGATATCGGGGATCGAGAGCTTCAAAGCAATAGATACAGTGGGAGTGGTAGGCTGAGATTAATTGGTGAAAATGCACCAGAACATGGAGTGGTTGTACCCATTTCAGTGGAATGGTCTCATGATCCCAATGCTATGAGTAGTGTTGCTCCAGTATCCTCATCGAAATTGATCTTACAAACCGAGCATAAAAAGAATGTGAGTATCAATTGGCCATTTTTCACATTTTATAATTGTTGCTTATATTTGATGTAGATATTCCAATCTACTGTACAATAGTATATCTCCAGTAGATTTGTTCTTACAAACAGTAATCTCCATGCAGGAAGAAAAAACAGAGGTGCCATGGGTTTTGGAGTATGCTTCATGCCTCTTGTTCCTAGCTGTATTTGGAATACTGGGGGTAACGTACAATATCTTTTATTTTGAGTCCACTAAAAGAATTACTGGTCATCTATTGCTTTACTTGGCATATCACATTTCGTTGCTTTCCAAATTGAAAGGGAAGTATGGTACTTTGTGAATGTCCTGTGATTCTTCTTTTGTTTCATCTGCATTTAAACTTCAGCGCTATATTTGATTGTTTCTTACTGCTCTTGGGACTAATTTCAAATTGGTTAATTTCCTATGCTTTTGCAGTGTCATCCTGTTATTTGGATTCATTAGTAAATTGTTGTCCTGAAAGCGTCTTCTATGTGTGGTTTGTTCGATTGGCATTTTTAATTGAAGTTCTTTCATGTATTGACTTTTATGACAACAAAATCTGTATTTTCAAAATGGAGGTATGATTATTGATTTTGGAAGGTATGATTGATGGTTTTCACATGCTTTTGTTTGTTGAAAATGCATTTATTTCTCATCGGCTGATATCTTGTCTGAAGATACTTTCATTGTTGGGATCTGGTTTTTGGACAAGTTAGTGTTGATTTATCTAAGAATGACCTATTCATATCTGCATATCTTTAAGCTTGAGGCATTTGAAGTGTGTAAACTTTTTGCTTTGGTTTAAACAGTAGGATTATTGTTCCTTAGTACTTTGCTTTGCCTTTTGCAAGAACTCGAAGCAACGAGTTTACACAAGGAAAGATAGGGACGATTCAGTACATAACAAAGCTCTTGAGCCTATAGCTATCAAATGTCAGCAAGAGCTGTAGGATTGTCATATTTTTTGATGATTGGCTTGTTAGGAAGTCCATATGGACCTCTTGTTATGTTTGCTTTCTGTATGATGACATCTTTGTGTTGCTTGGAATGCTAGAATCAGCTTGTGCAGTTTTAGAAAATTGCAAAATAGCACCAGATGGCAATACAAATTTACAGGGATCTGATTATGTAATTATCTGCAGGTTCTGTTGAGGTATGGTCTCCAAATACTGTTCGGGCCAAGAATAGTTGGTGCCACAAGTGACCACAGCTATATGTATCTGGACCTGCCTTCTAACATGGTATACCATTCTTTCTCTTCTTTTTTATGTACTTGTTTATGTGCTTTCTGCAGTAGGCAATACATATGGCTATCCAATCAATAAGATTTATAGGCTGTTTGGCCAAGCTTCTTTTTGGCCAAAAGTGTTTTTTTTTTGTCAAAAGCACTTTTGGCCAAAAATTAAGTTGTTTGGCCAAAATTTTGGAAGGAAAAAAAGTGCTTTTGAGGATAAACAGAAGCAGTTTTGGAGAAGCAGAAAAAAGTAGCTTCTCTCCAATTGCACTTTTTTGAGAAGCACTTTTGAGAAAAATACACTTAGAAGCAGTTTTTTAAAGCTTGGCCAAACACTAGTTGCTGCTCAGAAGTTCTTATCAAACTAATTATCCAAACACAAACTGTTTCTCACCAAAAGTTCTTTTGAGAAAAGCGCTTTTAAAAAAAAGCACTTTTCAAAATAAGCTTATTTTTGCGGCTTGACCAAATGGGCTATTAGTTAAAAGCACGAAAATTTATCCGTGTTGAAAGAGATGAAAAAATTGCACTTGCTGTAATGGAGCAATGCCAGATTGAATTTCCTGGTTCTCATGTTGGTCTTACTTCTCTTTAAGCTATGCGAAATTGCTATTGAAAGGAGTTGTGACCATAAGTTCATTTGTACAAGCGATAATTAATCTGTGTTGAAAGAGATGAAAAAACTGCACTTGATGCATTTGCTTTTAGCATAGTGATATCATCAAACAAATTCTACTCTGGAATAGAATGAAGCTTGATAAATCTGACACTTATTTTGGTAGCTTTTTATTCTTTGCAAAATATATTAGTAATTTTCATAGGACTGTTATCAAGCTGGCCGGATCACGTTTTCAGGGGAATCACCCCATTCTAAACTTTGATTTTATAAAACAAAGAAAAAACTGTACAAAAGGGGAGGAAAGGTTTGATGGCATGGGTGTCCTATGTGAGAAAGGACTCCTACCCTTTACATTATAGTGAAATGTGCTAGTATGCTGCATGAAATCTATACTATATGAAGGAGGACTATACTTTTGTATAAAATTTCATTAAAAGTACAGCCCTCCTTTTATACAATGCATAATAAGACATTGTGAAAGACATAGTTAGTACTATACTCGGTTCTTGTAGTTTTCATATGTAACTGAAATGTTTTGCTTGTTTAAACTTCCATACATCCTTGATCAGTAAGGTGATGAGCTCAAACCAGAACTAGTGATCTAGCCATTATCATGTTTCTCTTGTGACTCATTTGTCCTAATTGTATTTCGTCCCAATTTTCGTTGGCTGCTAAAGGTCGGTTCGTTCTTGATGGGTTGGTTTGGTGCGGTCTTTAAAGAGGACATTTCCAGATTTTCAACTTCACTGGCCATTGGATTGTCAACTGGTTTTCTAGGAAGCCTTACAACTTTTAGTGGATGGAACCAGAAAATGCTCGATCTTAGTGTTGAAGACCAGTGGGTTTTTGTAGTCCTTGGCTATCTCATAGGTATATATTGTTTTCATGAATAGATGTACAGTTGGTGTGACAACTACTCTTGTAGATATTTTTTCACTTTAATTAACTCCCCTATTAGAGGAACCACTGTTTCCTTCTTTTTAACTTATTGTTGTTGATATGCTATGAATTCTCGTAGGTTTATTTTTGGTTGCCTACTCATTCATATTTGGGGTTGAGACGGCCAAAGGTGTCCGTTGGCTCTACAGAAGAGCCACTATGAACTCATTCAACTCTTGCACCGACTACCATTGGAGAGTAGATAGCTACAAGCGACATGTACTAGTTATTCTCTTTCTGCTATTCATTCTATTTCTGCTTTGGGGTATGAGCATAGGACTGGAGGTAACTGAATTCAGCAGTGGCAGCACAAAAGCGCAGTTGTGGCTGGCATGCATAGTTGGTCCGTTTGGGGTGTGGATCAGGTGGTTCTTAGCACGACTAAATGGACGCGGTTTAGGAAAATCAGGCTTGCTCAAATGGTTACCTTTCGGGACTTTGATAGCCAATGTATTAGCAGCTTGTGTCATGGCAGTACTTGCCACCTTGAAGAAAGCAGTGAGTATAGCCAGCCTCTTGAAACATAGTATATATATGTATATATTAGGTTAATCGGCAGGTGTTAGGTTCAACATATTTTTCCTTATAGAATTAATATTGTTCTAATTTTGGTATAGGTTAAGACGCAGACGTGTGAAACTGTTGCTTCTGGCATTCAATTTGGGCTACTGGGTTGTCTAAGTACAGTTTCCACTTTCATTGCTGAATTTCATGCAATGAGAGAAAGTAAGTATCCATGGAGGGCATATGTGTACGCTTTGTCTACAATGCTTATGTCATTCATCTTGGGGACTCTTATATACTCCGTCTTTGTTTGGACTGAAAATTCCAATTAGAGCCAAGATCAAGTTAAGTCCTTATCAACGTAAGGATTCTCTGTTGATTTTTGATATGTCTGGGCTGTTACATGAGTCCTGGCTGTTGTTTCCCAAGAAACATGAAGAAATAAAATTAGGGGACAAGTACAGAATTGGGAAATGAAGAATCTCATTCTAAATATGTACAGCTGATTTCCCAAGTGCATAGTTTATGGATGTGAGTTTTGAAATCACATTAGCAATATGTTGTAATTTAGTTGTCTTACCATTAAAGGTCAATATTCAAACTCAAACTTAGCATAAATAATCACTCCTACTACTTATCCAAATTGCTTTTTGGTCTTTTCCTATATTTTTTTAATCACTTTTGTATTCAGAAGCGGAGTCCGGATTTGAACCTAATGGGTTCGGAATTCTAATTATTTTTAAGTTAATAATTTTTACGTGTTTAATGAATTTCATCTAACAAATTAAGGGTTTAAACCAAAGTTACTGGGTTCGACTGAACTCGTAATTCATCCTACCAAAATCTTCCTTTTCCCTCTTTTTTTTTTTTTATAATTTATTATTTCTACTTTTTCCAGAGGCTTTTTTGAGTTGCCTCGGCGAGGAACACCTCAAATTTAAAGTAAACATATATTAACCACAATTTCACTTAAAACAACTTTGCACCTTTTTATTTGTGGATAAAGTTTAGTTGTCATTTTTAAGGGTTAATATTTTGCAACTAAAGTTCCATATAGGGGCAGCATATACAGTTAGACTTATCTATAACAAATTCTTATATGATAATACTTTATGTTAAAAGTTATGCTTTTTCGAATCAATCAATTTCCAAATTATGTTATACATATGTTCTACAACAGTATTTCGTCATAATATTCAAAAAGTATTTAAAACATATGAATAGAAAATTTTGACTATATATTCAAATCAAAAATCACATCGCATGTGATTGAAAGACAACATTCACAGATCAAATTCCCGCCACCCTTTAATGAAAGGATATGGACATGAACTTTAGCTTTATTATAGTGAATGGTTCTATTTCCCATGAAATTGAAGGAGCTCGTTTTCAAGTTCATTTTATCTTCATAGGTTGTTCTCTTCATGGAAAATATACTACTAGTTCAGTAATTTCTCTGGTCCAAAATAAGTTATATTTTGACGTCTTTACACAGATTAAGAAATTTATCTTTTAGCATTAATTAGTAATGGAATTGATCATATTAATCTTTACTATCTCACATAAACACTCCTAACATATATTCCAACACTATTTACTCTAAGGATAATATAAGAAAAAAATAATTAATTCATTCTTGAAATTTAAAATAATTACTTATTTTGGACCATAAGAAAAAGGCCATACACTAATTTTGGACCGGAGGAAGTAGTAACTATCAAAACTTTAGAAGTACTTTTTAAATATTTAATTAAAGTTGGTCACGGTCGACGCCTGACAAGTGACAAGCGCGCTCTCTCTCTTTTTTAAAACTTTACGCCTTTTGTTGTCTTTCGTTAAAAAGTCGCCACTGATGCAAATGGCTATTGGGTCCACTTAATTTGGACTGGGGTGGTGTTTTCTTTTATTTATAAATATAAACAACTAAAAACCAAAATACGTGAAGGGTCCTTCTTTGAAAATAAATTAGTAACAAAATTAGTGAAGGATTGGAACTGACTTAGTTTGGAATTTTTTCCCTCGACAAAATAGTAGTACATGGATATTACCCTGTCAAAGTAATAACATATGATTAATTTCAATGACAAAGTTATAGATGTTATTATATAATTGATTTTATCTAGTTTTATTACAAATTGTAGCGGTATTCACTGTAATAAATGTGGAGATGGATTAATATGGTAAAAATAAGAACCACTAATAAAACGCAATAAAAGAATAAATGGATTTTTACCTATCTATGTCATATATGAAACCTTATTATAAAAAATATTCATAATTTATTATTTACCCGTGTAGTCCATATTTTTTCTACAAAATATATACCAATCCAATAATAGGTAAATTTTGCCATAAAAAGCGCGCTAAAAATAAGACACCAGATCTGCGTGTGATCCTATCACCATTAAATTCGAATTTTGAAACGGAAGGAAATCCCATTGCCGCGTAATTCTTTCCTTCTCCATATATTTTCCACCATTGATAGCCATTAAAAAGCTTGAAAGCTTTGAATTCAAATTTGGGTTTTCAAAAATCACTATTTGTTTGGATTAGGTGTTGTTGTAAATAATTCGGAATATGTTTAGGAGTTTATATCTCAATTTTGAGGGGTTTTGCTGAATATTAGACTTGATTTTTACTGAGTTTCAGATTGAAACTCGAAGAAGAAGAAGAAGAAGAAGAAGAAGAAGAAGAAGAAGAAGAAGAAGAAGACATATTTCCAGAAATTGTAGATAAATTGTAGTTAAATTGTAGAATTGTAGATATATTGTTGATAAATTATAGAAAATTTATAGATGAATTGTAGATTGGGAAGACTAAAACTTCTATAAATCTTCTATAATTATGTCGAAAATACCAATTATGCTACAATTGAAATGAGAATTTGGATATTAAAATTCAATGTATCTATTTTGTAGATATATTGTAGATAAATTGTAAATTATTTGTATTCTGATTTTAGATGCATTATTTTCTGTTTTCACAAATCCAAAACGACTAAAGCTTCTACAAAATCTTCTGCAAGATACACTCTACAATTTTTCTAATTTGACTACAGTTTGACTACAAAATATCCATAAATTCTGGAAATATGTCTTCTTCTACGACGAGTTTCAATCGACTGTGTTAACCAGTAACCTTCAACCACTGCCAAAAAAAAAGAGGTCAAAAAATTTCGAACTCTCTGCCATTATTATTTCCAGTGGGAATTCAAGCGATTCGATCAAAGAATTTAATATTTTCTTGTGAATCTGAAAATATGATATTCTTCGACGGTGGTTGGCAGTTGGGATGATCAACGAGAGGAAGCATATGAGCAATCTGAAAATATTATTTCCATTGAAGAATGTAATAATGCACTCAAAGAATTGGTAGATCTTCGCTTGCATTTTCTTAACTGTTTTCAGAATTCAAAATCCACCAATTACGCAACGTTTAGCGTAATGGCAGAGCTCAAATTTGATAGGTTTTGCCTGTCACATTGGCTAATTATAAAAAAATTGTTTGAATATTAGATACAGTCGTATAATTATGCCTAATATAAATGAACTCTTAATTATATCTATAGTATATAAATAATAATTTGATATGCTTAAATATAATAAATATAGACCTTAAACATTGAGGGTAATGGGTTTCATATATATATATATATATAGAGGTAAAAATCTCTTCTATTAAAGCTCATACCATCAGAGCCCTACCCAAATACTCATTCCCTCGTTACAACCTAACCCTCCTCCTCACAAAAAACAAAGAAAAAGCGCTAATCAAATGAAGAAGACCCTCTCTCTCTCTCTCGATCGATGAAACGACGGACTTTTCCCTTCCAAAATGTTAGCACGCCTAAATTTGTTTCTTCTTCAGCAGCAGAAGAATGACGACCCCTCCCACCTTCTTCCTAAAAGAAAATCGGTCGCCCCTCCATCATCTCCAACTTATTTCTAAAGTTCTCAAATCTGAAAATTTTGTAAGATAAAAAGAGGTTCCAAGTTATTTCAGTTTCCATTCATCTACTCTAATATTTCTGGAAATTCAAAGACTTATCGAGCTGTGAAATACTCTCTGACTACTTTATTTGTTGGGTCATTGTAGTTGAGTTCTGATCCGTTGTTGATTTCAGCCTCCATTTGGCAGTCTTTCTTTTTAAAAAAAATTAATCCTCATGCAACTAGGTATTTCATTGTCGCAGAGGAAAAGCATACATATTCAATAAAGCGTGAGTGCCTTGTAATTTTCTTAATAGTAATTTGATGATAACTGGTTCTGTATGAGTTAATTTGCTTATTTCTCACTTGAATTGATTTTGTTCTGAGTGATACATGCGGCTAGTTATGTTTTTAAGAGCTTGGGATTTATAGTAATTCTTTGTTGCAATTGATCATTTTGAAATGAAGGTGCCCCCTAATTGGTTAAGTCTAATTTTACTTTTCACAACCTTTTAGGTGTAGTTTATCATTATATTCTTGATGATACTATCTGGTGGAGTCTTCTTGGTACCGGAAGGAATTCATAATTTGTGCTATTAAAGTAGAACAACAATCAAGCTTTTATTTTAGAATTTTGTAGTTTAGCCTTGGTCATAGTCAGGTTCAATTACCTATGAGAGAGCTTCTTTCTTTTTTCTTTGTGAATGATGTTTTAAAGTCTTTCAACGATTTTCTTTCCTTTCTTTTAGCCAGACTTGTAGTTCTAATAAGATGCTCGACTAGGCAATGTATTGTTTCTTGAATAGATAATGATTTTAAACATTCGGAGCATGTTTTAGGCGCGTAAAATAAATTATCATATCTATGAGTATGGTTTCTCTGGCATAGTCACGATAATAAATCTCAATTCGAATGTACATTTCATGCGACTAGACCATAATTTTGATTAATAATGAAAATAAACATATTGTAGATTGCGGGTACAGGTTTTGTGACGTGATTTGTAATCTGTACAAAAACAAACGATATCGCGACTTGTTCAAACAAATTCCATAATTGTTATAAATAATTCACAGCAGTTTTAAAAGGTTAAAAATGCACAATGGATTCTGAATTTATAATTAATTTGATAATTAGGCTAATTATTAATAGTTGAGCAACGGTGCTAAAACTACGAAAGTCGGGAGTGCCATACATCTTCTCCTAAGCTAACAGAATTCCTTACCCGATCTTATGTGTTCGCAGACCATAAATAAGAGTCAATTTCTTTGATTTTCAATTTAAATTAAATCGGTAACTTGGGACACCATAAATTATTCCAAGTGGCGACTCTGAATTAAATAAATAATTCGATTCCGATTAATGTTACTTTAATTGAAAAAACTTCCTATCTCCTCGGGAAAAAAGAGGTGTGACATGAGGTATGTTGGATTTTTCTTTTGGTAATTAAAATTTGAGAAATTGATCACATTTATCCCTCATTAATACTTTAACCAATATATACCTTATAGTTAGTTAATATATGTCCTTACCTTCACATAGTTGGTCCAATTATGTCATTTTCGAAGCGGAATCCACCCAAACTAATCAGACTTTCTTTAATTGTATTAAAGTGTATTACTAACACTATCTCTTTTTTATTAATTCTTTTTTTATTTACCTTTCTCTTTTCTTTCTTCTTTTTTCTTTTCTTCTCTTTTTTTTTCTTTTTCTTTCTACCATCTCCGATTTTCTCCATTGTTGATGTTTTTTCCATTTCTATCACCAATTTCTCGTGATTTTATTAAGTATTGACCCATAGATATCAAAGATAAAGAAAGAAGATTACCAAAGATAAATTTCACCTTCAATGGCAATCTAAGGAGTTCTTCAAAGCTCTCTATAAAGAATATCATCTAAAACCAGGTAAAATTCCTATAATACTCTTATTTATAAGATATACACTAGCTGGTCAATTTGATTTGCATAGGTTCAAGATAAATACTCTAAAAGAATAAAAGGACACAAACATATATAGCTAAAGAAGTTGTGTGACTACAATAGGGCGCGTAAAACCAACTTTAGTCAACTCTCAATCAACGTCTCTAAGCTGGAGACCATGTTGCTGTGATCCTCTGCCTTTTAGAAGAATTTTTTTTTTAAATATTGGAATAAAAAGAAGGGGCACAATGTAATAATATATACGCTCATGGAATAAATCATAAGGAGCACAAATAAGTTATATATAAAGCCAATAAAATTTCAAGCAAACAGCAAAAGTTATAACAAACATTAAGAGAGCTCGGGAATCAAACGATGCAAATTTCTCTAAAAGCTATAAGCATTCAGAGTTAAAAGGATCAAGACAAAGATAAAAGAACAAGTTGCAAGCCCTTAGATTAAAAATACATCAAGATCAAGATCATATCGTCAAGCACTTAAATTAAAATAAAATAAAAAATTCAAGATTAAGCTCGAAAGCTCTTTTATTTGTAATTGAAAAGAAGAATCAGAGAATTCGAGATCGTACACTTATATTATTTGAAAATACTAAGATTGTTGCAATATTTTTGGGTCTTGATTTTATTTTCTTAACGCAATTTATTGTCTACACTAATCCTAATGGAGTTCCTAGCCGTTGCTTATTGGTTAAAAAAGAAGAGAGTTCCCTAATTGATTCCTGCTTTACAATCCTTGTAATTCTACTTGTAACTGGGTATTGCTTTATAATTTGCCATGTCCAAAGTTAGACACACTGCAAAGCAAAGCAACTATTTACATGGAAATAAAGTATTAATGAGTCAATGAGTTATTAGCTAGTATCAAAAAGTTTTAAGTCTAAACATGTAGTCCTTTATAATAATAAGACATCTCTTGGTAGAGATAGTACAAACCATAATATAATAGTAATACTCACGAATATACTAACTATTCGCTGCCAAACATATATAGAGGATTTTCTTCACTGAGGAAGCTTGTTAAGCTTACAATAGACATAATCCTTGTACTTCTTGGTCTTGAATTTGGGTGGATTGGCCTCATTAACCAGCTTAGGAATTGGCCCTACTTCACGCTCTGATGGTGGCTCCAAGAAAACTGGCCATGACATTCTTGTCTTGTCCTTTGTCACTGTTGTCCTATGGTACACACTCTTGTATTTCCCATTGCTAAGAATCTGTTCAATCATTATGTCCATTTTAGAAATAGAAACATAAAGAGAGAGAGTTTGTGTACTAATGGCATTTACCAAATCCATATAATCATAACTATTGTAGTTAAAGATACAAGTAACAGCCTTACGTCTACCTTAATTTCAAGCAAGTTGGAGTTCGCTATATAAAAATTCGTTATATATATTGCAATCTCGTTCACGAGGGAGAACATCTTCAGATGAATTTTTTGCACCATCTAACATAAGATGGTGCTAACAATCTATTTTAAAAGAATTTCCAATTCCCTTGACAACATAAATTCATAAATAAAATTCTCTTTTTTTTTTGGGGGGGGGGGGGGGTGGGGTGGGGAAAACTCTTATAACAACTTTAATGCATGATTGAAAAACTTATACATGAATTTAAGTGAGTATGAATGAGATATACCTCAACTTGGTCACCAATGTGGACAATTAGGGCATTTGGTATGTACTTGACATCATACCAATAGCCATCCTTGAACACTTGGAGGCCTTGGACTTCATTTGGGACAAGAATGGTTATATAGGACATGTCTGTATGGGCCACAACTCCAAGTGCCAAATCAGGCCTTGGGCATGGTGGGTAATAATTGATCTTCAACAAGTAAACAATATCTTCACCACCAGCTGCCTCCATCATTTCATGGGCTTCTAACCCAAGCCCAAGTGATAAACTCTTAAAGATCTTCTCCACAACTTCTCGCATCCTCTCTGCGTATTCCTCATTTGCTTCCCTAGAAAGATTTTTTCTTTTTAAGTAAAATAAGAAGGAATTTACATAGAATACAACCATTTAAAAATTTATTTATATTTTCTGCAACTGCTTTTACTAAATTACTTTTAGTATAACTTATTTTAAAATCTTACCTTTCTAATTAAATTATATACAACTTTTCATATCCTAAAATCTCTCACTTGAGATGAGAGATTTTCTCTCACTTAAAATATATCTCTTTCTGATTCTCTCTCGCCTTATCTATCTATTACTATTAATTTTTCTCTGAATTTCTTCACTTAAAGATATTTCAATATATTACAAGCGTCTATCTCCCTTTTCTTCGTCCCATATATTTTGTGCAGGTCAGAATACATAAAGAAAAACTCATTGCTTAGATAATCATGGACAATGGTGATAAAAACAATGTTCGAATTGAAGAAATTTCGAAATCATCTATTGCAAGAACCAAGTTTTTTTTATCAACATTGCACCGTCACCCTCATAGCATGCGCTAATGAAAAATAGAGTGACAAAGCTTTAACCCTAGCACATTAACGATGATAAATATATTTTATCATAGACCACAATTATATTGTTAAAAGTTAAGGCATAAAGTACAATTTTATTAAGCGGTAAATAGTCTTGCTTGTTATGATATAGCAAAATTTGTGAGTAACATGGCATAGGGTGGAGGGAAAAAGGGAGGTGGGGATGGCTAGTGTGATGGAGGTTAGGTGGGGCTAGGGCCTATATGTCCAAATTCTACTATAATTAAGGTGATCGGAATAATCAACAAAGATTGTGGGTAAAAAATACTTTTTATCTTTAATTAATAGTTATAAATTTGAGCTCCGAATATAAAGTTATATTTATTAGATATCATACAATAAGAGGAAAAAAAAAAAAATTCTCAAATTAGTTACAGCTTTGGTAGTCCCCACATGACTTGAATCAACATTAGAAAAAGTTTCTGCTATGTTCCTTGAGCATTCTGAGTGTGATAATTGAGTATACAGAAGTGTTTGATTTAAAAAAAAGGAATGGAATAAATTTCATACTAATTGACGTAGAATGTCATATTCTATTTCATTTAACCATAAGCATCATATACATCTAGCTATATAGTATCATAAACACAGAAGTCCAAATATAGCATAACTTGAAAACTTAAAAAAGGAACCAGTTATAAATGTACATAGAATATAGACCTGATTCACTAAATTTAGATGACGATGAACCAGATCCCACTTTGTGGAACTATATTAGGTAGTTATAGGTGATGATGAAGCCATGAAGATATATATCTAGGTGTGTGCGTCTAGGAATAGTTTTATTATCTAATTTGTGCAATTATAAAAATTTTAACTCAGTGACGGTGATAAACTCTTCCTTACTTTTTCTTGTATTTTTGCAAAATTCACATGCATATAAAGAGACAGCAATTGATTCTCTCAACTAATCTAGGGCACATAATACTTCCTGTCACGTCTAAGATTAGATTAAAGATTTGGTGCAAAATACTGTGGGAATTTGATAAATCAAAAATAAGGTCATGTCCCTCTTAAATAAATATTAAGAATTCAACTCCAAAATCAAATTCCAAGTGTAGAACTATCCAAGATTATAAAAAATGATAACAACTACTTTCATAACCAATGACGACATTTTCCTTTCTCTCTTCTCTTGCAGTTGGCAGTCTCAGTCAATCGTGTTTCAGGCATCCATTATTCCTTCTATTTAATAAAAAACAGATATTACTACCTTACTAGTTTATTTTTAAAAAGAATAACATCTTTTTAAATGTAAAAATAATTTAACTTGACCTTAACGTTTTATCTTAAATACAAGCTTTTATATAGTCATAAAAACATTATAGTACCATATTAAGTACTACGATAAGTTTTAAAATTCTATAACTATACAAATAAGACTACGGGAACAATTTTTTTTAAAATTTTATGTTTACTTTATGCCTAATCTAATTATGTCGTATAAATTGAAACAGGCGGCATATTTTCCAATCGGATAGTTTTCTTCAAACCCATAACACGTGGCTTCGCTCTAAATGGAGAATTTTATTTTGTGTCTCATACAATTAGCTGAGATATGAGATAACTTTTTTATCTCATAAAATTATGAATTTAAATATTTATGGACCCAAAAATATAAGATTGAATTCTACAAATTAATAAGACAAAAAGAATCTTATACAAATAGTATTAATTGTACAAGACACAAAATACTTTTTTTTTTTTGTGAATTGCAGAGTACAACTACTCCCACTGACGTTGGGCGTAACTGGTCTTAGTTAAAATTAAAACAAAAAGAGTAATTCTGGCTAACCCTTTTTAATAAGCCAATTCCCATGAGGATGCTAACAGAGAAGTTTTATTTTATATCTCATATAATTGAGATTAGTTGTATAAAATTTCCTTTTATTTCATAAAATTATTTATACTTTTGAGTTCATAAAATTTTAGATCCACAAATATATAAGACAAAAAATTATTTCATACAACTAATATAAATTATACTAAATCCAAAATAAAATTTTTCAATGGCTACTGTTTATGATAGACTCCAAATTCCATGACAGCGAGCTGGCAGAATTTAATAAAAATCCCAGACGCAGCTTTTCTCTCTCTCTTCGGCACAATAACATTTAGGACTCGTTTGTCCATTAAAAAATTAATCGAATTATTTCAAAAAAAAATATATTTATACATGAAATTTTGCAAGCTTTTTAGAATTCTTTGAAAAATGAGTTTTTAGAACCAAAACTTTTTCAAAATAAAAAAATCTCACTCATTTAACATTGGTTTTCAAGAAAACTTTAGTTTAATTTATTAATACGCATTTAACAAGTCTAGGATATAAGATTTTATACTTTTGTTTTTTCTGCATATAAAAGAAAAGCTTAAAAATGTATTCCAACAAATCCCTAATACAAACGACAGCACCTCAACAGCCACGAAAGTGGTGGCATGCATATCTATTTTTGTTGAGATATTGGCTATGATGATACACTATTCTGAGCCTAATAATTGGTCATTTCCTTAATTGTGGCTACTTCTGTAATTCCTTTATTCTTTTGTATTCTTTTGTAAAATAGGCTATGTGTGCAAATAGGTTGTATTTGTAAATAGGCTATTCTTGTAATGAGTATATCTGATATATACTCTCTCTCTTAACTCGACCCTTCAGAGGGGTCATTTTGGTTCTTTTGGAACTGAGTCTTCTTCGAGACTCTTCTATTCTCTCCTCCTTCTCTCTACTTTCTCTCTCTAAATTTTCTCCGATTCTCTGCATGTTTTCATGGTATCAGAGCAGGTACAATGATCCGGTGATGTTTATCGTGTGAATCAATAGTTCATCTGAACTATTTTTTAACAAAATTTGAGATTTTTCTGAGATCGAAAAGATCGATGATGGTTTCAACCATGTTAGGGTTCTTCGGTCCATTTATCTTCACGATCTACGTTTGTTCCTTCTGTATTGAACGGTTCAATCGTTTATTGTGAGTCTTTCGGAGATTTTGCGGTGTCAATATTGTTTGGTGATATTGTGTTTTCAAAAGATTTGATTCATTTGTTGAGCATGGCTGCTAACATGAATGCTGGTAGTTCTGGTGCTAACTCCGGTCCTATTGACCCTTCCAATCCATTATTTGTGCATTCTTCTGATGTTCCTGGTGCATCTTTAGTCCCCACTCCTTTTTCAGGAAGTGGTTATGGAGGATGGAAGCGTAAAATGACTATGGCTTTATCTGCTAAAAATAAAATTTGTTTCATTGATGGTTCCTTTTCCAGACCTAGTAATAATGTGAGTTTGCAAAGGTTGTGGGATAGATGTAACATGCTTGTTATGTCATGGTTAACCTCTTCTGTGTCATCTCAAATAGCTGACAGTGTTCAATACTCTGACACTGCACGAAGCATGTGGTCTCAACTTGAGAAGAGATATGGTACTCCTAACAAAACCAAAATTTTTGAATTAAAGCGAGAACTCTCCCAAACTTCCCAGGGTTCCCTTGATGTAGCCTCATACTTTAATAAACTCAAGAGTTTGTGGGATGAATTAGGGACAATGGTCCCAAACCATGGGCAGAAGTGCACCTGTGCTGCTAAGAATGGTATCATTGAGGAAGATGATGAGAACAAGATTTATCAGTTCCTTATGGGACTAAATGAGACATATTTGGGTGTAAGAAGCAATTTGTTAATGATGCAACACTTTCCTTCCCTTGACAGTGTCTATAATATTGTGTTGAATGATGAAAAGCAAAGACAGGTCAAGTCCATTTCCCATATGAGCCCAGACTCAATGTCTTTTAATGCTCACACTGATAGGCCCCCTGCTGGGTCCAACCAAGGGAAATTGTCTGGCTTTAATTTCAGACCTAAAGTCAATTTTGAACAAAACAGAGGAAACTTATTTTGCAGATATTGCAAGAAGTCTGGACACTTAATTGATAAGTGTTTCAAACTCCATGGTTTTCCTCAAAGCTATTCTTACATCAAGGGAAGGAAATCTGCTGCTCATCTTTCCACTAGTACTGATTGTGTATCTGTTGATTCAAGAATTTCAGGTGTGTCTGCTCCTCTAGGGGATCCTGTTGCCAGTCAACCTGTGATACCAGGGTTGAGCAGACAACAATGTGATCAGATTGTGAGCTTGATTCAACAAACACTTTCAACCAGTGATCAAACTTCTTCTTCCATGAGTTCTGCTAATTTTGCTGGTACTTTAATGTCTGAGAGTCTTGTTTCTGATTCCAAGTTATGCATGCTTACACACATAAATTCTGCTACCTGGATCATTGATTCAGGAGCTTCCAATCATATGACTTATGATAAAAATTTATTGTTTGACATTATACCCCTAACTGTGCCTTACCTTGTTTCACTTCCTAATGGATATAAAGTCAAAGTTACTTGTACAGGATCATTTACATTAACTCCTTACCTCATTCTTCATAATGTACTTCTAGTCCCTTCTTTCAAACATAATTTGATCTCTGTTCATAAGTTGATGAAACAATTGAATTGTTTAGTCTTGTTTACACCAACCTCATGCCTTCTTTACCTGTTACAGGACCTTTCTCTGAAGAGGCTTCTGGATCTTGGTAAAGAGGAGGCTGGCTTGTACAAGTACTCTTGGTCACCCTCTTCCTCTTCTGCCTCTTCCAAGCCTTCTTCTCTTGAGCATAGTGACTCAGATGTTTGTAATGATGACATTGTTTCTGATAACAAACATTCTAGCTCAGTTATTCAATCTTCTAGTTGTAATAATGCTGTTCCTGATGATATGAACTATATTTGGCATTTGAGATTAGCACATACATCTTTTGCTAATATGAAACATGTTTCTAATTTGCCTTTTTCTATTGCTGCTAAACAACCTTTTCCTTGCTCAATTTGCCCTATGTCTAAACAAACCAGATTGCCCTTTCCTGACAGTAGCATTAGCACTACCAAACCATTCCAACTTATTCATGTGGATACTTGGGGTCCTTACCATACCCCTACATCTCTTAGTAGCAAGTATTTCCTCACCATAGTTGATGATTTTTCTAGAGCTACCTGGACACATCTAATGGGTTCTAAAAGTAATGCATTCCCTCTACTACAATCCTTCATTTCCTATGTTCAAACTCAATTCAATTCCCTGGTCAAAGTTGTCAGAAGTGATAATGCCCTGGAACTGGGTTCCAGTGCTGAAGGGATTTCCTATTTTAGTAAACTTGGGATTGTGCATCAAACAACTTGTCCCCATTCCCCTCAACAGAATGGGGTTGTTGAGAGAAAGCACAGGTCTTTACTTGAAACTTGTAGAGCACTTCTCTTTCAGTCTGGTTTGCCTATTTCTTTTTGGGGTGATTGTCTGTTAACTGCAACATATATCATTAATAGACTGCCATCCAGGGTGCTTCATTACAAATCTCCTCATGAATTATTACATGGTTCTCCCCCTTCCTATTCTCATCTGAGAGTTTTTGGCTGTTTGGCTTATGCTGCTGTACCTATCCCTCATAGGGATAAGCTGAAATCCAGAGCTCATTCCTGTGTTTTCCTTGGTTATCCCTTTGGTAAGAAAGGTTATAAACTTTATGACTTAAATTCCAAGAAATGCTTTATTTCTAGAGATGTTGTTTTTCATGAAACTCACTTTCCATTCAAGTCTCCTCCTCCCTCTTCTCCTTCTCCTCCACCTGTTCCATTTTCTGATGACATTCTCCCTCAACCTTTCACCCTACCATCTTCCCATGAATCTTCCCCTTCTTCTTCTCCTCACCCTTCTCCTGATTCTCCAGTGTCTATTCCTTCTCCTATTTTCAGTCATGACATCTCCCCTCCTACATTGCCTGTCTCCCAGCCTGTTTCCTTGCCCAGAAAATCCACCAGCTCACATCTCCCTCCTTCTTACCTCAAAGACTATGTTTGTCAAATTCCAGCCTTTTCTGGCTCCTCTTCTTCTCACTTGGAATCTGAACCTATGTTTTACTCTCAAGCTGCCTCTGTACCAGCTTGGCAGGATGCTATGAGGAAGGAATTTGATGCATTGGATGCTAACCACACTTGGGACATTGTGCCTCTTCCTCCAGGTAAGAAACCTATTGGCTGTAAGTGGGTTTACAAGATCAAATATAAATCTGATGGCTCTATTGAAAGATACAAAGCCAGGTTGGTTATTAGGGGTGACACACAGGTTGAAGGTGTGGACTTTACAGACACTTTTTCTCCTGTTGTCAAAATGACTTCAGTCAAGTGTCTCATTGCAGTGGCTGTTAAAAATCACTGGCCATTGTTCCAACTGGATGTTAACAATGCCTTTCTTCATGGTGATTTGGATGAGGAAGTGTATATGAAACTTCCTCCAGGTTTGGTGGTGTCTGATCCTTCTTCTACTTCTTCTTCTACTACTTCTTCTTCTTCTTCTTCTTCTTCTCTTCCTCTGGTCTGTAAACTAAAGAAGTCTTTGTATGGGCTCAGGCAGGCCTCCAGGCAGTGGTATGCTAAGCTGTCCTCTGCCCTTCATTCTCGAGGTTACAGGCATTCTTTAAATGATTATTCACTGTTCTTGAAAGGTAATCCTGATTCCCTTGTTGTGGTGGCTGTGTATGTGGATGATATAATTGTTACTGGGGTTGACTGTGATGAGATTGCAGGCTTAAAAGCCTTCTTGGATGATACTTTCAAGATAAAGGATTTAGGGTCATTGCATTATTTCTTGGGTCTTGAGGTTAAACAAATCCCTGGTGGGATTCATCTGAATCAGCATAAATATGTTCATGATTTGTTGCATCATTTCGACTGTGTATCTGTTTCCCCTGTTGTATCCCCTCTGGACATTTCTTTAAAATTACATGCTGATTCTGGTGATCTTTTACCCGCTCCTGATCAGTTCAGGAGTCTTGTTGGCAAATTATTGTTTTTAACCCATACTAGACCTGATATATGCTTTGCCGTGCAACATCTGAGTCAGTATCTCAAATCCCCAAGGGTTCCCCATATGTCTGCTGCTTTGCATGTTTTGAGGTATCTTAAGGGCACTTCCTCTTTGGGTCTATTTTACTCTGATGCTGCTGACTTCTCTTTGTCTGGGTACTCTGATAGTGATTGGGCAGCTTGTCCCGACACTCGTCGCTCTGTTACTGGTTTTTGTGTATTGTTGGGTGGCAGCCTGGTAAGTTGGAAGTCGAAGAAACAACCTGTTGTCTCTCTTTCTTCAGCTGAAGCTGAGTATAGGGCTTTAAGCAAAGTTACTGCTGAACTCACTTGGTTATCTCGTCTGCTTACTGATCTTGGGGTATCTGTTTCCTCTCCTATTTCTGTGTTTTGTGATAGTCAAGCTGCTGTTCACATTGCTAATAATCCAGTTTTCCATGAGCGTACTAAGCATATTGAGGTGGATTGTCATTACGTTCGTACTTTGATACGCAATGGTTTTCTCACACTTTCTCATGTTTCCACTTCTCAACAGTTGGCTGATCCGTTGACGAAACCTTTATCCGGGACTGCTCTTTCTCCTATTTTGTCCAAGTTAAAGGTGGTTTCCCCCCTTCAACTTGAGGGGGGGTGTTGAGATATTGGCTATGATGATACACTATTCTGAGCCTAATAATTGGTCATTTCCTTAATTGTGGCTACTTCTGTAATTCCTTTATTCTTTTGTATTCTTTTGTAAAATAGGCTATGTGTGCAAATAGGTTGTATTTGTAAATAGGCTATTCTTGTAATGAGTATATCTGATATATACTCTCTCTCTTAACTCGACCCTTCAGAGGGGTCATTTTGGTTCTTTTGGAACTGAGTCTTCTTCGAGACTCTTCTATTCTCTCCTCCTTCTCTCTACTTTCTCTCTCTAAATTTTCTCCGATTCTCTGCATGTTTTCAATTTTAGAGTTGATTCAGCTTTCCTACCGGCATTACCTAAAATATACTATTATCTTACTCTCTATTTTAGTTTGGGAGAACCGATTTTCTTTTGATCTCTTCTAAAAAAAAAAAATTTAAATTTAAAAATAATTTAACTTAAACTTACAATTTTATCTTAACTGAAAATTTTTAATAACTACAAAAATATTCTGGTCCCTTTTTAATTTGTATAGGACAAAAAACTTCAAAACTCTTAAATTTTTTCTTAAATTATGTGCCCAATCAAATAGGTTCACCATTTTAGTTTTTATAACCACACAAAAGTTATAGCCCCACGAAGCTTTACCCTTACACTTTTAAGACTAAATTTCAAAACTCTTTCTTTTTTTCTTAATTCTCACCTCGAGTCAACCTAACTCATTTAATTTGAAATGGAGAGAGTATTTTATTTTAAAAAGATTAAGTTATACGTAGTATTAACATTAATATTTATGTTAAGGCAAGCGGAAAGATGAGATACATGAAGAGAGAGAAAAAGAAAACCTGTAGGAAGGAGGGTTTTTAGGCCAATAACGATAATTGATGGCAGAAGGAGGCCAAATCTTATGGAACAAGTGATCAACCCAACCTCTTTTCCCTTCAACTTCTTTCTGCAAAGAAGTACCATATCCTTCAATATTCTGCGACCCTGGATTCTTTGCAATCATCTCTTTCTCTTCTTGTGGTACAATCTCAAAGAATTCCTTCCCTACTTTTTGCAAATTCGCAATTACATCATCTGGAATTCCATGATTTATCACTTGAAATATCCCCCATTCTTTGCTAGCATCTGATATGAGTTTCACTACATTATTATCGTCTATGTCGATTACTGGAACTTCAAGTACCACACCATGCAACGTTGTGGACGCCGGCTGCTCGCTCTCTGACCTAATATATTCTGATGGAATTGTGTCCATGCATTTTGCTATTGACGCTATTGCTTGTACTCTTGCAACCTCCATTGTTAGGGTTGTTGCACTCTGAGCTTCAGCTGTTTTCATTTTTTTCTTAAGACCCTTAATACTCGTTCATATGGATTTTGTTTCCGTTATATAGGGAACTGATTCGCTCTATTTTTACTACTTCTCAATATTGCTGAGCTTCTTGCCTATACCTAACACTCTCAAGGATAATAGGATTCACTAAAAATTGGGATTCTTTTTTTCTTTCTCGTGGGTGACTTACGTGGAACGCTGTGGTTCATTAATACTACCTACCAAGCTTCACTTGTTCGTGTAAGTCGAATATGAAATGAAAATTATTAAGTATTGATCCCCCTTTTTTCATTTAATTGTGTATCTTAATTAGTTTGATTAAACAAAATTTTGAAATAAAATATGTATGGCATACTAAAGTATGTCGTTGAATTTAAACATATTCATGTCCATTCATCAAGAATAAATTTAAATGAAAATATTGATATTGATATACTACTAATAATAAAGAGGCCACGTTCTTTTAGAAATATGATAAAAAGATAAAGAAAATATTTAAGTGTAAACATGATAGAAAGTGACACTTGGGTTTTTGTTGTTGCCATTCCTTCAACCAACCTCGAATTAGCTTTAAAACTAGAGGAGGGTTCCTTCCTCGGGTCAGCAGCCACTCCTTCAAACTACCTCAAAATTCTTGTTCGGGTGAGTTGTCGACACAACTCCAAATTGACATGTTGTATGCACAATAATGTAAATAATATACACTTGTTTCCACAAAAGAAAAGGTACAATTACATACTTGTCTCTCAATGAGTTTATCGTTTCTAGAAGAATTTTATTTTAATTAGTGTATACTGTTAAAATTGGGGAATTCGACTTTCATCATTTTTATATAAAGGAAACCATTGCCATCTTGTAAAGGATTCGATTTATTATATAATACATTGAATACAATACAACATTCTCTGGTCTTTACAAATATTATTGTTCTTCACACTTATTATTTATTCTTTCATTGTTCATTTATTGTTCTTCATTTGTTGATCATCATTAATCGCAAAAGGCCATCTTTAAGGCCCTCATTATCATTGATTTTTCATCAATTGTTTATTATCATTAGCCTCATCTAGACCTCGAGGACCTCCTCCAGCTAGCTCGAGGCCCGGCCTTGTAACTCTATTGGTTTGCATTCTTATTTTCTTTACTCACACTTAGCATCTATTGCCTAACGACTAGTATTAAGATAGATCACGTATTTTTAGAATCATAAAATTAAATATAATTGTAATTCTATTTTCAAGGTAAATAGTTTGGCACCCACTGTGGGGCTAAGAATAATAGTGATTATTTTGGTGCTATTTTTCTGAAAACGCAAAGTTATTCTTCACACTTTTTCTTTTCCAAGTATCTCTCATTTCAGGTCAAAAATATCTAAGGAGAAAACTGTGCAGACGCCTATTTACCATCACAAAACCCAAGGGTAGCACCAGCAGATGCCAGTATACCACCGCAAAACCCAATGGAGGCACCAATCCCCGTCGACGTGAGCTTGAGAAGCACTGTGCATGTCGATGTAAGATCTCCTACCGACGGGAACATTTGCGGTGAGGAAAGAGATGTTAGTCATCAAATTATTTTTGAAATGTTACAAGCACAACATATGGCTATTGCTCAGCTACAAAGCCACCATAAAATCCTAAGCATAGTAGCACTGGAAACGGCTCCTCGAGTCGAGCAGGTATCGGAGAGATAGAGCAACAACGGGTCAGCAACTGATCCCGTTATTACGAAGATGCTCGAGGACCTCACCAAAAGAATTGAATCAAAAGAAAAGAAAATAGAAGATAAAGGTAAAAGGCTGGAGAGTTATAACTCGAGGGTCGATCAGATCACAGGCGCGTCCTCGATTCTAAAGCGTGTAGATTCAAAGAAGTTCATACAGAAACCATTCCCACCAAGTGCAGCTCCGAAGCCCATCCCAAAGAAGTTCTGAATGCCTGACGTCCCAAACTATAACGGGACCATGGACCCCAACGAGCACAACACTACTTATCTGTAAAAGGAAATTACTTAAAGGATGACAAAATAGAGTTTGTCTTGTTGAACAAAGTTGGAGAAACGCTATGGAAAGGGGCTATGATGTGGTATCATAACCTACCTCCAAATTCGATAGAGTCATTTGCCATGTTGGCAGATTATTTTGTTAGGGTACATGATGGTGCCATCAAGGTCGCCACCACGAAGTCTAATGCCTTCAAAATCAAACAGAGAGAACGAGATGCTGAGGGAATTCGTATCTCATTTTTACATGGAGTGAATGGAATTACCATCAGTCTTTGATGACCGGGAAGTACATGCCTTCACTCAAAGGTTGAACGAACAAAGCTCGATAGCTTCAACGCAACTAAAACAAAATTTGATCGAATATCCTACTATGACCTAGGCGAATGTACACAACAGGTACCAATCAAAGATCAGGGTTGAAGACAACCAACTAGAAGCCCCTTCCGGCTTAGTATATCCCAGCAGGCTCTATACGAAGGAGCAAAGTTTTATATAAAGGGAGCCAATATCGAACAAAGAAAAATACTAGCTATATGTAGAAGATCGAAGAAACGCACCAAGGCGTAACATGCCTCGAGGAGATCAAAAGATGGATCGAGGTCAAAATTCCCGGAGACTCATGGGTATGGCCGGGTTTGATAGGATCACTGGGCCGGTAGAGGAACCCCGACTATCTACGTATAACTTTAACGTCAACGTCTCGGGAACCGTATCAGCCATAGGGAAAATCGAAGATGCATGTTGGCCAAAACTCATGCTATCGGACCCTTCACAGAGGAACCCTACCTTGAAGTGCAAGTATCACCGCACTCACGGTCACATGACCGAGGATTGCAGGCAGCTTAGGGAGGAGGAGTCCGTTTGTCAAGGAAGGGCATCTTCATGAATTTATCAGTGACTGGGCTAAGAACCATTTTTGAGAAAGAGATGCAAGCAGGATAAACGAGCCAGAAGAACCACAACACGTCATCCACATGACCATTGGAGGGGCCTACGCCTCACAGAAACCCATTTTCAAACGGACAAAGATATCCATCATCAGGGAAAGGTAAACTCACAGTTACATACCAGAGGATGCTCTCATAATCAGCGAAGAGGACATCGAGACCTTATCTCAGCCTCATAATGACACACTGATAATTTCTTTTCTTTTGAATAAAATTTAGATTAAATGTGTGCTCGTGGATCCAGGTATCTCGGCCAATATAATCAGGTTGAGGGTGGAGGAGCAGCTCGGACTACTCGACCAGATCGTACCACCTCTCGAGTCCTCTAGATTCAACATGGCGAGTGAAACAACAACATGGTAAATCATCCTCCCAGTTAACGTAGATGCCACGAACCAAGATACCAAGTTTCATTCCATCGAATGTGATATGAGATACAATGCCTTACTTGGAAAGCCGTGGATACACAATATGAGGGAAGTACCCTCGACCCTCCATCAAACGATAAAATTTCCGACAAAGGATGGAGTAAAGGAAGTATACGGGAGCAGCATGCATCAAGAAAGATGTTCACGGTGCACAACATGGCACCATCATTTATGCCCTCTACATCAAAGAGGCTAAAAGACAAGTAAAAAATTAGCTAGCAACTACAACCTACAATCTCAGCTACATCTAAACGAGTGAGTAAATGACCGTGCCTCGTCCCCGGAACAAGCAGTTGGAATTTATCAAAGCTCGAATGCCATTGTTAAGGTACAACCCTCTCCATTTTTATTATGTTTTATACTAACTTACTGCAGGTGTTCGATTAAGAGGAACCAAATAACCCTCCAGCTCGAAGACCTTGGGTTTTAATGCATGTGCAGTGCTCTTTTTCCCTTAAACCGTATTTTATCCCGAACGGGTTTTACCGACAAGGTTTTTAATGAGGAAACGTACATATGCTACCTAAGAAGAACTCATCAATTATTCAAGGCTTCTCTTCAATCAACCTCAAATACTGGGGGGCATCACCCTAGGAGGTCACCCCTTTAAGAAACCAAACAACTCCTAGGAGGACCTCGATAGGAGAATATTGTATTGGGCCAAACGGTCCAACGAACCGTGTCCATAGAGAATAATCAAGCCTCCAAAGGCAAAAGTTGTACATGTACATCAACTAATTGAGGAAGCCTCTTTGTTTGCCAAAACACTCGAATAAATTCAATAGTTTCACGTAAAACGGCTCAAGGGCTGAAAACCCTTGAATACTCAGGGACTGTCATCAACACTCAACTCGTCGAAGCCATCAAAAACTCGAACTCATAAGACCTCGATAAGGCAATTTCGAGCTCGTAAGACCTCAGTGAGGCTGCATCAAATCTGTAAGACCTAAATAAGGCAATATCAAACTTGTAAGACCTCAACGAGGCATACTCAAATTTATAACACCTTAAAAAGGCATAACCCCAATATGAAGGCCAAGTCTATATATCGAACTTATATGACCCCTAAAAAGGCATACCCTCAATATAGACGCCAAGGTCACCATGCACGGGGACTAAAGGCTACAACCAAACCTAAAGACTATGGTCGAACTAAAAGGCTACGACTGAGTTAACGTGGCTCGGAGACGTCCGACTACCACCATAAAACTAAAGGCCTCAAATACTTTGAAAGTACTTCGAAAAGAACCTATTAATCAGGCTACCCTCGGCATAAACAAAGGAGCTTCGATAATATCAGTTGTGAACCATAAAAAGGCTTAAAAAAGAATCAACTTTCGAATAAAAGGTTTTGAAAACTCAACCTTTGAGCGAGCCTCCCGAGGTACTCAGCTATCGTCATTTATCGACTCATAATCGAGGTTCTCATTTGAGCTGCCGAAGAGTCAGACGAACTTAAACATGCCAAGGCATAATCAAAACTTCTAATGTCTTTTGCCAAAATGAAGGAAAAATATAGCCATATTATATGTCACATCAACCCAATCTAAAAAGAGCCTAAGGGAAGGGCCATCCTAAAGGGCCTAAGGGCCAATGTGTAAGAGCCTAAGAGCCAATATGTTGAAAAACCTAAGGGCCAACGAGCTCGAGTCAAAATTTAACTCGAGGATCGAACACCGAACGGTCAACTACTATCAAACACTTTGCGATCATGACACATCAAACAGGTTATCGACAAGCGTTTAACTTTATTCAAAAAAGGCAAAGGGAAAAAAAGAAATGACGAGAAGAAAAAATCCATATATATATATATATATATATATATATATATATATATATATATATATATATATATATATATATGGGGTAAGGTTTCACAAAGTCATATTTACAAGACTCATGTGTGGAGCCCTTACACAAAAAAGGATCAAATGAAAACTTAATCTACCACCGGGGTTGCTTAACCAGATGGAGCTCCATCAAAAATTGTGTCTCCAATGGCCTGGCCCTTGACACCTGGAACATCGATGTCCTCCTCCCCCTCGGGGACTTCACCTTCATCTTAAGCATCCTTCAATTCGCTGGTCAAATCACTAGCTGAACCATCATCGAAGGAAAGCAAAGTTACTGATTTTTCCTCAATGTCCTTCAGCCTCTCGACCTCAGCAAACAAATCGATGCCCCTTGCGTATACATCCTCGAGAGCTTGTCTCCTAGATCTTAATTGGGCATGTTCCAAAACTCGAGACAATATAAGTTCGCTTTCTTTAAATACCTTCCTAGCTCGAGCATTTGCAGCAGCAACATCTTTTCAGTATGAGGACATGAGCTCAGCAACCTCAAACTTAGCTGCAAATAGATCAATAACTAGTTCAGAATGGAGATTTTTGTACTTGAGGCTTTATCCTCTCACCCATTGAATTTGGAACTCAACCGAGTTCAGCTTCTCTCGAAGAGTTTCTTTATCGGAAGACACCTCATCCAGGCGCTGCTTCAACACAAGGATTTTGATATCTCTGACTCAAAGATCCTCCCCCATTAAATAATCTTTTTGCTTGAGCTAAAAAGTCAAATTAAGGTATCAAATGCTCAATTGACTGGAGCACAAAAATAAAGGTTGTATTACCTGCTCATTGAGATCGTCCCGCTCTTTAGAGATCTTCTAAAGGGCCTTAAGTTCGTCCAAATAAGCTAGAAGATCACCTAGCTCCCCTTCATTTTGGGCATAAAGGGCCTTAAGTTCGTCCAATTCCAAGACGAGCTTCCTAAATTCATCCTCACAACGAGCCAACTCTGCTTGTGACTTGGAAAAGGCTTGGTTGGAGAGCTTTAAGGACTGAAAATACAGAAGGATAGAGTCGGAAAACAAAATTGAAACTCAAAATACAGCAGTCAAATCAAGATTACATGTTGTCGAAGCTTATCAGCCTCTTCAAAGAGAAATGAGGCATTGATATTGGGTCCTTCCCTAGCAAAACATCCTTCAAACGTATTATTCTCTCCGGGGGATGCCCCATCGACGGGAATTTTCATATCTTGGGCATCCCGTATCTGCCCATGAGAGAATGACAAACCTGGAAGAGGCTCATCTACATTGATAACCTTGACTGACTCAACGGGGGCCCTCTCCCCCTAGAGGGGCTTTATTATTGGTTCATTCGGGTTCATCAGCTAGGTGCCCTTCGGTACCCAATGTTTTTAGATCGTTGGTTGGCTTAGGGACTTTGTCCGAATTCCCCTTAACAATCCCCTCATCTCGGGTCGGGACCACCTCGGCAGCCTTTGACTCAGCCAGCTTCGGCTCAACAGACTTCGAGGCAACAACACTTCTTCTCCCTCTAAGTACCAATAGGCATTCATCACTCTCTTCGCCCTTGGCACAAAGACCTTTGGTCGCTTCCTAAGTTAAGGCTGTTGAACTTGCCTCGGGCTTTTGAACCTTAGCCTTCTTTGGGTTTGGGGACAAAGCCGGTTAATTCTTCTTTCTCCATTTCTCCTTAGCAGGCATCAGGGTATCTGCTTCCCTAGGTGGAGGTTCCCTTATCAAAACGGCCTCTTCAAGGCCTGCACAGGCATAAAGGATAAGAGTATTACGCAAGAGATATTCTTCTCTAAAAAGAGCTCAATTATGAATAAAGATAAGAACTCATTATGATTTTTGGCCTCTCAACGGTCTTAGCTAGATCACGCCACACGCGCTTAGCATACAGGAAGATCGAATCAAGTCCTCGGACCTAACTTGGGAGATTATTGACAGCACCAGGGTACCACTCAACAGCTGTATTATCGAAGAGAGTTAATTCAAAGTCAGTAAAAGGCATCCAATTAATGGAACGTGTTTACTTATGATTCATATTCAATTTCTTGGGGAATGGAATTCTCTCGGCATGGATCAGGTCTGGTAGTGATTCGGAAAAGCGGCTCATCCACTCTTGGTCTTATCTTCATCGATGCTAGCAAAAAGGCCTTTGGGGATCGATGTTTCAGCTTAATCAGTCCACCTCGATAAAGTTGGGGGCTATACAATCTAATTAGATGGTCGAGGGTAAAAGGCATCCCCTCAACCATGTTTGGGAAATTCCTAATCATATAAATAGTGTGCCAGAATGATGGATCAACTTGTCCAGGTGTCACCTAATATTGGCTGCAGAAATCAAGGATCACTAGATCTATCAATGGTAAAGAGGCTTCTGCCGGGCCTAAATGAAAGGATATGTGTATACACTAAGGAAACCGTCTTTGTGCTTGGTTATGTCATCTCCTCGTGAAGGAATCTCTACATGCATCGCCTTCCATCAATGACAATTAGTTTTCACCTTCTCGATTTCACTTATTAAAGTGATATATCAAGACGTGGGTTTTGCATAGTCCCGGAACAGAGGAGGAATTTTCAACCTGGAAATCAAAAGATGTATGGCAAGGCCCGGGAGTACACTCTTCGATACTAGGAAGAACTAGTAGTTTCCCTTTCATTGCTGAAGAAGATGATGTAGCCTTTTCCATTTGAGGAACAATTTTAGAAGTTTTAGCCATCTCTAAAGCGAAAGATCTAGGGGAATGGAAAATGCTATTAGACAAGAGAAGGGGAGTTCAAGGGAATTGAAAAGCTCTAAATGAAATTTTGGGAGCACTAAGAGAATGATATCCACAAGGTTATGGGATTTGTCTATTTATAAAGACCGTTTGAACGTGATAAAGAAGCCAAAAGATCGACCGCCAGCCACCTACAATTAATGATTTTGGGAATCATATGGAAAGCAACCATTCAGTCTCTTCAACCGCTTATGTCACGATCCTGACATTAGGACCCAAACATCGAGAACTAGATTGTCGGAAATTATTAAACAATAGCCTACGAGTCGGGTTCGAGTGGATACTCACTCGACTATTTCAGTCCACGGGCTACCCGAGTTTGAGCCAGTCCTCGATCGAGGACTATTAATAAAGCCTCAGAGCTATCTTCATCTCTAGTTTGAGCAGACGCTCGTTCGATTATTTTAGTCCTAGGGCTACCCGAGTTCGAGCCAATTCTCACTCGAGGACTATTCATAAAGCCTCAGGGCTATCTTTACTTTGATTTTGAGCAAACGCTCCCTCGACTATTAAGCCCACTCAGGGACTATTCATAAAGCCTTCTGGCTATCTCTATTTCGAGTTCGAGCAAACGCTCGCTCAACTACTAAGCCCAAGGGCTGCCCGCGTTCAAACCAGTTCTCACTCGGGGACTATTAATAAAGCTTAACGGATATCTTTATCTCTAGTTCGAGCAAACGCTCTCTCGATTATTTTAGCCCAAGGGCCACCCGATAATGTATCCTCACTCAGGAATTATCTATAACGCCTTAGGGCTATCTTCATTTTGAGTTCAAAGAAAATTTTCGCTCAATTAGAAGCCACCCGAGTTCATGCAAACTCTCACTCTAGGACTATTTGTAAAGGCTGAATGGCTATCTTTATTTTCAAATGATCAAGCAAACTCTCACTCGAGGACTAGCAATGAGACCTATAAAGGCTAAGCTTCATTTCAAAGAACACAAGACCTTACTCTCACTCAATTCGAATTCAGAAGTCCCGGGGACCTAAGTTTGTATCAGATCAATCCAGACTTAGTCCGGGGGATGACAAATGGATTACTATGTATGGGTCCAGTATTTGGATCGATATAAGGAAAAATGGAAGTTCAGCACAAGTCGAAGGCAAATCGAAGAAACTTTTGTATTAATAAAAGAAAATAATAAAAGCCCATATGGGGTCCTTACACGGAAACAAAGAAGCAAAATATAACAGCTAAAAAGCCTAATCTACTTTCGTGGGTATATCCTCGGGAGTGACATATGCAGGAACCATTTCCTCAGGGACCCCATTTCGATCTTCAGAGTGATATGTTTGAGAATCTCCTCTGAAGAAGCAATAGATGAAAGTAGGCTATAGCCTATCAAAGAGAAAAAGCTTATAACAAGAAAGGAAAATAGTGGCTTGGTGAAAAATTTGGCGAGTATGGGTCTCGTCAGCACTACTATTGTGAAGCCACTTCTTGAGACATTGCACCAGTGTGGGATGCAAAAGTTATTAGATAATGCCACCTCACTCTATGGAAAGCAAAGGTAATGAGGCACCACACTAGGCTGAAGTTAAGAGAGATGAGCAGCGGTTTATGGCCCACATATCTTCTGATATAGGAAGAAGTTGAGGCCCTTCCCCCATTATTTGGAGCCAACAACAACAATAACTAGGTATAGTCCCACTCAACAAAGAAAAGCTTTGAAAACAAGCCATGGCATAGCTGACAAAGTTTCTGCCGTATGACCTTACAGTTACGAGTTTGAACCATAAAAATAATTAGAGTTTGGAGGACGATGTAGAGAAGGGAAAGGGCCAAAGGCTGTTGAAGAAAGATTTAGTGAAGTCTTGGATCAAGTGACCCCCCTTTATAGAGGGACAATTACATACCTGACGGCACAATCAATGCCTTTGGGGAAACATATCAGCGGCGCAATCAATGATTTTGGTGAAATGGGCCGACGACGCAATTAACTCCTTTTGAAAAAATGAATCAACAGTATAATCAATGTTTCTAGGGAGACAAACTTATAGAATGTTTTTAGTCACTTGGAACGCTTATATTATAAGCATGAAATCATCACGAGAGGTTCGATAAAGTCAAGGTCAAGATTGTTTTTTATCTTTCTATTCTAAAAAATGCGGGGACTATTGATATACGACTGAAATTGGGGAATTTGACTTTGGGGCTATTATGGAGCTACTATGCCGCTCCACGCCTATCCTCGACGAAGCCCGAAGTAGAGCATGGGGTGTGACCCCGAGGTGCGTCCCTCTAGGGAGCACACAGATGGCTCATTGTGGTAGACCTCGGAGCAGTACAATCGATGATCGTCATGAAAGGGTGGGAAAATTCCCTAATACACGTGGTTAGAGATGACCAGGTCTGCAAGTATAGTACAAATCCGTACTGAGCCGTTATACAGTTGTACTATTAACATTTCTTCGTCCTTTATTAGATATGTACTATGTTGGGATTCACCTCTCCTATATAAAAGGGACCCTGGTCATCTTATAAAAGATTCAGATTATTATACAACACACTGAATACAATAAACATTCTCTGCACTTTGCTAACATTATTGTTCTTCATATATATTATTTATTTATTGTTCTTCATTTGTTTATCAAAATTAATCACAAAATTCCATCTTTAAAGGCCCTCATTATCATTTATTCTTCGTCAATTCTTCATTATCATTAGCCCCATCTAGACCTCGAGGCCCTCATCCAGCTGGCTCGAGGTCCAGCCTTGTAACCCTATTGGTTTGGATTTCTTATTTTCTTTACTCACACATAGAACCTATTGCCTAACAACTAGTGTTAAGATAAATCACGTATTTTTAGAACTACAAAATCAAATATAATTATAGTTACCATTTTTAAGGTAAATAATTAGTCTTGAGTTACTTTCCACCCATTGTTTTATACTGAAACTATTTGGTTATATAATAGTTTAAATTTTTTGTTCTATTCAAAATCACTTTTGAGGCGGATTATGTAGTGTAAGCCCGTAAGGTACTCCCTTCTTCTAAAGTATATATCGCAGTTTGATTTTCGAGGGTGAAATATTTTTAATTTTGATCACGAATTTAAATAAATAAATAAATAAATATATATATATATATAGTTTTAACTTCTTAAAACTAAATTTACATTATTATAAATTATATCTATAAATAATTAAAAATTTAAGATGTTAAAAAGAATATGGGAAAATTACGATAAAAATGTATTTAACTCTCAAAATATGATTAGCATCACATAAATTAAACCGTGTAAGTAATACAGTTTAGATATCATCCACGTACATTTGCGTTGATGCGCAGGGAGCATAATTAGGGCTAAAGATATTCTTCTTTTTTATATTTTTGTCATAAGTTAAATAAATTATAAGAGGTAAAAAAATGAACAATACATAAATTTTTAAATTGAATTATAAAAGATAAAATATGAAGAATATTGGTGTTTACGTATAAGAGGATAACAATTAAATTTATATGTGATTTTAAGAATATGTGGATTGATTCAACACAAATAAGCAAGAATGTTAGATAAACGAGTTAAAGATAAAATGAATAATCAAACCAACCGGTATGTTACGGCCAACCTCGTTTTTAGGTTGGACAGTAGGTTTGCCCTTGATGGGACCCTCGGTTCCAAGCCAATTGTGTATGAAGAACAACGATAAAATAAGAACTTTGCAGTAGCTAGAAAGTAGAAAATGTTATGAAATAATATAAAAGACAAGAACAATAATATAAGAACAAGAGCAAATAGAGAGAAGAGTAGAGAGAGTTCTTCTTATTGATACTTAGAGATTGTTAGGGATGTATTACAATGGTAGAAGACCCCTTTATTTATAGGGAGGGGAATGATTTATCTACCAAGAATAGAACTCTAGAATCTCTCTAATTATAGACATTCACCTTAAATAGGAGATTTCATAACATTCCCCCTTGAATGTCTATTCAACAATGTGCCTCGTTAAAACCTTAAAACCAAAACCCAATGGGAAAAATTAAAGAAAGGAAAAAGAGTACACATGTTTGAATATGCGCCTATTGGTTGCCTCGTTAAAAACCTCGCAAGGAAAACCCAGTGGGGCAAAACCTTGTAAGGGAAAAAGAGTGCAACGCGCATTAACTCCCCCTAATGAGTACATCAATTTATATCCTTGAGCATTTGCATTCCAATCTTGTGCATCATCTTCAAAACGATCTTTGGTAGACGTTTGACAAATCCACCATATTGACTTGAATAAATATTCCGCACCTTGAAATCATCATTCTTGATAGATATGAACATCTTTGACTTTATACTTTCAAGCATTTGAACTATAGGTTCAAAACTACATGTCTTTCATATGGAATCAATTCTTCTTGAATTGTATCTCTTCCATTTAGTTACTTTCTTCGGGTCAGCAAGTGCGTATAGCATGCTTTGCAATATGTTGCAATTGAATTATCCCTTTTATGAACTTCAGGTTCATATCATGATATTCGGGGATATACATATACAAATGATAATTCATCCCATGTAACCTTTTCTCAAGTGTTTATCATGTCTCCCCCTCATGTTAGTAAAGCTAACTTGTTTCCTCAACTTTGGGAAATCATCTTTGTGCATTATCATGTCAATATACACGGCACATTAATAATAAGATGAAATTATTTGGTTCCTGACCCTGAACCATTTGTGAGGGGAGAATATAATATACTCTCGCATACAACGTATATCAAACTGATATATATAACTTTGTTCTCATAAGAAACAGTTTAGCTATTAAGTGGAAGCACTCAATAATTATCTTGCTAAACCAACTTTGATATAAACCAACTTATCAAGATGAACTATCTTGAGTAGAGAATCTGGAAATTATGCTCGAAGTTAGATTACTGAGCAATTTACCTCGCAAGCACCGGCCAGGCTGCGGGTTAATAACAATTGCGCATGTAACCATATCATAGATGCATCATATGTGGTATACATGGCAGGTGAATGGGCCCATATTCACCTTTGATATTTCCAGAATTTATGGGCTTCAACCCGAACTCTTTAGTTGGTCAGTTCATTAATGAGAACAAGTGATACAAGAGAATTCGTAAAGAACTTTCTAGTTCTTTGATATTCACCTATGTGAATTTGCACATCATACTTAAAATGAGATGGCTAACACGAATGTCAACTGAATAAATTATCAATATTGGTAAACTTCAAATTTACACCATGACATGTGCACTTATCAATAAACTTCAGGTTTATTATGACATGGGTTTTATACCAATAGATATCCACTTTATTGTGGCATTATTTCGTTTGTGTAGTACAAATTGGAGAACAAAGCGGGTAGCTTTTCATATGCAAATTAACCCGTTACAAGTTGTAGTAATAGGAGATATCAAAGCCTTCCTTTATTTATAGTCTCAATATAATCAATCGCTTTCGCGTGTACTTTGAAAACTGAATAAGTTTCTTTGAGACTTACTACAGCACAATACTCAATTGTGTTTCTCCAACATAGTAATAATTGGCTCTTCTAGAGCTCTCAATTAATTTTGTACTACCACAGATTCATCAACATCCATGTGGTGAATATCTTTCTTAAAGAGAAAGTTATACCATTATGGTCATGTCAAACTTATATGTAAGATATGTTTCTTGCATTATCGTTGTCCTTTAATAGTCATATTTCCAAAATACTTTGGCGTACAATAGGTACGTGACCAACGATCATTCATCCCACATATCATCTCAAACCTCCTTCTAGGGGTGAGTGTGGTATATTTAATACCAATTTCATGTTCATATTCTTCCAATAATGAATATGTATCCGTGAATCAGATGTTGTCACATTCACTTCGAGGATATGTGATTTTGTTATCCTTTTCAAATCTATAAATGCGTCATGCATTTGATTTGCTATTCTTTGCAAATGGATAATCGTTTGTACCTCTTTCTCACAAATAGAGGTGTGTGGATCAAGATGAGATAATGATGCATTTTTCCACAAAATTTCCCGTTTGGTTTCACCAACTTCTCCCCCTAATTTTGGGAAAAGTGTCTCATCAAATTGACAGTCTGCAAATCGTGCAGTGAACAAATCTCCTGTCAATGTTTTGAGGTAGCGAATAATGGAGGGCGATTCAACCTCAACATATATTCCTAACCTTCTTTGCAGACCCATTTTGGTGCGGGATGGCGGTGCTAAAGGCACATATACTGCGCATCCAAAAATTCTTAAATGGGATATATTGGGTCCATGACCCAAAACCAATTGCAACGGGGAATATTTGTGTCAATTCGTCAGTCAGAGACGAACTAGCATTGCTGTATGTAAAATGGCGTGTCCCCAAACCGAAGTGGGCAGCCGACAAACTAAAATGCTGCATGCAAAATGGCATGGACCCAAACCAAAGTGGGCAGCCGACGAACTAGCATTGCTGCATGCAAAATGGCGTGAACCCAAACCGAAATGGGCAGCCTCGTTTTCATGAAGAATTTCAAGATTATTCTCATCTATTGTCTCAATATGATATCCATTTTGAATGATATCTTTAAAACTCAACAAGTTCCTTTTAGACTTGGAGGAGAACATTGCGATTGATATCATTAAAACTCAACAAGTTCTTCTTAGACTTGGAGGAGAATATTGCATTCTCTAAGATAAACGTCATGCCTTTGGGCAGAGTTACAGTTGCTCTTCCGGAGCCTTCAATCAATTTAATTCCCATGGTTTGATATACAAAAGAAATACACGAACATAAGAATAAACAAGTTCAATTCGTTTGTGTCACATAATATTTTCAAAATCTGCTGATGTCATTGACTAAAATAAATCAGATAGTCGATTATATGTTTTCCATAATCGATTACTATGTAGTTTGAAAATTTCAGTTTAAGCATTTTCATAAAACAATCGATTGTTAAACACACACAATCGATTGTTGAACATTGACAATCGATTGTTGAACATAGACAATCGATTATTTGCTATTTTTGAAAAACTTCAGATCACACTGTCTTAAGACAATCGATTGTTAGACATAGACAATCGATTGTTGGTTATTTTTGAAAATTTCCAGAGCACTGTCTTAAGACAATCGATTGTTAAGCATAGACAATCGATTGTTGACTATTTTGAAAAATTCCAGATTACACTGTCTAATGACAATCGATTGTTAGACATTGAAAATTGATTGTTGACTGTTTTTGAAAAATTCTAGAACACACTGTTTTAAAGACAATCGATTGTTAATCATAGACAATCGATTGTTGACTGTTTTTGTAAAATTCCAGATCACACTGTTTTAAAGACAATCGATTGTTGATGATCAACAATCGATTGTTTTGCAGTTTTTATGCGAAATATGAGATAACCGACTAGTTTTTCAGGTTAGTCGATTACCTCTACTGGAAAGTAAAAATATTATTGATATTTGAGCATATTGATACATTCTAAAGAACTAATACTAACATTATGTCATGAACTAACTAATACGAGCTAATACTGATGGCTATTAGTTTATTCATTCACTAATACAAACAAGTAAAATAAAATCAAATAGCTCCATCTTCTTTCATCACGGATCCATCACCGATTAGGTGGTCTATCTACCCCTCGGGTTGCTCAAAGAAGTCTGCCACATCCAAGTGGGTGATGTCAAAGTTGTCGTCAGAGACAAAATTCGTTTCAGGGCGTTTACTCTTTCGAGATGCTTGATAAAGGTCAACCAAATGTCATGGTATACGGCAAGCCTTTGACCAGTGCCCGTTTCCACCGCAACGATAATATATAGTTTATAAACTATTTGCTTTTGGATTCTTATCGTATCGTGCTTGTGGCAGAGTGACCAACTTCAGGTTGTCATATCTCTTCTGTAAGCCATTCCACAAGATAGGTGGATCCTTGACGGTGAGATATTCAATCTTCAAACCTTCATCAAGGTGATGGCGCAAGAAAATCAAGGCCTTAGCATAGTTTCAAACCTTCATCAAGGTGATGGCGCAAGAAAATCAAGGCCTTAGCATGGTTTTGGGTGGACGCATTATTTCTGTCTTTAATGGCGTCTCCAAGACCCATAGCATCCAAAATGGATTTAAGTATCCAACACCCATATCATATAGTTCTTGCCCGAAATTTCAAGGGCAACGAACTTTCTTTTCATAATGTCAGACATAAACCAAAATTACATCAAGAGCGTGTTCATACTTACGGGCTCTATTACAATTATCACATTCACTTCAGGGAATGGATCAAAATCATGTGCTTTACACAATCTCATGTCAAATATTACTTTCATAAAGTGAAAGATTATTTTGAGAATCCTTATTGTTCTCATTACCACAATTATGACGATTATAACTTCGTCTATTGCCATGTCCACATCCATTGATACCTTTACGGTAATTAGTCTTCTTTCAGACTTATCACATACTGCTACCACATTCTCTAAAGGGAATGGAGCAAATTCAATTGGACGGAATTCTTTGCCACGTCCACATTTCATTGATACCTTCATGGTAATATTTTAGTCTTCTTTCAGACTTATCATATACTGCTTCCACATTCTCTAAAGGGAATGGAGCAAATTCAATGGGACGGATTTTCAATTATTTGCCCACAATCATACATGAATTTAATCATGGCAGGACATAGAGATTTTACCATTTCGTGTGGTTATAATTTCTTACAAACTCCTTTAGAGTTATAATCAAACTTTGTTGTCTATGTTTGTATATAAAATCAAATTATAGAATTTCAAGAATTTGAAAGGGAAAAATAAAATACTTACCTTTAAGGTATACCAATTCTATTTTCAATGTTTTCTCCTTTCTTCCTTTCCTTTTTTTCTTTCTCTTTTCAACGTTTTTTCTTTCTTTGCTTTCCAGAATATTTTTTTCTTTTCTTTCTTTTGTTTTCTGTTTCTCATTCCTCTTTTTTTTTTTTCTTTTCCTTCTTTCTTCATTCTTTCTTTGAAGCAAAACCCTACACAAACAAAAAGTTAAGACAATCAAAAATTTCAATTGGTTAGAGACTCGTGCTGATAACGTGTTATGAAATAATATAAAAGACAAGAACAATAATATAAGAACAAGAGCAAATAGAGAGAAGAGTAGAGAGAGTTCTTCTTATTGATACTTAGAGATTGTTAGGGATGTATTACAATGGTAGAAGACCCCTTTATTTATAGGGAGGGGGATGATTTATCTACCAAGAATAGAACTCTAGAATCTCTCTAATTATAGACATTCACCTTAAATAGGAGATTTCATAACAGAAAATGAATTTTTATTGCATTGGTTTGCATGTTACAATACATGTTATCTAAGATAAAACTTTTCCTTTATATAATAGGAGAGTTTCACTCCTAGTACAAGTCTAAAAAGATAAAATTATCCTATCTCGTTAAGTACTGATCCGTAGCCGCCATCGAGTGAGATCCAAGTTGTGAAATCCGATTGGTTATGGATATCACAACCCAATATTTGTTGTCTACAACCATTAATTATGCTTTGCGAAGTCTCAGAACTCGTCCTGAGTTCGGGATGCATCGTCTTATCAGGTCTGATGGCGAGCACTCCCTTCGGACCTTGATATAAATAGTTCCCAGCTTCGCTTTCAATCTCATATATTCATAATCTGACTTCATTTGATCCACCAGAAATTCGAGGTATGTTTTAGCCCTAGTTTTACCTGTATACAGATAGTTCCCTCGTCTCTCAGAGAATAGATTTCGCTGACACGATGGGAAACGATAGATGAACCCCAGTTCCTTCCTTTGTACATTACAATCAAGGTGACGAATAAGCCAAAACATCCCATCAGTCGCTTGCGTCATTCTGACTCCAGACACGTGTCGATCAACGGTTAGTTGTCTTTGAATGCGAAATATCGTGTATTGATTGCATTTTCCCTATAAAAGCTTCGAGCTTTTATACTTCTTTCATTTTCTAATTCTAGCTTTCACCTTCGAATTTTCTAGTGGCTTTCAACTTCTTCAAGTCTTCATATCTTCATCTTTGATCTTCAAATCTTTATATTTGTTCTTATATTTTCAAACCAGGTTTTCATATCTTCATCCCTCCTTCAAACCTTCATACTCTTCTCTTCAAACCTTCATACTTTTCATTCTAATGTTCATACTTCCCTTCAAATCTTCATATTTTTCTAGATTACAATGGCTAAAACTTCCAAGTTAGTGCCTCAACAAGCTACCCCTCAGAATACCTAGTATGTTTCTCTCGAGGTGGATCCAAAGTCCCCCAAGAAAAGTTTCATACTCGGAGGCTGCTCGATCAGAAATGACTTCAAGGTCGAGAATGCCTCTATCCAACAATACCGGGGTGAGGGAGAATCGAGATACATATGCTTTGTCATTGAAGAAACCCTACCCATAGTCCGAGCAGACTGTAAGTGGGAGGATAAAGACATGGTTGTCTTTGGGCCTAATAACGATATAACTACCCACGTACATGGGTATTTGAGTGTTTACACTTACCCCTTCATGTTCTCCCCTATAGATCCTGTAGTTCTTGCTTTCTGTAAGAGATATGAGGTGCGCCTTGGGAAAATCCATCCATCTTTCAAGAGGATTGTGATCTTATTGCGCCAATTTATTAACAACATTGCGTCTCTACGGTTTACCCTCAACCATCTACTTTGTTTGTACAGTCACTAAATCTTCCGAGAGGGACTGATAGAGCTTGTCCGCCAAGCAAGCAAGTCTACTTTCTCAAGCATTGACAGGGATCGAGATCGAGATCGAGGTTGGCAGGGGCGGTTCGTTCAGGTGAAAACCGAAGACCTGATTCCTCCTGAGTTTCTTTCATTCCCCAAGGAGTGGAACGCATCCTGTAAGTATTGTCTTTCTTGGGTATTTCTTCTCTTTTAATGCTTTTTATCATCGCTTGTGTTTGTAGTCGTGAAGCTATTGCACGAGTCCCAGATGAAATCTCCCGACTCAAAGAGTGGATCAAGGGGATATGTTAGCAGATGTCTTACTCCAAGCACACATGGCGCAAGATTTTGAAGGGCAAATGGGAGGCTCGTTCCCGTGGTGAGGTTCTTTCCTGAAATTGCTACTATTACGCTTTTAATTTACATAGTACTAACTTTCCTTTTTTATCTCTTGTGAGTCTTCCTAAGACCATTGAACTTAGGATGTTTGATGAGGACGAGGACCTATCTTTTCCTGTTGAGTCCTCGTCTTGGGATAGCACGGGGCAAGAATGAAGGTGGAGGAAAAGAAAAAGAGAAAGTCTTCGGGTTCCTAGGACCCCGAGGGGAAGAGGAAGAAAAGGACAGCCACCTGAGCCCGGATACCCAAGAAGAATACCAATTCCAAGGCACCAGACCATCGTTATCTCTACTAGCTCACAGAGGAGGCAGAAGAATATGACATCTCCGTTGTCCATGGATCGAACCCTACTGGGGAGTAGGCGACGATCGAGAAAAGGGGAATTAGGCCGATAACCGTTAGTCTCGGGAACCTAAGGGGGATATGGAGGATGTGACCTCCCAGGAAGCCACTTCTGTTCTGAAGTAGGTGATCGGTGTCATTGACATCATAAAAATGCCCTCTATACCAAGTCCATGCTCGAAGAGGCCCAAGTGAGAAAAGAAAAGTCGAGTGAGAGAATGTGGGGTTTAGATGATCCCTTCAACTCCTTTTTTGACGGTATGGACATGTCCACATTGGAGGACTTCTCTGGGCTAGGCCACCTAGAGATTTTGAAGAAGGACGTTCCCTCGGGAGTTAGCGGGCCAAATTCGAGCCCAAAACTGGTGAAGCAATTTCCTGCACTAAGCATGGATCTCGAGCGCAAGAGAACAATCATTCTTTCTATCCAGAGGATTCTAGGTTACTATCTGCTCCAGTGGACATAGCAGCTACCTCCGATGCTTGGTGATCGAGGAGGACCATGAAAAGATGAATGAGGTAGGCATGTAAAGTCTTTTCAATGAAGCGCAGTAGGCTCTGAATTGGGTAAGACGCCAATACCTTTACGACCCTTTATGAATTCCACTTATGTTTTGACGTCTCTTATTGATATCGTTCTTTTACAGGCCTTGGTGCTTCATCATGAGAGCTTCCTCTAGTACCGCTTGAAAATCAGCCACCTCGAGTTTGAGCTCAAATCGTAGGTCTATAAGAAGAACATGTATAGGCTTCTTAATGAGCAACAGGATAAAGACCTCCATGCCGAGTTGGACAAAGCTCCGAAAGAAGCATCGACCCTGAAGCTGGGACATACCAACCTGGTTGAAAAGGTAAAGATCGTTGAAGCTAAAAATGAGGAGTTATTCATGGTGACTAACAACACAACCTCGTAGGTCCAACAGAAGATCGATCACATCAACTAGCTCTGAGCCGAGATTAACAAGGTCAAGGCCATAGCTGAAGGGTGGAACGACATGATGGACTTGCACACTTCGGATAAAGAAATTGCAAAGGTGGAGCTGGAATCGTTTAAGAACCAATTCTGAGTGGCGAAGGACAAAGTTGATAAAAGGATCTTAATGACGATCTTCGAGCATAACTGAGCTTGGCAATTGTAGAATGCGATGCCCTCAGAAGAGAATATAAGGCACTGAAGTCCAAATTATACACAACCTCCACTGATGCTAAGGAAATGGTGTCCTAGTAAAAGGCTAATATGGAGGTAACTAAGACCCACCTAAAGATAAAGGCTGAATACTTGAAGCGGCTCTCTCGAAAAGACACCCTCGAAGAGATGCACACCCGAGGCTTTGACCTATTGGCCGAGATCTAGGAAGCTAAGAATCCCAAACTCAAGGCAAAGGAGCTTTATGAGCCTGAGGGTGCCAAAGGCTCCGAGGGATCTTAGAGCTTTGACGGTTATGGCAACGAGTCGGGCCCCAGTGAAAACCACGCGTAGATGCCTCAGTACCTTTTCAAGTTTTATTTTTCCTTATGTATGTTTTTTCTTGTTCATTCTATTGGGCATTTGTAAATATCTTTTTGGAATATATATACATACAAAAATTTTCCCTTTCTATCAATATCTTGTTTTTACTTTTTAAACATCTTTTATTCGTGTATTACTTTTGGTGCCTTTGCATAGAATCAGATATAGTTCGGGGGTATTAATTTTTTAGAAGTTCGAGTGAAGATTGACTTTGATGAAACTTTGTTTGCACGTGGCTCACGAAACCTCGGTGTGGCCGGAAGTTCCATAGATGCTTAAGTATTTTTAGACAATACTCGTCGAGGGTAACCTTTAAGTAGGTTTCGAGTTTTTAAAGGCCTTACTTTCTGATTACAAACTTTAGGCGTCCGAGCTATTTTTAGTGTGGCCATAGCCTTTTAGTTTTGGGCACCTCCTAACAAGTTTGGCGCCTCTGAATTTATCAGTGTGGGTCATCCACATTTTCCTCCCCGAATAAGGGTAGCCCTTGGGCTCGATAGTCCCCGAGAAGGGGTAGCCCCTGGGCGCGATAGTCCCCGAGAAGGGGTAGAACGTGGGTTCTAGGATCCGAAATCAAAGAAGGAGAAAATGTGTAATAGCAAGGCAGAATTTTCTTTCATTTCTTAGTTTGTAAAGTACATGATCGAAAGCGCACAAAATTTAGTTTCATGGCTAGAGTGAACTATGTGAGCACGGTTTAGACGGCTATTTGCCCTTTATAATGAATCCTAACCACCAAACCCTAGCTTTTAGCATACAAAGTTTTCTTTTGTCCTTGCTAAAAACCTTAATCCGGGGGTAATGGCCCACAATATTCGAGGTCAAACTTGTGAGGGCCCAGATACCATTGATATGAAGCGAATGATCATTGACTCTAATGTGAAACCAGTCTTCGAGTATAGATTAGAGCATTTTACTGCTGTCTCATTAAAAAACTTACCGGAAAACCTATTTTAGGATAAAACCAATTCAAGGGAAAAAGAGTACAAGGCAAGCTTTCTGACCTAGTAGCCACATCTATCCTTGGCCATTACCAGCAAATGTTAGTCTGATTCATAATGATTAAAGAGCAGTTGATTTTGTACTGCAGTAGTAGTACCTCTTTAAGCGTGTCACATTCCATTTGCTCGACAGTTGCACACTAATTCTTGCTTCGAGTTTGTACGAGCCTTTGCCGGTTATTCCAACAACTCAATATGGTCCTTCCCAGTTTAATCCCAGATTCCCCTCATTTGGGTTACAGTGTATAATTCTACTTTACTCAACACCAAGTCCCAGATCTAAAAGTTTTAGAGATTGGCTCTTCGGTTGTATTATTTTTCTATTCGCTATTTCTGGGCAGCCAACCGGACCAGGGTGGCCTTTCATCCAATAGTTCCAGGCTCGTGATCATGGCCTCTCCATTTGACTCTTCTGTCGCATATTGGAACCTGAGGCTTATATCTCCCACTTCAACTAGTATTAAGGCTTTAACCCCGTTGACCAACGAGAACAGGGTGGCTCTTATATTAGATTTCGAGGTCGTATGGTATGCCCATTAGACTTCGTGCAAGATTTCCTTCCATTTCCCTTTGGCATCAGCAAACCTCTTTTTCAGGTTTTAAAGTATGGTCTTGTTTGTTGATTCTGCCTGCCTATTTCCACTAGGGTGATATGGCGTTGATAGTATCTTTTTTATCTTATGGTCTTTTAAAATTTTATTTACCTTGCTGCCGATGAATTATTTTCCATTAACGCAAATGACCTCGATCGTTATCTGAATCAGCAAATTATGTGGTCATATATAAAGTCAATGAATTCCTTCTCCCAGACTTTTTTAAATGCTTGAGCTTCAACACAATCGGTCATAAATAGTGTGAAATGAGCCTTACCGGGTGCCCACGTGAGGGGACCAACGATATCAATTCTTCACTTCATAAATGTCCTCGGAACAAGACCGAGTGGAGTAGTTCTTCTGGTTGATGGATCATTGGGGCGTATCTCTGGCAGTCACACTTTTGTACGAAGTCCTTCGCTTCTTTCTCCATCTCGGTCCAGTAATTTCTGACCCTGATTAATTTCTAAACCAAAGATTCTGTTCCTGAATGGTTCCCGTAAGTACCTTCCTGAACTTCTCTCTAGGTGTATTCGGTATCTCCCGGCCCCAAGCATCTCGCTAGTGGGTCGTCGAATGTTCTTGTGAACAATTTCCCTTTGACCAAGGTAAATATAGCAGCCTTGGTACGCAACGCTCTCGATTATTTAGGATCCAAGGGAAGTTTTCCGGTCTTCAAGTAGTGCATATACTTTTTTCTCCAATCCAAAGTTAAACTCATCAAATTTACTTCGGCATGGACTTCTTCTGTCACTAGCTTCATGAGCTGCACTATTATTCCCGAACTGAATTCATCAGCATTGACAAATGACCCCAAGTTAGCTAGAGCATCGGTCTGAATGTTCTGATCTCAGGAAATATGTTGCATGGTCAATTCCCTGAATTGATGCAGTGTTACCTGTCATTTGTCTAAGTACCTTCGCATTCGTTCCTCTTTTGCTTTGAACGTCCCATTAACTTGATTTTCCATGATGAGCAAGTCGCACATAGCTTCGATCACCTCATCCCCACGGCTCTTAGCCAATACGAGACCTGCAATCAGGGCCTCTTACTCGACTTCATTGTTAGTAAATTTCATAGTTCTAATAGACTATCCAACAAAATTCCCTGTATGTGGTTTTGACATGATGCCAAGCCTGGACCCCTTTGTGTTCGAGGCACCGTCCATAAAAATTGTACAAATCTCGAGGTAATTTTCGAGGTTAACAATAATTCCATTTTGACTTAAGGTATTAAGGACGGCATAAAGTCAGCTACAAAGTCGGCAAAAATTTGAGATTTTATGGCTATCCGGGTTGATACTCGATATCGTACCCACTGATTTTGATGGCTCATTTGTTCAAACAGCCTAAGAGCTCGGGTTTGTACATGATATTCCTTGATGGATAATAGGCCACGACACATATAGGGTGGAATGAAAGTACGGTTCTAACATTTTGGAAGCGCTTAGAAAAGCGAGCAGCTAATTTTTCCAAGTGAGGATACCTTATCTCGGCCTCGCATAGAGTTCTACGAACATAGTAAATAGGAAATTGCATACCTTCATCTACCCATACAAACTCTCTGCTTACTACCACCTCGGAAACCGCCAAGTAAAGGTACAGTTGTTCGTTCACTTTCAAAGTGTGCAACAGGCTCGGATTCAATAGGTAGCATTTTAGTTCTTCAAAAGCTTTTTATCATTCTGAGGTCCGAGAAAAGTTGTTCTTATTCTTTAACAGTGAGAAGAACTGATGTCTTTTATCTGAAGACCTTGATATGAATTGGCCTAGAGCAGCTATATGACATTGTTCACCATGGTGATATCTTCTATAGACTTTTGGGATTGATCTCGATCCCTTGATTGGACACCATGAACCCGAGAAATTTTTCTGATCTGACACCGAAAGTGCACTTCTCCAGGTTCAGCTTCATATTGTATTTTTTCAATATGTCGAAGGTCTCCTGCAAAGGTTTCAAATGATCTTCTGCTCGCAGGGACTTGACAATAATGTCATATTTTCTCTCTTCGAACAATCAATTTCATAGGCATTGATAGGTGGCACTGGAATTTTTTAATATGAACGACATTACATTATGACAATAAGTGCCGAATTTAGTGATAAAAGAAGTTTTTATTTTGATCATCCGAGTCTATCCGAATTTAGTTGTACCTAAAATAGGCATCTAGAAAAATGAGTATCTCGTGTCCGGCTGTCGCATCAATCAGCCAATCAATGTTAGGCAAAGGGAAAGAATCCTTGGGGCAGGCCTTGTTTAAATCTTTGTAATTTACACATATTCTTAGGTGATTCCTTTTTTAGGCATTACTATTACAACCAATCCGGGTTCTTAAACTCCCGATATGAATCCTATATAATGAGTTTAAATACCTCGTCCTTGATGAATACATGTTTGACCTCGGACTCTGGCCTCCTTTTCTGCTTAACCAAATGGAACTACGGTCTAAACTCAAGATCTGAGTGGTTACCTCTGACGGGATCTCTTCCATGTCAATATGGGACCAAGCAAAACAATCTATGTTAGCTGTAAGAAACTTAATGATTTTTTTTGTCTCGGGGGTTAACCCCGTGTCCAAGTATACCTTTAGATCTACTAGGTGTTTGATGAATGTGACTTGCTCCAACTCTTTAACCATCAATTTGGTTGCGTCGGTATCATCTGGAGCTATGAAAGATCTCAGAACTCCATAATCATCCTCATTGTCTACTCATTCTTCCTTCGGTCCGACCAAGTCGGCATCAGTGGTTGTTATTTAACATCGACCTTTCTAATCGGCTTCGTGTTCCTTAATGTTGAGACGACGGGCACAGAGAGTACTTCGTTGACTGCAAACATCTCCTTTCCAGCCAGATTTTCTCCATAGACCGTCTTGATTCCTCCCCGTGTAGGGAGTTTCAATGCCTGGTGTAAGGTCAAAGGTACCGCCCTCATGTTGGGAATCCATGGCCTTCCAAATAGAGAATTATATCTCATGCCCCCTTCGATAATATAAAACTGTCTTTTGGATCATCTCGGTGATAAATTCGTTCAGCACCTCGACTGCTAGCACTATTTGATCATGTAACCTCAATTGCTCTATGACCTTTTAACTAATGATGTTGGCTGCGCAACCTGGATCAATCAACACTCATTTAACTCAAGATTTATTGATAAGTACAGATTACCATTACATCATTATGAAGTTGTACGATGCCCTGTGTATCCTCCTTGCTGAATGAAATGGTTCCCTCTAGGACATAATCTCGGGTGCGTTTTTCTCTTGTGATAGATACTTTAGTGTGCTTTATCATTGGCCCTTGGTGGATATCGACCCCTCTAATGACCATGTTGATGATGTGCTGAGGTTCCTCTTGTTCGGTCTGTTTGTTAGCGTCTTTCTGAAGTAGTTTTTGGCTCGATCATTCAGAAATTCTCGTAGGTGCCGTTATTAAATAACCGGGAAAATTCTTCTCTCAATTTCTGGCAATTCCGATCCTATGGCCATAAGTGTCATGATAGTTACACATCAAGTTAGGATTTCTATGGGTAGGGCCGGACTGTAAAGGCCGAGGCCATTTAGTTTCCTTGATGTGCCCCATTGCTGATACAATGTTGGCAGCATCAACATTTAAGTTATACTCTAATACTCTTAGTGCTTCCCTTCCCCCGAGTGCCTTGTCGAAACTATTTTTTCTTATTAGACCTTGGTTATTGGGCCCTTGATCTCTTCTCTTTTTTTTTCCTTATGGGGTAATGCCCTGAACCGTTCTTCCTCTTATCCGCACTGTATGGTTGGTCCTGATCTTGGATCTGCCTCGATTCATGGTCGACGACTCACTTAGACCTATCGTCGGCTCTGACGGGATAAACGCGCCTAGAAGGGTCTCCGAGTTGGTTGTCCTCGACTCTAATTTTTTACTAGTACATGTTGTGGACGTTTTCTGAAGTTATTGCTGGGTATTCTACCAAATTTAATTTTATCTGATGCGAAGCCAAGAAGCTTTAGAGCTTAAGTCCTTGAGTGAATGCTTGAACAGTCTAATCATCTGAAACCAGAGGCAGGTCCATCTGTTCTATTTGGAACCTTGACACGAACTCCCTTAGCATCTCGTTATCTCTTTGTTTAACCTTGAAAAGGTTTGATTTTTTGGTCTCGACCTTGATGGCCCCGACATGAGCCTTCAAAAAAAGCATCAGCAAGCATATCAAACGAGTCAATAGAATTGGGGGTAAGTTGTGGTACTATATTATTGCTTCTTTTGATAGAGTCTACCCGAATTTCCTTAGTAACACCGACTCGATTTCATCGTCCTCTAACATGTGTAAGAGGTCACATTCTCATTTGGATCCGTAGTTCCGTTACATTTTGGAATATTGAGCATATAAAACCTCTTGGGGATTAGCTATGGTCATGCGCTTGGAGGGAAAGGCTTTTGGACAAATTTCTTCCTTTCAATATCGGGGGTGATCTCGGAATTTCATCGACCCTAGAATTATATGTCTGCACCTTCTTGTCGTTGGCCTCAATTTTCTTCTCATCTGATTCCACCTGTTTTGTCAATACTTCAAGAATTTTCATTATCGTGAGGTTGACCCCAGCCTCAGCTTCACCTGACCTCTCGATGGTTTTTTCTTTTCTTCGTGTGTTCTCCCGGGATCGTTCCGGCTCGACCCTGCTAGGGGCGTGGCCTTGATTTTCTATCTGCACTATCGCCGTATGTTGATCTTTCAACGTTTCGAAGATTAGCCGCAGGCTTAACCCCGTCGCCTTCACGCTCGTGCATTTATCAAAATTTTGCTTGAGAACCTCCATGAACTCTATTTCTGGGATCAGTTGGTAGGTTGACGTCCATAGCAACATGTGAATTAGCATCGATCGGGTTGGCAACTTGGACTTTGTAGGGATCAACAGGGGACACCTCATTGCTAGGAACCTGAAAATTTGATATTTTTAAGCTGACTTGAAATTGTGGCTTTGAAGAACCAGCGTGAAATAGAGTGTGTTACAGAGATTTGTATCAAACCACCACTATTATCCTTAGCCCCACAGTAGGCGCCAAACTGTTTACCCTATAAGCGGATAACAGTTAAATTTGTATGCAATTTTAAGGATATGTGGATTGATACAATGTAAATAAACAAGAATGTTAAATGAATGAGTTAAAGATAAAATGAATAATCAAATCAATTATGATGTTACGGCCTGACTCGTATTTAGGTTGGTCAGTAGTTTTGCCCTTAATCAGACCCTTGGTTCCAAGCTAATTTTTACATAAAGAACAACAATAAAATAAGAATTTTGCAATATCTAGAAGGCATGTAATTAATTTGTATTACCTTGTTTTGCGTGTTCCAATATATGTTATCAAAGGAAAAACTTCCCCTTTATATATTAGGAGAGTTTCATCTATCGTATAAGTGTAAAAAAGGTAAAAATTCTCATCTCTTGTTAATTATTGCTCCATAACCTCCATCAATCTAGATTTGCACCGTGATATCCAGTTGGTTTCGGATATCATGGCCTTCTATCTATCCCCTACAATCGTTCATTACGCTTTCCAAAGTCTCATAACACGTCCCGAGTGCGTCGTTTTACCAGGTCATGGTGAGCACTCAGTTCGGGTCTAAATACAAAGAATTTCCTGCTTCGATTTTGATATGTTTGATCTACCGGGGAATCGGGATGTGCGTTAGCCCCGATTTCACCCGTATAAAATTGAAACTTACATATGCCGAAGCACCTATTATTCTTTTTGGTTTGGGAGGGGGGTTGAAACTATGCATATTATTTTACATAAGAAAAAATAAGAACAATTTGGCGAGGCGTAAAGCAGGGAGAGACACTATTTAAACATACAAAACGGATAATCCAAGTGTTAAAATAGCAAATGCCCCATCTGTCCAGGTGGTAGCGAGCGGCACATGTAACCTTTTTGTCATAAATTCATCTTTCACACGAAATATAAACATATATGTGAAGATTTACTAAATTTTATCAAATATAAAATTTAATCATATAATTTTTACCGTATAACTAACAAATATAAAATAAAACACATTAAATTTTAATACAGATTCCGCCCTATAATATCCAAGCTCCATAAAATGCTTCAGGTCATGGGGAGCCTGTTTCACACCTGGATATATGTTCCATCTTTTCCTTTTAAGTTAATATTAATACTCTAATTACTTTTAGGAAAAGAAAATAGAAAAAAAGAACTAATGCATAGATGTAGATTACATCTACTACTATATAGTTGTAAGGAAATTGTTTACCCTAAAATCAGATAACAACGGAATTTATACTGCCATTTTAAGGACACGTAATTACTTGACATAAATAGAGAAAAATGCACTATTATTATTAAAATTAACTGCAAATAGAAATAAAGCAACCATAAGAAATGTATAGATTTGATCCTCGAGCTAGGTCGCCTTCGAATCAAATAAGTATTTCACTTAAAAGTATGAACAAAATAACAGAATATTGAGAGCTTAAGAGAAAGATAGTTTATTGCTTTATATAGTGTGAATATGATCTACTTTACAAATGATCAGACCACATTTACATAATAGGGGAGTCTTACCCTTATAATTATAAATACAGTAAGAAATTTCATGATTAGCTGATTAATCGGTTTCTTCTTGATACGTGTCGAGAGTCCCATCGTGATCCTCGCCTGATCGCGGATATCTCGTCCTTTTATTATTTGGCTCGTTAGACTTCCCTCGATCTTTCTCGATCTCTATCCCGCTTGGTCTCGATCTTGGATAGTCTCGATCTCGATCGTTCCCTAAGTCACGAGCTTGGCAATCTAACTTTATGTCACGATCCGGTATGACATGGGGTCGATCATTGGCCTAGCACGCTCCGATCTCAATTAATCATACAAAAAGGACAAGATCGATTTTCACCGTATACAAATAGCCCCCTCATTTTTTTAGAGGAATGGCAAGAAACGATTTGAGCCCTCTATCTTCACCTCGATACATCATGATGTAAGTAGCAGAGGTAACTGAATCATCTCATCGGTACAGGTTCCCAGGAATTTAATGTGCGTAAGTCGACGGTCGGACATTAGCGCCTTTGAACAATCTTTGAGAAATTATAAATACCCTCATTCTTCATTTTTCAAACTTTACTTTCAAATTTTCTTCACTCTAATTTTAAAGATCATTTGTCTCCCTCAAAGCTTTGTATTTTCAAACCTCCGGGTTTCTCTGCTTGTTTCAACACAAAATACCAAGCACTCCTCCTCAGTTCCCATTCTCCTTCATTCATAAAAGTAAAAATGACAAAGACTTCAAAACTCATTCCACAAAAAGAAAACTGCTTCATTGTCACGGTAGGCCGGTGAGGAACCAGCGGTGGAGCTACGCCTTAAAAATATTTTTACCGGAGAATGTGTCATCGATTCTGATTTCAAGGTTGAAAAGACTTCCTCGGTGTTGGGCCGATGTGAGCCGGTATCGAGGTTTATATACTTGATAACCAACAAACTCCTCTCCAGGTTAAACAAGATAGCAACTGGGGTAAAAAAACCTTTGTGGTGGTGCCTGCTCCAGAAGAATCAATCACCACCCACGTGGAAGGGTTCTTAAGTGTTTATACTTACCCTTTTCACATTGGGTCCCTTTTATCCGATTATCATAGATTTCTACAAGAAATACAAGTTAACCCTCGTTCAGATTCGTCCCTTTTTCAAGAAGATAGTGATACTAAGTCGTTTCTTCGTGATCAAAGTAGAAGGGCTTCCATTTATCCTCGACCACCTCATACGCCTATATAGCCCCTGATTCTATCGAGGAGGACTAATAAAGCTTCAATATTGGGCCACCAGGGCACCTTTCTTAAGCATAGATGAGGAGAAAGATCGGGGCTGGATGGGCCAATTCGTTCAAGTGAAGAACTTGGATGTGATCCCCTCCAAAAGTATGCCATTTCTTGAGAAATGGAATATGAATCGTAAGTATTATTTTGTCCTTAATTTCTATTTATTGTCTTCATTATTCACCCTTTCTTATCAGTGTTTTACTTGATATAGTCGTTGCCTGCATGTCGGGTGCAGTTCCCACATCTGAGGTTTGGGTTAGGAGCCTAATATAGCATTCGACACATGCTAAGCGCACATGGCGTAATTTGGGTAAGGGTTGATGGTATGCTAGTAGACATGTCAAAAAAAATTTGACTTAATGATTTGACCAATTTTCGAATATTTTCCCGAATTTACTCATTTCTCTTCTTTTGTAGGTCTCAGAAAGGATGTGACGATAAGGCCCCATTTGGTGATGAAGAAATTCTCCCCCCACCACCTGTCTCGAAGCCGGTGAGAGAGAGGAAGAGAAAGAGGAAAAGGGATTCGAATTTCACTAACTCTAAGGGGCATAAACCCAAAAAGAAAACAACCCGTAAACCCAAGGGGAACATCATCCTTCTAACTTTTAAGTCAGTTAAGGGATGAGGCCAAACAAGAAGAAGACTCCTCACCGAGATTCAAGGAACTACTGAGCCAGTAGGAGCTGAAATTGCTCTACCTCGACTTGATGAGATTAAGAGGGGAGCCTCGGTCGAAGTCCCCAAGCTAGAAAGAGTTGAAGACGTTTCACCTTGAGGTGAGAAGGCTATCAAGGAGTTAGTTGATGCTATTTACAAACCATGCTCAGGCTTCTCGAGATAAAGGCGATGCCTCAAAAGGTTTACTTGGGGTGATAGATATTGGAGATCCCCCTCTTTTCATACATTCACTGAGTTGATAATACATGAAGCTCAGGTGGTAAATACTTACCACGGGGAAGAGGCCCATGGAGCAGAATACCATTTCCATAGCTATTTTGTTGGAGGGGAAGATGTCTCTGGTCTAGGTGACTTGAAGGTACTCAGAAAGAGATCGAGTTAGGCTTCCTCAAGCTTTAAACTGACCAATCAGTTTCTGACCCCCAGTATCGACTCTGGGCGTAAGCGATCAATTATCATCTAGGTCCCGGAGAATGCTCGGGTTCTTTCTTCCCTCGTAGGGGCAGTTAGCTATCTCTGATGCTTGGTCACTGAAGAAGGCCAATCCAAGATGGATGAGGTGGAAAAACCCAATCTTTTCAATGAAGTCCATCAGGCTCTAAGCCGGGTAATCCCAGATTTCCTTGACGATTTCATTTTTTGTACATAGAATTTTATCCCTTTATATAACTCATTTTTCTATGTTTGGAGGCTTAGGTGCTTCATCATGAGGTTTTCCTCTCATCTCGAGGGGAGCTGAGCCGGTATAAGGTCGAGGTCCAAGGTCTTATTAAGGAAAAGGATGACTTCAAGCTTCTTAGTGATCAAAGTGAAGAGGAAGCTAAAGGCCTCCGTACTGAGCTAGAAATGGATTAGAAAGAACAGGACGAATAGGCAAAAAGAATCTTTGAAGTTAATGATGTTGAATCGGATGTGGTAACTAATGGTTTAAACCATCAAGTTCAATTAAAGCTCGATCTGATCAGGCAACTCCATGAGGAAGTAAATGCAGTGAATACCGAGGCCAAAGAATGGAAGAAGAATATGGATCACCTTGCCTCAGAAAAAAGATTGTCATTTCCCAACTGGCCTCGACTGAAATCTAACTCCGAAGCATGAAAGAGAAAACCTTGGTGCAAGCCAAGAAATCAAGCAGCTGCAATCTCAATTGGGTTCAACAATTTTCGATCATGAGAAGATGGTCACAGAGGTCTAAGTGGCCTAATCGAAGGTCAAAGAGATCAAGGTCAATGCTAATGTAGTGGTGGCTATTTACCGAGTCGATGCCGAAGCTTCTCAGGTACGATTAAATTCAAGCAAATTGGTTGTCAAGCACGCCAAATACCAATCTCGAAGGGAGACTCTTGAGGAGATCCATGCTCAAGGCTTCGATCTTACAACCGAGATCGAGAGTGCTAAGGATATCGAAGCTAAAGCCATGGGGCTATCTTACCCTGATGACAATAATTCTGAGAGCCTGAGCAGATCTAAAAGTGGAGAGGGCCCTGAAGGTGAAGATGCTGCTTTCGGAGATGACTAGGCCTACTAGGATTTTGAATAGTTTTTGTATTTCTGCTGAGGCCGCTTTCACCATTTGTAAAGAACATCAATCAGGTCCATGTTTCCCTTGTAAAAATATTTGATAAATATATAAAAAAACTGTCCCTTCCATGCCTTCTGAATCTATTGTTTTTTTGTTAATTTATGTAAGGTTCAAAGTGCCTTAGCATAAAATATTTAAGTTGTATTCGAGGGTCCAAGGTTTGAGATGGTAAGGACTAATATAAGCACTGCCCTCGACCGTTTTTAATTGATGGACCCCGAATGATTATTCGAACTTAAGTTGATGTAGACCTTAAGCCTAATGATTGAGTTAGTACCTGTTCGAACTGGAAATAAGGTAGCCCTTACGCTTTCTAGTAGAGTGAGAATGTTCTCTTGAACTTGAAGTAAAAGTAGCCCTTAGGCCTTGTATTTTTTCTTTCATTTGTGCCTTTTTCGAGGTCATTTTAACCGTTGTGAATTTTGTATTTAACCGATCTAGCTTTGTAAAAAGATCGTTTATATATATGTGTGTATATATATATATATGGCTCTCTACCCTTTTCGGCTCTCAAATCTTTTCCTTTGCTTTATCATTCATATTTACAAAGGCTGGAATGCCTTAGAATGAAATAATAAGGTTGTGTTAGAGGGTTCAAACAAGACCTTGCCTTTATTTCTTTTCTGGGTCAAGGCGTTATCGGGGTTCGATGTTACCGTATTTTTTTTCCAAAATATCTCAAGTTTAAGGTTCTGTCGACAGTGGCCTTTTTGAATCGGTTGTGAAAGAAATATTTTTCTTTTTTTGAAGGCCAATTTTTGTTACAGGTTTCGGACATCTACGAGCCGTGTTAAATTGGTCGTAGCCTTTTAGTTTAGGATCTACCCATTGGGCTCATTATCCCTTTTTATTTTATCCGGCCTTTCCCATGATAACAGTCTCCAAGTGAGGTGGCCATGGCCTTTAGAAACCGGGGAGTTGCCTATTAGGTCTTTCATCCCTGAAGCTCAATAATTTGTTCTATTTGAGTTTTATTTTTGGGACGGCAGTCCCCGAAGGTGGGAGTGATTATCCGAAATCTGGTTATAATCGACCCTTGGGCCTGTTTTCTTAAGCGATCAAAAGTATGGGGCCGTAACGTGGAAATTTTCCAAGACGTTAGATAATTGCAAATAAACTACTTCTCTTTATTCTTGTCAAAAATAGTCACACATGCGTATATGTTTTATGTCAGTGCTCAAGCAACCTATGTGGGCACGGTTCGTTTTGACCGTTTATCCCATATAGTAAATCCTACCTATTGATACCCTTCCATTTTGAAATAATTTTCTTACTAGAAAAATTCAATATCTGAAGGTAATCCCCCTACCCCCACTCCCAGTATTCCAGGTTGATTTTAGAGAAATCTCTGATGCTATAAACACAGTCTTTGATACCGATTCATGATCGGCCTTCATTCTAAGTTAGCACGGTCCCTATTGCCTCGTTAAAAACCTTGCCAAAAAAACAAATTGGGAAAAAATGGTTCAAGGGAAAAGGAGTGCAATTTGTGCTTTCAGACCTAAAGGCTTCGTGTCGATAACTTGCAAGTGTTAGTCAAAAAATAGAAAGAATTTAATCGGGGTCGTACCTTTGCAGTAATATCATTTGACATGAGTTACATTCAAATTGTTCGGTAGTTGTTCTCTGTCCATCGTTCCCAACTTATAGGATCCTTTCTCTGTGATCTCGAGAACCTGGTACGACCCTTCCCAGTTTGAACGTAATTTCCCTTCATTTGGATTTTGGGTGTTTAATGTGACCTTCCTCAGTACCAAGTCTCCGGCACTAAAATATCGAAGGTTAGATCTTCTACTGTAATACATTTCGATTCGTTGTTTCTTGGTAGCCAATAGAACAAAGGAAGTTTCACATTGTTTATCTAATAGCTCCAGTCTCGTATTCACAGCCAAAACATGCAATTCCTTTGTCGCATATGAGAATATGATGCTCGGCTCCCTGACTTCAACCGGTATTAAAGCTTCGTCGCCATAAACCAAAGAGAACAGGATGTCCTCGGTACTGGACTTTGAAGTTGTGCGATACACCCAAAGGACTTCAGGTAGGAATTTCTCTCTGTTTTCCTTTAGCATCGGTCAACCTTTTCTTGAGGTTTTGTATTATAGTTTTGTTGGTAAATTTGGCATTCCCATTACCACTAGGTTGATTAGGTATTGATAAGATCCTTTTGATCTTAAGGTCTTCGAAATATTTGGTCACCTTGTTGCCGATAAACTATTTTCCGTTATCACAAACAATTTTGGATGGTATTCCGAGTCGACAGACAATGTAATCCCAAATGAAGTTGATGATTCTTTCTCCCTGAACTTCTGGTAGGCATATGCTTCAACCACTCAGATAAATAGTCAGTCATAAATAAAACAAATTGAGCCTTACCTGGTGCCGATGGAAGAAGGCCGACGATGTCCATCCCCCACTTTATGAACGGCCATGGGGATAAAACCAAACGCAGAAGCTCCCCAGGTTGATGAATCATTGGAGCATGTCTTTGAAATTTATCACATTTTTATACAAACTCCTTCATATATTTTTCCATATCAACCCAGTAATAGTCGGCTCTGATTACCTTTCGAACTAGTGATTCGGCCTAAGTGGTTCCCGCATGTGCTTTCGTGGACTTCTCTCAAAATAAATTCAGTATCTCCCGATCCTAGACATATTGCTAGCGGACCGCTGAACATCTTTCTAAGTAGGTTCCATCTTCAGACAAGCTAAATTAGGTTGCCTTTGTGCGTAGGGCCCTCGATTCCTTTAGATCTTTTGTTTCTCCAATCCCAGGTCAAGCTTGTGGAGTTTATCTCGGTGTGTCCTTCTTCGAATAATGACCTTATTAGTTGTATGACACTCCCCAATTTGAGTTCGTTGTCTTCGAACAATGACCCTAGGTTTGTGAGGGCATCGACTTTGATATTTTGATCTCGAGGCACTTATTGCAAAGTTCATTCCTTGAAGCGGTGTAGAGTTACTTGTAGCTTATCCAGGTATCTTTGCATTATTTCCTCCCACACTTCAAAGGTTTTGTTTACCTAATTCACAACAAAGAGGGAGTCACATTTGGCTTCGGCCACCTCTGCGCCTAAGCCTTTGGCTAGTTCGAGACATGCAATCATGACCTCATATTTAGCCTTGTTGTTAGTCAATTTTACAGTTCTAATAGATTGTTAACCATGTTACCGGTGGCTAGTTTTAGCAGATGTCGAGTTCGGAACCCTTTACGTAAGAAGCACCGTCCATAAAGAGGGTCAATATCCCCGAAGATGTACCCGAGTGGACTAATAGGTTTCTTTAACCTTTGAGTACTAAGGTCGGTGTGAAGTCTGCTAAGATTTGATACTTGATGGTTGTTTGGGGTCTATACTCAATATCCTACCCATTGATTTCTACAGCCCCTTTGGCCAATCGTCCCAAATGCTCGGGCTTATGCAAAATATTTCAAAGAGGATAAGTTATTATAGCACATATGAGATGACATTGGAAGTATGATTTTAGTTTCCTAGAGGCGCTTATCAAAGAAAGCGCTAATTTTTCTAAATGAGGATACTTAGTTTCGGCCTCACCCAAGGTCCAACTAACATAATAGATAGGGAATTGTGCACCTTGTTCTTCTAGGACTAGGACTCCACTTACCGCTGATACTGCAAGATATAAGCAAAGTTGTTCATCTGTCTCGACGTGTGAAGCAAGGGCGGACTCAACAAGTACCGTTTAAGCTCCTCCAAGGCCTGTTGGCGTTCTGGAGTCCATGCAAAGTTATTCTTCTTCTTTAGTAAAGAAAAGAATAGACGGCTCCTGTCAGAGGACCTCGAGATGAATTGCCTATGGCGGCTATGTGCCTTATTAACCTCTACATGGCCTTTACATTGTCTACTAACGTGATATCCTCGATAGCTTTGATTTTGTCGGGGTTGATCTCGATTCCTCTACCATGAAGCCGAGAAATTTGCCGGAACCGATCCCGAACGTGCATTTTTTGGGTTGAGATTCATGTTGTATTTCTTAAGTATATTTAAAGTTTCCTGCAAATGCTTCAAATGGTCCTCTGCTTGTAGAGACTTAACTAGCATGTCATCAATATAACCTTCCATAGCTTTCCCTATTTGTTCTTCAAATATTTGGTTTACTAGGCATTGATAGTTTGCACCAGCATTTTTTAATACGAATGGCATTACACTATAGCAGTAGGTACCATATTTAGTGATGAACAAGGTCTTTTCCTAGTCTTTCGGGTTCATCCATATTTGGTTTTACCCGGAATAGGCGTCGAGAAAACTACGGATCTCATGGTCAGCCGATATATCGATCATGCGATCGATATTAGGCAAAGGAAAAGAATCATTGGGGCATTCTTTACTTAGGTCTTTGTAATCTACATATATTCTAAGTTTGTTTCCCTTCTTAGGGACTACTACTACATTCGCTAACCATTCGGGATATATTACTTCCCGAAAGGACCCTATTTTGAAAAGTTTGGTTATCTCATATTTGATGAAAGCGTGTTTGACCTCGGACTAGGGACTTCTTTTCTGCTTCATCAGACAAAATTTTGGCTCCAAGCTAAGCTTATAGGTGGTAATCTCCGGTAGGATACCAGTCATATCTAGATGGGACCAAGAAAAGCAATACATGTTAGATTTAAGGAATTGAATAAGTTTTCTTCTAAGCTAAAGGGCTACCTCGTGCCTGGGTATACCTTTTGCTCAGACTGATATTCGGTTGATATGATTTGTTCCATCTCTTTGACCGTTGACTTAGTGGCATCGGAAGCATCAAGGACTATGAATGATCGAGGAACCTCGTGGTCATCATCCTCGTCAGTCCCCTGCTTCTCTGATTGGGTCGGGGCTGGTGTTTGTGGTTACTATTTGACCTCTTGTTTTCCCTTCGAACTTGACCCTTTTTGTTGATAAGACTGCCGAAATCGGTATCGCTTTATCGATGAAAAACATTTCATTGGTACCGGGTTGCTCACTATAGATTATTTTGACTCCCTCTAACATTGGGAACTTTAGAACCTGGTGAAGGGTCGAGGGAACTTCCCTCGTGTTGTGGATCTACGGTCTCCCGAGTAGGGCATTATACGTCATATCAACCTCGATCACATGAAACTCTTTGAATGGTCCCAACCACGTTTACTGGCAAAGTTATCTCATCTTTGGTGGTCTTACTTGACATATTGAAGCTATAGTACTTGGGGCGCGGGCACAACCTGATCCTTTAGGCCGAGCTGTTCTACGACCCTCGATCGAATAATATTGGCCGAGCTATCTTGATCAATTAAAACACATTTAACTTGAGTCCTATTCATAATTACAGATATTACCATTGCATCATTATGGGATTGTACGATCCCTTCTGCATCCTCTTCATTGAAAGACAAGGTTCCTTCTGTTACGTAATCCTGAGTTCGTTTCTCCCTTATGATCGGCACCTTGGTGGATTTAAATACTTGTCCTTGAGGAGTATCGACCCCCCTACAAACAATCATATGAATCACGTGTTGTGGTTCTTCTTGCTCTTTCAATCTATTTGAATCTCTATTTTTGAAGTGATTCTTGACTCGATCGCTTAAGAATTCCCAAAAGTGCCCCTCATTGAACAATCAGGCCACTTCCTCCCTTAACTGTCTGCGATCTTCTATTTTATGGCTATGGGTACCATGATACTTGCACACTTGGTCGGGATTTCTTTGGGTTGGATCGGTCTGCAGAGGTCAAGGCCATCTAGTATCTTTGATACGTCCAATGGCAGATACTATGGTGGACTCATCAATGTTGAAGTTATACTTTGATGGTCGTGATGTTTTTTTGGGCCCGAAAACCACTCCCCATGAACTTTGACCTCAATCATTTCTCTTCTTATTCCAGGTAGAGTTTTGCGTAGACCCGATGCCTCTACGGTTCCATTATACGGTTGATATCTATCTCTATTCAACCTTGATTCTAGGTCGATATCCCTCTTGATTCTATCCACGGGCCTTTAAGGATAAACAGACACAGAAGGAACCCCTAGTTGATCATTCTCGACCCTGATATTTGACTGATATCGATTGTGTACATTGGCCCATGTGACAACTAGATATTCGATCAAATTCTGCTTCAACTGTTGTGAAGCTATGGAACTTTAAACGTTAAGACCTTGAGGGAAAGCTTGAAAACCTCAATCGTCGGTAACCGGTGGCAAATCCATTTATTCTATTTGGAATCGACATAGGAATTTCCATAGCATCTCGTTGTCCTTCTATCTTACCTTGAAAAGGTTCGACTTTCTTGTTGCGACCCTAATAGCCCCGGCATGTGCCTTTACAAAAGAATCTGCAAGCATAGCAAACGAATCAATAGAATTAGGTGGTAAATTATGGTACCATATCATAGCACACTTTGATAAAGTCTCCCCGAATTGTTTCAGCAAGACGGATTCGATCTTCGTCATCTTCCAAGTCATTTCCTTTAATAGCACATGTGTAGGTGGTAACATGTTTCATTTGGATCAATCGTCCCATTATACTTAGGAATTTTTTCCATACCGAACTTCTTGGGGATTGGATTCAGAGCCGCACATGGGTGAAAAGGTTTTTTTACAAACCTTGTGGAATCTTATTCTTTCAATATTGGTGGTGCTCCCAGGATTTGATCGACCCTGGAGTTATAGGTAGTCACCTTGTTATCGTTTTCCTCGATCTTCTTTTCCCCGATCTCGAGTCGCTTTCTCGGTTCTTCAAGCATTTTTGTGATAGCAGGATTGGTCTCTGATTCCTTCTCATTTGATTTCCTAGAAGCCGATTCGACCATGCGTACAACTTCTTGGGATGGCTCGAGTTCGACCTTGCTCGATGTGTGGTTCTGATTTGAAGTTGGGATATTGCTACTTGTTGGGCCTGCAACATTTCGAAGATCACCCGCAGACTGATCCATCTTAACTGTCATGTGTGTTCTGAATAGTTGATCGGGTGCCCCCCCCCCCCCCCCGAATGCTTCTTTCAGGATCAACGGCGAAATATCCACTGATGGCTTGGCTACATGCGAACTGACATCGGTCAGATTTACAGCCGAAATTCCATCGAGACCATTAGGGGGTTCAATGTTTCCTGGTGCAATGATCTCATTGTCGCCGTGGTGGCTGATTTTGTTGTCAATGTGTGAGGTGTTGACTGAGAGTTTGACAATTTTAATCCTATAATCAAATATACTTCAAAGAACAAGTGTAAAATAGTGTGCGTTACAGAAATTTGTACCAAATACTAACTATTATTCTTAGCCCCACGGTGGCGGTCAAACTGTTTACCATCAAAATGGATAACAATAATTTATATTGTAGTTTTAAGGATGCGTGATTTTACTTGGAACAAACTGAGAAAACTGCAATATTATTATTGAAATTAACTGCAAATAAAAATAAAACAAACCAAAAGAAATGTGTAGCTTTGATCCTCGAGTTAGGTCGCCTTCGAATCAAACACGTATTTCATTGGAAAGTATGAACAGAATAATATAATATTGAGATCTTAATAGAAAGATAGTATATTGCTTTATGTAGCGTGGATATGGTCTGCTTTACAAATGATCATACTCATTTTATATAGTAGGGGAGTCCTACCCTTAATACTATTCTAAAATACAGTAAGAAATCCCATGATTAGATGATTAATCGGCCTCTTCCTGATACATGCCGAGATTCCCGCAATGATTTTCCCCCAATCACGGATATCTCGTCTTTCCATTATTTGGCTCGGCAGGCTTAACTCGATCTTTATCTCGCTTGGTCTCGATCTCGATTGGTCCCTAAGTCACGAGCTTGGTAATCTAACTTCGTATCACGATCCAGTATGATATGCGGTCGAACAATGGCCTGCAAGCCCCATTCTCAATTAATTATACATAAAAAAGGCAAGCTCAATTTTAACGGTATACAGAAGTATCTATAGTTAATAAACATTCCTTCAATTGTCCTACATACCAGCATATGTTCCACAATATGTTTGCAGGGACTTTATCACCAATTATTCATTAAAATGGATAAGAATGGAAGAAATCCCGTTAATCATCTTAAGAAAAGGCACATGACTCAATATTAAGATCATCCTTAAATTTTGTTAAGCAAGGTAACGATATAATAGAGATAAAATAAGAATTTATATGTTTGTAATTAATGATTTGTTTCATGTCATATGATCGGTTTCTCTAGAACTTATAATTAAAGACTAACAGCTGACTTATTACATTTGCGTTTACAATCAAGTACCATCTTGTAATTAATTAGTGGAGCATATATGCTGCAGCAGTGCAAATGGGCAATCAACCGACTGCATTGTTTCTTAGTCAAGCTTTGCATGTTCACATTCTCTTCTTTATTCCCAAACTTGTATCAGAATTTCTATTTAATTTGTTGTCCTTGCACATGAGCTGTTGTTTTGTTTTCTCACAGTCACAGTAATAGCAATCCAGAAGAATTGAAATTGGTCTTCACTGTATATATGTTAACTTCTTCTCCACAAAAATTCAATGAACCAAACCTCATTGTCCATTATTAGCTATTTATATTTCATAATTTTACTTTTAAAAAGAAAAAATAGATCCTTACATCTCAAATTTTCAAGAATTATTATTACACAAATTGTTGAGAAATGCTTTTCTTGAGCCGAAAGTCTTCCGAATACAGGATCTTTGCCTCTACAAAGTTGAGGTAAGGTCTGTATGTACACTATCCTTCCAGATTCCACATTGTTAGAATACATTGGGTATGCGTTGTTGTGTACTATTTGTATTGAATTTACATAAAAATTACTAGAACGTTAATTAATAACCAACAAATGTTGAGACAAAAGTTTTTGAGAAAATCGGGTGAATGAAGTTGAACAGCAACTTTTGTAGCACCATCTTAGTTGCTATTCACTCGTCGTGGTTTTATTATTTAATTAGCGTTAGAAATACTTTGTAATTGTAAATTACTTCAGATTATCTGTTTCTCTAGAGAAAATTAGAAGCGACTAGTAATATTTTGTGAATTAAAAATGAACACTCTATGCTGGAATGAACATTGAGCATCTAGAAGCAAGTCGTCCTATACGTAACGTCATTTCCCGTCAGTGTCTGTGAGCGCGCGTAGTTTAATTACATTAACAATTCGTGTGTTCTCATAAATGTTCGACCAAAGGAAGATAATCTTTGGTTAAATTAATTAACCAGTTATTAAATAGATTTAATCTTAATTAAAGCTAATAACTACATATCTTAGGTTGACAGTACGAAATGTATGAGCAGTGAAGAAATAGGATTAATGTGCAAGCAACAAATGTGTCGAATGTAACAATGTACATAAAGTAACAAGTATTAAATAACCATATATGTCAATAAAGAGAAAGATTCACCCAATATTGAATGAGGTGAATGATTCTTCCATTGGACAATAATGAATAACAAGAATATAAGAGAATATTGAGCACTTTCTCGGATCTGGCGAAAATGACAATAGATAATCCAAAAAGGTCGAATCTCTTTAGAAAGTTGTTCTCTGTATTTATCTATAGAGCTTACTTTTCAAAAGTGCTCTTATCATATAGAATATTATATGTCTTTTGTCTTATCTCTCATTCTATTTATATGGGATATTCCCAAAGTACCCCTAAAGTACAAAACAGAGAGAATACTTAAGAGAATATCCCTTCCGAAGACCCCAATACAAAACTAGCCGTTATTACTATCTGCTCTATTTGATCCCGGCCGTTGTTGACTGCTTGGCGACTCGTTCTGTTGATCACTGATCTACTACCGCCAAATTCCCCATGGTAAATTATAAATTACTTACGATAATCACTTCTTCGTGTTGAAAAAAAATTGCTTTACTGCTTCATATTGCATTACAACTTTCCCATTTCGAAAACTGTTCCGTTTACCTTATCTTGTATTAAAGAAAAATAACGTAAAATGAAATTGTCAAAAGAAATTTTGGATAGCTGAAGTCGTTGTAAATAGCCTCACCACAATTCTGAATTTAACAAATCAAAGACAAGAATGTATTCTCAAAATTTGACAGTTACCTATTTAAAATATGTGATTCCAAAATCCCCTGAACTATATCTTTCATATATATTAAAAACTCTCAATTGATTCTTTTGACAAAAAGTGTGAGATAACTCGTCAAAAGATACGTAGAAATGAAATTAGCCATAAAAATTGGCCTCACCTGGCATTGTCTAATGGCTAATTAGTGTTATCCTTTATAACTAAAGTTCCCCCCATATTTTCTTCATATTCTAACCTTCTTTTTTTGTTTTTCACCTTTCTTCTACCTTTCTCCATATTGGGTTTCATCGGAAACTAAGGCTGTACGAATAACGGTTCCGAACCGGAACCGTAATCGGAACCGCGGTTCTGGCGGTTCCGCGGTTCTAAACGGTTCCGATTATACGGTTCCGGTTCCGCGGTTCCGGGCCGGTTCCACCCTTTAGAACCGTGGAACCGGAACTGCCAGAACCGGAACCGGAACCGGACCGGTTCAGGCGGTTCTAAACGGTTCCAAACGGTTCCGATATTTAAAAAAAAAAATTTTTTTTTTAAATTCAGACCATTGGCGGAACCGTTTGGATCCGTTTAGAACCGCCGGAACCGGTCCGGTTCCGGTTCTATCCGGTTCCCAACGGCCATTTTTTTTTAAAAAAAAAAAGTTTGTTTAAATTCTGAAAATCAGAACGTTGGTATTGCAGAAATAGCCGTTTGGCATTTTTAAAATTTAGCCATTTGATCCCTCAAATTTAATTTAACCCCAAACTTTATATAATTACACAATTTCCCATTTCTCAACTATAAATACCCCCTCATTCTTTCATTTTAGTTCACCAATTCATCAATCTTACTCAATCTCTCTCAAGCTCTCTTACAATCTTTCTATGCAAGTGCTTAATTTTTGTTGCAAATTCGTGAAACATTGTGAAGTTGTTGAATTGAAGTTTTCAAGTGTTCAATTACAACGATTGTCAATTTTCAAGAAGTTGTTCGTCAATCCGGTAAACTCGTTTCAACTCTTACGTGCTAAGAATATTTGTTGTGTATTGATATTTTCTTTAATTATAATTAGTATGGCATTTTCATTGAAAAAAATGTTCGGAAAAGGTACATCTAAATCCGGTGAAAGTAGTAGCCAAAATCCTACCCCTCCCCCGGCTCCCAGACCTAGAAAAGATAAACAAGTTCAAACTAGTAGCCAACCTAGAAATACTAATGAAAACTTAGGAATACTTTATAGTGATCACCCGTGTTTTCAATTTAGCGATGTTAATTTTCTACATGATATAGCAGTCGGTGATAGAATAGATGATGATATTATGAATTTGCTTTATCCTAATGCACCAATATCAGAGGGAAATGAGGGTGATAATGATGACGAAACCCAACCTCCGGTAGATTTAGATGATACACCTACTAGTTTTGCTCCTAATGACCCAGAACACCCACCCGTACAAACTCCCACTTTTAGCAGACAACCTCGGAAACGTACAGAAGGTTTTATGAGATTTGTTAGAAATAATACATAAATTATGATGTAACTTGTACATTGGCATGTCTTCTTTTAGTTTTTTTTCCTTTTAATGGTGGTATTAGTACCATGTTGTGCTCGTTCCACTGTGGGAAGGAAGACTAAGAAAGATATGCCATTTTGGTCAATAAATATGCTTTTTATCATATACTTGAATATATTTGTCTCAATATTTCTTTGTCTTTACTTCTATATCAATCCTTGAATATAAAATATTTATATAACATATAATATATAACATACAACACATAATACTATTAATACTAACTACTACACAATATACATTATTTATATACAATATATTCTACTTTACTACAACATATACTACTTATATACAAAATATACACTACTTATTTTGAATATATACTAATTTCCAAACACAATATATGCTATAGTAACAACATAGTACACCATATAAAAATATATTCTACAATGTACTAATCACTACTATACAAGATATTTAACTTAAAAAAAAAAAAAGGTCGGAACCGCCGGAAACTGCCTGGAACCGCCAGACCCGCGGTTCCGGAACCGCCAGAACCGGAACCGGGTGGTTCCGGAACCGGGTGGTTCCGGAACCGTATGGTTCCGGTTCCGGCTTCGGAACCGCCAGAACCGGAACCGTTTACCCAAATAGACCCAGAACCGGAACCGGATACAGCCTTATCGGAAACTTCACTTCTCTTGTTTCTTTTGAAATTGCATTTTTCTTGATTTCTCCTTTATTCAGTTCTCCATAATTTCTCTTTCTTGAAAGAACACCCAAACCCTAGCTTTGTTTTAAATTCCAAATCTCGTACTAAACCAAAATTTCCAGTTAAAGTGAAGGTTATTGAATGAAAAAAAATGTTCAATAAAAGTTTAATGGCGAAATCACGATTGAGATCTTAATTAAATTGGTATTTAGATTATGTTGGGTTAATTGGCCAGAGTAGTGTCACTTGGCACATTTTATGTCAATTAGAAGTGCGTATCACACACAACACTAAAAAATTAACAGGGTACTTTTAATATATAGAAAATATAGTTCAAGAAGTTTAGAGACACCGAGTAATTTAAGTAAATAACATGTGACTTTAAATAATTTGATGGCTTTAGACTGCCTTTAATTTGACTCAATATGTCAGGTCATTAGAACACATGGCATAATCTCCCTGATATTAGATTGATTTGGCAATCCATGACCCACAAAGAAATGCCTATAGATGAGGCAGGCGAGGGTAGCTTGTGTCCCGTTGGTATGAATTTGATCAGTAACACAAAAGATGACCTTCAACTAGAAATCAATGTAAAGGACTCATTTACCTCGAGTATATTGAAGACTAGAATCGCCAATGGTTGTCGATCAACTCATAATTATAGAAGCACATCCAAACTTAAAACTCTCTTCGTTAATAGTAATACTCAGAACAAATAGAAAGAAACACATGTAAATAGTCAAAAATAGAAATCAATCATTCTTTTCTATCCATGTGCTTCTTACGATTTCACTATTAGCCATTAACGAGAAAAATAGAAGAAAGCTTCAACCAGCTCAATGCAAGACAACATTCCTAATCCTACATGCAATTTCTTTTCTTTTTTTAGAATTTTTAAATTAAAAAAAATCTCAGCACGGAGACGTATAAGTACAAAAGAAATAAAACCATCTGAGTTTTACTAAAGTTTTAGGATGAACAGGACATATGAACACGCTTCCAAGTTTAAATGTAAGCATAAGTGCAGAAACCTACATACATTTCACTGTATGTGTTTATGGAATAAGATCCCAAACCATAGATTCCCAAAAGTGGCATAATTTATCCGCAGCAAGAACCACAGGCAGGAAGAGAGCCTGCAATAGGAAAAAATTTAATGGTTAAATAGAAGCAGAAAGTCTTATAAAATAATAGCGCTCTGAAACAATTTTAGGAGGCGGCATTTTGGAAAATTATTTTTAACATTTTATGCAAACGTGTAAGTATGTTTGGATAGTTGTAAACTTTATGTACACTGACAAAATACCGCAAAACCTTCTCCAAAAAGTTTTTTGCAAAATTTCATAATTTTCATAAACAAATGCCACCAAATTAAAGATCGAAACAATGAACATACTGTGGTCAATGCCTCGGACATTATCCAATCCACGAGGTGGCCCACGTGGACCACCACCATATGGACCACTTCCAGGACCTCCTGGACCGCCCCCATCCCACTTCTTACTGGATCCTGAACCTTTTCTGTAGGCATCTGTTTTTTCCATCTATGAAGGCATTGTGGCAGTTAATAAATAGTCTACAATAGCATGATAGTAGTATCTATGTAGTTATTAACAAGGAAACTGAACATCCTTACCGAAAACATAGTTGCAAAAAACACGCTAATGAAGCTGATGATGGACCAAAAGAAATCAGTGATAGTCTTCAATCGCCATATAGAACGTTTGGATTTTACCACACCTGCAACATGAAGTGCTTTATTAGAAGAGTTCTCTCGAAATATCGTAAGTTAGCAAATGTATCCAAGCACAGATGCATGCATTAAATGCTTCCCTGTATAGAATACATTTATCAATAAGGAGTCGAACCGACAGAGACACAACTGGGCAGCTTGATTTCTAAATGACTTGGATCCAGAGAAGAAACTTAAGTTTTTTTCTGGCAAGAAGCTGAGGAAGGCCAACTGAATCAGCTAAAAAAGTGCTTAGCATGCAACTCAGAAACATTGTTGCTCTTATGCAACTTATTTGAATGAGTTTAACCATGTAAACAATCAATCTACTAGGTCTCAATCTCAAAAGTAGGAGTCAGCTTTGTTTGAGCCCATTTCATTTGAATACCATAGTATATAGTTTGTTTTTCAACGATAAGGGGTTTTATATAACAAAAAGTTGTCCAAAATCTCACACGTGTCCTTATTTGGACCTAACAACCAAGCCTCAACTCTCAAGTGTTGGTATAGTATATAAGTCCTTTACTTTCACATTGCATTATACTATTAGTTAAGTCTGCATTATTACAGAGGGATAGGAGGACTTTGAGATAATTTCATGGTGATTTTAGATCTATATCCTCTCACTTCAGCAACCTCAATCACCATATTGTGCACCTACGGACTGCTACATTTGAAGATCTGCATCGTACATGGCCAAAAACCATCTCATCTGACATTCTCTCATTTTATTCCCCATCTCTATTATTTCCATTAGTTGACTAATATGATTATTTCTAATCATGTGCATGACCACACATCTATCTCAACATCCACATATTTACAATCTTCATCTTGTGGATACATCTCATTCCCTTGCAACATCACCAGTCTAACATTTGTTTCTATAAAACTTGCCTTTCACTCTATCAAGTATCTTCCTACTGCACAGCACTCTTCCAGCACTTACTCATTTCATCAATCTACTTTAAATTAAACAAGAATTGTCTTCACTGAGACACCACAGCCCCATTTAATCTTGATGGGGGCCAAGTGAAGGTGTATTCTATCTTGGAGACTTTGACCTACTTATCCAAAAGTAGAAGTGCAAACAACAATTATACAAAAATCAGTATTTTGAACAATTCCATTTCCAAAAACTTTGAGACAGCTATCTCTCTATGCATTACCTAACAAGTTACAATTATCTATGGTGCTTTTACAGTTCTACTATGACCTTATGAAGTTACTCTAAGAATTTACCTCCACATACCCCTATTAGATTGCTTCGGTTCATGGAATGGGAACGAGTCACAACTTAATACTAGATCTAAAACAAAATTTGCACGGATAGGTCTCTTTAGATCATATGACATACCCATTAAGAAACCTTATTTCTTAATCATTTCTCAAGTGAGAGAACATAAAATGCTAAAAATTAATAAGAAATGAGTATTAGAATCATGTTTTCCTTGAGTTCATTCACTTAGAAACAAAAGGAATTGATAAATTGTAAAACAGAATTTGAATCACTAAGCTTAGCATTCCAAGTGGCTATTAATCATTTCCAGAATGGTGAAATGCAATTTGGTGTTCACTAGGGTTTACCAAATCATAACACCAGCATCAAACAATATAATTTTTTGGGTTGATTTCCATTTTGTGGGCACGGGGTTGAATACTCCAGGGTCCAGGCCAGATAACTGAATCCCCAAATTTATATCTCATAGAGTAGCTTATTAATGTCGGACAAAAGTTCCACGGTAACAAACATTAGAAGAATTTGGATTTGGATCTAAAGAGGCTCAATTGAACAAGAAGATCCCAACTTCAACTGAATTAAGCAAATTACCCTTTCAATTGCAACAATATCAAGGATGGGATAAAACAAAAACTAAGCAATTAATTACAACCCCAAATTTTTGTTTTACCTCAGAAATTCAGAAGAACTTAGCAAAACAAAATTATTTCCATGAAATAACGGAAAATTCGGAATTAGTAAGATATCTCGAAGGAAAGAAAAAAAATCCCTAGCAATTCCAATCAACAAGTAAATACAATAACGAAATTAAGGGAATTAAGGATGAAATTGATGGAATTGTCGGAACAAACGGGTGGTTAATTTTACCTCTCTCGACGTAAGCCATGGTTTGTTCCTCTTGCAGAATCCCAGGTAGCCTTCTCAACGCGCTTAGCTTTTATCAGTAGTTCGTCTCTTTTTCTCTCATGTTTTTCTCCCAGCAAATAGTAGGTTGCCACGTCATCCAATTTTCTCTCTAGAATTAATTATTCCGTGATTGATTACTCTAGGATTATATCTAGCTTAAGTAAGGATGAAATAACATTACAATTATCATGGGATTGTATTCCATCTTCCATAAGGATTAAAATAATATTATAATTATAATATAATTAATTTTGAAATTAACTACATTATAATTTTATTTTGATCAAACGTGGAATAAATAATTTTGGAATTAATTATTTTTTAACTTTCGTAGTAAATGAGATTTGATTCTTTAGTTTCTCTAAACTAAAATTAACTAATATATTAAGAAACAACATAAATACAAAGTATTTAGAAACAATTTCAAAAGCTATGGTAGAAACATTTAGTTTGCCCCCTCAAATAATACCACGTCCGTTTCCAACAATATTTTTTTATTTAGTCCATTTTAATAAATTGACACATTTATATAGTAGAATAAAATTTAGTTCTAAATTTTTCGTTTTACTTTAAAAAATTTATAATTATATAAATGTTGTGAGCACGTGATTTTTGCCTCGTTAAAATTACTCTTACAGAATTCTCAGACTTAGGATTACTCCTTTTTATTATTTATTTTTGCGATTTAATTGCGCATATTAGTGTGTGTTTTTATTGGTGCATGCATGAAAAGTCATTAAAAATACAAAAAATTACATAAGCATTTGGGATTTCATTTCACATATTTTGTTAGAATTAATTGGTAATTAAGGTTTTATTTTGCGAAATATAAAAATCACAAAAAAATAATTAGTTCATTTCGGCGTTTATTTAATTTGTAGCTTCCAAATTGTTAATTTTCTTATTTGTTTAGTTTAAGTGGTTATCTAGTTGAATTTAGTCTAATAAGAATTTTTAAAATAAAATTAGGAAGTTTTAAAAATGAATGAAAAAAAAGTAGTAGGAATTAAAAGTGATATAAAATAGGCTGGCCACAATTGGGCCAAGCCTGGGTGAACCAAACCCCCTTACCCGTCCAAAAATACCCAACACTAGCCAAAAACCGTCTCTAACCCAAGCTGATATGAGAGATGCCCCAAAACGACGTCGTTTTGGGGCCATCAATCTCAGCCACTCATCAACAATGATCCAACGGTCCTAAACCCCCCATCCCCCAAACAAATATAAATGTCCAAACGTGTGTAATACACTTAGAGACAAACTCCTTCATCCTCGTACAAACCCTCACCGGTGTAGCACCATCCAAGAGCCACCACAGACCCACCGTCCGCCGTCGACCGAAAATCAACTCCGCCGGCGGCAAAGCTCAGATTCCTCCCAAAAATACACCTCTGACTCCTCGTATCCTCCTCTTTCCGGTGCCCTAAAAACCAAGTCTCGAGTACGAGCCAATCGTTTCGATCATTAGAATCTTTGGACGCCGCCTCCGTCATCCGCGGCGGCGGCGGCGCCGGAACCTTTCCATAATAACACCATACATTCCTCACCTCATCCCCATGACGAATCCATGGTCATATTCCTCCAAACCCCTACCCATCGCTTCGAATATTAGTTCGAAGTACTGACCCAAACCCCCAACCTCACCGGAATCCTTCAAAAAGGGTACCAGTTGATCTCCTCACTTTCCCCTCCACAAATCCACAACCAACAGCCTTTGAATACAATCAAAACCTGGCCAAAAATCAGATCAAAAAATGATCAAAAACACAAACCCACCCCAAACTGACCACCCTACACCTGATATTCTCCCACCTTATCAAATGATGGCACAAAGGTCCCAAAAGGCCAAAGACCCTCCCAGAAATGGTTGAATAACCATGAGGCACCAAGAGTCTTAGGGTTGCAGTATTAAGCTAAATTCTCTTTGTTCTTCCTTCTGATTGCTTTTAATTTTCTTTGTTCTTCCTTCTGATTGCTTTTCTTTGTTTTTCCTTCTAATTGCTTTTGATTTTCTTTGTTTTTGTTTGTGTGAGTACATGCATTTTCTATCTGTGAAAATATTCTGATTAGTGGCTTCCATCCAGATCATATGCCTTTTTTATTTTAAGTTTTGACAATATGCTTCTGAATGGTCCTCTTATCATTTGAAGTCATATTTGTTTCTTTCGACTTATTTGAATTATCATGCTAAGCTCATAATTGTTCATCTATGGTTTAACTTTCCGTTTTTTGTTTCAAAATTGATCAGTGTCCCTGTGTGATAAACTTTGTTTCTGAATTTTGTGCTGTTTAGCTTTATCTGTGCTTCTGAGTAATTTTGTCCCATATTTTACTTGTCTAAATCCGCATGTATATATGTGTTTCATTGACTTGTTACTTATCAATTTTGACCCTTGTTTGTTTGCTTTTAAGTAGTATAGTATAGTCTCCAGTTGAATATTTGGCTAGGCCCAGCTTTCTTTACAACTCGACCTCAACTGATAATGAAACCCTGGTCTATGGTTTTGAGTAGTTAACTAGGGTCAATTTCTGACCAAATGGATAGGCACCAGGGTATAAAACATCTAGGCTAGTAATTAATAAGGGAAGACAGGGGTAATGGGGGTATTTGAGCATAAGAATCCTGTAACAAACCCCTGGAACATTCTAGTGGAGGTTCGAAATGCAATTTCTGTTAATTCTTTCTCAAAACTTGAGGCACAAGTTAAAAAATAAGGGATCAATTGAGCAAATGTGAAAAATGGGTAAAGGACTAATAAGAAAACAAGAAGGATTTGTTGCCCTAAGGCCTTGGCTATAAACGGGTATCTGATTGTTTAGAGAAAAGGAGGAGAGATAGATTTTATAAGAGAAAAGGTCGAGAACACTATCTGAAAACAAATTCCCTGAAAATCCTAAGCTTTTCTAGAAAAAAATTTCTAAAAAATAATCAAATTCTGTTCATTAGAAGTTGAAGATGACAAGCATATTCATTTGAGGTGTTTGAGTTTTTCAGAAGCAATTTTAGGCATTGATCTTAGGCTGGTTTTCTTTGTTCAAGTTTAGGATCGAAACTTGTGTTGTTATTGGTTTTTTAAAACTTTCCTGAATTCCTGATACCATTCCTGGGCTTTAGCTGGTCGATTTGCTGCTGTTTGTTGCTTCTCGTTTACCTTACTCATAGGTTTCCTCTTTGCTGTAATTCCATGTACTACTCTCACTCAGGAAAATCTGGAAATGCATAGCCACATTTGATAATGAAGACATTTATATTTTCATGTTAATATTGTATTACAAATGTTACCAGTTTAGTAGTATTTAGGGCATTCATCTTATCTTTGGTGCTATAATGTGTATGAACACCTGAACTATGTTGGACTGTATTTGGACTGTGAATTTTAATTTGTTTAAATTTCAGTAGGTTTAAAATATGGTAGTCAAATAACTTGCCTGATTTTCATGTTTGATTCGGTAATAGGGAGTCATTATATGTATATGTACTCTGATTGATGAGTACATTAGTTTTAGATGCTAAATTCGAAAATCTGAAGTTGTAGTTTATTAATTTACTAGCTTGAAAATCACTACTGGGATTTCTTTCTGTCAAATGTTTTTAATATGTTAAATAATCACTTATAAATAACCTCAACAGTTGTAGTATAGCGATTTGAGTAATGTTATTCTCTCCTTGTGAATAATTTGTAATATCACATTTCTAGGCTCAATGGAAGGCCCAGATTATTATGAAGTATGAACAAAGGTGTACTTCTGGGCTGTTTTCGTTGATAAATCCCAAATGAAAGAAATCAGCCATACAAATGCTAAAAATACGCATAGTGATTGTTTCATTTAGATAAACCATTAACGTATGAATCAATTAGGACTTTCTCTTCTATTTAGAGAAACGAATAATAGAGAATCATAGTCTTTTAGGTTGCCCTTCTAAAAATAAATTGAGTGAGCCACGCTAACAAGATCATGCACTACATTGTCCCTCTAATTGTAATAAAATGCATAGAAATCTGGAGGTGTTATTTAGTGAATTTCACGGCTTTTTCACGAATTTTAAAACGCGTAGTTGCTATAGGGGCGTTATTTTAATAATGTATCTTCCTATATTCGGGTGCACATTTATGTGACCCAAATCCAAATTCCAACGATTTTAAAGTGTGTCGAGAACCAGGGTGCATTTATGTGACGTGGTACGAGACATGTTTTTATAACGTCGCAAATATTCCTAAAAGTGAATAAAGCGGTTAATAATTTTAAAATTGCACTGCAGGATGAACATGTATAAAAATTAGGAAATTAGCCATTTATAATAGTTTAAGCGACCGTGCTAGAACCACGGAATCCGAGGATGCCTAACACCTTCACTTGGATTAACAGAATTTCTTACTCAAGAATTTCTAGTTCGCCGACTCCAATTGGACAGTCGGAAAAATTTTCTCGATTTGGGATCTTAAATAAATCGGTGACTTGGGACACCAAAAGTCAAACTTATCCCAAGTGGCGACTCTAAGTAAATAAATGATCTCAGTTCGAATAATGTCACTTTAATTGGAAAAACTCCATTATACGTATCATCCTTCGGGGTAGCCGTGTAAAAAGGAGGTGTGACAAATATTACTATATGTCTAAGATCATAAGTTTTAAAGTCTTTGTTGTTTTATAAATTTTATATCGAGCCAAACTACATCACATAAATTAGAAGAAATAAAATTTTCCATGAAAAATACAATAACATAGTGATATTTATTTGTTGTATTAAGGTTGTTTGTGTATGGGTCAAAATTAGGTCCCCTTTAGCGAATACAGATGGATGAGCTGAGGCCGAGGTCGAAACCAAGTACGGTCCAGTGGCAAGGAGTCGCTCAAAGGGGGAGACCAGTGTCGAGGTCGAGTAGAGAGCAAAAGACTGCAATTTTTAAAATATTCCTATGATTGTGAATAGGAGTATTCTGTTAAATATTTCCCCATATTGTACTTTTAAAGATTTTCTAGGGATATCCCTTATAAATAGGAAGAGCGAAAAAATAAAAGGGGATTCAGAATTTTTGTGGAAGAATATCTAGTAAAGAGTTGATTATCATGAATATACAAAAAGCTTATTTTATCTCTCTTGTTTGGTTTCGTCACATAATATTCCTCTTTAGCTCACAAGATCCAAGAACACCTAGTCCACTTCATTTGTTTGCTGTCACATATTGCAGTCAGAGGAAGAAATCATCCATCTGATCCAACATTTGGGTGACACATTCCTTCTTATTACATTTATCACATTTATTACATGTTTTCATCCTCGTATTAAGTACTAGTCAATCAGCATTAACTAAGCATTTTTTAGCTTGGACACGGACTCATACCGTCTAATTTGATTAATTTCGAATCTAGAATTATTTACTTTTAACTTGGATTCACCCCTTATCTATTTATTAAATTGATTTAACTAAAAGGGTTTAAAACCTTTTTGTCAAACAATTTGACGCCGTCTGTGGGGGGTCCTAGTTAAAAAGCTTAGTTTCTTATAGATCTAAAAAATAACTAAAACAACAAAAGCTCCCTTTTTCTTGTTTGCACAAGCTAAAAATGGCATGAAAATGAGAGGAAAGACTGAAAGCGGTGATGGGTGTCACTACCAATCTCCTAGGCACCATCAACGAGGCGCACAGGGAAGACAAGGAGAATGTGACGCCAAGCGCCTCACCCAGGTAAACTGATTCACCCCCTTCGCATGGGATTGTAACCGCTTCACATGAGAAGGGAGCCTCCATGTCCACGACGGAAGAAGAGTCACTCGCAGTGAGAAAGTTATAGGAGACGTGGCTGACAAGTATCCTAAGCAGTATACTCGACAAACCCGCTCAAGGGGAGAGTAGGAACAGCGTGCGAGTTGACACCCTAATAACCCTCAACAAGCAACACACTCCTCCCCCAATAGGTAAGCCTCACACCGTTGTTAATGCAGGTAACGATGCCCTTGTAGCTGTTCTAAACAAAATGGAAAAAATGAAGAATGAGAATAAAGCGCTCCGCGACCAAATGAGGGAGCACCAAGAAAGAGTTGATAAGATACTAGGTGCCATGAAACTCCTGCCAAAATAGGTCGTCGTCCGGTTCATGGAACAGCCATACACCAAGGAGGAAACCCCACATTCCATAGCCAAAGCTTTCAAAATGCCACCATATCTGAAAATATACGACAGCACAACGGACCCTGAAGACCATATCATTCATTACGTCATGGCGGTAAAAGGCAACGACCTATCGAAAGAGCAGGTACCACCGGTGCTGCTGAAGAAGTTCGGCAAAACCCTAACAGGGGGAGCCTTAACATAGTACTTACAATTACTAGTATATTCCATGATGACGTTTGAAGAAATGGCCAAAAAGTTTTTCACCGTCCATGTTGGGGCCAAGAAAGCAAAAGAGAGAGTGAATGACATATTCGCTGTCAAACAATCACCTGGTAAATGACTCATGGACTTCCTCATCCAGTTCAACAGAGTAAGAATAAGACTGCCGAATATATCAGAATGGACGGCGGTAGCGGCCTTTCAAAATGGGTTAAACAGGAACGGGTCAAGGGCGATAAAAAAAATTATTAGGAAACTCATGCAATACCCTCCCACCACTTAGGAAGAAATTCATAACGCTTACTGTTCCGAGGTAAGGGCAAATAAAGACGACCTCAATGGTACGATCCAACAACTAACGACAGTCCAAATGTAATCGAGGAAATATCGTCGGAATGACACCCGAAGAGATCATGCAGGCCCACGCCTCAATTAAGAAAGGCACCAATCGTACAACAAAGCGACCATCCCACTATCTCCCCGCCAAAGGGCGTCCGGATAAAACGGGAACTTATCGAAACAAAAGAGGTATGACTCCACTATTATCTGCTCACAATTTTTATGTGTCTCCTTCAAAAATATTTTATGCCCCGGAGAAGCTCGGCCCCAAGGTGAAATAGCCACAGAAGACGAAATCAGATCAAAATTCTAGAAAGTCGAATGCCCTCTGCTAGTTCCATCAGGAACGTGGCCACAAGACCGAGGATTGCATAGTCCTACGACAAGAATTAGTGAACATGCTCCACCAAGGACATTTAAAGGAGTTGATGAGTGACCGAGGGGGAGCCAATCTCTCCTGTGGACGAGAACCACATCAAGGCCCCCCAAAGACACCCTCCCCCGCCTGCACCATCCAAATGATTATCGGCGGAGGCGATGAAGCAACAATCAACCATGTGAAGTTCACCATCACACACAAATTGAAGCGGTCGATCACCCATGAACTGTATGATAACCTCGAAGATAGTATCATCTTCGATAAGCTAGATATCCACGATTTGAACTTTCCTCATTTCGACGCTTTTGTCATTACTTTATAAATTTCAGATACTGATGTAAAAAAGAATAATGGTAGACGAAAGGAGTGGCACGTGTATTATCCACCCCCAATTTCTCACAAAAATAAGACTCGAGGATAAGATAGTACCACACTGCATAACAATAACAGGTTTTAATAATGCAGTTGAACGAACCTCCGGAGAGATAACATTGCTTGTTATGGCCGGGGGCGTCACCCTGGAAACAACATTCTATGTCATGAACCAAGACACAGCCTACAACGCCATTATAGGGTGACCCTGGATACTCTCCATGAGGGCCATCCTGTCTAGTTTATGTCAGGTCATCAAGTTCCCTACCTTATAGGGAATATTCAGCATCCGCAGTGAATAGCGCATAGCTCAAGAATGCTACCGCATCGCCCAAGATTTCAGATACACTCAACAGTTTAGAGATGGCTCAGGGGTATAGCAATTACCGAAGTCGGGGCTCGAGTCCGGAAAACAAACAGACATCGTCAGAGACCCCGACATAGTAGAAGCCATAGGGTCAACAGTGGAAGACCTCGATCCCGTCCAGCTGGACGAAAGCAATCACTGCAAAAAAGTCGGCCACAAACTCACAAAAGAAGGTAAATTCCATAAATTTTTAACTAACAACGTCGTTCTGTTTGCATTCTCCCTTGCAGATATGCTAGGTATCATGAAAGAAATTGCAACACACAAGCTAAATGTCGATCCACTCTACCCGTTGGTACGACAAATTAGAATAAAGTTTAATATTGCAATCAACAAGGCCGTCCACGAAGAGGTAGAAAAATTGCTCGCCAACGGTTCCAATCAAGAGTCAAAATACCCTCCATAGGTCGCTAATGTGGTCATAGTGAAAAAGAAAATGGGAAATGGCGCATGTGCGTAGACTTCACAGACCTAAACATAGCCTACCTAAAAAACTCCTTCTCGTTACCTCACATTGATCAACTCATGAAGAAACAACTGGACACAAGCTATTAAGTTTCTTAGATGCCTACTCAGGCTACAACCAAATCCTCATAGATGAGGAGAACCAAGAAAAAACTACTTTCATCACTCACCAAGGGACGTACTGCTATAGAGTCATGTAGTTTGGGTTGAAAATGCAGGGGCAACCTATCAAAGGCTAGTCACCAAGATGTTTAAAGAGAAACTCGGCAAAATAATGGAAGTCTATATAGACAACATGTTAGTCAAATAAAAAAAAAAGAGGACCACATCCACCACCTGAGGGAAGCCTTCGGCATACTCAGGCGATGCGGCAGGAAGCTTAACGCTGAGAAGTGTGTTTTCGGCATGACCTCGGGAAAGTTTCTCATATTTTTGGTGTCGCAGAGAGGAATCAAGGTCAATCCCGACCAAATCAAGGCAATAGAGGGAATACCTAAAATTTTGACCAATAAGAAAAAAGTGCAAAAGTTGACCGGCGGTATAGCCGCCCTTCCGAGGTTCATCTAACGATCCTCTTATAGATATTACAAATTCATTAACATTCTCAAAAAGGAAAATAGACTCCAATGGAATTCTGAATGCATAAATGCCCTAAGAGAACTAAAGGCATACTTGTCCTCACCCCCATTACTCGCTAAGGCTGAACCAGGCAAACGTCTCTTAATCTATCTGGCTGTATCCAACATCGCAATAAGCATAGTCTTACTCCATGAAAACAAAGTTACATAATCTCTAGTCTATTACATTAGCAAAACCATGGTTGATGCGAAAATGAGGTATCCCCGCCTCAAATAACTGGCCATGGAATTAGTTGTAGCTTCACGAAAGTTGAGACCGTATTTCCAATGCCACCCCATCTTGGTGGTCATGACCTTCCCCCTAAGAAGCATCTTACATAAACTCGAGTTGTCAGGTATACTGGCCAAGTGGGTTATTGAATATAGCGAGCATGATATAACATATCAGCTGCGAACAACGATAAATTCGCAAGTACTCGCCAACTTCATCACTGACTTCAGTGCAAAAATATCACCTGAGGCTAAGCAGGAAGCCACCCGTGCCTTTCCCAAGTTACCTGACCTATAGGTCTTATACACCGATGGTGCCTCCAATGCGGCAAGATCTGGAATGGACTCATGTTCGAGGGTCCCAACAAGTGAAGTCATTCTCTAGTCCATACGGTGTCCCGACATGACTAATAATGAGGCTCTGTATAAGGCCGTTATTGCAGGACTAAAACTAGCTCTCATGTATGGAGCACGGCGAGTCATCCTCTAATGTGACTCATAACTCATCGTCAACCAAGTTATAGGGACTTTCCAAATAAAAGAACAAGGCTACAAAAATATCAAGCTGAAATTCATAAGCTACTGCCTGAGTTCAACGAGTGCCAACTCGATCAGATACCCCTGCACAAAACATTGAAGCATATGGCCTTGCCAAATTAGCAGCAACCACCAAGAACATAAGCGGAAAAAAATATGGTCGCCCTCTTCCATTCGTCAATAGACCAACTAAAGTATGCACTATAAACTTGACTTGGGACTGGCGCAGCTATATTATGTCATATTTGTAGGACGGAGTGCTCCCACCTGACAATAAAGAGGCCAAGAAGCTTCAAATACAGGCAGACCGATGCAACATCATCAACCATGAGTTATACAAAAGAATGTTCAGTGTCCCTTGGAAAAATGCCTAGGACCAAATCAAACTAGGCGCGTCCCTGAATAAGTACACGAAGGTCACTATGGAAAATATACCGATAACATAGCCCTCGTTAGATGCCTCATATGAGCAGGCTATTACTGGCCCACCATGAAAATTCAAGCCAACGACTTTGTCAGGAAGTGTGAATAATGCCAAAAATATGCTCCAATGATCCATCGAACGGGCGAGCACCTCCACTCCGTCACATCACCTTGTCCATTCATCAAATAAGGGATGGACATTATCGGACCCCTTCCGGTAGGAAGAGGTAATATACGATTATTTTTGTTTTAACTGACTATTTTTTCAAGTGCATAGAAGAAGGTGCATTCGCCCAAATATGCGAACATGAAGTTATCACGTCCATATGGAAAAACATCATTACCACTTCGGGATCCCCAAAGAAATTAGTTGTGACAATGAACCCCAATTCACCAGAAAAAAAACCACCGAATTTTTTGAGAAATGGCACATCAAGTGAATACTCTCCACACCATATCATTCCGCAGGCAATGGTTAGGGGGAATCCTCTAACAAAACAATATTAAACATTATGAAGAAGAAGTTTGAGGACGCCAAGAGACAGTGATCGGAAATGATACCGGAAGTGCTATGGGTATACCGCAGCATACCAAAAATAAGCACAGGAGAAACACCATATTCACTAGCCTACGGGACTGATGCAATGCTACTAGTCGAAGTCGGGGAGCCAAGTTTAAGATACTCTAACGAGAGCGGACCAAGTAACGATGAAACAGAAAGCAAGACCTCGACGAAATAGATGACCAAAGAGACATGGCCTACGTAATAATGATATCTCAAAAACAGCAAGCAGAACAATACTACAACAAGCCAAAGTCAGACCACTCAAAGTAGGGGATTATTTATTCAAAGCAAAAACACAAGCGAGCAATGACCCAGGAGAAGGAAAACTAGGAACCCATTGGGACGGACCATACAAAATCACGGCAACAGGAAACAAGTGTTCACTCCAACTAGAAACAATGGAGGAAAAACTACTACGAAACAATTGGAACATCGCCCAACTCAAATACTTCAACTTCTTAAGATAGACATCCTCTAAGTCGTACTCTTTTTCCATCACCCGAGTTTTGTCCCAATTGGGTTTATTCGGGAGGTTTTAATGAGGCAATGAAGGGGGCATCTCGGAGTTTAGGTATTTAGTTCATCACCCCGCCTATCGACTATTTCTCTAGGACGAACGATGAAGGGATAGACTGGGACTCCTCAAATGTATGTACGGACCGAAAAGAAATGTAATATTCTCCAATGAATAAACAATGTAGTATTTCTTATACCTCCACCAAATTTACACATAGCTCCAATACAAAGGCAATATACATTAGACCTTGTTCGAATCATTCTACATTCGACCTCGCTCGAATTAACTTACATTCGACCTCGCTCGAATTAATATACATTCGACCTCGTTCTAATCGTTCTACATTCGACTTCACTCAAATTAACTTATTTTAAACCTCTCTTGAATCAATATACATTCAACCTTGTTCTAATTTTTCTATATTCGACCTCGCTCAAATTAACTTTGTTAGAAACACGTTCTCAATGCAATATACTAAACGTGTACTCTTTTGTAGGTTTTGATGAATGGCAAACGAAGCAAAAATTGATATATGACGGAATTCAAGTACAAGCGCACAATGGTTGCGAATAAGATTGAAGTTCAAGATATAGCTTTTAATTGTTATTGAGTTGTTCTAAATTGTAATCTCGATCCTATAACTTGACTCATAGTATGGCCTCTCTCATAAAACTATTTTCCAAAATCATGCATATTTAATTCTGTGTCAAAAAGATTTTAAATCATGCATATTTACATTAGACAAATGTTTTCTAAACATGCCTCAAAAATCTGGGCTAAAATAATCGATTATGTACTTATGATAATCGATTGTTTCTGAGCCAAGACTGCATGACAATCGATTATGAATTAATGGTAATCGATTGTGAGTAAGACAGTGAACATCAGGTTTTTCCAAATCTGCATGATAATCGATTGTGAACAAATGACAATCGATTGTTGTTGAGGTAAAGTTTTTCAATACTCAAAATAATCGATTATGAACTAATGGTGATCGATTGTGTTGAGTTGATGTCTTCCAGTGATTTTAAATTTAATTAAGTAATCGATTATGTCTTTAGATAATCGATTATCACTGAGACAGTAAGTTTTATGATTTTCAGAAAATAACAAGTAATCGATTGTTGCAAAGGACAATCGATTGTTGAAGCTGGCCGTTGTCAAATGATTTTCAAATACCATAAGGTAATCGATTATTGATTTTATATAATCGATGTTTTGCTTAAAATCCGGAAATGATTTTTAGAACGTTGCTGAAGTAATCGATTATTGATTTTGTATAATCGATTGTTTTGATTAAAATCCGGAAAAGATTTTTTGAACGTTGCTGAGTAATCGATTGTTGATTCTGGACAATCGATTGTTTGTGGTAAAATCTGGAAAGGATTTTTTGAACGTTGCCAGTAATCGATTATGGATTGTAAGTAATCGATTATCAAGCGTAAAATCTGGGATTGAATTTTGGTCTGACTGGCAGACAATCGATTGTTGGGGTTTGACAATCGATTGTCAGTGAGTAAAATCAACAACTCTTAATTGGCAATTAGGCAACGGTAATGCCAAGTTTTTCAACTATAAATACAGCTTCATTTCAGTGTTTTAAACACAACAACATACACAAACTGATCATTACATTGCTATAAGCTTTCATTCAATTGTTCTTCATTTTCTACTCATTTCATAAAGCTTTTGAGAGCCATATTATTGCTTAAAGTTGTTGTGATCTTGAACATATTCTTTTACTCATATCTACTCAATAAGGAGTACTTTAGTTAAGTGAGTGTCCAAGTATTTGATATACTTGTAAGAGAATTGCGATTCTCTTGTTTCAAGGAACTTGCGTTTCCTTGGGTGAAGTCTTTGAGATTGCGATCTCCGAGCAACTGTTTGAGGCTTGTGTCCTCAAGTGTGTAACGGTTTGTTGAGCACCCTTAAGCTTAACAAGATAGTGAAAAATCTCGAGAGAGTCTCTCGGGGACTGGACTAACCACGTTGGTGGCCAACCACTATACATCTTTGTGTAAGTTTATTTTTCTGCATTTATTTTACTTCCTGCAAAGTTTAAATTCCGCAAGAAAACGCTAAATTCTATTAATACGCTATTCACCCCCCCCCCCTCTAGCGTAAAGCGTAGTTTCTAACAATTGGTATCAGAGCCCAACTCTCTGAAAACTTAACCGTTTGAGAGAACCATCCATGGCTTCTACTCTTGACTCTTTTGCAGGAATTGAAGAAGGACAATGCTCTACACGACCTCCTCTATTCAACGGCACAAACTACTCATACTGGAAGGAGAGGATGCAAATCTTTGTGCAATCAAATAGCTTTCATTTGTGGAAAGTATTCACCAATGGAAACCAAATCCCAACCAAGAAGGTGGAAGACGAATGGGTTCCAAAGACCGAAGAGGAATATACCGCGGAGGATATTCGTAAGGTTCAAAATAATGCCAAAGCTATAAATTTATTATATTGTGCTGTTAATGCTAACGACTACAGGAAGATATCATGTTGCAAAACAGCAAAAGAAATGTGGGATAAGCTTGAAGTGACATACGAAGGAACCGACCAGGTACGAGAAGCTAAAATTGATTTCTTAACTCACTCTTATGAACTATTCCACATGAAGGAAGGAGAGAAAGTAGACGAAATGTTTGAGCGATTCTCAATGATCGTGAATGATCTACACGCCCTCAAAAAGACGTTTACGGATAGAGAACTTGTCCGGAAGATCCTCAGAAGTCTCACTCCGGCATGGCGATCAAAGGCCGATGCAATCCAAGAATCCATTGGCATCACAAATGTCACAATTGACGCATTAAGAGGTAATCTCAAAACCTATGAATCAACTATACTTAACCCGTTTGTTGATGATCAAAGAAGGCAAAGGATTGCTCTAAAGGCTAGCCAACCACAAATTGATGAGGAAGGTGACAACGAGTTTGGACTCGTTATCAAAAGGTTTCAAAAATTCATGCGCAAAGAGTATGAACGCAAGAACAAAAAGCAAGGCGATCAACTAAAATGCTATGAATGCGGAGAAACCGGGCACATAAAATCAAATTGCCCTAACATCAAAAAGGAGAAGAAACCCTTCAAAAAGCAACGTGCATACATCTCTTGGGGAGGAGATGAAGCAAGCGAAGAAGAAGACGATGAAGCAGCAAAATTATGTCTCATGGCTCAAGAAAACGGCAAAGACGAGGTAAGTCAAATCTCTTCTCAAAATTTCTTTACTCTTGATGAAATGAGAAATGCTTTTGATGAACTATATGCTGAATTTATCAAAGCTTCAAAAACTGTCAAAAGTGTTAAAGAAAGCGCTTCTCTAAAAGAAAAAGATTTTCAAACACAGCTTTCATTAAAAGAAAAAGAATTAGAAAAACTGGTTTTCGAAAATGAGAAGCTAAAAGAGGAAAACAAGTTTTATGGAAAAAGAAGTGCTGATAAACCTGAAGGTTTTACTAGAAACTGTTCTTCTTGTGTGCTTCTTAAGAATGAAGTAGCTAGACTTAAAGGCACATTAGATAAGTTTAATTCTTCGCATAAAAACTTGAATGATGTGCTTGTTAATCTAAAATCAACTAAACATGGAATAGGATTCAAGAATGAAGAAAAGGTTGGTGCTAAACCACAACAACCTAGAGCTCAACCTAGGACTAATAACCAAAATGCTTATCCTAGAAGTAGAAATCCTAGAAATAACTTGCATGTTAGACCAAATAGTGAAAATGCTAGAAGACCTAGAAATGATGCATATTTTAGGCCAAACCTTGAACAATTTAGAAGACCAAGAAATGACCCTCCACCTAGAAATAGATATTCTAGAAATGATGCATATTTTAGACAAACTTGTGAACCTCCTAGAGCTCATAATAGGAGAAACAATGGTGTTCAAAGTAGAGTAAGCAACCTTCATTCATCTAGTTACTATGTACCTAGAAAAATGCATAATCCCAACGTGACTTGTCATTATTGTAGACGTATTGGTCATATTGCTCCTGCTTGCTTTACTCGTCATAGACATATAAATCAATTGCATCATTATAACATGCCTAACCCTCAAGGACCCAAGATGGCATGGGTACCTAAAGAACATTAATTTGTTTTGTAGGTGTGCTTGAAGGGATCAAGTGTACTATGGTACCTTGATAGTGGATGCTCCAAACACATGACGGGAGATGAATCCAAATTCCTTCAACTAGAGCACAAAGAAGGAGGAAGTGTCACATTTGGTGATAACAATAAAGGAAAAATCATCGGCATTGGTTCGGTCGGTAAGGACGAAAACTCCTCTATTAAACATATACTACTTGTGAAAGGTTTGAAGCATAATCTCTTGAGCATAAGCCAATTATGTGACAAGGGAAATCTTGCTCTATTTAATTCGGATGAATGTCTTGTATTTAGACGTAGTGATTTCAAGATCATACTTCGTGGTTTTAGAATTGATAATATCTATATGGTTGATCTTGCAAACTCCTCACCCGAATATGTTGATTGTTTAGTAAGCAAAGAGGATAACTCTTGGCTATGGCATCGTAGAGTAGCACACATGAACATGCATCTTTTGAACAAGCTTCTTTCTCAAAACTTAGTAGTTGGTCTTCCCAGTTTAAAGTTTGAAAATGATTCTATTTGCGATTCTTGTCAAAAAGGGAAGCAAACCAAAGCATCTTTTAAATCCAAGAATATTGTTTCAACGTCTAGACCTTTGCAATTACTTCACATGGATTTATTTGGTCCCTCTCGTATTGAAAGTCTTGGTAAAAATAAATATGTTTTTGTAATTGTTGATGAATTTTCTAGATTTACTTGGACTCTATTTCTTGCAAATAAAAGTGATGCTTTTCAAAATTTCAAGTATTTCCTTAAGCGTGTTCAAAACGAAAAGGAATCGACCGTCACTTCGATTAGAAGTGATCATGGGGGAGAGTTTGATCACAATCTCTTTGCGGATTTTTGTGACGAACTCGGAATCGAACACACCTTTTCCGCTCCACGGACACCACAACAAAATGGGGTGGTGGAAAGGAAAAATAGGTGTCTCGAAGAGATGGCAAGAACCATGCTCGACGAAGCTAAGATTCCCAAATATTTTTGGGCGGACGCCGTGAGTACCGCTTGCTATGTTTTAAATAGAGTAGCAATTCGGCCGATACTCATGAAAACCCCATATGAACTTTATAAGGGTAGAAAACCCAACATTTCTCATTTACGTGTTTTTGGTTGTAAATGTTTTGTTCATAATAATGGGAAGGACCAATTGGGTAAGTTTGATGCTAAATCGGATGAAGGTATTTTCATTGGTTATTCCTCACGTAGCAAAGCATATAGGATCTTTAACAAAAGAACCCAAATTGTGGAGGAATCCTCTCATGTTGTGTTTTCCAAAGATAATACTCGCTTGGCGAGAAAGGAATCCGGTTTTGATCTTGCAGGTATCTTGGATAGCTTGAAAGATAAAATCCAAGAAGAACCTTCAAAGGAAAACAAAAATGAAATTGGGGAACAACCAACGGAAGAAGCGCCACAATTAGAAAAAGGAACAAATACGCCTAACGAGTGGAGAACGATCAAGGATCATCCTCTCGAACAGGTAATTGGCGATGTTGGAGAAAAGGTAAGTACCCGAAACTCTCTTAAGAACACTCTAGGACACAATTCTTAAGAGTTCACGGCATTACTTGTTAACACTAGTGTAATTTATTAATTTCGCTATAAATTACTAACTTGAGCGTCGGAGACGTTTAAATCTATTTTGCAGGTACCACCCCAAAGGTAGGGGGAATTATGAAGTTTTAGCACAAAATAATCGACTATTTCAAGCCACTAATCGATTATTTTCTGTGCAGTACATCGATTATCAGTATCAATAATCGATTGTTTATGACTGATTATTACTATTATGCATCTGTGTTTAATTTTTTACTTCCTAAATTGCATAATCGATTTCCGCCTCAGTCATTCAGCAATGCTTTCTACAACAATCGATTATTTTTTCATACAATCGATTATTTGATAAATTCTGATATTCTCCAAGTTCACTGTATCAAATTAGTTCCCTAAATAATCGATTACCAAGAATTGACAATCGATTACTTCATATTAATTTTTTGTTACCGTTTGGCTCCTCAATCGATTCCTGTCAGGTCTTAAATGCTCCATAATCGATTACCAAAATTTAACAATCGATTATTTCATTCAAATTTTTTACCGTTTGACTCAAGAATCGATTTGTCAGATTCAAAATCTCAATCAAACAGTAAATACAATCGATTATTTCAGTTCAATAATCGATTATCTAACGGTCAGTAATTTTAATTCTTACCGTTTTCTGACTGCTCCTAAACCAAAATCTCAGCAAATGTCTCCATTCAATGCTTGATAATCCTTTCCTCTATAAATAGGCATCATAAGAGCTCACATTCACCCACTCAAGCACTATCTCTACTATTCAAAAGCTAAATCTCTTCTATTTTCTTTGCCAAATTCCAGCAGTCTTTCTCCTAACATGTCTGGACGATCTTCAAAACGTTCCCGATCCAAACATGGCGCATCAGCCTCAACCGCCCCTCCTCCTTTAAATTTTCCATACCAAGACGGTTCCGTCTTGTTCTTTGAAACTGAAAATGAACTCACAAGGTTCCTATCAAAATTTGAGAAACGCACCATTCTTCCTCCTCGGTTCTCAAATAGTAAACTCCTTGAGCCTTTCACCCCTGCCGCAAATATGTTAAAGGAGTGTCAACTATATGACTTCTTGCTTCTCACTCATCCTCACATAAACACAACTCTCGTTCAAGCTTTTTACTCAAACCTCCATAAAGATGAAGATGGCGAACTTGTCACCTCCATTAATGGGGTTCAAATTCTTCTCTCTGAAGAGAATCTCCACACCATTGCCCGCCTTCCAAATGAAGGTGAAGACCTTTACCGGTATATTGATAAGGCCGGGGCTCTCTTTGATGAAACCATCCTTCTCCACCAAGCCGGTGTAACCTCCTATGATCCATCTATCTCTACCCGTCGTCCTACCATAACGGGAATGGATCCAAACTACCGGTTGATTCTTTACTTCATCACCCGAGTCCTCAAGCCTAGACGGCACAATCACACCACCATCTCCCAGGAGGATACCAAACTTCTGCATGCCATTGTCACCGGAGCCAAAATAAATTGGTGTCGGCTCATCAAAATTCATATGCTCGATGCCATCGGTGATGACATGCCTCTTCCTTACGCCCTCCTCATTATGAACTTCCTTGAAGCATCCGGATTTGTCACGGAAAATGGTCCTCTCAAAAGGAGTACCAAAATTTGGGAAATCTCGGAGTCCTCTTTCCATCATGATGGTGATCATGCTCCAACTCCTTCTTCAAGTCGTCCACCCCGTCGTGCTCGTTCGTCCCAAGAGCCTACTCTCCAAACCATATCCGACCAGCTTGCTCAACTCACTCATGAGATCCATGGATACTTTGATCATGTCAATTATCCATATGCAGCTCTCGTTCCTTTTGAAGCAGCGCCGGATAACGAGGCGGACAACGACGGAAATGAATAAATTTTTTTGTGTTTTGTGTGGTTTTTGCTGTTGTTCTCTTTGGTTCCCATTGATGTACCCTCTTTTTTTTCCAATAAATAAACCTTGTTTATTTCATCTTTTTGCATCATTCCTTATTATTTTTTTGCTAATGGCAAAAGGGGGAAGAAAACGGGATATCGGGTATGCACCACCTCTTAATTCATTGATTGCTTATAAGCAAAAATTGAGGGGGAACTCTTAAATTGAGGGGGAACAAGAACAAAATTGCATAATTGTTACTTGTCTTGAATTGTCAATATCTGTTGCCTAAATTGCATATCCCGCTTAATGTTTGCCATTATCAAAAAGGGGGAAATTGTTAGAAACACGTTCTCAATGCAATATACTAAACGTGTACTCTTTTGTAGGTTTTGATGAATGGCAAACGAAGCAAAAATTGATATATGACGGAATTCAAGTACAAGCGCACAATGGTTGCGAATAAGATTGAAGTTCAAGATATAGCTTTTAATTGTTATTGAGTTGTTCTAAATTGTAATATCGATCCTATAACTTGACTCATAGTATGGCCTCTCTCATAAAACTATTTTCCAAAATCATGCATATTTAATTCTGTGTCAAAAAGATTTTAAATCATGCATATTTACATTAGACAAAATGTTTTCTAAACATGCCTCAAAAATCTGGGCTAAAATAATCGATTATGTACTTATGATAATCGATTGTTTCTGAGCCAAGACTGCATGACAATCGATTATGAATTAATGGTAATCGATTGTGAGTAAGACAGTGAACATCAGGTTTTTCCAAATCTGCATGATAATCGATTGTGAACAAATGACAATCGATTGTTGTTGAGGTAAAGTTTTTCAATACTCAAAATAATCGATTATGAACTAATGGTGATCGATTGTGTTGAGTTGATGTCTTCCAGTGATTTTAAATTTAATTAAGTAATCGATTATGTCTTTAGATAATCGATTATCACTGAGACAGTAAGTTTTATGATTTTCAGAAAATAACAAGTAATCGATTGTTGCAAAGGACAATCGATTGTTGAAGCTGGCCGTTGTCAAATGATTTTCAAATACCATAAGGTAATCGATTATTGATTTTATATAATCGATGTTTTGCTTAAAATCCGGAAATGATTTTTAGAACGTTGCTGAAGTAATCGATTATTGATTTTGTATAATCGATTGTTTTGATTAAAATCTGGAAAAGATTTTTTGAACGTTGCTGAGTAATCGATTGTTGATTCTGGACAATCGATTGTTTGTGGTAAAATCTGGAAAGGATTTTTTGAACGTTGCCAGTAATCGATTATGGATTGTAAGTAATCGATTATCAAGCGTAAAATCTGGGATTGAATTTTGGTCTGACTGGCAGACAATCGATTGTTGGGGTTTGACAATCGATTGTCAGTGAGTAAAATCAGCAACTCTTAATTAGCAATTAGGCAACGGTAATGCCAAGTTTTTCAACTATAAATACAGCTTCATTTCAGTGTTTTAAACACAACAACATACACAAACTGATCATTACATTGCTATAAGCTTTCATTCAATTGTTCTTCATTTTCTACTCATTTCATAAAGCTTTTGAGAGCCATATTATTGCTTAAAGTTGTTGTGATCTTGAACATATTCTTTTACTCATATCTACTCAATAAGGAGTACTTTAGTTAAGTGAGTGTCCAAGTATTTGATATACTTGTAAGAGAATTGCGATTCTCTTGTTTCAAGGAACTTGCGTTTCCTTGGGTGAAGTCTTTGAGATTGCGATCTCCGAGCAACTGTTTGAGGCTTGTGTCCTCAAGTGTGTAACGGTTTGTTGAGCACCCTTAAGCTTAACAAGATAGTGAAAAATCTCGAGAGAGTCTCTCGGGGACTGGACTAACCACGTTGGTGGCCAACCACTATACATCTTTGTGTAAGTTTATTTTTCTGCATTTATTTTACTTCCTGCAAAGTTTAAATTCCGCAAGAAAACGCTAAATTCTATTAATACGCTATTCACCCCCCCTCTAGCGTAAAGCATAGTTTCTAACAAATTTAAATTCAACCTCGCTCGAATCAATATACATTCGACTATGTTTGAATTGTTCTATATTTGACCTAGCTCGAATTAACTTACATTTGACCTTGTTCGAATCAATATACATTTGAACTTATTCAAATTGATTGGCTCTTCTATCGCTATATTCTTGCGATAGCGAAGGCGTGGTTCATCCTCTAAGAGAGAGTAGATGCGAGGTTCGGATTCAACCTTGCTCGAATTAATTTACATTCAACCTTGCTCGAATTTTCACGCCCCAAACTTGGGGGCAAGACCGGCACCCGGTACCTCACATATCCTTGTGTACCAACTTGCGACTAAGAGACTCTAAACATGTGATATCATATTTTGATCATGGGCTTCATTGTAAGACAATTGTGAATGTTGACTAAATATCACTATAAAGTTGGGCCGACAAGGCCATCACAATTATTGCATCTGACAAACCAACCAAATATACATACAAGGCTTAAGAGCCAAAAAATGGCACTAACTAACAGGATATGTCTACAAACCTCAGCTGATGGATATACTGTGATCGGAACAGTTCCCCGGCCTACTCATAACATATATACACAAGATGTACATAAAGCTCTAGACCCGACAACTCTGAAGGACGTGGAGCTTACCGATAAAGCTCGGGCAACACCTACTAAGAAGGTCTACCCGTCTATCTTTCTGAACCTGCACACATGAAATGTAGCGCCCCCAGAAAAGGGACTTCAATACGAAATAGTATACCAAGTATGTAAGATAATATACTAAATTTGAAACTAAACTGATAATATAATAACTGTAAATAGCTGGAAGTCAAAGATAATCTGAAGATATGCTTACCTTCTGATACTGATACTGATTCAACTCTCTCAATATAGTAAGTAAAATAGTTGTGCGACCCTATAAGGCTCGGTATATATATACACACACACACACTTTATCGTAGTAAGCTCGCTCATAGGCGCTCGGCCATACTAGGCTATGTATCCAGACCAACTGGGCTCGCTTATAGGCGCTCAGCTATATTAGGATCGGTATATAACTTACAATCTAATTAGACGTTGCCCAATAGGGTCCTGTCCATCGATTATAGCTCGATGGTAATGAAAATAATGTGATACTGTATATATAAAGAGTCCTTCTCTCTTGATTGGAAAAAGAAAATACTTAAATGAATATGAAGTCCCGATAAAGAAAATACTGTACCTTGCGAGACTAGCAAAACATACGTAAATTTCGGGACATGAATCTTTTTTATGTCTTGTTATCAAACTTTTGTAATGATGAGATCATGAAAAATGAAGGAAAAGCTTAGCCTTAACATACCTAAAGTAGGAAAAAATCTGTATAATATTCTTGAAAAAAGTTACACCGTACTCCCGAAAAATTTTAGGTTGTTAAATCTTGTTGGAATCGTTGAAACGTATAGGAAATCATGTTGCTTAATGAAATATGTAAATTCTAGTTTTAAAGTCTTTAGGAATGATTTTTGAAAGAGTTTCAGAATGCCTAACGTTTTTGTCTTAGTTTTGAAACTTTTGAAATGAAATTGGCATGATTTGTTTTAGTTATTAATTGAAAGACTTTGATTAGGCAATGTCTTGGAAATGAAAGGTATTGTAACTTCATGACACCTTAGTAATAGTCATTCCTTTATAACATGGCTAGCTGCCTCGTGGGAATGGGGTGAGATATTTAATCTTTATTCATTTATTAGGTAACTAGGTAATGTTTTGTTATCCGATAATTAATTAATTACCCGTATAATTAAAAATTATCTCAAATTACTTAAAAATTAAAATATTTTTAATATACTTTATATATCATACTATCGTGATCATATGGAACCTTGTATGGTACTAGTCCATAAATATCGGGTATTAACGCTCGGTCTATATTTTATCCCAACACGCCAAACTTGAACAAAAATTCATTTTCTTTGACTTGCTTTCCCTCTCACCTTCTTGATTTTATTCATCACTTGTTTGAAACAGCATAATCCTTATAATCTCCAAATAATCTTTTCCTTTGGACTGATGTCAATTACCTTACGACAAATTCACTATACAATACTACAGGGTGCAACATCGTCATAATTTAATTGCGAAGCGTAACATCATTGTAATGTAGTACTACAAGGCATACCATCATCGCAATATAATACCGTAAGGCATAACATCATCGTAATATAATACTGCGGGACGAAATATCAATGTAATATTGTGGGGTGTAACACGAATCAATATACATTCGACCTCGTTCGAATCATTCTACAGTTGACCTCGCTCGACTTAACTTACATTCGACCTCGTTTGAATTGGTCTACATTTGACCTCGCTCGAATTAATTTACATGAAACCTCGTTCAAAACGATGACCTCGTTCGAATCGAACCGAAAGTTAGGGACTTTCTCACAAAAGAACTCATAACAACAAAAAAAAGAAAGAAGAGCTAGAAATACACAACAAAAGACAACAGTTTCATCAATCACTCCGTTCTAATACATTTTTACAGACTGGAAAGACGCCCCCACAAAAACAGCAAAACAAAGCAAAAACAAAGTACAAAGACCCATCACCAACGGCACCGATATATTCATTGTCGGACCAAGGGTCGGAGGCAATCCCATCTAAGGCGTCTTCATCATTGTCTCCTCCGGGCATACCGAGATCATAACCACAGGCGTCTAGAGCTGCACGTGCCTTGATACAAACATCGTCAAATTTTGCCTCGAAAATCTTCCCAACCATCTTCAAAGACCTATGTATGTCAAGTTGGGCCTTAGCATGAACCCACATTTCATAAAACTCTCGTGACACACCAAGAGCAGTAGAAGTATGAGAAGTGGATGGTTGGTCCTGAACCTGCGCCTGCTCCGCCCTTAGGGAAATAACCTGCTTATTCAACTGAGACAACTCCGCCTCCAAACCCCCAATCATCTCCTCAAGTCTCGCCTCTTTGAGCACCGAAGTTTTTGACTCACTAGCTCGCTCAGACATGCAAACATGATGGGCGTCCCCTAGAGCTGTCGCTTCCACCACAACAGTCAAATTTACTTTCTCCGCTCCGTCCAACACTTCGACCCCGGTGCTCAACTCACCCCTCAAGTTGACGGCCCTTGCTTCGCTCTACACAGGCTCGACCCTTAAGACGCCACCTGCGCCTAAAGGTCAGCATTTTCGTCCATCACTCCCTTGCTCACCTCGAGCTTATCCTCATTAGCCCTCAGCGCCCCCTCAAGCACACTGCACCTGCTGATGGCCCTCATAGGCTGCCCACCCTTCTGCTTGAGCCTGTCACAAAGCATCAGAATCTAGTTATCCTAGCTAAATGATTTGACTAGCATTCAGTGCTTAGAACGCTACTCTATGTACTTGGATACCATCTTCTTGAAGAGGGCCGTCCTACGCTCTTCTCGTTGATCACGCTCAATCTTTATAATAAGTATCCTGGCACGCAAAAGAAGACAAGTCAGCGGAAGTAAAATACACATACAATATAAACTAACCTAACATGGGAAAAAGTAAACTTACTCGCATAGCCATGACAAATATACCCAACGACAGATCCGCATCCCTCAGCATCTGCAGCGTCCTATTCCTAGAATCTACACACAAAGGAGAGAAGGCCGGCACCTCCCATTCTGAATTGGCCAAGAAGTCATAATCCACGAGGATGACTATATGTCGATCAGGCCCCTCCGTCCTTATCTCTACTTGGGTGAACCTCTCCTCAAAATCTCACACCTCCTCAGGGTTGAAATCGGAGCCCGATCCATCATCTTCTACGAAGATGGTTTTATCTCTTCCGTTCACTGATGATGGGCTAGCCTCGGCTACTCATGCAGGTTCCCCTTTATCGAATGTCCCTTCAACCTCTAGTGGTCTTTTCTCCATAATGACAATCGGCGTGGGAGCAGCTTCAATGCCCAGTAAGGGTGCCGCCTGCGCATCCAAAACAATAGGTCTTTTTGTCGACCCTTCCAGTCTCCACCCTCCGCCTTTTCCTCGATACTGCCTCCCCTTGTCAGGAGACTACTCATCGACCAATTGCATGACACGGTGATCAGGTCTCAGATAACGTGATGGCTGCCTGTTTGGAGGAATCGCGTAACGATGGAGCTAGGTGTGACCCTCCCGTACAGACTCAGTCAGTACAAATTGCATTCCAGCTGAAGCGATTACCTAGTGGAATGCGGGCACTGGAGCCTTTGCCTTCTTAGAAGCTCGTCGACCTAGCGCAAAAAGAAAATCATATTTAACAAAAGATGACGACAAGACTGTAGTAAGCTATAACGAAAGAGAAAGGGTCGTAGAAATAGGAATCAGACTCACTAGTCAAAGGCTTAGGACCAAACCACTTGATAAAAGACATCCAGTCGTGAATCCTTATAGTATAAGGTAAAACGCGAGTCACCCGGTCTTTGATTTTGAGAACCAAAGGAGGTGGACGCTTACCACCTAAAAGAAGAAAGACATGAGAAAGTCAGAAACAAAAAGAGAAGGGATGAACAAAACATGTGACAAATGATAAAAGCCCTTACGATTGAAATTCCACTGCTCAGGGAACTCGGTTGGGTCCGCCACAACATGTTCGGTCATGACAAAGAAGTAATTGCACCAAAATCGGCGGTTCGCCTTGTCATCGATCCCCATCACCAATCCTTTAGTCCCATGGTGGCAGAGATGAATCAACGTCCCCATGTAGAAAGTAGGCGAGAAAAGATGTAATAGATGACGAATGGAGACCTCACAACCGGCCAACTCTGTAAACTTCGCCAGCATCAAAAGGGCCTTATATAGTTAAGGGAAAAGTTGTGTTGGGCAGAAGCCATAAAACGGTATTGGTAGAAAGCGTAATACCCAAGTCGATGAAGTTCGTTCCTTGCCAGAACGATATCAATGTGGGCCGAAATAAAGCAATTAGACTGCATATCACGACCCTAAGATTAATAGAACCTGCTAAGGAGCAGGGGCAAGCTCTTTCTGAAAGTAGTTTCTCAGCAACGGGTTCCGAGGAAATATCTCGTCCCCCGTGGGAAAAATTTCATCTTCTGCAACTGTAGGTTCGACACTACTGGAAGGCATAACTGATAAAATGGTGGCATCGGAAATTATATCAGAAGTGTGAGGGGAGTTTGACATTTCTGGATGAAACATGTATTCCAAAGAACCGGAAGAAGGGTATCAATGGGAAAGTGTTCAATCTACGGGAAAGCTAAAACTGAAAAAGCAGAAGTAATTCGGAAGTAAGGGTTAGAGAAGAAACAAAAGAACAAGCAAAGTTCCAAAGGAGTATGAAGTTCTAAAAGCCTTATTTTTGAATTTCCCTTCCCCTATTTATAAGGTATTATGGGGCCCAGATCGACCGAAAACTCGCTGGTCGTGATGGCACCTAACCCAACTCGCTAGATAAGCCAACTAATAACTATCCAGTTCAATAATGCTAATAAGTCAATTAAACAAAATAAATTATCTGAATCTATTGAATTTTCCAAGGATTGGTATTACAAATCATGATCTTCTAAGAATAGAGTTTACAAAGCTGGTATGAAATAAATATATCTTCTGTTTGAAAAGTACATAAACATAGTTTTTATAAATCTACTGCTACCATGAACAAGAGGTAGCATACAATAGGAACGTAGGTACGCCTTATAATCCAACAATTGTTGAATGTAGCAACATCGGCATCTGAGATATATACGCAATGTGTAGAAAGTGCAATATGAGTACAACCGACCTCATGTACTCAAAAAGTAACAAAATCTAACCTTAGGTTGAAAGCAGTGACTAGCTGGAACATAAGTAGGGTCCAACACCAGTAACTAATAGTAGTTCATAACAGTGTAAAGCAAGTATATAAGAAGTAGCTCAGAGATGAAATGCTGAGCCTTTTCATATTTTTCCAAAAAAAGTTCCGCCTTTTAAGAAAATCAGTGAAAAACAAAAATTCTTTACCAAAAACATCGTGAAATATGAGGAGTTTGTAAACTGTATTTCTTTTTGAGAAAATACTTTTTCACAATAAATAAGATGTTTCATTTTCTTTCCAAATAACAATGGTGACATACCTCCCTATGACCACATATCGATGTGTGTAAAAATGACATGAATGACGTGACGTATAGAATGAGTAAAATATGTATTTATGCATGTATGTCATATATACATGTCAATGCCATGTACCTCAAAGATGAATCATGTACTCATACTCTCAGAGTACTCAACATTACTGTATCACATCTTCCACTCGTCATAATTAGCTACTCAATATTGTACATGGCCAATTCGACCCAGGAAATATCCATCCCGGAATATATACATCACAGACTATAAGTCACCCAGTACCGAGGAAACAGGCCTATCCAGCCTCATGGTGAAGATCCATCGCGATACCAAGGGAAGATCTATCCCTGAATATAATCAATACTTTGAACAAATCCATGTCCAAGGAAATCTATCCCTCAATAATATCATCCGCACTCACGGGGGGTTTGTAGACTCCAGAGGGCTCCTTCAGCCCAAGTACTATAACAAGCCAACGAAGGCATAATCAATAATCTGATGCGACGTGCATGCCATAATCAGGCTCTCAGCCTCACTCAGTCATCAATCTCTCCAGTCTCACCCACTGGCTCACACCGCCATGAGGACTGACCCGGGACAATGATATGATGTATCAATAAGTAACAACTAAGACTGAGATATGATATGAATGCATGAATGTGACTGAGTATGAAATATTAATGAATTCAATGAGATGACAGCAAGAAACGACCACTATGGGTTGCAACATTATCAGCATAAACCCTAAATATGATATCTAGCATGATGTATAGCTTATTTATCTTATCACATGGTGAAAACATAAATATCAATAAAATAGGGCCACTATTCAGTGCTTTCGAAATAATAGATTCACAACTCATAGGGTGCACGTCCAGACGCCCGTCACCTAGCATGTGTATCACCTCAACACCAATCGCATAGCACATAATTCGGGATTTTATACCCTCAGCACTAAGTTTGAAAGAGTTACTTATTTTGAATAAACCAATTCCAACACTGAGCAAGCCAAACGATATTCCAAGAATCGCATCACATGCCTTCCGACCTCTGAATGACTCGAAACTAATCAAAAACAACTCAAACACATCAAACAATGCTAAAGGAAACAATCTCAATCAAAAAAGGTCGAATCTTTAATTAAAACCCCAAAACCGACCAAAAAGCCCAAACCGAGCTCGCACCTTGAAACCCCCACAAAACTCAAAAAATCCATCAATCCATTCAATTACGAGTTCAACCATACTAGTTTCACTCAAATCTCACTCCGAATCGGTATTCGAAACTCAAAATTTCATATTATGAAACTTCATGCCAAAACCCATAATTTCTTCTTTAAGATTCATCAACCAAAAGCTAAAATCAAAGATAGATTCATGAAATATAATCAAAACCAAGTAGAGAACACTTACCCCAATTCATATGTTGAAAAGCCCCTCGAACAATTGCCCAATTCCGAGCTTCCCAACTCAAAATATGTTAAATGAAACCCTCGTTTTAACATTGTTCTACCTCGTTTCGTGTGCCAAAAGATCTCGAAACTCACTTTTCATATCTCCAATGGATTCCTTGTGAAATTCTAGTGAAGTTAAGCTATTGAATCACTCTATTTGACCTTATATTGAAGGAGATATATTGGTTTCAATATTTGGAAATAGTGCGGATTTTTAAATACGCAGCAGTGGCAATTTCGTAATTAATCTGAAAAATCCAGCGACCAAATTCTTAGTAAATGACCATAAAATCCTCACACATGTCTAAATTTATCAATTCTTTTATTTTATGGCTCCGTAATTACGATACGGATCTAATGCTTCAATACAAACATAAATCGGTGCTTATTTGTTCAATGTGGTACCATTTATGCTTGAAGAAACAACTACGAAACATAATAAAAACGAGTGCAACACAACTCAAACCTATCTGAAACTAACCCCAGCCCCTTGGGACCTTGTCTATACATACCAAAAGTTTCATATCATAATACGAACCCAATAGAGGCCTCAAAACACACATAACAATATCGAACGACGAAATGCACCTCAAATCAAACTTAATGAACTTTCCAACTTTCGACTTCCAAAAACTCACGTCGAAACATATCAAATCAACTCGAAATAAACCAAAATTTTGTACACAAGTCCTAATACATCATATGGAGCTACTCGTGCCCCCCAAACTACCGAGTGAAGTATAAATGCTCCAAACAACCGGTCATGTCGTTATAATATTTTAGAGAAATTTTAGGGTTTGTTACTTGGTAGCTAAGCCACTTTTTCCTATAAATAAAGGGGTTCTATTCCATTGTAATTCATCTCATATCAATGAATTCCCTCTCTTTTTTTCTCCACAATACTCTTCTTCTTTTATTGTTTTATAACAGAAACATTGTAATACAACTCATGCCAGACATTGATATGGGATGTTAGACCTTCAACCTTGAATAGGTTGTTAGACCTTCAACTTGAATAGGTAGATACAGGCATACAACAAATTCTTGATTGCTAAATGCTTGTGCGTAGTGATCAACCTAAACACAACATGTCTCTCCTTCAGCAAATGCTTGGTGCTACAAATCCATTGGCAAATCTAAGAAACCTCAACTGCTTTTATATCAGCTGAAAAGAAGCATCTAATGATGAAAGGATGATATTTTACAGTCTAACTGCAAAGTGAAAGCCCGGTCTTAATGGTCATTGTTGCATAGTCCGCGTTGATGTTTGAATTGACTAGATATTTTAGGCTGTTGTGTTTAGTCTTTATGACTGAGTGTCTTCCTATTCTCCAGCTTTGCGCATCTGCAACTATAGGTAGTAGCCTTTTCTAATAAGGCTTCCTTGTCATAAGAAAAGGGCCAGGCAATGACATCTCCTTCTGGATGAAGACTGCACCAATCTCCTTTCTATTTTCCAGAAGCATCCCTCGGTCTTTAAACAAACTCTTCAGAGAAACAGGGAAGGCAGCCTTCAGAGATTCAAAATCTTGGTTGGCTCCACTGAGAGCTATCCTTCTTCAATAGATTGGTTTGAACCTAACAAGATCATGCCCATTAATGAAAGGCCTATAATAGTCAATTAACTGGGCATGGCAATGGGGTGAGGCAAGGCTTGGGAAAGGTTAGCAATGAATGCAACACATTTGTCTGTAGACGTTAATCACTTAAAGTATTCAATGTTCAGAAGTTAGAGAACATTTTCATATAGGAACTTATATTCAGAGTCCCTCCGTTGGGATCTTTTGCTATCAAAAGGCATAAACTCTTAGCTCTTCTAGGACCATTTTGGAATTCCTTCCAAAGCCTTCGAATTATCTTTATGGATAGTGTCATTACACGAATTCATATGATCTCCCTTTTTGTTGGCTTTGCACTTGCCATCACATTTGTGGTAAGACTCGTTATTATCGATTCTAAAAAGCCCCTATTTCATTCAATAAGCTTAATCACCAAGAAATAAGCAAATCGTTTGCAGAGAGTACTTAGGCCATTTGGAAGCACTTTTACATTGTTTGATACAACAACAACAACAACTACCCAGTATATTCCCATCAGGTGGGGTCTGGGGAGGGTAATACGTAAACGAGCCTTACCCCTACCCGGAATGGCAGGGAGACTTTTACATTGTTTGATAAATACCCGAAAACACTTGCTACAAACAAACTTTATGGCCAAAACATTCAGTTTTACAAGTTTTGGTAATCAAGTGCTTTTATATCTTGACCACCAAAACGAACAGTTAACTTTGTTTTGTTTCTTTCTAATGCATCTATGAAAACTCACTGCCACACACAAGTACTTTAACCAACTAGCATGAGATAATCAAATCTGAAACTCATCAACCATTTCTACAATTCATATAGAACGTTGGAAGAGATCTCTTACATCTGATCAAGAAAAGAAGTTTCTTTTGATGTGGAGTTGGAACCATTGATGCTTCCCAATCGTTTTACACCAGTTGCCCATCTCTCCATGTCCTCTCTCACTTCCCATATCTTGCTTTCTGTTTCCCAATCCCATATTCTCTTGATGGTTGAGAATAAACCTCTGTCACACTTTGTGTTCATACCTGAATGCTATATGATAAATTTGTTAGGAATATGATTCCTACTAAAGACAATAACCTTCATATTGAATAATCCGGAATTACAACTACATGAGCGGAAGCTAACCTGAATCCATATGTGTGGAATTTTTTGAACCACCTTTGATAATTGTCCTTGATTCCTTTTGAACCTCTTGATCCTTTCTTCAAGTTTCTTGAAGTTTGTATGTTACCACAAGAATGAATCCACAAGATTTAACAATATGAGAATTGTTACACAATAACAATAATATGACAATGATCAAATTTGGCTTATGGTTTTCCACCCTATTTGCAAGACAATGGACAATATGGTTCTTGATTCAATGGGAAGAAGAAGAACTTGTCTTGCTAAAGAATGGGAACCATAACCCCACTTTATAACTCTAGGAGTTACATAACCCAAGAGACAAGAGTTACAACACAAAAGTTATGTCTTGAGTTATGTCTTGCAAGAGTTACAAAACTCAAGAGTCACAAGCATTCATGTAACCATAGTTACATTTGTAACCTTAGTTAGCCCATCATAAACTAAGGTTACCCTTTTGGGTATCTACACATTAGTCCTACACTTTAGTATGACAACACATTGGCCCCCTTAACATAATGTCCGTAAGACCACATAATTAGGCCAAACCAAAAGATAGCACATAACATATAATTATCCATATATTGTTCATATGTGTGTAGATATAAGTCCATATATCTAGATATAAATCCATATATCTTACAATCTCCCACTTGGACGAGATATGCATACATATGTACAAACCTTAATATTATATGTTACAAACCTTAGGTGCACAAAATTGCTATCACAATAATATTGTCATGAACAATCCGGTCCATCAATCATACCAACATAGGAACTAAGTGCTCGTCGTTACTCATTCGTAACTAGAACCAATCATAGATCACGTATATCAATATAACCAACGACATGGATCAAGTGTAGGTATGTAGCATGGAAATAACATAAAGTGTAGTCAATAGAATGTCTATTTCCAACTGGTTCTCTTTATTGAGATCAAACATAAACTGTAAGAGTACAAAAAACTTTAAAACTGAATATCTGCAGATATAACTGAATTACTGAATTTCTGAATATAATGAACAATTACATAAATGTGCAATACAAAACTCCCACTAAAATACATAATCCTTATCTGATTTGACACCCATACAAGCAATATGCTCATGAAATACTTTTGGTGTCAATCCCTTAGTTAGCGGATCCGCAAGCATGGAGTTTGTACTAATGTACTCAATGCACAATTGTCCATTTTGTACTCTTTCTTTAACAACCCGAAATTTGACGTCCATATGTTTTGCTTTCGTCAAACTACTGTTGTTATTAGCATAAAGGACTGCTGATCGGTTGTCACATAATAGCCTAAGAGGCTTCTGAATAGTATCAACAATACGCAGTCCACCAACAAAATTCCGCAGCCATAATGCCTCATTAGATGCTTCATAACATGCCATAAACTCCGCTTCCATGGTGGAAGTGGCTGTAAGAGTTTGCTTAATGCTTCTCCAAGAGATAGCACCACCCGCAAGCATGTAAATATAGCCTGAAGTAGACTTCAAACTATCCTGACATCCAGCAAAATCGGAATCGGTATACCCAATGATCTCAAGCTGGTCCGATTTCCGGTATGTAAGCATGTAATCCTTTGTTCTCTGTAAGTACCTCATGACCCGTTTGGCTGCCTTCCAATGGTCCATTCCCGGATTGCTTAGATATCTGCCTAACATCCCAACAATGTATGCTATATCAGGTCGTGTACATACCTGAGCATACATCAGACTACCTACCGCCGAAGCATAAGGTGTCTTCTGCATTTTCGAAATTTCATAAGAATTGTTTGGGCACTGTTTGAGACTAAAATTTGTCTCCCTTAGCAACAGGGGTGTCGCCTGGTTTACAATCCTGCATGCCAAATCTTTTCAGAACCTTATCGATATAGCCCTTTTGTGACAGACCGAGAACGCCTTTGGAGCGATCTCTTAGAATCTGAATTCCTAATACAAAAGAAGCTTCACCAAGATCTTTCATTTCAAATTTCTTTGAAAGAAATTTCTTAGTTTCAAGTAATAATGCTATATCGTTACAGGCAAGCAGTATGTCATCGACATATAAAACCAGAAAAATATACTTACTCCCACTGAACTTATGGTATATACAGTCATCAGCAATATTCGGTTCAAAACCAAAAGATGTAATGACTGCATGAAACTTATAATACCATTGACGAGAAGCTTGCTTGAGCCCATAGATGGATTTCTTTAATTTGCAAACCTTCTTCTCTGATTCATCCGAAACAAAGTTTTCAGGTTGCACCATATAAATTGTTTCCTCAATGTCACCATTGAGAAAAGCAGTCTTAACATCCATTTGATGAAGCTCAAGATCAAAATGTGCTACTAATGCCATTATAGTCCTGAAAGAGTCTTTCGATGAAACTGGAGAGAAAGTCTCTTTATAATCAATGCCTTCTTTCTGAGTGTAGCCTTTTGCGACAAGACGAGCTTTGTACTTAATAACATTGCCCCCTGAATCCCTTTTGGTAATAAAAATCCATTTACAACCAATAGGTTTCGTACCTTCGGGCAATGTAACAAGCTCCCAAACGTCATTATCGCTCATAGACTTCATCTCATCATTCATGGCATCAATCCACTTTTGAGAGTTAGAACACTTAATGACTTGACGGAAGTTGATTGGATCATCTTCCTCAAGTCCAATATCACTTTCTTGTTCTTGGAGAAATACATAATAATCATCCGAAATTGCATTTCTCCTCTCTCTAGTGGATCTCCTTAATGGCATTTCAGTTACTTGAGGTTGTTGAGTTTGATTTCATTAGTTATATCAGATTCCTGATGGGGGAGATTTTCGAGATTGTCTTGAACCAGAGTTGTGTGATCCGAGTCAGTAAGACCAAGATCAACAATTTGAGGGAAAGACACATGTTCTTCCTCAAAGACAAAATCTCTAACAACTTTATCTCCCCACCCCCCAAACTCAATATCCTCAAAGAACCTAGCATTTCCCGTCTCAAAAATAGTTCGTGATGTGGGATCATAAAACTTAAAACCCCTGGATTTTTCAGAGTATCCAACAAAATAGCTACTAACCGTCTTAGCGTCCAGTTTCTTTTCATTCGGCCTATAAGGCCTTGCCTCAGCTGGACAACCCCAAATGTGTAAATGCCGAATACTGGGTTTATGCCCAGTCCAAAGTTCATAAGGGGTTTTGATTGTAGCTTTAGTTGGAACTCTATTTAGAATATAAGTTGCAGTTTTTAATGCTTCACCCCAGAGTGAGTCTGGCAAAGAAGTACGAGAAATCATACTTCTTACCATATCCTTAAGGGTCCTATTTCGTCTCTCAGCTACACCATTCATCGTAGGACTTCCTGGCATAGTATATTGAGGGACGATCCCACACTCATCTAGGAATTTAGCAAAAGGCCCTGGACGTTGTTCACCGGAACCATCATATCGACCATAGTATTCACCACCACGGTCAGATCTAACGGATTTAATTCTTTTGCTTAGTTGATTTTCAACTTCAGCCTTAAATGATTTGAACACGTCTATGGATTGGGACTTTTCGTGAATAAGATATAGGTACCCATAACGAGAGTAATCGTCTATGAATGTGATAAAGTATTATTGACCATTCCGACAAGGAGTAGGAAAAGGCCCGCAAATATCCGTATGTATCAATTCTAAGACGTCCGAAGCTCTCTTGGCACCTAATCTAGTCTTGTTTGTTTGTTTTCCCTTGATACACTCAATACAAATTTCCGAATTTGAGGTATCAAGAGAATCAAGAATTCCATCTGACACGAGTTTCTGAATTCTTTGAATGGATATGTGACCCAAACGTTTATGCCAGAGTGATATAGAATTCTCATTAGTTAATTTCCTTTTAGTACCACTTAAACTTGTATGCAAAGTTTCTTTATTTGAAGTTATTGTATCAACCAAATATAAGCTATCAAATGTTGATAAAACACCAGTACCAATAAGATTTGAACACTGAAAGAGACTAACTTTATTATCCCCAAATGTACATTTATAACCAGATATGTCCAATTGGGGAACCGAAATTAAGTTCCGTCTAAAAGACGGTACAATAAAAGTCTCATCCAAATCTAAATGAAAACCAGTTTTAAACAACAGCCTAAATTTGCCAATAGCTTCAACTGGCACCTTCTTGCCGTCACCCACATAGATGTATCTTTCACCATCATTTGGTTTTCGGCAGTTCAGGCAACCCTGCATTGATATACTTATATGAGTAGTAGCAGCAGAATCTACCCACCAAGTATCCTTAGGTACTGAAATTAAATTAACTTCAGAACAAACAAGAGAAAGAAGTGTACCTTTTTTCGCACGCCAGGCATGGTACTTGGTACAATCCTTCTTCACATGATTAGTCCCCTTACAGAAGAAGCAACCTAATGCAGTGATTTCAACCTTAGGTTCCTTATGTTGCTTATTCTTGGGCTTTGCAACTGCAACTTCCTTACCCTTCCTCTTCTTAGTTTCCTTAGAAGAGGATGTCAAATGAGCACTTTCTGTCTTATCTAGCTTTGTCCTTTCCTCTTCTTGCACACAGTGTGAAATGAGCTCGTTAAGAGACCATTTCTCCTTCAGGCAGTTATAACTGACCTTAAACTGATTAAAGTGTGCAGGAAGAGATATCAAAACAAAGTACACAAGCGGTTCCTCGGGTAAATCCAGCTTGAGTGACTTTAGTTTCGAAGCAAGATGAGACATTTCCATAATGTACTCCCTAATGTTTCCCTTGCCCTTATACCTCATGGAAACAAGTTTACTCAATAGTGTACTTGTTTCCGCCTTTTCGTTTTGAATAAAACGCTGTTCGGGGTTTTCAAGGAAAACTTTGGCATTAGGTTCATCATTCATAGTTCCCCTGAATGATTCTGGGATTGCACGCTTCATGATCATGAGACTCATGCGATTCGAGCGTTCCCACTTCTCCATCACCCTCCTGTCATCAGAAGAGGATGTATCCTCAAGAGGAGTAGGTTGCTCGGTCCGAAGTGCTAAGTCAAGATCCATGCAACCGAGAACGATCATGACGTTCTCTTTCCATTGCTTAAAGTTAGTGCTGTTAAGCACAGGAATGCTATTGATGTTGGCAGAGATCGTAGAAGCAGAAGAATTTACTGAAAATAGAACAAAAGGATTACTGAATACATGCTTACATAAACTTGAACTTTAACTTTATAGATTCAAAATTAGGCAATTCCCATTACAAGATACCTAGCACAACATTGATTTTAGTCTTTGGACAGAAAAACAACTTGTAAGTGGTACTCTTGGTGTAGTGATCAAACATAGACAATAAACTCCTGTCAAATATTAAACCTTCCATTGGGCCGATTTAATATTCACATAGAAAACCAAATAATCGTCTCATATTTACCACCACAAGAATGTTCGAATTCCTGCCAAATAACACCTTCCTTTGGGCCGGTGTTAAACGCATGGAAGACTAACATCCACAGTCATCTTATATTTTAAAATTAATCAATCTACACAATAGAGGTTACTTTGGCAACATAGTGCTTCAATTGAATAACTAAAATATTAGATGCTATAAAATTTAGTTCCTTAAGCCATTTTATGAATCTCAACTTAATGTGTTACATATTTTGATATGTAACACTTGAATATTAATCGTTGTGTACATGATAGGACAATTCTAAATATATTATAAGAATTGATGGACTTTAAAACAATTAATATTCACTGAAACTTAAGAGAGTTGAAACGTTTTTAACCTTACTGGACCAACACAATCGATTGTCAAAACCAGACAATCGATTGTTTGGTTTTCTGAAAAAAAATTTAAGTTACTGGACCATCCACAATCGATTGTCAAAGCCAAACAATCGATTGTTTGGTTTTATGAAAATTTTTTTAAGTTACTGGACCATCCACAATCGATTGTCAAAGCCAGACAATCGATTGTTTGGTTTTATGAAAAAATTTTAAGTTACTGGAAAAGTTTCAACTCACTGGACCTTGAACATAACCTGACAATCGATTGTCTGGTGTTCCAAAAAACTGCCAGAATACTAAAAGTCACAGACAATGGATTGTGTAAGGCAACAATCCATTGTCAGAAGGCAGTGACCAAAAATTTTTTCTGAATAACACATGATTTTCAACATGAATCTTAAACATAAAAAAACATGTTGTTAACCTACTAAAATCATGCTATTTACAATGTTTTAACATCATATTAAAACATCAAATCAAAACTTAACATTCATAAGATCATGCTATTTCATGGTAGAATTTCATAAACAAAATTCTTATAAAACTAAAACATGAATCCTAACATAACATGATTCTTATGAACATCCAAATTATCCAAAATGAAGGGTGGCTCTGATACCAATTGTTAGGATTATGATTCCTACTAAAGACAATAACCTTCATATTGAATAATCCGGAATTACAACTACATGAGCGGAAGCTAACCTGAATCCATATGTGTGGAATTTTTTGAACCACCTTTGATAATTGTCCTTGATTCCTTTTGAACCTCTTGATCCTTTCTTCAAGTTTCTTGAAGTTTGTATGTTACCACAAGAATGAATCCACAAGATTTAACAATATGAGAATTGTTACACAATAATAATAATATGACAATGATCAAATTTGGCTTATGGTTTTCCACCCTATTTGCAAGACAATGGACAATATGGTTCTTGATTCAATGGGAAGAAGAAGAACTTGTCTTGCTAAAGAATGGGAACCATAACCCCACTTTATAACTCTAGGAGTTACATAACCCAAGAGACAAGAGTTACAAGACAAAAGTTATGTCTTGAGTTATGTCTTGCAAGAGTTACAAAACTCAAGAGTCACAAGCATTCATGTAACCATAGTTACATTTGTAACCTTAGTTAGCCCATCATAAACTAAGGTTACCCTTTTGGGTATCTACACATTAGTCCTACACTTTAGTATGACAACACATTGGCCCCCTTAACATAATGTCCATAAGACCACATAATTAGGCCAAACCAAAAGATAGCACATAACATATAATTATCCATATATTGTTCATATGTGTGTAGATATAAGTCCATATATCTAGATATAAATCCATATATCTTACAAAATTCACCAGAAACAAGACAGAAAATCAGAAGCTAGCTCAATCAACCAGCAGACTTGCTTGATGAACTTGTCTTTGGAGATGTCAATGCTAGACGTGAGTATTAATTCCTGGGCCAATTTGATAACTTTAAATGTTTAAATGCTTTTCTCAGGGTGCCTAATGGAGTAAAAATGATCATGACAACAACCTCAATTAATGGATGTAACCTGGAAAATGATCTTGTTTTGGGAAATAAAGGTCAAAGGAACTGAATAACTTTGATATTATATGGATTTGACAAAGCCGCTTCTCTTCTCATTGAGTTTTGGAAAGGGAAAACACACCGACTCAAAATTTCAGATCAGAAATGAAACGAGACTTGGATTAAAAAAAAATTGTATTTACCTCTTGAGAGCAAGCCGATAAAACCAACATCCCATCTGAATGACCTTTCAGTATGAGAGGTTGTTTTACAGCAATGCCTGCCATGTCGACATCAAGAAATCCAAATTCCACCATCCTTTTCAGCACTCTAGCTTGGAAGGTCTTTCCTCTGAGGATATCACACCAAGGTTTTATATTTTCAGACAAGAAATAAAATGCAAGTACCGCATAAAAACACCAGAAGAAGCTATGTCCGCCAAGGAAAAATAAGTAACAAGTTCATTGAGCTACAAACCTGCTAGAGTCCCTGAACAGTGACCGGAGTTCTGGGGCTGGTATCATTGCTCCAAGCATAGCACATTCCCCCAAGCTAAGAAGAGATATATGCTTCCCAAAATAAAATTTTGATGCAGATCGAATACCATAAATGGGAAGTTCTTGGAGGAAGGATATCGGGGGTCTATTTGGAAACAGCCTCTCCACCCAAGGGTAGGGGTAAGTTCTGCGTACACACTACCCTCCCCATACCCCACTAAGTGGGATTATACTGGGTTCTTGTTTATTGAATACCATAAATGCCATGTCCCCAATATATCTGGTTTGTCACAGGCTCTGTTAAATTTTCACACGTAACAATAAGGAAAACCAAAATATCTTACAGGACATGCCATGGAGGGATAAACATGATATTTTTATCCATTTGATAATATCGTTGGAATATTATTTAGTTGATGTATTTACCAACAAAGGTCGTTTTGCATTCCTCAGTTTTATCAGTTTTATCTCATCCGAAGCCACAACTGGACCATAAACGAATTAAGCAAAAATAAATTAATCTGAAGAAAGAAACTAAAGCAAAATGCATTTATTTTCCAGTCCTTGAAGTAATTTATGAATGAAGTTGAGATAGCAACGAATGAAGATGTACTTGACCTTACACAAATAAGCACTCAAGATTTCCATTTTTGAGATTGTTCCCTCTAGTGCTAAAGCCAGAATCATCTCAACAATTTTCCTCAAGAATGTGCGTTCATTCTTCAAGAATGAATTTTTCACAAGCTGCCACAGGCAAGAAGTTTACAGTGAATAAACAGACTTATTTGAAAAGAGTCCAATAGCACACACAGAAAGTCACATCCTTGCTATTCCAATAAATAGAACTAAATAGCAGGTAAATAATGAGAAGTTAGAACATTTTACATAAAGGAAACTTTAGTAATGGTGCAAAGGTGATCTGGACAAACTGAACTTAAACTTTGAATTTTGACATAATAATAAAGGCTGAAGTAGAAAAGGAAAAGCTGGCAGCCGCCTGAACCTTAAAAAGGCATTATAGTTGGCAAGATCTTTAGGTTGAAATTTCAGCAAGATGTTGTCACATATTAGTGAGCATAAGCAATCATGTTAAATCACGGATGCTGTAAAAATCACCTTTGATTCCTTTAGCTGGTAAAGTTGGACTTCCTACAAGTGCACCAGATGAGATTCAGATAGGACCAGTCCAGAAGCATAGTACACGTTGTGTTTAATGAGAAAGAAAAAGGGAAGTGCTCTTTTTGCAACAAATCTAGGGGAAACTCCTAGCAGCACTAATCACCATTCTGTCCTCATTTAATTAAGAGATGGAATTATTGGGTTCTTATAATCGCCAGGTATTTTCGACGAATAAATGAACTACAACAAATAGTTTAACATAAAGCAAGATCTTTTTCCTTTCTACTGGGGTTGGAGGGTGGGGTAAAGGAAAAAGGATGGTCATAGGAGGTGTCCGGATGAATACATTTCTACGTTGAATGAGGTATGCATAAAAAGGTGCTAGCTATTTTCCAATGAAGAAATCAGAATATCATGAACGTGATGCTCATCCAAGTCCAACCTTGCTCTAGATCACTACTAAAAATAAAATACTACTATTGAAGACCCTCGAAGCTGATATAGAATTCTGGGTCTCATTCGAATGGCTGACAAGTTGTAGATGTTCCTCAATGAAATCTCCTGTTGCTTCTTTTTGACCTAACATAACTCAATCACAGAACCAAGTTATTCTTATTTTTGACTACTTAACATAGCCCAGACATAGCAACCTCCATGCCGTTCTGAATAGTTCTGCCACTAAAACATCTTTGCTTTTAGGATAAGCAGTATTATTTTACTTCTAGTTGTTTTGTTTGCTTTTGCCCCTTTTGGGTGGAAGGAATAAAACCTAATATCTGATCTGATATAGAGATTAGAGACTGCCTTGCACCATTTACCAGATACAGACATCAAACACGTCTGCTGTATCTAAACAAGCTTGAACCAAGAGCTAAGAATGGATACATTCCCTTTTGGGTAAAAATTCAATATTCATGTTTCTTCATGAGTAAACCTAATATACAGATTATCTGCACTCCACTTCTATAAAGTCAAGTAGCACCAGTTAGACTCTATCTTGGACCCGAGATCTGTTGGGACGAAATATAAGAGAAGCAATCATTAGAGATGCTCCTAGAGGTTGTATGAGAAGTATTTGCTTGCGGATATAACATGACATCAATCTGGCCTCCAGCTTCTTCCATGGTTGATGCCTCAGCAAAACGTCGCCCGTAGAAACGTAAAAAGTTAAGAGATTCTATTCTTGGCTCAGTTGGTGGTATCTCACCTTCCAACATGCCTATCACACTAACCATAGTTGGCCTGAGAGCTGGCTCCTCATGGACACAACACAATGCAACCCGCACGAACTTCTCGATATCTCCACTACTGACCCGCCCTTCAAGTTTTGGGTCAGCAAGTTCAAGGTGCCTTCCTTGCTCGTGCATCTCTAATGCAAATAAAGGGAAATACACAGTCCCTGTGCAGATGAAGAGGATGAGTGATCTCCAGTGGCAGTATCATCAAGGCTGTGACTTTGTGTTCTTTTAGAACAGTTTTTCCTTCCGCTTACAATTTCAAGGAGTACCATTCCAAAGCTGTAAACATCAGTTTTTTCTGAGATTGCAGAGCTCGTGAGCCATTCAGGAGCAAGGTAGCCACGAGTCCCCCTCATTGTTGTGAATAGACTGGACTGTTCACGATTCAGAAGCTTGGAGAGGCCAAAATCAGATATTTTTGCCTGAAAGTTATCATGCAAGAGAATGTTCTCTGGCTTTACATCACAGTGGACGATGTTTTGTTCACAGCCACTATGCAAGTATGCAAGTCCGCGGGCAGAACCAAGAGCTATCTCGACCCGTTCTTGCCATTCCAGAACAGGTCCATTACCAAAAAGAGTGCGATCAAGCGATCCGCGGTTCATATATTCATAAACAAATAGGCGTTGTCTCTCTTGAGCACAGAAACCTTTCAACTTGACCAAGTTTATATGGTGAATACTACCAATTATTGCAATCTCAGTACAAAAATCTCTGTCCTTGGATGCCCAAATTTATTATCTTTTTTACTGCAACAAGAGTTTTGTCAGGGAGCACACCCTTATATACAGCACCAAAGCCACCTGTCCCAATCTGAATCTTGAAATTATCAGTAGCAACCTCAAGATCTTTGTACTCGAACCTCACAGGTAATCCCGGGATGGAGAAGGCATCTAAGTCCTCTGAAGAAGGAGAATTAGGTCGGCTTATTTTTTATTTTATTTTCCCGAATTGTTGGGGTCGTGGTCTTCTCCACAATATGAAACCCAGTGCCATCAGGAGGAAGACTCCAGTGAAAGGTAAGAGCACTGTTGCAACTAAAGGAAAGCTTACAGTTTCCTGATCAACAACAACAACAACAACCCAGTATAATCCCACTTAGTGGGGTCTGGGGAGGGTAGTATGTACGCAGACCTTACCCCTACCCTTGGGTAGAGAGGCTGTTTCCAAATAGACCCCCGGCATCCTTCCCTCCAAGAACTTCCCACCTTGCTCTTGGGGAGACTCGAACTCACAACCTCTCGTTTGGAAGTGGGGATTCCTGATCAAAATTATTATTATTATCCCCAAAGGTTGTTGAAGCTCCAACCAAGATCTTAACAAATCCCAACAGATTATTATTACTTGTCCTTGCTAATTGACCCTAGTTCTTCTACAAGTTAGTAACAAGAACCAGATGTGTTCGCATAGAATATCCCCAAGCATGAACAGTCTACTGAGTAGAGATTCTGACAGATGGATAGATTTACCCCATACCTGAAGGGCATGGTAAAATCAGTAGTGAAGTAGTCCATACCGAAGCCAAGTCTTATGAATGACGCAGAGGAAGAATTTGATGGACTGCTATAGTTGGTGGAATTACAAGAAACTGGCAAAGAATAAGAACTGTCAGTTGGCACACAGCTGGTTGAATTATGCAGTGTTTTGGATAGCGCGCGGCGACAAATAGCGACGAGGGCTCGCTTCAGTGAGGCGAGAGGCGCGCAGCGAAGAGGCGCGCAGCGAAGCGCTCGCCTTTTTGATGTGAGGCGACAATTTATAAATAAAAAAAAACAATATATATATATATATATATGTATAACTAAAAACTCAATAACAATAATATGTTAATAAATATATCAATTTAAAAGTTAAAAACACAATAGATAGTCATAAACTCATAATAGATTAATAAATTAAAGACTAATAGTCTAAACTCTAAAATAAGCAACATCTATTCTTCTTCAAGATTTTCAAATTCTACAATTTCATAATTGATAGCATTATATTGGCTATCATCTTCTTCATCCTCGGACACTTCATCAATTAGGGTGGACCGGCTTGAACTTGCTACCCTCTTTCCCTTGTACCTTGAACTTGAAGAACTCGCTCTAAGTCCATAGATATTCTCCTTAACTCCAACGGCCATAGAAACAGTACCCCAATCAAGATCATCTCCTTCATACACTTGTTCATCTTCATGATTTTGGGGGGCTCCAGTTAACCATTCATTTGCCTCATCAATATTGTCCAACAAAATTGGATCAATAGTATCGCGAGCTTCATAACGTCGCCTCAATGTTCTATTGTATTTAATATACACTTGATCATTGAGACGCGATAGCTCAAGCCTATTCCTTTTCTTGGAGTGAATCTGCGCATTAAGTTATTTAGATTAATTAGTAAGTACTAATAATAATACAATATAGAACATATTAATATAACAAATCTACTTCTTACATGCTCAAATACGCTCCAATTTCTCTCGCATCCAGATGCACTACAAGTTAGGCTTAATACTTTGATGGCAAACTTTTGCAAGTTTGGAGTTTGACTTCCAAATTGCTTCCACCATTCAACTATAGTAAAATATTTTAAAAGTTAATAAGTATAAATCAAATAAATTAAATTAAAGTTATAAGGAGATCTATATTAAAGTTAGTTACCTGGCGACCTTTTGTCTCTGGCTCTAATAGCAGCCGGTAAACCAAATAGGTCATCTGCTTGTTCGTACTTACCAAACTCCTACCCTATTAGATCTATCGCCGCTGAATTACGGATCAACTTCTCAAGACATGCATGGTATCCAATCCACACCTCTGGAGCCAAAGTTTCCTAACTAGTGTTCTTGTAAAATAATCTCGGGTTCAGAAGATGGCCTACTGCATGCAAAGGTCGATGGAGTTGCTTGTCCCACCTGCAATCAATTATCTCAAAAACTTTCTCATATTTCCTAACATCTCCATCAAATGATGTTGCAATACTCTCTTTGGCTCTATCCTAGCTCATTGGTGGGTTTTTCTCCCCATCCACCATACGGAGCACCAGAATCAAAGGACCACCAACATTAAGAGCCCGAACGACATCATTCCAGAATGATGGAGCAATAAGAATTTTGGCAACTTCTCTCCCCGCAGCTTCCTTTGCATATTTATTATCTTTCCAATCAGTTGAAAGAACTAGCTTTCTCAAATTTCCCTTTTGCAAGTAAAAACTGTGCAAAGTTAAAAAAGTCGTTGCAAATCTAGTCTTGGCCTCACCAAATTTCTTTCTTGTGTGAATTTTCTCATCAAATTCAACAACAACGGCCTCTGACTGATGTAAGCATATATCTTGACGGCCTTAGCGAAAACTGTAAAAGTAACAATAGCAATTTTTGAATTAATAGTTTAATACTAAGTTACTAACTTAATAGGATAGGATATAAGTATAAATAAAGTTAAAGGCTTGAAAGATAATTATATTAAAGTTACCTGAAGCATATGGGTTTTCCTTGAATATGTCACCAAACATCAAGTTGATACAATGGGCAGCACATGGAGTCCAATAAATGTTTGGATAGATAGCTTCCATCATCTTCCCCGCACTAACATTCTCACTAGCATTATCTGTAACAACTTGTACAACATTTTCCTTTCCAATTTTATCAATAGTATTTCTAAACAAGCTGTACATTTTGCTTCCATCCGTAGAAGAGTTGCTAGCATCGTGAGATTCAAGAAAAACACTCCCTCTTGGAGAGTTCACCAACACATTTATGATCATTTTCCCATTCCGTGCTGTCCACTTATCCATCATAATGGAACAACCAAACTTGGTCCATTCCACTTTATGCTCCTCAATAATTTGGTCTACCTTCTTCACCTCCTTTTTAAGATGAGTTACTCTAACTTCATGATAGCTTGGAGGTTGCATCCTCGGGCCATATTGTCCTACGGCCTCAATGAATTTATCAAAAGTTTTGTAGTTGACACAGTTGAAAGGAAGCCCTGCATCGTACATCCATGATGCAAAGGCACTGACGGCGCGATCCCTCAAAATCTTCTTGACATCTTTACCCGGACCTTCTTCACCTTTTCCCCTTTCTTGTTGTTTTGCCGAGTAATAAAGATTGATCGGGCCTTTTGCCACCGAACTTGTCGTGGATGACCCACAAGATTGAGAGTGCCTTTTAGGGGGAGAGGTTCCATTTCACCTTCTTCATCCATCTCATCATCTTCATCAATTAGATTCACGGAATTCACCGATGCTTCATAACTCATTTGAGTTCTTACTAAATTTTTCTTTTCAACAAAAGCTTTTATTTTCTCCCTAACCTCGGGCAGACAAAGGGGACATTGTATTACATTTTTACATCCACCGATCAAATGTTACTTGTGACGAGTTATCCCACCATTATATGTTTTTTCACAGAACACACATTTAGTTGCAGTTCTTGACGGGCCTTGTATAGCATAATTCCAAGCTATATCTCGTTTAATATTATCGGATGACATTTCAACGCTGTTTTATAGACAAAAATTATCAAGTCACGACGCAATTAATTCTACTATATAAAGAAGACAAATAAATAGAGCAAAAAAAGAAAAAAACAGTACACAGAAGAAGAGGAGAGTACATTGCCAGACTGCCTCAAGTAAAAAAAAAACAGAGCAAAACCAAAAATTGATCAAAAAAACAGAACAGAATAAAGAAGTTGGAAGACAATTCACAAAACAGATAAAAAAAATAAGAGAAGAAGAAAAGCCTCAGTTTTGTTAGAAAAAAAAATACACAAAACAGAACCTCTTTTGGCTCTGTTTCAGTCGGAAAAAAAACAGAAGAAAGAAGCAAGAAAAAATGAAGAAAGAAGAAGAGAATAAGAAAGAAGCACAAATACACGGCTCTGTTTCTTTCGAAGAAAGAAGAAGAGAAGAAGAGAAGAAAGAAGAAAAAAGAAGCATACCTCTGTTTTTTGGCAATTGAAGCTTGAAAAAGATGAAGCCAGATGATGAAGAAGAAGACCGAAAAGAAGACCAAGAGAAGACCTCTGTTTTTGTTCGCACTTCGCAGGTGAAAAAAACCCTAAATTTTTTACTTTAAGTCTTCTCCCTTTCTCTTTTTTCTTTTTATTTCCAACTTTACTTCGTCTCCCTTTCTTTTTTTTCTTTTTACTCCCGTTCTTTTTAAAGAAGCGACGCGACAGTCGCTTCTCGTCAAAGCGTCGCCTCACGCCACAACCTCTGAAGCGGTCGCCATTTCAAATCGCATCGCAACCGAAGAGATGAAGCTACAGGCCCTCGCATCGCATCGCCTCACACTATTAGCGCTGAGGCGAGCGCTATTAATAACACGGGAATTATGTGATCTAAGATTGAAATTAGCAGGACAGGAACATAGAGGATTATCTGCTAACACATCGGAGGTGCATATACCAAGCCTTCCACAAACATAAGGTACTCGACACTCATCTACTGGCGCACAAAATCCTGTTTAACGTCAGCGCCAACAAAACTACTAATGATAAACTGGCCTGAATCATCCAACTTGGCAAAACGAAAAGTGGATTTTAACAAGTTCACCATTATCACAACTACAGAACATTTTGACCAAAAAGATACAGACCTGTCTGATTAACAGCCATGTATTCCACTTCATAATTTGAATTAGTATAAGATTTGGTCTCCATGGACAACTTCCAGTATGTCAGACCTTGCCACTGTAAAATAGCATCAGAAGAAGTCAAAGAAAGCCTGTAATGACCCTTTGACAAGTCATCACCTGACATTGCACTAGAAAGCATCATGTCAACAGGCAACTTCTGTCCAATAACAATTGTATCTGTCGGATGATTAAAGCTTTCCCAAAGTGTCCCGTTAAACTGATCAAGAAGAAGGAGAATTCCAGCCTCAGTTAGCTGCATCGCGTATACTGCTGACTCTGATGATGGAGTTGACCATTTAAAGCTGCCATCTTTTTCAGTAATGTTGATACCATTCTTAGTCAACCTCATAACTCCTGAATTCGAAACAGGTGAATCACCATTTGCTGACCAGATAATGGTATTGTATTCCACATGGATAATAACAACAACAACAACCCAGTATAATTCCACTTAGTAGGGTCTGGGGAGGGTAGCGTGTACGCAGACCTTACCCCTATCCCGGGTAGAGAGTCTGTTTCCAAATAGACCCCCGGCATCCTTCCCTCCAAGAACTTCCCACCTTGCTCTTGGGGAGACTCGAACTCACCACCACTCGGTTGGAAGTGGGGTTGCTTACCATCAGAGCAACCCCTCTTGTCTCCAAATGGATAACACACAAATAAAAATTAACTTGTTCAGAACCGGGATTGAAGATAACAGCTTTGAATGTTCCATTGCTAAACTTCCAGTGCTATCTATAAATTGGAGATTGGAAGCAGTAAAGTTGGGATAGACAACTTCTGTCAAGGTAAATCCAAAGACAGGACTAATGGACAAAGATACAATGAGAAAGAATAAGATGGACTCCATATAGAGTAATGAAGAAACAACAACAACAACAACAACAACCCAGTATAATCTCACTTAGTGGGGTCTGGGGAAGGTAGTATGTACGCAGACCTTACCCCTACCCTTGGGTAGAGAGGCTGTTTCCAAATAGACCCCCGGCATCCTTCCCTCCAAGAACTTCCCACCTTGCTCTTGGGGAGATCTAACTCACAACCTCTCGGTTGGAAGTAGGGGATGCTTACCATCAGAGCAACCCCTCTTGTCTAGAGTAATGAAGAAAGAAAGAACAAAAACAGCTTGGCTGGAAATTGTATAGATGCGGCTGGAATTGATCTACTATTACTTTATGCATTTGCTTTTTCATACTTCCCTCTAAAGTTGACTACTGAATTAACTCTGTTTACACCAGCTTGATAATGATTGGTGACCAAGTTGAGATGTGTCACATTAGGTGATAGCAACAACTGAGGATGTAAAATATAACATTTGCAGGTTCTATCTGGCAGGATCGCCTGAATTCATGAGCCATAGAAAGGAGAGTCCCTCGCGCGAACTACTACTACTAGAAAATGGTGAGACCATTAGTGAAAGAAGGACCAAGGAGGATCCTATTCTAAAGGAGAAGGAGGAGTAGGAGGAGTCAGTTTTCTTTGAAGATCGAGGAACGTAGTGTCGGACAATTATGCCATTCGAAAGAAGTCTTCTACAGAACAAAAGCCTGTTACGAGTAAGTGGAGAGGAAAGATCTCCAGGGATTCTTATCTCATTCCATTCCAGTGGCTCAACCAGTAACGAATGGCGAAAACTCAAAAATCCATGGTTTCCCGGTAGAACCCTATTTCGCCCAAGTTGTTTCGGAACCGGAAAAAAGAAGCGGTTTTTCGCTTATAAATAGTAAGTATATTGAACATTCATGAACCATGACCTCATAAAATATTTTCTCAAGCCATTATTCAAACAAAATGCATCATTTACTTTGAATTCTATATTCAGTTGAGGTGACACTATCCATTATTTAATTAATTAAAAAGAGTAGTGGTTTTCCTACAACTATAAAGAAAGAAGACAAAGTGCAACATGTAATTCTTCTTACCGAAGACCACTTGTAATAGCAACGGAGTTGTGGTTCAGTCTTTATTTTACTGGAGATAGTTGAGTTGACAGCAACTGTTACCTATATTAAGTCTTTATTGACACCCATCATACACCTTTCCCACTGACAGAGCATTTCTTGTCTAAAATATTCTAACATACACAGAGACCATCCTACTTCTATAATTTAGCATATCAAGCCTTAAAAACACCACCCCCAACCCCAACCCCCAACCCCCTAACCCCCCCAAATATCTAATCCAAATTGAGAGAGTCATCCACATGATAAAAGTAAATTTAAAAAAGAAACGAAAGGAAAGTTACACAGCTAAATTAATTTTCCAGCTTTAACTATCCTAGCCATAATCCCTAGATAAAATAAGTAAAGTAGAAAGCAGAGGCTGAAGTGCTCAAATAGATGGTCCCTGTTTTAAAATATTTTGCAAATATAACCTGTACGCCACACAATCAGAAGAGTGGGAAATTTACGTTAGCATTTGGTCTAAATTTTGGTCATACATTTTACATTGGGTCTAAAGTTCCCAGTGAACTTGAGTGATTTAGATCATCGGGTTTAAAATTCTCAGTAAACATAGCTGGAAATGACCCTCCGAATTGGTTAAAAACTTCTTCTACAACTTCTCAGTGAACCTGTGTTAAAATTTAAACTTATGCTTATGAAGGGAGGTCATAATTTGCCTAAGGTTTTAAAAAATTGGACTAAATATAAATGGTAGTTTGAAAGAGACACTCAGTTATATTTTTGGCGTTCAAGAAATGACATAAGTCAACGCCCAAAAGTGATCATTCCTACTACTACTACTGTCCCCGACTAAGCCTGTTCATATATGGGCTTTGAGCCTGCTGATCTGGTTTCCTGTAGCCCGTTATGACAGAGGAACAAAGCCTGTGGCCCATCTATCTTGGCTCGGTTGTTTAAACCCGAAAAGTACACAAAATTACAAATAAGCAATTTATTCGTTGTGGCATAACAACAAACAACCTATCTGCGTACTTGAGTACCTGTTGGGTAATTGTGCTGCCACCACCAAGAGACGAGAGCGACAAAACACACGAGCAACGCCAACGGGATCGACCCCGAAATGGTGAAAGAAGCGTCTATCCTCGTAGGCAACCACAGCTTGAATCAAATGCTGAGGACAACTACTCATCACCTCCAACTCAGCTCGTTTAGAGAAAGCAATGAGTCGGGTCCATCTTTGAGGAAACTCAGGAACAAGAATTGTTGAAACGATACGAAGGGCAAGAAGTGCAAATGTAAACGTTGAAAGAATGACAACCTTTGTCACAAAAGAATGGGTGTTGTCGAAGAAGTCGGGAGCTGTATGTGAACGTTGCGAGAAGCAAAGTTGGAAATGTGAGTTATGGTTATGAAGAGAGATTTTAGGGAAGAAATGAGGGAAGTGGATGGAGCAGAAATGGATTAATGGGTTGATTTTCTTGAAGCCTATACTTAAATGAGGATTAGCTGTGAGTGTTTGGTTGCATTCTGGAATCAATTTGAGAAAGGTCAATGAAGCAATTTTCTGAAGGAGATTCAAAGCTTCATTTCACCAATAAAGCAACTCTATAAGTACTAAGAATTTGGAATATGTTATAAAATAATATAAGAACAAGAACAATAGAGATAAAAGTAGAGAGAGAGTATTCTTATTGATACTTTTGGTATGATTTACAATGGGAGAGAACCCCTTTATTTATAGGGAGGTGGTGGCTTAGCCACCAAGTAGTAACCCTAGAATCTCTCTAAATATAGACATTCACCTTAAATAGGATTCTATTTATAACACTCCCCCTTGAATGTCTATTCAATAATGTGCCTCGTTAAAACCTTAATTAAAACAAAACCCAATGGGAAAAAATTTAAAGAAAAGGAAAAAGAGTACACATGTTTGAATATGCGCCTATTGGTTGCCTCGTTAAAAACCTTGCAAGGAAAACCCAGTGGGACAAAACCTTGTAAGGGAAAAAGAGTGCAACGCGCATTAACTCCCCCTGAAAAGAGCATCAATTCATATCCTTGAGTTTTCGCATTCCGATCTTGTGAACTAGCTTCTTGAAGGTTGACGTTGGTAGAGATTTTGTGAACAAATCAGCCATATTATCGCTTGAACGAATCTGTTGCACATTGATATCACCATTCTTTTGAAGATCATGTGTGAAAAATAACTTTGGTGAAATATGCTTTGTTCTATCTCCTTTTATAAATCCTCCCTTCAATTGAGCTATACATGCTGCATTGTCTTCATACAAAGTCGTGGGTAGTTTGTTACACTTCAAACCACATTTGTCTTGAATATGATGTATTATAGACCTCAACCACACACACTCCCGACTTGCTTCATGAATAGCGATTATCTCGGCATGATTAGATGAAGTAGCCACAATTGATTGCTTAGTCGATCGCCAAGATATGGCGGTGCCTCCACAGGTAAACACATAACCTGTTTGAGATCGAGCCTTGTGTGGGTCGGATAAATATCCAGCATCAGCATAACCAACAAGATCAGGACTGCAATTATTGCCATAAAATAAGCCCATATCGGTAGTCCCCTTTAGGTACCTCAATATATGTTTGATCCCATTCCAATGTCTCCTTGTAGGAGCCGAGCTATACCTTGCTAAGACATTAACTGAAAAGGTTATGTCAGGCCTTGTGTTATTTGCAAGGTACATTAGTGCGCCAATTGCACTAAGATATGGTACTTCAGGACCAAGTAGCTCTTCATTCCTTTCTTGCGGTCGGAATGGATCTTTATTCACATCAAGTGATCGAACAACCATCGGAGTACTTAAAGGATGTGCTCCATCCATGTAAAACCGTTTCAGTACCTTTTCTATATAGGTAGATTGATGAACAAAAATTCCGTTTGCCAAATATTCAATTTGCAAACCAAGACATAATTTTGTCTTTCCGAGATCTTTCATCTCGAATTCATTCTTTAGATAATCAATTGCCTTTTGGAGTTCTATGGGGGTTCCAATAAGGTTTATGTCATCGACATATACGGCAAGTACAACAAATTCCGATGTTGTTTTCTTTATAAAAACACACGGACAAATGGCATCATTTATATAGCCTTCTTTTAACAAATACTCACTAAGACGATTATATCACATTCGTCCTGATTGCTTTAGACCATACAAGGATCTTTGCAATTTGATTGAAAACATTTTCCGGGACTTTGAATTATGAGCGTTTGGCATTTTGAGTCCCTCGGGAATTTTCATGTATATCTCATTATCAAGTGAGCCATAAAAATAGGCAGTAACCACATCCATTAAATGCATGTCAAGCTTTTCAAGGACAGCAAAACTAATGAGATAACGAAAAGTTATGGCATCCATTACAGGCGAATATGTCTCTTCATAATCGACACCAGGCCTTTGAGAAAATCCTTGTGCAACAAGGCGTGCCTTATATCTTTGTACCTCGTTTTTCTCATTTCTCTTGCGTACAAAGACCCATTTATAGCCAACAGGTTCAACACCATTAGGTGTTTCAACTATAGGGCCAAAAACTTCACGTTTTGCCAGCGAATTCAATTCTGATTGAATTGCTTCTTGCCATTTTGGCCAATCATGTCTTTTTCGACATTCTCCAACAGATTGAGGTTCAAGATCCTCATTTTCTTGCATAATGCTAGATGCGACATTAAAAGTAAAGACATAATCCACCACTATATCCACTCGATTAAAATTTGCCTCAATATCGATTGGAGTTATGGATAGTTCCTTATTTTCCTGAGTCTCGGGCTCAAAGGATTCTTCATGAATCTCAGAGTTTATTAAATCATGAATTTCCTCATGAGATTCTTTCGTAGTGTCATTTTGATCGTTTGCTTTCCTCTTTCTAGGATTTCGATCTTTGGAACCTAATGGCCTGCCACGCTTCAGGCGTGCATTCGACTCATTGGATATGACACTAGATGATTGTCCAACAGGGACATCAATACGGATTGGAACATTCTCCGCGGGGATGTGGGATTTTGTTATCCTTTTCAAGTCCGTAAATGCGTCAGGCATTTGATTTGCTATTCTTTGCAAATGGATAATCTTTTGCACCTCTTTTTCACAAGTAGAGGTACGTGGATCAAGATGAGATAATGATGCATTTTTCCACAAAATTTCCCGTTTGGTTTCACCAACTTCTCCCCCTAATTTTGGGAAAAGTGTCTCATCAAATTGACAGTCTGCAAATCGTGCAGTGAACAAATCCCCTGTCAATGTTTCGAGATAGCGAATAATGGAGGGCGATTCAAACCCAACATATATTCCTAACCTTCTTTGCGGACCCATTTTGGTGCGGTATGGCGGTGCTACAGGCACATATACTGCGCATCCAAAGATTTTTAAATGGGATATATTGGGTTCATGACCCAAAACCAATTGCAACGGGGAATATTTGTGATAATTCGTCGGTCTGAGATGAATTAGCATTGCTGCATGCAAAATGGCGTGACCCCATACCGAAGTGGGCAGCCTCGTTTTCATGAGTAATGGTCTTGCAATCAACTGCAGGCGTTTAATTAAAGATTCTGCAAGATCGTTTTGAGTGTGAACATGAGCTACAGAATGTTCCACTTTTATCCCAATTGATAAGCAATAATCATTAAATGCTTGGGATGAAAACTCAGCAGCATTATCCAATCTATTAGACTTGATTGGATTATCAGGAAAATGTGCTCGTAGTCGAATTATTTGTGCCATTAGTTTTGCAAACGCAAGGTTGCGTGATGACAACAGGCACACATGAGACCATCTACAGGATGCGTCTATTAGGACCATAAAATATCTAAAAGACCCACTAGGTGGGTGAATAGGTCTATAAATGTCCCCTTGTATACGTTCCAAAAATGTAGGTGACTCAGTCCCGACCTTTGTTGGTGATGGTCTTGTAATTAACTTGCCTTGATAACAAGAAGTGCAAGAAAATTCATTATTTAAAAGAATCTTGAAATTCTTTAACGGATGCCCATATGAGCTTTCAATAATCCGTCTCATCATGATTGATCCAGGGTGTCCCAATCGATCATGCCAAAGTACAAAAGTATTGGAATCAGTAACCTTTTGGTTTACTGTTGAATGTGCCTCAATTGCACTAATTTTTGTCCAATACAGGCCACAAGATAAAGACGGGAATTTCTCAATAACCCTCTTTTGGCCAGAGACATTCTTTGTAATGATGAGATATTCAAGATTGTTCTCATCTATTGTCTCAACATGATAGCCATTCCGGCGTATATTTTTAAAACTCAACAAGTTTCTCTTATACTTGGAGGAGAACATTGCATTCTCTATGATAAACATTGTTCCTCTAGGCAGAGTTATAGTTGCTCTTCCGGAACCTTCAATCAATTTACTACTACCAGAGATTGTAGTAACATCTGCCTTACACATACTTAGTTGAGAGAAATATTTCTTTTCTTTGAGTATCGTATGTGTAGTACATGAATCAACTAAACAAATATTTGATCCAAGATTACTTTGTGAGATATCCATATTTGCTTTCCCATGGTTTGACATACAAAAGAAAATACACGAACATGAGAATAAACAAATTCAATCTGTTTGTCTCAATGTAATCGATTGTTAAACATACATAATCGATTATTTGCTATTTTGAAAAACTTCAGATCACACTGTCTTAATATAATCGATTGTTAAACATACATAATCGATTATGTCTTAATATAATCGATTGTTAAACATACATAATCGATTATTTGCTATTTTGAAAAACTTCAAATCATACTGTCTTAATATAATCGATTGTTAAACATACATAATCGATTATGTCTTAATATAATCGATTGTTAAACATACATAATCGATTATTTGCTATTTTGAAAAACTTCAGATCACACTGTCTTAATATAATCGATTGTTAAACATACATAATCGATTATTTGCTATTTTGAAAAACTTCAGATCACACTATCTTAATATAATCGATTGTTAAACATACATAATCGATTATGTCTTAATATAATCGATTGTTAACAAGTATATAATCGATTGTTTTGCAGTTTTAATGCGAAATATTAGATAATCGACTAACTGTTAGGTTAGTCGATTAACTCTACTGAAAAATAAAAATATCTTTGAAATTTAAGCATATTGAAACATTCTAAAGAACTAATACTAACATTATATCATAAATTAACTAATACGAGCTGATACTAATGACTATTAGTTTATTCACTAACTAATACAAATAAAATCAAACAATTCCATCTTCATTCATCACAGATCCATCACCGATTAAGTGGTCTATTTTCCCCTCAGGGTGCTCTAAGAAGTCTGCCACATCCAGGTGGGTGATGTCAAAATTGTCGTCAGAGACAAAATTTGTTTCAGGGCCTTTATTCTTTAGAGATGCTTGATAAAGATCAACCAAATGTCTTGATACACGGCAAGCTTTTGACCAGTGCCCTTTTCCACCGTAACGATAGCATATAGTTTCTGAACTATTTGCCTTTGGATTCTCATAATCTCGTTTCTGCTTTTGGTGGTTATTTCTCTTTGGGGGGTGACGGACATCAGGGAAATTTCTTCCTTGTCTACGTCCACGGCTATGACCCCGATTACGACCACGACCATGACTAGATCCATGGCCTTTTCCATGCTTGGCATAATGAGAATACACCTTATCTGTTTCAGGCAATGGTGTAGACCCAGTGGGTCGATTTTCGTGATTTCTCATGAGCAGGTCATTGTTTCGCTCAGCCACAAGGAGAAGAGAAATCAGTTCAGAGTACTTTTTGAAACCTTTCTCTCTGTACTGTTGTTGCAGTACCATATTGGAGGCATGAAACGTTGTAAACGTTTTCTCAAGCATATCATAATCAGAGATATTATCTCCACAAAGTTTCAATTTAGAAGTAATTCTGAACATTGCAGAATTATATTCAGAAACAGACTTAAAGTCTTGGAGCCTCAGATGAGCCCAATCATATCGTGCTTGTGGCAGAGTAACCAACTTCAGGTTGTCATATCTCTCCTTTAAGCCGTTCCACAAGATGAGTGGATCTTTGACTGTGAGATATTCAATTTTCAAACCTTCATCAAGGTGATGGCGCAAGAAAATCAAGGCCTTAGCACAGTCTTGGGTGGATGCTTTATCTCTGTCTTTAATGGCGTCTCCAAGACCCATAGCATCTAAGTGGATTTCAGCATCCAACACCCATGTCATATAGTTCTTGCCCGAAATTTCAAGGGCAACGAACTTTCTTTTCATAATATCAGACATAATTAAAACCAAATTCAGAAAAAGGGAAATACCTTAATTTTCTCAAGAGGATTCTTGAGACGGTAGAGTCTCGTGCTGATAACGTGTTATGAAATAATATAAGAACAAGAACAATAGAGAGAAAAGTAGAGAGAGGAGTATTCTTATTGATACTTTTGGGATGATTTACAATGGGAGAGAACCCCTTTATTTATAGGGAGGTGGTGGCTTAGCCACCAAGTAGTAAACCATAGAATCTCTCTAAATATAGACATTCACCTTAAATAGGATTCTATTTATAACAGAATACTTGAATAGTTGTACAATTTTCCATATTTCCGTCGGTCAATATTATACCCAATCAAGTAAGGGTGTGTTTGACACGAAAGAAAATGTTTTCTTATGGCTTATTTGGCCATAAAAATGATTTTTTTTTTCAAAAATATTTTATCTTTATTCAAAATTATTGTTTGGCCATAAAAATTTAAATTTTACTTCAGATTAGGGGTGGGTATCGATCGGTTTGGTTTGGTTATGAATATTATCTATTTTGCCTATCGATTATCGGTTAATGGGTTATCGATCGGTTATTGGTTTACCCAATAAGATAAACAACTAAAACAGTTTCGCAATGTATAAAATAGTTTCGCAATGGCTAAAACAGTTTCATAAGATTTTAAGAACTATTTTTTTAGAACTCTTTTCAGAATTGTTTTATTTCACAAGAATTTAAATTTACTACAACATCCAATAAAATAAATACTAGCCAAATTTTCTATCTTTCATTCTTCAACCCAAAAAACATAAACAAAAATCCCAATATTAGTCACTGACGAAAAAATAGAATACCGGTATTTCACTTCGATACTTTCTACAAATACAAGGGATCTAAATAAATAAAGTAACACAAGTTTGAGCCACGATGCACATGTTTGTGATGAATATTTGTAAATGTCAAAAGAAAAAGTGAGAAATTGAGTCACTACCCTACGACTGCTTTGAATACTGAACAAATTCATCAAATAGTTCTGCAAAGTATATAACTAATAGTTCTGCTAACAATAGAACAATAGAACTAAATTTGCAACAATAAAATAGAGCTCAACAATTCAACTAACAGTTCAACACTACAATGCGATTGACGAGTGAAGTGAAGGTACGACCGAAGAATCTGATGGATCTGAGAAATGAAGTGAAGATGTGACTGAAGAGTGAAAGAAAGAAGCTGAGAAATATGACTGACGCCGGCATGAGTCTTAACGAGCTGACTGGTGAGGGCATGAAATGGAGAAATTTAGAAAGAATAGGGAAATCAAAGAGTGAACTATGAATTATCAATCTCTAGTATGTATATACTTAAAGGTAAACTAGTAAATTAGATAATCCTTATTGGTTATCAGTTTTACCCAATAACAAAATTGCTAACCTGAGCCCGAACCGATAACCCAATAAAAAAATTAACATGTTACCGAACCGTTAACTCAATAACCCCATACAGATAATCCAATAAATAATTAACGGTTCGAGTTATCGATTTTATCCGATATATGCCCACCCCTACTTCAAGTTGAATTTCAAAATTATAAAAACTCCAAAAAATTACTTTTCAAAATTTTCGTTTTAAACCACTTACAAATTTAAAAATAGCTTCAAATTGTATTCATGTCCAAACATAATTTTAATTTCAAATATCATTTTCAACTTGATCTTTTTTTACTTTTTTTCAAAATTTCACAATATTTATGTCCAAACACCCATCTAGAAAATGAGTGGGTTCTATTACTTATATTCTAATATTTGATTAGTGAGTAGAAAATTATTTCTGAAAATATTTTTTAGTGTTTGTTTGTGAGTAGAAACTATTTGCAAATATATAATTTAGGCAAACAATATAGGACACGAAATGGGTAGGAGGGAAAAAGGGGATGGGGGTAGAGATGGGGTGGGATTGGATGGGATGAGGTGGGGGTGGGGCAATAGAGTACGAAAGGTTAAGAGTTTTGAAAAATATTTTTCTTCCCTAAATTCTGAACCTCCATCCTATGAGGGAAAAAAAATTATTGGAGAAAAAAGAATTCATGAGAAAAAAGTTTTCCAAAAATACTTAAGCTAACCAAATATGAAAAATTGAAAAATATTTTTTTCAGAAAGTAATTTCCTTCATATATCATCCGAATATGGAAAACAAGGGTGTTGACGAAATGTGAGCAACAAGATAGAACGTGACTAGATTGTAGAGAGACTTGTGAGTTGTGACACGATTAAGTAGTGATTCAGACCCGAAAACGACTGACCATATATATATATAAATAGCAAATACATACGAGGATGAACACAATCAAATCATGATAACAAAAATCAATCAATTACTTCCCTCGTTCCAGTTTATGTGAACCTATTTTCTTTTTTATCCGTTCCAAAAAGAATGACTCATATATGTTTGACTTAAAAGATACAAGAATCCCATTGAACAAATTAATCAAAAGAAGAAAAGGAAAATCTTAGCCAAATGAAATCACTTCCAAATCGAAACATTAAACGAAATTAATAAAATATCAGATAAAAAGTGCATGATAGATCTTAATAAGACTGAATATCGACCTTCTCATCAATTGATGAGAAGGTAGCTTTACATATATTTCTCTGGAAGAGTTTCCTCATTTTTTCAGATAACTATGGAAGAACTCTTGGTTCTTCCTTTTCTCTTTGAGGGGATAGCCCCCTCTTCCCTTGGGGAATCTCTCTCCTTATATAGTCAACACCCATGTTCGTATGGCTTGACCTGACACTTTGCCGCCATTTATGTACCTCGACCATTAATTTAGGTTTTACATTTCCATATTCGTCGGATATCTTAGAGGAAAAATGGAGTGGGCTTTATTGACATGTACCTCCCGCTTACCGAGGTGAGGTAGTGGGCAGCTTGGTCGCGGTGGTCAGATTTTGACCAATACAGTTAGTCCATCCATCTGTCGGGGTCGTCCTATGTCGGACACGACAGATGGACCATGTACACTACGAAGTTGAAAGAAATCTGACTCGTAACTCTTTAATTCTTAGCCATGTTTTGCGAGCTAAAGGCGAAACAGGAGTGTTTTTTCAATCTTCATGGACTGTTGCGACTGTTTTGGCATCGAGGCACTAATTGGAGCTGAAGCGTTGGTTCGTGGTTACCATTATTATGACACATTTATATGAGATCGAAACATTTCGTGCCCTATAGGATTTGAATGGCAGCTCTTGGGTTTCGTGCTCAGAGACTTTATGTCTCGTATGAATAGGTGAGATTGGACATTTGATGGATTCACTTTATCTTTTGTTTGAGCGAATTCTTCAGACATAGCATTTTACTAATATCTCGAATTTCTGTTTATCTTCTCGCTCGTCGAAATATTTCACTTATTCTTCTTATTACTTCCTTCATAGAGCTCTTTACTCGGGAAGAATGGCTAGTGATTCTCTTCAAGACAACCTTATCACCGTTAATCCATTGCCAGAGGGTTCTGTTCAAGTCGCCGGATGGGCGGATATGGTAGAGGATGAAGAAGTTCCTTCAGTGATAGAGATCTTGCCTCGCCCAGGGAGGGAGGTAATGGACTTTAGCACTGGTGGTGGAGCTGAGCTGGAATCTATTCGTTCTATCATAAATGAGATGGGGATCGCAGAACTGAAAGAAAGGTCAGGAATCTCGGGTTATGTCGATATGCGGCCAGTGGAGAGGGATAACCTTGTTCAATTCGATCAACCTGGGCCTTTCATTGTAGGGTACACATTGCCTCTTCCCATGGTGGTAGTAGATTTCTGCCATTTATATGAAGTGTGCCCCGTACAGTTTCGCATTATTTGTACAAACTATTCGTTATGCTGCTCAAGTATGCGGAGCTCGCCAGTCGTGAGATCACCCTGAATCACATGCTCGTCAATTTTTATCCCCAATTGACTCGCGGTTCGATGATTCATATACGTCATCGGGGGTCGAAGGGCCTGGTGGTCAAGATGGACGACCGGACCAATCGTCGTTTATATGAGAACTTTTTCTATGTGCGGACCAAACACCTAGTGGAGAATCCGCTGGGGTTCCCTAAGAGATGGAACTTTGCATGTTAGCTTGTTTCTTTAGTTAATAAAACGTCTGACCATTTTCCATGAGTACTAAATTGTCTTGTATTTGAAGCTGATAGATTGCCTCCACCGCCTGTCGAAGGTATTCGTGAATGGGTGGAGGCCATTCTTCCCCATATCGTAGGAATTCTTACATGGTCGGCCTTTCATGAGAGGTTCGGATGCATGCCCCTTACAGGTGAGATGACGCCTTCATATATTGTTTTCTCTTTGTTTCTTATTTTTATTGCTTCTAATGTGTCGTCTGTCGATACAAGGGAGGGTGCGGAGAGCCAGGCCTTCTCAGTTGGCCTTTCGCCAACCGGTCGTGTCTGCTCGCCTTATCTCAGTGTCCATTACATGACCATCTTGAAGGCTGCTTCAGTCGAGTATGCGGCCTTAGTTACTACGATAAGGGCCGCTTCTCGGGATGAGGTTTCGAATAATATTTGATCAATGGATGAATCGCCATCTACTGGAGAAGAAGAGGTACTGTCAAAGAGACGAAGAGTAGAATTTGAAAAACGGTGCCCCTGACGGTGATTCAGTTGGACGATTCCCTCCCAACGGGATCTGGAGATGGTGTTATGGTAGCTCCTTCTATGGGGGTGGAGCAATCTGTTGGAGTTGATTGTGTCGGTGATCATCAGTTGGAAACTCCTGCTACCGTTTCGGCCCAACCGAAAGTCCTTGTCATTATTGATGATCAAAATCTTGTCGTGGTAGAGAACCAGACTTCTGCAGCCGCCGTTATAACCTCAGACGTGCCCTCTTCTTCTGCGGCAGCTCGTGTCTTATCTTCAGTAGCGGATAGGGGAAAAGGTGTGGTAGTTTATGACTATGATTCGGAATCAGACCTGGACCCTAATGATGTCAGGATGTTCGAGGAGGGCCTTACTCGGTCGGTGGCTACTGCAGGGGGCTCAGCCCGTATCCTTCAGATCCCTTCTGGTGTTAACCTATTGGCGGAAGGGGAAGAATTGGTGTCGCAGTTCAACTTGTAATGCTCCAGGGCTGAGAATGAGTCCCTTCGTGATGTTCTTGATGTTGAGTTGAGGGACGAGGTGGCCGTCATGGGATTAAGGGTACGTTATGTTTTGTTTTCGCTTCACACTTTAGCCCTTTTCAAAAAATATCTATTTAATTCCGACTTTGTATTTCCCAGATGTACATGGTAGAAGTCGAAAGCATTTGTAGAGCCAATATCCGGGCGAGGGTTTTCCTAAAGATGTTGGAAAATATCGTTGTTACCGTGTCAGATGCCGCAATATGCATTAGCTGCTGAGAACGGACCCCTACAATCGGGCTCTTGGTGAAGATTTGGAGAAAATGGATCAGGAGCTGATGTAGACCATTCGCGTCAAGAGCGAACTCGAGGAGCAGCTTCGCATTAAGGATGAAGAGCTCGAGTTGGGAAATGGGATTGCTGCGGAGTACGAGCACTTGTAGGGCATGTTAAGGTTGATGTAGTCGGAGATGAATCAAAATTTGGTCAGGGTCGAGACGATGAGCGTGGAATGGATGAGAAAATTGGCTGTAATGGAGAGCAAAGTTGCTAGCTTGGAAAACATTGAGAGGGCCTGGTCCGAGGCTTTGGCGAGAGCGACATCCTAGAGAATACTATCAGTGTGCTGTAGTCTGAGCAGAAGTGAGAGAGAGAGACAACTACCCTTAGGCAGGCGAGGCTCAAGGAGCGCATGTGCGGGATTGATCAGGAGGCCTCGATTATAGGAGATCGCGGTCGTGGCTTTAGAGTCAGAAAATGAGCAGCTACGGGCTCAGGTCGAGTCATCTTCCGCAACAGTTCCTCGCCAGATATACGAGCTCTGGGTTTACCTTGAGGCTTACCAGGACATTTTCAAGAATCTGTGGTTGGCGGGTACTGTGTTTAAGACAACTTATGAAGAAGCGAGAGTGAAGGCTCGAGAAGCTCGTGCCAACTTTGGGTATGATACATCGATGCTCGAAGCTGATGGAGATGCCAATGACGACGATGAGGATCCTCTTAGTGATGGAAATGATAGTGGTCATAGTGACGACAATGACGACGCCGAGTGAAGGATGTGGCCCTCTACATTTTCTTTGTATTTTCTTTTCATTTGTTGACTGTTGTTTGTTTGTTTCTTTCTTTTTTTCTTTCTTTTTTTTGAATTGGTATGGGCCGTATGTAAGTGGCAGTAGTCCGCGTTGTGACTTTGCATGAAATAAGAGTACTTTTTCTCCGTCGTTGGCTTTGTACTTCACTTTCTGTTTCACCCGTTCGCGAATTTAGTGTAAGATGGAGGCTCGGTTGACAACTCCTGGTATTTTAGGGGTGTTATTTCGATTTTGTCAAATGTCGATGTGTCCTTCGGTCAGGGTCGAGTTCTTTTCTATTTGGTAGAGGCCCTTAGCCTTAAAGTGTGTTATTTCGAACTCATCAAAATAGCAGCATGTCGTTGTTCAATTAAGGTCGAACTCTTCTATTTGTTTGGCGAATGCCCTTAGCCTTAAAGGGTGTTATTTCGAACTTATCGAAATAGCAGCCAATAATTGTTCAATCGAGATCGAACTTGTGACCACGTGATTTTTGCCTCGCATGAATTACTCATACATAATTCCCAAAATGAGAATTTTCCTTTTAATTATTTGTTTTTAGCAATTATTGCATAAATTTCTTGTTTATTTGACGTTTTTGTGTGCATGTTTAATTTTTATTTGCATTTAGGATTCAATTTTATATTTTTAGGACAATCAGCTAATTAATGTTACAAAAATCACAAAAAATGGTTTATTTTTTGCACTTTTTAGTTTTTGTTTTCGAATTTAGATAGTTTACCTTAAAATTTGGATTTTTATTATTTATGATAATTATTGATTAATATATTTTAGGCTAATTTAGTTTTTAAGAATTAATTTAGATTTTTACTTTTAATTTTTTTTTAAAGGAATTTTTTGAAATTAAAGGAGAGAAAAGATTTTTAATAAAAAAACCAAATTTGGACTAGCCCATATTTATACCCATCCAAACCCTTCAATACCCGCCCCAAACCCGTAATAAAAACATGGTCCAGCCCCCTTCCCATCCAAACGACCCCGTTTTGCCCTCTTTTAATAACGACCATTGGATCTCATTAATCCAGCGGTCCTGAACTGATGGTTCGTTACCATATATATGTCCAAATGCCCCCTACCCCCTCATCATCATCTCTCACACACCCTTCAGAAACCAAAATAACGTCGCTAAAACCATCGTCCGCCTCCCACCGGAAATCGCCCACGGCGGCGGCCGACGGCCAATCACCACCACTTTTACACCAAATACTCCTCTCCACCACCCCATCCCAAATCTCCAATCACCTTTCCTCAAATCCACCCATAAAGCCTAGAATTTTCCAAACTCTAGTACTGTCTTGACATTCTCCGGTAGCGGCGCCACCACTAACCACCACGAAAATTACACCCCTTGACCACCACGACCCCCTCTTCCTAATCCATGGCCAGCTTCCCCCAAATCACCCCTGAACTCCTCAAATATCAAATCTAAATTATAACCCTAAATTCATAAAATGCAAGTCGGCCGGTTGAATGAAGATTTAAGCTCGGATTGGACTTTAGTCGCGTATTTTCATCGAGAACACATGATTAAGGTCTAATTCAGTCAAAAACAAGATTATTCAAAGGGTCATTCAGGGGATTTTATTCACCTATTTTGGACAAGTATTTTCAGGACCTTTTTTCTCCATTTCCTTTCCGTATCTTCTTCTATGTTCTTCTCTTCTTTGGTTTTCTCAAAGCCTTTTCTGCATGTGTCCCTTTAATCCAGGTTAATTGTTAACTAATATCCTCTTTTGTTTTGTTTAGTTTGTTTGATTTTCAGAAGTTCGTTTTGATTTCAAAGTGTTTTTGTTCATTGTTCGTTTTGTTTTAAATTTCCATAATTGTTTGTTCATGTATGGTTAGTGTTGCACATTTTTTTCTTTGATCAGTGCAATTAATCCGTTAGTAACTTAGTTTACTAATTTATTAAGTTTAATTAATGGATTGCTTAGTCTAGAATTTAATTGCTGAAATATTTACATTTTTTTAGTTTTCAGATTTTAATTGGACTAATTGGTTGTTTGAGTCTTGGGATTTCTGACCCATTTAGGAAAAGAAAGGCAAACCCAGCTTTTGAAATTGGACCGTTGGGTCAAATTGATCCATGTCCGTTTGGGTTAAGGGTAAAAACAAAGGGTCTGAAGGTTAATTTAGGAAAATGGTATAGGGAATCTAGGTATAACTGCCTTAGGAAGCTTCTTAGAAGCTGAAAAATAGACTTGCTTGGCAAGCAAGTCAATATTTCAGGGACCAAGTAGCAGAAATGAAAATTGAGAAAGGATTGAAGGTAAAAAACTTAGCCTATTTCTGTTGTCCTAATGGTTTGCCTATAAAGGCACCTAAAGCTGGCCCTCAAATCAGACTTCAGATTTAAGAGAGATTTTAGAGAAGGAAAAATCCTGAAAAAAATACTAAAACGGTTAAGTTTTGAGCAAAATCTGAATTAACATTGAAATCTCATGTTTCATTTGGAAAAGACAACTCAAAAATTCTGTTTAGCTTTGATTTTCTGATCCTCTCTATTGGCTGGAACTTCTGAAAACTTCAAATTCCTGCACCTGGATGAAAAATGATTTGATTTTTGGGGTTTAAAAGTTTGGTTTGAGCTACTCTGATTTGGGGTATTGTTCTACTGCTGTTTTAGGCTGATTATGCTGCTGTTTTTGCTGATCCCTCATTCCTATTGGTTCTCTTTTGAATTCTAGGTACATGTTTCTGAATTATACCGCATGTGAGGCTTGACTTGAAGTGTGAAATAAAATATGGAGTTTTAATCATGGCCTCAACTTGTTCAGATTTATAATTTAGTTTCATTTCTCCTGAATTACATGGTTCTGAGCTTGTTTAATCCACTGTATTTTGCTGGTTGCTTGTAATACTCTCGTAAGAGCTGTATTTGGTTTGTATCTGGTTGGAATTCATTTTTTCTATCAAACACCTTATAGCTAGATGTTGGGTTGTGACAATTGAACTCTTATTGTTGTATTCGATTATGAACTATCACACAAACTTGACGAAAACCTGTTAGTTGAATCAGTAGTTAGATTCTGCGTTCAATCATGTTAAGTTAGGGTATGCTATATCAAATCTCTCCTGCTATGCGATTCATCTGGAAGTTAAAACATAGCGCTATATTCATGCAATGGGCAACTGGTTGTTTCTTAAGTAGTAGTTGGTATAAAGTCATGTTCAAAAGAAAATGAAATGGGCTAAGAGTCAAGCTATGCATTGATTTACTTATGGTGTTCTTTTAAGCATGTTTAGTTTGAGATGGATGTTTAGATTCATATTTATTTATTGGGATAATCTCATAGGTTTCGTTTGTCAATTATATGTATTGAACAGAAGGTATTCAGTAAAATTGAAATCTTACATTTGTCTTTTGAAACTCGCTGAAAACTGATTCGAGCATGATTACCAAATGATTATTTTTGTTATTAAAAGCCCTACTAGGTTCATGTCATTATTTCTGATCTCGTACATTATTTGCACGCTTGGAGACTCGAACTCTAGCCTGCTCCTCTTCGGGGCTTAGTTCTCAAAGACTTAGGCTATTCTTTGAGCCTTAGATCACGTGGCCACTTGCAACAGAGTTGCAGGACTCATCGCTTTGGGCCTGCCTGCTTCCAAAATTTCCTTTGCAATCGCTAAAGATGGTCCGAGCCTTACAACAATCAGATCTTCTTTTCTTTTCTTTCTTTTTATGCAAAGTTCTATTTTAGGTGAGTATGAACGTAAAGAAAGAGAGGTAAATTTCAAATTCCGTTAGTGTTTAATTAATTAGATCCAATTAAATGGATTTGGGGCATGCCGTGTTAAGTAAGGTATAGTTATGGACCTTAAAAGCTTAGTTTGAATTCCCTTTAATATTGGAATTGAGGTACGGCGCGCCAAATAAAATCTCAAATGTGTGGCCTTCATTTAGTTATTTCTTTTAAAATCTGTAGAGCTCGAGGTGTGCCATTTAGCAAATTTTTTATGGCCCTCGCAATGTTAACAATACGTAGTTGCTTTAGACGCATTATTTTAATAACTTACTTTCCTAAACTCGGGTGCGCATTTCATGTGACCCAAATCTAAATCTCACAACGTTAAATAAAATGTGTCTTGGGCGCAGGTGCATTTTATGTGGCGTGGTTCAAAGATACGTTTTAGATAACGTTGAAATCTTTTTGAAAATATTTAAAAGTGGTTAATAAGTTAAATAATACCACAAGCTAAACATGTATTAAAATTAGATAATAGGCCAATTATGATAGTTTAAGCGATCGCGCTAGAACCACGGAATCCGGGGGTGACTAACACCTTCCCTCGGGTTAACCGAATTCCTTATTCATAATTTTTTGGTTCGTAGACTTCAAAAGGAAAGCCGAAATTTTCCTCGATTTGAGATTTAAAATAAACCGATGACTTGGGACACCAATAAAATATCCCGAGTGGAGACTCTGAATAAAAATAAATAACCCCATTTCGAATAATGCCACTAAAATTTGAAAAACTCCCTTATACATTATCCTTTCAGGGGTAGTGTGTGAAAAAAGGAGGCATGACAGCTCTGACGACTCTGCTGGGGATCCAAACCCAGAACTTCGGTTCAGGATTTAAGAATTTGAGCTTAGAATAGCTGCTATGATTAGCTTTATTTATTATCTAATTTTCCTACATGTTTGAGTCTAACGTGCTAAATGCGTTACCACTTTAATACTATGTGAAATGTATATAAACGGCTACGAGTGCCTCATCTCTCTGAGTCTTCTAAATCATCTGGGAAGTGTGCACTTCGTGTAACTTCTTTTCTATTAGTGCTTATCCCAAATTTTGGAACGAGGTTCAGATAAGCTGCAAAGCTGGTGAAGCTTCTGTATTCCCGGTACGCTGCCCCCTTCGGCTCGAGCTGTCTGCTCAGGTCTAGAACAATAAACCCAGGTTTTAAACCTAGTATAATGAAACCTCATATTGGATCCCTAGTAGGAACAGTTATTTTCATCACGTGTATTTGACTTAGGAGACTCAACATATTGGTTGGGTCTGTCTAGGACAAATGTATCCAAAATGAAAAGACCATCCTGATGCATCCTACTTGCTATTTGTGCATTTATTTGCTTCGGATTCGCGTGTTGATTGGCTTGTGAATAATAGAAGAAAATTGGAAATTGAAAGTAACAGTGTGATGGTTAAGAGAGATAATTATCCATTTTTAAAAAAATCAATGTCCAAAAGGTACTAAAACTCTGTCGAATTTTAAAAAAAGTGAAAAAGAAGAAAATTTTGTTTTAAAAAAATATTTTTTTTGTTAAATTTGCCTGTTTGATTCTCACCGGATGTGTGATATGTATGCAATCCCCATCGGGTCCAACTTCCCTTTTGCAAAATTAAGCCCAAAAGAAACAAAATTTTATTTTTTGTCACAAATAAGCAGGGTGATGCCATTCATGTTTAAAACAAGCTGAATGTCCCTAAAATGGCGCCAGAAGGCCGTTTTGCAAGAACAACCACCTTTGGTTGTTTTTCAAATTTTTAGCCAGTTAGCAAGCACAACCTAAAAATCTTCTCACTCGAAGTGCTGAAAGGCCATATCTGCAAAGCTGGATTTTATTCGAAATAAAACTTTGAAACATAGTGTTACCCTTTTGAGTCAAAATAAGTTATTAAACTACCTTAATAAAGTTGCAGGATGAGCACAAATAAAAATGAACCCTTCGCAGCTCTTAAAAAGATCCACTTACAGCTCCACATGTGGTGGAATGATATGAAAAAAGGCAGTAGAGAACCGTGATAAAGGTTATGGGAGGTCTCATTGGACTTTTGAACATCAAGCCAAGGTTGGACGTGATTCAAGCCTTGATACCTTTTTGGGATCCAACTCGCAATGTTTTCTATTTTTCTGATTTTGAGCTCATACCCACACTAGTGAAAATCGCGAGTTATGCTGGTCTTAACTGAAACCTTAGAAGTTAGTACTCAGTGTTACCAAGATCGATATCTTCCCACAAATTTCTGGACCTGCTGAGTATTATTCGGGATATTGAGGATGGAAATTTATCTGAAGGGTATTGAACTTTCCATTTCCTGTACCAACACTATGGTAACCCCCAAGGTTTTGAAACACCGAATACTAGTATGAACCATGCTGGAAATAAAGATAAATGGGAGGCAAGGCGGGGTTTGGATTTTATAGCAGCATTCTTGGGTGTTGTAATCTGTCCGAGAGAAGATGGCAACATAGAAATGTGTCTCGTGGGAAAGGTTGATGTTGCAATCAATAAAGCTAATAGCACTTTGGTTCCCCTAATTTATCTAATATTTACCGAGCCATAACTATCTGTCGAGAAGGGGGAAAATTCTTCCAAAGCTGCAATATGTTACAACAATTGTGGATACAGAAACATCTCTGCTACCGGGTTGGGTATATAAATTACGGGACGACCGGTTTGAGTTGCATTGAAGAATTTGAAAGCGGAGTAGTAGGTGTTGAATTCCTCGAGGGTACTGAGGGTTGGTTTGCACATTTGATCTCTTTGACTGCCGATAAAATTGAGTGGGCATTCGGATGGCTTTTTCACCAAAGCAATATACATGTCAGCCAAAGTGTGTTATATCCTCCTGGTGGGCATCCGGAGCATCCAACCATATGCTTCTCACAGGGTTTTGCGCCAATTGGGTATATTTCAAACAATTCCCAATGACGAAGATTTGAGTAGACATGGCGTCAAATTTGGCCCAAAAGCCGTACTTCTGGAAGGAAGAATTTGCCAGGTGTGAAATTAATGCAGGTTTCTTGAACCTAAGACTATGGTGCGGGATCTTGATAGAGGTGAGGTAGACCCCAAGTACAATGTTTGGTTCGGAAAAAGGTTTCAGATTCCCGAAAGACCTACTAAGAGAGCCCATGTTCAACAATTCACTAATGACTCGCAAGAGCAGTGGAGCTAGTTAGCAAAAGAAGAGAGTTGCAGGGCCAAGATAGGTAAGTTAGAAGGACAAATCGGGGATCTCGAATTTGCCAAGAGTATCCAAGCTGCCACAGATGAAGGGAATAAGAAAAAGCTAACTCAAGAAAATGAAGCCCTCAAAGCTCAAATCCAGAAAATACGAATGGCAGCCAGAAACACGGAGAGAAGCCGAGTAGATGAAAGGCTTATAAGCAGTCAAAGAAAGAAAACACTTAAGAGTCAAGATGATCTAAAAAAGGCTGAAGCTAAAAGTTCGGGCCCAATTGGCTAAGAATGCATAAGGGAGGACATAATTTGTGCAACAAATGAAAAGAAAATATGAAGGGACAATCACCAGTCTGAGAAGAAAGTTAACCACCCTTGAGAATAAGGCGGCCAAGAAGGCCAAAGAATTTAAAGCTGGCAGGGAACATTGTTATGCTCTGATGGATCGGATGGAAGAGGAAATGCAACAGCTACAAAACCAAAACCATGACGACACTCAGGTGTTAGAAGCCAAAAATCATAAATCGGGCAGCTACTTTAGGAAAAAGGTAGGACCCGAGAGAGGATTAGAGCTATTGTTGAATACATTGTCGCGAAATTCCAAGCATGTAAGGATATCAACCGAACCACTTTCTTCGCTATGGTGATGATATTTGTCTGCCAGATAATGAGTGATTTGGAGCGGCTGTAAAGAGATCTCGCACATAGGCCCGTGGCGAGATCGAATGATATCCCACGGGCCCCAGGAGTTGAAGCTTTAATGTATTCCTGATTTTTCATTTATCGGGTATGTATTTTGGTTTATTTTGAGTCGGTTTGTAGTTTTACATTCCAAGAAAATGAGCAGTTTGAAATATTTTATAGAAGTTTAGGAGATTATTAATGAAAATCGAAAATTCCCAAAAATTATTTCTTTATTTTTTTGCATTTATTTTCTTGAACTACGTAATGATCTGATTCATGCAGCGTCGTGATACATAGGCAATCCTCAACAGATACGGTCATATTTTTTGTGAATAATTCCAATAAAAAAAGGAAAAGAGAAGGAAAATCAAAAAAATGAGAAAAGAGCGAGTAACAGGTGCCGTAACAAGACGAGCGGACGCAACTGGTTGGAAAAAGACTAATTGAAAGGCCCCGACCCCCCGTACTCTCCCTGACGGCGACGAACGAGGTATAAGAGGCAAGACAAAAAACAAATAAAGAAGAACAACAAATAAGGGCGTCATCTTAGCTGTAAGGGGCCTATGCCCAAACCTTTCACGGAAAGTCGACCAAATGCGAGCCCCCATTGTGTGGGGAAAAATGGCCTCCACCCACTCACAGATCCCTTCAAGAGGAAACGGGGGCAACTTCTCAGCTACAGAATAACAAGGCAATTTAATATCCAAAATAAAAATAGAAAAAACGAACTCTCTATTAATCGAAAACGTAGACTTACGGGTGAAATTCCATCTCTCAGGGAACCCCGTCATGTCTTCCATAATATGCTTAGTCTGCACGTAGAAGAAATTCTCATAGAAGTGATGATTGGTTCTATCATCCATCTTCACAACCAAACCCATCGATCCCCGAGGACGCGCATAAACTATCGTGCCTCGAATTAATTGGGGAGCAAAAAGGCTAAGCACATGGCCCAGAGTAACCTTACAACCGGCAAGCTCCGCATATTTGAGTAGCATGAGGAATAACTTGTATAAATAAGGGAAAACTGAGGGGGACATACCTCATAGTAGCGACAGAAATCCACCACTAGGATAGGAAGCGGGAGTGTATCCTACAATAAAGGGGTAGGCATATAACATACAAAATTCAGGACGGTCGAATTGAACCCGGTCGTCCCTCCCCACCTGTTGCATCTCGACGAAATTAGGGATTCCCTATCGTTCCTTCATCTCCACGATCCCTCTCTCTCTTATAATGGGAGCAATGTCTTCCGGTTTCGTTCCACCATTGATATTGAAGTCAATCGCGTCCTTCCATGGGCGGGTAAGATCTCATCTATCGAAGGAACCTCTTCGTCCTCCACCATATCCACTTCTTTGGTGGTTTGAGCAGGGTTCTCAGTTGCCGGAGGGGGGACATAAAAATTTTTTCGGGAGGAATCGCTAGCCATTTATAGCCAAAGAGGAATGACTTTCCACAAAAAGTGAGAAATTTAGGGATTGCAATAAGAAAGAAAGCAAGAACTCAAGGTATTAGAGAAGGAGATATATGGGGAACACCCTTAAATCAAAAACAGAAGTATGAAAGGCAAATGACAAAGGTCTCCCTATTTATAAGAGATAAGAGTCCCCCGAGATCGAAACCCAAGAGTCACCATTTGAATCCTATGAGACGTAAAACGTTTTAGTCCTTCAGAAATGTATGTCATAATGATGGCGGGTATGAAACAAAGTTGTGTTTACCAACCAGCGTTTCAATTCCAAAACCATTATAACAACGCGTGGGGAACCAAGGGAACATTCCCATACCATCTAAAGCTCGGAAAAACTGTTATTTCGTTGAATTTGAAACACTTTTAAGGCCAAGGACCTTCGCCATCAACAAAAAGGAAAAAGCTCGACCTCACTCAAATTCGGACAAACCGTTATTTCTATAAGTTCTAAACATCTTTAAGACCAGGGGCCTTCACCATCAACACAAAGGAAAAAGCTCGACCTCGCTCAAATTTAGACAAACCATTATTCTGATAAGTTCAGAACACCTTTAAGGCCAGGGGCTTTCGCCATCAACAGAATAGGAAGTTTGACCTCGCTCGAACTAAATCAGAGGTCAGATTCCTCCTGGCTGCGGTGCACACATGATCCGTCCGTATGGCCCGATGAGGCACGACCCCAATGAACGGAGAAACTAACTGTATTGGTCAAAATCTGACCACCTCGACCAGAGCGACCATGACCATATTTTTGCCACCATGAAGAAAAGTCCAATGGAGTTAAGCTCCTTTAAATCATTCGACGCAATAACGAGAGCTACGCCATTCCTCGACCAGGAAACCCCACTGCCCCAAGGTATGCCAAAGTCGTGGCGGGTAAGAGGATAATGTCAACTATATATACGAGAAAGAATAGACCTTAAGGGGGGGGGGGGGATTTTTTTCTTTGGAGGGTATTCCGAAAGGGAAAAACATCTATAATCCTTCTTCCCCTCCACTGAGAGGGAAGAACTATGTTCGATTCTAATAAGAATTTTGATATCTCATTCATCATATATATGCTATTGCAATTATTTAAACTTTCGAACCGGTACTGATTAGGCTTGATTATGATTTACCCTTTCATTTTTAATTAATTTGCATAAAGAAAATTTAAATTCTTTTGAGTCAAACGGAAACAACTAATAAAAAGTACAAAAATAATATGTGAATGTTAAAATAAAAACATTATGTGCAAAAATAGTAAAACATGTTTAAACGTTCATTGACTTTGGTATATAGAGATTGTATCCTTATCTGACGGATATTTGCATTTCAGTCTCCAATAGCTTTGCTTACTTACTCATCTCTTAATTTCTTTCTTTGTCAGCAAAAAGAAAGAAAAAAAAATCAAAAGGAAATGCAAAAAAGCATTTCAGACGGCGACGCCCATAAAAAGAAGGGAACAACTTTTTATAACTACCGTCAAAGAATGTGGTACATTAAATGAGATTGTTCTTCTTTAATTAGTGGTTTTGAATTTAAGTTTTGAGTATGGAAAAATCTTTAATAGGGAGCGTTTCTCTCCAAAAAAGATCCTATACGACGCGAATTTAAATATAATTGAGTTCTAATACAGGTACCAGACACCGAATGAATAACCAAAAACAAAATTTTTTTATAACTTTTTCCCGGTTGGACTTTCTTGAGGCTTGAACTTTCGATTTATGTTACGTTTAATTATTAAGGGAACTTTCCAAATTCTTCAAAAAATTTATGCAAATATGAGGTTGACTAACCGCTAACGTATGTTAGATTAACGTCTTGATTTAACCGAAGGGTCATATAGTTTTTTTAATTTTAAAGGGTTATTTAATCTTTCAATCTTTTGAGTTGAGCTTCATACTTATAATATAAATAAAATATAATAATAATAATATAATATGATGATATTGTTTGACTCAATTTTTTTTTGAACTCTTTTTAAGCAAATCAATCAAAAGATAAAGGGGTAAATCCTAGTTAAGGATATTTAACTCTAGATCCGAGGTGAGTAAGAGGAATAAAAAAACATAGTCGAGTATAAATGTTGACGGCGATTATGACCAGATTTAATGGCATAAATAAAGATGCATAAAGTAACAAAGGTATGAATAAAGGAAAAGATTCACCCGATCTTTAATGAGACGAATCTTCTTTCATTTAATAAAGATGAATGATAGACAAATACAAGAACCTTATGACCCTTTTTGGATCTGATGAAGGCATGAAATCACTGATCTTCTCTTTTCTTTGGAGAGGTCTGTTTACATATTTCTTAGAAAGAGGGAGAGGGAAAGAGAAGAAGCACCAGCCCCCTTTTTGCGAAATCCTCCCCTCCTATTTATATGGGGGATATCAATAAAAAAACCCTAAAAAAGGTGTAATTAGAGGGAATATTCAGTAGAGTATTCCCTTTGAGGATTTCGAAGTGAACTAGTCATTTTATCACTGTCCAACCTCGGGCTTATTGATGATGGTCCGACATCGGCCTGTCCAACCTCGGCTATTGATGATGGTCTGACCTTGGCTATTGATAACGGTTTGACCTCGGCCTGTCCGACCACAACCTTATGTCTCTGCGTGCCGAATTTCTCTGATATAATTTTGACACATAAAGTTAGTCCCTCCGCTTATTAAGATCGTCCCTTGGTCAAGCTCGATGAGCGAAATTCATTAATCGTAGTTTGAAAAATTCGGATAGGGAAGTCGACTAGTGTGGATCGCGGCTGAGGGTGTCGATCTTTAGGTTAAAGTGGTATCCTCGTAGGCTGAACTTTAGTAGAGTTAGATCATGGCAATGACTCGAGTGATGAGTCGATCGAGAAGACGGTAAAGTTGGAGAAGGCCGTCAAGGCTGGGATGGCAGTTTTGGCAAGAATGTCGGCATCGGATGAGGTCATTTGTATCCTCGGATCTGGACGAGAAAGTAGGTCGAATGTGAATTCGGACGAGGCCGCCGAATGCAAGTTCGGGCGAGGTTGGAGGTTGATTCTGACGAGGCCGAAGGTCGATTCGGACGAGGCCAAAGGTTGATTCGGTCGAGGCTGAAAATTGCTTCGAGTGAGGCCGAATGTTGTTTCGGTCGAGGCCGAATGTCGATTCAAATGAGGCTGAATGTTGTTTCTGTCGAGGCCGAAGGTTGATCCGGATGAGGCTGAATGTTATTTCAATCAAGGCCAAAGGTTGATTCGGACGAGGCCAAATGTTTCTTTGGTCGAGGCCGAATTATTCTTTTTGGCGATGGCCGTTGTCCATAAGGGCTGACCCTCTCTTTTTTGGAGATAGCTCATGGCCGTAAGGTCGAAGGTTGATTCGGCCAAGGTCGAATTGTTGATTCGGACGACGACAAAAGTTGATTTGGATGAGGCCGAAAGTTTATTCGGACGAGGACGAAAGTTGATTTGGACGAGGCCGAGTTCTTCAATTTGGCAATGGCTCTTGGCCATAAGGGTCTATTCGAAAGAGGCCGAATGTTGTTTCGGTCGAGGCCGTAGGTTGATTGGGACGATGCCGAATGTTATTTGGCCGAGGCCGAATTCTTTTTTTTTGTTGCGATGACGCTTGGCCATAAAGGTTGATTAGGATGAGGCTGAATATTGTTTTGGACGAGGCAGAAGGTTGATTCGGACGAGGCCAAATTCTTCAATTTGGCTATGGCCCTTGGCCATAAGGGTCGATTCGGACGAGGCTGAATGTTGTTTCGATCGAGGCTGAAGGTTGATTCGGATGAGGCCGAATGTTATTTCGCTCGAGGTTGAAGGTTGATTAAAACGAGGACGAATGTTATTTAGGTAGAGGTCGAATTATTCTTTTTGGCGATGGCCATTGGGGTCGACCTCCCCTTTTTTGGCGATGGCCCTTGGCCATAAAGGTTGCCCCCTCCTTTTTGGTGATGGACTTTAGCCTTAAAGTCGACTTCTTCTTTTTGGTGAAGGCCCTTGGCCATAAGGGTGTTATTTCGATTTATCAAGATGTTAACCCGTCGTCGTTCGATCGAGGTCGAACTCTTCTTTTTGGCAAAGGCCCTTAGCCTTAAAGTCTTCTTATTTTTTGGAGAAGGCCCTTGGCCTTAAAGGTGACTTTTTTTTTGGCGAAAGCCCCTTGCCTTATAGGTGACTTCTTCTTTTCTGGCGAAGGCCCTTGGCCTTAAGGTCGATCTACTCTTTTCGGCGATGGCACTTGGCCATTGTGGTCGACCTATTCTTTTTTGGCAATGGCCCTTAGCCTTAAAGTCGACTTCTTCTTTTTTGGCGAAGGCCTTGGCCTTAAAGTCGACTTCTTCTTTTCTGGCGAAGGCCCTTAACCTAAATGTCGACCTACTCTTTTTTGGCGATGGCTCTTGGCCATTGTGGTCAACCTCTTCTTTTTTGGTGATGGCCCTTGGCCATTGTGGCCTACCTTTTCTTTTTTGGTGAAGGCCGTTGACCTTAATGGGTGTTATTTTGATTTATCGAAATGTTAATCTATCGTCGTTCGATCGAGGTCGAACTCTTATTTTCTAGCGAAGGCCCTTAGACTTAAAGTCGACTTCTTCTTTTTTGGCGAAGGCCCTTGGCCTTAAAGTCGATATCTTCTTTTTTGGCGAAAGCCCTTAGCCTTAAAGTCGATCTACTCTTTTTTGGCGATGGCTCTTGGACATTGTGGTAGACCTCCTCTTTTTTGGCGATGGCCCTTGGCCGTAAGGGGTATTCCTTAGGGCAGTCCCACTTTGCTTAATTTTGCTTGCATTGGAGTATATGATGCGTTTCCTGAGGGAGTCCTAGTTTGCTTAATTTTGCTTGCATTGGAGAATATGTTGCGTTTCCTATGGGACTCCGAGTTTGCTTAATTTTACTTGCATTGGAGAATATGTTGTGTTTCCCAGGGGAGTCCCAGTTTGATTAATTTTGCTTGCGCTGGGGAATATGATGCATTTCATGGGGGAGTCCTAGTTTGTTTAATTTTGCTTGTATTGGAGAATAAGATGCATTTCATGTTCGTATATATGGGAGAATGTTCCTGCTTCTATTCTATTTTGAGAAAGTCAGTTAAATTAAATAAAATTGTTCGTTACCTAGATTTGACCGGTCGGCGAGCAGAGATGAGTGGCCATGTTCACTCCTCTGGTTATGCTTTTAGTGCGTGCAATCATTTTGGCAAGGCCGTCTACTTTGATATCCTGTGCTTGAGAGATTTGATCGAGCTAGCACTCATCAATCTCGGGTGATGGCTTACGAATCTCGGCGTGGTATTCTTATAATATTTGTTTCTTGATCCGAAAAAGTCCTAGTGACTTAATTGACAACGAACACTCCGAAATATATCCATGTTTGATTGTTTAAAAGTTGTAGAGTGGCCACAGAACCAAACACAACATAATCCGATGAGCAAGCCGCCAACCTCGGTGCCTTTTTAATAAACTTTTACCTTATACAAAAAAAGAAGTTAACTTGGTAGATGTAAATGAATACTAGCCGTAAGCTTTATCGTTCGCTAGTTAGGTGAGCAAATAAGTAGTGGGGGTATCCATATAGGTAGAATAAGCCGTAACAAATTAAAGTATCACTGTTTGGTTAGTTTCGTATGCAGCTCTAAATGGGTCATAAGAGAATTTGATATATTAGTAGTCTATGTAAAACTCGTCTGTGTACTATTCATATACTTGGTAAACTCAAGGCCAAATATAATGGCCATTTAAACTTGGCGCGGGGTGTTAGTTAGATACCTTAACTTTGTAGAGGTAGATAGGACCGCAGCTAAGACTTTTATTATTCCATAGAAATCAAATCAAATAAGCAAAAAGACAAGTCAAGTCAACAGGAAAAAGGAGAAATATTATGATCAAAATCAGGAGGAGATTATTCCTTTGTCTCGTTTATAGAGAATAATATTTAATAATGTAAAATTATATTTAGAAAAATGATTGGTTATAAGAAGTCGTTCTAGTGTTAGAATATTATATTAGGAGTACTTATCCATTATATCCATTTACAATGACAAGCACAGATTAAAGGGAGGAGAAATAAAAAATACGAATGACTAGGTTGAAGATATCACTCTTCTGGATTGAATATATTATCCATATATTTTTTTGAGAACTAGATAAAACTAGAATCTTAACTAGAAAATCCCCACAGACGGCGGCAAATTGTTTGACACAAAAGATTTTTTCTAATTAATTAAAAGATGAAGGAGTACATCCTAGTCAATGATAATTAACTCTAGATCCGAGATGAGCAAGAGGAATAGAAAAATATTGTCGAGTATAAATATTAACGGCGATTATGATCAGATTTAATGGCATAAATAAAGATGCATAAAGTAACAAAGATATGAATAAAGGATAAGATTCACCCAAACTTTAGTAAGACGAATCTTCTTTCATTTAATAAAGATGAATGATAGATAAATACTAGAACCTTATGTCCTTTCTGAGATCTGATGAAGGCATGGAATCACTATTTTTTTCCTTTATTTGGAAAGGTCTGTTTACATATTTCTTGAAAAGATGGAAAGAGAGAAAAGAAGAAGAACTAAACCACTTTTGGGAAGTCCTTCCCTCCTTTTTATATAGGAGGTATCCATATAAAAACCCTAAAAAATGTACAACTAGAAGGAATATTCAGTAGAGTATTCCCTTTGAGGATTCCGAAGTGAACTAGTTATTTCAACTCTCCGACCTAGGTCTTATTGATGATGGTCTGACCTTTGCCTGTCCAACCTCGGCTATTGATGACGGGCCAACCTTGGCCATTAATGACGGTCTGACCTTGGCCTCTCCGATCACCGATCACGACCTTATGTCTCCGCCTGCCGAATTTCTCTGATATAATTTTAACCCATACAGATATGATAATACAACAACAACAACCACCTTGTATATTCCCACATATGGGTTATGGGGAGGGTAATATGTATGCAGACCTTACCTCTACCCCGAGGGGCAGAGAGGCTGTTTCCAGGAGACCCTCGGCTCAAGAAGGAAACAAGTGACGATATATTAATACTAGCAATAGACTCATAATAGAGAACATAAAATACACAACATAACATAAAATAACAAAATAACAATAATATAAGGAATATAGGAAACACGAGAAAACAGAAAGTATACTAATATATAGAATATAAAGCCCTGCATTAGTAGCTGATTAGTGGCATCCTAAGCCTAACTCCTAACTGTCTAGTCTCACTCTAGCATGTTGTAGAAATATTCCCAACTTACCCCTAACTTACAACCTTAATGCTCAACCTCTACAATACCCTGTCAAGGGCCATGTCCTCGGTAATCCTAAGTTGCGTCATGTCCTGCCTGATCACCTCTCCCCAATACTTCTTAGGTCTCCATCTACCTCTGCTCTTGCCCCCCACCGCCAGTCGATCATAACTTCTCACCGGTGCATCAGTGCTCCTCATATGAATGTGCCCGAACCATCTGAGTCTTGCTTCCCGCATCTTGTCCTCCATTGGCGCCACGCCAAATCCTCTCGGATATCTTCATTCTTAATCTTATCCATCCTTGTATGTCCACACATCCAGCTCAATATCATCATCTCTGCTACTTGCATCTTCTGGGTGTGTGAGTTCTTACCGGCCAATACTCGGTCTAACCACTGCTATATAAAACTTACCTTTTAGTAACGGTGGCACTTTCTTGTCACACAGGACTCCCGTTGCTAACCTCCACTTCATCCACCCCACCCCATATATGGTGTGTGACATCCTCGTCGATCTCCCCGGTCCCCTGAATAAGTGACCTAAGATACTTGAAACTACCCCTATGAGGGATGGCTTGGGAGTCAAGCCTCACTTCCACTCCCGCGTCTGTCGGCTCGGGCTCTTGAGATATCCTGTCTTCGTCCTGCTCAACCTGAAACCTTTAGATTCAAGAGTCTGTCTCCAAACCTCTAGCTTCTCGTTGACGCCGCGTCTTGTATCGCCAATTAGAACTATATCATCAGTAAATAACATACACCATAGCACTTTTCCTTGAATATTATGCGTTATGACATTCATTACCATGGCAAATAGAAAAGGGCTGAACGCAGATCTTTGATGTAACCCCGTAACAAGTGAAAAATGCTCGGAATCATCTCATACAAATATGAAAATGATAATTATTATTATTTTGAGATAGTATGAAATCCGAAAAATAGAAAGTTCACATTTTCGAAGTCCTACTGAATTGGCCTATTAACAGCCTAGTCTAAACGCACCAAATACTTAGAAAAGAAAAAGAGAAAAAGGAGTTCCACGTGTCCTCACATCTCACCCAATGCTTTCCCTCAAAGCAAAAGAGAGAAGTAAGATAAAAAGCACGTCTACCTAATAAGGAAAAAAAGAAAAGATTAAAAGAAAGAGAGGTAACAAAAGAAAATAGAAATGAAAAAAAAGGAAAGGAAATGGGAAGAGGAGAAGACAAAGGAATCAATAGTCGGCGCCCTTGTCTACGCCGACCAATCATCACGTTCCTTTCACCCCCCAACCCTCTTATCCCTGCTAATACATGAGTAACTCATTATATAAATATCGTAGTAATTCCTCCCTCACACCGCTTTCTTCCGCCAATTTTTATACCGGAAGATGCTTGTTTATTAATTTTTTTGTTTTTTATTCGCATTTCGTTTACTTTTTTTTTCCTTTTCTGTTGTGGGTTTAAATTTTGAGAATATGGGTGAAGTGGTTGCGGAAACCCAAAATCAGACAGCTGTAGTAGTTGATAATAATAATAATACTCCGATTAAGGATAAGAAGAAGAACCGTCGATCTAGACGATCTAAGCACTCTCCTCCTACAGGTACGTAATTTTCTATGGTATGTTCTATGTGATTTTATTTTGTAGGATTTCCGAGTTAGTTTTCACCCGTGCGCTGTTCTTTCACTTGTTATTGTTTTATTGGATTTGGCCGGGCATTACTACTATTTGATGACTGTGAACCTCTATATTCTACTGGTATCTCCCATCAGTGATAACTGTGCTCACTAAGGCAGAAATCACCTAGTGTTTTTTGCATCCCCTAGGATATGAACCTGAAATTGCAATCGTAATTATATTATTTCTTGATTTTATTAGTGAAAATTTTTGCTTTATTTTTGGTTTTCTTGCCTAGTGATTGTGCTTTCTATTATGTAAGACTCTTAAGCACTGTTGAATTAATCATAGTCGTCTATTTACGGGCTTGTACCCAATACTCAATCAAATGCCTAAGAACAGAAATCTATCAGCCATCAGTTTGTCTGCGTGTGCATATACTAATACATGTATGCTTGCTTCACTCCGATTTGTCAAAACAAAAGGAACTATATAACATGTGTGCTTAGAGTTGCTAGTCTCATCGGACAGCATTAGTCTGATGAAAACTAGAACTTGATGCTAGAGTTGAAGTGCATGTATCTTGTTGTTTGTTCTTATATGTTAATTATCATTGCACTTCATGTTTATTGTAAGTTATGTACTTCCTCTTTGGTTTCTTTGACAATGGATGTAACTAATGTAACCAAAATTTGAATTATCATGTTTGCCTAGTAGTGCTGTCTGTAGTTGGTTTTTTCCTCTCACTTCTTTGAGCTTGTACTTGGAACAGCGAGTAGTTCGCTTACCGTTTGTCTTGGGGAATCGAATTTCAAGGGAGATGGTCCTATCTTGGATCATGAAGGATCTAAAGAGCTTTCATTGCCTAGAGCATCAAACATTGCTTTTACTTCGTTGCCTACGATGCATTTTAATGAACAGGCAGAGGAGAGCGAAAGTCTCCCTGTGCAGCTACCATTGTCACCTGGTGTTGGTGGACAAATATATTCAGGTTCTTGCCCAGATCCCATTGTATACGGAGACCCGCCAATTACTTCTTACCCCGCCAGGAAATATTTTGCTTCACATTGGCCAGCAGAAGCTGTTCATAAAGCACTAGAGGTCAGCCTCGTAACTTGCTTGCATATTTGTATATTGGTAAATGAAGTGATTAAAAGACTGTGTCGTTGAATGAGAGTTTGATGATAAGTTTCTGTTCTGCAGAGGGGTCGTATCTTTAAAGCATTGTTTCGTGTCAACGCCCACAATAGACTTGAGGTAATCTCTAGTAACATTTGCCATGGTCTCTTTGCTGCTCCATTTTTTGTTATACATCAAGTTTGTAGTTCTTCTGGTGCTTTCATGAGATTCATTATCATATAACCCCTGCTTCTCAGGCCTATTGCAAAATTGATGGTGTGCGAGTGGATGTTCTTATTAGTGGACCTGCAGTTCAAAACAGAGCCGTAAGTGTGGTGTATCTTTTATTTCTTGCTTAATTTCTTAGGTGTCGGTTTGTTTAAGCTACATTGTGTGCCATTCTGCACGATAACATTTTCTTTTCTGCACTTTCTTGCAGGTTGATGGAGACATTGTTGCTATTGAAGTTGATCCTCCTTCTCTTTGGACTAAAATGAAAGGATATACAGCTGGTGTTGGGAATTCCGCTTTGGTAGATGATGGTATGTTGGAGTCTGACAATTCAGAATTTGTTAGAGAGAATTGCAAAGGGAAGAACAAGGTAGATGCAGATGTTGAGTCCAGTAGCTGCGGTAATTGCTCTAGCCCCTTAGAAAATGCAGTATGTAATAGAAGTGGGCAATCCTTTGGAGAAGTGTCAAATTCAGAAGAAAAAGTACCAGTTGAGAATGATTGTGTCAATGGACATAATTTGGCTGCGTCTAAACCTTCCATAGTTGGGTGCTCTAGTGAAATGAATGATGCTTTGCATGCGACTGAGAGATTGTCCGTCACTGTGAATTCATTCCCATCTAAACGACCAACAGGAAGGGTTGTCGCTATCCTTGAGGGTTCACCTCGTCGGGACGCTATCACTGGTTTTCTCAGTGTTAAGAAGTGGATGTGGAGTAGAGAAGGTTACAGAAGGGACTCGAAGAAGAATAGACCTTCATCGACTGCCTTGAGCTGCCAGTATCTCTTGTTAACACCAAATGATCCTCGGTTTCCAAAAATGATGGTACCCTTTAAGAGCCTGCCAGACTTTATTTTGAAAAGATTGGAAGCTGGTGATGTGACAATGGAGATGGACATAGTAGCTGCACGGATTGCAGACTGGGCAGAAGAGAACTATATTCCAGAAGCTCATGTCACTGACATATTTGGACGAGGTGGAGAAGTGGAGCCGCAGCTTGCTGCAACCTTATTTGAAAATGCAATTGATTCTTCAGAATTCTCTCAAGAGGCCTTATCATGTCTTCCAAGTATCCCATGGGAAATACCTAAAGAGGAACTTCAGAGTAGAAGAGACATTAGAAATTTCTGCGTTTTTTCAATTGACCCTGCTTCTGCCACTGATCTCGATGATGCACTCTCTGTTGAAAGATTGTCTGATGGTAATTTTAGAGTTGGGGTCCATATTGCTGATGTCTCATACTTTGTTCTACCAGGCTCGGCTTTAGATGAAAATGCCCGAGCAAGGTCAACGAGTGTATATTTGTTGCAAAGTAAATTGCCCATGTTGCCACCGTTGCTCTCTGAGAATTTGGGTTCGCTTAATCCTGGGGTGGACAAACTTGCTTTTTCTATTTTTTGGGACATCAGTCTTACTGGGGAAGTTAGTCAGCGCTGGATTGGCCGCACTGTAATTCAATCTTGTTGCAAGCTCTCTTATGAGCATGCTCAGGATATTATTGATGGATTGCTTGATGATCCAAGTTCTAATAAAGGAGAACGTTCTTGGCCAGTGTTACATGGCCTGTTTAAATGGTCTGATGTTGTTACATCTGTCAAGAACCTTTATGAAATCTCTAAAATCTTGAAGAAAAAAAGGTTCGAGGATGGTGCTTTATCACTCGAAAGCCCCAAAATAGTTTTCTTATTTGATGAAGAAGGTTTACCTTATGATAGTGTGCTCAGTGGAAGGAAGGAGTCGAACTTCCTTGTTGAGGAGTTTATGCTTTTGGCTAACAGGACAGCTGCTGAAGTTATAACTAGAGCTTACCCTTCTAGTGCACTGCTGCGAAGGCACCCTGAACCCAACCTACGTAAGCTCAGAGAGTTCGAGTCCTTCTGCTCTAAACATGGTCTGAGATTGGACACATCTTCCTCGGGCCAGTTCCATAATTCATTGGAGCGCATTAGACGAGAGCTCACAGATGATTCTGTGTTATTAGATATTCTTATGTCTTACGCCTCAAGACCCATGCAGTTGGCAGCTTACTTCTGCAGTGGAGACGTAGAAGATGAAAGTGATAGGGGTCATTATGCCCTTGCTGTTCCTTTATATACACACTTTACTTCTCCACTCAGGCGCTATCCGGATATTCTGGTGCATCGGATGCTTGCTGCAGCTCTAGAAGCTGAAGAGGCGTATCTGAAGCTCAAATTGTTGCAAAATCCAGATGGGGGAGAAATGACACGCGAAAGATGTTTGACCAATGTATGCTTTGACAAAGATGCAATTGGATCACCTGAAGCTCAAGAAGCATTATCTGCAGCAGCTTCAAAACATAAGGTTCTATGTGCAAAAACTCTTGCTGGTATTGCTTCCCATTGCAATGAAAGAAAGTTGGCTAGCAGGCACGTGAAAGATGCTATGGAGAAACTCTACATGTGGGTACTTCTAAAAGGAAAAGAGGTATGTGTTCAAAGCATTATACTTTAATACAACAAAAAGAAAGGTATTTGGAGGTAACAATTGGTGTTATGACCTTTAATAAATGCACGTTGAAGCTAAATGCTTGTTTATAATAGACAATATCATGCACTTGTGTGAGATCTTCTGCACTTTTTGTGGTGTGCTGGGTGGGGGTAGGGGGTGGGCATGGGGGTGGGAGTGTCGTTTCTTGATGGTTCGAGGCTATATCAGCGCGGCTGCAATTTTGCACCCGTATTGCTTGAATCGTGAAATGCTATCAGGTCTTCCCTGGATGTTTGTAAGTGATGGATCTCAAGCTGAACTTCAGCCACTAGAAAAAGGGGTAGACAATGTCCTCAACTTGGCAGTATTTTTGAGAATTTGGCAAACACAAGCTTGTTATATTTTGAGTAAAGAGCATGCAGAAATTTGGAAGATCAGTAAAGTAGGGTGTAAGAGAGACAGTTTAAAGGGCTGAACTTACAGCCCAAGGAGCAACAGAATGCTAGATAAACTTAATAATATCATGTAAAATAAGTTACTTTATTCATTAGAATATCTATTGGATAATAACAACGATACAGGTCTTGTTAGCAGCTCACAGCATTGTCTGTCACTGGTTGGAAGAATTGGAAGGAGGATATGGAAATTTTCTTCTCTGTTTTTTGTTTAGATGGATGAACAGGAAATAGAAACTTAGATAATACCTCTATGTTTTGCCATCATTTTAGGTTCTTCATTAACGAAACAAAATATCGCTCATTGAATCAGTTTTTTTCTCTTTCCTTTTTTGGGTGGCTTGTCTACTATTCTTTACGGCGCACTTTCCGAAACAAAACATTGGTTATTCTGTGATTCCTCTGAGATGAAATCAGAAAACTTATGTGAATGCTATCAGAATGAGGACATGCAATTAATCGTGATTTAAAAACAGAAGGGCAAAGTGGAAGAACAATGAAGATCCTTGTACTGCAAAGTGTTAACTATGCTGCAAGTTTGTTTATAGAAATTTCCAATAGCTTTACATGGGAAAGAAGCGACGATAGCCGGACCTGAATACTGTGCAACTTTCTTCCTCGTACTTCATCAAAGCTTTCACTCGTGTGTCAATCATCACTTTAAATATCGTGTACTGTTGTGCTCTAAGTTTGTCTCTAGTATGTTGCAATAGCTACACATGGGAAAAATGTGAGGACAATAGAACCTGAGTACTTGTATAACCTTTTTCTTTGCTCTTTATCAAAATTTCCGCGATGAAAATAGTACTCAGATCACGTACTTTCATCCTTGTACATTATCAAATTTGCACTTACGAGAATAGTCCTTTGATTATTCATGTGTTATCCTTCATGCAGGTATTGTTCTCAGAAGCAAGAGTGATGGGTTTGGGACCAAGATTCATGTCCTTGTACATACACAAGCTAGCTGTAAGTTCTTTTTTACCTTGATTGTTTGATCTATTTGCTCCCTCCATTTCAATTTATGTGACACTATTTTCTTGTCAGTTTGTTTCAAAAATAATGACATATTTCTCTATTTGGAAACAATTTAACTTTAAACTTCTCATCTTCCCTTAACGAGAAGCTTTTATAGCCATACAAATGTTATAACCATTTTATGACCACAAGTTTTGGAAGTGTTACTTTCTTAAACTCCTAAATCGAGTTAAACCGCATTATATGAATTGAAATGGAGGGAGTAGTATTTACAATCCAGAAGCTTCTTTTAGGACCAGTTTTCTGCATCAGATTATGCTTGCTATGCATATGTGTGATGCCCTGTTCTCAAAATGTCTTGTTTATATTGTTACATGCTTCAAGACTGAACAGCGCATATACTATGATGAAGTTGAGGGACTGACTGTGGAGTGGCTTGAGGCTACTTCGACATTGGTACTTAGTCCGTCTACGAATAAGCGCTTTAACAGGAGAGGTAGTCCAGGGAAGTGCCGGTCACTTGAAGAAGTAGCACTCATTGTGAGCCCATGCGAGCTGAACCAAGAATTTGATTTATGTGGACTGAATAATAGGGAAGGAAGAGGTGCATTAGAGATTAGAGATGCTTCAAAATCTGGTCTCTCTTGTAGAGCAAAGGTTGAACCTGCTGTTTTCCCGGTGACTCTACGGCTTCTTTCAACAATCACTGTTGCTCTTCATGCTATTGGAGGAGGGAATGGACCGCTTGATATTGGGGTAAGACTGTTTATTAGTTCATATTTCAGGTAATCTGGCCTTTATATATGAATTTCACTGGTTAAACAGAATTTAACGGATGAAAGAGTGATATCTTGGAAGTACGCAACTCCAGTGTAGATATTACAGTAGTTTATAGGTTGAGTAGAATTCTTGGAAAGGAGAAACTTCTGACTAGCAGGCGTGATGCATTAGAAAGGGCGTAATGCTGAACTGACTTCTAATAGTAGGTGTAGATAAATGGTGTTTCTTAAAGTGGCTGTTTTTAACAAAGCTATCTTTAGGAAATGGCCCTTATTTTTGTTGGCCATTTTCTTACCATATAAGTTTGCTGACTCTGCTGCATCGACATTCTAATGTTCTGATGCCAATTTCAAAGACAAATTTCGGTTTAATGTTTTTCCTTAATGTTTCTGCTGGACTATGACCCGTTATTTTTTAAGTTGGGGAGTCCTGACAGTTCTCTGCTTTTGTATGGTCATTGATATCGGGGATGTAATTCATGGCTACATATGTTGTTTTTCAGCTCATAAAAGATTCTTCTACATATGCAATGGCACTATGTTCTGTTTTCTTTTTTATAATCTGATTGTGTGAGGCTGAGATGGAAAAGGATAGCAAATATGAGAGAGAATGTTGATGCATCTAAAGGTTAGAGGCAAAAAAGTTAAGCTGTTCTCATTCACTTGAGCCTTGGTAGGCAGTCACCAAGTATGTTGTCTACTAGAAAGAAGGTGATTATCTCAGATTTTACGAGTCAAAAGCTCGACCCTGTTTGATAAGAGTAAGGAATCGCTGTTTAATATTGCACTTGGCTAAAGAACAGTAATGATATTCATCACCTCTATTCTCTTTTCCATTTTATGTTTACTGGTCTTCGATTTGCTTTTAACTTCCGTTAGCTAGAGCAATGACCCTCATTCAAGGTCATACTTGAGTCCTTTTCCCAGGATCGGCCTCCCCTATCCCGTGCATCCAATTAAAAAAAAAATTGTTGTAATTATGACAATTAAGTTTATAATGGATCACAAAATTGAGCTGAATCAGGTAGTACCGTTGATAGAAAGCCTATTATGGCGTAGTATAATCTCAATGACTCACCTCTCCTGTAGTTAAGGAATTTATACCTGTTAAACCTTTGAATCCACGTGAAAATGTTAGGGACAGAATGTGTTCTTGAGATAGCCTTGGGGCTCGCCTATGATAGCACACTTGGGACTGCTGGGTTGTACTTCTACGAAGTTCATTAATGTTGTCATTTGACCCTCAATTTTTTTCTTTAATTAACTAATTATTCCAAGAAATTCCTCTGCGTCAATCTTAAATCAGTGGAAGATCCTGAGTTTTGCGCAAGTGGAGATATTGATTAATGTCCAATATCATCAGCAGCAACCACAATAGGCGGTCTATCCTGCGTTTTTATTTGGTTCTAACGAAACCACAAAAAGTGTCTTTACACAATCAAGATTATGAAAAGGAGACATGTAGAATAGACAATCCGCGTATAATTTACTATGAAGATAACTACAATAATTTGCCAGATAATGTTTATTGGTGATGAACCAGAAACAGAGAAGTAGCAGTAGAGAAACATAGGGAACTAACATTTTCTCTTAACATTAACAAAGTAAATTTGGATGATGATAAATCAAGACAAATAAAAATATATTGAACAAAGCATAATAATTTATTATGATTTGATCCGTTGATCTACATATTATTTATCATTAGCATAAAAGAGAAGAATGGCAGTTTGGTATACTAATTTTTCGTAATGTGTGAAGTTTGAAAAGGATCGTAGACAGTCTTATTCTGTATTTTTGCATGAGGCTCTTTTCACTAATATAAAAGAGAAAAAATAAAATATATTAAAAAAATAGTCCCCTTAAATAGAACTCTCGTAAGGGTTACATCATGGATGTTGTGTTCTACTGTGAAGGACTTTATAGATAATTTTTTTCTTTGCAAGAAAGAGATTTGTCAAATATAAAAAAGATTTATATTTTCTTTTAGGAAAAGTAAACCAATTATGGTTATTATTTTGTTATTCTTTCAAGCAAAAAAAAAAGAAAAAAGAAAAAAAGAAAATTTCAAATATGATGGAAGTTAAGGGCAAATTCTAACAGTTCTCTTTATTTGACCTGAATTATCTTGATAATACTTGATAATACTTGATCCGTCCTCTTCAATAATCTTCATTATTGCTGCTTTTCATAATTAAAAGTGGGTATGATTTGAAATTTGGAGCCCTGTGCATTAAAAGTGAGCACGAACCAAAAATATTAGAGTCGTGTATTAAAAGTAGGCATGGTGAAAAGTGGAGTTCATACATTAAGTGTAAGCATGTGTTAAAAAAACTTTTTAATCGCAGCATCAGGAATGTTGAATATATAATTGAAAATTTATCTCCAAATATAGTACTTGTACATTTTTTTGGACAAAATTCTTCATTGTCATCAAATTAGTTGCAACTTCAAAATTCACCTTAAACTCGTCTTCAACCTTATTGAATTATTGGTGCTGATACTATTTGTTGGGATCGAAATAATAAGGCATCGTACAAAAACTAACAAATCAAAATTTGATGACGATAAATCAAGACAACAAGTAAAAATTTGCTAAACAAGACATAATAATTTTTTATAATTTGGTCAAATTATCTGCATATTGTTCATCACTAATATAAAAAAGAACAAATTGAGGGAATAGTCTCTCACTAAACATAACTCTCGTAAGGGTCATGCCCGACCTCGGGGGCTACACATAAGCTCAACTAAGATACCTCAATCAAGCAAGTCTATTAATACCTTCTACCCGAACTTACCTATGAATAAAGTGAAGGTGCATTTTCATGAACTAGACAATAAGTAGATCAGATAAACAACACAATTTTATTACCATTAGTTACTTCGTTTATAGTTTCCAAAATACATTATGCATTCATAGTTTAGAAGTGGAACCGCGTGATACAAATACAACACCTTTAGTTCAATTTTTTCAAGTCCAAGATACAATTCACATTATGTCTACGGAGCCTTTAACATATACAAAAGAGTATTACGATAGAGCCAGCAACAAATCCTCGGCTATACCTCAAAACATTGTACATAAGGAACAAAAGATACAAAATTCCGAAATGAAATGGGGTTCACCAAGTTAGCTGGGAAGAGGGTGTACAACTATAATTGATCAATGTCGCCTTAAAGATGCAACGCCCCGACAAAAAAATATTAGTACATATGAAATTATACTAGTATGGAAGATTAAACACCCTCTCAATAGAACGAGTAACAATGTAATGGGAAAGAACATGGAATCAATGAGAGGCTCAAACAATATAAAAATGTTAAGAGAAAGGTAAATTTCAACTAAATAACATTGTTTAGATTGAGAGATCTTTAGTACCGATATACCACCATATTTTTAGCACGGAGTCTAATCTCGTCCCGATCATTGAATTCGTCTCACCTAAAGACATCCGATCACAACATCACCTTGTGCGTGACATTCAATCTCAACCTGATCGGCTAAGCTGCCTCACCATAATATCGTGTGGGTCGACATCACATTCCACTAGAAATTATCTCATCCCAATAAAGAGAAATTATCTAATCACACCAACCTCATCCCAATTAAGGGGAATAATCTCATCACATCAATACAGAGATTTACCCCTCAAACATTTCTACACCGGCATATGTAGTTTGGGGTTAGATTAATTCATCCTACCCTTCCTCGGGATACTCCCAAACTATTGATTGTATAAAGTAATTAAAGCTCATTTCATAATCTTTCACTCATATTTTCATTTCGTTGGCACTAGCGGCCACAAGTATAATTTCGTTCTTGGCACGCCAGCCATATTTCATATTTCATACTATCTTCTTTCACTTTCAAACATCATTATGAATTATCAACAATAAGGTCCTTTATAATCACGACTTTTAAGTTCATATATGGGCAACAAGAATCTTAAGCACATTGAGTTTTTTTTCTTCTTCACAATTTGGCATAATAACTAGCAACTGAGACATGATTGAAATCATAATATTTTGACACACTGGTTACATCTGAATACATTCCCGTAGGAGAACATAATATAATAGGAGCATCAGGCACACATTTTTAGTATATACCTTTTAACACAAACTTATTCAGAATAGTTAAATTTATAAGGAAAAACTCGAAATATGAGAAATAAAGGATTGGCCCATCATATTTGAAATTTATGAGAAAACCAAAGGATTCGATTCTAGGAGAGAATTTTAGCGAACATACCTCACCTAAGCTTTCCTTAATTTACTACGATGTTCCGACAATCCTAGAGACTTGATTCTATTAGAGAGATGACAAAATTGAACCATAATTAGGAAGAGATGTGTTCAACCCATTTAGGCATTTTGTCAAGTACTAGGTGTGCAATACGATTTCAAAGTTCTTTTATGGTGGATTTTCTCTATCCCACAACCCAATGTTCACCTATTGAAGCTCAACAACCTTCTCATAACCCTTGTTGGTACATGCATGCACATGGGGCAACTCCCACACCCAATAATCACACTTCTCATTACCTACTTCCAGTTCAATCTCGAAATTGAGGGCTAGGGAGTAAAATCTTGCTTCCTAGATGAAGACCTTGTAAGCTTTTCTTGTCAAATTTCAAGGTTTGAGCATTTGATATATGGAGATGTTGGTGCCTTTTCTTCTCTCTGTAGCTCCCTTCCACTCTCTCTAAATACTAGATTTTTGCCTTCTAAACGGCCCCCATGGCTTTTAATCAAATGGGGCCGGGTTATAAAATCAAAAAATGGACGCTCGAACTTAATTTTACGGTCATAGAGTGCTCCGCAGATCAGGTCTGCGGCCGCAAAATGAATCGCATAAACGGTACCAAAAACTGGGCTGCCTGCCCAAGTCTGCGACCATTCTGCGGCTCGTAGAACAGTTATGTAGTCACATAACGCCCCGCAAAATATCCCTCTAGAGTTTTTCTTGCTGGACATGCGACAGATTGTGCGGCCCGCGAAATGAGTATGCGGCTGCATAATGCAAAATTCTCTTCAAAATTTGGTTTGGGCCCTGTTGCATATGTGGTGGATCTGCGATCCGCAAAGTGATTCTGCGGCCACATAGTGGACCGCAGAAATGCCCTGTTCTATAAAATATTTCTTCCAACTCCCCAACGCAATGTACAACCCAAGAAGTTCATACCGCGGGAATATAATTAATATGTGAAAATATATTAAATTGTAAGAAATAGTGAATATGAACCCATAACTTTGAGAATATGATGAGTTCACTGCTAAAACCTTAAATATTGAAACCTTAAATTTATCCACCTCTGCTCGTAAGGGTTGCATTGTGGATGTTATTTATTAGTGTGAGAGAGAAATTTTCAATTTATAGAGGTTCGTATGTAATCTTTTTCTCCAAGAAAAATATATGTCAAATACTAAAGAGATCTATATTTTCTATTAGAAAATAATTGATTATGGCTAATGCTTTCTTCCTTCAAGTAAAAGAAAATATAACTTATGATAAGAAAATCGTGGAAAGTCCTAACATCCCCTCAAGCTGATGAATGAAGGCATTGAAATGTAGCTTGTCAAGAAAATAAAGATATGCTTTCGAATTGAGTATCTTTGTGAGAATATCAGTGAGTTGGTCAGTGCTTGATATGAATTTTACGACTAAATTTCCAAGCATTACATGCTCTAATAAAGTGATAATCCAACTCTACATGATCGGTTCGAACATGAAAAAGGGGATACAGAATGTAAAGACCCAATCGGTTATTTTGAGCTTTTGCACTTTGATGGCCAGTTCTTCGACATGACTTGCCCCGTGTTAGGTATTATGACGAATGTAGATGTTAGTTTTGGTTTTTAGAAAAATTTTGATTGAATTTGAAAGAACAGTTTCGGTTAAAAGCTTTGAATTTGAAAGGCTTGACTGAGAGTTGACTTATTTGTATATGAGCTCAAATCGGAGTTTTATCATTTAGTTAGCTTCGTTAGATGATTTGTGACTTAGGAGTGTGATCAGAAGTTATTTTAGAGGTCCGTATGTAAAATTATGCTTGAAATGGCAAAGTTAGTATTTTGGCGAGTTCGTGTTGATATGTGAGATTTTGATCCGGGAGTTGGAATGGAATTTCGATAGATGCTGTAGCTTTGTTATGTGATTTAGGATGTGTGTGCAAAATTTAAGGTCATTCTGAGGTGATTTTGGTTGGGTTTTTGATCGAATGCGTGTTTAGGAAGTTTTTGAAGAACTTAGGCTTGAATCCGATGTAATTTGATGGTTTCAGTATTGTTTGATGTGTTTTGATGATTGGAACGAGTTTGGGTGATGTTTTAGGATGGGTTGACACTCTTGGTTGAGGTCCCGGGGGCCTCGGGGTGATTTCGGATGGCTATCGGGATGAGTTTTGGACTTGTACAAATTGCAGGCCTACTACTTTTGGTATTTCCGCTTCCACGGAAAAGAAACCATAGAAGTGGTCTCGCAGGTGCGGAATATAGGTCACAGGAGCAGTTTTTGTATGGGCTTGGTAGGACCGCAGATGCGGAGTGGGGACTGCATGGAGTCGTAGAAGCGACTTTTGGACCGTAGAAGCGGTATATGGGGCCTAGGTGATTTTCGCAGGAGCAGATATTGACCGCAAAAGAGGAAGTCGCAGATGCGACAATATGACCGCAGATGCGGTAATGTCTGGGCAGAATATATAATTGGTATTCTTTGCGAATTTTTGAGGGTTTCTCATTTATAACTTCGGACTTGGAGTATTGTGGGCGATTTTGAAAAGGGTTTTCAAGGAGCTTCGATAAGGTAAGGATTCTTGGACTTAAACAAGATTTTATGGTACAATTACATGGATTATGGCTGAAAACTTAAGAAATTAATAGACAAAAATGGTGATTTAGGGCTTGGACTTAAGAGAGAAAAAAAATGGGATTTTAGGGGTCATTTGGACTCCGATTTTGGCGTTTTTATGTGTATAGACTCATGGCGAGATAAGGAACCCGTTGATGTAAGAATTTTTGAGTCTCGAGAAGTGGGCCCGGGGCTTAATTTTGCTAATTTCGAGATTTTTGCTATTTTTTTTATTGTTTTCGCTTGGGCTTTGTTCCCTTAACATAATCTGATGTATTCGTTCTGATTTTGGATATATTCGACGCGCGTGGAGGCTGATTTGAGGGGCAAAGGAGTAGTGAGCTAGAGATTTGGCCGGCTTGAAGTGAGTAATGATAGTAAACGATGTCCTGAGGGTTTGATACCTCGAATTTTCACAATGTGGTGCTATATTGAGGTGAAACACGCGCTTAATGATGAGCGCGAGGTTGTTTACTACTGGGGATTGTGACTTGGTCCATCACGATTGACATTTTTACCACGTATTTGATTGAGACATGTTTGTTATCAACATGATTTGGCTTATTGCCATATTATGGGCTTCATGCCAATTACTTGAATCCTTCGTGGACTTTTATCACCGTTTCCTAACTATTTTGATATATTACTTGAACTCAGTCCTAATCATTAATACTGTTTTACAAACTCAGCCATTCTAATTAAAATTTTCCAATTGTTTGGGCTAAGCACTACTATTTTATTGATTCCCGTGGGACTTATGATGTTTTTCTGGACTGAGTGAGGCCGAGAACCTGAGATACATTTATATGCCACGAGGTGGATTGAGTGACGTGAGAAGGCTTTCAGGCTTTGTGAGTGATGTGATGAGGCTTTCTGTCCTTGTGAGCGATGTGAGAAGGCTTTCAGGCCTTGTGAGTGATGTGATGAGGTTTTCAGGCCTTATGAGTTACGTAAGAAGGCTTTCAGGCTTTATGTCGATATAACGCTTGGGCTGTAAGGGGCCCCTCCGGAGTCTGTACACCCACAGTGAGCGCAGGTACCCATATGATCTGATATTGAGCCCGAGGGACTGATACCATACTGAGTGACTGATTCTGAGCTCGAGGAGCTAATACTATGTAAGTGACTGATACTGAGCCTGAGGGGCAGATACTGAGCTCGGGGGACTGATAATATGCCGAATGACTAATATTGAGCCCGAAGGGATGATACTGTTCTGAGCGATTGATACTGGACCCGAGGGGCAGATTTGTACTCAATATTCACTTGTCATTTTACCTGATTTACCTGTTTTCAAAAGGGGATTTCATTTGACTCTTTACTGTTTTACTGCTTTTAGGCGATTTAATGCCTGATATAGAATTGCCTTGTGAATTGATGTGTTTTCAAGCCTTCAGTTATTATTTATTATTATTACTCACTGGGTCGGAGTACTCATATTACTCACTGTACCATATGTGCAGATTCAGGAATAGCAAAGTTCGCACCTGAGCACTGATTCCTTCCAGACCAGGCAGCGAGTTAGAGTTACGAGGTAGCGGTTGACGTCCGCAGCCCCTTGTCTCCCTTATCTTACCTCATTCATGTTTCCTTCAGACTATTGTATCGGATATTATATTCTATAGACTTATAGCAAACTCTGTAAAAGCTCATGACTTGTGACACCCCGATTAGGGCTGTGTTGGGTTGCATTTCCGTTAATTAATATTTTAAGTCATATTTAAGCTGTTCATTTATGTTTAACTATTTTTTGAAAGGACGAATTGGGTTTATTGGCTGGCCTTATCCTCACGAGAGGCGCCATCACGACCGGTTCCGGATTTGGGTTGTGACACGGAAAGAGGTAAATGGAACCAATGTTATCACGCTAGAGAGTATCGAGAAGTGTATTAAAAAATCCAAGCTCCTTAATTAGGAATTGAGCCATAATACTTCGTATGTGAACAGAGGCGTATCGAGGATTTTAAGGATATGTGTGTAACACTATCTTTAGATAAATATATGATTTGATTGTTAGTATTATTGTGTTCAAATCACAAAATCAGAGCAGCAAAGAGACGTTAGTTCAATAAACAAATAGTAAAATAATTCTGAGCCCACTGAATGCACGGTGTGTCCATAGGATATTTAATCCCCTCACTATTGTACAAGGTATATTATTAATTTCTCCCAGGATAGAACAAAATAGCTGTTCAGTGATAGCGGCACTTCAAATCACAGAACTTCAGTGAACTCAACAAACAGAGCAAATCACACATGATACTCTTATTTAGAAAATAATGCAATAACGTAGAAAAGATAGGAGAAGATTTCAGATTTTCCTTATCTTAAAAATGAGGCCAAACCTCTAAATTAATAGACAAAGGGAGGGTGAGATGGAGAGGTACAATCCAAAAGGTATCTCTTCCATTTTTCATTCACACCTTTTAAAGAAAAATACAACAATCACCCACATGAATGGGGAATGGACATATGTGGGAAACAATACATGAAAATATTGTATGATTCACAAGTAAAGATTAATCACATCTGGATAAGTAGGTTTTCCATTAAACTTTCTATAGTGAATTTATGTCGTATATACTCGCTCATGAGTAGATTTGATATCTTTGAACCGGAGCTTTGGTGTATACCTACACAATCATAAGTCATACAATCAATCCTTAACCGTCGTTGGTTCTCATAGGTTGTGTTCGTTTCAGGCATGAACACTATCTGGTTTCAAGAGTGCTTAGAGAATGGGCCTTTACTTTCATTCTCCTTAAAGCGGCTTGCACGTTACGCTTACATAGGTGATTTCTAAACGTGTATTCCTATAGACACAGTATCTGGTCATATCCTACCAGCTTAGCAAATCATTAAAAAGCTTTAAGCTTTATTGACTCATCAAATAGCCTTAATGCTTTACCTTGATTTTTGAATATTGTCTTCATCACGAGAATGTGTTGAATTTGACAATGTTGAACCGTCATTCATAACTTTATTTGATATCTTTGAACCTAGCCCTTGGGATCTCCAGTCCGCTAGGTAGAGTTACTGTCATGATGACTTGTCCTAGGCCTTAGCTCCATTCCTTCGATGCTCTTTCAACTGCCTCTCTAGATAGTCCTTTTGTAGTGGATACAACACGTTATCTCTTGTCTTTACGTAGTCAATCGTGATAACACCACTAGAGAGTAGTTGTCTAACAATATTATGTCTCCATAAAATGTGATGGAATTTTCCTTTATACATAATGCTCCATACCCTGCCTATTGTCTCTTGACTATCACAATGTATACATATAGGTGCAAAAGGTTTACGCCAAAATGAAATATCTTCTAAGAAATTCCGTAGCCATTAAACTTCTTCACCGGCCTTGTTTAAGGCTATAAACTCAACCTTCACTGTAGAGCGGTCAATGCTCATTTGCTTGGATGATTTCCAAGACATCACTCCTTCACCGACTATTTAGAACCGATTGAACCGGTAGCCTAATTTACATCACTATAACCCTATATTATCGTGGGATACTTATTATAGTGCAAAGCATAATTTGGAGTATATTTCAAATAATTCAAAGCTTATTTCATTGTCATAAAAATTCGATGCAAACTTTTTTATTTCATAGACTAGTACATCTCGACTTTCGATTTCATATCAAATTATTGTCTACACTTAATATAGTAATAGTATATTATAATAAAAATGATTGGCATCACTTGTGGCACAACCTTTTAATATATAACACATATATCAATCACTCTACCATTTTGAAGAATTTGTATGTTATTTATTCATACGCCTATATGATATGAAAATTATAGCACCTCCATTCATGAAACAAATTCAACTTGCAATGAATTTTGGTCATGTTCATGGATTGGTTCACCTCATTATAGACCAACATACATTTGTTTATGAACGGTCATATTTATATAAAATATGTAACTACACTTTTCATGAAAAGTCACAACCTTTCAGGTGACACCATTTCCTAAAAGAGCTAAACATTATAAATGTTCAAGAAAGAACAAATCATTTCTGAAAAGGCATGTAAAGAACTTTGAATTTGTAGTTTCATCAATAGTCATTGCTAAGGCCGAACAAGTAATGAATTCACCGACTATAATATCAATATCCACTAAGGATCGGTGGCGTTCAAAAATTATATCATTTAGACATTACGTCTAACATTGGCTTTTGTCATGCATAAGTTAAAAGCCCCCATAATTTAAATATTTCATCAACATATCATCCACAGATAATCAAATAATGACTATATGATATGAAGTATTCTTAATGTAAACACATTTGTTTACACTCATTAATTTTGAAACCATTTGACAATATTATTTAGTCAAATCTCGCATGTCATTTTTTGAGTGCTTGTTTTAATCCATTAAGTGACTTAACAAGACAACACACCTTTTTTTTTCAGGAACCACGAACCCTTCAGGTTATTCCATATAAATTTCTTTCTCCAAATATCCATTTAAGATGGTTGTTTTTAAGTCCATCTGATGGATTTCAGGGTCATACACGGCGGCTAACGCTATTAACACCCGAATAAATGTAATCCTCGTTAGCGGTAAGTATGTATCAAAATAATCACGAAATTCTCATTGTCTAAATCATTTGACAACTAATCTTACCTTATATTTGTCAATTGTACCATCAACTTTCATTTCCCTTATGAAAATCCACTTAGAACGCAAAGATTTATTTCCTTGAGGAAGATCAATAAGTTCCCAAGTATGATTACTTAATATGGATTCTATCTCACTATTGACCGTCTCTTTCTAATATTGCGCTTCCGAGGAAGACAATGCTTTTTAAAATATTTTAGGCTCATTTTCCAACAAGAATGTCAGAAAATCCGGTCCAAAGAAAGTAGTTATCCTTTGACGTTTACTACGTCTGAGATTTTCCTAATTCAACGTACTTTCCTTTGCTTCTTCCCGAGTTCGTTTGGATATTTCACTAGACTACTCACATTCCTTTTTATACGGATAAATATTCTCAAATAATTCAGCATTATCTGATCCGATTACCATATTATCATAAATGTCGGGATTTCTTGGTTTATGAATCAGAAACGATATGCCTTACTATTTGTTGCATATCTTATGAAAACAGAATCAACAGTTTTTGATATGATTTTTATCCTTTTGGGTTTAAGAACTTGCACTTTACCCAAATACTCTCCCCCCTCCCCTCCCACACACACTTGAAAATATTTCAAGTTGTGTTTTCTTCCTTTCTATTACCATTAGAATGGATTATGTCTTCCTATGCGGAACGCGAATGAGTATTAGGTTAGATGTAAGAATATCTTCCACCCACAAGTTTTGGGTAAACTAGAACTTATCAACTAGGCATCCATCGTCTCCTTTGACATTCTATTCTTTCTTTCCGCAATTCCATTAGATTGCAATTAGTAGGGGACAATAGTTTGTAGAATAATATCATATTCCAAACATATTTCTTCAAATAGAGATTCAATTTCATCACCCCTATTACTTTGTAAAGCCAACCAACTGGACTCTTATTTGTATCACGAGAGAGCTAGAATAGATGGTCAAATTTTTAATCTTCAAACCAATCTGACACAATCAAAATCAATAAATGGTGAAGTTTTTAATCTTCGAGCCACGTAATATATGATACATCCGTATCTAACTAACGATGAAGTTTTTAATCTTCAAACCGAGTAACACATTCAAATTTAATAAACGGTGAAGTTTTGAATCTTCATACTGAATAATAAATTAGAGTAAAAAAATCACTAAAATTTTAATCTCCAAAACGAGTATAAAGTCACTTAGACTATATTTCTGACAAATGAGTATAAAGTCATGAAGATTTTAATCTCAAATAATAAGTAAAATATCACTCAGATTTTGATCTCGAAGCAGGAATAGAAAATCAAGAGAATTTTAATTTCCTTTCCAAATAATTTTTTAACTAAACCATTATAACACTTTAAATATTTTGATTTCTTTCTCTAATAAAACACATATATATTTATCTTTACATGTATTATATTCACGATCCCAAAAATACCTCAAATATTACTGTAAGTTTAATTCATATCTTACAATCTTGAAAACTACTTATAGTTTTTTATATAGTCAAAGGAATAACAGGTTACCCGTAAATACATGTTACTCCTACTCATGCATATATTCTAAATATATATATATATGAGATTATCACATAATAAGAATCTTACCCTAACATTTGTAAAACGCATAGGGTAGAAAATTAAAAATAAGCAGAGTAAGAAATAAAACCCGGTTTTGTTGTAAAAGTTGAACGGGCGCCCTATCTGGTCATCCCCCTTTAATTTATACATATTTTAAAAACTTTTTAACTAGTACCCACTTTATAAACAATTTCAGCCCCCTTTCTCATCCTCTTTCTCCTCCTTCGTCGCCGTCGTTTTCTTCTTCTTCTTCTTCTTCTTCTTCTTCTTCTTCTTCTTTCTTCTTCTTCTTCTTATTCTTCTTCTTCTTCTTCTTCTTCTTCTTCTGTTAGTGATGCTATGGAACTTCAGTTCATGGACTGGTTGGCATAAATATATTTATCAGATTATTTAAAAATAAATTATAATTAATTACGTAAGTCGACAAGAATTTATGAATATTTTCACGTACGTAAGTTAGTAGACAATGATAATTCTGTTCTTTTCACATTTATTGTTTCCAAAGTTTATGATTTAGATACTGTTAAAAATCTGATTATTTATCTAGTATGTCAGAAAGCTTTTTCAAAAACTTCAGCTTATATAGTGTTGAAGTTTTTACAAATGAACTAAATAATTTCAACTCTGGAGCTGAAGTTCGATAGTTACAAAACAAAAACTTCAGCTCTAGAGCTGAAATTCGCAAGTTACAAAACAAAAACTTCAGCTCTAATGCAGAAGTTTGCCAGTTATAAAAACAAAACTTTAGCTCTTGAATTGAAGTTCGCCAGTTACAAAACAAAAACTCCAGCTTTAGGGCTGAAGTTCGCCAGGTACAAAAATAAAAACTTCAGCAATGCAAATAGAAAACAAAACTTCAGCTACTATGCTTAAGTTCAGCAATTACAAACAAAAATTTTAGCATACTTGGTTCAACACACTTGCTATTTTAGGCCCGTCTACTAGAATGCTGAAGTTTTGCGTGATTGCCTTTGCTACTTCAGCCCCATATGCTGAAGTTATGTGAAAAAGTAAATACACTTGTAGTTTTTTTTATAAAACGGACACAAGATAAAACGTTGATAAAAAGGAGGCACAAATGAAAATGGTGCCAATTTTTATATATATATTGCGGGCTGCAATCGTCACCGGATTGACACTAGGGCTGCTAAATTTATATAGAATCTACTAATTCATCAAAATGAAATTTGATGATGAGGCGCACCGTTTTGTCAAATTCGAAGAGATAAATTTCTCGCATTTGAACATTGGCTAAATTTCACCCTATATAGCAATGACTGTGTCGAACACCAAAAGAAAGCCACTGGCATTTTTTTAATTGATCCAAATTTGTAATTCTTGACAGGAAGTATCACAATTTGTCGCCTACCCAATGCCTTCATATAACAATTACTAGAATGTTTACACCCAGTAATTCTTTCTTTAAGGCAACTATTTGACATTCCTTCCTTCTAATTGGTAATTTCATTATGCCAAAGCAGCACATGGCAGTAAATGACATCGAAATGGTAATCTTCAAATAGAACGTTCTAAAGCAAGATCAATTTGCTTTTGATCGAGTGGCCAAGATCATTACCACATCATATACTAGCAAAACGCAACAAAATGGTATATAAGAAACAACTATACATCAATTCTTGCTTTTCTAAGAAATATATGTTGTGCCGTAATTCTCAATCAATCATGCGGCCCGACCCCCACATGTACCAGGAACTCTCGGCCTCATTTCAAAAATACTGCTTCATTAATTACATAAAAAGATTTTTGCTCTGGTCCTCCTCCCTAACAACCACCCAAAAAATAGCTAAATATTTGAAGATTGTTGATGTTATTGTGTTTAAAATCACAAAATTAGAGCAGCAACCAAACGTTATGTTAGTTTATATAATTCTATCAAACTATAGAGTACTTGATTTTCTATAAGTTTCCACAGAGAATATTAATGAAACAGTAAGTAAACGAGACTAGAGATTTTTACGTGGAAAAATCCCACTCAAGAGGACAAAAACCACGACCTACACTTATGTACTTTCAACTTCACTTACTTGCAATCACTATTACAAGCCACTTTGTAATGACTCTATTACAAAGACTTCAACTCAATTAACTTGTGATACATTTACCACAAGCCACTTTGTCACTCAGTAGTTACAAAGACTTTAATTTATGACTAACTCTAATCACAACAAAAACTCAAAAAGTTTAAGGTTTTGAGTTTCCTAAAACATAGCTTCTAAAAAAGCAAGATAGGAGTTACAATAAAGAACAAACAACAAGATTACAACTCAACTACGGATACACATAGACTTTTTGTGGAACGGATCCTTAATGGAGTTGTCTTCTTGTTCTTGACACACTTATGACTTCAATACCGGATAAGATCTTATAATGCTTGAGAGAATATCACTAAATGCTCAAGTGAATATCTTATGCCTTGCACTATGTTGATATACTACCAATGACATACCAAGGATGATGTCAATCTTGGTTGGTACACGTCTCTTCCCTATGGGAATTGACTATTGCACTGTCGCGTATACAGTTGGAGGTAACTACTTTCTGCAGTTGCTTTCCAGCTGTATCGTTGACTTGTACTTCCGTTAGAGAACACCAAGGGATCATGTCCCTGTCTTGTTCCTCAATTCTCTACACTTGCAGCAACATATATTAGCTGGAGTTCAGGATGGAATTGGTTCACTTACAATATATGCCAAGTGTATCACTATCTAGTTCTTGACAATAAGTTTGTTAGATCATAAAACATAAGGTAGGACACTTAAAACCCATCACATTAGTTTAATAAATAAATTTTAAAATAATTTCGAGCCTACTGAATGCGCTATATGTCCTTAAGGAATTTAATCCCCCCACTGTTGCCCAAGGTATACGTGTTAGTTCCTCCCAGGATAGAACGAAATAATTATTATGTGATAGCGTCACTTCAAATCATAGAACTTTAGCGAACTCAACAAACGGAGCAAATCACACATGACACTTATGTTTATTTAGAAAATAATGCAACAATGTGAAAAAGTGAGGAGAAGATTTTAAATTTTTCTTGTCTTAAAAATGAGGTCAAACCTCTAAATTTATAGACAAAGGAAGGGCGAGATGGAGAGGTGCAATTTAAAAGGTGCCTCCTTCATTTCCCATTCACACCCTTTAAAGAAAAATGTAATATTAATAATAAAAATATTTTTACGATGACCCAAGTTGGCGAACAAACTCTAATTAATATTATTAACATTCTTTATGTCCTCAATAACTTTTCATACTTTGAAAACTATTAATAGTGACATCATTACTTACAATTTTAAATATTTATATATAATAAATTAAAAATCATTAAGAAATTCTTCATCCTTCCTATTGAGTAGATCTTTTTATGTACTTCTATTTCTCTGTGGATGTGTGATTTGCATTATTAATTTAAGATTATAGGGGGAGTTTAAAATTAATTTTATTATCTTCGTATGATACTTCATTTCTTGACAAAATGTAAACTTTTACGCGAGATTAATCTTTCAATTTTGATGTTCACTTTTTCAACGAATATTTACAACCTAATATTATCAATGAAAGTTTTCAGGAGAAAAAGATGGAATCACAATATCACATTTTATGGAATATTTTAATGAAAGCTTTCTTTTTAAAGGATAACTTTAGGTCGAGTATCCAAGAAAGAAAAGGAAATTACAATAAAAGGACAAAAATATTTTTAGTTAAAAAGTCTAAGAGAGCAAGCAGGGATGAAACCGTTGACCTTGAGGGCAAAGGTGCACTCATTGACTGCTCCGCCACAGTGCTCACTTGGGCATTAATTCACACATGATTATTTAAGAACGATATCAGAAAAATACAAATATTATACCTAGGGAGGAGAGTATAGGTTCATGCGAACCCACTCCCTCCTATATAGATCCGCTCCTGAATGCGACGTTAGTTGGTTTTCTCCCTCCTATTTAAGAACGGTGAGTTAGTTTTTTGACGACCCCATATAAACTAGATATCCAGAGGTGGATCGTGAATCGTCCCAGTTGGTGTTTGAGAAGCTTTGGAGGTGCAAGGTTGAACTTTTTGAGAAACGTAGAGAATGGGCAGTGGAGTCGTTTGATTGCTTGCCAATAAACAACCTTTGACAGTACATATATAATGAAAATGCGCGCGATGTCGGAATGAGGTATCAGAATGCTCTAACAACCTCTTCATACTATTTTACTAATTATTCATAATACGCTATAATTACGTATTTTAGTCGCTTATTATATTTAAATTTATTATACTTTAATTGAGTTTAAACTTTAATTACTAGTGGGTTGCACTAATTGTATTTTATGCCTTGTAGGAGTGATTCCGAACTATATAGATGTTATGGAATGAATTCAAGTGATTTGAAACTTTGAAGTCTGAGTAAAAGCCCAAGGAACTAAGCCAGAATCGTATTCGGGGATCAACAGATAATAAAACAACAAAACAAAGAATCCAGTAGGCATATTTGTGCAATGTCTAGTAAAATATACATAACTTTTTGCTAAAAAATCCATTTGGGCTCCACAATATACGGTTGGAAATCTAATGCAAAGTGCTACAACTTTTATGTTTTATATTTTTCTAAATTCCAAACATAACAAGGAAAAAACGCGATGGAAACCGTGATCGCGTACCTGAGGCGGGCTGAGGCAGTAAACTGGAAAGTACCGCGCCATGACCGCCTCCGCGGACTTCCAGGCCTAGAAACTTGTCATTTTTATGTACGAGAAGATATAATTATTTGGTCCCGACGCTACTTGGTATATATACATGGAAAAAAGGTATTTTGAGTGTAGGGGACCAATTTTAAACACAGATTTGACCTAAGGAGGCAGAGAAACAATAGGAGCAAAGCGGGAAATTCATCTACGAGTTTTTCCTTCCTCTTCCTATTTTTTCATTGTTGATTATAACTTTTAGTATTGTAGTTTTACATACTATTATGAATAGTTAATTTTTTATCTAGGATTTTGACGGAATCTTTTGTAGGATAAATTCTTGTTATGTTTTTATATAATTGACACATTAGATTTCTCTACTTGTTCAACTATATATTCATTATTATTGATTGAATGATTATCGATTGACTTTGCCTATTTATTATGTGTTGCCCGAGAAAGGATACATATTTAGGTGGTTGTTGAACAACGCCATTCCTAACATATGTGAGAAATCAATAAAGCGAGTTTAAAGACATGTTTAGAAATAACAAAGCCTTGACGAGGCCATAATGAGCGGTTAGATGAAACCAACTAGCGTAGTTCGAGAGAATATGTCTATTAAATTGTTGTAGTTACTCGAGACAGAATTATGGCACCTAAATTGCTTACAAATAGTAGATAACAAAATTGTAGGGAACATAGCTAGAATGATTATGACAATTGGGAAAATCATAACTCTAGACCTCCTTAATTTAGTCTCCAACCCTTTGTCTCGTTAGTTGATAATTTTACCGCTTTATAATATTTGCTAATTAATTAGTTAGAAATATAAATCTCAATCTTTATAATATAAAAAATTGTTCAAACCTGTCTTCTTAATGATATTAAACAAATATAGCTAAGCTTTATAGTTATGGGATTCGACTCCGGACTTTTAAATCGGATTATATTTACCACAACCGTTTATCTTTTTTAGGACTACAGTTGAACATGATCAACTACCCATGCATTTTGGTTAACAAAAATTGTTCATACAAAGTGAATTAGATGGTGAAAGCAAAAAGGGGAAGATCGGAATAAGGAGTCTGGGTTTACATATTTTTAAATGTATCGTTTAAATTTGTGGATTCAAGTCGCTTAATCGCATAGGGATCCAAATGTATATTACATATTATATAATCAGATACTTAAACATGGGTAGATATGAGCATTTTCATAAGTAGAGGGGTAAATATTATAACCTTTTCCCTGCAGTAAAAAGGTTATTCTTCAGCTATTGTATTTGAGTGGTTATGCTAACTCCATGCATCAATCATGGGCCTAAAATACTTGCGCTAAAAATATTTTCGTGAAAAGATATTTGGTAGTACAGCACGTCTTGGTAGTTTGTAGAGAGAGTCAACCAATTATCAAGCACCATTCCATTTGATATAAAGAAGAATTAATGTCCCTTGCGGATCTAAATCAGTTTTTGGTAACATTATGTTGAGACACAATATAGAACGTAGAAATCTGAAGCAAAAAGCCAAAAAGTAACGAACATTTTCAAGAGCCTGGAATATATTGACAAATTTATTTTTGTCCTATATCTTCACTGCAGTATTATAAACACCAATATTGACAAATGAATCAATGAATTGTACAAGAAAAATAGAAAATCTTCTTGAGTTCCTTTGACTTGTGCATATATATCAGCTAAATAAATGTAGTTATAGACTCTTGTCCTCATCATCGTAGTTAAAAGGCAATGGTACGGACTTGAAGGCACGATATTTCCCCACGTTATTCAAGTGCTCATTTTCTAACCTGAACAATTAGAAAACAGCATAACTCATCAAACTTCTACGTGATGTCAAATAAATACACAAGTATCTGCCTAACTCATCAAATTTAACTATCTTCTTTTTCAGGTTAGTAATTCCTGTTTTTATGGACGGTTAGATGATTTAATATTCTTTTACAATATCATTGAATATATATATATATATATATATATATATATGTTACTCAAATAGATAATGTTGGGAGTTCCGACCTGAAAAAATTCCACATGCCTCGTCGAAGGATCTCTAGAGAGGCAACTACTGCAACCATTGCTTTCCTGTGCAGAAATGGTAGTTCTTGAAGATCTAGAACCAACTGCATCCATACTAATCTCAGAATAATGTCAAGAACCTGCATTTACACTTCAACAAAGTTAATTACACTGGAAGAGATCAATAGTGTAATACGTAGGAGTGGCAAATGGGCGGGTTGTGTTGAATTTGGGCATGTCAAAATGGCTCATTGCCCAGCCCGGCCTAAATAGTACTTGGCCTTAAATGGACTGGGTCAAGACGAGCTAAACAATGGGTCATAACTCAACCCGTCCAACTTGACCAATGAACTAAAATATTTGTAGCCCAACCCATTAATCTCTAGATGGGTTGCGCGGGTTGGATGAGTTCGGGCTTAAATTGTCACCCCTATTAATACTTATATAATATATTTTTCAAACCTGCTTTCTGCACTTACAATGGCAACAAAATAGACAATCTTGTGTGGCACAAGCAGTTTGTCCCTCAACCAAGGGTTTCTTGAATTCTTTTGCAATAAACCCCAGTCTATAACAATGTCCCAATAAGTATTTGCAACCGTAGTAATTCCTGAGGTTGACGCTGCCATTACTCTCCAAAAAGTTCCTCTCTTTTGAGCATAAAGTGTCCTCATCACAAGAGCAACAATGGTTGAGAAATATTTAAGGCTATTAAGCCCCTGCATTGAATCTTTCTCTTCAAATAAGCGGCGAACGCACTGTGCATATATCAAAGTACAAATTATCACCATGTTAAATAGTTTTGAAGATATCTATTTTCAGTTTTTCTGGTGCATGAAAAGTTTCTCACACCTGAATAAACCGAGACCAAAAGGGAATAATTGCGACGACTATGTATAAGATTTGATAAACACTGCTTTCTTGACATTTATTAGATCTTGTTCTGAAGTTGCCCCACACATAGTAGCAGACATAGAATTGCAAACTCCTAATTGCCTGAACCTGAAATGCACAGACTTAATTATCAATTTCTTGGATTCTCTATTGGTATAATACCAAAAAAAAAGGTTAGTGTAAAACCTGGCTGGTAAGTTGATCTGCCAAGAAAAAATCTGGTAGATTAACCTGCAAAATAATGTGAAACATTTTAGTATCTACGTACTTTCTGTGTTATTAATCTGTAATATCTCCACAGAGTTATGCAAAATGAAACTAGCAGGATGTGTTTCCTATGTGTAGCAAGAGAGAAATAACAGAATGTTTCAAGACAAAGCGAGACAATGGGAGATAATTGGCAAGCTGATTATATAAGAAGCATACTGTCAAAGCAACAAACATGTGGAAAAAGCTTTAAGTAGATGAGACTGGGGGAGGGAAGTATAGAAAGCATAGTTATATGTATGTAAGGGTTTCTTTGAATTACTTGTATATATTTTCCCTGCTATATGAAATTTTAATTACATAAAAAAACAAATCTGTAATATCTCCTAAACAAACTGTTGGTACCTTATAAAGCGGAGCGCACAGACAGTACCAGGCACATCTTATAAGGAAGAAACGACTTGAACGATAAATGATGTTCAGAGGACAAAAAGTTATTAGAAGCAGAATCTGAAAAAAAGAAAAAAGTGTGTTACAATCATTAGGGGTTTGTAGTTTTTGAAACATTTTTGTATAGATCAGTTGTAGAATGAAAGTAGAAGAAGAAGTAATGTTTTTTCTAGACTTACAAACACCACGACAAGTGGGATCAGCTCAATCACTGTCTCAAAACTTTTTGTATTTGGATCCATCTCCATATCTAGGTGGGCCAATGCAGCAGCTAACGCAAGTACTGAAAGACCAGAAGCAAGGAAAAAAACTTGTCTGTAACCTAGTTCTGTTCCCTGCTTGAAGCCAAAAATGAAGGGATAATTGACTCTAAAACGCCTCCAGTAGTATATGTTCGCGGCGTACATGAGCATATGGAGGACAATGTATCCAAATAGGCTGCAAAAGATACAGCTCTATTACTCATGTATTGCTTAAAACATGGTTTCGCTTGTAGACAAACAAGGGGCAACTAAGAATCAATATGATTTTGTAATAGACAGATGATTAGTTTACCTGTAAAGTGGAAATATGTTTTCCATATACTGGCCACGACCCTCATGTTGTAGAAGGTTTCCCAAATGTATCGATACAGCAATAGCTGCCACTAATGCTATTGAGCCACCAGAGAACAAACCTGTTGGTGAAACATATTTCAATTACTAACATCTATGGTTATGATGCAGTTTACCAACTTTTTCTAAGCACTTATCCTGGATGAAGATGATACATCACCTGATAGAGGCGAATCAAGGATCCAGAGTTAGTTGATTCAAATGAGTATGATCTTGTTATATGTATACATTTTAAATTTTGTTTTGCATATGTATTACTCATTGTTCGAGCTGAATGCAATGGGTAGAGTTGAACTGGAAGAATCTGCCCTAGATCCGCATTTGACCTCTGATTACACAGGAATTAAGAAGTTGATGCTACTAGTGATGCATACTTACCCAGGAAAAATGTTATTCTATGATTTTCTCGTTTAGCTTGTGGTCTTAAAGATTTCATTCCTTCCCTTCGATTTCCATTGACAAAATGCTTTATGAATGCGGCCTCCACTCTTTCTATGAGCTTAGCAACCTAAAATAGGTGTCGATCGATGAGTTCAAACAATAATAATGCTAAGAGGAAATTAAGCAGTTTTTGAAATTGAAGGAAAATGTATATACCTCATCAGAGCTACCAAGATAAGATTTATCAACCATCTCTAAGTATGATTTAGAAGCTTTCCTTGAGGTAATCTGTAAGCAATAAAATTGCAAGGTGAAAAAGGCAAAACTTAAATACTTACTATATTGATCTCTTGAGTGTAGTACCTTGTCATACTTCTTCATGATCTTGGAAAATGCCAACACATTTAAGAAACTGGCAAAATTAAGTGTAAATTTTAGTTAAAGATAAGAACAATTAGTCAATTACTATAAGTCGAAGAAAAAATGCAGGAATTACCAGTAGTTTTTTAGAAGTCGAAGCTTTTGATAGAACTCAACAAAAGCTTTTCTCATTTGTTCTTCAGCTTTTTTGAGCTCCTCTTTGCTGAATGATAAGTTAAATTTTGAAGTATGAATGATATTTTTTAAAGTTGAGACAGGTGTTTCAGGTTCAACATTGATTTTTACATGGTCCAAAATCTCCAATGGAGCAGGCCTAAATTCCATAGGATTTGTTTTTGCTGCATCTCTTTTCCCTCTTGTTGCTTCTTCTTCACTGCTCATCTCTTGTATTTCCTCCATTTCTGACCTACCTATATTGCGGTTAAACAAGAACTCAAACAAATTAAAGGGCGATCATGGGATGGAGAAATTTGTTAGGACTGAAAAATCAGGTGTCATGCGACAGTCAGTAAAACAAACCTTAAACGACGATAAATCAGATAACAAATGAGAAATATGCCAAAAGAAATACAAATATTTAATGTGGTTCGGTCAATTGAACAACATACACGCCAGAGCTGAGCAATCCACTATTTAAAAAAGAGTACAAAATATCGAGACCTCACAAAGAGGCAAACATAAGTGACACAATTACACTTGTGAAAATTAAATATAGCAAGAAAATCAGGACTAACACGTAACAAAATTAAGGGAAATGCTCCAAATATTTCTAGTTTTAGTACTTTGGGGTCATTCATACTGTTTCCATTAGCAAATTGTCATGTATTTTCCATTAACTTTAATGGAGCTCCAGCGCGAACAAAACTCCCTCTACTTTTGATTATGGTTTAAAATTACTCTGAGTCAAGGGTAAATACACAACGATTTGCTAACAACAAGGGAACGAATGAACCCCAAAATAATAACGGAGGATAAAATTAAAATATTTGGTACAATAAGAGTAGTAGTAGATACCTGCATTTTTCATCATTCTAATAGAAGGTTTATCAACCTTGATTCTTAGAGCAATAAGTGCATTCATTTGTTTACTCAACTCATGAGCCTCAGACTTTACTTGCTCTACTTTTTTCTGGTAAAAAGTTAGGACCTTGTTGAATTCATCATCAAGTCTTTTAAAGAAAACCATCTCATTTTCTCCACCTTTTTCAGGTGACATGAGAAACATAGTTTGATATTGGCCTTCTGAACTAGTAACTAATATGGCTTCATCTTCATTGTTTTGACAAACATTGAAACTAGTTTGTAATCCACTAAAGGCTCTGTACATAGATAGCCTTCTCTTTATTGAGCCTTCAACTTCAGGTAGTGCTGCAGTATTCATTTTCTTGAAATTCAATATGTCTTTTAAAACACTTTTGAGATAATTGTAATCCATATAGGCTTCTTTCCATTCTTGGACCATTTGGGATGCGAATTCTTTCCCAAATTTCATCTTTATTTATCAAAGCTCTGATTATCTTATGGACTTGCTCTGTTTTACCAAATCCAAAATGAAAAGGGTGGTATCTATATAAGAAAAGAACGTGGGGTTTTGCTGATAGGAGAAAGGGTCAGCAATGAATGACTAGTCCTCATAAAATTCAATGCGTTCCTCCTTTTCCTTTGATAGTTTAGAATTTTTCTTGCCAACCCACAATGAGTATGATTATATTACCGTGTCTCGTTAAATATTTCTTTTGACGATTTAAGTATTGGTTTCTCATAATTTTCATTTATTATATTGAGCACCTTCATTAAATACTCATCAACCACAAAAAGAGTGTAGTTTTAGTAATCGTTAATCATCATGGAGTTAAGTGGAAACACGATTGATGACAAACAAACGACCAGGCTGTAGAAAACAAAAGAATACCAGCTGGAAAAGATTGTATTGTAGTAAGATACTGATAAGTAAAATGCATGCGGATGGATACATTTAACATAATATAAGGTCAGAATACTTGTAATATTCTATAATTTCTTTTTAGACTTTTCGTTTGATTTAGACTGGGGTTTACCCTGATTTTCTAATTACTTTCCTTGGCGGGGTAAGTTTTCTTATACCCCATATGGCCGCAAATCTGATCTCTAAGCCTAAGGTATCCCGGAACCTACTCGAAGCTCATCCGAGCCATCGAAGCTCTAACCCAAATAAACACATCACTTCAAAACTATTCTACGAACATATTCGTGTAATCAAATCACCATAATAACATCACGAACATCGAATTAAACCTCAAGGTCACGAAAATTTCTCAAAACTTCTTTAAACATCAAATTTCCTAATTAATGTCCGGATCACGTCAAATGACGTCCATGTATAACCGAATTTTACGGGAATGACTCAAGTCATATATAAGGCATGTACCGGACACTGGAACCAAAATAAGGGCTCAATACCATCGTTTTCTGATCATATTTCATTTTCAATTATTTTTTATGAGAAGCAGTTTGTGTTTGACTAATTAATTTGAAAATAACTTATGAGTAGCAATTAGTGTTTGGTCAAAATTTAAAAAACTGTTTCTAAATGTATTTTTCTCAAAAGTATTTTTCAAAAAAGTGCTTTGCAATTTTTTATTTTTTTTTGATTTCTATTTTCTCCTCAAAATTATTTTTTGTTCCTCAGCCAAACAATCTATTAGTTAACATGGTTTCCATATTCACTTTTTTTTAGATTTTTTTTTGTATTTTTATTAATTAAAATAATTTCTTCTCATACAACAATACAATAGAGTTGGAGAGTCATCTTAAAAGGGGGAAATTTTTTCATTCAATATTTCTGTTTTCTCTTTCATATGGGAGTAGTAGATTATTTATTTTCTCCCGGATAACGTGGGCAAATTAATCAAATCACAATATAATATTATCTTACGATATATTTCTTTCTTGTTGTCATAATACATAAGAGATATATTTAGTGCATTCAATTAATTTGTTTAGACTTTTATTCTCTATCAGTCCTTTCAGAAATACGTGCTGCTTGATCCTGATTTTTCCATTCAAATTTTTTCCTTTTTTTCAAAGCAAAAAACAATAAAAAGGCAAATTCGTTGACAATGTCCCAATTGGAGGCAAGGACACTGGTCAACTTTGCTCTTGAATGATTTATTTGTTGTACGATCATCATCCTTGCAAATTTCTTCGCATCTTTAATCTGCGACATTATTATGATTAATTTCGTTCGTGGATTTCTTTTCTTTCTTTCAGCTTTTCTTTTTCTTTGGCCTTTTGGTTATTGTCAAATAAGCGATAAGAAATTCCATGGTAATATGGTAATGGTATATTTCAATTTTCGAATACGAAAATGATTTCAATAAATAGGGAAAATATTTGCATTAAAATAATGTTGGAGTTAAAGAGCCTGCAGTGCACTAGACCAGCCCAAGCAGACCAAGCAGCCCAAGCAGCAAGCCCCTACACAATGATAACAATTGTATTTATTTTGGCCCAAACATTGTGGCCCAAACATTGTAAATACTCTAGATAGTTCTATACATATATTTCTTATTCTTTTTGTAAAGGGAATATATACAGAAATAGAGATAGTCGATTCTCTCTCTCATCATCATCTTTTCAATCTCTCAACATACATCTCGATCAATCCATGGGATTCAATGTTTTCACATGGTATCAGAGCAGCGATTCTGATTCTACTCATCACCGGCTCTCTCGCGATATTACCCTCATCAATTTTCATCCGAGTTTCTCTGTTCTCCGAAAAATCTAGGGTTTTCTCATTTTGCTGGGTTTTCTTCTGTAATCGTTGATTTTTTAGGTTTCTACTTCGTCGGTTTCATCGGTTTGGGATAGGAATAAGTCGATTCCTAAGGACTTGTGTATCCATCAACAATTAGGGTTTGGCTTTGTCAAGCTTCAGGCTCGGTAATGGTTCTCAGTTGCAAAAATGGTTAATGTTGGTGATAACTCTGATTCTGGTACTACTAATTTCGTACTTGACCCCTCGAGCCCTTTGTTTCTCCTATCTTCTGATGTTCCGGAATTTCTCTGGTTAGTAATCCCTTTTCAGGGACTGGTTTTAGGGGATGAAGGAGAAATATAATTGTCTCCCTATCTGCTAGGAATAAGATAGGTTTTATTGATGGAACAGTTCACAAACCGCCGGAAAATTCCCCTCATTTTAGGCAGTGGGATAGGTGCAATAATATGGTTATCTCTTGGCTCACTAATTCCCTTAAGCCAGAGATAGCTGAGAGTGTTCAATATTTTGACACTGCTCAAAGTATTTGGACTCAGCTTAATAGTAGGTATGGGACTGTCAATGGTACCAAAATATTTGAGATTAAGCAAGAGTTAGCCTTTACTAGTCAAGGATCTTTGGATATAGCATCTTACTTCAATAAGCTAAAGAGATTGTGGGATGAGTTGAGTTTTATGCGTGCATCTCGTGGTAGCACTTGTACATGTGCTGCCAAAGTCGAGCTTCAAAAGGAGGATGATAAAAACAAGCTACATCAATTTCTCATGGGGCTTAATGATTCCTATGTTGGAGTTAGGAGCAACATTCTCATGTTGCAGCCTCCTCCATCTCTAGACAGTGCATACAACATTCTGCTTCAGGATGAGAGACAAAGACAAGTTTCCTCACCATCTCAATTCTGTAATGACTCAAGTGCTTTCAGTACTTACTTCACCAACAAATTTCCTGGCACAACTGCCCATCCTAAGCAATTTAATCAAAGAGTCAGCTTTGATCTCAACAAGACAAACTTAGTGTGTAGATATTGCAAGAAACCTGGACATATGATTGACAAGTGCTATAAACTCCATGGATTCCCACCAGATTTCAAATTTACAAAGGGTAAGAGGACAGCAGCAAATGTTGAGGTGCAGGGGTATCCAAGCTCTGTTGGGTCTCAAAACAATGCTGATAGTACTCAGGGGTCCTCTGAATCAGAGTCTTTGATTCCTGTTTAATCAAGGATCAATATTCACAACTTATGTTGCTGCTTCAACAGACACAAATTTCAGAGTCCCAGCAACAATCCAGCCTTATGGCGTCGGCCAACTTTGCTGGTATTTTTTCTCCACCCAGTTTTAGAGAATGTATCTTATGGGGCTTGCATGTTAACTAAAATAAGTGAATGCATTTGGATTATAGATTCTGGTGCCACTGATCACATGACCTCTAATAAAGATCTTCTGTTTGATATTAAGCCATTAGCCATACCATACTCAGTTACCCTGCCCAAATTATTTATTAGGCTCATGAGCCAAAATTATTTGCAAGAGAATATTTATGATAATTTATCGGTCCGAGATGAACTAGCATTGCTGCTGGTAAAATGGCATGACCCCAAATGAAAGTGGACAATCTCATTTTAAATGGGATATATTAGGCTCATGAGCCAAAATTATTTGCAAGAGAATATTTATGATAATTTATCGGTCCGAGATGAACTAGCATTGCTGCTGGTAAAATGGCATGACCCCAAATGAAAGTGGACAATCTCATTTTCATGAGTAAATTTCTTGCTATCAATTGCAGAAATTTAATCAAAGACTATGCAAGACCCTTTTGAGTGGGTACATGAGCTACTGAATGTTTCATTTTTATCCCATTTGATAAGCAATAATCATAAATGCTTAGAATGAAAACTCAACAATATTATCAACTCGAATAGACTTAATTGAATTATTGGAAAATTAAGTCCGTAATCGAATTATTTGTGCCATTAATTTTGCAAATATCAAATTAAAAAATGACAATAAGCACACATAAGACCATCTAAAAAATACATATATTAAAATTATAAAAGATCTAATGACCTATTAGTTTAATGAATTGGTCTAATCTCTTCATAGATTTGCATTTTTTCTTCATTTTCTTCTTTCCATTAACTCCATCCAATTCATATGTATTAAATTTATAATTTAGTTTTCCTTGACTTTTTGTTCACCCTCACCTAAGTGATTACTCTATGGTACGGTAAAGGTATGCCTTCTTAAATTTAAGTTCATTAGATTTTTGAAAAGGTTCCACATGCTTATATAAGTATTATACCGGTAAGTTAGGTAACTACTATTGTCACAATCCAAATATTTCTTCGTAAGATATTGTGACGACTCCTAGTATTTAAGACTAGGTAAACCTAATAATTGCGAAATAACTTAAATAATAACAAAAATAACGGCTAAACCTTAGTAACAACAAGTATATTTATTTATTTATTTATTTAAAGCTAGAAAATTACCGCTCAACATTTACAAATAATCCAACAACTCGAGTATAGACAACCCCCAAAACCCGGTAGTCACAAGTCACAAGCTCTTATAAATTGTTCTAACCGTCTCTATACATCAACATTAAGAACAACATAAAAAAGATAGAGGGGGACTCCTAGATCTGTAGATACTGGAAGATATACCTTGAAGTCTCTATAGCAGCAACATGTATTCTTTACTAATAGCGGGTTGGTAGGAGGTACATGGGTCTGCACACAAAATATGTACAGAAGAGTAGCATAAGTACACCACAATGGTACTTAGTAATTACCAAGCCTAACCTCGATAGAGTAGTGACGAGGTTAAGTCAGACCCTAATGGAATACAATAACTAAGACAGAAAATATAGCAATATACTGAAAAGATTGAGAATTTAATAATGAGAAGTTACAAAGAGGTAACAACACAACACATAGAGATAATAACAAGGACTCTCCCGAGGTACTGTCTCATAGTCCCAAAAGTAAATATGCAATAGGAGAGCTCCCGAGGTACCTCCTTAGAGTCTCAAAAGTAAATATGCAATAGGGGAGCTCACGAAGCACCGCCTCGTAGTCCCACTTCAAACCATTTTTTTTCCAAATAAGATGTATTATAGACCTCAACCACATATATTTTTGACTTGCTTCATGAATAACAATTATCTCAGCATAATAAGATAAAGTAGCCACGATTGATTACTTAGTCAATCGCCAACATAGGGCGGTGCACCGACATGTAAACATATAGTTTGTTTGAGATCGAGCCTTGTGTGGATCAGATAAATACCCAGCATCGACATAAACCAACAAGATCAGAACAACAATTATTACTATAACATAAGCCCATATCGATAGTCCCTTTTAGATACAACAATATGTGTTTGATTCCATTTTAATATCTGTTTGAAGGAGCAAAGATATATCTTGCTAAGATATTAAATGAAAAGTTTATATCAAGCGTTGTAGTATTAGAAAGATACATTACCGTACCAATTGCACTAAAATATGGCACTTCAGGACCAAGAAGCTTTTCATGCTTTTCTTGAGGTCGGAACGGATCCCTATTCACATCAAGGGATCGAAAAAGAATTGGAGTACTTATCGGATGTGCTACATCCATATAAAAAATATTTTAATACCTTTTATGTGTAGGCAGATTGATGAACAAAAATCCCATTTGTCAAATGTTTAATTTTTAAACGAGACATAATTTTATCTTTCCGAGATCTTTCATCTTGAATTCCATTTTTTTAAATAATCAAATGCCTTTTAGAGTTCTGTAGGAGTTCCAATAAGGTTTATATCATCAATATATACGGCGAGTACAACAAATTTTAATATTTTTTTTTGTATAAAAATATATGGACAAATGGCATCATATATATAACCTTTCTTTTAAAAAAATACTCACTAAAGTGTTTATACCACATTCTTCCTGATTGGTTTAGACCGTACAAAGATCTTACCAATTTGATTGAAAATATTTCTCCGGACTTTGAATTATGTGTGTTAGGCATTTTAAATTCTTCGAGAATGTCATGTATATCTCATTATTAAGTGAGCCATACAGGTAGGTAGTAGTCACATTCATTAAATGCATGTCAAGCTTTTCATGGAAAAAAAATTAATGAGATAATGAAATGTTATTGCATCCATAACATGTGAATATGTCTCTTCATAATCGACACCGGGACTTTGTGAAAATTCTTGTGCAACAAGGCGTGCCTTATATCTTTGTAGCTCATTGTCTAATTCGTTTTATGTACACAGACCCATTTATAGCCAACATGCTTAATACAATTAGGTGTTTAGACTACATGCCCAAAAACTTCACATTTCGCAAGTGAATTGAACTCTAATTGGATTGCTTCTTGCCATTTTGACCTGTCACATCTTTGTCGGCATTCTCCAACAGTTTGAGGTTCAAGATCCTCACTATATTATATAATGCTAAATTCAACATTATATGCAAAGACTTAATCTACTATTATATCCAATAGATTCAAATTCGTCTCAATATTTATTGGATTTATTGATAGCTCATTATATTCTTGAATCCCATGCTTAGTGATTTCCTCATGTATCCCAGTATTGGTAAAATCATGAATTTCTTTATGTGACTCTTTCGTAGTGTTATCTTGATCATTTATTTTTCTTTTTCTAGAATTTCAATCCTTAGAACCCATTGGTTTGCCTCACTTTAGGCGCGTTTTTGACTCATTAGTTATGAAACTAGAAGATTATCCAACAAGGACATCAATACGGTTTGGAATATTCTATACAGGGATATGTGATTTTGTTATCCTTTCTAGATCCGTAAATGCGTCTGGCATTTGAATTGCTATTTTCTGCGAATGAATAATCTTTTACACATCTTTTTAAAAAATAAAGGTACGTGGATCAAGAAAGACAATGATGGATTTTTTCTCAAAATTTCTCATTTGGTCTTACCATTTTCTCCCCCTAATTTTGAAAAAAATGTCTCATCGAATTGAGAATATACAAATCAAACACTAAACAAATCTCCCGTTAATGTTTCGAGGTAGAGAATAATGGATGGCAATCCAAACCCTAACATATACTGTGCTACAGACACAAAATTCCTAAACATGATATATTAGGTTAAAATTCTTAAATGGGATATTCTTATGACAAAATAGCCATTGAAATTAAATAACCTTTAAGCTTGATCTTGAATCTATATTTGTTGCCACGAACGATAATCTTAAATTCAACTAGCACGAACTTTATTTGAACTCGTACTCCTTGAACAATGATTTGTCCTTCCTTCTTGAGCTTGAACTTAATTTTTTAAATTTGAACTTGATTGCTTGAAGCTTGAAACTTGTAGAGAAATTTGTGGCACTTGGTCCACGAGCTCTCTTATTTCTTGTTATAACTTTGATATCTTTTCTGAGTTATATAGACCCTTATCTATAGTTGTGGGAGGGAAGAGTAGTGATAAGAATAAACTCTTTCCGACCAATCAGATCGAAGCATGACAAGGCCACATTTGATTGCCCAGAACATGTCAATTGTATATGTGGTGCGGTTTCATTGGTCTTTTAATTTAACTTAACACGCCTTGTTATTTTGACATGTGCCATGATCCTAGGCTCTTTCGTTTGACTTGACGTGCCACGTCATCAAGCTAGGCCTCTAGGAAAATAACAAATTGGGTTTAAAACCGGGCTTATCATTTACAGTCCAATTGAATGGGCTAACTCAATAAATTTGGACTTATTTTAAATGGGAATCTTACACAAATGTCCCGAATAAATCTCAACTTAACAATCTCTAGCCATTAGTCATAGACTTACTAAAACTAGCTAACAAAAATTGAAAAACCAAATAATAGGGTTCTTTCTGTCAAAGAATCACATGCAAAAATCAGCTTCCATATTTTTAAGCGTGATTAGCAACACTAGATACAATACAAAAAAAAATTTCACGGATGAGGTAGCAAATAAGGTGATGAAATACAAAATTATTATTCAATATTCCAAAAATCTAAACCAAAAAGGAACTTTTCAATAGGTCTAGTTGAAATTAATTGAAAATATATAGATAAGTCAATATACAAAATTTGAGGAAGATTGGAGGTGATTTGGACTAGTTTTGTATCAAAATTCGTAATTAAATCGAGTTCAATAAAGTCTTATGCGACACATGTATCAAACATGTATCACGCATGTATCTCACACGCAGGTATACATGGATATACATGTGATACATAATTGATACACATATGATACATATGTGATATATAAATGATACACATTGATATATATATATATATATATATATATATATTCATTTTTTTCATGTTCAGTTTTACTTCGAATTTTCAATTCAAACCACCTCAAAACTTCACAGAATCATCCCAAAAATGGGATTCAAGCTCCTTAAGTTATGCCCAATCTATTCTAGTAGCACCCGCTCAAAACAAAGCAGAAATTTGATATTTTTTTGCTACAAATAGCTAATTAGTTAATTTGCCTAATATTAATAATATTTTATTAATTGGCCAATTTTTATAATGAGCTACTTAGAAATAGACATAACTTGTAATTTTCCTTTATTCAATCCATACTGTATACTTAAACTTATACTATAATTATTCATTAGTCCAATAAATTTAATTATATTAAAATATTAAGATATAGTCCAAATTGTTTTGCGGATTGGACAAATTATTTTTTACTTTGGTTCGAAATATACCAATCCATCAAACGGGCTCTTGACCAAACCGAGAGACAGAGATGAGAGGGGTGGGAGGGCCATTGTTATGCATCGGCGATCTGCTCAGCGACGTCGGAGAAAGTGACGCCGGTGGTGATCAGCTTCCACCGCGCCCCACCATAACACCTTCACCGGACTACAAATCCAGCCTCCAACCTTCCGATCTAAACAACCTTTTCCAGGTTCTCTTCCTATAGTTACACATATACAATTTTATACTCGTTCTTATTGTTAGTTGCTTCGTCCTATAGTTTCTCTTTTAGGACTAACTTTTTTCAAACTTTTCTGATGATAATCTAGGTGAATGTGAACGAAAGAGTCCAAACCAAAATACTAACCTATTACTTTAATCCTGTTCATAGTTAATTCTGCATTAGTTCCGAGTGATGTTAGGTCTTTTTAGACCACTCCCCCCTATGTAATTTCGGACAAGATAAAATGTCCCATATCACTTTGGGTCCCCGACTAATCAGGATTCGCGCCAGAACTTCTATTAAAGGGGAAGTGCTCCTGCCAGGATTTATTCCACAAAATTATTTTTAGTTAGTGCTATAATTTTGTGAACACAAATGCTCTGGAAACTGATATTTATCTCTGAAGTTAGTTAAAAGCTTGCAGTAGACAATAGGAATTGCTGCGACAAGAATTCTGACACTACTGTTTGGGGAATATGAGGAGGTTGAAAACTGCATGCACCACAATACATTACAATCTGCCTGTTTGCGTTTTCTAATCTATTCAGTGTCAAAATTCTGATGTATGTGAAAGCAATGTGTTCGAAATCATTTATTTTCTTACTGCTGCAATTAAGTTGATGGTTAAGGTCTACAAGTTCTCCTGCTAGCATTTGGTTCTTAATGATGAAAGTTAGGCTATGATGGGATGATAAAACAGAAAAGAAATGAAAGGGGACTTTCTTTGATAAACATAAAAATCCTCGTTTGACCTTGCTAAAACCTACATTGCGAATAGTACTAGCAATTGATTTTGATCAGCAAATGTGGTGAGGCAATTGATCAGCAAATATTACTAGGATTTTTTGATAAAGATAAAAATCCTTGTAGGGGTAGACCGTACACTCTACCCTTCCTAAACCTCACTTGTGGGATCAAACTGGATTTTTTATTGTTGTGTCACAAGGAACTATGTTTTCTTTACCTGTTTTCCTGCTTCAGCCTAGCTTAGGATAGTTTGCACCTCAATTGGGGAAGTTTAATATCACGATACGTGGTGATAGTTTGTTTTGGAAGGGAACAATCTGCTATTCTGTGGTGTCTGTTAAAGCACTACTTGATATAATATAATGTCTAGGAGTTCGTTTTACTTTCTAATTACACTGATATTACTCTTCCTTTAGATCTTTTAGTTATATATCAACTTAATGTTTTGCTTATTGTTTAGAAAAACTATGAGCAGCTGAACAAAGCACTTGCTGGTACAGATCATTCATGGACGTATCTCACACTGGAGGTAATAAAAGTTGATATCATAGGAGAAGTTATAGAGGATACCTTGCTAAGGAAGAGAGTACCAAAAGATTGAGACACAATGTCTTTTATATGTTAATCTTCAGGATCTTAAGTATATTTTTTATTCAACTTTATTTGGTGCTGCAGTAATATGTACCAATTGATCTAGTGACCTTATGACTTACAGCTGTGCATTTTTCATATTTGACGTGGAGTATTAATTTTGTATCATATATAGTCTATGCTTCTATTATTACCAAAATAGGTAGACGGAGGATAAGCAGATGTAGTAATTGGTCACACAATTCCCTTTTCACAACGGCTCATTTCCAGATTTCCCGTTTTCTTACCAAAATGGAATCTAAATCTGTTCTTATCCAATATATAAAATAAAGGGAGGGAGGGAGGAGGGAGGTAGAGAGGGAGAGAGAGAGAGAGGGGGAGGGAGGGAGGAGGGAGGTAGAGAGGGAGAGAGAGAGAGAGGGAGCGAGGGAGACTCTAAATCTGTTTCTTTGCATGTTTTCACTTTACTAAGAGATTTTGCTTCTTTATTGCGTTCTAGCTATGCGCTGCTCTGGAGACTGCAAACAAATTGGTTCTCTCGACCAATCTAGTGGGGAGGGGGGAGGGAGACTCTAAATCTGTTTCTGTGTATGTTTTCACTTTACTAAGAGATTTTGCTTCTTTATTGCGTTCTAGCTATGCACTGCTCTGGAGACTGCAAACAACTTGGTTCACTCGACCAATTCTAGTGTTGGCATGTTGAAGGATAAGGTTGAGGAGCTTTCGAAAGTCATTAGTAGAAGAGACTCAGCTATAGAAGCCGCAAATGCCATTGAAGGCTCTCCAAAACAACCTTAGAGCACTTAGTGAAGATGTCTTATCATGACAATCATTTTCCAAGTTGAAGGTCAGCAGTCTTGTTTTAATCACTTCTAGCTTTTGCAAGGACATGCTTAGTTTGTTCTTGCCGTAAATATGCATGAATTAGAGATATTTGTACTGGCAAAACTTAAGTTGCACTTGCTGCGGCTGCTTCCTGGTCACCCCCTGGTTAAAATTTCTTGTCATTTATCCAGTGGCATCTGACTAGTTACTGCATTTCACTATGTAATCCTTTTATTGTAACCTTTGTTCTCATTATATGTAGTGTAGGTTGGAGGTTCAGTGGATGGATTTCCTTGTAAGAACCAAAGGTGGCAGTCTTTACTTGCTCTTCCCTATCATATACAAAGCTCTTTCCTCTCTTGTGAAGCGAACTGCAGTAGTTAACAAAGCATGTAGGAAGTGCTGGCCTTTGGTTTGACGTACTGTAACAGAATCTTGGCAGATAATTTATTGGCAATGAAATATTGTTTTTGATGTGCAAAAACCAGCACAAACATAATGAGAGTACAAAAGTTATGCTTGATCTTACATCTATTTCTGTAGAAATGTTAGAAATTCAATCGATGAATCTACTTCATATATATTTTTGAGTATGCACCACATAGCTAATTGGTACAAAGACCTATACTTCAGGTTATGTACAGACTGAGCCTTCCTGTCAAGACATCATTGCCCCTTATTTTTATGACCACATCAACTCCGAAGATTCTTATGACCATATTTTCCTGCCAGTGGTGTATCATTGTCCCGATGTATCTCAGAGTTGGCTGCAAAAGAGAACAATGCAGGAGCTCTATAAAGGAGCAATGTCTTGACATTCATCTGCCGGAAGGATATCATCCTTCCATTTCCAACTTTGAAGTGAGTCTTAGCACAAAACTCTTCCCATAAGTTTCTGATGCATCTCTAGACACCAATGCGATAGGTGTAGCTACTTGGCCTGGTACACCAAGGGTTCTGAGTGCCAACCTTTGCTTTTTTCAGTGTCCCAGGTGAGTACTTGTAATCTCTCCTCTCTTTATTGCCTTCCACAGACAATTCTTCTCACTCTGTCAAATCTTTGTTGCATGGATACAGCCAGAAAGATGGACATCATATATGAGTGCATCTAGTCCACAAGGGACAAGTATTGCATTTTTCAATTCGAGGGTCTTCTTTCAACTTCCCCGTTCACATTTTTTGTAGATTTGTGACTGGCTCCTAAAACCAGTCCCAAGTAAGTAGTTGGGAGGGACTCTAGACTGCAACCAACACTGTCATTTCTTTGAAGTCCTTGGGCATAGTTGACAGTGTATGTGCAGTTTCTGCTCAAGATAATATGGAGGCGTTAGAAACATCTTCAAACAATGATTCTTTGGATGCCTTAATTGTTTTTCATCTGCATCAGATAAAACGAGGGTGTCATCTATATACAAAATGTGGGATATGATGATCTGATTCTGCCGCAATCCACCCACATTGAACCCAATAGTCCAATCCGTCTGCATCCAGCCTTAAGTATCACGCCAAGGCCTTTCATAGCTAGGATGAAGAGAAAAGGAGATACGGGTTCTCTTTGTCTTATGCCTTTCCAGATGGAAAGAATCATTCAGGCTTTCCATTTATGGTGATGGAATATTTGATTGAGGATATGCATAAGTGGCTTTCCACTTAGGCAGCACTTATTTTATCCTACAAAGTGTTTTCTTTATTCAGTCGCAGAACACACGAAGTAATTTGTTTGAAGTACTTCATACAAGTAACTTATTTCTTAAAAAAGAAAACTCATCAGCAGTCCTAAATGAAACGCTGATTCAGGAAATGTAAAAGCGTTCAAAACTTAACAGTTGTGCATTCTTATACCTACGTAGCACAAAGGAACATGTTATACTTGTTGGTGAATATTGGAATACAATAACAAAGCCCCAGTTTCAAACAAATTGGGTGAGCTATATGCGCCTTACTTTTAAGTAAAAATAGCAAGGGCTAGTCAGTTTTCGGGTCGGTCTTTCAAAATTAACTAGTGTTTGTAAAGTTATTGAAAATTAGCAACTATTTTGCTACAACACAAAAAGTTTTAGCATAGTATATTGGAGATCGGTGCACATGTGTATGAACTTTCAGCATGTTATGCTGGAATTCCAACACAAGGAAAGTTCCAGCATAATATACTGGAGATTGAAGCACTTGTGTATGAATTTCCAGCGTATTATGCTGGACCGACATATTATATTGGAATTCCGGCATATTATGTTGGAAGTTTAGTATATATTTTTCAGATTTTGAATAGTGTTTTCGTTCAGATTTATCTTTACATGAAAAGTGGCTAAATTTCAATTATTTTTGAAACTGTGACTATTTTTAAATGACCATTTATAAATCTGACTATTTTTGAATTTCACCCGACTTTTAAAGAAATTGGGTTGGCTACACGATTTTTTATTGAGTAAACAATTTTATTCCTTCATAAGTAGTAACACATTCTTCAATCTACTAGGATTGAAAATTTAGTTTTTGGCCAAGTTTGATTCAAATGTCAAAGGTTTCCTAAAGTATGAGCAAGAGATATTTTTTACATCTATAAAGAGTTTCTAGTGTATTCTGTCTTTGTTTGGAATCTATTTCTTAAAATTTCTTTTTGTAATCAAGGATACTTTATTAATATAAACTAAGTAGCATTACAATGTTCTATCATGGAAGTTCCATTGGAATCAAATCCATGATTTGTAGAGTTGAAGGAGCTATTAGAAAAAGCATAGGTGCGTTTACAAGACTAACTAATTTATTACATGAACTCTCTCAAAAATAATTCTAGTAAGGGAGAATTCCTTATTATTGCAGTTTAATAAGTGAGAAGTTAGCAAATACCCGCACTAACCACTTATTGCCCTACTCATTTGTTAAATGCTCAGCCATATGAAGTTAAATTAGCTACTATAAACTAAGTCAAGCCAAACCAAATCAAGTCAAGCTAAGGCAAGCCAATTCAAGCGAAGTAAAATAAAGTCAAGCTAAATCAAGCTAGGATAAGCCAAATAGATAAAAATAAGTTAGGATGAGTGTGTAGGCAGGAATAATTAATTTTAATTTTATATATATATATATATATATATATATATATATATATATATATATATATATATATATGTATATATATTGTAAATAATTTTTAAATTGGTAGGAAAGAGTAATTATTTTAAGTTCAATATGTATTGCTCTTTAATAGGGTCCATCGAAGCTAATTTGTGGGGTCTAACTTTCTGTAATAAGATCATGGACGTGCATTGGCTACTTATAGAAATATGAGAGAAAGCTAGTTTCTTCAAATTGCATTGAACCGCTCTCGGTTTCTGCGTAATACACATTCTCTTCGTCTTTTCCAGCTTATCAAAATTCGTCAATAAAGGCTATTTAAAATCACTCGCTTTTACTTCCTAGCAACTAGTCAATGATACACGCAAACTATGACTTCAAGTTTATTAAAGTACTAGTGCTGAAATACTTAGAGATTCTTTAAGTACAGATTAGCACCAATAAAGTATGACAAATACATTAAAAAAGTCAAAAATAATTACTCTCCGTCTAATTTGCTTTAGCACACCCATTAAAAAAATATTAAATTCTATACAAAAATACCTAGTATGACTAAACTATCCCTACTTAAACATTTAATGTGAAGAGTAAGAAAACTTTTTAGGAATATATACATAAGGGTTATTTTGTAAAAACAAATTGAATTCTTTCTTGATTATATAATTGAATACTTATTTTGGACTAAAAAAAAGAACAAATTAAACACTTATTGTGAACCGAAGGAAGAAGTAACTATTTATATCTCAATAAACTTGTGCCAAATAAGACAATTCAAATTTGAGAACTTCTTCATTTAGGAATCTGAATGGACTGGAGCATAGACTCTAAACTTTATAGGTCCATTCTGGGGTAACAAATGGACGGGTCAGATAAAATATGAGTGAGTTAAAATGGGTAATTTACAAAATAGGTAAATTATATAACCCATTCCATATTTAATACAGACAAAAAATATGTTATTCGATGGATAATATGGATATGACTTCTTCAATATGATTAATTTAGGAAGAATTCCTAGTCTTCCAAACTTAAGTCATTCCCAATTTGAATCTTTACAAATGTAAAAGTTAACCTATTAGTTATCCATCTGATAATTCATTTTCTAAGTGGATAATATGGCTGGACAACTACTTTTTAAAACCATTTTACCACCTCTAGTCCATTCCTCATTTTTTATAGCTTAGATAAAATTTTTTTTTTAATATGAAAGAGTTGATGTGGAAGGCTTGTTTTTTTAAAACCAACCAAACTTTTATTAGCGAGTGGAAAGTGCTGCTACATTTGGGAAAAGGGGGCATTCACTTGACCCTTTCGTATCCTTTGTGAGCTTGGTGCAAAAGCTCTGTTGCTAGTTACTACAAATAACAACAATAACTCAGTATAATCCCACTTAATGCGTTTGGGGAGATAGTATGTACGCAGATCTTACGCCTACCCTGGGGTGGAGAGGCTGTTTCCAAATAGACCCCCGGCATCCTTCCCTCCAAGAACTTCCCACCTTGCTCTTGGAGAGACTCGAACTAACAACCTCTCGGTTGAAAGTGGGGGTTACTTACCATCAGATCAACCCATTCTTATCTCCTTGCTAGTTACTACAAAGTGCAGAAAAAACCAGAACCAACCTCCTACGCAGACTACTATCTAGCAGACACCTTAAGGTGGTCCAAAATATATCTCTGAAGCTTTCAATTGTCTGATTCAGAAGGACGCCATTTCCCATCTATCCAGCTGGTGCAACCCTCTGATTTGTGTCGGCAATCCAGTAAAATCGGAAAATACAATGGCCTGCTTGTGGAGATGGCTTATTGATGCTACTTTGTCTGCGACTTTATTCGCTTCTCTGTAGCAGTGCTTTACTGCTGCTCCCTTTTCACTTACAATCTGCTTGATTTTATCCACAATTTGCAGCAGCCTGCACGGTGTGCTTGCTTCTTCATTGATAGCAGAAACTAACACCTTCGAATCAGCTTCCGCTATTATTTTATCCAATCCAATCTATATACAATGATGTAGTCCCAAGAGTATGACATGTCCTTCTGCCTAATTGCTCGTCCCTTGACCTAAGTATACTGAGTACTCCATGGCAAGTGTTCCATTGCAATCTCTAATTACTCCACAAACCCGTTCCACACCACTTCCATCACTGTTAAGCTTGTAGTAGAAAGGAGGTCTACACCACTTCACCACTTTGTATATTCTCTGAGTAATAGGTTGGTCAACAATGCGTTGCAACTTTTCCCATGTTGTTTCCATATATAACTGTCCGAATTTCTACTGTACCAAAAATGAGAGATTGAAAGAGATCATAGCCATAGATATTTGGATAAAATGGAGCTCAGAGCCGTACATCCTGGCACACCTTGACCTCCACAATTCTCATATAATTATTTGCGGTAATACCTTGGCTATAAAAGAAGCTACTTATTCATAATTCTGAGATTCTAGGAGTGTAGTAGTTGCGACAAATGAGTATCCCTGCAAGAAATACCAAATGGAGCACAAACATTAGACCATATTGCTTTTGCAAAAGCTCCTGCGCAAAATAAATGCTCAGTCGTTTCAGGGGTTTGTGATCTGCAACAGTAACATCTTGCCACCAAAGAAATACCCATCGTGGATGCTCTTTCATCGGTAGATAGTCTATCATGAATTGCTCTCCCTGTGAGAAAGGCCAAATCCTAATGTCCGCAGTAGAAGGTCCCTTTCTATGTCTAAATATGTTCCATGCTGATGATGTTGTGAAGGTTCCTCTGCTATCTGGTACCCATATTGGTCTGCCCGTCTTGTCAGAACATAGGACCAAATCCATATTTTGCACAACATTCCTTAAGGATTCTAGCCAAGTCAATCTAGTGTTGTTCTTATTCCATTCACCATTTATGAAGGCATCCCTCAAATTTATATCTTTGGGTCTCGCTTCATCTCCCAGATACTTGCAAAATGATCCTAGTAAAGTCCAATTATCATAGTAGAACCATACTTATCCATTTCCAACTAACCATATTATATGCTCATCTACTTTATCTTTAATCTTGCACATCTGTTTCCAACTATGTGATGTCCCTGTGCTAGGGTTTTTAGCTACATGATGGTACCTTCTACAGTATTTGGCTAGCATAAAGTCCCTCCACAAAGTGTTACCTGTTCTTAGATTCCACCGTATCGTTGATGAGAGTGCTTTACATATATCTTGTAAGCTCCTCAAATTTACACCCACCTCTGCATATGGATAACATAAATTAGACCTTGAGGACCAGTGGTGTCTACCTATGCCATCTGTAGAACTCCAAAAAAAAATTGCCAGTAGTTTCTCTATTTGAACAAGAACACCCTTAGGAGGTTGTAAGGATGAAATCAGGTGCACAGGGAGAGCGAAAAGAATATGTCTGATCATAATAGTTTTACCCCCTGGAGACAATAACCTAGAGGGCCAGACTCTTATCCTGCTAGTTACTTTAGTGATCATGCATGAGTAGTATGCAATCTGTTGCCTTCCAACAAACAACGAGAAACCTAAGTATTTGATTGGAAAGCTTTGTTGTTACATTCCAATCTATCGCACAATTCTGTTGCCCTCACTGTATGAAGTACCAGGTGTCATTAAGAAAAAACTCTTAGTCTTGTTTACTAACTGACCAGATGCAGCTTCATAGGCGATCAAGGTATTCATCACTAGCTTGATTGTTCTCTTCCTTATGCTACAAAATGAATAAGATCATCTGCAAATGCAAGGTGATTTATTTGAGGCGCCCTTCTAGACATAGAGAAACCAGTGAAGTCTTTATGATTGCGTAGGTTGTTCAGCATAATAGACATGAATTTAGCACATATAACAAATAATGAAGGTGAGATGGGATCTAACATCCCGATGCCAAGGAGATGTTCGCAACTGATGAGGTGATACCGTTGTATTATGATTCAACGAAGTTAGCGGTCGAAGAGCTAGAACAAATCATAATGATCGATCATCTTCCCGATGAAAATGTATACTTGGGCATGGGGTTAACTCTCGAGCTCAGGAAAAAACTTGTTCAATTCCTTTTAGATAATATAGATTGTTTTACTTGGTCCCATCTCGATATGACAGAGATACCACCAGAGATAACTACCCATAGATTAAGCTTGGACCCAAAGTTTTGTCTAGTAAAGCAAAAGAGAAGGCCCTAGTCCGAGGTTAAACATGAATTCATCAAGGACGAGGTAACCAAAATTTTTCGGGAAGTAAAATATCCCGAATGGTTAGCAAATGTAGTGGTGGTCCCTAAGAGAGGAAATAAACTTAAAATGGGCATAGACTATAAGGACTTAAACAAGGCTAGCCCTAAAGATTCTTTTCATTTGCCGAACATCGATCACATGATCGATGCCACGAGTGGCCATGAGATTCTCAGTTTTCCCGATGCCTACTCCGGGCACAATCAAATAAAGATGAACCCAGAGGACCAGGAAAAGACTTCGTTTATCACTAAATACGACACCTATTGTTGTAATGTAGTGGCGTTTGGACTAAAATATGCTGGTGCAACTTATCGACGCTTAGTAACGAGTACTCGAAGAACAAATAGAGAAATTCATGGAAGTTTATATTGATGACATGCTAGTTAAGTCCCTGCGAGTAGAGGACCATTTGAAACACTTGGATGAGACTTTCGATATACTAAGGAGGTACAACATGAAGCTCAACCCAAAAAAGTGTGCATTCGGGGTTGGCTCGGGCATGTTTCTCGGCTTCATGGTATCCAATCGAGGGATCGAGATCAACCCCGATAAAAGCAAATATATCGAGGATATCAAAGTTATGGATAATGTGAAGTCCGTGCAGGGCTGAATTTGCGTATAACCGCCCTATGGTGATTCATTTCGAGGTCCACAGATAGAAGTCAGTGGTTCTTATCAGTTCTTAAGAAGAATAGCAACTTTGCATGGACCTCATTATTCCAGAAAGCCTTAGAAGAACTAAAACAATACCTCTCAAGTCCTCCACTGCTTCATACCCCGAAAGAGGACGAGCAACTCTACTTATACTTGGTGATCTCAGAAATAACGGTAAGTGGGATCTTAGTTCGATAAGAGCAAGGTACGCAATTTCCTATTTACTATGTTAGTCGGACCTTAGGTGAGGCTGAAACCCGATACCCACACTTAGAGAAATTAGCGCCTCTCGGAAATTAAAACTATATTTCCAATGTTACCCAATATGAGTTGTAACTACCTATCCCCTTCATAATATTTTGAAAAACTCAAACTTTTAGGGCGATTGGCTTAATGGGCCTTAGAACTTAATGGGTAAAATATTGCGTATGAACCCCGAACAACTATCAACTCCCAAATCTTGGCGGACTTCGTGACTAACCTTATGCCAGCCCTCGTACCCGAGGTTGAAACGGAACTGTTATTAAAATTAGGAACATCATTGGAGGGTGTGAACCCTCTTCACAGATGGTGCTTCGAACATGAAAAGGTCTGGGTTGGGCATCATTTTGAAGCCACCCATCATTAACATAATTACAAAACTTCAAAGTTAACTAATAATGAGGCCGAATATGAGGTCATGATTGCAGGTCTCGAGTTGGCTAAAAGTCTGAGAGAAGAGGTCATCGAGGCCAAATTTGATTCCCTACTTGTGGTAAACCAAGTCAATATAAATTTCGAAGTCCGAGAAGATCTAATGAAGATATACTTGGACAGGATATAGGTAAATTTATATCGATTTAAAGAATGGACCTTACAACACATATCTCGAGAATAGAACAACGATATCGATGCCCTTGAAAACTTGGGGTCATCGGTCAAGGATGACGAAGTTAAATCGGGGACTGTCGTACAACTCTCGAGATCATTAATCGAAGAAGGCCACACCGAATAAACTCTACGAGTTTGACCTGGGATTGGAGGAACAAGTATATGAATACCTAAAGAACGAGAAACTCTAGATAGATCTGAAGGAGTGAAGGACTCTGCGCACCAAGGCAACACGCTTCACTTTGGTTGAGGATGGAACGTTGTTCAGGAGAATGTTCGATGGACCATCGAAGACATGTTTAGGACTGGGAGACACCGATAATCTCCTATAGGAGATTCACGAAGGCACTGGTGGGAACCACTCCGGTACCAAATCACTGGTTCATAAAGTTATTAGAGTAGGGTACTATTGGGCTGATATGGAAAATGATACAAATGAGTTCATTCGAAAATGCGATAAATGTCAAAGGTGTGCGCAAATGATTAATCATCCAGCGATGCAACTCCACTTAGTCTTATCCATATGTCCGTTCATGAAATGGGGAATGGACATCCCATCCCTCTACCATCAACCCCAGGTAAATCTTAGTTTATTTTGTTTATGACTAATTATTTTTCTATGTGGGTTGAAGAACAGGCTTTTGATAAAGTTAGAGAAAAAGAAGTCATAGACTTCATTTGGGATCAAATTATATGTCGATTCAGGATGCTTGCCGAGATTGTGTGTGATAACGAAAAGCAATTCATTGGTAGCAAAGTAACTAAATTTATCGAGGATCACAAGATCAAAAGAATTCCATCAACGCCATACCATCCAAAAGGGAACAGACAGGCCGAATCGACCAAGACACCATCATTCAAAATCTTAAGAAAAGTTGACCGACACTAAGGGAAAATGGAGAGAAATATGCCCGAGGTTCTTTGGGCGTACCACACGATGTCGAAATCCAGTGCGGGGGCAACACCATTCTCTTTGGTCTATGGTGCCGAAGCTCTTATCCTGATCGAGGTCGGGGAACCTAGCCTCAGGTTTCGATATGCGAAAGAAGAATAAAATAACGAGTCAATGAACATAAGCCTAGAATTGTTGGATGAAAGGCGTGAGGCCTCCCTCGTTCCATTGACCGCGCAAAAATAGTAAATCGGAAGGTACTACAATCGAAGAACCAATCTTCGACACTTCAAGATAGGGGACTTGGTGCTAAGAAAGGCCACCCTCAACACTTGAAACCCAATTGAAGGAAAACTGGGTCCGAATTGAGAGGGGCCATATCATGTCCTCGATATTATCGGAAAGTGATCCTACAAGCTCGGCACGATGAGCGACGATCAACTACCAAACAATTGGAATTTATCACTCTTTAAGCGATACTACTGCTATGGGACGTCCTTCTCCATTTTTTAATTTATATTTTAAACTAACCAATTATAGGTGTTCGACAAGGAATGGCGATGGATCCTTCAGCACGAAGTATTTAGGTTTGAAAGCACGCGTTGCACTCTTTTTACCCTTGACCAATTTTGTCCCAATTGGGTTTTCCTGCGAGGTTTTTAACGAGACAACCATTAATCGTTCTAACTTCGAACAATTCAAAAATATCCGAGGCTTCTTTATGATCAAACTCGAATACTGGGGGGTATCACCCTTGAATGTCAACTTTGTTGCAAGGAAATTACTTCATAACAGCAGGGTCTCAATAAGTGAATTTTATAAGAGCCAAATGATCGAATGAACCATGCCCAAATAATGTACTTGAGACCTAACATCAAACATGTATGCATGTATAATCATCTATTGTAAGAAGTATTTTTCCTTGCCAATATCTCATGCCTTAGAAAAATTTTCTACTTTACAATTTCATACTCAATATATTGTATAAACAAGCTTAAGTGCCAATTGCAACCGAAGTTCGAACAATTAACTCCCTACTCGGGGACTCCCATCCGAAACATAGACGAGATTGAATTATTAAAGTCTCGAGATTATAAGACCTTATAAAGGCAACCCTCGATTTTTATAGGCCACTTGGGGACTGACACTTCGAACGAGTTCGAAGCGCAACGGGAAAACAAGTTCAAGGGGAAAATCCCAAACTAAAGGCTACGGCCAAATTGACATGGTGTGGAGACGTTCAAATTCCACAATAAAATAGGCCTTCGAATATTTCCATAAACCGATTAAAAGGGCTACCCTCGAAAAAATTACAATGGGCTTCGATAGTATTAAGCCTCAATAACCCCAACGGGTACAAAATTGTCGAACCCTCGAACAAGACTTTATTATTTCATGCTAATACATTATAAACTTTGTAAACACAAATGATAAAAAAAAAGGGAAAACTTTAAAAGCCGAAAAAGGGTAGAAAACTTATAAAAGCCTAAGGGCTACTTCACTTCAAGTTCGAGAGATCCTTCTTAATTGGATAGAAAGCCTAAGGACTACCTAATTCTGAGTTCAAGCATGTCCCCGGTCAATCATTAAGCCTAAAAGGTACTTCAACTCGAGTTTGAACAAATTTTCAATTGGGGACTATTTTTAGGCCTAAGCATTGTTTTTTGCTCTCGAGCTCGAAATATCACTCTCATTCGAATAAAACCTGAGGATTCCCTTATTTCTAATCCCAGCAAGCACTCACTTGATCGCGAAAACTATGCCAGCTCGATCGAATTTCCTAATAATCAAACCTATGAATAACAATTTCATAAGGTATAGATGCATCACAAATTTCATGAGTTAGAAATGAAATGAAAATTCACAAGACAAAAATAGAGACCTTTAAATACGTCAAAAGTTATTTACAAGGGAAACATGGCTCGATCGACATTCTATGCAAAAAATCCAAAAAAGATCCTATGTTATTAATCTTCTTCAAGAGAAATATCTTTTCCCTCAGGGTATTCTCCACTCTCGGACCCTCTCGTTGTCACGACCCTAAATCCGAACACGGTCATGATTGCGCCTCTCGTGAAGACAAGACCAGCTGACACTTTCCCGTTTCAGTAATTAAACAATAAGAATTAAGTCTAAATCATAATAAAAAGAATCTCAAAGTAGGAGATAATAGTATAATTTGCGAAAATCAAACCAACACAACCCGAAACCGGGATGTCACTAGTCATAAGTATCTACAATCCAGATGATACAAGAAAGGTCGACATAGTCTGACACAAATCTAAAAAAGAGGAAGATAACATAAAGGAAGAATCTCTAGGCTTCAAACACCGCCAGCTACCTAGAGAGTCTTCGAATCCACATGAGCTGGGAAGATCAACACTCACTAGCAGAACCTGATGCGCCTGAATCTGCACACGAGGTGTAGAGAGTAAACTGAGTACTCTAAATGAGTGAGTAATAATCATAAATAAAGACTAAAAGCAAGAAATCATGTGAAGACATTATAGGCTCAGGAAGCAGAAATGGGAAAACGGAGCGGTAACTCATGAGACGACTGGCCGGTCGTCACATCCTCCCCAACTTAAACAAACCTTCATCCTCAAACGAGTCAAGAAACATATATGAAGACTCAAACGTGTGAGGATATCTGCTCTGCATCTCCCACTCGGTCTCTCAGGTAGCCTCCTCCACGGGCCGACCTCTCCATTGTACTTTCAGTGAAGCTTTATCCTTTGATCTCAACTTTCAAACCTGACACTCCAAAATAGCTGCTGGCTCCACATCATAAGTCAAATCAGCATCCAACTGAACCGTGCTAAAATCTAGAACACGAGACAAATCCCCGATATACTTCCAGAGCACAGAAATGTGAAATAGCAGATGCAAACTCGACAAGATAGGTAGCAAAACAAGCTAATAAGCCACCTCCCCAATCCTCCAAAGAACCTCAAAAGGCTCAATAAACTGATGACTCAATTTACCATTCTTCCCAAATCTCATAACACCATTCATGGGTGAAATCTTTAACAGAACCTTCTTACCAACCATGTAGGACACATCGCGAACCTTCCTGTTAGCATAACTCTTTTGTCTCAACTGTGCTGTACGAAGCCTTTCCTGAATCACCTTCACCTTGTCTAAAACATCCTGCACCAAGTCTGTACCCAATAGCCTATCCTCACCCGGTTCAAACCAACCAACTAGAGATCTGCATCACCTCCCATACAAAGCCTCATATGGAGCCATCTGAATACTCGACTAGTAACTATTGTTATAAGAAAATTCTACAAGCGGTAGAAACTGATCCTATGAACCTCTGAAATCAATGAAACAAGCATGCAACATGTCCTCCAATATCTGAATAGTGCATGTGAACTGCTCGCCCGTTTGAGGGTGGAAAGCTATGCTCAACTCAACTTGAGTACCCAACTCTCGCTGCACAGATCTCCAAAATTGCAAAGTGAACTGAGTGCCCCTATCTAAAATGATGGAAATTGGGACACCATCCAAACGAACAATCTCCCTAATACAGATCTCTGCCAACTGCTATGAAGAATAAGTAGTACACACATAAATGAAGTGCTCAGACTTGGTTAGCCAATCCACAATCACCCAAATAGCTCAAACTTCTTCAAAGTCCATGGAAGTCCAACTACAAAAACCATAGTGATACTCTCCCACTTCCACTCTGGAATATCTATTCAGTGAAGCAAGCCACCCGATCTCTGATTCTCATATTTAACATGCTGACAATTGAGACACCGAGATACAAATCCCACAAAGTCTTTCTTCATTCTCCTCCACTAACAATACTATCTTAGATCCTAATATATCTTCGTGGAACCCGGATGAACGGAATACCGCAAGCTATGGGCTTCCTCCAGAATCAACTCCCGAAGCCCATCCACATTGGGCACACATATCCGGCCATGTATCCTCAACACCCCATCGTCACCAATGGTCACATCTCTGACATTATCATACTGAACTTTGTTCTTAAGGACAAGCAAATAAGGATCATAATATTGACGCTCTCTGATACGATCATATAAAAAAGACCGAGAAATCACATAAGCCAATACCCGACTGGGATCCGAAATATATAACCTCACGAATCGATTGGACAAGGCCTGAACATCAACTGCAAGAGGTCTCTCCCCAATTGGAATATATGCCAAACTCCCCATATTCACCGTCTTTTGGCTCAAAACATCGGCCACCGTATTGGCCTTTCCTGAATGGTACAATATAGTAATATCATAATCCTTTTACAATTCCAACCGCCTCTGCTACCTTAAATTAAGATCCTTCTGCTTGAACAAGTGCTAGGGGCTACGATGATCAGTAAACACCTCACATGACACACCATACAAGTAATGCCTCCAACTCTTCAACGCATGCACAATAGCAGCCAATTCTAAATCATGAACATGGTAGTTCTTCTCATGGGGCTTCAAATGACGAGAAACATAAGCAATAAACTCTTAAAGCATCACAATACACGGTATATAAACCTAAAGTTGATGGCAAAACTAACACTAGAGTTGTGGTCAAGGCTGTCTTGAGCTTTTGAAAGCTCTTCTCACTCTCATTTGACTATACAAATGAAGCGCCCTTCTAAGTCAAATTAGTCAAGGGCGACTCGATAGACGAGAATCCCCAGACAAACCAGCAATAATAACCCGTCAAACCAAGAAAGTTGTGAATCTATGTGGTTGAGGACGGTCTAGGCCAACTCTATACTGCCTATACCTTCTTTGGATCAATCTGAATACCCTCGTTGGAAACCACGTGCCCCAAGAAAGCCACTAAACTGAGCCAAAAATCATCAATGAAGACTATGACAACAAGTCGAGATTAGGCCGGAACATGTTGTTCATTAAATGCATGAATGCAGCTGGGGCATTGGTCAGCCTAAAAGACATCACCAAGAACTAATAATAACTATATCGGTTTCTGAAAGCTGTCTTAAGGATATTTGTGTCCCTGATCTTTAACTGGTGATAACCTGAACAGAGATCAAGCTTGGAGAACACTCTCGCTCCCTGAAGTTGGTCGAATAAATCATCAATACAAGGCAAAGGATACTTGTTTTTCATTATTACTTTGTTCAATTGCTTATAATCAATGCTCATTCTCATAATTCTATCCTTCTTCTTCACAAGTAGAACTGGCGCGCCCCAAGGCAACATACTGGGCTCTAATGAACCCCTTTTCAAGGAGTTCCTGAATCTGCTCCATTAACTCCTTCAACTCCACTGGTGCAATATGATACGACGGAATAGAAATGGGCTGAGTGTCCGACACCGGGTTAATACCAAAATCAATATCTCTGTCCGGTGGCATGCACGACAGGTCTGCAGGAAACACATCAGGAAAACCCCTCACAACTGGAACAAAATCAATACTGGGAGTCTCTACACCGACATCCCTCACAAAGGCTAGATACGAATGACAACCCTTCTTAACCATACGCTTGGCCTTCAAGAATGAGATCACTCTGCTAGGAACATAATCAATCAAACCTCGCTACTCAATGCATGGCACACATGATATAGCCAATGTGACTGCCTTGGCGTGACCGTCCAGAATAGCACAACACAGAGATAACAAATCCATTCCCAAAATGACGTCAAAATCCACCATAAACAATAATAAAAGATCCACTCGGGTCTCCAAACCCCAATAGTCACCACACACGACCAACACACATGGTCCAAAACAACAGTATCGCCCACCGGGATAGATACATGAACATGAGAAAAAAGAGACTCATGGGACATACCTAAATAACGAGCAAAGTATGATGACACATAAGAAAATGTGGAATCAGGATCAAATAATATAGAGGCATCTCTGTGGCAGACTGAAACAATATATGTAATAACAACATCAGAAGCAATTAGTGTCGGGTCTAGCTGGAAGTGCATAGAAATAGGCCTGACCGCCACTTGATCGACCTCCCTTTCTAGGGTGACCCCTAGCTGAGTGACCTCCACCCCTATATGCTAGGTTGGTGGTGGTGAAGTAACTGGCATTGAAGTCAATGACTAACTCATCTACGGAGATAAACTCGCAAGACGACGAGGGCACTACCTCCATATATGACCCATCTCTTCACACTCATAGCAACTCCCAGGTGCTGGAGAAGAGGACTGTAGGGAACCCCTAGCACCTGAATGACTAGCTGATGCACCTGTCACAGAAGAGCTCTGAACTGAGGGAACACGAGACGAACTTTGAGCTGGAAGGGAATTAAGTGATGACTGGCCCTAACGAGAGTTGTGAGAACCATGAACCGATGATGCCTCACGATAACCTAGGCGAGCTGGTTGAGCATGCTTGAATGGACGACATCTGTCGTGTTGAAACTGACCTCTCAAAGAAGCACCACCATAACTACCAGATCCTCGAGGCCTCTTGTCCTCCCTCTTCTCTCGCCCCTGACGACGAACAGACTCAATATCTCAAGCAATGTCTACAACCTCCTCAAAAGTTGCACCAGTCACCCTCTCCCCAGTCATAAGAATACACAGCTGATAACTAAGGCTATCAACAAACCTCCTAATCTTCTCTCTATCTGTCGTAACCAACCAAATTGCATAATGAGATAACTCGGAGAACCTCATCTCATACTGTGTCACAGTGATCTCTCCCTGACGCAACCACTCAAACTCCCTACACAGCTCCTCTCTACGAGACTATGGCACATAATTCTCCAGAAAGAGAACAGAGAATTACAGCCAGGTAAGAGGTTTTGCACAAATAGGCCTACGCCTATCAAATGTCTCCCACCAAGTGAAGCAAGCTCTAGAAAACTGATAAGTAGTGAAAGAGACCCCGCTGGTCTCCAGAATACTTGCTATACGAAGCATCCTCTAACACTTATCTAAGAAACCCTAGACATCCTCTCCCTCTGTGCCATTGAAGGTCAGAGCTTGAAGTCTACCAAACCTCTCCAACCTACGGTGCTCGTCCTCTGGAATGGCAGGAAATACATAGTCCTAAGTAGCTGCAATCGGCTAGGCTGGATGTGCCCTCGATTCTGAAGTCCCCACACGACCGTCTCAGTTGTGCAAGCGGCATGAGTGTGATTGCCTCCCTGGACTGAGAAGTAGCAGCGGCTGTAATGGTTGGAACCGCTTGAGCTAGGCCAGTGCAAACTGATAGGATCTGAGCCAAGGCATCTTGAAGACCAGGAATCACAATGGGCGCATCTGGTTCTGCTGGAGCGTCCACAACTGGGACCTGTCTAAACTGGGGTGGCTAGTGGATCTGTAGGTGCTACCTTAGCTGTTGTGCGAGTCACACCCCTGCCCCTACTGCGACCACGACCACGACCGCATCCTCAGCCTCTAGTAGCACAAAGTGGTGGTACTAGTGGTCGTCCATCCTGGCTGGTAGTGCATGTCCTCACCATATGTGAGAGAATATAATAACACAAGTTTAGTACTCGGATAAAAAAATTCGCACGACAGAATTTAAAGAATGTGAAGTTTTCCTAAAGGTTGCAGTCTCTTGAGGATAAATACAGACGTCTTTGTATTGATCCGCGAGACTACTATACCTGCCCATGACTCGTGAGACCTGTGTAACCTAGGCTTTGATACCAACTTGTCACGACCCTATACACGGACCCGATCGTGATGGCGCCTCTCGTGAAGACAAGGCCAGCCAACACTTTCCCATTTCAATTTTAAGCAACTAAACATTAATAATTAAGTCTAAAGCATAGTAAAAAGAATCTCAAAGTAGCATATAATAGTATAATTTGTGGAAATCAACCTATCATAGCCCGATACCATGGTCTCACTAGTCATGAGCATCTACAATCTAGATAATAAAATAAAGGTTTACATAGTTTGACATAAATCTAAAACAGAGGAAGATAAGATAAAGGAAGAAGTTTCGAATGCCGGCAGCTACCTAGAGAGTCTTCGAATCCGCTTTAGCTGGGAAGATCAACACCCACTGGCAGGACCTGAGGCACTTGAATCTGCACACGGGGTACAGAGAGTAAATTGAGTACTTCAACTCAGTGAGTAATAATCATAAATAAATATTAAAAGCAAGAAATCACGTAAGGTACATAATAGGATATAAGGAAGTAGGAATGGGGAAAACAGAGCGGTAAGTCATGAGAAGATAAAAGCCTGTTATAGTTGTAATATTTCATTTTAATTGAATAGTTAATATTCAAGCAACAAGAAAAAATTCCCATTTTTTGTAAAATTTTTGTAAAAGTAAAATCAAATATATAAAATAGAAAATTTGATCAAAATAAAGGTCTCATTTCTCTTTCTGCTTTTTTATTTTATGTTTACCACCTTGCTGGACTAAAATCAACATGCTGTATAGAAGCAGTGTAAAACCTTTGGAGGTCCGGTGTAGAGTTAAGCTTGAATTGGTGAAGTTAGTATTTTGGCGATTTTCAGTTGTTAGGTGAGATTTGATCGGAGGGTCAAAATGGAATTCCAAGAGTTTTTGTAGCTTCGTTATATCATTTTTGATGCGTGTGCAAAATTTCAGGTCATTCAAATGCGGTTTGTTTGGATTTTTGATCGGAAGTATATTTCAGAAGTTTTTAGGAAACTTAGGCTTGAATTCGATGTGAATTGGTAGATTTGGTGTTGTTTGAGGTGTTTTGATGATTGGAACAAGTTTGAATGAGGTCTTAGGATGTCTTGGTGCTTTTGGTGTAGGTCTCGGGGGCCTCGAGTGAGTTTCGAATGATTAATCGGACCATTTTTGGCTTTGAGAAGTTGTAGATTTGCTGTTCAGATGTTGCAGGCATTTAAGCCTTCGCGGTCGCGTAGGATATATCGTGGTCGCGTAGGAGGAATTTGGAAGGAAGAAATATTTCCCTTCGCGTTCACCTAAGTGGTCTCGTGTTCACGAAAGGCTAAGGGTTTGTGCTTTGCGCTCGCATGAGGCTTCCTGCGTTCGCGTATAAGAATTTAGGGTTCAGAGGTTATTACTCTTCGCGTTTGCAGTAGGGGTCTCGTGTTGCATAGTATGGGAAGTGAAGTCATCACGTTCGGAGTGCATATGTCACGTTCGTGTAACGTGTTTTTGAAGTCTTGGAATTTTGCTCTTCGCGATCGCGAGGCTTGGGCTACGATCGCGATGAAGAGAGGTCAGAACTGGGCAGAAAGTTAATAAGTTATTTCATCCGCGATTTTGAGTCATTTTTCCTCCATAGCTGAGCATTTTGAGAGCTCTTTGAAGGTGATTAAAGAGGGATTCAAGGAGAATTGATTGGAGGTAAGATTTTTGAACCTAAAACGTGATTCTATTGTGAAATTAACCTAGAAATTTATGGAACTTAAGCTAAAAATGGAAGAACTAGGGCTTGGGATTTTGATCATTTGAATTGGGATTTGACGGAGCATTTGAGGTCGGATTTGAGAACTTTTGGTATGTATGAAATTGTGGGAGGATAAGGAACTCGTTGAAGTAAATATTTTTGAGTTTCGTGAAGTGGGCCCGGGGCTCGAGTTTTGGTAATTTCGGGATTTGTGCCTGATTTTGATTGTTTTCACTTGGGTTTTGTTCCTTTGGCATATTATAATGTATCCGTTCTGATTTTTGATAGATTCGACGCGCGTGGAGGCTGATTTGCGGGGCAAAGGCGTCGGAGCTAGAGATTTTGCCTGTTCGAGGTGAGTAATGATTGTAAATGATACCATAAGGGTTTGAAACCTTGGCTTGTACATTGTAATTCTATATTGAGGTAAGACACGCGCTTGATGACAAGCGTGGGGTCGTTTACTATTGGGGATTGTGACTTGGTTCGTCCCTATTGATGATTTTACCGCGTATTTGACTGAAACTTATTTATTATCATCATGATTTGGGGTGATTGCCATATTTGGGCTTTGTGCCTATTATTTGAACCCTTCAGGAATTTTTATCACTATTTCCTCACTTTATTTGCTTGTTACTTGAACTCAGTCATGTTATTTTCCACTGTTTTACAATTCAGCCACTTTTACTTAGTTTGAGACTTATATGATATTTCTAAATGATTTTTGGGCTAAGAACTACTCTTTTGCAAATGCCCGAGGGGTTTGTGATGAATTTTTCTTATTGAGTGCGGCCGAGGGCCAGATATGAGGATACACTGAGTGATATGAGGCCGATGCCCTGAGATACATTTATATGCCATAAGGTGGCTTGAGTGATGTGAGTCCGAGAGCCGGGAGATGATATTCCACGAGGTGGATTGATATTACGCTTGGGCCGTAAGGGTCCCCTGCGGAGTCTGCACACCCACAATAAGCGCGAGTACCCATTATGATCTGAGAGTGAGCCTGAAGGGCTGATATTGTTTTGAGAGTGAGCCCGATGGGCTGATATTGTTTTGAGAGTGAGCCCGAGGGCCTGATAGTGTTTTGATAGTGGGCCCTAGGGGCTGGTACTGTTTGGATATGTTGCCCAAGGGGTGAACCTTTATGTGTTCATCTTTCATATTTACATGTCACTTTACCTATTATATTGTGGTATTTGTGCCCGAGGGGCGGATTTTCTGTGCTATCAACGCTAATTGTTTTGCATTCATTTGTGTAACTGTTGAAAAAGTTATTACACCTCCTTTTTACACGACACCCTGCGAAGGGCGTAGATAAGGGAGTTTTTCCAATTAAAGGAAAATCGAAATGGGATTTATTTATTTAAAGAATTCAGAGTCGCCACTTGAGATATTAATGGTGTCCCAAGTCGCCGATTTAAATCCGAATCGAGAAAAAGGTTTGTCTTTGTATTACAGCCTGCGAGCCAGAAATACGGGTAAGGAATTCTGTTAACCTGGGAGAAGGTGTTAGGCATTCCCGAGTTTCGTGGTTCTAGCACGGTTGCTCAACTGTTATATTCGGCTTAATGATTTTAGTATATTTTGAACCTATGTGTAATTTTTATACTTTTTAACCGCTTTTATTATTTTTATGAAGATTGCAACATTGTTAAAACACGTCTTGAACCGCTTCACATAATGCACCCATGGTCTTCGACATATTTTAGTATTGTTGAGTTTTTGGATTTGGGTCACATAAATGAGCACCCGAATTTAGGAAGGTAAATTATTTAAATAATGCGCCTAAACCAACTATGTGTTGCAACTTTGCGAGGGCCATGGAAGATTCACTAAATGGCACACCTCAATTTCTAAGGATTCATGCAAAGTTATCCAAGCGAGGGCCGTGCAATTGTCATTTTTGTTTGGCACGATGCATCCCGAAAATGACACCTCCTTTATCTTGTCCAATGCTTCTGGTGATTAATAATATTCAACATGCTGAAAGTCCCAACGATAGGCAACGGTATAGTAAACAAAAGCAGCACAAGCAAATACATGTGCTACCACTAGCGCACTGAATCGCTTCAAGACTCTTTCTCATTAAGTAAGATGCCAACAAAGTTGAACTGTCCATGGCCCATATTATCCGATTCCACATGCCTTTTGACAACACACCAACACATATCAGTACTCCCAACTCCAGTAGAGAGAATATATCAATAACAGGGTATTTTACCAACAAACTAGGCAATCGACAAGAAGCAGAGTAGTTGGAAATCTGTTGGCTAGACAGGAAGGAAAACTTCCTTTCCGAATACGGATTAGGCAGCAACCAACATTGAAACACCCATAAATAGTCCATACTATCATTAAAAAACTAACCAATGGCCCAACCTTAATCCAATTTTGAATATAAAATTACTCATTAGGCATACAGTATATTAGCTATTTAAATTAATCCGACAGCCAAAACTTTGGTCTTAGATACACCCAAGCTACTGTTATCTAAGAAAGAACCAAATTCCCAACAAAGTATTCCAAATCTTCTTCTCAAATATGCAGTAACAGACCCAAACAAACACATGTAAAGGGCAATGACAAACGAAAATTGTTTTTGACTGATTAACGAACCAACCAATTCAAGGTGTCTGTAGAAGAACTTATCAAAACAAACTCACCCCTACTGATTTCCCCAACTGATTAACAATCACAGAACCAAGCAAAAACTCTGTTAGGCAATAGACTATCCAACAGATTGGCAATTTTTCAAAACCACGGTGCATGATTTTGTACTTAAAATTGTGCAGATTTATTTCCTACACAGTAGGTTTTCAGCAGTAAAGTTCTATGATCACAGCTAAATTAGATTGCATAGCAGTAACATTTGAAAGTGGAGAAGATAAAATTCCAGCTTTCACTAAATACATCATATTCAACACTCGTGGGTCCAAAATGTACTTAGATGCAGACAAACAACATTCTAAAACAACTGGGGGGGGGGGGGGGGCAGAACCAAGAGAAAACAACCCAGTTAATGCAAAAGAGGCAACTTGTGCAGGATGAATGGACTATGGTAGAAAATGCAAAATGATCTCAAAGGAGACAAATCCATACTATTACACAAGCTTCAAAGGATATTTTGTTTAAAGAGTTTAGGGAAAGATTTTCATGCTGAAAACAAATAGAAACAACTACTGATATTCCAACATGATGAGCCTCAAAGAGCAAAAATTATCGATAAGGAACTTCAACAGATTCAGACTAACAATACATGTGAGAGTGATCATGAGATCATAGAAAAAGGAACTCTCAGTGAATTATGCTGAAACATGTTGAAATCAGGATGGAAGACTCAAGAAGATCGCCATGTATGTCAAAACATATTGTAAAGGAAGTTCACCAGAAGAAACGGCACATATCGTTCAACTGAACACAATGAAATCATAACTCAGAAAACACTTCGAGCCCGAATAACAATCACGACATACAGGAAATGGAAAACGACTACTCAAAACGACTCACTGACTATATATACTCAAACACATACCACCATTGGGAATAGATTTATCAACAAGAAATTTGATCATAACATAAAACAGACCACTCCAGACTGAATCTCATAGCTCAAAACACTAAAACAAAAATAGAGTCGCATAGAATAAAGGAGAGGAAAATAGAACCTGAAGTTGCGCTCCTTTATAACAATTATCAACTCGACAATACAACTCTTGACTCCAAATCCTAGTGAGGTTCAACAACAAATAAGCAAGACAACAATAGAAAACCAAGCTCAAACTTCAATTTGTATCTCCTTGGAACTCATATCCGGATTCAAAAAATAAAAATTGTATATATGTTTCTCTTAAACTTTGAAAGAACTCATCAAAGAAGAAAAATAAACTCAAAAAACCATCAGTTCCAGAAACCTTTCAACTTTTTCCTATGAATTTGTTAGCAGCGTCCCCTTTCACAAAATCGGATAAGGCTTCTTTTGAAGACGAATCCTTGATGAATGTGGGGCTCAGATTGAGTGAAATCAATCCAACGCCTCACGCTCATCTGGCATATCATCTTTTGAACCTTCCAATCGTGAGATAAAACTCGAATCTAGCGAGTGAGAGGGAAGGGTAATCTTGCGTCAGAAACCGTTAGCAACGACAAGATGAGAGAAACAGGGATGCGTGGGTTAAGGATTTGGGATTCACTCGCCCGAATTTGGAATGAATTGGGGCTTGGGTTTGAGTGAGAACGGCGATTGAGTAGTTTGTTTGGGATCTAGGGCTCTGGGAGTCTTCGTATGATTGTATTTGCATGTGTATTTGCAAACGGTTTGGGTTATGTTTGGTTTAGGGCGTGGATCTTGGCCTGAACGGTAATTTAACTGGGCTGGGGGTTTTTTTAGTGGTGTTGGACAGGTTTAGGGTGGGACTGGCCCAAATTTTATTCTCATTATTCCTTTTCTTTCTCTCCCTTTTCCAAAATTAAATAAAAAAAATGAATTAAAACCTAGAATTTATTTTACCAAAACATTAACTAATCCTAAATAATGATTATGACAACAAATTATAAGAAACTACTCAAAACAAAAGTTAACATAAAAGTGCAAATTGAAATATTTTTGTGATTTTCCCGTATTATAAAGTAACTTAATTACTAATTAACTCTTTGAATTCCAAATTAAATCCTAAATGCAAATGCACGTATTATTTTGTATTTTTCATGATTATATATATTAAATATGCACCACAAAAATGCAAACAAACATAAAAATTATGTAATTAATTCCTAAAAATAAAATAATTAAAAGAAAAATCCTAATTTTAGGGAATGTGTAGGAGTAATTCATGTAGGGCAAAAATCACGTGCTCACAGCTGCCCCTCTTTACTCAGAAACACGAAGAGTTTTCATGCAAAGATAAAGTGAGCGGATACAAGCGATTTTTGCCCATTTGAATACTCCGTGGGAAGCATTTTTTGAAAAGTTTGACCACATCCTACTTCGGAGGTTGCCTACTTATCCTTGGCTATGTTAAGGTCAGTGTAGTTCAAGAATGTGGTAGCTGGGACTACCATGGAGCTGTGATTTTACTGTTATTGCGGCTGCTGCTACTGCTTACTGAACCGCTTATTATACCATGATAAAGTAAAAACAGTTAGACTAAACTATGTCCTATGAATTACAAAAAGATCCTATCTATATCTTCAAACTTGATCTGTGCTCCTTGTTGTCTTGTTGACTTGTATTCTTCCCACGAAACTCCTTTTGCCTGCTTGAATTGTAATCCGCTATGTTTCCGTTTCTCCAGGTAGATGCCTGATTGCCGAACTCGAATTGTGTTTCTTGTTCTTCAGGTGGGTTCCTGATTGTCGAAAGTTTAAATGGTGTTTCTTTTATTCTCCAGGTGGGGGCCTGACTGCCAAAACATGAACTATATTCCTTTTTCTTCAGGTGGGCGCTTAATTTCCAAACCTTGTATTGCATTCTTGTTCTCCAGGCCGGCACCTGATTACTGAAACTTGAATGGTATTCCCTTGTTCTCCATGTGGGCTCCTGACTACCGAAATTTGAATTGTATTCCCTTGTTCTCAAGGTGGGATCCTGACTATCGAAACTTGAATTGTATTCCCTTTTTCTCCAGGTGGGCTCCTGATCACCGAACTTTGAATTGTACTCCTTTATTCTCCAGGGGGCTCCTGACTGTTGAAACTAGAGCTGTATTCCCTTATTTTCCAGGTGGGCGCCTGATTGCCAAAACTGTGAATTGTATTCCCTTGTTCTCCTGATGGGCTCTTGATTACCGAAACTTTGAATTATGTTCCCTTGTTCTCCAGGTGGGCTCCTGATTGTCGAAACTTGAATTGTGTTCCCTTGTTCTCCAGGTAGGCTCCTGATTCCAAACTTTGAATTATATTCTCTTTATTCTCTAGGCGGGCCTTGATTTCCAAGACTTGGATTTCATTCCCTTGTTCTCCAAGTAGGCTCCTGATTGCCAAACTCGGATTGTATTCCCTTGTTCTCCAGGTGGGCTCCTGATTGCCAAACTTGAATTGTATTCCCTTGTTCTTCAGGTGGGCTCCTGATTGCCAAACTTGAATCGTGGTCCCTTGTTCTTCAGGCAGGCTCCTGACTTCCAAACTTTTAATTATGTTCCCTTTATTCTCCAGGTGGGGCCTGATTGCTGAAACTTGAATGTATTCTCTTGTTCTCCTGGTGGGCTCCTGATTACTGAAACTTGAATGTACTCCCTTGTTCTCCAGGTGGGCTCCTGATTGCTGAAACTTGAATATATTCCCTTGTTCTCCAGGTGGGCTCCTGATTGCTAAACTTGAAATGTATTCCCTTGTTCTCCAGGTGAGCTCCCGATTGCTGAAACTTGAATGTATTCCCTTGTTCTCCAGGCAGGCTCCTAATTGCTGGACTTGAATGTATTCCCTTGTTCTCCAGGCGGGCTCCTGATTTCAACAAAAATAGACAAAACAAAGAAAATTTTTCTGCCCCTATTTCATTCAGAGGAAAATATTCTCAGTTTAAAATGGTTGTTAGTTGATGGCATTCTTGCTGATGGTATCTTTGTTGCCATGTTTTGTTTTGACCTGCTTCCCCGAACTGGCCTTGAACCGCTAGACTTTCTGACTGACTTTCAAACCCTATGACTTTTGATGACCCGAGTATTCTATACCCATACTGTTGTTTTACACCTCTGACCCTTTTATATGAACATTTGCATCTCCCACGACATTACCAAATCATTCTACCGATGAAACTTTTTGTGATTCCTTGTATCCCACTTTACATCATGCTATCTTTAGTATATTCTGGCCACACTATACTTTGTAATTTTTGGAAGCTGGTAGCGAGCTTTGAAATCCTTTCTTATTTTCTATGAACAAAACTGACATTGAGACAACTTAGAGAAACAAACCCCAAAAGAAATGAAATGCAATGACCTTGAGAGTTAACGATAAAGATAATCCAAAATTGGACGACTTACTAAAAGGAAAAAGGGAAAGAGACTTACCTGAGTGGAACAGTTGGTACCATTGATCATGACTTGCATTTCGGATTAATCGGCCCAATCCATCCAACCAATCAATTTTCAATTGCCATACTTTTTCGCCCCAGAATTCCATAACCTAATTTCTTTACCCAAACCCTAACCTTGTTCATCTTGCGATGTCCTGAACGGTTTTCACCCACAGACCTCTCCTATTTGTTCATTTATCAGCTATTTTTGCCTTAAGGTTCCCGTGTGGGTTTTCATCGATAAGATTCTCTCGTTTCTGATTCCTCTCAACTCATTTTCGCCTTAAGGTGCCCGTGAGGGTTTTCACCATTAAGACACTCTCATTTTGATTTCTCTCAACTCCCATTGCCTTACAGTGCCCGTGAGGATTTTCACCATTAAGACTCTCTCATTTTTCATTACTTTCCTGCTTGGACAGGAGTGTTACCTCTTCTTTCTCGACTTGGAATTTCTTGAAGACTGATCAGAAGGTCTTTCTTTGGACCGTAATGTAGGCTTTTGGATAGGGTTAGAAAGAAACGGTATTAAAGGCTCAAAAGAATTTAGATTGGTTTAAAATTACAACTTTTGGAATCAGATTTCTTAGAGCGACCACAACTTCTTCCACAGTTTCTTTGCTTGGGGACTTTGGATTTTTTACTTTGATGGGACTGAACCGTGACGCCGCCTACATATCCTTAAAAGGAATCAGGTCGAACATAGTTCATGATATAGGAATTACTTTATTGTTGTGATTTTTCTTTTCTTTTTCTTCCTCTTTCTCTTTTTTTCTTTTCTTTATTCCTTTTCTCTTTTGTTGTTTTGTTGTTTTTTTTTCTTTTTCTTATTTTTTTTTCATTCTTTTTCCTTCTCTTTTAATTCTTTTTCTTTTTTCTTTTTACTTTACTTATCTTTCACGCTTGGGTTTATGATATTTACTACTGATTCCGAAAGAGAGGTATGGAAGAAAATAAATATGGCTCAAAGGGGTAACAAAGGACAAAGTGTTTAGATAGCAGAACAAAATGCCTACGTCATTCCAATCTCCAGGACATTCCAAGTACAAACAAATACAATTAAGCCAAAGAAATCATACATAATATCTCTTGACCACATCAGAATTGATGGCTCTTTCAACACACTTGCCTTCTATGTCTGTCAATTTTGACACACTTGCCTTCTATGTTTGTCAAATACAAAGCACCAATGGATAACACTCTCGTCACGATGAACGACCCCAACATATTTGGGGCGAACACTCCTTTGGCCTCAGCCTGATGTGGAAGAATACGTCTCAACACTTGCTGACCCACTTCAAACTTTCACGGACGTACCTTCTTATTATATGCTCTTTCCATTCTTAGTTGATACAATTGGCCATGACACATTGTTGCCAATCTTTTCCCATCAATCAAACTCAATTATTCCAATCGGGTTTTGACCCACTCATCATCATCAATCTGTGCTTCATCATGACACTCAATTTCTTGTATTATTATTTCAGAATTAGATTGGCTTTTAATACTAGGCCTAAGATTCCTCCTGCATGTCATGTCATTGAAACCAGCATAAAAAAACTGTGCAAGAAAGAAAAGAAAAACAAAAATGAAACTATCAGGAGTGAATAAAAAGGGGAATTACATTTCATTGAAATTTAAAGATAACAAGGTTGAACACATCCAAACGAATGGAACATAGAATTTAAATCACAACCCTGGAATAATCCGAACAACTAAAAGAAAATCAAAGCCCACTCCCAAAACTCCCTCCGAGTAGGAAGAGGAGTAGCTTCCCAAATGTTGATCTTCACATTCGGCCTGACAAAATGCACCTCTTTTTCACCAGAACCTTCCCCAATTTCTATCGTGTTCACTTCATCAAATAGACTTTGGACCCTCTCAAATCAAGTCCTCATCAAAGAAAACCCAGGTTTTGGAACTGTTGACACCGGATGCTTCACTTGACAAAAGTTCTGAAGAGGTATGGGATAGGCCTAGAGCACGGCCATGCTTTCTTTTACAACTTTGTAGCCTTCTTCATATCATCCCTAAACCCCAGACCAAATGTACCCAGATTTTTACTTAATAATATTGGCTACATGATACCTTGCAAAGATGCGCCCAGACCTTTACCCGGTACAAAACCATACTTCAACATCCCATTAGCTACCATGCAGAAGGTGATAGCCTCGGCCTTGGAATGTATTTTCCTTCAGGAATCCTTTCGACAGATATTGTTTCGGAAGTTTGATAAGCTAAAGATACTTTATCATCTCTTGACTCAATAAATGAAACATATGAATATTCATACATGGATAAATCCTCTTTCCCATCCACAACTATCTCTTGTTTGTCCTACTCAAATTTCAATATTTGATGTAACGACGATGGCACTTCCTTAGCCGCATGTATCCAAGGCCTACCCAATAACAAATTATACAGGACAACCACGTCTAACACTTGAAATTCCACATTGAAACCAACTGGCCCTATCACCAATTCAAGTGTTATACCTCCAGCAATACCTTTTCCTTTCTCATCAAAACCCCGAACACCCACACCGTTCATGTGGATTCCTTAGGTGCCGATCTTCAAATTTTGCAAAGTGGACAAAAAATATTTCACTGGATCCATTATCAACCAACACCCTAGTGAAAAAATAATCTTCGCACTTCACCGTAATACAAAGATCTTGATTGTGTTCCTTGCCCTCTATAGGAAGCTCATCGTCCGCAAAAGTGGTCTTATTTTCTTTGAAAATCCCACTAGCAATCTTTTCTAATTGATTTACTGATGTTATCAGGAACATGTGCCTCTTTTAGAATCTTCATCATGGCCCTGTGATGTTCATCTGATTGTGTCAACAAAGATAACAAAAAATATTAGCTAGAGTTTTCCTTAATTGTTCAACAATGGAATAGTCTTGCACTTTCATCTTTCCAAGAACTCTTCGACCTCCTCCTCGGTCACTGATTTCCTTACCAGAATTTGGCTACCCTTGAAGAGCTTTCCCTTTCTTAGTTCTTTGGAGGTAATACATCTTCCGAAATGATTCGATCCTTCGATCTCAACAAATTCTTCCTCCCCTTCTTTTCCTTTGTGTGTCATTATTGCTCGTTTGCAGTTCCCTGAGACATCCTTTGTCTCAGCCGCTGGAAATTGAGTCATTGATTTAATACCAACAGGGGTAACAAGCTACAACAAGCTTGCTTGGCATCCTAATACCACCAACTTTGGCTTTTTCTGACTTGCCCCGAAAACAATTCGAAGACCTTTCTGCAAACATCACTCGTTTTGTAGATACTTCATCTTGTTCCACAACCTTAACGGGGTTTTCAATTTCAATGGGAGGCCCGAAATAAGGAGCGCAACAGTATGGATCCGAGTTCTTGAAAGTTGGTTTTGTGCCATACTGTTAGGCCTCAGGAACTTTGGATTTGAGGTTTCACTAGAAGATAGAAGGATGTTGGCATGTGGAGGGGTTGCAAAAATGGGAGTAGTTAATGACACACTTGTATTGGTGGGTGGAGCATAAAAAGGCTGGGGCAAGGTGCCAGGGTAGTTGTGGCAAGGGGTAAAGTAGGGGACATGTTGGGAGGGAATCTGGGATTGTGATGGTAGTGGGACGAAAGCAAGACTTTCGATGTAGTTGGTGGGGAACGAAGGTAGAGGGTTCCCACTAATCCAAGCCTGGTACATATCTGCTATCTGACATTTCAACCTTTGTGCCTCTTCTTTCAACTCAAATCTTGACTCGAGCATACCTATGTCTGATCTCTTCCAGTCAAGGCTGTTTTGCTGTTTGACCTAGCGTGCATGGATGACTTGCCCGAATGCCACAAACAAACTAACCCCTGCCTGGACTCAGTACATTGATAACAACCTTGTTAGTGATTAGGGCTTTAAACAGATTGGTAACCGCACATTTAGGGAATGAATGTACCTAAGCAATTAACCGTTTCTATTATGCATTTTCTCGGCCGCTTATGTCATCCCGACTTTTCCTTACTTCTATTTGTAACTTCCTTTCCTTTTTCTTTTCTATCTCCTGTTTTCTCCTTTGTTTGCCCTTATTTTGCCGTTGTTTCTCTCTCATTGTTTCTTATTTTTTCTCTCTTTCCCCCTATTTCTTTTTTTTTCTTTTTTGTTGGCTACGGTAGAATCCTATTGGAGATTGCCTACGTATCATGGTCTCGCATGGATCAGAAAGAGCGTAGTTCTGGTAGATAAGTACAAAATATTTAGGGAATTTCAAATTTCATAAAGTAAAACATTTGAATACAACTACCAAACTTAACGGACCCAAAAGAGGAAGCTATTATACTCCGACTCAAAAAAAAACTAACTGACTCCGACATGAAAGGGAAAATAACATACTCAACTACAGACTCAAAAATAAAAGAAAATTTCAGACTCGGGTGACAATCATGAATACATTAATGACTCTAAAGCTCCTGGGGCCTGCGGGACATCATTTGGTCTCGCCACAAGCCTGTGTGCTAAATCCCCTTGGAGGTAGTGGAGGTTTTCCATTACTTGACGAACGAAGGTCATTGCGGTGGCAGAAACATGGATCTCGTCATATCTTCACGGTTGCTACACTTCACTGCGATGTAATCAGCGATCCTCCGAACCCTCTCTCTTATAACACCCTTTTCCTTCAAAAATGGCCCAATCTGCTGGGCCTTGGTTTCCAAAGTTTGTTCGGCTACACAATTCAGTTCTTGAAATTGACGCAAATCTCTTTCTAGCTATGCTATTGCTGTGTAACAGTGCTCTATTTCAGCCTTGAAGTCTTTTTCTTGCTTTAGCCTTTTGTTTTCAACCATAGTGGCCCTCTTCTTCAATCATGCAACCTCATTGTCGTACTTTTCTTTCAATTGTTCAATCATGCATGCTCGCTATCTGCATTTTTGGCCAATTACTCTTGGGCTTGGATAGCTCACCCTCTGCTTTGTTCAAGTCAAAACCATATTCTCCTATTTTCTGCCTTAGATTGTCTATGAGCTTTTCATCCTTCGCACTTCTGGTGGGAATTTCTACGACTATTTTCATTTTCTGAATTTAGGCTCGCAAAGCTTCATTTTCTTTGGCTAGTTTTCTTTTCCCCCTCGTCTGCCGGGGCTTGCAAACCATTCTCGAATTGAAGGTCTTTGACTTGTTTTTCCAACTTTCCAATTGCGTCCCGGTATTCATTTTCCTTGGCTAACCAATTCCATTGTTTTTGTGACGCCTCAGCAAATTCCTGAGGATGTTGTCTTTTGGCCGGTCTTCCGAACTCCACTTCCCTTTTATACCAAGCAAGATACCCTGGTGCAACCTCACCTTTAGACAGGTCATGTACTCGAGTGTTCACCGTCAAATACTAACATTCGCTCCAAATTTGGCAGACTACTGCTTCATGAAACTGACCATTGGAACCAATCTCGACCACGTGGCGACTAATGTCTTCATCCTTAGGAACTATTTAGCAACGCCCTAACTGTTTCATCACCCGGTATAAAGCATAAGGTTGGATGCTCCTAAGACCCATCAAAAGGAAATGAGGCCCGGTAGCTGGTATATATATATTTCATCAACGGGGAGCCACCCAAATGTCCACTTTATTTGACTTGCACTTACGGTACGGAGATATGATATTCATTCTATGAACCCCTCTGGTAATCTAAACCCATCAAATCTGGTATAAAATTCCTCTATGCAGCTCTTTTCCGATGCCCCATAACTCATGAATTGAGGACGATGGCACATGTGTTCAATCATCCACATCTGTAAATACAAGTTGAACCCATCAAATAAGTCTCCTACGGCTTTACAGGCTGTGAGGGCATGGAATATTTTAGATAATATCATAGGTGTGAGATTACTCTTAGCCTGAGTAAGAGAAGTGTTGACAAACCCCTACTATCTGTATATCAATATTCCCATCTTTCCAGAGAAACACCAAGAGGCCCAAGAATAATACCATAAATGCAAAACATCTGTGTTCCTCCCATTTGAGTCGGTTTCCTTTACTACAATTTTGATTTTTCGGGTCGTTAAACCCCCGTATGTGTCACACCCAAATCCCGATTGTGATGGCGCCCGGCCGCAAGGCTAGGCAAGCCCGACCAAAAACCTCCCAAGAACGACATACAGCCCAAAGAGAGACAATTCAAGATAAAACAACAAACGTAGATATAAAACTCCCAAGACTTGGGGTCACGAGTTTTAGAGCCTCTAAAAATACTGAATACATGTCACAATGAGGGAAATACAAGTGTCAGAATAACTATAAAATAAGTAGAAGACTAGAGACATGGGTCCTGCGGACGCTGGCAGCTACTTCAATACTCTGTCAAACTGGCAACCAGCGACCGCACGCGCTAATCCTCTGGAGCACCTGAATCTGCACACAAGGTGCAGGGAGTAGGGGGTGAGTCTACCAACTCAGCGAGTAATAACAGTATCTGCAACTGAACAACTGAACAACAATATATATATATGTGTGTGTGTGTGTGTGTGTGTGTGTGTGTGTGTGTGTGTGTGTGTGTGTGTGATACAAATGCAGGGATGCGATGCGATGCATATGATGGTACAATCCAGTACCAATTGCGGCGTGCAGCCCGAGCTACCCGTATCATTCATCGTCGACGGTGCTCATTAAAGGTGTGTACAGACTTCGAAGGGGCTCCTACAACCCAAGTGCAATAACCAGCCATCTCGTGGCGAATAATCAAACCAGCATCTCATGGTGAATAATCAAACCAGCCATCTCATGGCGAAAATCAATAACCAGTCCAGTCCATGTTACCTGACTGCTCATATCACACAATGTCCTTATTACCACTGTTTCTAATCAGTGCTGCGGCGCACAGCCCGAGCCACCCAAAATCAGTCCAGAAAATATATCATAAGCCCTTGGGTAGATATAAACAATGATCCTCAGCCGAAACACATTTATAAGATAACATATGAGTTCTGAACATTAATTACGGCAGGGTTTTGAAAACAATGTTTTAAAACCATGGAGTGATAGTAAATGATATGCAATCATGCTAAAACAGTAATACCAACTCCCGAAGGATATCATAGGTCGGCACTAGTCCTCAGACACGGCATAAAGCCCAATAGTAGTCATCACAATGTGCGTATATATGCCAATGTATTATAATTCTCACTCAGGATGGACCACGTAAAAATCCCTCAATAGTATCCGACCCTGCACTTATCGTGGAGTGCATGTCACGCCTCAACATAGAGTTACAATGTGAAAGTCTGGGGTTTCAAACCCTCAGAACAACATTTACTATCATTACTTACCTCGAACCGATGAAATCTCAAGCTCGCGACGCCTTTGCCTCTTAATTCGGCCTCCTCGCGCGTCGAATCTAAACAAAAACAGAGCGAATACATCACAAAAATGCTATGGGACGATACCCAATCAAAAACAACTGAGAAATAGCCAAAATCTCGAAACCAGCAAAACCCGAGCCCCGGAACCGCTTCTCGAAAAATTTAAAAATTCACATTTTCAGAATCCTCGTCATGCCACGAGTCCATATATATCAAATTACAAGAATCGGAGTCCATTTGACCCTTCAAATCAACACTTTAAGGTTCACTTGGGTTTCAAGACCTAACCACCATTTTTGACATTAAAGACCTTGATTTCTAGGTGTTTAATCCATGATTTTGCACCATAATCACATATTCGAGGTCTAAGAGATTATACCTGAAGACTCCCCTCGAAAATCTCTCCAAAACCTCTCTCAATCGCCTCAGCCCGAAGTTCTATTATTCTTATCCTTTTTAAAATATTAAACCCTCTGTTATCATTAAAACTGGACGATTTCCGCTTTCTCGATATTTTTCCGCTTCAGCGGTCCTCGCTTCCCGTCCAGTTGACCACTTCCGCGGTCTGACTATTTCCTTAGCGGCCGCTTCTGCAGTCGATCTTCCGCTTCCGCGACTACCGCGAACGCAGTCCCTTTGTCTGCTTCTGCAGTCTTTGACTTCCTTTTGGCCGCTTCTGCGGTTTATTGTTGGCTTCTGCGGACACCGCTTAAGCGGTCTCCCAGCCGCTTCCGCGAAAATACCAGAAGCAGCAGTCATTTATGATGCTTAACTCCAATATTCCTCGTTTAACCATCCGATATCACCCCGAGGCTCCTGGGACCTCAACCAAAAACACAAACATGCCCTAATACCTCATTCAAACTCGCTCGGGCTATAAAAACGCTATCTTTAACATCAAAAATCACAAAAATCATTGAATTTCATTCTAAGTTAAACTTAAACTTTCCAAACTCATATCCGATGTTGAAACCAACCAAACGAGGTCCGAATGACCTGAAAATTTGCACACATACTCAAATTCACCTAATGAAGCTAATGCAACTCTCAGAATTCCATTCTGACCCTCGGATCAAATTTTCACCTATCAACCGGATTTCTCCAAAATTCTAACTTCGCCAAAATAGGCTAACTTTCACTTCAGACCTCCGAATTCACTTCCGCTTTCACTCCTAAGTCACAAATCATCCCCCGAAACTAGTCGAACCATCGGAAATTCCTTCCGATCCCTCTAACTCATAAGTCAACATCCGATTGACTTTTCTAACTTAAGCTTTCCTTAAAGAGACTACTTGTCTCATTTATATACAATTTCAATCCAAACCACTTCAAACTTACCAGACACATATAATAACGCACGGGGAGACATATAACGGGAATAACAGGGCGGAAATACAATAGACGATGGGTCGGGTCGTCACATCCTCCCCAACTTAAACAAACGCTCGTCTTTGAGCGTATCCAGAGTTGTACTAGAAGCAACCCAATAACCCAATGACGTTACTAGGCACATGCCCGGGTTGATCCCACGTCACCCTAAGTCACACAGGTACCGAAAATACAACACAGTTGAAATTTCACAATCCATCTGGCCCATAAATCGTAGAACCACACTGCCTCACCCGAAATCATACACAAGACCAGAACCTCACATCTATACTCAGAATCAATCCGAACCAGCAGTAACAACCCACACCTGTAACCTCAAGTGCGTTCATGCAATATACCAGACATTACAATACTCGGAATGATAGTCTTTATTCATGGCAGTTGCCTACAGTACTCAATATCAATAGATAACCTCTTATTTAGCTAGAGTCTTATTTCAACACTTCCGCATATTGCCAACGATAACTAAAATGCAACAAACAGTAGAAATCCTTCAAATCAATCATTCATGAAGTCACTTCCAAGTTGACTATTACCAAAATAGAATTTCGAGTCAAACCTCGATATTATCCTTCTAACTCGCTGAAGTCAAATCTGCTCATGCTCATTAATAACCCAATGATCACCTCGGGTCTAACACACCACTTTTGGTGATATGATACCTCAATACAGGCCTAAGCCACAATTGCATAACACATGCACCAACAAGAATCAGTCTAAACATTCCCCAAATCTGGGCCAATGACTCAACCGGAAGAGTTATACCTCAAGTTCATCAATACCTTTACAAAACCAAGCTGAGACCCCGTCTCACATCATAGGGATACATTACCTGACTCCTCCTCGAGGGGTCTTAATTCCACGTGGCTTTGCCACAACGTGCGATCCTAAATCAACTCCATTACACATGAATCACCTCGTGCTACCATGTTCAAAGTAGACAACCATGCACAAATCGATGCCCGAAACTCAATCACCCATCACACTCACGGTGAAACAAGTAATATACACCATTTCGTCCTGAAAGTACACAACTGATACACTACCCGCCAAGAAATTCTCTATACAGACATTCCTTGGGAAGCTAGGAAGCATGGAATACAAATCATCACGTGGATAGCTATTCTCAGCATCACATGGTTGCGGCGCGCAACCCGATCCAGATAACATACTCGTGGTGGCGTGCCACCCGATCCACATAACATGCCTCACATAGGGAGGTACACATCGAGCAAAATTGCTCATAATAACAAATACCAACATCGGTCATAAGCAACTGAGTGCAGAAAGATATTCATATAAGCATTGTAAGCTACAAATTCCACTTCCACTACTATACTCATACCGGAGCCATACGATATGGTGCCCGGCACCAAATAGTTATTGAAATCCACAGTCTCTCCCGGCGACATGCCCGGTCACAAGGACGCATCTGAAAAGTCCCTCAATACTGGAACCGAAATCAATGGTAGATACCTCTATACCGACATCTGCCTCGAAGGCCCAATTATGGAACGCAATCCTTCTGAGCCGACAGGTAGTCTCTGGAACACAACTCTCTAGCTAGAACATAGTCCGATACACCCTGCCACGCAACCTGTGGCCTTTCCCAACATGACTCATAGCACAATTGTTTAGAATAATTTGACACTGAGACAATCACTCTACATCCCCATAACATATCCAGAATTTAATATACTAAGCACGGAAAGATCCACTCAGCTTCTGAAATCCCAATTGCCGCTGAGTACCAGTGCAACACACACGATCCTCAATCACCGCATAGGCTGCACCGGAGAACTCCCAGTCTCTGACTACTCATAGCACATGAATAACTGAACCCGATCCAAATTTCCACAATGAGAAATACCGATTACATATCAAGTACCCCTCTATTCCACGAAAGATACTCTAAAACTCCCTTGCCATCAAACATCTCAGATACCCGCAGTCGGTCCCATAAGGAAATGCCGTAACACAACTGATTTATAATTTGTGGAATTACCCTCTTCCAAAACATAAGCCATCGTCAAATCATTTCCATTTAATAGCACCAATTCCTTGATTACTTGAAGCTACTCATTACCGAAGACATAGCAAAATCCACCATACCTTTTAGAACTGAGTCGAGATCTCGCATACGCCCATCTCGGTTCTTTACAACATACCGCATACACAATACCCTCCAAGGATAACACGAGAACTTTCATCTCCCTTCTGCGCCGCAGACATCGACACACCCAACTAGTCTGGAACTTCCAATGATACCATTTAGGAGAAAAATTATTATACCCTCATGCCAATTTACATCCTTAGAAATGCATCTCCTTCAACCTTGTCTTAATTAATAAGAACTCTCCCAATTCCATCTGCACAACTAAACCGCCTTGACTGAATCCTTTTTAAGTACAATACGCTAAGAGAATCGTCAATACCCAAGAACATTGCCGCAAAAATACATGTGATAATCCATTATCTCGAATACACAACGAGAACTAACCATACCCTTACCATGCCGAATCCAGTCCACTAACAAGCTACTTCATTTGCCTAGATTCCCACCTGATTCATCTTCAACTAGATATACTCTCTTGCTGCAGCACCACAATGTCTACACCCATGCTCACTACATGAGACCTGAATACCAGACCACACTGTATAAGACCCATAGGCCACTGAATACTTCCTCAAACATCCTCAGAAATACCACGTTCCCAAGTACCTTACTCGAAGGACTTCCGGTGACCCTTAATTAGTTGCCCTTACTTCCCAATTTCTGATACCTAGAATTCCTGTTATCAACATAAAAATACCACGAGTCTTGACCCGTTCCAAAGAAAACACTGCCTTAGTCGCATACTCAACCTTAAAACATCTGAGTGATACATATCGAATCTCGAACACCCCAAAAGCCATCCACTCTTATACACACTGCAAATCACTTGACTTAATAAATCAAACACACGTGACTATCGGCTCTCTGACACTACAAGATGAGAGCTCATTCCGATACAACCGAACAACTTCCTTCCCTTTACTCTAAGCACTCCTTATCAACAACTCAAGACTTTCTCTTATTTTCTCGCATCTACGATGCACCATATAACATTTGGCAATTTTTTTTTGCTTCATTTGTGCCACCCTAGGCCCATTCTCTGCAACCAGAACTGATTCTCTCACATGCATCAAATAGGGACTAACACAGTACATAACAGTTTCACCAGCCCATCAACAACAACCTCCCCAACTTAGCTTGAAGCCATATATATACATCAGAAATTCTAACTTTTCTCCAATTCTTGCATTCATTCACACAACCGACAAGCCCACTCTTTAGGCGATAAAATTTCTACTAAGTCTCAAATTTTTCCAGAAATTTCGGCAGAGTTTGCTTTATAATTGAGCATATCCACATGTCAGAGAATTAACTCACAATGTATAACAACATCCTTAATCTCAATACTACATGTATTATATTATCAAAATTGATACTTGAACATGTGCTGCACCTGTTCGAATCATAACATATAGAAAATACATCTTAATTACACATACGGTCTTCTAACATACACATAATGAAATCATACCACTTCGTAATAATCTCCGCAAGATACCCACCTGCTTTCTTCAATATATTATTTCGGTACATCATCCGCCGTCATACTCTTCACGCAATCAATTAGTCTTCCTGAGTCTAGACTCATACCACAACACACACACTCCCAGCTAGGAGACTCAAAAAGATTCTTCACGCCCCCATAACTCGGGCCACATCTCCATCTCACAATAAGAATCAAACATTTAATGGTTCGTCTACCACCTAGCAGACCTTCTTCAACACTTCCAAGTCATATGGACACTTTACACGGCACCAACATACACACCACGTATCTATCCAGCCGACATCACCACAATTAGGGACAACACCGAACTTATAAGCTCATAACACTAGCTCGCTCAATCAGCACCTTGGTGCTCAAACCATAGATAGAGATTCGGCGTTAAGTCCTCTAGACAGTCCCAACATCAACTCATAGGAATCATAATTCACCCCTCGATAGGGGAATCACCAGCCATCAAGGCATAGATAATACTGGACGCTCACAGACGCATACAACGTGAGGAAGGAATTTCAAGGGTTACTCTTTCAGACTGAATCAAGGACGCACGATAAGATTTCAAGAAAGTGGAGTGTTTCCTAAAGGTTCTGTAGCCTCCTGCTTATAAGTGTGGTGCACGACACACCCATAAACAAGACTCTACTAAACCGGCTCATGATTCGTGAGGCCTAGTAACCTAGGCTTTGATACCAACTTGTCACGACCCAAATCCCGGTCGTGATAGCGCTAGGCCTCAAGGCTAGGCAAGCCCGACCAAATAATTCCCGAAGAACGGCATACATCCCAAAGAGAGACAATTCATGGTAAAACAGCAAACGTAGATATAAAACTCCCAAGACTTGGGGTCACAAGTTTTAGAGCCTTTAACAATAGTGAATACATGTCACAATGAGGGAAATACAAGTGTCAGAATAACTAGAAAATAACTAGAAGATCAGAGACATGGGTCCTGCGGACGCTGCCAACTACCTCAATACTCTATCAAACTGACAATCAGCAACCGCACGCGCTAATACTCAGGAGCACCTGAATCTGCACACAAAGTGCAAGGAGTAGGGGGTGAATCTACCAACTCAGCAAGTAATAACAGTAAATAAAGCTCCGAAAGCAAGAAAAGCCAATAATTACACAAAGTAAGCTAAAACAGTGTATAACGGTATGTGCAACTGAACAACAATATATATATATATATATATATATATATATATATATATATATATATATATATATATATATATATATATATATATATATATATAATGCACGGATGCGATGCAATGCATATGATGGTACAATCCAGTACCCACTGCAGCGTGCAGCACGAGCCACCCATATCATTTTTCGTCGACGGCACTCACTGGGGGTGTGTACAGACTCCGGAGGGGCTCCTACAACCCAAGTGCAATAACCAGCCATCTCGTGGCAAATAATCAAACCAGCCATCTCGTGGCGAATATCAAACCAGCCGTCTCGTGGCGAAAATCAATAACCAGGCCAATCCATGTTACCTTACTGCTCATATCACACAGTGTTTTTTTTTACCACTGTTTCTAATCACCCTTGTGGAGCGCAGAACCGAGCCACCCAACATCAGTCCAGAAAAGATATCATAAGCCCCTTGGGCAGTTATAAACAATGATCTTCAGCGAAATACATTTAGAAGATAGCATATGAGTTCTGAACATTTGAAATACAGCTGGTTTTTGAAAGCAATGTTTTAAAACCATGGAGTGATAGTAAATGATATGCAATCTTGCTAAAACAGTAATACCAACTCTCGAAGGATATCACAGTTCAACACTAGGCCCCAAACACGGCATAAAGCCCAATAATAGTCATCACAGTGTGCGTATCATATGCCAATATAGTATAATTCTCACTCGGGATGGACCACGTCACAATCCCTCAACACTATCCGACCTCGCACTTATCATGGAGTGCGTGTCATGCCTCAACATAGAGTTACGATGTGAAAGTTCGGGGTTTCAAACCCTCAGAACAGCATTTACTAGCATTACTCACCTCGAACCGATGAAATCTCAAGCTCGCGGCGCCTTTGCCTCTCAATTCGACCTCCTCGCGCGTCGAATCTAAACAAAAACAGAGCGAATACATCACAAAAATGCCTACCGGACAGTACCCAATCGAAAACAACCAAGAAATAGCCAAAATCTCGAAACTAGCAAAACCCGAACCCCGGGCCCGCTTCTCAAAAAATTAAAAATTCACATTTTCAGAATCCTCGTCACGCCACGAGTCCATATATATATATCAAATTTACAAGAATCGGAGTCCATTTGACCCGCCAAATCAACACTTTAAGGTTCACTTGGGTTTCAAGCCCTAACCACCATTTTTGACATTAAATACCTTGATTTCTAAGTGTTTAATCCATAATATTGCACCATAATCACATATTCGAGGTCTAAGACATCATACCTGAAGACTCCCCTAGAAATTCTCTCCAAAACCTCTCTCAATCGCCTCAGCCTGAAGTTCTATTATTCTTCTCATTTTCAAAATATTAAACCCTCTGTTATCACTAAACTGGATGATTTCCGCTTGAGCGGTCCTCGCTTCCGCTTCCAGTTGATCGCTTCCGCAGTTTGACCATTTCCTCAGCGGCCGCTTTTGCGATCGATCTTCCGCTTCTGCGACTACCGCGAACGCGGTCCCTTTGGCCACTTCTGCGGTCTCTGACTTCCTTTTGGCCGTTTCTGCGGCTTATCGTCCGCTTCTGCGGACACTGCTTAAGCGGTCTCCCAGCCGCTTCCGCGAAAATACCAGAAGCAGATGTCATTTATGATGCATAACTCCAAAATTCCCTAATACCCCCCTCGGGCTATAAAAAAGCTATCCTTAACATCAAAAATCACTAAAATCATTGAATTTCATTAGAAATTAAACTTAAACTTTCCAAACTTATATCCGATGTCGAAACTAACGAAACGATGTCCAAATGACCTGAAAATTTGCTCACATACTCAAATTCAACTAAGGAAGCTAATTCAACTATTGGAATTCCATTCCGACCCTCGGATCAAATTTTCACCTATCAACCGTATTTCTCCGAAATTCTAACTTCGCCAAAATATGTTAACTTTCACTTCAGACCTCTGAATTCACTTCCTCTTTCACTCCTAAGTTACAAATCATCCCTCGAAACTAGTCGAACCATCGAAAATCCGTTCCGAGCCCTCTAACTCATAATTCAACGTCTGGTTGACTTTTCCAACTTAAGCTTTCCTTAAAGAGACTATTTGTCTCATTTATATCCAATTTCAATCCAAACTACTTCAAACTTACTAGACACATAAAATAACGCATGGGGGTACATATAACGGGAATAACGGGGCTGAAATACAAGAGACGACGGGTCGGGTCGTCACACTATGCGCCCGTACCTCTTGTATGTAAACTGTGGAGTACAAAAATGGGCTGACAGATCTGGGTTGTGAACCCCCTGTTATCTTTTGTGAATCCAAGAATTTGTGTACAACGACGACTCTTGGCGTAATCAAATACTGGTGTCTCAGAGGAATTTTGGAACCCCCGATATATCCGGCTATTTCTTTCAAGGTTGGGGTGAGTTCAAAATCTGAGAAGTGAAATACGTTATGGGTCGGGTCCCAAAATTTAACCAACGCCTTTATGATATCCCCTCTAGGATTAATTTTCAACAACCCGCTGAGACCTCTCAAGTACGCACTGACCTTGTCTTGCCCTGATTCACCTAGATCATTCCACCACATATGCAGCTCCAAAGGGTCTTGTTCTTGACTATTATTGGCAAATTTTGATTCGTGCTCATTCTGCACATTTATTAGGGTGATTAAGCAAAAATCATGATTTATTTGACTCGAAACAAACAAAGTTGATATTTTTTCAGATTTTTCAAGAGTATGAGTCTGGCTTTGCAAATATGGCCTTTCCGCACTTCCAGGGGAAGATTTTAAGGCTGTGCTTGCTACCGACCCAAAATTTGCAAAAGAATCCAAGGTGACTGTCCTTGCAAAAGCAGCCTTCCGGCGCCTTTTTTGGGGACATTCGACTAATTTTGATAAGAACTGCATGTTTTTTTTATCACAAACAAAATTTGGTTCTTTTGAGGCTATATTTTCAAAAATGAAGTTGGGCCCCATGGGGGTTGCCTACGTATCTCACACCCTGTGAGAATCAAACTGGTGTAGTTCGGGAAATTTTGACAAAATTGAAAACCCATTTTTTTTTTCAAAAACAGTAACAAAATCCTTTTCTTTGTTTATTCAAAGTTTTGGAAAAATTTCAGTATCGGTTTTTGAAATAGGATAGTACCTCCCTTATCCCTCACACTGTTATTTTCTTTTCCAAATTCTTCTCTCTTTTTCTCAAAAGCCGATCGGCATGCAAATCCGGAATAAATGCACAAGTAGCACGCAAAGATGCATCAGGACGGTCTATTATTTTGGATACACTTGTCTTAGACGGACCCAACCCCAGTGTTGAGCCCCCTAAATCAAATGCATGATGCAAATAAGCGTTCTTACTAGGGATCCAACATGAGGTTAAGTTATTCTAGGTTCAAAACCTGAGTATACGCTCTAGACTGTGTACCCGAGTGGACAAATTGAGTCGAGGAAGGGGCTACGTACCGGGAACCAAAAGGCCATCCGGCTTAGTAACTTGTCCGAAGATCTTTCTTATTCCAAGGTATGACACTAACATAATAGAGAATCTCGACCAACGAGCATATCCCCGAAGATGAGGAGAGAAGGGTTTCGCAGCAATTTATATACAGTTAAAATAATATCAAAGCGGTAAAAAGCAACACCTACTGGGCACAATCATATAATAAAATCAGGTATTAAACAAAGACAAATACAACAATTATTCCAAGCTCGAATTCTAAACCCAAAACCAAAAGTTCTGGGTTCTAGTCTCCAACAGAGTCGCCAAAGCTGTCACACCTCCTTTTTACACTACACCCTGTGAAGGGCGTAGATAAGGGAGTTTTTTTTTTCAATTAAAGGACAATCGAAACGTGATTTATTTATTTAAAGAATTTAGAGTCGCCACTTGGGACAATAAATGGTGTCCTAAGTCACCGAATTAAATCCCAAATCGAGGAAAGGGTTGACTCTGTATTACAAACTGTGAGCCAGAAATCTGGATAAGGAATTCTATTAACCCGGAGAAGGTGTTAGGCATTCCCGAGTTCCGTGGTTCTAGCACGGTCACTCAACTATTATATTTGGCTTAATTATCTGATTTTAGTATATTTTGAACCTATGTGCAATTTTAAGACTTTTTAACCGCTTTTATTATTTTTTTAGGAAGATTGCAACGTTGTTAAAATATGACTTGAACCGCATCACATAAATGCACTCGTGGTCTTCGACATATTTTAGCATTATTGAGATTTGAGATTTTGGATTTGGGTCACATAAATGCGCACCCGAATTTAGGAAGGTAAATTATTTAAAATAACGTGCCTAAAGAAACTATGCATTGCAACTTTGCGATGGCCATGGAAGATTCACTAAATGGCACGCCTCTATTTCTAAGGATTCATGAAAAGTTATCTAAGCGAGGGCCGTGCAATTGTCATTTTTGTTTGGCACGGCGCATTCTGAAAATGACACCTCCTTTAACTTGTCCAATGTTTCTGGTGATTTAATAGAATGCTGAAAGTCCCAACGATAGGAAAAAGTATAGTAAACAAAAGTAGCACAAGCAAGTGCATGTGCTGCCACTAGCGCACTGAATCGCTTCAAGACTCTTTCCCATTATGTAAAATACCAACAAAGTTGAACTATCCATGGCCCATATTTTCCGATTCCACTTGCCTTTTGACAACCACACCAACACATATCAGTACTCCCAGCTCCAGTAGAGAGAATATATCAATAACAGGGTATTTTACCAACAAACTAGGCAATCGACAAGAAGCAAAGTAGATGGAAATATATAGGCTAGACAAGAAGGACAACTTCCTTTATAAATAAGGATTAGGCATCAATCAACATTGAAACACCCAGAAATAGTCCAAATACTATAATTCAAAAACCAACCAATGGCCCAACATTAATCCAGTTTTGAATATAAAATTACTCATTAGCCATACAGTATATTAGCTATTTAAATTAATCCGACAACCAAAACTTTGGTCTTAGCTACACCCAAGCTATTGTTATCCCAGTTCTAAGAAAGAATCAAATTCCCAACAAAGTATTCCAAACCTTCTTGTCAAATATGCAGTAACAAACCCAAACAAAAATATGGAAAGGGAAATGACAAACGGAAATTGTCTTTGACTGATTAACGAACGAACCAATTCAAGGTGTCTGTAGAAGAACTTATCAAAACAAACTCACCCTGCTGATTTCCTCAACTGATTAACAATCACAGAACTAAGAGAAAACTCAGTTAGACAATAGACTATCCAACAGATTGATAATTTTGCAAACCACTGTGCAGGATTTTGTACTTAAAATTGTACAGATCTGTTTCCTACACGGTACAAAAGCTTAGCAGGTTTTTAGCAGTAAAGTTCTATGATCACAGCTAAACTAGATTGTATAGCAGTAACCTTTGAAAGTGGAGAAGATAAAATTCTAGTTTTCACTAAATACATCATATTCAACACTCGTGGCTCCAAAATTTACTCAGATGCAGAAAAACAACATTCTAAAACAACTGGGTGCTAGAACCAAAAGAAAACATCCCAATTACTGCAAAAGAGGCATCCTGCGCAGGATGAACGGACTATGGTTCATAGCTTGACTAGAATATGCAAAATGATCTCAAAGGAGACAAATCCATTCTATTACACAAGCTTCAAAGGATATTTTATTTAAAAAGTTTAGGGACAGATTTTCATGCTGAAAAAAAGGAACAATTACGAATCTTCCAACATAATGAGATTTAAAGAGCAAATATTATCGATAGGGAACTTCAACAGATTCAGACTAAAAAATACATGTGAGAATGATCATGAGATCATAGAAAAAGGAACTCTTAAGTGAATTATGTTGAAACATGTTGAAATCAGGATGGAAGGCTCAAGAAATTCATCATGTATATCAAAACATATTGCAAAGGAAGTTCACCAGAAGAAACTGCATATATCGTTTAACTGAACATGATGAAATCTTAACTCAGAAAACACTTCGAGCCCGAATAACAGTCACGACATACAGGAAATGGAAGACGACTACTCAAAACGACTCTCACTGGCTATATATATACTCAAACACATACCACCACTGAGAATAGATTCATCAATAAGAAATTTGATCATGACACTAAACAGACCAATCTAGACTGAATCTCATAGCTCAAAATCACTGAAACAAAAATAGAGTCGCATAGAATAAAGGAGTGGAAAATTGAACCTGAAGTTGCAAATCTCCTTTATAGCAATTATCAACTCGACAATACAACTCTCGACTCCAAATCCTAGCGAGGATCAACAATAAATCAGCAAGACGACAGTAGAAAACCAAGCTCGACCTTCAATTTGCATCTCCTTGGAACTCAAATCCGGATTCAAAAAATAAAAATTATATAAATGTTTCTCTTAAACTTTGAAAGAACTCGTCAAAGAAAAAAAATAATCTCAGAAAACCATCAGTTCTAGAAACCTTTCAACTTTTTCTCTGAATTTGTTAGCAACGTCCCCTTCCACAAAATCGAATAAGGCTTCTTTTGAAGACGAATCCCTGATGAATGTGGGGATCGGATTGAGTGAAATCAATCCAACGCCTCACACTCATCCAGCATATCGTCTCCAGAACCTTCCAATCGTGAGATAAAACTTGAATTCGAGTGAGTGAGAGGGGAGAGGAATCTTGCGTCAGAAACCGTTAGCAACAACAAGATGAGAGAAAGTAGGATGCTTGGGTCAAGGATTTGGGATTCACTCACCCGAATTTAGACAGAATTGGGGCTTGGGTTTGAGTGATAATGATGATTGAACAGTTCGTTTGGGATCTAGGGCTCTGGGAGTCTTCGTATGATTGTATTTGCATGTGTATTTACGAACGGGTCGGGTCATGTTTGTTTAGGGCATGGATCTGGGCCTGAACAATAATTTAACTGGGTTGGGGTTTTTTGAGTGGTGTTGGACAGGTTTAGGGGTAGGTTTGGCCAAATTTCATTCTCGTTATTCCTTTTCAAAAGTAATTCCTTTTCTTTCTCTCTTTTTCCAAAATTAAATAAAAATATGAATTAAACCCTAGAATTTATTTGACCAAAACACTAATTAATCCTAAATGATAATTATGACAACAAATTAAAAGCAACTACTCAAAACAAAAGTTAACATTAAAAGTGCAAATTGAACTATTTTTGTGATTTTCCCTTATTATAAAGTAACTTAATTACTAATTAACTTTTAAAATGCCAAACTAAAAATCCTAAATGCAAATACACATATTATTTTGTATTTTTCATGAATTATATAAATTAAATACACACACAAAAATATAAACAAACATAAAATTATGCAATTAGTTTCTAAAAATTAAATAAATAAAAGAAAATTCCTATTTTTTGGGAATATGTAGGAGTAATTCACGTAGGCTAAAAATCACGTGCTCACAAAAGTCATTTTCAAAAGAAGTTTTAATTGAGCTAAAGATGTTTCTAAAGATTTCACAGCTTCATTGTTTTTCTCAAAGGGTTTACACTGCTTCTATACAACATGTTGATTTGCTTTACTTGATATCTTACTGTTCAGTCATTATTTAACTTTATTACTTACTGAGTTGGAGTACTCACTTTACCCTCTGCAACTTTTGTGCAGATGCAAGTATTTATACACCCGGTAGCGGGTTTTGGCTAATTGGAGGCAGAGATATCGGGGTTTAGTAAGGTAGATGATAGCGTTCACAATACCGCTTTTCTCCCCTTTTGTTCTTCAATCCTGCTTTTTTATATTTCAGACCTTGTAGTTGTATTTATTTTCTAATAGATGCTTGGGACTTGTGACACCCCGGTATCGGGCTGTGTTTTAGGATGTTTTTTGCACATTATAAAAAAAGTCTTTTGCTTAATTTGTGGTTATATATTCATACTTAGTCTTTTTATGAATATTTAAATATTTTTGAAAGGGCGAAATGGGTTAGTTGGCAAGCCTTGTCTTAACAAGAAGCGCCATCACGATCGGTTCGGGGTTTAGGTGGTAACAAGTTGGTATCGGAGCCTAGGTTACATAGGTATTACGAGTCATTAGCAAGTTTAATAGAGTCTCGCGGATCGGTATGGAGGCGTCTGTATTTATCCTCAAGAGGCTACAGTGCCTTTAGGAAAAACTTCACATTCTTGCTTTCTAATCATGCGTCCTTCATTCAGCTCAAAAAGTAACTCTTGATATTCCTTCAATGTGATTGCATGCGCGCATAAGCGCTCAGTATCATATGTGCCTTGATGGCTTGTGATCTCCCAATCAAGGGGCAAGATGTGATCTGTATGGGTTGATAGTGGGCCAATCTTGAGTACTTAAGGCCAGATCTTTGCCTATAGCTTGAGCACCGAGGTGCTGATTGTGTGAGCAAGTGTTTTTGAACTTATATGTTCAGTAGTGTCCCTATTAGTGGAAGTGACAGCCGCATGGCAATGTGATGAGTATGTTAGTACTGCAAGATGTTTTCCTATAATTGGAAGCGACAAGGAGGGTATGTTGGAAGATAGAAGAACTATTAGGTGCTGGAATTCAATCTTGATTCGAGGTATAGCCCTGAGTTATGGGCGTGTGAAGGATCTTTTCATGTTTCCCAGTTGAGAGTGAGCTCGAAGGGCTGATACTGTTCTGAGTGACTGATACCATGCCCGAGGAGTGACTTTTACTTGTTATCTACCTGCCAAATTACCTGTTTTACTTGTTATAAAAGGGACTTTACTTGATTTATTCACTGACTTACTACTTTAAGTGATTTTATTGCCCTGGTATAGAATTGCCTTGTGCTTTTACATGTCTTCTTGCTTTCAGCCATTATCTATAATTACTACTCACTGTGCCGGAGTACTCACATTACTCCCTGCACTGTGTGCGCAGATTTAGGCATAGCAGATTCCGCTCCTGAATGTTGATCCTCCTAGTCCATGCGGTGTTTTGGAGACTACGAGGTAGTTGTTGGCTTCCGCAGCTCTCGTGCCTACCTTATCTTATTATTTCTATGTTCTTCAAACTATTGTATCGGATTTCGTATTTAGTAGACTTTTATCAATATTCATTAGTTTCTCATGACTTGTAACACCCCGGTTAGGGCTGTGTCTGGATGGTTTCGTCTATATTATCTATGTTTCCGCAAATTTATTGTTATTCAATTATGCTTAAACTGTTCTATGGTAATTTACTGCTTGAATTGGGGTGTATTGTATTGGTCTAGCGCGCCTTGTCTTCATGAGAGGCGCCATCATGACCGAGTTCGGGGTTAGGGTCATGACAAATTAAGGAGTTAAAGTTAAACGGTAACATAAAAGTACTAAATAAGGAACGAAATCACATAAGGTTGAATATAACCAATAAAGACATATTTTCAGCATAGTACAAGTACACAATATGTGACAGAGACTAGGTTCATCATATTCTAATCAAGGAAATGTCGGTAAGAATCAAGTACCAATGTAGCCAAGGTAAGGGAATTACTCAAATTGAATAGAAAAGGTAGGGATCGAATTTCAAAGGAAGGTGTTCAAATTAGACCAAGAAATAGGAAAATCAGTAAGGCAAAACAAGGAAAGAATCAATTACTTAACATACGAGTGGAATCAGAATTTCACAAGGAATAGTTTGAAATCAGTCCAGAATTGAAGGTCATTCAAGAGGGGAATTAAGCATATAAATAGAGTGCATAAACATTAGGCATGTGAGGCCAAACTATGGCAAAGAGAAGCATCATGCAATAATCATTGCATAGTCAGTAGATAGTGAACTATCGAAACATGGAAGCCACATAGGTTTACCTCATTAGCTAAGTAAATAGAGAAATAGAGAGTAACAGAAGCATGCAAAGGTTCAAGTAAAATGACCCTTCTGAAAAAGTGTAGTCGAGTTTCAGTGATTGCAAGAAACCAAATCACATAAAGAAGCATATGCTGAAACAAAAGGATTTCGAATCCAGTCGAGTAAATTCAAATAGATGAAGCAGGTTCAGAAGCTCGAATAGACCCCAAAGGAATAACGTTTTTTTCTTGAAACCAATCGAATTCAAAGATGATGAACAAGTAAATCACACACAAATAGTCTGAAAACACGAATGAACCCAAAATTAGGGTTTCAACATCGATCGAGTCTGGAGATGAAACAAGTAAATCGAACAAATGCTAAAAAAATAGACTCAAAAACCTTAAAAGAAATTAAGACCCTTAAAATGAAAACTCAAATAGAAGATGACATAAGGAAACACAACAAAACATGTCAAATAACTTAACAGAAAACCTAATCGGAAAAGATAAGGGTTTCTGAAGGTAGAGTTTTTTTAGAAAAATGTTTAGAAGTTTAGAGCAAACACATGTCTGAAATAGACCTAAAAGAAATCGGAAGAACCTTAAAGGTTAGGGTTTCAGAAGATCCCCAAATGGTGAGAAAGTCTTTGAAAACCATCGATCTAAGCAGGAGAGTCAAGAGTCAGAGTCGAATTACCATGGCTGGCAGGAGCAAGGTCAAAGATGATCAGAGACCGCCATAAAACTAAAATCGACCAAGGTCAGGACTAAGTTTTTCCAGGATCTAGCCTTGAAACCATGATAATCGGGCATGCAGAAGCCATATGAGGTGGATACATGCCTCTGATAACCTTGGAAGCCATTGATTTGGGAGATTTTAGGGTCGTAGTTGAGGGTGGCGGCGAGGGTTTTGAGAGGATCTGAAGGAGAAATGGGATTCAGAGGCGGCATTTGGCATGAAATGGGATAGGGTAAGAGGTCGTTTGGGTTTAATTAGGAAAGGGCCAATTTTGACCGTTGATTGAAATTATCACGATTAGGAATGAAAGGGTTAGGTAGGGGATCCGGGTGGGTTATTTAAATGGGTTATGGGTCGGTTTAAAGGGAAATTGGGTCCTAGTAATTGGGATCCAAATTGGTGGTTCAATTTAGGCCATAATTGGAATGCAATTGGGCTAGATTTTAAATATCCACTTTTTCCCTTATTTATTTTATAAAAAATAGCAAATTAATTTCTGAGAACAAGTTGAAAGTAGTAAAATGATTTGTATTACATAATTATCAATTTAAATTATTGGAATTGATTTTTATAGATGTAAACAAAATTTAAATCCAAAAGAGGCTAATATTGCAATTATATGCAATTTAGCTTTAAAAATTATAAATAAATTAGTAAAAATATGTAAAGCTTATATTAGATATATGTTAGCATAAATATGAGATTCCAATAAATGAATCACCAAAATAATAATTTTGGGAATAATTATTGAGTTTTCTGGATAAAAATAGGCAAATGAATTGATTTAAAAATTATTAAAAATTAAGAAAAAATAATAAAGCATTTGAGAATATTTATATATGCATACATATGCTATTTTAAAAGTTTTTTGCACTGTATAAAATATATACGGAAAAGTTGGGTATCACCAGTCGCCCCTAAAACGCCTTTCAAAACACTGGTCATAATCACTATCATCTTTCTGACTATGTGCATCCGCCAGATCATGATTAAATATACTGTCTTCAGGAAGCTGAGTAAAGACAGGACCTTCAAATTGGTCATTTTTACTGAACAACCAATAACATAATGAGTTTCTCATATTCATCCCAATACTATATATTAACTTTATATATTAAATTAGAATTCAAAATAAGTTGACATCCCATGATGCATATTATCGAGTTGTTAATGACTTCCGGACGGACTACCATGATCTAAAATACCAAAATGGGCATATTCTAACTGTTGGTTGGTTTATAACTTGTAACATTCATATCTGGTCGGCACCCCCTTTGAAATATGTCATGACCCAAATCTATCGCCGTAAGATGTCGTGATGGCACCTAGTCTCTAAGACTAGGTAAGCCTAATAGTTGCAGAATAACTAATATACCAGCAGAATTAACAACTAAACCTCAAAGTCAACAGATATATATATAGATAAAGCTGGAAAACTGCCTGCTTGGCATGCATATGTAAATCCAGAAACTATGAAAATCAATAACTCCTAAAGACCCGGTAGTCACAAGTCACATGCTCTAAGGAAATTATCTAACTATCTCTATACATCAATATCTAGGGAAAATAAAGGAGAAACAACGTAAAAGGATATAGGGGGACTCCATGGTCTACGAACGCTAACAAATATATCTTGAAGTCTTTGTCTTAGGAATACGACTCTCTACTAATAGCGGGCTAGTAGGTAGTACACGTATCTGCACACAAAATATGTGCAGAAAAGTAGCATGAGTACACCACAACAGTACCCAGTAAGTGCTAAGCCTAACATCGATAGAGTAGTGACATTGTCTGGTCAGGGACCTAATGGAATATAATAATTTAAGGCATGAGATATAACAATATAATAAAAGGCTAAAAATCTAACAAGAAGAAGCTACGGAAAGGTAACAACACAACACATAGGGATAAACAATAGGGGCACTCCCGAGCTACCGCCTCAAAGTCCCAAAAGTAAATACTCAATAGAGAATCTCCCGAGGTACCTTCACATAGTCCCAAAAGTAAATATGCAGCGGGGGATCTCCCGAGATACCGCCACATAGTCCCAAAAGTAAATATACAATTGAGGTACCGCCTCGTAGTCCTAAAAGTAAATATGCAACAGGGAATTTCCCGAGGTACCGCCTCGTAGTCCCAAAAGTAAATACACAGCTCGAAACTGATGGAAACAACAATTAATAGCAAGAAATCCTACAGTTTAAGACTAATAAAAATCAAGGAAAAAGTAGGAATTCAACTAAGCATGTTACACATATTTCAAATAAGCATTTAAGGTACGTAGACATACGATATAACGCTAAAGAGGATAACTACATATGTTGCCATAACTCATTTAAGATATAACAGGTTATAGAATTGTCACAACAATACCAAATCCTAAGGGGATTTCCCCAACACAAGGTTAGGCAAGCCATTTATCTCAAACCAAGCTTAATCAGTCAACAAAGATGCCTTTTCCTCAACTTTCCGAATCCGAATAGCCTCAATCTAGCAGAAAGCAATTATATACTATAAATATAGCTGTAAGAAACCAATCTAATTAATGAAACCAAGACTTTAACAAGAAAATAGGAAATCTCCCCAAAAAGTCGACCTTGGCCGACGTCTTGGAATCAGGTGAAAGTCACAAAATATGAACACCCATTCAACCACGGTTCAACCATACTAAAATTACTCAAATTCGATATCAAAATCTCAATCAAAACTACAAAATTCAGTTGAAGAACTTTTCAACTTTCCCAAATATTTCTCAACAATAAAGCTGAATTAAAAGATGAAATTAACGATAGATTAGTGGAATATAACAAAAAACGAGTCCAGAACCATTACCCATTTTTTTCCTCTAAAACACCTTGAATTTTTGCCTCAATCTGAGCTCTCAAGGTCCCAAAATAAAAATGGGAAGAAAAACCCTCGATTTTGAAATTTAAAATTTGCCCAGGTCATTTCTTCTTCGCGAAAGTGGAATGTTCCTCGCATTCACGAAGCGCAAAATCAACTCACCAGAATTCCCTCTTATGCGAACGGGATCACACAACCACAAATATGGAGCTTTGCCTTCCTAACCCTTCGCGAACGTGTGATCCACCATGAGATCGAATAGGCTAAAAGCCTGGTGATCCATCAGACCAGCTCCTCTATGCAAACGCAAGGTCCCTATAGCGAACGCATAGACCTAAGACGTTTGTGCTTTACGAACGCAGGACCTACATCGTGAATGCGAAGTCAAATATCTAGCAGCACTCGAACTCCACTATGCAAATAAGGAAGAACATTCGCGAACGCATTGAAGCAAAACCAGACACCCGCAAATTCTGAAGCTTCAGGTATAACAATAAGTCCAAATTGATCCGTTAACCATACAAAACTCCCCTGAGGCCCTCAGGACCTCAAATAAACCTACCAAAAATTTATCTAAGTAGCTCATACACTTGTGGCACCATGTCTTGAAGATTTAAGCTAGTAGACACTTGTTGATCTTTAAGTAATCACTTCATCCTATTGCTTTTCAAATTGTTTACTTTCTCATTTTACTAACTTTTTCACTTCTTGTTTTCTGAATGATTAAAAATCAACTATTTCAAATTCCAAAAATAAAAGATCACATAGTTAGTTCATTGTTGGCTTGCGTAAGGGTAACGTTGGGTGCCATAATGGCCTATAGGACAAATTAGGCTGTGACAGATACGATTATAAAGAGAGGATAGAGAAACCACACAAACCAAACTCGACTCAGCTCAGAAATATCTAATCTAACAAACTGGTTGGCCAAGAACTGAATATCTAACGCCAATGGCATCTCTGATACTGGTAGATCTGCTAAGATCCCCAGACTCTACGCTCTGCAACTCAAGGAATCGGCCACCAAATTGGCCTTCTCAGGATGGTATAGCATAGTGAAATTATAATCCTTAAGCATCTCTAACCACCTCCGCTGACGCAAGTTAAGATCCTTTATTGAAAAAATGATGCACACTCTGGTGATCTGTGTAGATCTCACAAGGAAAATTGTACAAATAGTGCTGCCAAATCTATATGGCATGGACAATTTTAATTCAAGGTCATGGATAATATAGTTCTTCTTATGCACCTTCAACTACCTAGACACGTAGGCAATTACCCTACTGTCCTACATCAACACCGCGCCAAGACCAATCTACGACGCATGATAATATACAGTATAAAACCTTGAACCTGTAGGCAATACCAATACTAGGGCCATAGTTAAAGTTGTCTTGAGCTTTTGAAAGCTCCACTCACACTCCTCTGTCCACCTGAACGAAGCACCCTTCTAGGTCAGCCTGGTCATAGGTGCATCAATAGATGAAAAACCCTCTACCAATTGACGGTAATACCCCGCCAAACCAAGAAAACTCTATATCTTTGTAGTTGAGGACGGTCTGGGCCAACTCTGCATTGCATCAACATTCTTTAGATCCACCTTGATCCTTTCACTCGACACTATGTGACCCAAAAATGCCACTGAATCTAGCTAAAACTCATACTTTGAGAATTTTGCATATAACTTCTTTTTTCTCTAGGTCTGAAGCACAGTCCTCAGGTGTTTGCTCATGATCCTTGCGACTCCAGGAGTGCACCAGAATGTCGTCAATTAATACAATGAAGAATGAGTCAAATAGGTGCAGAATACACTGTGCATAAAATGCATGAATGTTATTGGGGCGTTAGTCAGGATAAATGACATCACAAGGAACTCGTAGTGACCATACCGAGTCCTAAAAGTAGTCTTGGGGATGTCTGGCTCCTGAATCATAAATTAATGATATCCTGAATGTAAGTCAATCTTGGAAAACACTCTGGCACCCTGTAACTAATGAAATAGGTCATCAATATGAGGCACTAAATATATGTTCTTCAATGTAACTTGGTTCAACTGGCGATAATCAATGCACATACACATAGAACCATCCTTCTTCTTCACAAACAAGACTGGAGCACCCCAAGGTGACACACTAGGCTGAATGAAGCCCTTATCAAGCAACTCTTATAACTACTCATTCAACTCAGGAGAAGCCATACGATATGGAGGAACAGATATGGGCAGAGTGCTCGGTAACAAGTCAATACCAAAGTCAATATTACTGTGGGGTGGCATGCCCGGAAGATCTGTTGAAAATTCATTTGAATAATCCCTCATTACCAGAACTGATTCAATGGTAGTAGTATCAATATTGACATCTCTCACATAAGCTAGATTGCGTAACACCCCTTCTCAACTATTCATTAAGCCTTAATAATTGAAATAACTCTGCTAGGAGTATACTGCAGGTACCCCTCCACTCTAATAGCGGTAATCTTGGGATTGTCATCAACGCGGTCTTAGAATGACAATCAAGAATAGCATAATAGGGGACAACCAGTCCATGACCAAAATAATGTCAAAGTCTACCATATTGAGCCATAATAAATTGCCTCTGGTCTCAAAACCACTAAAAACAACTAAACACAACTGATACACACGGTCAACAGCAATAGAAGCTCCCAAATGTGTAGACACATAAACAAGATAGATAAAAAGGACGAGATAAGACCAGATAACACATAGGAATAAGTGGAGCGCAGATAACACATACAACTACCTCCGTATGAGCAGGAAGGGCATAATATCTAACCTGGCCTTTCCTTCCCCTCTAGGGCAAACTTTACCTGCCCAACCTCTACCTCGAGCTTGCTGAACAGGTGGAGCAGTAGTGAGTGTAGTAATCATAGCCTCGGGAATTGGTGGAGCATGTGGTGCTTGAGTAGGTTGTGGAGGTGCCCCTTCTAGGACTGGGGAAATCCCTCACCGTATAGCGAGTGTCACCATACTCAAAAAAAGATCTGAGAGGGCATAGTTGTTGTGGCTGGCTTTGGCCAGGTCGGCTGGATTGACCGCTAAAAGCACCTCGTGCATGAGGTTCACTAGTCAATAGCGGCTCATAATAAGGATCCTGGGGGCCTAGGAGTGGCCGAAATACCACTGGCGGCTAGTAATGCTGAATGAATAAGGAGACTCATATAGCCCCTACCATGACGAGCTGCCACTGGGGCACGAGCAGCACTATAAGTGACAGACTCTCGAGACATCTTGGCTTCTCTCTCCTCCTCTCCTGAATTAGAAAAACCTTCTAATCTCCTAGAAATCCCCACTATCTATTGGTATGCGATGTCCATCCCAAACTCTTGAGCCATGCTAAATCTAATATTGTGGTTGAGCACCTCGATAAATAGATGAACCCTCTCTCTCACTGTAGCAACCAAGGCAGGTATATGTCTAGCCAAATCACTAAAGTGAACGACATACTTTGATACACTAATAAAACCCTAGAACAACTGTTCAAACTCTGCGTGCAATGCATCTCTAAGACTCAAGGGAACATACTCCCTCAAGAATATATTCGAGAATTGATTCCATCTTACTGAAGCTCCCTCGGTTGGACTACCTAACTCTCAAGCATGCCACCACTGATAGGTTACTCCTCTAAGATTGAACGTAGTGAAAGAAACCCCATTTAACTCTGCTAGACCCATAGTACGGAGAATACGATGGAACTCCTCAAGAAAACCCTAGGCATCATCTGACGACATGCCAGTGAAAGTAGGAGGGTGGTACTTCTTGTACTTCTCGAGCCCGAGCTGCTCCTCCTCAGAAACAGCTGCCTACCCTCGGGTCAAACTGGGGCTAGCAACTGCACTGGTATGACCTCTGGAACCTAGTCGACCTGCCTAAGTCAAAGTCCCAAACATGCTCAGGAACTGTGCAAGGGTCTATTCAAAATATGGTGTAGTAATAGGAATCTAAGATGCATACGCTCCAACTGGAGCTACTGGTGGATCCTCGATAGCCACGTGGGCATCATCAGCCTCTACCCTAGCACCGACCTCTTGCGACTCTAGTAGGGAGCATAGATGTCTGGTCATCTGATCTGGTTGTACGTGTCATCACCATCTGTAAGCGAATAGAAGACACAAGTGCTAAGGCCCCGTGAAAACTTGTACTCAAAAACCTAAGAGCTCGTAGTGCCAAAGAATTAAAATGTGTTAAGGAATGTGTAAAGTCGCAATTCAGAACCATTTGTACTGATCTATACATTTAAAAATCAAAAATCAAAGTTTTCCAAAAAAATGTAATTATGCAGTCTAGAATGCGGTCGCATACCAGGTATGCGGACCGTATATCTATCGCAAAATGAATCAGTGTGTTGGCAAAAGTCAACTATTCGGTCAATTATGTGTTCGCATAATCAAAATGCGGACCATATAGTCGTCGCACAAATTCGCTTGGATTTTGAAAAGGTCAGTTTTGCGGCGCATTTTGAAACCGCAGAATCTGAATGCAGATCGTATTTTTGCCGCAAACTCAAGCAGTGTGCCCAGTTTTGGGGAAGCATTTTGCGGTCCATTATGTGGACTGCATTTCTACTTTGCAATCGCAAATGCGATCGCAGGTCTAACTCGGGTTCCTATTTTTTAATTTTTAAATCCGACCCCACCCATAAAAATACCCAACGGACCATTTCCTGTTATTTTTTACAGCATAGAGAGAGATAAAGAGAGAGAGAGAGAGAGGGAGTTCTAGAGTGAGAAGGAGTGATCTTCATCAATCTCCCTTTAGATCCTTGCATGAATCCTTGAAGATTGTTATGAAGCTACTAGGTCTTCAACCCAAGAGGTAAGAACTATATCTTTCTCAATAATTTCAAATTTTTTGCTAAAAGAAGTAATTAGCAAATGGTTACATGGGTATAAGGTTAGTGATCTTGCATGCATAGGAGATAATGAGATATGGGGAGGATGAAAACTAAAAAAAGGAATAAGGGTATAAAATGATAGAAATTTCTCTCATAAAGGACCTAAGATTCACAATGCACCTTTAGTGTTTGATAATAAACCCAAATGAGCTAGAATGTCTCTAATTTTTGGTTCAATTGTAAATCTTACACAATAGATTGAAGTACTAAGAGTATTAGAATTTTGTAAGGATTAAGAGAAGCAACATTGAGGTATGTATGAATAAAACCTCGAAATTTGGAAATTGAGCTCCATTGTTGCTTGTGTAAATGTGGTAAGACTGAAATTTGGGTTCTGGCAACGATTGATACTTCACATGAATTTGTGATGTAACCTTGTACGCAAGAAAGTTGTGTTTCAACATGATTGATATGTTATCTTGATTACTTAAAAAGGGGAAAAATATATGAATTGCGTATTGAGATGCTTAGACCTTAATTTGAGTTTGAAGTTGCATATGTTGTGTTATCCATGTGAGGTTGCATCTATGCTTATAGTTGCTATTGTGTTCTCATATTTATCTAAATTGCGAATCTATCATTGAAATTGGAAACAATGCGAGGTATGTCCTGGTGCCAAACATATGACGTGATAGCTACGGCCCCAAGTGCCTATGACATGACTTATGGGAAACAAAGGTTGATATGAGATGAGAGATGGAAAAATGGAAACTCCTTGGTAAGACAGCCTATACGATTAGGCCGTGATCGGATGCCACGATATATATACACGTGGTGGCAATGTATTGATGAGTGAAGCTGGAAATCATGAATGAAGTAATGGTAACGTCTCCAAGAGACGGCCTAGCCTATCGGGCCGTGATCGGACTCCGCCCAAAGAAGTGGTGGCAAAGTGAATGATGAAGCAACAGTGTGGGATGCTACAATCTAAAATTGCATAAATCATGTGAAAATCTTGTGAACCTCCTTGTATTATTGACGTGGTACTTGTTTGAAACTCCGTTTGTCTATATGAATTCCCCTAAATTCCTGTTTGGTAGTTCTTTCTAACTTGATGGAGTTTAGTTATACATACTAGTACTATTCCGTAGTATTAACATCCCTTTGCCTGGGGCACTACATTTGTTTAATGAATGTAGGTGCCCCATTGCAGGTAGCGTTGATCGCGTGTAGCGGAGTACCTCCTTCCGAAGTCTTGGTGAGCCCCTTTCTCCTTCAAGGGTTTAGATTTCAGATCTTTTGTTATAGACTCTTACTTTTAAGTTATAGCAGGGGTCTTGTTATCGGGTGCTTGTCTTATCTTACATCCTTATAGGCTCCGTAGATATATATATATATATATATATATATATATATATATATATATATATATATATATATATATATATGGGTTATATACGGGTGTTGGATGGGTCTACAAACTATGTTGTAATTCTACCTCTCGCTTCTCCAAAGTGAAATTGTGTGGGATTTTGGAACTTAACTGCGGTTTAATGTTGTAAGATAAAAAGAACTAACAATATTGAACGTGCTATCTTTCCTTATCTAAAAAAATAAAAGTATGGTTTCCTTATTCCTATTGAGTATGGTAGGAAGTGCTGATAAGGCTTGCTCGGTTGGGTTCACTCGATCGAACGCCGGTCGTGCCTCCCGAGGTTGGGACGTGATAATAAGTTTAGAATTCCTAAGTCAACAATTTCCCATGACAAGGAATCAAAGAAGTGAAATTTTCCTAAAAAATTCATAGCCTCTCGAAGATAAGTAAAGACATCTCTATACCGATCTGCGAGACTCTACTAAACCTGCTTGTGACGCATAACACCTATGAACCTAGGGCTCTTATACCAACTTGTCAAGGCCCAATCTCCCTTCGTAAGATGTCGTGACAACACCTAGTTTATAAGACTAGGTAAGCCTATCCGTTGCAGGATAACTAAAATAACAACAGAACTAACAATTAAACCTCAACATCAATATATATATATATATATATATATATATATATATATATATATATATATATATATATATATATATATGTCGCTCGGCATGCACAAGTAAATCCAGGAACTCCAAATATAAATAACTCCCAAAGACCTGGTAGTCACAAGTCACAAGCTCTAAGGAATTTGTCTAACTTTTTTTATACATCAGTATCTAGGGAAATAAAGGAGAAACAACATAAAAGGATTGAGGGGGACACCGAGGTATTTGGACGCTAGCAGATATACCTTGAGGTCTCTGTAGCAACAAAACAACTCTCTACTAATAGTAAGGTGGTCAGAGGTACCTGGCTCTGCACACAAAATATGTGCAGAATAGTAGCATGAGTATACCACAACGGTACCCAGTAAGTGCCAAGCCTACCCTCGGTAGAGTACAGATAAGGTCAGGTCAGGGCCTTTCTGGAATATAATAATTTAAGGCAGGAGATATAACAATAAAATAAAAGGCTGAAAAATCTAATAAGAGGAAGCTGCAAAAAGGTAACAACACAACACATAGGGATAAACAATAGGGCCGCCCCCGAGGTACTACCTCGCGGTCCCAAAAGTAAATACTCAACAAGGGATCACTCGAGGTACCGCCTTGTAGTCCCAAAAGTAAATATGCATCAAGGGATCTCCCGAGGTACCTCCTCATAGTCCCAAAATTAAATATGTCGTGGGGGATCTCCCGAGGTACCGCCTCGTAGTCCCAAAAGTAAATATGCAACAGGATCTCCCAAGGTACCGTCTTGTAGTCCCAAAAGTAAATACACAGCTCAAAACCTATGGAAATAACAATTTACAACAAGAAATCCTATTGTTTAAGTCAAATAAAAATTAAGAAAAAAACAGGAATTCAACTAACCATGCTGCACAAATTTTAAACAAGCATTAAAGACACATAGACATATAATATTATACTAAAGAGGATAGCTACGCATGCTGGGATAACTCATTTAACATATAACAGGCTAAGGAATTGTCAAAAACAATACCAAATCCTAAGGGGATTTCCCCCACACTAGGTTAGGCAAGCAACTTACCTCGAATCAAGCTCGATCAGTCAATAAGAATGTCTTTCCTCCACTTTATGACCCCGAATGGCCTAAATCTAGCCAAAAGTAATTACATACTATAAATATAACCATAAGAAACCAATCTAATTAATGAAACCAATACATTAACAAGAAAATAGAAAATCACTCCAAAAAGTTGACCCTGACCCACGTCTTGAAATCAGGTAAAAGTAACGAAATATCTAAATCTCAATCAAAAACCCAAAATTTAGTTGAAGAACTTTCCAACTATCCCTCCAGATTTCTCACCCTAAAAACCTAATTAAATGATGAAATTAACGATAGATTAGTGGAATATAACCAAACACGAGTCAAGAATCATGATCCAATTGTTTCCTTTAAAAACTCTTGAATTTTTGCCTCAATCCGAGCTCAGTAGATCCTAGAATCAAAATGTGATAAAACCCTCATTTTTTAAATATAAAGTATTCCTAGGTCTTTTCTTCTTCGCGAACACGAAATGTGTCTCGCGTTCGCGAAGCACAAAATCAACTGACCAAAATTCCCTCTTACGCGTTGTGTGATCGCAGAGCTTTGCCTTCCTAACCCATCAAGAACACGTGATCCACCACGTGATCATATAGGCTAACAGCCTGGTGACCCATCAGACCAGCTCCTTTACGCGAATGCGAGGTCCCAATCACGAATGTATAGACTTAACACATTAGTGCTTCGCGAATGCGGGACCTACATCACGAACCCGAAGGCAAATATCCAGCAACACTAAAACTTCTCTACAAGAACGCGGGATAACCTTCATGAACGCGTAGAAGAAAACCAGACACCAGCAAATTCTGAAGCTTTAGCTATGACACTAAGTCCAAATTGATCTGTTAACCAACTGAAACTCACCCGAGGCTCCTGGGACCTCAACCAAACCTACCAACAAGTCCCAAAACATCATAAGAACTTGGTCAATCCTTCAAATTGCATCAAACAATGCTAAAATATGAATCACACCCCAATTCAAGCTTAATAAACTTAGAAACTTCAAGCTTCTACAACCGATGCCGAAACCTTTAAAATCACGCCCGATTGACCCCAAATTTTGCACACTAGTGATATTTGACATTATGTACCTACTCTAACTTCCGAAATTAGAACCCTACCGTGATATCAAAAAGTCCACTCCCGGTCAAACTTTTCAAAATTCCAACTTTAGCCATATAATTCAACTACGGACTTCCAACTCACAATCTGAACACGCTCCTAAGTCCAAAATCATCTAACGGAGCTAACGAAACTGATGAAACTCCATTTTGGAGTCTTCTGCACAGAATTCCTACCACAATTAAATTCCTAGAACTTAAGCTTCCATATTAGGGCTAAGTGTCCCATTTCACTCACAAACTAACAGTGAATCCTCCCGACAAGTCACATAAGCATAAAATAAAATAGAGAAAATAATAAATAGGAGAACAGAGCTATTACTCTCAATAACCGGCCTTGTCGGTACAAAATATATGAGTGTTAGTACAAATATGATACATAACAAACCATACTAAGACAAAGGAAAATTGAAATTTACCACTCGACGTATGAATTATGTAAACTTGGGGAGAAATTATGTCCTCGCTCCTCATTTTCTTGTGTAGATAAGTTTAGATCTGTTCAAACTCTTTCAAACAGTACTTGATCAGATAAAACTACTCCAAAAATACCACCCGATGATTGAGGGTTATCCCTATTTTGCGGAACCTTAATATTGCGAACGTCTTCAGACTTGGCATACATTTTCAACATTTTTTATCACAAGAAGTTCCCGGTGTTCATCTGGAGTCCTCAAAACTCTTTCATAGTTTCATCATTTGCGATATTAAACTCAGCATAACAAATAACCCCTTGCAGAGTAAAAGAATATAGATATCTTTCAGTTACTTTAGTATTAACCAAACATTTCCTCACAGTCATTCTTTTACATATCAACGATACTAATCAATCGTACTCCAATGTAAGTGGCAACTTAACAATACACTATGGAGAATAACTATAATGTACTAAGTTATTCTTCACGACAACCTATTCCCTCCTTCCCCCAAATATAATGCAATCCTAACTTTTTGCTCTTCGAGTTTTATGGCAAAATGTAGAAAAAGTTAAGTAAACTAATATTTCGGATTGAGTAAAGGAAAATAAAAATGGCGCGGAAGACTAAATATTTTAGAATTTATTTTTGAAGAAAGAAATGAAGATCCTTAAATAAGAAAAAATATTGTGTGGGAGGTACAATAATTGGAGGGTATAGATTAATTAAATGTGCTATACATATAGCGCGGTAAAGTTATGCGTTATATCCACCAATTATTGTGTGTCAGTCAATTTATTATTTGTCCGTTAAGGAATAGTGCATGCAGTCCATAGGCTATCCATAAAATGGTCATCAATTATTTTTTCCACCTATTTTTGTGTTTCGAATCTAAAAAATCCATACTTTGATTCCGGACTCCCAAAAAGAATGGGTCTTTTCCTTTTCCTTGTATTGGAAAATGGAAAGAGAAAAAGAGAAAGGAAAATAAGAATTTTACTTTTAAAAAACTAAAAAATATTATTGGAAATGCTCATTCCTATATAAATTAAAAACACACTGTAATATTTTTTCTGCAGTGAGTAAAACATGAAACAACAACTCACATTAGCAGTTAGGGCACTTTAGCATTACCAAATTGCGGAAAGTGAATAAAATGATAAATATCGTGCTTTTGAAACAGGATATACAACACTAAAATGGAATCTGGGGTAACTAAATTATTATAAATTATCAAATAGAGCTATAAAAAAGTTCAGGACACATAAACATAAGCTAGTATTCAAAACGACAAGTGAGATCGGTACATAAACTTTTATGATCTCATATAAATGGTAAGAAAAACCTCCTATTTATAGGAATAAATGAACTTATAGCTTGATCCTAACAAGATAGTCTCATAATACCTAGCACTACTAGATATCCGGAAAAAACGACCACAAAAAGCGACCAAAGTTGGTCGCTTACAGGTCAAAAAGCGACAAATAGGGATGATCGATATTTTGTTGGTCCCTTTACCTTAGGGACCAAAGTTTAGCGACCAACTTTGGTCTCTAAGGTAAATTGACCAAATATTTTGGGTAAACAATATACCGACCAACTTTGATCGTATTATTATTTTAATAATATAAATTTAGCGACCAAAGTTGGTTTCTATTCTTAAATTATATTTTTTTTATTTATTATTAATCAAAATATAGCGACCAACTTTGGTCTGTAACAAAATATTATATTTTAAAATCTGAAAAATAGAGGCCAAAGTTGGGCGCTATTTTTTTAATTTTTTTAAACATAAGCGACCAACATTGGTCGTTAATTTCAAAAGTATAATTATTTTTTAAACATAAGCGACTAGAGTTGGTCGCTATTTTCCAGAAAATATATTTTTTTAGTAGATTAGTGACCAAAGTTGGTCGTTTCTTGAGAAATCTGGGTTAGTTAGCGACCAACCTTGGTCGCTATTACCCAGAAAATTAATTTTTTAATGAGAAAGCGACCAACAAGCGATCAAAGTTGGCCGCTTTTCTAGGTATAGTTTTGGCAAAAACTGCCTATTTTGGCAGGTACACCACCTGCCAACATACCAAATCCCTATTACAGGTAACAACAGCAATACCAACAACAACACAGCAACACAACAACAACATTAACAACAACATTAAAACCAACAAAGTATAAAGTTCAATAGAACTAACACATTAAGCTAACCAAACTAATTTAACTATTATTACAAGCCAATTCGAAAACCAATTCTATTTGTCTAGTTCAAAGAGTATAAATGTCAAGGATTATTTTGTGCATCATTATCATCACCGTCTGATGAACTTTCATCACCAAGACGGTATCCAAAAGGGTGTACTTGTCAAGGACAGAAAGAACGATCACGGGGAGGACGGGAGGAACAAGCACTTGGAGTACGAGAGGAATGAGCACGGGGAAAGCGAGCCTCTGGCGATGATCACGAGACCGGGGAATCCAAAAATTGCCAGAAGCTATGAGAGATTTGATTTGCTCTTGCATGCCAATGTAGTGAGCATGTCTAAGCCTTTCTCTTTCCTAGGCCGCTTCTAGCACAGATGTTAGCTTCGCCACAGTCTCCCGCATAGCGGAGAGGCTCTCCCCATCAAGTAGCTCGGCTTGCGATGAACTCCCTATTCCTTGCATTCCACACTTATAGCGATAGAATTTCTTAGTAGGAATCCTCTATACCTTCTCCCATTTTGGACCGCCAACAGCCTCCATCCACATTCTTTCAACATCCTCGCCCGAAGGTTAGATTGGCGCGCTCGACTCATTAGGTGGTTAACTGCGTATGAATTCCTCCAATTCAGCTATGAAATGACCCAATAAGAAAATTTATATTGAATTAGTATATCAAAATGTATATAAAAGTAAATCAAAATACTTAATGAAAAGTGAAAAATTACATGTACAGTCGTGTTACGACCCCAACCCCGGTCATGATGGTGCCCGATACACTGCCAGGCAAGCCAGACCAATTTAATAACCTCAACCATTTTTATATAGTTCACGAATTAATTAACACCGATAAATTATTAAGTCATCATACTGAAAGTCTGAAATAGAGCTAAAACATGCGTAAATCCCAAATACCAATATCACTACACAGCCTGAAGAATACGGTGTCACAAGTATGAGCCTCTAATACATGAGTATCAAGCTACTACTTATCGTTCTCTAGAAATGCCAAAAAAAAAGCAACAAGATAGAATAAAGATCAGGACTGCGGACGTCATGCATCTACCTTGATACTCTCGGATAAGCTGCTCAGCAGAGAAATCCTTACTCAACCTCAAAGGCACCTGGATCTGTACACAAGGAGCATGGAGTAATGTGAGTACTCTGACCCGATGAGTAATAAACATAAATAATGGCTAAGAATAAGAAATCCTGAATAGGCACAAAGTAGTTCTATAAATGCAGCAATGTAAACCAAATACTATAAAGTCTGTAAACCAATAAAAACAATTAAGGAAATACTGCAACTGATAAATAAGTAAATACAATCAATTATGAAATGCAACACATAGTTCAGTACTTTCTAGTCCCGCTGCGGCGTATAGCCCGCTCCATTTATTTATCGTCGAAGGCGCTCACTTGGGGTGTGCAGACTCCGGGAGGGGACCCTTACGGCTCAAGCGCAATATAAGCCATATCGCTGCATCAACTAGGACCTCGGCCTCATATCAATATCAATATAATACCGCTGCGGCGCGCAGCCCGATCCCATACTTAGTCCAAAATCACATAAGCCCCTCGGGCACAATAGTATAGAAATATTGAGCCCAAACTTCAGTAAAAATATTAATTAAGTTTCAAGTTTGAGAAAAAGGTGGCTGAGTTTGCAAAACAGTATTAAATACTAGGACTGAGCTCAACAATTTGTAAAAAATGGTAAGAAACCAGTAATAACAATCCCTGAATGATGCAATCAATTGGCACGAAGCCCAAATATGGCAATCAGCTCAAATTTCAATGATGACCAGTAAATTTTAGTCAAATACGCAGTATATTCATCTACCAGGACGGACCAAGTCACAATTTCCAACACTGCTCTACCCCATGCTCGCTATCCGGTGTGCATGTCACCTCAATATAGCACTACGATGTGCAAATTCGAGGTTTCAAACCCTCATGACATCATTTACATCTATTACTCACCTCAAGCCGAGCAAAATCCTAGCTTGCTATGCCCTTGCCTCTCAATTCGACCTCCTCGCGCGTCGAATCTGATCAAAACCACAATGAATACGTCACAATATGCCAGTAACGATACTCAATCAAAAACAATTGAAACATAGAAAAAAATCTCGAAATTAGCAAAACCCGAGCTTCGGGCCCACTTCTCCAATTCCAGAAAATTTTACATAAACGGATTCCTTATCTCACCACGAATATACACATATCAAGAACTCTCAAATCCAAGCGCAAATGGCCCTTCAAAACCCAAGTTTGAAATATCAAATTTCAAGCCCTAGTTCTTCCCTTTTTTGCTAAGTTTTCATGAATTTCTAGGTTGATTCTACAATTAAATCATGTTTTTAGTTTATAAAACTCACCTCCAATTAATCCTCTTCGAAGCCCTCTTCAATTCCCATCCAAAAGCTCTCAAAGATGTTCAACAATGGTGAAAATAAGGCTTAGATTTCCAATGAAACATTATTAAAACCCTTCTGCCCAGCTGACAGTTATCTATGCGAACGCGAGGGCTCTCTCGCATTCGCGATGAACAAACTTGCCTCAGACCAAAATTACCCTTCGCGAACACGGTACCCCACCCGCGAACATGAAGCTTCCGCAACCTCAACTATGCGAATGCATCCCCAAGTCCGCGAACGCGATGCACAAAACCAACGGAACCTCAGATCCTTCTATGCGAACGCAAGCAACCTTCCGCGTATGCGAAGCACCAACTACCAGATTTATGCGAACGCGAGACCCAGCTGCGAATGCAAAGAACAAAAACCTCAGGGCCCCAAATTCTTCTATGTGTCCGCGACTCATCCTACGCGAACGCGAAGGGTTAAATCTCTGCTACAACTGCTGCATTTTCTACAGCTCTTTAAGTCTCCAACTTCCTGATAGCGTATCTGAAACTCAACTGAGGCCCCCGGGACCTCAACCAAAAATACCAAATCAACCTAATACATCACTTAAACTTGTTCCAATCATCAAAACACTTCGAACAACATCAAAACCATCAATTCACATCGAATTCAAGCCTAAGTTTTTCTACAACTTCTGAAACACGCATTCGCTCAAAAACCCAACCAAATCATCTCCGAATGACCTGAAATTTTACACACACATCCTAAATAACCTAACGAAGCTACAAAAACTCTTGGAATTCCATTCTGACCCTCCGACCAAAATTTCACCTATCAACCGGAATTTGCCAAAATACTAACTTCACCAATTCAAGCCTAATTCTACACCGTACCTTCAAAATTGATTCTGATCACACTCCTAAGTTAGAAATCATCCCCCAAAGCTAAACGAATCATCGAAATTTCCATCCGAGCCCTTTATCTCAAAAGTCAACATCCGATTGACTTTTCCAAACCAAACCTTCCTTAACGAGACTAAATGTCTCATTTCCTACCAAAACCTCTCTGAACCAACTCGATCACCTAAGATATGGATAATGAAGCATAAAGAAGCTAAAAATAGGGAAAATCGGGGCGGCAAATCATGATACTACGGGTCGGGTCGTCACAATTCGAGGCTCGGCCCTTGACCTACCTTTCGTGATCCGTCTCTTTCTTCTTCTTTACAATATGAGTCTCCTTCAATAGCTCATCTTGGTTCATCGGCTGCCCCAACTTCTTTTCCTGAAAACTCATAAAATTTAGTTAATAAACAGAATAGATATACTTTGAAAATAAAATAAATTAAGCAATTATATACCATTCTTCTTTTTATTGTCCCTATGCTGATCGCACTTCCAGTGTGCAAGGATCCTCCCTTCTTAGATGCACGAGTTTTCTTTTCTTTTTTGCTCTTCTCTAAGAACTTTGCGGTAAGCCATTGCCTTTGCAAATCCTCCCATAAATTCTAAAGCGACCAGTCAGGCTTCTTGTTCAACTTTCTAGGCGTAAGAGGTAATTAATGCATCGACTTGATAGCGACTACATTCCTGCTGGAAAGCCTCTTGAAACGAGGCTTGTCGTAAAATTTACAACTGTCTAAAGCTGCATCATTTTTATAATATAGCATGCAACTATCTTCACAACAATCAATTCTCATTGACGAAAGTCCTAACGTAGAAACTAATCTCTTTTCCTTATAGAAATCACCATGTAATTTGATATCAGAGTCAACTAGTTCACGCATGAGGTTAATGAAAGAGTCCATGGCTGCTTGAGAAATATTCCAATCAGATTTGATACGTAGTAATCTAACTTCAACAGCAACTCAAAGTGCGGACTTCCATTACGTAGTGGACGACTAGCTTCCTCTAACTGTTCATAAAATGTTTTGCATCATAATTAGGAGCATGTTCAATATTTTTATTGGGCTCACCCCCTAAGTGCATCCCAAAAGCATCCGCAACCATATCATGAACTCTAGAAATACAATTTGTATTCTCCACCGACCTACTACTTTCACCTAAAACGATATTATAAAATATCTCGTGGCTACCATTGTTCTATCCATGATTAGTCCACCCAAAGTAATTTTCTTTAAACCCCCTTCTATCAGATAATACTTAACTTCTGCCGGTTTCCAAACTTCATACAGCCGCACCTAACGCAAGGGCACCTAATTACTCCTTCAGTTAGGTATGGTGGAAGTGACACTGCATGTCTAATAAAGTCATCTACCTCTTCTACAAAATCCTCCCGCAATCCGTTCCGATTAGGATAATTCCTATTGTACATCCAAGTACGATGTTCCATCTAAACAAATAAAACAAGAACAAATTAATTTAGTTAATTCATATCGTAATATTTGTTTTTAGTTAAATAAAAGTCCAACTCATATCTTAAAAGTCCAATATGACCTTAAGTTCTTAATTTATACATTAATAAACTCCTCCCTTTAATTCTTTTTCTTTCTTCATTGGATTAGAATCTATAGTAGCCCTCGATAGTTGATTTATCTTATAAATGTATAATGTATAGTTTAAAGCATGAATTTAGTCCTATATATTTCATTGTTATCTCAAATAAAGAACAATATTAAGATAGAAAAACCACCATATATGAAAATAAATGAATAAACATATCTTGCTCCTCTTCTAAGAAAATTGATTTACAAGTACTCTTATTTAGGTATTGCTAATGTATGAATTGTTTCATTTCACAATTGAACTAAATATAAATTAATACAAGAACTAAAAGTTCGTAATTTCTACCTTAAGTTCATAAATCTAATGTAATTCAAACCAAAAACCCTAATACTAAATAGACAAGTACTCTTATTTAAGTATTGCTAATGTATGAATTGTTTTATTTCACAGTTGAACTCAATATAAATTAATACAAGAACTAAAAGTTCATAATTTCTACCTTAAGTTCATAAATCTAATGTAATTCAAACAAAAAAACCCTAATACTAAATAGACAAGTACTCTTATTTAGGTACTGCTAATGTTATCCCCAAATTAGTAGGTAAAACTAAATATTTTAATTATTGAATTTTATTTCAATTTATATTTTAAGGGTCTCCACTACTCATTCCAATAATCTTCTCAAAGGGAAATTCTGAATTACCAACATATATGCTTAATTTATCTATTAACAATTATCATAGATTTAATTTAGCTAAGAACAATTCATTTGTACAAACCAAACTAGGAGAAATTAAACAAAATCAGTGTATTTCTAAAAAACAAAGGAAGGAGAGGAAAATACCTACCTGGGAAGTGGAGGGTTGCCGGCGATGGAGACACCGGAGAGGGAGGTTGCTGTTGGAGTTGTTGCTGCTGCTGGAGTGTTGGTGGACCTGGGTAACAGGCTAGGTGGGGGGAGGGAGACGGAGAGGGGAGACTTAAGTGTGAGAGAGAAAAGGGAGAGTTTGGAAAAATTATTTGAAGAAAATAAGAGAATGGGAGAGGGAAATCCAATTTTGACTTTGGAATTAGAAATAGCGACCAATGTTGGTCGCTATTTTAGTAGCTAATTAAGTTTTGAATGTTTGACCAGAATAGCAACCAAAGTTGGGCGCTACTTTTTGACTGTTTGACCAAAATAGTGACCAAAGTTGGTCGTTATTTCCAAAAAAATTAATTTACTTTTTTTCTATTTATATATATGTGGGTGTGTGTGTGCGCGCGCGCGTGTGTATATATATGTATATGTATATATAGAGAGAGAAAGAATATATATATATAGAGTGTGTGTGTGTGTGTATATATATATATATATATATATATGTATGTATAGTGTATTATATATACTAAGTGCATAAGATACAAGATATATTCGATATATATAGTATAATATAGTATATAATATATAAGCTATATATATATATATATATATATATATATATATATATATGTATGTATGTATATATGTATATATATGTGTGCGTGTGTGTGTGTATATATATATATATATAGAGAGAGAGATAGTATATTGTATTATATATACTAAGTGTATAGTATATTGTATTATATATACTAAGTGTATAGTATATAGTATTATATAATACACTATACACTTAGTATATATAGTATAGTGTACTATATATACTAAGTGTATAGTGTATTATATAATACTATATACTATATGTATAGTATAATGTATTATATATACTAAGTGTATCGTGTGTGTGTATATAAATATATATATATATATATATATATATATATATATATATATTATATATATATATATACTAAGTGCATAGTATACAAGATATATTCGATATATATAGTATAATATAGTATATAAGATGTAGTTGACTTTCGTGATATCGGGGTCGAAATGCGATTTTGAGAAGTTGAAATAGCTACGTAATGCCATTTTGGACTTGTCTGCAAAAATTGGCATTGAATTGATAGGTTTCGGCATGAGATTTGATATTTGAAAATTTGGAAATTCATAAGTTTGATCTTTGGTTTGATTCATTGCTTTGGTATTGTTCTTTGTGATTTGAAACCTCGAGTGAGTCTGTGTTAGGTTATATGACTTGTTTGTATGACTAGACGGGGTTCTGGGAGCCTCGGGGCATTTCGGATCGGATGGGCTCCAGTTATTTTTCTCCTATTTTGAACTGTTGTTTTCTTCTTATGGTATCCTCTTTCACGTTCTCGTAAGGCCTTTCATGTTCGTGAAGCTTTGTTCCTGACCACCTGGGAATTCTTCTTCGCATTCGCGAAGCTCTGCTTTTTTCCTCATCGCGATCACATCACCCATCTCGCGTTCGCATAGCTATGCAGTTACACTCTTTGTGTTCACGTACTATTTCACGCGTTAGCGAAGAGCAATCTTCAGGCCATAATATTTTCCTTCTTCGCATTCGCGTGCATGCTTCCACGTTCGCGAAGAACATCCGGGCAGCCTTCATTTTTCTTCTTCGCAAACGCGAGATTTCCTCTGTGTTCGCGATGCTTAAAAAAACTGGGCAGAATATAAGTTTTCCAAATCTTGGGTTAGGCCATTATTAAGATTTTTGGAGTTCTAGAGCTCAGTTTTGGGCGATTCTTTGTGGGTTGTTCAAGAAAAATGATTGGGTAAGTGTTCTTCACCTAGAATTATTCTATGAATTTGCCTTCATTTTATCATTTAATTTGTGATTGGGTTGAGTAAAGTGTTAGTTCTTGTAGAAAATTCCTAAATATGATTTGAGGGACTAAATGGTGTCGGAATTGGATAAATTTTATATGGTTGAACTCATTTTGGAATGGGTGATCAGAATTTGTTAAATTTGACGGGTTCCAAGGTGCGAGCCTGGGGGTCAACTTTTCGGTTGATTTTTTATTTTTGTAAAGATTGAAACTTTACGATCCGGAATAGTTTCTTATGTGTTTTATTTGTGCTTTGAAGTTAATTTGGTTAGATTTGAGCTATCCGGAGGTCGTTTAACCCAAGAACTGCATTTTATAGTATCAGTTGTCGCCTTTGAGGTAAGTATCTTGCATAACCTTGTGTGGGGAACTTTTCCTTAATAATTGAGTCTCCTATGATAATTGTATTCCGTGCATGCAAGGTGACGAGTGTGCGCTCGGACTTATTTGTGGAAAATTTGCCTCCGGGAAATTTAGGTCCTTATGCGGAAAGTATCCTATTATGATTGGGTTTTATAGTTGCTTAAATTTCCTCTATATGCTCCATATGACGTTGTTATATTTTCTCTAATTGTTATATGATACATTGACCCTAAATTGCCTTAATTGAAGTAATTGCATTCCTTATTGATTTAATACTTCTTGGTTATGAGTTCCTCTATGACTATGTGCAAATAGGTTACATGTCTAATTGTTGTGGCTTCCGACGTAGTTATCACGTTCTTATTACATCTTATTGTGTAGTTGAGATTTCATTGAGAAGTTAATTATTGGCACAAATTTAGCTATAGTTGATTCCCTTGCCGGGACATATTTAATTTTGGTTGTTGATTCCCTTGCAGGGATATTGTTGTTTCCTTATTATTTCCTTACCGGGATATTATTGTTTCTTTATTATTCCCTTGCAGGGATTCTTTTATAATTGATGACAAGATATAATGAAATGGGAGCAGGTGGTACGCCTACCACAAGATATAATAAAATGGGAGCGGGTGGTACGCCTACCACAAGATATAATAAAATGGGAGCGGGTGGTACTCTTACCACAAGATATAATAAAATGGGAGAGGGTGGTACGCCTACCACAAGATATAATAAAATGGGAGTGGGTGGTACGCCTACAACAAGATATAATAAAATAGCAGCGGGTGGTATGCCTACTACAAGATATATTAAAATGGGAGCAGGTGGTACACCTACCACAAGATATAATAAAATGGGAGTGGGAGGTACGCCTACCACAAGATATATAAAGTGGGAGCGGGAGGCACGCCTACCACAAGATATATTAAAATGGGATCGGCTGGTACGCCTACCAAGAGATATAATGAAATCGGAGCGGGTGGTATGCCTACCACAAGATATAATAAATGGGATCGGGTGGTACACCTACCACAAGATCTATGAAATAGGAGCGGGTGGTCTGCCTACCCCAAGATAAGTGAAATGGGAGCGGGTGGCAAGCCTGCCATGAGATAAATAAAATGAAAGGTAATTTTTGTGATTGGTTTTATTATCCTTGTAGTGATTGGATTTTGGTGCCGTGCACCTTCGGTTTGCTAAGTTTAGTTGTGCTATCAATTGAAATGTTTAAACTGTTTAATTCCTCTATTGCTGTGATCCTTTGTGTTAGAACTCACAATGTTTTCAACACCTCATCGTACTTATATATATAGATTTATCTATATGTTCCAATGCTTCAACTTCAATAATTGGTACATCTTTAATCCAATTAGTTTCTCAATATTATATCCCCTTAAACAGTCTAAGGTTATACCTTACTTAAAAAGGAATTTCTACTAAGTTTTAAGTTATCAACTCTCCTGTTAAAGGTAATAATTCTTCGATGTTGTATTTTAAATTTAAAGGGTATTTTCTGACTCGAATGATTTCTAAATATAACTTCATCTATTCTCGCCGATTTTCCAAACTTATTTAGAAATTTAGATTTAATTTTATTATGTAAATGGGACTTCTTGAACATCTTAGGTGCATTGTTAACTACATTCGGTATTGTATATCATGGGGATTTTGTTTTTATGCATGAGATAGAAAATACGTGGGCACGAGGCGCCATATGTGCTGAAAGTTCGGAAGTTGAGATTATGATATGAGAAATCAAGGATTGAAATGGCCGGGATGGTGTATAAAACATGATGGGATTGATTGAACTGACATTATTTTCTTTAGTTGGATACATTCATACTTGTCTCTGTCTCTGTTAAATCAGTGTTGACTTGTTTGGGTTATCTGAATTACGTGAACTCAGTTCGTTACTACCTGTGTTCTCCCTTTATTGTTTATACTGTTTGTACTTGGATTTCCTCTCTGCAGTTGATATTACCTTGTTATCTTTATCTTGATATTTATTATCATATCCTGTTAATTTTAACTGACCAGTATATTTCTTTGTATACAAATCTAGGTATCGATCTATAGTGGTTGTGCGAGTCATCGCGGTGGAGACTCGCGGTAACCTGCTGCAGCGTTCGCAGGTCTCGGAGTTACATTCATTTGTAATTATTTCCATCTGCTCTTTTATTTCAGGGAAAATATGCATTATTTTGTGTAATGACTCTTAGATGAGATTGTGACTTGTACCACCGGTTTTGAAATTTTTTTGAATTATTCAGAGTTGGTTAATTTAAAGTTAGAAGGCATCCATGTTATTTTGAGTTTAATGTTAGGCTTACGTAGTTTAGAGACTAGGTGCCATCACGACTTCTTCGGAGGAATTTTTGGGTCGTGACAAGTTGGTATTAGAGCTCTAGGTTCATGGGTGCTACCAGTCACAAGCAGGTTTAGTAGAGTCTTGCGGATCGGCACGAAGACATCTGTACTTATCTTCGAGAGGCTACAGAACTATTAGGAAATTCCCCTTCTTTCATTCTTCATCATGTGATATTGATTCAGCTTGAAATATATAATTTATGTTATTTTACATCCGCACGTGTATAATATTACGCTCTCAGCATTCACCATAGGCCAGTGGTTTGTGATAGGATAGACAGACTATAAAGGAGTCAAGAATGCTCAGGCATTGTCTCATCATATTGTTCAGACTGAAGACCTGGAGGTATTGAGAGACTATTCAGTTGATCGTATGGGGGCGCAGTAGTTTTTGATATCTGGTTGATGAGTGCGAGCTGGGAAGGCTTAATTGGTTGACTAGTCGTTGCAGTTTTTTGCAAGGTCACGAGGTGGCTGTTGATTGGGAGTAGCTGGTGGTATTAGAGTACCTTGTGATTTATGTTGAGCGAGTTGTGAAGAGTAGTTTTGTGGATTATCAAATGTTGTTTCCCAAGGCTTTGCGCCAAGTGGACGAGTCCAATAGCGGCATTCAAATTATTGAGTCAAACTTATATCAGTTTGGGCTGGAGGCACGTATATATGTAACATTGGTGAATTCTCAAATTTTGCGTTTGTCCAAGGTTCGAGATTTTGCATGACATGATATTGGGGCTTGCAATATTTCTATGTCAATAATGGATCTACGTTTCAACATCAAGGGGAGTCGGAGGAGCAACTTCAGATTCATAAAAGGTCTAGTCAGCATAGGTGTCGTGGTTGCAGCATGGACAGGATGCTTTAATGGAAATGCAGTGGTCTATGAGCTTCTAACTACTTGGTTCGTGATTGGGACTATTTCACATCGACTATCAAAAGAAAAGGGCTAGTTCAGTAGTGTCGGGTCAGCATAACAATGGAAGTAAATTGGTTTTTTTAAATGGGAAACCTATGCAGGCATTTGTGGTAGCACTCTTGTATTGGACGGTTTGTGTGACTCGATCAAGTTGGGGAGGTGCGATTTCGATGGCTTAGTTGCATGTAGGCAGATCTCGGAGGATTCTTGCTAGTTTGACTACGGCTTGAGTTGGGTGTCTTCTATGGGCATAAAGAATATGTGGTACATTGCGGTTTTCTCCTGAATCAGTATCTGAAATTAATAGAGAGTTGGCACTACTAACTATCATATGTGAAGATTTTGTATCTTGGAAAGGACCTTATGTTTTGGTTTGTGGGTGCATGGCTAGTAGCATGGTGATTACTGGGTTCTAAGGCTTTCGAGGTTCATGTTTTGTTGCGCGACCGTAATGTTATATGGGTGCTTAGACAGGATGATGGAATGTGAGTGATGTATCAACCATTTGATCTGCATAGTTGAGTTCGAGTATGGAAATTGTAGTATTCCTGAGGTTTTGGGACTAGGTGTCCTCATATGTGGGTTTGTTAGTGGATTGTGAAGAAATGCTGAAAACAGGGTAATTAATTGCATATATTATTGATAGGTCGATGTTGATCTTCCGAAGAATATTTATCTAATTGGGAAGTATGGGGATTCGATTGTGAGCTATGTGGAGGACCAGTGAGAATATGTGTTTTGTATCAGGTTCAGTTTGTGTGCTCCTACGAGGTTGTCATTTTGATCATGTTACCAGGCAGGAAGGATATTTTATGTGCCCTAGACTATGATATGTGTTACTTTTGTACGTTGTGTTAGGCAGTAATGTTGTATGATTATTTCCCATGCAGGTAGTAACTCTGTTCAGGCCTTATGGCGATTTGGGCAAGATAGCCCTTGTGATCTTGATTTTCTTATTGCACCTTAGCCGTGCTTGCTTCTTTCATATTTTAGAAATTTTATGTATTTTTCCACAGTTTTATTTGTGCATGTTGTTTTAATTGATTTCAATATTCATGTGATCAGTGAGGCCGAGCATTTTGGCTCGACGAGTATTTGGGAGCGGGTTGCACGCTGCAGTAGATGTTATATGGTATACTGGCTTGATGAGTATTTGGAAAAGGGCTGCACACCGCAAAGATGTTATATGAGATACCCTTCCTTGTGTTTATTTAGGGTTCTGCTTTTCCTCTGTGGAACAATTTGATTAAAAATATTTTTTTGTTGTTGCACATGCTACACTTGTTAGAAAATTCTCCTACTTTACTTTTCCTTACTTGTGTTACATAATTGAGTTATTGCTGGTTCAGTTTATGAGCTGTGTAGTGTAAGAATTGTGTGTTTCCACGATGAGTCATCAGTTGGGCTTCTTGTATTGGTCGAGATGTGGTTCTTATACCTAAGATTAGTACTATGGTGTTGGGGTGAGGAGTGTTTGGAAGTATATGGGCATTCCTGCTAAGATTTGGATAATGGCCCTAGCGGGTGAGAGGGTTTCTTAACTGGTTGACTTCATAGGTGGTTGTGAGATCCTGCATGTTTCTTTAGCATGGAAAGTGATGTGGAGGTCCGGAATAAGGTTATATTCAATACGAGGTGTGTTGCTAGCATCCAGAATATTATTTGAACAACTATTGTGGTCAGAGGTTGTTGCTTCGGGCATGAGTTGTGTGGAGAAAAATGTGATTGTATTCGAGATTGGAATTTTTTTGGCTCGATTAAGTTGTTTGGGTGTGTTCATTATGATGATGTGGAATTCGGGCCCTATGATGGAATTCAGATGTTGAGGTTTGGGTCATTCCAAAAGATATGCGCAAAGGAGGAGATGAGACCTTCAACTAAATGGTATTGTCAGTTGTTCTTAGATGGGGTGATGGAAAATCACCCCCAGTTGTATGTATGGTGATCTCATGCAATGGTTCGATGGCTTTGCAACTCCGGGTACGTTTTGAGGACGAACGTATGTTTAAGTTGAAGAGGATGTAACAACCCAACTGGTCAATTTGAGCAATTGCGCCCGATTCGGTAGTTTAAGGGCTCGAGCAGCTTCGCATAAGTATATCAACTTGCGTGCATGGTTGGTTTGGGTGTCCGAATGAATAAGAATTGAATTGGGAGAAGGAACCTAGTTTTAGAAGTTTAAATAGTGAAAATTTGCCTGGAATTGGACTTTTCAATAAACGAACCCGAAATGGGTCATGGTTATCCCAACAACTTTGTATGATGATATTGGACTTAGGCGCGCGTCCGGATTCAGATTTGGAGGTCCGTAGGGTAAATTGAGGCATTTCGGCGAAAGTTGGAAAAGTTGAAGTTTGGAAAATGGAGAAGTTTGACCCATAGTTGACTTCCATGATATCGGAGTCCGAATGCGATGTCAAGAGCTAGAGCAGCTTCGTTATGTCATTTTGGACTTGTCTGCAAAATTTGACGTTATTCCGAGTTGAATTGATAGGTTTCGGCATGAGATTTGATATTTGAAGATTTGGAAATTCATAAGTTTGATCTTTGGTTTGATTCATTGCTTTGGTGTTGTTCTATGTGATTTCAAACCTCGAGCGAGTCCGTGTTAGGTTATATGACTTGTTTGTATGATTATACGGAGTTTCGGGAGCCTCGGGCGTGTTTCGGATGGGTTGCAGATCGTTTTTCCCCTATTTTGAACTGTTGTTTACTGCTTCTGGTATCCTCTTTTACGTTCGCATAAGACCTTTCGCGTTCGAGAAGCTTTGTTGCTTACCACCGGGGAATTATTCTTCGCGTTCACGTAACACTCCTCACGTTCGCGAAGCTCTACTTTATTCCCCATCGCGATCGCGTCATCCATCTAGCGTTCGCGTAGCTATGCAGTTCCACTCTTCGTGTTTGCGTACTATTTCATGCGTTCGCGAAGAGAAATCTCTGGAACGTAATTTTTTTTTTCTTCACGTTCGCGAAGCACATCTGGTAAGCCTTTATTTTTCTTCTTCGCGAACGCAAGACTTCCTCCATGTTCGCAATGCTTTAAATATCTGGGCAGAATATAAGTTTTCCAAATCGATGGTTAGGCCATTTTTAATATTTTTGGAGTTCTAGAGCTCGATTTTGGGCGATTCTTTGTGGGTTTTCAAGCAAAACGATTGGGTAAGTGTTCTTCACCTAGAATTATTTATATTCCATGAATTTGTCTTTATTTTTATCATTTAGTTTGTGATTTGGATTTAGTAAACTGTTGGGTTTTGAAGAAAATTCCTAAAAATAAAAATCATGATTTGAAGGACCAGATGGTGTCGGAATTGGATACATTTTATATGGTTAAACTCATTTTGGAATTGTTGATCGGATTTTATAGAATTTGACGGGTTCCGAGGTGCTGGTTTGGGGGTCGACTTTTGGGTCGATTTTTATATTTTTGTAAAGATTAAAACTTTACGATCCGAAATAGTTTCATATATGCTTTATTTGTGCTTTGAAGTTAATTTGGTTAGATTTGATCCGTTCGGAGATTTTTTCACCCAAGAAGTGCATCTTAGAGTATCGGTTGTCGCCTTTGAGGTAAATATCTTGTCTAACCTTGTGTGGGGGACTTCTCCTTTGGAATTGCGTCTCCTATGATAATTATAGTCCGTGCATGCAAGGTGACGAGTGTGTGCTCGGACTTATTTGTTGCAAATTTTTCCTCTAGGGTTCTTAGGTCCTTATGTGGATAGTATCATCTTATGATTGGGTTTCCTAGTTACTTAAATTGCCTCTATATGCTCTATATGACGTTGTTAGCCTTCCTCTAATTGCTATGTGATACATTGACCCTAAATTGCCTTAATTGAAGTGATTGCCTTCCTTATTTGATACTTCTTGGATATGATTTCACGTATGACTTCGTGCAAATAGGTTACATGTCCAATTGTTGTGGCTGCCGGCGTAGTTATCACATGCTTATTACATCTTGTTGTGTAGTTGAGATTTCATTGTGAAGTTAATTGTTGGTACAAATTCTGTTATAGCTGATACCCTTGCCGGACATATTTAATTCTGGTTTACGACTCCCTTGCCGAGATATTGTAGTTTCCTTTTTATTTTTTTGCCGGGATATTGTTATTTCTTTATTATTCCCTTGTCGGGATTCTTTTATAATTGATAACAAGATATAATAAAATGAGAGCGGGTGGTACGCCTACCACAAGATATAATAAAATGGGAGCGGGTGGTACGCCTACCACAAGATATAACAAAATGCGAGTGAGTGGTACGCCTACCACAAGATATAATAAAATGGGAGCGGGTGGTACGCCCCGCCCCCATTTCATATATCTCGTGGTAGGCATACCACCCGCTCCCACTTTATTATATGGTAGGTATACTACCCGCTCCCATTTTATTATATCTTGTGGCATACCAATCGCTCTTATTTTATTATATCTTGTGGTAGGCATACTACCACCACACCCTCCCCCCCCCCCCCCCGCTCCCATTTTATTATATCTTGTAGTAGGCGTACCACCCGCTCCTATTTTATTATATCTTGTGGTAGACGTACTGTTAGATAATACGCTTAACGCTAGAGGGGGGGTGAATAGCGTTATAATAAAATTTAGCGTAAACTTGCGGAAATTAAAATTTGCAGGAAGTAAATAAGTGCGATAAATAATAACTTACACACAGATATATCCTGGTTCACCACAACGTGTGGCTAGTCCAGTCCCCGAGAGATTGTCTCGAGATTTTCCACTAACGTGTCAAGCTTCCGGGTGCTTAACAAACCTTTACAACTTGAGGACGCAAGCCTCAACACCTTTGCTCGGAGTTACAACACTCCAAGACTTCAACCAAGGAAACACAAGTTCCTTACAACAAGAGAATTACAATTCTCTTACAAGTGTATACAACACTAAAACACTCAAACAAAATACTCCTTAATGAGTAGATATGAGTAAAAGAAGTAAGCTCTAGATCACAACAACTTTGGACAAGAATATGGCTCTCAACAGCTTTATGAAATTGAATATAAAATGATAAACAAAAGTATGCAAGCATATAGCAAATGTAATGATCAGTTGTAGTATGTTGTTGTGTTTAAAACACTGAAATGAAGCTGTATTTATAGTTGAAAAACTTGGCATTACCGTTGCCTAATTGCCAATTAAGAGTTGCTGATTTTACTCACTGACAATCCATTGTTAAACCCCAACAATCGATTGTCTGCCAGTCAAATCAAAATTCAATCCCAGATTTTACGCTTGATAATCGATTACTTACAATCCATAATCGATTACTGGCAACGTTCAAAAAATCCTTTCCAGATTTTACCATAAACAATTGATTGTCCAGAATCAACAATCGATTACTCAGCAACGTTCAAAAAATCTTTTCGGATTTTAATCAAAACAATCGATTATACAGAATCAATAATCGATTACCTGACGGTATTTGAAAACTTTACGACAACGGTCAGCTTCACAATCGATTACACAAAGTCAACAATCGATTACTTATCAGTTTTTGAAAATTATTTTTGACACTGTCTCTTTGACAATCGATTGTCCAATGTAACAATCGATTATTTAATAAATTTGAAAATCACTGGAAGTCACTGCCTCAACACAATAGATTGTCATAAGTTCACAATCGATTATTTTGTGACTTTGAAAAATCTGAAGGACACTGACTCTTCACAATCGATTGTCATTAGCTTCACAATCGATTATTCTGAGTTTTGAAAAACTTTGATGGACACTGCCTCATCACAATCGATTGTCCTAAGGTTCACAATCGATTGTCATGCAGGTTTGAAAAAACCTGATGTTCACTGCCTTAACACAATCGATTGTCATTAGTTCACAATCGATTGTCATGCAGTCTTGGCTTATAACAATCGATTATCATAAGTACATAATCGATTATCTTAGTCCAGATTTTTAAGGCATGTCTAAAAATTATTTTGACTACTGTAAATATGCATGATTTAAAATCATTTGACATTAAATTAAATATGCTTTTTGGAAAATAGTTTTATGAGAGAAGCCATGTTACGAGTCAAGTTGTAGGATCAAGATCACAATTAAGAATGACTCAATTAAACTATAAAACTTTGTCTTGAGCTTGAATCTCGGTGTATGTCAATTCAGCGCTTGTTTCTTGAGTTTCGTCATATATCAATTTTCGCTTCGTTTGTCATTCATCAAAACCTATACAAAAGAACACACGTTTTAGTATATTGCATTGAGAACGTGTTTCCAACACGTACCACTCGCTCGCATTTTATTATATCTTGTGGTAGGCGTATCACCCTCTCCCATTTCATAATATCTTGTGGTAGGCGTACCACCGGCTCTCATTTTATTATATCTTGTTATCAATTATAAAAGAAACCCGACAAGGGAATAATAAAGAAATAACAATATCCCGGCAAAAAAATAATAAGGAAACAACAATATCCCGGCAAGGGAGTCAACAACCAGAATTAAATATGTCCCGGCAACGGAATCAACTATGACCGAACTTGTACCAACAAATATATATATATATATAGACACTTCACTGTAATATTATAACGTATATATAACTTGTTATAGTATATGTTAGTGTGTGTATACATATAATACACACACTTCGTGTTACTTTAACTACATATATAGTATGTTATAATACATGATATTGTATTCATTATTTGTATTGTAACAGAATTAATGAATTACATTCATTCATCATTAGGATATAAGTCGATGAATCAATTATAATATATTAATTAATATAAGCCGAGACGTTTTGTTTTTAACATATATACATGCATCTGAGTAGGTTAAAAGTCGACGAATTAATTTACAAGTGTATCAATATCTAAAAAAACCCGGTCCTGTGTTCCGAGCGCTTCATGTTCTTATATATATATATATATATATATATATATATATATATATATATATATATATATATATATATATATATATATATATATATATATATATATATATATATATATATATATATATATATAGAAAGAGAGAGAGAGAGAGACACACATACATGCTTCGTTGTAGTACTTAACTGCATATATAACATGTTATAGTATATTTTAGCATATTCATCCCTTGTATTACAAAAGTGTTAACGAATTACATTTATATTATTTAGATAGTAGATACAAAAGTGATTTTTAATTTTGACTAATGTTGACCTAAAAAGAGAACAACTTTGATCGCTAATTTTTTCAAAATTATATTTAGCGACCAAAGTTGGTCGACAATTATCTAGAAATTAAATTTTGGTCGCTAAATTTAAACCAGACGTATTTATATTTTATATAATATATAAAATTATAATATAATTATTAAACCTTAGAACTGGATCCCAGATTAGCGATTAAAATTGGTCACTATTTTCGTAAGCGACCAACTTTGGTTGCTAACTTTGAATTATATTTATTTATATTTATAATTTTTTAAAATAATAATATAATTATTAAAATTTTATAACTGGGTCCCCTATTAGCGATCAAAGTTGGTCTCTATCTGCTTCCCCTTTTATGAGCGACCAACTTTGGTCGCTAATTTTAAATTATATTTATTTATATTTTATTATTTTTTAAAATAAAATTATAATTATTAAAATTTTATAAGTAGGTCCCCCTTTGCGACCAAAATATTTTTGACCAAGCAAGTCTGACCAGTTGGATCAACATGTTGATGAAATTAACGAGCAAAAAGCGACCAACCTTGGTCGCTAATATATTTAAAATAAATATTTAATTATTTTCTCCAATTTAACGACCAACTTTAATCTTTTTTCTTGATAGACCGATTTTAATCGCTTTTTTCGGATTTCTAGTAGTGGAAGCTAGTTCCTATAGTTACATTGGCCTCTAAGTATTTAGCTTGCTCTCCAAATAATTTTACAATGAATGGACATAAATAAGTAATTGTTACAAAACTTAGCTCAAAGTAATAAACAAAAAGATAGACAACAAAGTAGAGAGAAATAGAGAAGAGAATATATTTCTTCTATGTATCCAAGTGTATTACAAAATGATTTCTCATCCTCTATTTATAGTACTACATAGAGATATACTAAAAGAATTCCATAAATATGTCATTAAGCTTTTGAGATCATGGAGGAAGATCATGGGGAGATCATGGAGGTGTGGGAGTTACAACCATACGTATTGGAGTAGTGGGAGTTATGGAGATAATGGATAAAAGTAGTGGGTGTTATAGGAGTTATGGACATCCACCATAATCTAATATTTCATAGCACTCCCCCTTGGATGTCCAAAGATAATGTGCCTCGTTAAAACCTTAACTAAAATAAAACCCAATGTGAAAAAAAATTCTAGAAAAGGAAAAAGAGTACACATATCTAACAAAATGCATTTTTGTTGCCTCGTTAAAAACCTTGCAAGGAAAACCCAGTGGGAAAAAACCTTGTAAGGGAAAAAGAGCGCAACGCGCATTAACTCCCCCTGAAAAGAGCATCAATTCACATCCTTGAGCCTTCGCATTCCAATCTTGTGTACCAGCTTCTTGAAGGTTGACGTTGGTAGAGATTTTGTGAACAAATCAGCCATATTATCACTTGAACGAATCTTTTGCACATTGATATCACCATTCTTTTGAAGATCATGTGTGAAAAATAACTTTGGTGAAATATGCTTTGTTCTATCTCCTTTTATGAATCCTCCCTTCAATTGGGCTATCCATGCTGCATTGTCTTCATACAAAATCGTGGGTAGTTTGTCACATTTCAAACCACATTTGTCTCGAATATGATGTATTATAGACCTCAACCACACACACTCTCGACTTGCTTCATGAATAGCGATTATCTCAGCATGATTAGATGAAGTAGCCACAATTGATTGCTTAGTCGATCGCCAAGATATGGCAGTGCCTCCACAGATAAACACATAACCTGTTTGAGATCGAGCCTTGTGTGGGTCAGATAAATATCCAGCATCAGCATAACCAACAAGATCAGGACTGCAATTATTGCTATAAAATAAGCCCATATCGGTAGTCCCTTTTAGATACCGCAATATATGTTTGATTCCATTCCAATGTCTCCTTGTGGGAGCAGAGCTATATCTTGCTAAGACATTAACTGAAAAAGTTATGTCAGGCCTTGTAGTATTTGCAAGATACATTAGTGCGCCAATTGCACTAAGATATGGTACTTCAGGACCAAGTAGCTCTTCATTCTTTTCTTGAGGTCGGAATGGATCCTTATTCACATCAAGTGATCGAACAACCATCGGAGTACTTAAAGGATATGCTCCATCCATGTAAAACCGCTTCAATACCTTTTCTATATAGGCAGATTGATGAACAAAAATTCCGTTTTCCAAATATTCAATTTGCAAATCAAGACATAATTTTGTCTTTCCGAGATCTTTCATCTCGAATTCCTTCTTTAAATAATCAATTGCCTTTTGGAGTTCTATGGGAGTTCCAATAAGGTTTATGTCATCGACATATATGCCAAGTACAACAAATTCGATGTTGTTTTCTTTATAAAAACACATGGGCAAATGGCATCATTTATATAGCCTTCCTTCAATAAATACTCACTAAGACGATTATACCACATTCGTCCTGATTGCTTTAGACCATACAAAGATCTTTGCAATTTCATTGAAAACATTTCCCGGGACTTTGAATTATGAGTGTTTGGCATTTTGAATCCATCGGGAATTTTCATGTATATCTCATTATCAAGTGAGCCATAAAGATAGGCATGTTAGATAATACGCTTAACACTAGAGGGGGGTGAATAGCGTTATAATAAAATTTAGCGTAAACTTGCGGAAATTAAAACTTGCAGGAAATAATTAAGTGCGTTAAAAAAATAAAAGGAAAGAACGCACCGATATATTCTGGTTCACCACAACACGTGGCTAGTCCAGTCCCCGAGAGACTCTCTCGAGATTTTCCACTAACTCTGTTAAGCTTCCGGGTGCTTAACAAACCGTTACAACTTGAGGACATAAGCCTCAACACTTTTGCTCGGAGATACCACACTCCAAGACTTCAACCAAGGAAACACAAGTTCCTTACAACAAGAGAATTACAATTCTCTTACAAGTGTACAAAACACTTAAACATTCAAACAAAATACTCCTTTATGAGTAGGTATGAGTAAAAGAAATAAGCTCTAGATCACAACAACTTTGGACAAGAATATGGCTCTCAAAAAGCTTTATGAAATTGAATATAAAATGATAAACACAAGTATGCAAGCTTATAGCAATGTAATGATCAATTGTAGTATGTTGTTGTGTTTAAAACACTGAAATGAAGCTGTATTTTTAGTTGAAAAACTTGGCATTGCCGTTGCCTAATTGCCAATTAAGAGTTGCTGATTTTACTCACTGACAATCGATTGTCAAACCCCAACAATCGATTGTCTGCCAGTCAGATCAAAATTCAATCCCAGATTATACGCTTGACAATCGATTACTTACAATCCATAATCGATTACTGGCAACGTTCAAAAAATCCTTTCCAGATTTTACCACAAACAATCGATTGTTCAGAATCAACAATCGATTACTCAGCAACGTTCAAAAAATCTTTTCCGCATTTTAATCAAAACAATCGATTATACAAAATCAATAATCGATTATCAAATAACGTTCAAAAAATCTTTTCCGGATTTTAATCAAAACAATCGATTATACAGAATCAATAATCGATTACCTGACGGTATTTGAAAACTTTACGACACGGTCAGCTTCACAATCGATTGTACAAAGTCAACAATCGATTACTTATCAGTTTTTGAAAATCATTTTAGACACTGCCTCTTGACAATCGATTGTTATATACTCACAATCGATTACTTATTATTTTTGAAAAAGTCTGGAAGTCACTGCCTCAACACAATCGATTGTCATAAGTTCACAATCGATTATTTTGTGATTTTGAAAAATCTGAAGGACACTGTCTCTTCACAATCGATTGTCATTAGCTTCACAATCGATTATTCTGAGTTTTGAAAAACTTTGATGGACACTGCCTCATCACAATCGATTGTCATAAGGTTCACAATCGATTGTCATGCAGGTTTGAAAAAACCTGATGTTCACTGCCTTAACACAATCGATTGTCATTAGTTCACAATCGATTGTCATGCAGTCTTGGCTCAACATAATCGATTATCATAAGTATATAATCAATTATCTTAGTCCAGTTTTCAGAGGCATGTATGAAAATCATTTTGACTAATGTAAATATGCATGATTTAAAATCATTTAGCATTAAATTAAATATGCATGATTTTGGAAAATAGTTTTATGAGAGAAGCCATGTTACGAGTCAAGTTGTAGGATCAAGATCACAATTAAGAATGACTCAATTAAACTATAAAACTTGTCTTGAGCTTGAATCTCGATGTATATCAATTGTGCGCTTGTTTCTTGAACTTCGTCATATATCAATTTTCGCTTTGTTTGACATTCATCAAAACCTATACAAAAGAACACACGTTTTAGTATATTGCATTGAGAACGTGTTTCCAACAATTTCCCCCTTTTTGATAATGGCAAACATTAAGCGGGATATGCAAGACAAGCAATTTATATTGACGATTCAAGACAAGTAAAGACATGCAACAAGTATGTAATTTGTTCCATGTAATTTGTTCCCCCTCAATTTGAGAATTCCCCCTCAATTTAAGCTTATAATTTGAGAGTGCATCATACCCGTTATCTTCCCCCTTTTGCCATTAGCAAAAATAATAATAAGATGCCAAAGATGAAATAAACCTTGTTTATTTATTGAAAAAAAAATTCAGCAATAAGGAAGACAATGCGAATAATAGCAACATAATCGATTATTGATACGAAACAATCGATTTTTAGACTACGGAAACCGATTGTTGCACGTCAAGCTTTATAATTTCCCTTTCCTTTGGAGCGATACCTGCAAAAAATCGTTAGACGTCTCCGACGCTCAAGTTAGAAATCATGAAAAAAAAAATGCAATGCATGACTTAGATCAACGTGGAGTCAAGGATCCCGAGTTCACTGCGAATTCGGAAGAAGGACTCTTTCTCTAAAGGCTTTGTAAAGATGTCTGCCAACTGGTTTTTGGTTTCAACAAATTCAATTTCGACATCGCCTTTGAGAACGTGATCTCTAATAAAATGATGTCTAATTTCAATGTGTTTTGTTCGCGAATGAAGAACAGGGTTCTTCGTCAAGCATATTGCGCTAGTATTATCACATCTAAGAGGGATATGATCAAGACTTAGGCCATAGTCCAAGAGTTGTTGTTTCATCCATAGGATTTGAGCGCAACAACTCCCCGCGGCTACATATTCAGCCTCGGTTGTGGACAACGCAACACTTACTTGTTTCTTGCTAAACCAAGAAACGAGAGAGCTACCGAGCAAATGGCAAGTGCCACTAGTGCTCTTGCAGTCCAATTTGCATCCAGCAAAATCGGAATCGGAGTAGCCAACAAGTTGGCATGAGGAGCCTTTGGGGTACCATAGACCCACATTTGTAGTACCAACAAGATACCTTAAAATCCGTTTTACCGCAGTAAGGTGAGACTCCTTCGGACACGATTGATAACGAGCGCATAAGCACACACTAAACATGATGTCCGGACGACTAGCAGTAAGATAAAGAAGAGAGCCAATCATACCTCGATACTTTTTGGTGTCGACTTCCTTACCTTTCTCATCTTTGTCTAGATGATCGGATGTGCTCATGGGAGTTGCCATTTCTTTTGCATTGTTCATCTCAAATCATTTCAACAATTCTTTGCAATATTTGGCTTGACAAATGAATGTACCTTCTTTCATTTGCTTTACTTGTAATCCCAAAAAGAATGTTAACTTACCCATCATAGACATCTCAAATTCGCTTGTCATTAAATCGGAAAATTCCTTGCATAACACATTGTTAGTAGCACCAAATATAATATCATCTACATATATTTGAACTAACAAAATATCATTGTTTTTATGCTTAACAAAGAGAGTTGTATCAACTTTCCCCCTAATGAAATCATTTTCCAAAAGAAACTTACTTAATCTTTCATACCAAGCTCGGGGAGCTTGTTTTAAACCATAAAGAGCCTTTTTGAGTTTGAAAACATGATCGGGAGATTTAAAGTTTTCAAAACCGGGAGGTTGTTCAACGTAAACTTCTTCTTGAATAAAACCGTTTAGAAAAGCACTTTTCACATCCATTTGATATAAGATGAAATTCATAGAAAAGGCAAATGCAAGCAATAAGCGAATAGCTTCTAATCTAGCTACGGGAGCATATGTTTCCTCATAGTCAATACCTTCTTCTTGATTATAGCCTTTTGCTACAAGCCTAGCTTTGTTTCTAGTGATTATACCATTTTCATCTAGTTTATTGCGAAAAACCCATTTCGTACCAATTATGGTATGACCTTCGGGTCTTGGCACCAAATCCCAAACGTCATTGCGTTCGAATTGGTTAAGCTCCTCTTGCATTGCCAAGGTCCAAAATTCATCCCCAATTGCTTCCGAGATGGTTTTGGGTTCAATTTGAGAAACAAAGGCAATATGTTCTAAGGTATTCTTGAGAGAGTTTCGGGTACTTACCTTGTCTCCAACGTCTCCAATTACCTGTTCAAGAGGGTGATCTTTGATCGTCCTCCACTCATTTGGCACTTGTGTTTCTTTTTCCAATTGTGGCGCTTCTTCCGTTGGTTGTTCCTTAGTTTCATCTTTATTTTCCTTGGGTGGTTCCTCTTGTATTTTGTTTTTCAAGCTGTCTAAGATACCTGCAAGATCAAAACCGGAATCCTTTCTCGCCAAGCGAGCATTATTTTCGGAAAATACAACATGAGGGGATTCCTCCACAATTTGGGTTCTTTTATTAAAGACCCTATATGCTTTACTATGTGAGGAATATCCAATGAAAATACCTTCATCCGACTTAGCATCGAATTTACCCAATTGGTCTTTGCCATTGTTATGAACAAAACATTTGCAACCAAAAACTCTAAAATGGGAAATATTTGGTTTTCTACCCTTATAAATTTCATTGGGGGGTTTTCATGAGTATCGGCCGAATTACTACTCTATTTAGAACATAGCAAGCGGTACCCACAGCGTCCGCCCAAAAATGTTTGGGTATCTTAGCTTCGTCGAGCATGGTTCTAGCCATCTCTTCGAGACACCTATTTTTCCTTTCCACCACCCCATTTTGTTGTGGTGTACGTGGAGCGGAAAAGGTATGCTCGATTCCGAGTTCGTCACAAAAGTCCGCAAAGAGATTGTGATCAAACTCTCCCCCATGATCACTTCTAATTGAAGTGACGGTAGTTTCTTTCTCATTTTGGACACGCTTAAGAAAATATTTAAAATTTTGAAAAGCATCAATTTTATTGGCAAGAAATAAAGTCCAAGTAAACCTTGAGTAATCATCAACAATCACAAAAGCATATCTATTTCTTCCTAGACTTTCAATGCGAGAAGGACCAAATAAATCCATATGAAGCAATTGCAATGGTCTAGAAGTTGAAACAATGTTTTTAGATTTGAAAGATGCTTTTGTTTGCTTCCCCTTTTGACAGGAGTCACAAATAGAGTCATTTTCAAATTTTAAATTGGGAAGACCAACAACTAAGTTTTGAGAAATCAATTTGTTCAAAAGATGCATATTGATATGTGCTACTCTACGATGCCATAGCCAAGTATCATCCTCTTTACTCATTAGACAATCAACATATTCGGGTGAGGAATTAGCAAGATCAACCATATATATATTATCAACTCTAGAACCACGAAGTATGATTTTGAAATCACTACGTCTAAATACTAGGCATTCATCCGAATCAAATAAAGCAAGATTTCCCTTGTCACACAATTGGCTTATGCTCAAGAGATTATGCTTTAATCCTTTAACAAGTAATATATGCTTAATAGAGGATTTTTCATCCTTACCGGCCGAGCCGATGCCGATGATCTTTCCTTTATTGTTATCACCGAAGATAACACTTCCTCCTTCTTTGTGCTCTAATTGAAGGAATTTGGATTCATCTCCCGTCATATGTTTGGAGCATCCACTATCAAGGTACCATAGTACACTTGATCCCTTCAAGCACACCTACAAAACAAGTTAATGTTCTTTAGGTACCCATGCCATCTTGGGTCCTTGGGGGTTAGGCATATTATAATGATGCGATTGAGTAATATGTCTATGACGTGTAAAGCATGCAGGAGCAATATGACCAATACGTCTACAATAATGACAAGTCACATTTGGGTTATGCATCCTTCTAGGGTCATAGTAACTAGACGGATGAAAATTTCTTACTCTGTTTTGAACACTATGACTATTTCGCATTTCATGAGAATTATTTCTCCTACTATGAGCTCTAGGATGGGCAGCATTTCTAGAGTGATTGTTTCTCGGTTGAGGGCCATTGCTAGGTCTTCTAAGGGGTTCAAGAATTGGCCTAAAATATGCATCATTTCTAGGGTGACTATTTCTAGGTGGTAAGTCATTCCTAGGTCTTCTAAAATGTTCAGCATTTTGTCTAGCATGCATATTGGCTCTAGAGTTGTTGTTTCTAGGATAAGCATTTCTATTGTTAATCCTAGGTTGAGCTTTAGGTTGTTGGGATTTAGCGTCAACCTTTTCTTCATTCTTAAAGCCTATTCCATGCTTGGTTGATTTCAAGTTAACAAGAACATCATTCAAGTTTCTGTGCGAAGAATTAAACTTATCTAATGTGCCTTTAAGCCTACTTACTTCATTCTTAAGATGCAAACAAGAAGTGCAATTTCTAGTAGAGCTTTCGGGCTTATCGGAACTTCTTTTTCCAAAAAACTTGTTTTCCTCTTTCAGCTTTTCATTTTCTAAAACCAGTTTTTCTAAATCCTTTTCTTTCAAAGAAAGCTGTTTTTGAAAATCCTTTTCTTTTAATGAAGCATTTTCTTTTATGCCCTTAACAGTTTTTGAAGCCTTAATAAACTCAGCATATAATTCATCAAAAGCAGTTTGCATTTCTTCGAGAGTAAAGAAGTTTTTAGACGAAATTTGACATACCTCATCTTTGTTGTCTTCTTGTGCCATAAGGCAAAGATTTGCTGCTTCGTCTTCTTCTCCTTCGCTTGACTCATCTCCGGAGTCACCTCCCCAAGAAATGTATGCACGTTGCTTTTTAAAAGGTTTCTTTTCCTTTTTGATGTTTGGGCAATTTGATTTGATGTGCCCGGTTTCACCACATTCATAGCACTTGATGTGTTCGCCTTGCTTTTTGCCCTTGCGTTCATACTCCTTGCGCATGAACTTTTGAAATCTTTTGATAACGAGTCCAAACTCGTTGTCTCCTTCCTCATCAATTTGCGGTTGGCTTGTGCTCGTCTTTAGAGCTATTCTTTGCCTCCTTTGATCATCAACAAAAGGGTTAAGAATAGTAGATTCATAGGTTTTAAGGTTACCTCTTAGTGCGTCGATGGTGACGTTTGAAATGCCAATGGATTCTTGAATTGCATCGGCCTTTGATCTCCATGCCGGTGTGAGACTTCTAAGAATTTTTCGAACGAGCTCTCTGTCCGTGAATGTTTTCTTGAGAGCATGTAGGTCATTCACGATTATTGAAAATCGCTCAAACATTTCGTCCACCTTTTCACCTTCCTTCATGTGAAATAATTCATAAGAATGGGTTAGGAAATCAATTTTTGCTTCCCTTACCTGGTCCGTACCTTCGTACGTGACTTCTAGTTTGTCCCACATCTCCTTTGTCGTTGTGCAACACGATATTTTCCTGTAATCGTCAGCATTAACAGCATAATATAATAAATTTATTGTTTTAGCATTATTTTGAACCTTTCGGATGTCATCCACGTCATACTCATCTTCGGACTTAGGAACCCATTCGTTTTCCACCTTCTTTGTATTGGTTTCCCTTCATTATCACCTTCCAAAGGTGAAAGCTGTTGGACTGAATGAAGATCTTCATCCTCTCCTTCCAGTACGTATAATTTGTACCGTTTAATAGAGGTGGTCGTGTGGAGCACTGTCCTTCATCAATTCCTGCAAAAGAATCACGAGTAGAAGCCATGGATGGTTCTCTCAAACTGTTAAGTTTTCAGAGAGTTAGGCTCTGATACCAATTGTTAGATAATACGCTTAGCGCTAGAGGGGGGGTGAATAGCGTTATAATAAAATTTAGCGTAAACTTGCGGAAATTAAAACTTGCAGGAAATAATTAAGTGCGTTAAATAAATAAAAGGAAAGAACGCACCGATATATTCTGGTTCACCACAACACGTGGCTAGTCCAGTCCCTGAGAGACTCTCTCGAGATTTTCCACTAACTCTGTTAAGCTTCCGGGTGCTTAACAAACCGTTACAACTTGAGGACACAAGCCTCAACACTTTTGCTCGGAGATACCACACTCCAAGACTTCAACCAAGGAAACACAAGTTCCTTACAACAAGAGAATTACAATTCTCTTACAAGTGTACAAAACACTTAAACACTCAAACAAAATACTCCTTTATGAGTAGGTATGAGTAAAAGAAATAAGCTCTAGATCACAACAACTTTGGACAAGAATATGGCTCTCAAAAAGCTTTATGAAATTGACTATAAAATGATAAACACAAGTATGCAAGCTTATAGCAATGTAATGATCAATTGTAGTATGTTGTTGTGTTTAAAACACTGAAATGAAGCTGTATTTATAGTTGAAAAACTTGGCATTACCGTTGCCTAATTGCCAATTAAGAGTTGCTGATTTTACTCACTGACAATCGATTGTCAAACCCCAACAATCGATTGTCTGCCAGTCAGATCAAAATTCAATCCCAGATTATACGCTTGACAATCGATTACTTACAATCCATAATCGATTACTGGCAACGTTCAAAAAATCCTTTCCAGATTTTACCACAAACAATCGATTGTTCAGAATCAACAATCGATTACTCAGCAACGTTCAAAAAATCTTTTCCGCATTTTAATCAAAACAATCGATTATACAAAATCAATAATCGATTATCAAATAACGTTCAAAAAATCTTTTCCGGATTTTAATCAAAACAATCGATTATACAGAATCAATAATCGATTACCTGACGGTATTTGAAAACTTTACGACAACGGTCAGCTTCACAATCGATGTTACAAAGTCAACAATCGATTACTTATCAGTTTTTGAAAATCATTTTAGACACTGCCTCTTGACAATCGATTGTTATATACTCACAATCGATTACTTATTATTTTTGAAAAAGTCTGGAAGTCAATGCCTCAACACAATCGATTGTCATAAGTTCACAATCGATTATTTTGTGACTTTGAAAAATCTGAAGGACACTGTCTCTTCACAATCGATTGTCATTAGCTTCACAATCGATTATTCTGAGTTTTGAAAAACTTTGATGGACACTGCCTCATCACAATCGATTGTCATAAGGTTCACAATCGATTGTCATGCAGGTTTGAAAAAACCTGATGTTCACTGCCTTAACACAATCGATTGTCATTAGTTCACAATCAATTGTCATGCAGTCTTGGCTCAACATAGTCGATTATCATAAGTACATAATCGATTATCTTAGTCCAGTTTTCAGAGGCATGTATGAAAATCATTTTGACTAATGTAAATATGCATGATTTAAAATCATTTAGCATTAAATTAAATATGCATGATTTTGGAAAATAGTTTTATGAGAGAAGCCATGTTACGAGTCAAGTTGTAGGATCAAGATCACAATTAAGAATGACTCAATAATTAAACTATAAAACTTGTCTTGAGCTTGAATCTCGATGTATATCAATTGTGCGCTTGTTTCTTGAACTTCGTCATATATCAATTTTCGCTTCGTTTGTCATTCATCAAAACCTATACAAAAGAACACACGTTTTAGTATATTGCATTGAGAACGTGTTTCCAACAAGGCAGTAACCACATCCATTAAATGCATGTCAAACTTTTCAAGGACAGCAAAACTAATGAGATAACGGAAAGTTATAGCATCCATTACGGGTGAATATGTCTCTTCATAATCGACACCGGGCCTTTGAGAAAATCCTTGTGCAACAAGGCGTACTTTATATCTTTGTACCTTGTCTTTCTCATTTCTCTTGCGTACAAAGACCCATCTATAGCCAACAGGCTTAACACCATTAGGCGTTCAACTATAGGCCCAAAAACTTCACGTTTTGCAAGTGAATTCAATTCTGATTGGATTGCTTCTTGCCATTTTGGCCAATCAAGTCTTTGTCGACATTCTCCAACAGATTGAGGTTCAAGATCCTCACTTTCTTGCATAATTCTAGATGCAACATTATATGCAAAGACATAATCCACCACTATATCCACTCGATTAAAATTTGTCTCAATATCGATTGGATTTATTGATAGTTCCTTATTTTCCTGAGTCTCGGGCTCAATGGATTCTTCATGAATCTAAGAATTTATTAAATTGTGAATTTCCTCATGAGATTCTTTCGTAGTGTCATTTTGATCATTTGCTTTTCTTTTTCTAGGATTTCGATCTTTGGAACCTAATGGCCTGCCACGTTTTAGGCGTGCTTTCGACTCATTAGATATGACACTAGAAGATTGTCCAATAGGGACATCAATATGGATTGGAACATTCTTTGCGGGGATGTGAGATTTTGTTATCCTTTTCAAGTCCGTGAATGCATCAGGCATTTGATTTGCTATTCTTTGCAAATGGATAATATTTTGCACCTCTTTTTCACAAATAGAGGTATGTGGATCAAGATGAGATAATGATGGATTTTTCCACAAAATTTCCCGTTTGGTTTCACCAACTTCTCCCCCTAATTTTAGGAAAAGTGTCTCATCGAATCGACAGTCTGCAAATCGTGCAGTGAACAAATCCCCTGTCAATGTTTCGAGGTAGCGAATAATGGAGGGCGATTCAAACCCAACATATATTCCTAACCTTCTTTGTGGACCCATTTTGGTGCGGTATGGCGGTGCTACAGGCACATATAATGCGCATCTAAAAATTCTTAAATGGGATATATTAGGTTCATGACCCAAAACTAATTGCAACGGGGAATATTTGTGATAATTCGTCGGTCTGAGACGAACTAGCATTGCTGCATGCAAAATGGCGTGACCCCAAATCGAAGTGGGCAGCCTCGTTTTCATGAGTAATGGTCTTGCAATCAACTGCAACCGTTTAATTAAAGATTCAGCAAGACCATTTTGAGTGTGAACATGAGCCACAGGATGTTCCACTTTTATCCCAATTGATAAGCAATAATCATTAAATGCTTGGGATGAAAACTCAGCAGCATTATCTAGTCTAATAGACTTAATTGGATTATCAGGAAATTGTGCTCGTAATCGAATTATTTGTGCCATTAATTTTGCAAACGCAAGGTTGCGTGATGACAATAGGAACACATGAGACCATCTAGAGGATGCGTCTATTAAGACCATAAAATATCTAAAGGACCCACTAGGTGGGTGAATAGGTCCACAAATATCCCCTTGTATACGTTCTAAAAACGTAGGTGACTCAGTTCTAACCTTTGTTGGTGATGGTCTAATAATTAACTTGCCTTGATAACAAGAAGTGCAAGAAAATTCATTATTTAAAAGAATCTTTAAATTCTTTAATGGATGCCCATATGTGTTTTCTATAATCCGTCTCATCATAATTGATCCAGGATGTCCCAATCGATCATGCCAAAGTACAAAAGTATTGGAATCAGTAACCTTTTGGTTTACTGTGGAATGTGCCTCAATTGCACTAATTTTTGTCCAATACAGGCCACAAGATAAAGATGGGAACTTCTCAATAACCCTCTTTTGGCCAGAGACATTCTTTGTAATGATGAGGTATTCAAGATTATTCTCATCTATTGTCTCAATATGATATCCATTTTGACGGATATCTTTAAAACTCAACAAGTTCCTCTTGGACTTGGAAGAGAACATTGCATTCTCTATGATAAATATTATTCCTTTAGGCAGAGTTATAGTTGCTCTTCCGGAGCCTTCAATCAATTTACTACTACCAGAAATTGTAGTAACATCTGCCTTACACATACTTAAATGAGAGAAATATTTCTTCTCTTTGAATATCATATGTGTGGTACATGAATCAATTAAACAAATATTTTTACAATTGGACGTTGATCCAAGTTTGTTTTGTGAGATATCCATATTTGCTTCCCATGGTTTGACATACAAAAGAAATATACGAAAAATATTAGTATTTTTTTTTATAGATATGAGAATAAACAAATTTAAGTCTATGATTCAACATAATAGTTTCAGTGCGGTCATTATAAAAAAAAATATCTTTTATCATAGTTATTCTCCTTTTAATATCAAAGTATTAACAATTAGTAGTAGCATAAAGAGTCTTCACAATATTTCTTGTATTACTATATTTAATGTGCTACAAATAAAGCATAAGATGAATGTGTAATCTAAAGATATATATTTTAAAACCATAATACAGATTATTTGTCAAGTTGATAAAACTCTTAAGGTACATATCGATATTTGATCATTGATTGAATTGTTTTGAACTGAATGTTTCACCTAGAATGATTCAACTAATTGAGTTAATTGCTGTTGGCAATGAATCTGTTTCAGGTTCATAATACTACTAGCATAATAGCACCTTTAATGTGCTAACACATTAACACCGAACAGATTAGAAAGGATTACAAAATGAAACTGATCATTCTGTTTAATATATATTTTTTTATTTTATTTCAAGCATATTATAATTTTAACGAATACTTGCTTGATACTTAGCTTTACTAGCTTAAAGCAGAAAATATAAAATTTGAACCATATCACAATAATAGATAACTTATGTAAACTATGATAATTGTTTATTCATTAACTACTACGAATAAGTAAAAATAAAAATATCAAACTGCTCAATCTTCTTTAACCATGGATCCATCACCGATCAAGTGATCTATTTTCCCCTCAGGGTGCTCAAAGAAGTCTGCCACATCCAAGTGGGTGATGTCAAAATTATTGTCAGAGACAAAATTGGTTTCAGGGCCTTTACTCTTTATAGATGCTTGATAAAGCTCAACCAAATGTCTTGGTACACGGCAAATTTTTGCCCAGTGCCCTTTTCCACCGCAACGATAACATATAGTTTCTGAACTATTTGCTTTTGGATTCTCATAATTCCATTTTCACTTTTGGTGGTTATATTTCTTTGAGGGGTGACTAACACCAGGAAAATTTCTTCCTTGTCCACGTCCACGGCCATGACCACGACCACGACCATGATTAAAGCCATAGCCTTTTCCACGCTTAGCATAATAGGAATACACCTTATCTACTTCAGGCAATGGTGTAGACCCAGTGGGTCGATTTTCGTGATTTCTCATGAGCAGGTCATTGTTTCGCTCAGCCACAAGGAGAAGAGAAATCAGCTCAGAGTACTTTTTGAAACCTTTCTCTCTGTACTGTTGTTGCAGAACCATATTGGAGGCATGAAACGTTGTAAACGTTTTTTCAAGCATATCATAATCATTTATAGTATCTCCACAGAGTTTCAATTTAGAAGTTCTAAACATTGCAGAATTATATCCAGAAACAGACTTAAAGTCTTGGAGCCTCAGATGAGCCCAATCATATCGTGCTTGTGGCAGAGTGACCAACTTTAAGTTGTCATATCTCTCCTTTAAGCCATGCCACAAGATAAGTGGATCTTTGACTGTGAGATATTCAATTTTCAAACATTCATCAAGGTGATGGCGCAAGAAAATCAAGGCTTTAGCACAGTCTTGGGTGGATGCATTATTTCTGTCTTTAATGGCGTCTCCAAGACACATTGCATCCAAATGGATTTCAGCATCCAACACCCATGTCATGTAGTTCTTGCCCGAAATTTCAAGGGCAACAAACTTTCTTTTCATAATGTCAGACATAATTAAAACAAAATTAGGAGGAGAAAAGTACCTTAATTTTCTCAAAGAGATTCTTGAGATAGTAGAGTTTCGTGCTGATAACGTGTTACAAAACTTAGCTCAAAGTAATAAACAAAAAGATAGACAACAAAGTAGAGAGAAATAGAGAAGAGAATATATTTCTTCTATGTATCCAAGTGTATTACAAAATGATTTCTCATCCTCTATTTATAGTACTACATAGAGGTATACTAAAAGAATTCCATAAATATGTCATTAAGCTTTTGAGATCATGGAGGAAGATCATGGGGGAGATCATAGAGGTGTGGGAGTTACAACCATAAGTATTGGAGTTGTGGGAGTTATGGAAATAATGGATAAAAGTAGTGATTGTTATAGAAGTTATAGACATCCACCGTAATCTAATATTTCATAACAGTAATGATATTTATAACAGTCTCCTTACATTTAGTAAGTTTTTAATTTCAATGTTCTCATTTACCCTTCACGACATCTCATGCATATTTAAACCACAAGAAATTTAAAAGTTATTTCTGGTATATTATGTACATTTTTATATTAAGATCACAACAATTAAAAGTTTCATTAATATTTTTAAATTTCATATTCAATTAAATTAGGACATATAAAATAAATATTGATGGTGATGAACAACTGTACCATATGTTTTGTTGACGAGGCTTGTTTTTGCAACATATTTTGTCAATTCATAGAAGTTGACAAGTTTCCAAATTATAAAAGTTGTCTTGATGAGATGCATCTGGGTGAAAAGTGTGGAAGGAAAAGTTTGAGGGTTGGGGTTATTTGTAAAATATATAGAATAAGAATCTTTGCTCGATTGAGTAGGACATGAAAATATAGTTCATCTCTTTTAATATTAGAAAATAGATGTAACAGAGATGGTTGATCAACCATGTATTGAAAAATTACTAAAGGAACCCACCCTCCATTACCTAGCATGTGTTTGTATGAAAAAGACGAAAACCCCACATACTATTATCTCACTAAAAGTGGATAGCATATCTCTACTTTTCTAGTTCAACAGATAACATCTATTTTAGTGAAATTACCTTTGTATAGGTTTTTGTGTTTACCGCCCCAAAAGAAAGGGTCTTTTCCTTTTTCCTGTATTAGGGAATGGACAGGAAAACAGAATTTCACTTTTAAAAAACTAATAAAGTATTATTGGAAATACTCTTGCGTATATTAATTTTAGTAAAACACTGTAATCGTTTTCCTGCAGTGAGTAAGACATGAAACAACAATTCATATTAGTTGTTAGTATATGTGGAGCCAGAATTTAAAGTGCGTGGGTTCGGAATTTTAGTTCATTTATATTATTGAGTTCTAAATTAATTATTTATACATATTTAATGAATTTTTTAAGATAAATATATATTTTGAACCAAATACTAAATTCGACGAAAACCGCAAATTTTATACTAGCTCCATCCCTGACTGTTAACACACTTAATTGCGGAAATGAATAAAATGGTAAATACCGTGCTTTTGAAACAGGTATATACAACGCTACAATGGAATCTGTGGTAACTAAATGTTTGATAGCAGTTTCAGAAACGAAGTCATGACTCCTATATAAAGAAGTAAACAGACAATAAATTTTTAGGCTGTATTGAAAGGAATTTAATATCTACTATATACAAATCAAAAAATAATTTAGCATTACATATAGTATATTTTTTCAACAAAATTATTCAGTTGAACCCCTACAACCCTAGCTCCGCTCATTATTCAGAAAAGTTTTCAGATTTTAAAAGGTCATAAAATTTTCTGATCAAAATCCAACGGCAAGAAATCTCTATTGACCCCAAATCTCGGCGATTGGCAACAGAATAACTTGTGTCAATTCTAATGTGTTTCATAAGGTCTTGAAATCATTATTAGCTACTTTTCCGCAAAACAAATATGTGATTGTGCAAAATACTCAAATTAAACGAACAAATATCTATAAGGTAAAGAAAAGGAGAAAAGAAAATGGAAGTAGAGTTTAATACATAGAAAAGGTGATGCAGTAGATTGGAATCTGCTTTTGGGAAAATGTGCGATGTTGTATAATGAAGCAAGTAAAATTTTATGGTGAGAAGATACTTCATGTCTTCTCACGTTACCATGTCTAACATATGTGTGACATAGTCATGGGAATTCGATCACCAAGAATCCATATTCACTCTACTAACGGTGTGAGCAGACAAGAACAATCCAGTATAATCTCATTTAGTGGGGTCTGGGAAGGGTAGTATGTATGCAGATCTTACCCCTATACTTGGGTAGAAAGGCTATTTCCAAATAGACGCCCCGGCATCATTCCCTCCAAGAACTTCTCACCTTGCTCTTGGGAAGACTCGAACTTACAATCTCTCGGTTGGAAGTGGGGGTTGCTTACCATCAAAGCAACCCCTCAGAGCAGACAACAACTTGTACATTTATATAATATCTCGGTGATGTATTTGTATAGGTTCAAATTTAGCGATTCAATGGTACTGGATAAATAAGGCGAAGGATATGATCGATCATGATATAATAATTGAAGGTTACTCTCACAAAGACTGATGGAAAAAGTAAGTAACCAAGGTAAGAAAATAACGATAGCATAAGTCCAGAGGAAGATATAAAGAATATTTCTTTAAATATTTTTTATGCCGTACTTTTTAGGAATTTTTGAAAATATTCCTTATGAATAGAAAAAGATAGAAAACAAAAGAGGGATCTTTTTTACTCTAATAAGAATACTTTGTAAAGGTTAACAAAAGAGAATATCAAAAAGTTGTCTTGTTCGTTGATGATATTATTGAAGCACACCTTGTTCAATCTTTATCCATAGATTAAAGATTCTGCACCCATCTTGATTTCTCACTTTTTCATGCCGCTTACCGAGAAAAGGAACATCCCATGGTAGATCCTTTCTTATTACATTCATTGTCATTATTGTAACAGCTCAGCGCGCTAGTGATATTGTCCTCTACGGTCCTAGGCCCTTACGGGTTCATAATGCGTCACTAGGGTTTAAGGCTTGTCCGCTGAGGTTTGCCCTACCGCATGAGGTTTTCCTAGACTCGGCACTAAGGTTTGCCCCGCCTAATCGGGATTTGCCTAAACTCAGTTGAACTCTGACCCACCATCGGCAAGGCTGACACAAGAGTGGCTCTGATACCATTTGTAACAGCCCAATTTGCTAGTGATATTATCCGCTCTAGACCTAGGCCCTCACGGGTTTAAAACGTGTCACTAGGGTTTAAAACTTGTTAACTTGTATACCCAATATCTCTCTTGTGTTTTGCCGATGCGAAGCTCTAACTAAAAACTGGGGTGGTGCAATTATATATTCATGATAACATATTTATTGTCAATCATAGAGTATTAATCCGTTATTTAATACTCTTGAGCACTACTCATTTCACGAGCATTCTATTTTAGTTGGTCTAAAATTTATTAAGTTCAACTAAGATTCGCCCTCTAATTTATTAATAATTGGTCTAGTTAAAAGGTTTTAACACTTTTTTGTTCAAACAATACTACTTAATGAAATATCTACGTCGAATGTATATGTGAATTGTGATGGGATGAACAGAAATTTACACTCATAATAAGATGTCATGGGTTCAGGTCTTTACTCCTAAAAAAAGATCCTTATAAGAAACGTTTCTCTTTTAATGGACCTATGCGACGTATATTTGAATTAATCATAATATCGGACAACTAGTGACAAATAAAAAAAGAATATGTGTATATGTTTGTTTCTTAATGTATAATTAAATATAGAAAACACTGAAGAAATTCTTTAAAATTTTATGTACATGTAGTTCGCACATCATCGTAATGTGGAGCTTTTGGAGGAGAATTTTCCCTGTACCACCACCAAGCCCCTTGTTATTATAATTATTATTATACTTTTATTTATTACTACCTAAACAGTGGTACCATTTTTAATTGAATATATTACCTGTCAGCTTATCCAGCTAAAGGATTCCGTGGTCCTTCTAAAACAAAAACGCCAGAGTAACAAGTGTAAAAAATTGAACTTATTGAGACTCAATGCACATATGCATCAAAGCGATAAGTGAATAATGATAAGTATTTTATATAGAAAACTGAGGGTAGGATCTATGTTTGTTTACCAAATCTCATTCTTTGGTAAATTTTCATCTGATTTAATTAACTTTTACCTCTTGACCGTATAAGTCAAACCTTGCGTTATGTAACAAAATTATAACACCAACCCATCCGGCTGTTCACTCAAAATCTAAAACCAAAGCCAAAGAGTAATACAACAGAGGTAAAAAGATCCTAATCCACGCAAGATGTTTTATCTCTAAGGGATGTGGTAGAAGAATTTGATTCATTAATTTTACTGTGTACCAGAAATAATGATTTAACCGAAGAATAAAAAGTTCTGGTAGAAAGCGCATCATCTTTATAATAATTTACACTAATACGAATTCAAATTAGTCGAGTTATTAACTTCAGAATATAACATGATTTTTTTTATATAAAAAAGGAGAAATACATAGTTTACCTATCAAACTTGCAATGAAATTCATGTTACACATTTTTTTACGGGTAATCGTTTACACACCTAACCTTTTAAAAGCGTGTCAAAAATACATCTTTTTGATTACGTGTCACTCACGTATTTTTCACATACGAAGCGAGTGAACAATCAAAATTTTGTATTTAAAGACATTTTGATAGCACTGTCCAATCTTTTCACTTTTCTAAATCCTTTTCTTTATTTTTTAGAATAAAAAAATCACTATTCTTATCGATTTTCATTATTGCAGCATTTCTTCTTATGCCACCATACCACCAAATATATTTGTCAAGATTTAGAGGAGGATAAAAATAATCAGAGATTCAGCATCGTCGAAGTAATGCAACAGCCAAATCCAACTAGGTTTTTAAAAATCATTTAAGTGTACTAGATTTAAAAGTTTATCTTAGGTTTTGTGAATGATAGGTGGAAAATTCATTAAACACCATTGTTGAGCTATTGAAAAAGCTTGAAAATTCAACTGGATCTTGTTAATTTTGGATTTTTGAACTGAACTTGTAACTCAATTATGATTGACTAGTTAAAGTTACTCGGCAATCTCTTTCAATTTGTGGTAGAATATTGAAAATCCAATTAAAATGCTAGTTGATAATTTCTTCCCGTTTGTGACTCGATCCATAAAGAAATAGTAATTACAAAAGTTTTAAAAGTTCTTTTTTTGTCCTTTGATTCTAAGTTGTTTTTTTTTGGGCTTGCTAGAAACTTTTCTCAAGAACAATGATAATGGAAGACAAAGTCGGGAAGATGAAAAAGGGGGTATATATATAATATTAAGTGTGTTTTTATTTTTTTTAAATTAATGACACATGTCACGAGCGTATTGGTGCGGGATACACATACATTTTGTGAAACTGATCAGGCATAAAAATGGTGTGTAATTGATACACTTTTAAAATTTTGAGTGTTTAAAAATATTTTCATAATCAACAAATGTGTAACGAGAATTTGAGATACAAATTCAAATATCATTTTATGTATTCTGCCTATAAAAAAAGATATTTACGTAACTTATGAGTGACATATGATGATGTCGTACGAGGCAAGCAAGGTTTACTATAGTTGGGTCCAAGCACAATAATGAAGGTTTCTTGGTTTATTTTCCCCACAAAAGAACATCTACAATGGCTTAGCACGAGGCTCCTACCTCCCCACATTATTAACCTTCTTTAATAGACCCTAAATTGTTTCACATTTTAAATTCATATTTTACGTAAAATGGCAAAAATAACAAATTACTATTATTATAATAGGAAGCATTTATAGTGAGAATTCTTATTAAGAAATGAAAAATACATCAGTAAAAATAATATTTTAATCAATAACATATGGAATACAATCATTACTCCTAGAAGAAGAACTCTTTTTTATGCTTTTGATGCGAGCAAATATTATATGACCAGCTAGTCTTTGATCAATTGTCTATTGAAAATAATCTTTTTAACTTTATTAATATCGAAATAAAGTTTACGTACACACTATTTTCCCTAAATCTCATTATGTGACATAATCCTAGGTATATATATGTTGTTGGTGTAGTCTTTGATCGAATCAGCAAGTACACGTAATTCTTCTCTAAATATGGGTGTTATCTTATCTCATCGAGGACCAATTTTTTTTTAAATATAACTATTATTACAGTGAGTAGAATTTTGCGAGTATAGGTGAATTAATCCTCCATGATTTTGGTAGAAAACACAGAAAGTGGAATAAAGAAGGTTGAAACTAAAGGAGAAAAACCTTCATGTTCACTGATATACATTTGATGAACGATGATATATACAAGTTACAATTGTGGTTAAGTAAACCTCAGAGTAGTAATATTACACTCTACCACCGGCTTGCATTTTGGTTGCCGGGGTGGCCTAGAAAATAATATTTATACTTGGGCGTAGTAAATTTACATTTACCAAACTTGTTACTACATGTTGTAAAACAAAACAAAAAGAGAAACTTCAATAATCGTTAGTGTCACAAAATTTTCCATCCATCTGATTTTGTACTGCTTTGATAGCAGCAACTCTAGCAGCAGTTGCAGCTCTGTTTGCAGCCATCACTGCTTTGTTCACTTGTTCATCTACCCTCCTTAATTTAATTGCATTCTCTGCTGCCTTTCTAGCAGCCTGCAAAACCCACAGCAAAATAAGCATCAGAAATTGACAATTCAAAGTTTGAGCAGTACCAAGGTATATGTATTAAATGAGAAAATAAAGTAATTTTCTTACCTGAACAGCTCGTAGGACAGCATCAGTAAGTGGGGGCAAAGGAATTTTCAAATTGCCAGAATCCCATTCCCCACACCTTGTGTCGCCATTTCTAAATGTGTACATTCCGTAGCCTTGTTTGCGCCCTTCATGCCATGACCCTTCATAGCAATGTCCATTTGCAAAGTGATACACACCAAAACCATGAATCTTGTCTCCAAAATATTCCCCTGCATACCGATCCCCATTCCTATGAATACAGCCACAAGATTCATCAGCCCAATGATCTAATTCAAAAACGATCCAAGATCTGAACTTCATGGGTTCTACCACAAGTCACTTGATTTACTATGTTCAAATCTCAATTTTGTTAGTACTTAATTAGCAGAAATTTTTTAACACTTATACATGATTTGATCCGAAGCTATTGATTCCACAAGTTGAACTAAACATTTGCCCCCATACGTAAAAAAGATCTCAACAAAGAAGATAAGAAGACAACATCATGAAACAGGATGTGGCATTTTTAGCACAGAGGAAAAGAATTCAGCTTCTTCCATGAGGTATCCCATCAATCAACAGGTTGTGTTGTATTTTTAACACACATTTTAAAGTTGGGTGCAAGAATTGGTATTGCTCTAGTTAGGCAACATGACAGAAAATTACATAGCCCAAAACAAGAAAAACACTGTAGATGAGCTGTCCAAGTTGCTTTATCACGTAATTTGATACTCGTACTCAAAATACAATAACATTGGTTATTAGTTTTGAATTCATTGTCCTACACAGCTGTCTCTCCTAATCCATCACTAACAAACAACAATCAACAGTCCCAAAATAGAAAGCATGAATCGAAAAAGCATCCAAGAATTATAGCATCACAACATAAAAATTGAACTTGTTTTACCTGAAATGGTAACAACCGAGGCCATGTTTGACAGCGCGTTTAAATTGACCAATGTAACAGCTACCATCAGAGCAAGACTGAGACCCAATACCATGACTTTGACCATTACACCATTCACCAGCATAAGTATCTCCTGTATAGAATTTGTAAACACCATAGCCGTGTCTCAATCCTTGCATATATTGCCCTCTATATTTACTACCTCTAGCCCAACTCTCTATCCCATAACCATCATATTTCCCAGCAACCCAATCACCCTCATACCTTCCATTCACAAAATAGTTGTAAACTCCACTACCGTTGCACTTCCCTTTGTGATACTCACCCTCATAGAAATCACCATTGCTGTATACCTCAACTCCTTCCCGGTTCACTTTCTCAAAGTTCACTTTTTTGTTTGTTTCCCCAATGAACCACTGGACCGGTTTCGACTGGTTTCCTGATAACCCGAGTTTTTTCCCGTATTCTTCACTAAAGTGTTTGAAAAAAATGTAACCTTGGTGAATTGACTGCTTTTTCTTGCCAGCTAAAAAAAGAAGAATCGCTACGAAAATTAAAGCTAACAACAGATTCTCTGAAGTTGGTATATCATCCCTGTTAAAGAAAACGAAAAGGGTGCAAGTAGAAACCCCTAAAATCGCAAGAATGGGAGCTATCCTAGACGGAGCCGGTCGAACCGGTATTGAACCGGGTTTATGCGGCTTCTGCTCTTCAAGGTCCGGTTCATGGTCAACTCCAAGTTCGTTGATGGAGTTAAGGCTGTGGATTGACGAACGGATAGTTGGAGATGAACGTAGAAGTGAAGACTGAGTCCTCGTTAGCTTCCCCTGGCTTTTGTGACTGTCCATTTTTGAGTATCTTAAAATCTCAGCCGTTGAATCTTTTCATCAAACTCTTTACTATCCCCTTCGGCTTCATTTCTCAGGCCAGAGGAGGCGCAGGATAAGCAGCTAGTTAACTGCGCAGATTAAAGCAGTTTTTTTTTAATATTTTTTTTTTGAGAGAGAAGTACTATATAATTTGAGAGACAGAGAGGAGAGATGAGAGTGGACCGGTTTTTATGTGAGATTGTGGAGGCACTTGGATTTAACGTCAGGCGTTGATTTTAATATTCAACGGTTGGATCTGAAGGAATATTTATAGCCGTTGATCATAGTTTTCTTGGAGAAGTTCCCGGTTTTGACGGGGAAGATTTGGTCGTTGGGGATCTAGATTCCACCTTTTCCCGCTTTATTCACTGTAGCAGGCCGGCACGTGCCAACACCAGTGTGAAACTTTCGAATTTAAATTTCTAAGTGATTAATTAAAGTTAAAATGTTATGAAATAGAAGATTCTTACACTTCTATTTAAGGTGAATGTCTTTAATGTACTTAATTAGAGAGATTTTAGAGTCCTATTATTGGTAGCAAGATCTTCCTCCTCCCTATAAATAGAGGTGCTCTCTACCATTGTAAAACACCCCTCTCAACTCAATAAGAAGAACTCTCTCTACTCTTCTCTCTATTGCTATTGTTCTTGTTCTATTGTTCTTGTCTTTTGCTTTAGTTTATAACACGTTATCAGCACGAGACTCTACCGTCTCAAGTACCATTCTCGAAAATCCAAGGTATTTTCCCTCTTCCTAATTTAATTTTCGAGTATGTCTGACATTATGAAAAGAAAGTTCGTTGCCCTTGAAATTTCGGGCAAGAACTATATGACATGGGTGTTGGATGCTGAAATCCACCTAGATGCTATGGGTCTCGGAGACACCCTCAAAGATAAAGAAAAAGCATCCACCCAAGATTGTGCGAAGGCCTTGATTTTCTTGCGCCACCACCTTGACGAAGGTTTGAAGATTGAATATCTCACCGTCAAGGATCCACTCGTTTTGTGGAACAGCTTAAAGGAGAGATATGACAACCTGAAGTTGGTCACTCTGCCACAAGCACGATATGATTGGGCCCATCTGAGGCTACAGGACTTTAAGTCCGTTTCTGAATATAATTCTGCTATGTTCAGAATTACTTCTAAACTGAAGCTATGTGGAGATAACATCTCCGATTACGATATGCTTGAGAAAACGTTTACAACGTTTCATGCCTCCAATATGGTACTGCAGCAACAGTACCGAGAGAAAGGCTTTACGAAGTACTCTGAACTGATTTCTCTCTTACTAGTGGCTGAGCGAAATAATGATCTGCTCATGAGAAATCACGAAAATAGACCAACTGGGTCTACACCACTGCCTGAAGCAGATATGGTGCACTCTCATTATGCCAAACATAAAAGGGACCATGGTCATGGTCATAAACGGGGTCAAAGCCAAGGACGTGGACAAGGAAGAAATTCCAAAGAAGTCTGTCACCCCACAAAGAGAGATAACCACCGAAAGCAGAAACGGGATCCCGAAGATCCTAAGGCAAATAGTTCAGAAACTATATGTTATCGTTGCGGTGGAAACGGGCACTGGTCTAAGACTTGCCGAATACCAAGACACTTGGTTGACCTTTATCAAGCATCTCGAAAGAGAAAACGCCCTGAAACAAATTTTGTCTCTGATGACAACTTTGACTTTACCCACCTGGATGTGGCAGACTTCTTTGAGCAACCCAAGGGAAAGATAGACCACCTAATCGGTGATGGAACCATGATGAAAGAAGATGGAGCTGTTTGATTCTACTTGTATTAGTCAATGAATAAATTAATAGTCATTAGCATTAGCTCGTATTAGTTAATTCATGATATGATGTTAGTATTAGCCCTTTAGAATGTTTCAATATGCTCAAATATTTTTATTGTACAGTAGAGGTAATCGACTAACCTAAAAACTAGTCGATCGTCTAATATTTAGCAATAAAACGAACTTTTTTCCGCCAGGCCGGATATTCGAATATCAGAGTCTGATATTCGAATATCTGGGCCAGATATTCGAATATCAGAATTCCTATATTCGAATATCTGGCAAGATATTAGAATATGTGCTTAAATATTCGAATATCTAATATTTTTCGCATTAAAGTATTATTTTTTCCGCAAGGCATTATATTCGAATATTAGAATACAATATTCGAATATCCTAAATAACTGCTTCCCAAAACGCTGTTTAAACGCGAAACAAAAGAATTGAAGTTGTTTATACTTATATTTATGTATTTTTTTTGTATACCATGGAAAGTAAATTGATCGAAGGCTCCGGAAGAGCCATTGTAACTCTGCCCAAGGGCACGACGTTAATCATAGAGAATGCTATGTTCTCCTCCAAGTCTATGAGAAACTTGTTGAGTTTTAAAGATGTACGCCGGAATGGCTACAATATTGAGACAATGGATGAAGATAATCTCGAATATCTCGTCCTCACTTCAAAGAATGTCTCCGGCCAAAAGAGGGTTATTGAGAAATTCCCGTCTTTATCTTGTGGCCTGTATTGGACAAGAATTAGTGCAATTGAGGCACATTCAACAGTAAATCTAAAGAATACTGAGTCCAATACATTTGTACTTTGGCATGATCAACTGGGTCACCCAGGATCAACCATGATGAGACGGATTATAGAAAGCTCATATGGGCATCCGTTAAAGACTTTCAAAATTCTTTCAAGTAATGAATATCCTTGCACTTCGTGTTATCAAGGCAAGCTGATTATCAGATCATCCCCAACAAAGGTTGGGACTGAGTCACCCCAGTTTCTGGAACGTATACAAGGGGACATTTGTGGACCTATTCACCCACCTAGTGGGTAGTTTAGGTATTTCATGGTCTTGATAGACGCATCCTGTAGATGGTCTAATGTGTGCTTGTTGCCATCACGCAACCTTGCGTTTGCAAAGTTAATGGATAATAGATGAGAATAATCTTGAATTCTTCATGAAAACGAGGCTGCCCATTTCGGTTTGGGTTCACGCCATTTTGCATGCAGCAATGCTACTTTGTCGGCTGCCCGCTTCGGCTTAGGGTCACGCCATTTCGCATGCAGCAATGCTAGTTCGTCTCTGACTGACGAATTATCACAAATATTCCCTATTGCAATTGGTTTTGGGTCATGAACCCAATATATCCCATTTAAGAAGCTTTGGATGCGCAGAATAGGTGCCTGTAGCACCGCCATCCCGCACCAAAATGGGTTTGCAAAGAAGGTTAGGAATATATGTTGAGTATGAATCGTCCTCCATTATTCGCTACCTCGAAACATTGACAGGAGATTTGTTCACTGCACTATTTGCAGACTGTCAATTTGATGAGACACTTTTCCCAAAATTAGGGGGAGAAGTCGGTGAAACCAAATGGGAAATTTTGTGGAAAAATGTATCATTATCTCATCTTGATCCACATACCTCTATTTGAAAGAAAGAGGTACAAAAGATTATCCATTTGCAAAAAATAGCAAATCAAATGCCTGACGCATTTACGGACTTGAAGAGGATAGCGAAATCCCACATTCACGCGGAAAATGTTCCGATCCGTATTGAAGTCCCTATTGGACAAATATCTAGTGTCATATCCAATGAGTCAAATGCACGCCAGAAGCGTGGCAGACCATTAGGTTCCAAAGATCGAAATCCTAGAAAGAGGAAAAAGAACGATCTAAATGACACTATGAAAGAATCACATGAGGACGCTCATGATTTGATTAATTCCGAGATTCACGAAGAATCTATTGAGCCTGAGACTCTTGAAAATACGGAATGCAAGAATGTGAGGATCTCGAACCTCAGTCTGTGGTAGTACAAAATTAATTGAGAGCTCTCGAAGAGCCAATTATTACTATGTTGGAGAAACACAATTGAGTATTGTGCTGTAGTAAGTCTCAAAGAAACTTATTCAGTTTCCAAAGTACACGCGAAAGCGATTGATTATATTGAGACTATAAATAAAGGAAGGCTTTGATTCTCCTATTACTACAACTTGTAGCGGGGTAATTTGTATATGAAGAGCTACCCGCTTTGTTCTCCAGTTTGTACTACACAAACGAAAGAATGCCACAATAAAGTGGATATCTATTGGTATATAAAGCCATGTCATAATAAACTCGAAGTTTATTGATAAGTGCACATGTCATGGTGTAAATTTGAAGTTTACCAATATTGATAATTTATGTTAGACATCTCATTTTAAGTAAGATGTGCAAATTCACATAGGTGAATATTAAAGAACTAGAAAGTTCTTTACGAATACTCTTGTATCACTTGTTCTCATTAATGAACTGACCAACTAAAGAGTTCGGGTTGAAGCCCATAAATTCTGGAAATATGAAAGGTGAGTATGGGCCCATTCACCTGCCATGTATACAACATATGATGCATCTATGATATGGTTACATGCGCCATTGTTATTAACCCGCAGCCTGGCAGTGCTTGCGAGGTAAATCGCTCAGTAATCTAACTTCGAGCATAGTTTCCAGATTCTCTACTCAAGACAGTTCATCTTGATAAGTTGGTTTATATTAAAGTTGGTTTAGCAAGATAATTATTGAGTGCTTCCACTTAATAGCTAAACTGTTCCTTATGAGAACGAAGTTGTATATATCAGTTTGATATAAGTTGTATACGAGAGTATATTCTCCCCTCAAAAGTGGTTCAGGGTCAGGAACCAAATAATTTCATCTTATATTAAGGTGCTGTGTATATTGACATAATGCACAAAGATGATTTCCCAAAGTTGAGGAAACATGTTAGCTTTACTAACATGAGGGGGAGACATGATAAACACTTAAGAAAGTGTTACATGGGATGAATTATCATTTGTATATGTATATCCCCGAACATCATGATATGAACCTGAAGTTCATAAAAGGGATAATTCAATTGCAACATATTGCAAAGCATGCTATACGCATTTGCTGACTCAAAGAAAGTAACTAAATGGAAGAGATACAATTCAAGAAGAATTGATTCCATATGAAAGACATGTAGTTTTGAACCTATAGTTCAAATGCTTGAAAGATAAAAGTCAAAGGTATGTATAGTCAGTTTTCGATATCTTATTTGTTTAGTATCACTAATGAAAGATTGATATGCAGCTAAAGTTTATTATATGGCTTATATGACTTAACTTGAAAGATTCAAGTTGCTTGAAGCATATGCAATTCGTGGTCCTGAAGTACCACATCCTAAGTACAATTTGTGTACATATGTATCTTGCCATAACTATAAGCATGATGGATTTGAGAATGCATCTATGGAGATATTGAAGAGCTATTCCACGACATTATATGAAGATGTTTATATCTATCAAGAATGATGATTTCAAGGTGCGGAATATTTATTCAAGTCAACATGGTTGATTTATTTATCAAATCTCTATCAAAGATCATTTTGAAGATGATGCACAAGATTGGGATGCAAATGCTCAAGGATTTAAATTGATGTACTCATTAGGGGGAGTCAATGCGCGTTGCTCTCTTTTCCCTTACAAGGTTTTGTCCCACTGGGTTTTCCTTGCAAGGTTTTTAACGAGGCAACCAATAGGCGCATATTCAAACATGTGTACTCTTTTTCCTTACTTTAATTTTTCCCATTGGGTTTTGGTTTTAAGGTTTTATGAGGCACATCATTGAATAGACATTCAAGGGGGAGTGTTATGAAATAGAAGATTCTTACACTTCTATTTAAGGTGAATGTCTTTAATGTACTTAATTAGAGAGATTTTAGAGTCCTATTATTGGTAGCAAGATCTTCCTCCTCCCTATAAATAGAGGTGCTCTCTACCATTGTAAAACACCCCTCTCAACTCAATAAGAAGAACTCTCTCTACTCTTCTCTCTATTGCTATTGTTCTTGTTCTATTGTTCTTGTCTTTTGCTTTAGTTTATAACATAAAAACTTTTAAATTTTTTTTGTTTCTCTGAAGGAGAAAACAATGGTGTGATTTGTCAGTACGATTCTGATCTAAATGACGCTTTCGCAAATTTAGGGACGTCTGGTTGCAACTCGAGAGTTTTCAGTTTCTATCGTTAGAATTTATGTGAATATATTCTTTTTTCAATTTATATCCATAGATATTGAAATTTTAAGGGATTAAGCCAAATTCTAAATTAAAGATATTATAGGACTCTAGAAATCCTAAGAGTCTAATAGGAGTCTATCAGGGTTTCTTGAATGGTACTCTACCCTGAATCCTAACTCACACCTATATAAAAGGATACATATTCTCCTAAAGAGGTGTCTCAAAAAAAATCTCATAAACTCACGGGATACTCACAAAGAGACCAAAATATGACCGGATACTTCTTGACAATGAAATAGTTCAAGCAACCGGATACATCTATGAGCTCTACATCATCCTTACATTCGGGAAGACCGCTGCTTTAGCCCTCGAATCACGAAGATTATCAGGAGAGAAGAATCAAGGGAGAAATCTGATTGTACTCGCAGCGTATTTCCCGAATGTAAGGATGATGTAGAGCTCCTAGATGTATCCGGTTTCTTGAACTATTTCATTGTCAAGAAGTATCCGGTCATATTTTGATCTCTTTGTGAGTAGTGGTGTATTTTGTCCCGGGCCTGGGCCTAAATGGGCTTCGAGGGCAAGGTTTTGCGGGCCCGTACTTCGTAGGCCTGGGCTCTGGCGGTCCCGGACCTGGCAGTCCCGGTCTTCGTGGGCTCAATGGGTGAGACCAGCCCGTGACGGGCCTAAGCCCATGTGGTCCTGGGCTTAGCGGCCCGGGCTTGGTGGGCCTGGCGGGCTTTTTTATATTTTTTCAAGGCAATATCTTGTATAGTAGTTATTAGTATAGTATATAATATACTAGTATAGAATATATTTATATAGTATACTAGTTATTAATATAGTATATATAATATATATTTCATTGTATATTGTATTGCAGTAATTAGTATATATTGTATGTTATGTATATATATATATATATTCTCTTATATATTTTCTTGTATGTTATGTATATATATTATAACTTATATAGTTGTATATTTTGTTGTAGTGTACATATTGTATCTCTTATGTATAATGTATATATATTCTCTTATATATATTGTATCTTATGTATATATGTTATTACTTATATATTTTCTTGTAGTTTAGGTTGTATGTTATGTATATATATTCTCGTATATATATTTTATATATATATATATATATATATATATATATATATATATATATATATTGTAGCTTATAAATAATTCGAAGTAAAAATAAAGATATTGAGAAAAAAGATATTCAAGGGTATGTCTTATAATTTTTATTACCCAAAATGGCATATCTTTCTTAGTCTTCCTTCCCCCAATGGAATGAGCACAACAAAGTACTAATACCACCATTAAAAGAAAAAAAAACTAAAATAAGATGTGCCAAAGTACATTTTACATCATAATCTGCATTGTATCTCTAACAAATCTCATAAATCCGTCAAGGTTGGGAGGAGGTTGTGTTGGTTATGGTGGAAAAGAAACTTGTTCATCATCACTTCCGGGCGAAGCTGAACCCTTCGCAATTTCCGCTATTATTTCTTCATAAGCTTCATCTATCGGCGGTTTTGATTCTGCAATTCCAAAGTTTCTTCTTTCCGCGCGGATCCAATCTCTAAAAGGTACCGATTTTTCCAAGCTATCCCTCATCGCCGCTCTATGATCACCTATTTGCAGTCTTGCTTGACTGAAAGCGCTCTCTGATGCAACAGTTGAAGCTTTAATTGATAAAATATCCCGAGTCATCCTGGCAAGAACCGGAAAATATTTTTCCTTTGACTTCCATCATTCCAAAAGATCAAAAGAGCCGTCTGGATTCTCCTTTTCAAGTACCTGATACAAGTAAACTTGAAGCTCATTTAGATGTGAAGTTTCATCATAATTATCACCTTGAGAACCCCGAAACTCCGTCCAAGATTTAAGAGTTGTTAAGCCCGCAGCTCTTTTAGAAGATTGTGAGCTAGACGAAGTAGGAGTTGGAATATTTGGCCTAGCCTTTTAAGGCAAGTTGAAAAATATTATAAACTGTTTGAGCATTAATTTTAATTGATGCTTTTGCATCTTCAAGTGTAACAACTTCCTCGTTTGAAAGATCTAAAGCTTTATAAATATTTGAATACCAAAAATGAGGACCTCCCAATTTCATCGTAGGATTTAACATTGCAGCAACACCAAATATAGGAGGGATAGGGAAAAAATATTTTTTAAATTTTTGTTTCATTTCATTTATAGCAAGTTCATAAATATCCCCACCCTCGCCAAATTCAACAAACAAATCAGCTAGTGCGGCAATATAAACTAAACAGTTTGAAAAAGTAGGATAATATTGCCTAGAAAATGCATTTGTAGCAATTTGAAAATGTTCTAAAAAATCTAAAAGAATGTTAACATTCGTCCAATCTTGGGTAGTAAGCATTTCATCATCATCCTCACCACCTACCCGAGAATTAAATGTTGCATTAATTGAGTTTCTATATTCATATGTAACTACTAAACTTTCGTACATATAATTCCATCTAGTCGGGCAAGGTTTAGGAACCTTTCTTTCTCTAAGGCCATATTCATCACATTTTTTAAAATACTCTCTAAGTCTAGCTCTACGGTTTGAATAAAAAAGCCAATTAAGAGCCATTCGAACCTTTTCAGTTTATATGTTTAAAATTCGCGTACCATCACCGACAATTAAATGATAAATATGACAAATACATCTAACATGAAAAATATTAGTAAATGCAGGAGTTAGTGTTTTTGTAAGCATGCCTATAACACTAGTGTTACTAGAAGCATTATCCATAAAACACCTCCGGTGACAGTGTTAATTCCTGGTTGAATTAGATTTGAACCTGTACTAGGGTTAACCGCACAATCTACACTTGTCCTCTCTTGCTGCGCTTGCATTTGAAAAAATCTAGCCTTATCTCTATGGTGTGTTTTTATGTGCCTAGTCAAACTACCCGTGCCGCTACGGTCTCCACTAAATTTATGAACCAGTAATTTACCACAAGTTTTACACTTAGCCTTATTCAGTTCTCTTACTTGAGTAAAAAAATTTCAAACTAATGATGTTTCTTGACGTTTAGCAGGTTGTCTATTAAAAGTTGGAGTTTCTACAGGTGGGTCGGCCGGTGCATTACTTGAGTTATGAACAGGACTAGTAGGTGTATCACCTAAATCTGGTGCTTGGGTTTCATCATCATTATCATCATCATCCTCATTTTCCTATAAGATAGATTCATTAGGATAAAGAGCATTTATAATTTCATCATCTAATCTATCACCTACTGCAACATCATGTAGAAATTCACTATCGGTAAATTGAAAATAATGGTGATCACTATCAAGTATTACGGGAGGAGGATGAGGACGTCTAGGTTGTTAGATAATACGCTTAACGCTAGAGGGGGGTGAATAGCGTTATAATAAAATTTAGCGTAAACTTGCGGAATTTGAAATTTGCAGGAAATAAATAAGTGCGTTAAGTAAACAAAAAGGAAAGAACGCACCGATGTATTCTGGTTCACCACAACAAGTGGCTAGTCCAGTCCCCGAGAGACTCTCTCGAGATTTTCCACTAACTTGTCAAGCTTACGGGTGCTCAACAAACCTTTACAACTTAAGGACACAAGCCTTAACAACTTTGCTCGGAGATACAACACTCCAAGACTTCACTGTTAAGCTTACGGGTGCCTAACCAACCTTTACAACTTAAGGACACAAGTCTTAACACCTTTGCTCGGAGATACAACACTCCAAGACTTCAACCAAGGAAACACAAGTTCCTTACAACAAGAGAATCACAATTCTCTTCAAGTGTACAAAACACTAAACACTCAAACAATACACTCCTTAATGAGTAGATATGAGTAAAAGAAGTAAGCTCAAGATCACAACAACTTTGGACAAGAATATGGCTCTCAAAAGCTTTATGAAATGAATATAAAATGATAAACAATAGTATGCAAGCTTATAGAAATTGTATGATCAGTTGTTGTGTGTTGTTGTGTTTAAAACACTGAAATGAAGCTGTATTTATAGTTGAAAAACTTGGCATTACCGTTGTCTAATTGTCAATTAAGAGTTGCTGATTTTACTGAGTGACAATCGATTGTCAAAGGGCCACAATCGATTGTCTGCCAATCGTTCCAGAAATCAATTCCAGATTTTACGCTTAACAATCAATTGTCCAAGATCAACAATCGATTATTGGTAACGTTCAAAAAATCCTTTCCAGATTTTACGTAAAACAATCGATTATACCAAATCAAAATCGATTATTCAGCAACGTTCAAAAAATCCTTTCTAGATTTTAATTTCAACAATCGATTGTACAAAATCAACAATCGATTATTCAGCAACGTTCAAAAAATCTTTTCCAGATTTTAATATCAACAATCGATTGTACAAAATCAACAATCGATTACCTGACGGTATTTGAAAACTTTACGACAACGGTCAGCTTCACAATCGATTGTGCAATGTTAACAATCGATTATTTATCAGACTTTGAAAATCATTTTAGACACTGCCTCTTGACAATCGATTGTATAATGATAACAATCGATTATTTGATAACTTTGAAAAGTCTGGAAGACACTGTCTCAAAACAATCGATTATCATATGTTCATAATCAATTATTTTGTGACTTTGAAAAATCTGAAGGACACTGTCTCTTCACAATCGATTGTCATTAGCTTCACAATCGATTATTCTGAGTTCTGAAAAACTTTGCTGGATACTGCCTCATCACAATCGATTGTCATTAGCTTCACAATAGATTATTCTGAGTTGTGAAAAACTATGATGGACACCGCCTCATCACAGTCGATTGTCATAAGGTTCACAATCGATTGTCATACAGGTTTGAAAAATCTGGTGCTCACTGCCTTAACACAATCGATTGTCATTAGTTCACAATCAATTGTCATGCAGTCCTTGCTCAACATAATCGATTATCATAAGTACGTAATCGATTATCTTAGTCCAGATTTTTTAGAGGCATGTTTAAAAATTATTTTCTCTAAAGTAAATATGCATGATTTAAAATCATTTAGCATTAAATTAAATATGCATGATTTTGTAAAAATAGTTTTACGAGAGAAGCCATGTTGTGAGTCAAGTTGTCGGATCAAGATCACAATTAAGAATGACTCATTTAAACTATAAAACTTTGTATTGCTTGAATCTTATTATCCACCAATTGTGCGCTTTTACTTGAACTTCGTCATATATCAATTTGCGCTAATTTGTCATTCATCAAAACCTACACATAAGAACACACATTTTAGTATAAAGCCTTGAGAACATGTTTCCAACAATTTCCCCCTTTTTGATAATGGCAAACTTTAAGCGGGTTATGCAAATTAAACAATTTATAATGACGATTTAAGACAAGTATATATATGCATCAACAAGTATGCAATTTGTTCCCCCTCAATATATGAATTCCCCCTCAATTTAAGCTTATAAATATTGAGAGTGCATACCCGTTATCTTCCCCCTTTTGCCATTAGCAAAAATAATATAAGAAGATGCCAAAGATGTAAATAAAACTTGTTTATTTATTGGAAAGGGAAAACGTGATTTTTTAAAGAGAGTACAATAAAACATATCACAATAGAACAAAAAAAAAAACAAAGAAATCATTCATCATCATTTCCCGCCTCATCGTTCGGCACTGCTTCGAAGGGAACAAGACCCGCATATGAATAATGAACATGGTCAAAATATCCATGGATCTCATTTGTCAATTGACCACAGAGGTGGTCAAGGAAGCAATTTGGTCGGAAATGGATTAGAGAGTAGGCTCTTGAGGCGGACGAGTTCGACGGGTTGGAGGAGGAGCAGGCGCTGCATGATCACCGTCATGATGAAAGGAGGATTCTGAAATTTCCCACTTCTTGGTACTCTTTTTGAGAGGACCGTTGGAAGTGATGAATCCGGAGGCTTCAAGAAAATTCATGATGAGGAGAGCATAAGGAAGAGGCCTATCATCTCCGATAGCGTCACGCATGTGAATCTTGACGAACCGACACCAATTGATGTTAGCTCCGGTTATTATGGCATGCATGAGCTTGGTGTCCTCTTGGGAAATGGTAGTACGGTTATGCTTACGAGGCTTGAGGACTCGGGTGATGAAATAGAAAATCAACCGATAATTGGGATCCATTCCCGTAATTGTAGGACGACGGGAAGAAAGATTTGGATCATAAGAAGTAAGTCCGGATTGATGTAGGAGGACTGTTTCATCAAAAAGGGCTCCGGCCTCTCCGATGTACCGAAAAACGTCTTCACCATTATGAGGAAGACGGGCAATGGTATGAAGGTTTTCATCGGAAAGAAGAATTTGAACACCATTTATATTTGTCACAAGCTCACCATCATCATCCTCATGAAGGTTGGAGTATGATGCTTGAATCAATGTAGTATTGATGTAAGGATGGTTAAGAAGTAAGAAGTCAAGAAGTTGACAATTTTTGAGCATATTTGCAGCAGGGCCATAAGATTCAAGATACTTGTTGGTTGAAAAGCGGGGAGGAAGAATGTCGCGCTTTTCAAATTTTGTTAAAAAACGAGTAAGCTCGATGTCAGAATTAAAATATAGAACGGAACCATCTTGATAAGGATAGTTTGGAGCAGCAGAGGAGGATGCACCATGCCTAGCAGAACGGGAATGTTTGGAGTGACGGCCCGACATTTTCACTGAGTATTGTTGGAATTTGCAAGAGACTTGAAAGAATTTTGATAGTTTGAGAGCTAAAGTTGATGCTTGAGTGAATAAAAATGAACATATATGGAGCCTATTTATAGAGGGAGAAAGGCATTTCATTAATGGAAGAAATCTGCAGAAAATTAAAAGTTGTAACAGTCAGAAACGGTAAAAATAAATCTTACTGACCGCTAGACAATCGATTGTTGGAATGAGATAATCGATTGTCATTAAGATTTGACTGAATCTCGGAACTGACACAAATCGATTGCAGAACCAAACGGAAAAAAAAAAATTTGAATTACTGTCATGAAATAATTGATTGTCAAAATATGGTAATCGATTGTTATGTTACAGTGAGCACATAAATTTTCTGATTTTGAGAATAATCGATTATATTTTGAAACAATCGATTGTTTTGGAAAAGCATTGCTGAATGGCTGAGACGGAAATTGATTTTGCAGTCAAAGAATCAATTAATTAACAAAACTGCATAACAAACATAAACCATAAACAATCGATTAGTGATACTGCTAATCGATTTTCTGCACAGTAAGATAATCGATTATTTGCTTGGAACAATCGATTGTTCTGTGCCAAAACTTAATAATTCCCCCTACATTTAGGGTGATACCTGCAAAATAGAATTAAACGTCTCCGACGCTCAAGTCAGTACTTAAAATATAAATGCAACCTAAAATGTATGCATTTAGATCAACGTTTACCCGCATTCAATACTTCATTTGGACATGATTTATATTTAGCACAACATTAAACGCTAAATATTTTATCAAGTCTACTAGCAATAATGTAAAGTGAGGAACGATCATACCTGTGTAGTTCTTGGTATTGCTCGTCTTACCTTTCACATTTCTGTCAAGATGGTCATCTAAATTCATTGAAGTGACCATTGGTTTGGTGTTGCTCTTTTCGAATTGATTTGGCAACTCCTTGCGACATTTAGATGGACAAATGAAAGTTCCCTCTTTCATTTGCTTAATTTGCATCTCCAAGAAGAAATTAAGCTTGTCTATCAATGATATCTCAAATGCGATTTACAGATTCCTTGCATGAAATTTATTAGTTGCTCCAAAGTAATACAAATATTTTCTACGATATCATTTTCCACAAGATTTGGAATGCAAGATATTAGTGGCATGAGAGTTTAAAGAAAATAACATTGCCAATATAGAGAGTTGTTTTGAAATTCTGTCATCAAGAAGATAGTAAACTTCATGCAATCAATTTCCCCTTAATCAGAAATTTATCAAGACATACCAACATAGATATACCAATTGTTATAAAACAATGATAAACCCATTTGTTGGATGGCATAACAAGTGTACCAAAAGTTATTTTAGTAACAGTGATACAAATTGTTATTTTTAGTAAAGCATATTACAAACGAGTATTGACTGTTAACAGATCAACCATACATCGAATTTTGAAGAACATACCAACCATTATCCGGACCAAAGGATGTGTTCATCAAGAGACGATTTTTAACAGAAGGATTTTTGTCAATTTTTAGAAACATGAGACATCTCTTTTTCAAAGCTGATGATAGCATTCATCAAAAACGTGAGTGAAGACTTTTTGAAGAATATGCTAATAGATAATACACACCACACAGTATACTAACAGTTATTTAAACCACAGATAGCAATTATCAAATCATGAATGAAATGATTTTATCAAGCTAACTGTTAATACATATCAACAGTTTTGATCTTTTAAAAGCAGATAACTAACAAGTAAACTAATTGACACCAATTGTCATTTAACAACATGTTTTCAACATATGAATCAACAAAGCTAATTGATATTGATTGTTGACAAGGATATCTTCTCAATTGTTAACGCACATCAACTATTATGACTAAGCTTATCAAAGATTCAACAATAAGGGAACCAAATTAACAACAAATAAGTCAATATTGGTTGCTAGCACATATCAACGATTCGGATTTTGTCAAAAATGATAACTAACCAAAATTTCCTCTTGATGCAATGAGGTGTCGTGCTCGGTGCATCTACTACAATGCTGTAGCCTTTCAAGCACACCTGCAAAACAGATTAATGATCTTTTGGTACCCATGCCATTTTGGGTCCTTGGGGGTTAGGCATATCATAATGATGCGATTGAGTGATATGTCTATGTCGTGTAAAACATGCAGGAGCAATATGACCAATGCGTCTACAATAATGACAAGTCACGTTGGGGTTATGCATCCTTCTAGGTTCATAGTAACTTGATGGACGAAAATGATTTACTCTATTTTCATTATGACTATTGCGCATTTCATGAGAACCATTTCTCCTACTATTAGTTCTAAAATGAGCAGCATTTCTAGAGTAATGGTCATGCCTAGATGTTCTAAAAGGTTCAAAACTCCTTCTAGTGTTTGGCCTAGAATATGCATCATTTCTAGGGTAGTCATTTCTAGGTGGTAAGTCATTTCTAGGTCTTCTAAAATGTTCAACATTTGGCCTAGCATGCATATTTGTTCTAGGATTGCTATTTCTAGGATAAGCATTTGTTTTATTAATCCTAGGTTGAGCCTTAGGTGGTTGGGGTTTGGCTTCAACCTTTTCTTTAGTCTCATTCTTAAAACCTATGCCATGCTTGGTTGATTTCAAGTTAACAAGGACCTTATTCAAATTTTTGTGGGAAGAATTAAACTTATCTAAGGTACTTTAAGTATATCTACCTCATTTTTGAGATGCAAGCAAGAAGTACACTTTCTAATAGAGCTTTCGGGCTTATCGGCGCTTCTTTTTCCGAAAAACTTGTTTTCCTCTTTCAACTTCTCATTTTCTAAAACCAGTTTTTCAAAATCTTTTTCTTTTAGAGAGAGTTGTTTTTGAAAATCTTTTTCTTGCAACGACAGAGTTTTCTGCAAATCTTTAATAGTCTTGGAAGCATCAACAAACTCACTATGTAATTTATTATAAGCATTTTGCATTTCTTCAAGCGAGTGAGAGTTGGACGTACTTACCTCTTCTTCTTCGTTTGCCATGAGACATTGGCCAGTTGATTCATCATATGAGCTGTCCGCTTTTTGAGGCATGCTTTCATACATTTCATCCAGCTTATCCCATATCTCTTTGGCGGTTTTGTAGTGGGAAATTTTCTGATAGTCTTCCTGATTCAAGGCGCTATACAACATATTTATTGCATTAGTGTTGTATTCACTTACCTTGGCTTTCCCAACTTTTGTTGTCATTTGATCACCATGCTTGATGATTTGCCATAGATAAAAGTTGTTGGCTGTGATGAAAATTCTCATCCGATCTTTCTAATATGAGTAATTTTTTCCATCAAATATTGGGGGCAACATGTTAAAATCACCTTCACCTATTCTTGCAAAAGAGTCACGAGTAGAAGCCATGGATGGTTCTCTCAAACTGTTAAGTCTTCAGAGAGTTAGGCTCTGATACCAATTGTTAGATAATACGCTTAACGCTAGAGGGGGGGCGAATAGCGTTATAATAAAGTTTAGCGTAAACTTGCGGAATTTGAAATTTGCAGGAAATAAATAAGTGCGTTAAGTAAACAAAAAGGAAAGAACGCACCGATGTATTCTGGTTCACCACAACAAGTGGCTAGTCCAGTCCCCGAGACACTCTCTCGAGATTTTCCACTAACTTGTCAAGCTTACGGGTGCTCTACAAACCTTTATAACTTAAGGACACAAGCCTTAACACCTTTGCTCGGAGATACAACACTCCAAGACTTCACTGTTAAGCTTACGGGTGCCTAACCAACCTTTACAACTTAAGGACACAAGCCTTAACACCTTTGCTCGGAGATACAATACTCCAAGACTTCAACCAAGGAAACACAAGTTCCTTACAACAAGAGAATCACAATTCTCTTCAAGTGTACAAAACACTAAACACTCAAACAATACACTCCTTAATGAGTAGATATGAGTAAAAGAAGTAAGCTCAAGATCACAACAACTTTGGACAAGAATATGGCTCTCAAAAGCTTTATGAAATGAATATAAAATGATAAACAATAGTATGCAAGCTTATAGCAATTGTATGATCAGTTGTTGTGTGTTGTTGTGTTTAAAACACTGAAATGAAGCTGTATTTATAGTTGAAAAATTTGGCATTACCGTTGTCTAATTGTCAATTAAGAGTTGCTGATTTTACTGAGTGACAATCGATTGTCACAGGGCCACAATCGATTGTCTGCCAATCGTTCCAGAAATCAATCCCAGATTTTACGCTTAACAATCGATTGTCCAAGATCAACAATCGATTATTGGTAACGTTCAAAAAATCCTTTCCAGATTTTACGTAAAACAATCGATTATACCAAATCAATAATCGATTATTCAGCAACGTTCAAAAAATCCTTTCCAGATTTTAATTTCAAAAATCGATTGTACAAAATCAACAATCGATTATTCAGCAACGTTCAAAAAATCTTTTCCAGATTTTAATATCAACAATCGATTGTACAAAATCAACAATCGATTACCTGACGGTATTTAAAAACTTTACGACAATGGTCAGCTTCACAATCGATTGTGCAATGTTAACAATCGATTATTTATCAGACTTTGAAAATCATTTTAGACACTGCCTCTTGACAATCGATTGTATAATGATAATAATCGATTATTTGATAACTTTGAAAAGTCTGGAAGACACTGTCTCAAAACAATCGATTATCATATGTTCATAATCGATTATTTTGTGACTTTGAAAAATCTGAAGGACACTGTCTCTTCACAATCTATTGTCATTAGCTTCACAATCGATTATTCTGAGTTTTGAAAAACTTTGATGGATACTGCCTCATCACAATCGATTGTCATTAGCTTCACAATCGATTATTCTGAGTTTTGAAAAACTTTGATGGACACTGCCTCATCACAATCGATTGTCATAAGGTTCACAATCGATTGTCATGCAGGTTTGAAAAACCTGGTGCTCACTGCCTTAACACAATCGATTGTCATTAGTTCACAATCGATTGTCATGCAGTCTTGGCTCAACATAATCGATTATCATAAGTACATAATCGATTATCTTAGTCCAGATTTTTTAGAGGCATGTTTAAAAATTATTTTGACTAAAGTAAATATGCATGATTTAAAATCATTTAGCATTAAATTAAATATGCATAATTTTGTAAAAATAGTTTTACGAGAGAAGCCATGTTATGAGTCAAGTTGTCCGATCAAGATCACAATTAAGAACGACTCATTTAAACTAAAAACTTTGTATTGCTTGAATCTTGTTATCGACCAATTGTGCGCTTGTACTTGAACTTCGTCATATATCAATTTGCGCTTGTTTGTCATTCATCAAAACCTACACATAAGAACACACGTTTTAGTATAAAGCCTTGAGAACGTGTTTCCAACATAGGTTGGCGACTACTTTCAACTTGCTTATCTTTGTAGGTCGGGGAGCCAGGGGAAGGGTAGTATTATGGCCACTACTTTCACCGGTTTTACCTTTTCCTTTACCAAACATTTTTTCAAAGAAAATGCCATATTAATTATAATTATGCAAACTAAACCACATAAAAATATATTATTAAAACGTAAGAGTTGAAACGAGTTTACCGGATTGCCGAACAACTTCTTGAAAATTAAAAATCGTTGAACACTTGAAAACTTCAATTCAACAACTTCACAATTTTTCACGAATTTTCAACAATAAATTAACCAATTGTAGTAGAAAGATTGAGAGAGATTGAGAGATATTGATGAATTGGTAAATAAAAATGAAAGAATGAGGGGGTATTTATAGTTGAGAAATGGGAAAAGTATAATTATATAAAGTTTGGGGGTCAAATGGCCATTTTGTAAACTTCAAACGACCATATTTTCAGCCCAAACGGCTATATTTTAAATATGGCCATTGCGGATTTTATTAAAAAAAATTGAAAAATAGCCATTGGGCCCGTTTAGGCCCGCCAGGACCGGCCCAAGCCCGGCTGACGGTCCCAGGCCTAGTGGTCCCGGGCTCACTGGCTAATGGTCTTGGACCGGCCCGTCACGGGCCTACATGTAACACCAGGCATAGGCTCACCAGGCCCGGCCCACCAGGCCAGTTAGGCCCGCCAGGACCGCGGGCCCGGTCAGGTCCGGTTCAGGCCCGGGCCACAGTGCACTCTTATTTGTGAGTACCCCATGAATTTATGAAATTTTTTTGAGACACCTCTTTAGGAGAATATGTATCCCTTTATATAGGTGTGAGTTAGGGTTCAGGGTAGAGTACCCTTCAAGAAACCCTGATAGACTCCTAGTAGACTCCTAGGATTTCTAGAGTCCTGTAGTATCTTTAATTTAGGATTTGGCTCGATCCCATAAAATTTCGATGTCTACAATATCAAAAGTATTTCTTTTTTCATATTTAAATACAATTTATTTTATATAATAATTTATAGTCAAATAAAATATATGTGCCTAATTTATACCACAAATTCAAAAGTTTTTTTTATCTTAAATTTTATACTTAATAAAATAAATTACATAAATTGAAATAGATAAAGTATTATTTTAATTTATAGATTACGACCCTTACATTAATTATCGTTGTATAACTTAGTCCTTAAACCAAATGATTCTTTTTCTATTTTGTTTTCTCTAGTTCTATATGTTTTTAGAAGGAAAAAAAAATTGGACAGGAGTCTTGGATACAAATTATTTTACTCATTCAACGGAACTTGGAGAATCTTTTTATTTTTATTTTTAAATGTTGTTCTTCTAAAGGAGAAAAAACAATAGTGAGATTTGTCAGAGTATGATTCTGATCTGAATGACGCTTTGACAACTTTATGGTATAAACTTTCAATTGGTCATCTGTCCTCTTTTCTTCTTTGTTTGTTTTTTTATTTCGATACAATCCGAATTAATTTTTGTGCATTGTCCACTAATTTTATTAGAAGAAAAAAAAAAATTATTGGACTATTCGTCATAAATAAAAAAATACAAATATTCGAGTTAAAAAAACAAATAAAAGAACACCTAAATATTTTTGTTTATGATGGAATTCAAATCTATGTTATTTTATTTTTTATTCTATGTGTGTTTCTTTAAAAGAATATTTCTTGGACTAGAGTCTTGTGTCAAGAATAGGCAATGGAATTGGTCCGATGAGCATTAATTCAAGGAAGGAGTTCGTTAGAATTTATTTTGCTCCTTCATTGAAACGTATATACTTCCCCGTTTAAAAAAGGTGGTGCTATAAAATAGAAGTCTATTTAGAGTGAATGTCTAAGAGTTTTAGCTTAAAGCTAAGTTATTCCTCTTCCTATAAATAGAGGGGTCTTACCCCATTGTAAATCACCCCAAGTATTAATAAGAATACTTCTCTCTCTCCCTATTCTCTCTCTATATTGTTCTTATTCTTGCATTATTGTTCTTGTCTTTATATTATTTCATAACACGTTATCAGCACGAGTCTCTAACCAATTGAATTTAATATTCAGCAATTAAGCTTCTTGTGTTTGTTTTCTTATGTTGTCTTGACGGATGAATCGTTATGATGGGGTTTGTGAAATTTGATGTCTACTGTTGCAAAGGGTGTCAAAAGAAGTTGAAGAAATAGTTAACAAAAGTCGAAGGTGGCCAGCAATAGATTATGCACGGTTAAATCACGGTACTGTTTCTTTCTTCAATTACTTGAAACCGGAAACGGTGGCTTCGCGGTGGAATCGCGTCGGCTTAAATGCTTCCAAGAATTTATTGGTATACCTTAAAGGTAAGTAACTTACTTTTCCCTTTCAAATTCTTGGAATTCTATAATTTGATTTTATATACAAACATAGACAACAAAGTTTGATTATAACTCTAATGGAGTTTGTAAGAAATTATAACCACATGAAGTGGTAAAATCTCTATGTCCTGCCATGATTAAATTCATGTATGATTGTGGGCAAATAATTGAAAATCCGTCCCATTGAATTTGCTCCATTCCCTTTAGATAATGTGGAAGCAGTATATGATAAGTCTGAAAGAAGACTAAAATATTACCATGAAGGTATCAATGAATGTGGACGTGGCAAAGAATTCCGTCCAATTGAATTTGCTCCATTCCTTTAGAGAATGTGGTAGCAGTATGTGATAAGTCTGAAAGAAGACTAATTACCGTAAAGGTATCAATGGATGTGGACATGGCAATAGACGAAGTTATAATCGTCATTATTGATAATGAGAATAATAAAGATTCTCAAAATAATCTTTCACTTTATGAAAGTAATATTTGACATGAGATTGTGTAAAGCACATGATCTTGATCCATTCCCTGAAGTGAATGTGATAATTGTAATAGAGCCCGTAAGTATGAACACGCTCTTGATGTAAGTTTGTTTTATGTCTGACATTATGAAAAGAAAGTTCGTTGCCCTTGAAATTTCGGGCAAGAACTATATGACATGGGTGTTGGATGCTGAAATCCACTTAGATGCTATGGGTCTTGGAGACGCCATTAAAGACAGAAATAATGCATCCACCCAAAACTATGCTAAGGCCTTGATTTTCTTGCGCCATCACCTTGATGAAGGTTTGAAACTATGCTAAGGCCTTGATTTTCTTGCGCCATCACCTTGATGAAGGTTTGAAGATTGAATATCTCACCGTCAAAGATCCACCTATCTTGTGGAATGGCTTAAAGAAGGGATATGACAACCTGAAGTTGATCACTCTGCCACAAGCACGATACGATAAGAACCCAAAAGCAAATAGTTTATAAACTATATATTATCGTTGCGGTGAAAACGGGCACTGGTCAAAGGCTTGCCGTATACCATGACTTTTGGTTGACCTTTATCAAGCATCTCGAAAGAGTAAACGCCCTGAAATGAATTTTGTCTCTGACGACAACTTTGACATCACCCACTTGGATGTGGCAGACTTCTTTGAGCAACCCGAGGGGAAGATAGACCACCTAATCGGTGATGGATCCGTGATGAAAGAAGATGGAGCTATTTGATTTTATTTTACTTGTTTGTATTAGTGAATGAATAAACTAATAGCCATTAGTATTAGCTCGTATTAGTTAGTTATGATATAATGTTAGTATTAGTTCTTTAGAATGTATCAATATGCTCAAATATCAATAATATTTTTACTTTCCAGTATAGGTAATCGACTAACCTGAAAAACTAGTCGGTTATCTCATATTTCGCATAAAAACTGCAAAACAATCGATTGTCAATGATCAACAATCGATTGTCTTTAAAACAGTGTGTTCTGGAATTTTTCAAAAACAGTCAACAATCGATTGTCAATGTTTAACAATCGATTGTCGTTAGACAGTGTAATCTGGAATTTTTCAAAAATCATCCACAATCGATTGTCTATGTCTAACAATCGATTGTCTTAAGACAGTGTGCTCTGGAATTTTTCAAAATAAGCCAACAATCGATTGTCTATATCTTACAATCGATTGTCTTAAACAGTGTGATCTGAAGTTTTTCAAAAATAACAAATAATCGATTGTGTGTGTTTAACAATCGATTGTCTATGTTCAAACAATCGATTGTGTGTGTTTAACAATCGATTGTTTTATGAAAATGCTTAAACTAAAATTTTCAAACTGCAAAGTAATCAATTATGGATAACATATCTGATTTTGTTAGTCAACTGTTAGCAGCAGATTTTGAAAATATTATGTGACACAAACGGATTGAAGTTGTTTATTCTTATGTTCGTGTATTTCTTCTGTATATCAAACCATGGGAATTAAATTGATTGAAGGCTCCGGAAGAGCAACTGTAACTCTGCCCAAAGGCATGACGTTTATCTTAGAGAATGTAATATTCTCCTCCAAGTCTAAGAAGAACTTGTTGAGTTTTAAAGATATCATTCAAAATGGATATCATATTGAGACAATAGATGAGAATAATCTTGAATTCTTCATGAAAACGAGGCTGCCCATTTCGGTTTGGGTTCACGCCATTTTGCATGCAGCAATGCTAGTTCGTCGGCTGCCCACTTTGGTTTGGGTTCACGCTATTTTGCATGCAGCAATACTAGTTCGTCGGCTGCCCACTTCGGTTTGGGGTCATGCCATTTTGCATACATCAATGCTAGTTCGTCTCTGACTGACGAATTGACACAAATATTCCCCGTTGCAATTGGTTTTGGGTCATGGACCCAATATATCCCATTTAAGAATTTTTGGATGCGCAGTATATGTGCCTTTAGCACCGCCATCCCGCACCAAAATGGGTCTGCAAAGAAGGTTAGGAATATATGTTGGGTTTGAGTCGCCCTCCATCATTCGCTACCTCGAAACATTGACAGGCAACTTGTTTACTGCACGATTTGCAGACTGTCAATTTGATGAGACACTTTTCCCAAAATTAGGGGGAGAAGTTGGTGAAACCAAACGGGAAATTTTGTGAAAAAATGCATCATTATCTCATCTTGATCCACACACCTCTATTTGTGAGAAAGAGGCACAAAAGATTATCCATTTGCAAAGAATAGCAAATCAAATGCCTGACGCATTTATAGATTTGAAAAGGATACAAAATCACATATCCTCGAAGTGAATGTGACAACATTTGATTCACGAATACATATTCATTATTGGAAGAATATGAACATGAAATTGGTATTAAATATACCACACTCACCCCTAGAAGGAGGTTTGAGATGATATATGGCATGAATGATCGTTGGTCACGTACCTATTGTACGCCAAAGTATTTTGGAAATATGACTATTAAAGGACAACGATAATGCAAGAAACATATCTTGCATATAAGTTTGACATGACCATAATGGTATAACTTTCTCTTTAAGAAAGATATTCACCACATGGATGTTGATGAATCTGTGGTAGTACAAAATTAATTGAGAGCTCTAGAAGAGCCAATTATTACTATGTTGGAGAAACACAATTGAGTATTGTGCTGTAGTAAGTCTCAAAGAAACTTATTCAGTTTCCAAAGTACACGCGAAAGCGATTGATTATATTGAGACTATAATTAAAGGAAGGCTTTGATATCTCCTATTACTACAACTTGTAGCGGGTTAATTTGCATATGAAAAGCTACCCGCTTTGTTCTCCAGTTTGTACTACACAAACGAAAGAATGCCACAATAAAGTGGATATCTATTGGTATAAAAACCCATGTCATAATAAACCTGAAGCTTATTGATAAGTGCACATGTCATGGTGTAAATTTAAAGTTTACCAATATTGATAATTTATTCAGTTGACATTCGTGTTAGCCATCTCATTTTATGTATGATGTGCAAATTCACATAGGTGAATATCAAAGAACTAGAAAGTTCTTTACGAATTCTCTTGTATCACTTGTTCTCATTAATGAACTGACCAACTAAAGAGTTCGGGTTGAAGCCCATAAATTCTGGAAATATCAAAGGTGAATATGGGCCCATTCACCTGCCATGTATACCACATATGATGCATCTATGATATGGTTACATGCGTAATTGTTATTAACCCGCAGCCTGGCCAGTGCTTGCGAGGTAAATTGCTCAGTAATCTAACTTCGAGCATAATTTCCAGATTTCCTACTCAAGATAGTTCATCTTGATAAGTTGGTTTATATCAAAGTTGGTTTAGCAAGATAATTATTGAATGCTTCCACTTAATAGCTAAACTGTTTCTTATGAGAACAAAGTTATATATATCAGTTTGATATACGTTGTATACGAGAGTATATTCTCCCCTCACAAGTGGTTCAAGGTCAGGAACCAAATAATTTCATCTTATTATTAATGTGCCGTGTATATTGACATGATAATGCACAAAGATGATTTCCCAAAGTTGAGGAAACAAGTTAGCTTTACTAACATGAGGGGGAGACATGATAAACACTTGAGAAAAGGTTACATGGGATGAATTATCATTTGTATATGTATATCCCCGAATATCATGATATGAACCTGAAGTTCATAAAAGGGATAATTCAATTGCAACATATTGCAAAGCATGCTATACGCATTTGCTGACCCAAAGAAAGTAACTAAATGGAAGAGATACAATTCAAGAAGAATTGATTCCATATGAAAGACATGTAGTTTTGAACCTATAGTTCAAATGCTTGAAAGTATAAAGTCAAAGGTATGTATAGTCAGTTTTCGATATCTTATTTGTTTAGTATCACTAATGAAAGATTGATATGCAGCTAAAGTTTATTATATGGCTTATATGACTTAACTTGAAAGATTCAAGTTGCTTGAAGCATATGCAATTCGTGGTCCTGAAGTACCACATCCTAAGTACAATTTGTGTACATATGTATCTTGCCATAACTATAAGCATGATGGATTTGAGAATGCATCTATGGAGATATTGAAGAGCTATTCCACGACATTATATGAAGATGTTCATATCTATCAAGAATGATGATTTCAAGGTGCGGAATATTTATTCAAGTCAATATGGTTGATTTGTCAAACGTCTACCAAAGATCGTTTTGAAGATGATGCACAAGATTGGAATGCAAATGCTCAAGGATATAAATTGATGTACTCATTAGGGGGAGTCAATGCGCGTTGCACTCTTTTTCCCTTACAAGGTTTTTTCCCACTGGGTTTTCCTTGCAAGGTTTTTAACGAGGCAACCAATAGGCGCATATTCAAACATGTGTACTCTTTTTCCTTTACTTTAATTTTTCCCATTGGGTTTTGGTTTTAAGGTTTTATGAGGCACATTATTGAATAGACATTCAAGGGGGAGTGTTATAAAATAGAAGTCTATTTAGAATGAATGTCTAAGAGTTTTAGCTTAAAGCTAAGTCATTCTTCTTCCTATAAATAGAGGGGTCTTACCCCATTGTAAATCACCCCAAGTATTAATAAGAATACTTCTCTCTCTCCCTATTCTCTCTCTATATTGTTCTTATTCTTGCATTATTGTTCTTGTCTTTATATTATTTCATAACAGGTGGCACTTTTTTAGAGATTTTTACATATATTTACTATATTAATAATTTATTTACTTTTATTATTTAATTTTAACTTAATTATAAGTTGATATAAAATTTATCAGTTATATACAAATAAATTTTGAATAAGTATCCTTGATTGTACCCTAGTAAAACTTAAATTTCATAGATCTCTCTCCCTTCTCTCCATATTCTTTTTTATATGACGTCTTCTTCTTTGGATCTCTATAATGCTCTTCTTTTTTCTCATCTCTTTTAATTTTTCTCTTTTTTTCTTCAGAGAATGATATAACAGATTTGATGTCGTTATTTATCCCTATCGAACCAGTCATTCTCCTTTTCCCATCAACCATTGAAACCAATCAAAAGCTTCGAAATTTTGATTTTAAATTTGTTTTTTTAAATTATTATTTATTTTTATTGGATTTTGTTGTAAATGATCGAAAATAATTTTTTAAAATTTATATCTCACTTTTGAGAGTGTTTGGTAAATGTTACAGTCATTTTGGATAAATTTTTAGGTTGAAACTCGAAAATGAAGTGCATTATAATTGTATGTAAATTGTATTTAAGTTGTATTCTGTTGTAATTATATTTTTTTATTTAGATATTGTATAAAACTTGACAAATATTTGTATAATGTATGAATTTTATATGAAATATGCGTTTAAGTTATAAATACTTTCTTTTACATAAAGTTATTGATATGCATCAAAATAGTATTAAAAAGAAAATTTTGATCGAAATTTCAGAGAAGAAGAATACACCATATACAAATATGTATGAATCATACACAATATACATACAAAAGATATATTTGTATATTATTCATATAAAAATTGTATTAAGTTGTATGATTATATTCTATGTAATTAGTTATATAAAAATTTATTTTACTTTATACGTTGTTGTAGATGTATTAAATATGTATCAAATTTGAATATTCCGACATTCAACTTTTTTGGTTTAGATGTTGTGTATCGCCAATGTCTCTATTGCTTTGGTTTGGCGCTACTTTGTGGCTCAAGCTATTAAAATATTTTTACGAGATTTGGTTCTCAATTAAGTTTTGAACTATTTTATGTCTCTGTGGCTCGACATTATTGGATGCTATACTACAGTTGAGGCATTATTGGAAAGAGAAGAGGAGAGATAAAAGGAAAAACTGCAACCGATCCCATTATTTAAAACACTAATAATAAATTGTATATAAAGAGAGTCCACAAAGAATAGGAAAAGAGGGAATGAGAGAAAAAGGAAAGTGGTGTAACTGAATCTATTAACTTAAGGCACTAGTAATGAAATATATATAAATCGTAAGTAATCATCGTTTACGGCAGGTGATATACAAAATTAAAACGATTTTGATAAATAAGTTTCAAATATTATATAAGAACGAAAAAGTATCTTTCCTTATTAAGTCGTTTAAAAAAGATTGTTATATTTTTATATTTTTTTAATGAGAAAATTTTTTATAGCCACACAAATATTTTGACTTATTTAATATTATAATTCTAAAAGTTTTATAGCCACATAAATATTATGACATATTTAAAACTATACGTTTCAAAATCCTTTCTTTCTTAATTAAACTTTATGCTAAGTTAAACTAAGATAGACAACTTGAAAAATATGTAGTATATTTTAGTTTAAAGATAACCTTAACTCTTAAGATTTGTTCTAGGAAGGAGAAGAAAACTGGTGTTATAATTCGTCAATATGATTTTACGCTTACTGATTCTTCTGGGCTTTTGAAATATAATTAAAAAAGTTTCCTCTATATTGCAAAATATGTATGACAGAGCAAATAACAAAAAAAATCTTATGGGATTGGGATTGCTTCTCGAGAGAATGTTTGATAATTTTTAGTAATAAATACATTGAATTTTTCTCCACCCTCTATAGCTCTAACTGACTCTCTCTTTTCCAACCATACTAATTAATAATAACTTTTGACTTTATCTAAAATCGAAATTTATTGCAAAAGTTTGATTATTCAAAAGCTAATGCATCGTCGCATACGAACATTACCAAATCCATTCTTTTAAAGTCGTACAAGTGATGTACCTTTTACATAAGCCTCTTTGACCTTGGTTTTGTGATTGTCCAAAAGAGAAACAATATTGAACCTGGCCCAACATAATACTACTTGGCCAACAATATTGACCAAAATTCGAATAAACTCAAACTCATTAAGACAGGCATCCATATGTCGTTTTCTTTACCTAGACATCTATTAGAATATCTACTTCTTTTTTTGTTAGAGATTTTTTTCTTCCTATATTATATATAAAATTTTATTATTAAAAATATGTATAATTTTATATTTATACGTCATGTTCACAGTTATTTTATAAAATATATAATATTTATTAAATACTAGTTATTAGGAGCTAATTTCTTCCTAATTAGGCGCGCTATAAATTTGGAACTAAATATTTTTCCAAATATTCCTATTTAGGCGCGCTACAATTATTGAAGTCTTCTAGATATTTTTCACTATTGACAACAATTAAAAAGCTCGAAAGCTTTGAATTCAAATTTGGGTTTTCAAAAATCATTATTTTTTTGAACTGGGTGTTGTTGAAAATAATCGAGAATATGGTTTGGAGTTTATATCTCAATTTTGAGAGGTTTTGGTGAAGATTAGACTTGGTTTTGACTGAATTTCATATTGAAACTCGACGAAGAAGACATATTGCAAAAAATGTAGATAAATTGTAGATTATTTGTATTCTGATTGTATATGCTTTATTTTCTGTATTCACAAAGAGAAAGCGGCTAAAACTTCTACAGATCTTCTGAAAATATGCAATTGTGTCAAAAATTCTAATTATGCTACAATTGAATGAGAATTGGGATATACAAATTCAATGTATCCAGTTAAAATATAATCAATTATCCTCAATAATTGAATAACATGATATATCAAAGGAGAACTTTAGAGAAAAGGAACACAAACTTTTTAGAAAGATTAACCTGGTAAATTTCAGATGAAGAAAATATTTTTTTTCCAATTTCACGAATCCTTGAGAAGGCAGGACTCTTGTTTTGGCGATTTAATGAGGAAGGCACCGTTTACATTTGAAAAAAGTTTTCTTTTGTTGGAGCCAATACCAAATCAAGTTGTGCTACTTAACATCTCATATCTTTTTGTTTGATTTATAATAAATTTTGTCATCGTTTTCCTAATTAAGTTTTAGGCTTCGACATAATCTTTTAATGATATCTGAACAAAAAACATATGAAGAAAAAAAGAAGGCATGGAGAAATGATATCCCTCACTAAAAGGTGGGTGAGTATGAGGGTTTAGAGAGAGAAACGTGAGAAGGATGGGATATGCGGTACCTTAAATTAAGGAGGAATATACGTTGCATTAATTGTACCCTTAAAATAACTATGGTATAGAATTGATAATTTAGTATACGAAACGTAATTATATCAAATCTTACATCAAGGGTAATAAGGTTTCATATATGGTATATGAATGTAAAAATTCCTTTTCTATTTACGTTTTCCAACACCCGGCCGATCAAACCTATCCTTGGGTTCGATCCAGCAAGTGATCCCCCCCCCCCCCCCCCCCCCCGAAAGAGGGATTGTTCTTAGGTCATGAATGGAATGCAAGGAAGAGAGATAAGCAGTTGGCGGGGAGCATCCATTATCGGTCCATATTGGGTAGATCTACCCCTCTCATCCTCTAATCCTTTATCTACCATTTAATCTATTGATTTAATTTCTTCTCGACTGACCTATTACGCACTCGGGCCAATCTACTACACGCTAACAATGGTCTTTTGGATTTCATCTCCTACAAAAATAACAAATGATTGGCCGTTCGATCGAGTCGTTTTCATGTACTAACCATGTAAGGAAATTTTACATTATAAAATCACTTAAAATATAATTACAATTAATTACTCATTATAAGTAAAATTAGTTACTTGAAGATTAAGATAAACAAATTGATATAACAGGTGAAATTAAACTTATAATGTAAAACTTATTTATAATTTTATATATATATATATATATATATATATATATATATAAATATAAAATTATTTCTGTTTTTATTATATCTCAAGAGCAATCATAAACAATTTTAGAGCGTCTTTATACTGTGTATACAAGCAGTTAATATAGGAGAGGGTGTTCGAATAGTTCGAGTTGAATATAAAAATTTCGATTAGACTTTTCGACTTCAGATTGAATAAATTAAAATTTAAATTCAATCCAAATAATTTTATTTTGAATTAAATTTTGGATTAATCAGATCGATTCAAATTTTTTATTTAGGCCGATAAGTTAAGTTTCTTCTTTTACTTATAAAAAATAAATATTCAAGTGAAATATTCATGTTAGATTGTCTCGTAATTCTTCATTTCCTCACCATAATCTATTCAATGAAACCATTATTTAAAAAAAATACAATATAATCATTTATAAGGTGGTAAGAATTAACAAGTCCAACATAGTATAACCATGCTAAATATATAATATTCTGACAGTAAATAAGAATGTCACTTCATACATAGGTGTTCACTAACACAAAAAACAGCAACTGGCATTGCTGAGAAAAAAAAAATCATATATTCTATTGAATAAGGTATCTGATCTTGAACTAAGTTATTAGTATTTTTTATAATGGAAAATGCATAACTATTCCTGATTTATATCTAGATTTTTAATTACATATTTTATTTTATGTTCATATGTATTTTTAGTACTTTATTATTCTTTTTTTTCTTATCTTTTTTTCTTATTTCTTGTTATTTTCTTTTTCTTTTTGTTATTTCATTTTCTTTCTTTTTGTATTGGTCACCCGACGACATAAAATGATAAACGTCGGAATATCACAAACACCATTTTTTCAGGCGACAGATTTTTATCTCGGTCTAAGTGTGTTTTGTTATATATATATATATATATATATATATATTGAAAGTATATTTATGTGTGGGAGAAAGAGCAAAAGAAATAAAAATGAATATAAGCTGAGAAGATTTTTTCAGTTAAAATTTCACTACATCATTTTTTCCGGCATGAAAAGGTTTTTCGATGATGAATTTTTTCCCTAAACCTGAATATATTTTATTTTGCTTATGAATATATCTTTTTGAGAGTTTAAGTTGTGTGTGAAAAGAAAAACGGTTAGACAAAATTATCGGTGAATGAAATATCAGCTGGAATTAGAGAAGAAACGAAAAAAGTAAAAGGAAAAAGACAAAGGAAAAGGACAAAAAAGTAAGAAAAAATGGTAAAAAAGAATAAAAAATCATCTAAAAGTTATTTTTTTTTGTTTCTTACTCTTTTTTGGGAGAGTAAAATACACAGATTCTGCCATGTCAGCGTTGAGAGTGCAAATAATTTCATTTAAAAAAATTTTAAAAATAATAAATTTCCACAAAAATAAAATGGATAGTTGGCATCCAAGAAATACTTATGCATTTTCCCAAACTAATGTCTAAAAAGTGGAGTCTTGGGTATGCATATTAGTATTCAACGTATAAGAAACGATTACTTAATAGGTAAGGCTAATTAAGCATAAAATATTTCAAATTTTTGATTTTTAAAAATTTGAAGCTTCAAATTAAAAATTCAAAAATTTTAAAAATTTAATCCAACTTCAATATGTATTCCTACCATCCAAACCAAAATTTAAAAAATTTAAATTGTGATTTTAATTTTGAGTTTACCCAAATTATGTTCACCCCTAATTAAATATATTTCGATTCTCGTCATGGTATTTTAGAGTACCATAAATAAGATTGCATAGTGGCAATTAAGTTTGAAATCCATGTATCATAGCATCATGCCCTAGGGCCTACATTAATGTGTCTTATCCATCTGCATCCACTAGTATTACTTTTCCAAATATGAGAGAAGTGGTTAGTGTTACCACAAAAGTTTTTTCCCTTTTTATGTTGGATTGTATTTACTCGAATACTTAGCCCTTAATGTGTTTTTCCACAGCGAATTACTATTTAATGTCATTTTCGAGTCTCCATCATAGAAATGAAAGGAAATATATGATTTTCCTTCAAGGAGTTGTATTAACCAAGACCCCCATTTTTGTTATTATTTAATTTTTTGTTTATTTGGTGGACAAGTGTATTCCAATTTAAAAGATGACATTTCCTTTTTCCATCAAAGCTATCTCAATTTCTCTGAATATACAATTAATTACTACTTATAATATATATATATATATATATATATACATATATATATATATATATATATATTAAATGGCAGTTTGGGTACGAACAGTGGGTATACGATATGGGTATATATATAAAAGGTTAAATTGCGTATCTAGCCTAATGTCTTTAATGAGGATGCATGTGCTGCCATTTAATTTCGTCCATGAATTGATCATCAAACCGAGGATTTATTATTTATCAACTTTTAGGCTTAAAATTCTAATTTATGCAATTCAAATATGAATAAAAATAATAACCAACATAAATAATCATATCAAAACATCAAAATAAAGGTTATATATTCACCCCTTTATTTAGACGATAACAACGCTACAAAATTACCTCAAATTGAGCTCTAAAAGTCAAGATATGCTCAAAATACTAAAATGCTCGGTTTGCCAAGGGAGTGATTTTTCGCACTGACCAGTAAAATTCCTTCTTCATGTTCGCGAAGAATAAAAACTCGCACTAGAAACCAACAATCTTTCCCGATACGGAAATATGCATAACTCTCTTATTTACTTCAGAATTTGACGATTCTTGTTGATATGATTTTGTAATTACGATATAGATCTAATGGTACCCTTTATGTCAAAAGAAATGACGCCGAAACATCAAATAAGAGTGCAACACAATCCAAACCCATCGGAATCAATCTAGCCAAAAATCTGTGGAAAAGTCCAAAATTATCATATAAACTTGCTGATACTTTTAAATGATGAATCCGAGCTCGCTAAATCTACTATTTGTCTGTGATCAACTCATTTTCTTAAACTTAACTAGTATGCAACTTAGGTACCCCAATCACTCTTAAATGTTCCGGATAACGACTAAACTTCACACACAAGTATCGTTAAACTAAATGAACCTATCCAAGCCCCGATAACGGCATCCGGAGTCACACTTAGCAAATCCAAAAACCTTCAAAAATGCAAACTTTCGATAATAAGCATTGAATCCCTTCTGGACTATCCGATATTCAACCCGAAAATATGCTCAAGCCTAAAATTACCTTATGAACTTATAGGAACCTTTAAATTACGATTCCGAAGCCATTTATTCAAAAGTTAAACCTTGGTCAACTTTTCCAACTTAAAGCTTCCGAATGACCATTATTCTTCCAAATCAAGTTCAAACTTCTCGAGAATCAAAACCGACTACACGTGCAAGTTGATATACATATAGAGAAAATACTCAAGGCCTTAAACTGCTGAATAACATAATAGGGTTCTAAATGATCAGTCGGACCGTTACATAATGAAAACGTATACTTTCCTCCCAGTTAACCTGGTTAGTAACGTTCAGTAGTAATGAATTAGATGTAGAGTTAGACATTCTTTTTTAGATTAACAGTAAATTGGATATACTACCTCCTTTTACCGTTGCTTTGACTTAGAAGATGAATATTGGACATGTCTTTTTCATAACTAAACACGAAATGACTTTCGAATAAATAAACATTTCTCTTTTCTCTTCTTGAAAAAATTCTTTATTCTCTTCTTGAAAGAATTAAAGTCATACTGAAGCTTCACAAAGTAATAGATATAAGCAGTAATATATCTGCAAGGGTATATGTTGAATAAAAACGAGGGACGAAAACAACAAGTTGTGTATCTTATTGACGCAACGGAAACCGTTGAACTCACCACCAAAAGAATTGTTTCAAGTCGAACTTTGAATCACAGGGAAACACAGCTTAATTCACAAACTAAAAGCCTTCCTTTCTGTATATGTGATTTTTGTTGGGTGAAGAAGAGAAGGTTTTTCGCACTCTTTTTGATAGTTCTTCTGTAGAATATATTATAAAAGAGGAATAGAGGAAACAATACCGATGAAAACCACCACTCCACGTTCTTACATCTAAAAATAACGTGCGATAGTTTTAGGAGTAATAAAACCTACGATTGTAACCTCCTTAAGTTTTATCTCTTTTAAAATGGGTCGGGTCAAACCATCAGTCCACATAGGCAACCCATGACCCAAACTTTATATCCAACATATTCTACTTCGTACAGGTGGACTAGATCCAAACTAGTAACTACCATAAAAACGACACACATAATTCATACCGGCAAATAGTTCGTGCGACCTGCGAGCATTAAGAGCCATAATGTTCTTAATCCCTTTAATGTTGTTTAACACCTCTATGAAGAAATTGAATCACATGCGGAAGAGATTTACTACTAACATGAGGATCTTGTTACTCACAATACCTCAGACATCACTTGCTACTCCAATAGCTAGTTATTTAATCCCTCATCCTCGAAAGAGGTGAACTCGAGTTCATGTTTAACTGTATATTCATAATTACATTTGATACCCTCTTGGTAAGTGTAATAATCGAACTATGATACAAGTTAAATTACAAAAAAAATTATTTATTTTGTCTTTCCTTTCTACTCGAATCTTTCCATTCAAAACCAATTGTTTTCCTAGACATGCACTGCATTGTCGAATCACTCATGGCTATTAGTAACATGCTAAAGCAGCAATACTGATTGGCACATCAAGAAAAAGTAAAAGGTCAAAGGATATTCCAATAAAAGTTAGTGTAACTTCTTTGGGATCTCAAACATTCTTTTATTATCCCATTAATCGATAGCACACATGGTATAAAACATATGTTATGGTGTTCTCACCTTATATTGGCGCATGTGTATTATTATTTTAATTATCCAAAATCATACAGATCTTGGTCTAGACACCTTCAAGTGTCTAACTCAAATTTCACACTTCAATAATCCTCAAACAATCTTCTTAGAGAAACTCGTATCTACCTTACAAAACAAGTCATAATCGAATAGTGGAATTCGTAATCTGTCAAGAGTGACCTCTACAAGTAAGTATAGCCCCACATTATCCAAAGTTCTATAAGGTCTCATCTCTTCACGATTCTTAACGTAAGAGGCGATCACTCGTGTGAGAGAGCCAATCTCGCAACTTGTCCGATACACTTTATTAACAAAACATTCATCACAAGCATAAAAGATATAAGCAAAATTCAAGAGTCAAATATTGATGAGCATATTATAATACTAAAGTTATTTTACATTACATAAATATGTTCATATCCTTCGCAAACCAAGATCTATAACATGTTTCTCAAACATGTCTCTAGATATCACCTTTGTAAAAGGATCAGCTATCATGCTTCACGTAGGAATGTACTGTAAATTCATCTCTCTACTTGCTACCATGTCTCTAACAAAGTTATACTTAATGCCGATGTGTTTGGTCTTGCTGTGATACATAGGATCTTTTATATATGCAATAGCTGCCTGCTATCATAATATAAAGTGATTGGACCCTAGGAGTTCTTTGTAATATCCAAATGCTCAAAGAATGTCTTCAACCAAACAGCTTTTTATACTGCAAACACACAAGCCACAAACTTAGATCCCATTTTTGAAAGGCTTGTACAGATTTGTCTCTTACTTTTCCATGATATAGCACCACCATTAAGTAAGAAGGCATAACCTGACGTTAATTTTCTATCATTCCAATCACCAGCTTAATCAACATTTATATATCCTCTCGAGGATAAATCCTTTCCACTATAACAAAGTGAAAAATCTGCAGGTCCCTTTAGATATCTGAAATTCTCTTCACAAATTTCCAATGATCTCTTCCAGGATTAGATTGATACCTACTAACTAGACATATGACATAACAAATATCTGGGCGAGTACATATCATATCGTATATCAAGCTCCTGAGAACACTTGAATATGGAACTCGAGACATATCCTCCTTTTCATTTCAGTCTTGGGATACATTTTAAGGCTTAAAGATTTACCTATCGTTATAGGGGTATCCATAGATTTGCAACCATTCATACTAAAATGATACAAAATTTTCTTTATATATATTTCTTGAGATAGACTCAATAATTTTTTGGAACGGGTTGATCTTAACTCCAAGGATATAGTCTGCCTCGCCCATATCTTTCATGAAACCACAGCTGCTCATTCTCATAAGCTGTTGCCCTGTGCTCGGGCTGAACTGGCATTGCAGATGGTACAAGAATAATCTCGGGACTTGCTTAACATGCACTCGCTGCTCAGGAGTGCGGGCGGTGGAGTCTTGTTCCTCCCCCAGCCTGGGATGTGGCTGCAGCAAGGGGAAGCAACCTTGCCTGAGTCAAAGTGGTGTACATGCTCATAAACTGTGCCAGAGTCTCCTGAAGAGATGGAGTAGTAGCAGTAGTAGTAGGCATGCTCGGTGCTTGGACTTCGGCTGGAACTGTTGGTGGTACCTCGGCGGCAGCTTGCGCAGGTGCTCTGGCGGTGCCATGTGCGCGTCCTCGGCCTCTACCTCGGCCCTGGCCTCGGAAGACTGCAGTAGGGGGCACGGGTGCCTGATCATCTCGAGTAACACGTGTTCTCACCATTTGTGAGAGAATAGAAGACAAAAGTTTAGAATTGTGATGTCAAAATATCACACGACAAGGAAATCAAATGAAGTGGGAATTTTTCCTAACAGTTACGTAGCCTCTCGTTGATAAGTACATATGTCTCGTACCAATCAGCGAGACTAATAAACCGACGTGTGATCTATGACTCCTATAAACCTAGAGTTCTGATATCAACTTGTCACGACCCTGGTTTTTCCTCCGTGAACTATCGTGATGGCACCTAGTTTTTACGATTAGGTAAGACTAAATTGCGGAAGATAACCAAACTTGCGAAAATAAAATGATCTAATAATATAAACAAAGCAATAATAGTGTTAAATGTGCCAGTTGGCATACACCATATGTATATATAAGTCTCAAAACCAACATCTAAATTCAAGACCTGGAACCCCACGAATCACAAGCTAAGATAAATACTACACCACTCTAACTCCAGAATGTCTAGTAAAAGTTGAAAGATACAGAAGGGCTAAATACTAAACAGGAATAGAAAGGGACTCCTTGGTCTGCGGATGCGGCAGATGTATTTCGGAGTCACTAAGTAGTCACCTCCCTCAAAGATGATATGCCTGATCAGTGGTACCTGGATATGCACATGAAAAATATGTGCAGAAGAGGCATGAGTAAACCACAGTAGTACTTAGTACGTGCTAAGCCTAACCTCGGCCGGGTGGTAACATGGAAGGTCAAGGCCCTACTGAGGTTAATAAATAATAAAAATGATTGAATGAGATAACAATATAATGAAGAATCTACAATAAGGGTCTATACAGGATAATGAGAGTACAATAACGGAAACAAAGTATAAAGACAATCACAAGAAAATAACACTCACAACAAGGATAATAACTGGAGATCTCTAGGTATCCTGTGGATCTCTCAGTATCCTCAATGTACACACTAGGGATCTCTTGATATCCCGAGTAGCTCTTGGTATCCTCAATATATATATATATGCTAGGGATCTCTTGGTATCCTCAACATAAATGTTGGGGATCTCTTAGTATCTTGAGGATCTCTTGGTATGCTCAATAAATGTGCCAAGGATATCTTGGTATCCCGCATCTCAGTCCAGATCATAATTTCGTACAGGGGATCTCCCAGGATGCCGTCCCGTAGTCCCAAATTTAAAATACATAGCAGCAACACGGAATAATAAATTAAATTTCAACTTCTTACAAGTAAATAGTTAAACTCTAGCCTAACATACTTCATGTGATGCAACTAAGGTAGTTTAAGCAAATAGGCAATTAAGTCAACTAAGCATACTTTTCTAATTAACAACATACTAAGTTTGCAAGTAAAATAAAATAGAAAATAAAGGAACATAATAACTCAGTTAAAAGTACTTAATGTAAAATCGGATTTTCAACAATTAGCTCAAGTACGCACTCGTCACCTTAGTACAAGGCATTTCAGTTATCAAATATCATATCCTAAGGGAAAGGTCCCCCACACAAGGTTAGAAAAGCCACTTACCTCGAACAAATGCAAGTCAACCCAAAACTACCCTTTGCAACGAGTATCCGACACCAAATGGTCCAAATCTATTCAATTCAATTGCATATTATAAATAACACCTCAAATAACTAATTTCAAAATTAAATTTTAAGCTAATACGCAAAATTAGATAAAATGACCAAAATGCCCCTCAGGCCCACATCTCGAAATCGAGTAAAATTTGCATTTTCAGGAATTTCGTACTCTCATGAGTCTATATATAACAAGAACACTGAAATCGGAGTCCAAATGACCTCTCAAATCCTCATTTAAGGGCCCCTTAAACTTAAGCCCTAAGTACCCATTTTCCCAAATTTCTCACCACTAATTAGGTATTTAATCACATAAAAATGAGTTATGAAGCCAAAAATATTACCTCCAAGTGATTCCCCTTGAATCCATTTTCAACCCTCTTTAAGAAGCTTCAAAATCGCTAATAATGGAGGAAACTAGGCTAAAATTCATGAAACAAGCCTTTTAAAACATTTTGTCCAAACATTTAAATTTCTTCTTCGTGAACGCGGTCAAAGCCTCGCATTCGTGAAGCACAAATTGTCGTTGACCATTTTTTCCTTCTTCGCGAACACGAAGTTCAGCTTCCCACTATATCGCGAACGCGGCTCCCTGCTCGCGAATGCGTAGCTCAAACCTTTAACTCCACTCCACAATGCTTTACGAACGCGTGATGCTCTTCGCGAACGCGAAGCACCACCTCCACCCAGCCCCAACTCCTCTTTGGGAACGCCAGGAGCCACTCCTGAGTGTGAAGAAGGAAACTAGAACTGACTGTTGCAACTTGTTTATGCAATTTCCTAAGTTCCAAAATGACCTGTTGAGCATCCAAAACACACCCGAGGCCTTCGGGACCTCAACCAGACATGCCAAATAATACTAAAACATCGTTCAAACTTGTACCAATCTTCAAAATATCTCAAACAATATCAAATTCTCCAAAACTCAGGATTGAAGCCTAAGTTTCTAAAAATCTTCCGAATTTAATTTTTTTTAAATAAAAAATCCAACCAAACTACCTCCGAATAACCTGAAATTTTGCACACACACCCCTAATGACACAACGAAGCTACTGAAATTCTCGAATTTCCATTCTAACCCTCGGATCAAAATTTCCTTATCAAACCGGAAACTTCAAGAATTCAACCTTTTGCATTTCAAGCCTAAATTGGCTACAGACCTCCAAAACACAATCCAAACACGCTCCTAACCCCGAATTCACCCAACGAAGCTAACAAAACCATCAGATTTTCATTCCGAGGCTGTCTTCACACTGTTTTAACTACGGTCAACTTTCCAGCACTTAAACTCTCATTTAGGTATCCCAAAACTCTTTGAAACTCAAAACCAAAAATTCCGAAAAATCAATTTAGCAGAATTAAACTTGAGAAAAGCAGTTAATACAAATCGAGGCGTTAATTCTTAAGATGATCGGCTGAGTCGTCACAACATGGGTATACAAACCTATATTCTATAACCATTTTTGATAGATATCTACCGAAAATACATGAAGTTCAAGGGGAAGGTGGGAGGAGGATGGGTGCATGAGCACCACAAGCTCCAACATCGATCCACACTGATAAAACATGCAATAACATCATGTTCATCAATCTCTTTTAAATGGTAGTATTTAGATCAACTTGTATACATATCGGCTATTTCATTGTTATGCAGCTATTTCCCACCAATGTAGGTGTTAGATCACTTTGTCCATCAATGCTTTAGAAGGTTCGTCAATTTCTTTACTTTGTCAAGCTATTTAAACTATACTTTTTAAAGATTATTATGTCGCTAACTTTTAAATATAGGACAAAAGTGGCTGTACCATGTAATTCATCAAACTGACCCTAAGATTAAAGAATAAGTATTAGCATCTCAAGAAAACATCAACTCTCTCTTAAAAAAAAAATCCAATAACATAATTTCTTCCGTAGAATTGTTTTGAAAAACTAAAATTTGAAATTTCAACCAAAGCCAAACCAACACATTGCCTTATTCAAGTAAATTTTGTGTTTCAGCAGAGATATAGAAAGTTTGATTGATAACTCATGAAGTCCTCCCTTTAAAAAACAGCGAATAAAAGCGCAGGAAGAACATATATTTGGTAGCTGACAAAATATATAAAATTACACAAAATTTAAATATTTTTTCGATTATTATTGTTACAGCGATTATATAGTATCATTTTTCCTAACTAGTTATATTACAAATCTACTAGACATGTATATATATTTAATTTTGAATACAACCATTCAAATGATCAATGGGTTAAGGAACTTACTGAACTAATGGAATTCAAATTCTGAATCTTCTTAATGTCTTGATTATTTCACGTAATTAATTGTTTACTTAATACTATAGTATATAATTTTTTGTAAAAATAATTTAATAATTTATTCTCACTTTATGCCTCTGTCTCTCTCCCACCCATATCAATTTTTCGATATTCTTGCAAAAGTTTGAATAATATTTCATAGCGTATGCATCGCCATTTCCGACATTATAACAATAAAAAACCAACTCTTTCGACTTCGTACAAATGTTCTGCCTTTGACATAAGCCTCTTTGACTGGCTTTATGATTGTCAATCGTATTGGTGAGACAACCTTATACCTACTTCACCATAAAAGAAATATGCATTGCTCACCCCAAAAGCCGGTGCTATCTTCAAACTGACCAAGACAAGCATCTCTGTGCCTTTTTCTTTAACTAGGCATCTAATATTTTCCTTTTACTTTTTTTTTTGTCATTTTGAAATTACTCTATAAAAATGTCTAGATGTCTTTACTTGATTATTGTTAGGTGAGCATTTCAAACACGATTCCTTATGGCCATACAACGAAGGGGACCAGCACAGGCCCAAAATCTTCATTTTAAAATTTTTTTTATTTACTAAAAAGGGTGGCCACACTTTATCTTCTCATTTCGTTGTTACTCATTCTCGTTAGGTCGAAATATTTGGCCTTTACATAAGAATTAGACTATAATTAAAGATATTCTGGTGCACTAAGCTTTTGCTATGCGCATGATCGTACCGCAAGGGTCTATTGTACGCAGTCTTAATTTATATTTCTGCAAAATGTTGTTTCCATGGCTTGAACCCGTGACCAGAATTCTGATCACATAAAAGCAACTTTACCAATTATTCCAAGACTCCCTTCAATTAGACCATAACTGTGCAGAATTAATGTGTAGTTATTTCTTGCCCGTTTAATTAAAACTCGTGATAATTTTGCTGATGGCCCTTAGAATTATAGGAAGAGCGGCATAAATAGTTGTACCAGGTGCCGGTCTTTAGAACCTTTTGAAATTATGAATTTGTCTGACTTAGTGATGAGGATATTTATATTGTCTATCAAAGTTGTCCAAAAAAATATGGATGTACAATTTAATTATATGGCATTGACAATTGAATATGAACTAAACATGGCAAGAAATCAGGTCTACAACCACACATATTTATTAAATTTTGTAATAAATGATGCTAAAAATTAAATTTCTTTTAAATAAACATCATAAATATGAAACAGTTAGTGAAAACAATCTTAGATTTTTTGCGACCTCTGATTTAAGTATCACAATATCAGTTAAAATTAACGACCTTTATAATTAAGTTGTAACGACTCGATCAGTCGTTTTGAGCTCTAGCATATTTTTCCTTGATTTGAAGCTTTTTTGTAGGTTCATTTGTTGTTTCCTAACTTGCATGTATTAACGACCTGACCGATCGTACTGAGTATTATACTTTCGTTTCTCCTATTTAATGTTCTACGTGTATGTACTTGTCGTTATGTGACTTGCAGGGCAGTTGGTTTGGTATTGGGAAGTTTTGGATTGAATTGGAACACTTAATCCCAAGGTTAGAAACTTAAGTTGTGAAGGTTGATCAGAGTTTGATTTTTATGTAGACGACCCCAAAATGGTATTTTGATGGTTCTAATAGGTTTTTACAGTGATTTTAGACTTATGAATATGTCCATATTTGGATTTGAAGGTTCCTACATTGACTTGGTTCTATTTGGCGAAAGTTAAAAATTGAAGGATTGAAAGGTTCATAGGTTTGATCCGGAGTTGAATTTAATGATATCATGTTCCTATTGTGGTTTCGGAAGTTGAAATAGGTCAGTTGTGTCATTTAAAACTTGCATGCAAAATATAAGGTCATTCAGAATTGTTTAGGATGTTCCACGTAAGTTTTGAGTTTAGAAATTTGGATTAGTTCATTAAGTTGAATTGAGGTGCAATTCGTAGTTTTGATGTTGAGTCCTCGGGTAGGTTCGTGTTGTGTTTTAGGACTTGTCCGTATGATTAGATGGAGTTCCGGGGACCTCAGGTGCGTTTGGATGGATCAGATCATGTTAGATTGAGATGACATTGTCGCAGTTGCTGAGCTCTGGTGTTTCGCATCGGCACAAGTTTGGTCGCAGATGTTGTTTACCCTCAAAATCAAATAACAATTGAATTTATAAGTGATTTTAAGGATACATGGGTTAATTTAACACAAAGCGATAAATTGTGTTATAAATAAAGTGAATAATAATAAATTACATTCAAAATATATGATTTGAACAGTTATAGCCTTGAAAAGTAAGTTTCACTCGAATTGAATACGATTCGAATGACAAAAGAATAGTGGCTTACGGAAAGAAAATAATATTATAATTATTTGGGTTGTGTGTTACAATGTCTTTTACAAACTATCAGACCCTCTTTATATAGTAGGGAAGCCCTACTTGAGGTATAGTTCTATAAAAAAAATAGAAAACCCAATGATTTGCTATCAGCTGGTCTCTCATTGATACATGCCAAGATTTCCGCCGTGATATCTGATCGGTTACGGATACTCGACCTGCCGATATTTGGTCTGACAATGTTTCCTCAAGCTCATTTGAAAAGGGGGTCGGTTCCGGAGTTAGGGGACTCAATGATCTCGAAGACATATGTGCCAACCTCGTACCTTGGTTCGATGAAACTCGAAGTCGATCTTCAATCCTTCACGTTTTAGTCCCATTCTGTCATGCAATAGAGAAGTCCGGTTTCTACTTTATACAAATAGTTTCCTCATTTTTTTTGAAAGTAAACGATGAGAAACAACATGAACCATCGATTCTTGTCTTGATGATTCATATGAGAAATGACAAAATGGATGAAATGTTTCGTCACTCAAGTCTCAATGGCATTAAGTGCTCGTCAGTTGCTCGAGGGCTACTACAGGTTTTGAACCGACATTTGAAAGCTATAAATACCTCTTTTTTCATTCATTCAAACTATTCATCCAATCTTTTCTTACTATTGATCTTAAAGGATCTTTGCATTTTCTAGTATTTGTACCCAAATTTCTTGAGATCTTTGTAAGGATTCCCCCTTTGTTTGAACTATTAAGCACACTCTTTTAACTCTTTCTTTTTTATCTTTATCCAAAAAATAGCGTAGAATTCTAAAACAGTTCCTCGAAAAGAAACTGCTTCTTTATCACGGCCGGCCAGCGAAGAACCAACGACGGAGCCTCCTCTTGAGGTGTTTATTCCTTGGCGGGTGCTCGGTGACAGCCAATTTTAAAGTTGAAAAGCCTTCGCTAGTTCCGAGTCAGGATGAAAAGGTATCGCGACATATTTGCTCGATCACCGCAGAGACCCTCCCTACAGTCATGAAGGACTGCAGCTGGGCTGAAAAAGACGTAGTGGTGCTCGACCCCGAATAAGATATCACTACCCACGTTAAGGGATACTTAAGTGCTTATATTTATCCCTTTACATTGGGTCCATACAGTGATCATCCAGTTCTGCAAAAGGTATGAGGTGTGCCTTGGTCAGATCCACCCTATTCTGGAGGATAATCATTCTCCTCTAATTTTTGGTGAGCAAGATTGACGGGTGCTCTTTCACCATATATCATCTGATGCGCCTGTATAGTACCCGATTCTTCCGGGGGAGACTAATCAACCTTGCATCTTGGGCCGCCAAAGCCCTATTATCGAGCATCGAGGTCGAGTTTGGCTAGGGTGATTTATCCTAATTAAAGACCTCAGATTTGATCCTAGCTGAACATGCCATTCCCAGAGGAGTGGAAACCAAAACGTAAGCAAAGCTCAAATTTCCCCAAAATTTTATTTCTACTCTCTTCTTTTATCTTTCTTACTGATGTTTGGTATCGATAGAGCTGTTTCTTGGGTTCCGAACACAATTCCTCATTTCAAGGAGTGGGTCAAGGGCCTTCGGTCCCAAAAACGTATTCTGAGCATGTCACACCTCCCTTTTGACTTACACGTGGCTACCCCGAAGGATGACATGTGTATAAGAGTTTTTCCAATTAAAGTGAAATTATTCAAAATGAGATTAATCATTTATTCAATAGTCGCCACTTGGGATATGTTTGACTTTTGGTGTTCCAAGTCACCGATTTATTTAAAATCCCAAATCACGAAAATATTTTGACTGCCCAATTGGAGCCTGCGAACCAGAAATTCTTGAGTAAGGAATTTTGTTGACCCGAGGGAAGGTGTTAGGCACCCTCGGATCCTGTGGTTCTATCACGGTCGCTTAAACTCATTATAAGTGGCTAGAAATATGATTTGCTATACCTGTTTAAACTTATAATGCAATTTTAAATTATTAACCGCTTTTAATATATCTTTTAGGAAAATTTACAATGTTATTAAAACACGTCGCGAATCACGTCACATAAATGAGCATGCAATTTTAGACATATTTTAATTCCATTGAGAGTGGGATTTGGGTCACATAAATGCGCGCCCGAGTTTAGGAAGGTATTTTATTAACAAACCCACGCCTATAGCAACTATGTCTTTAAAATTCATGGGAAGCCGTGAAATTCGCTTAACAGCACCTCCAATTTTCTAAATATTTTATCAGTTTAAGGAACCTCGTGGTGCTTGGTTTAGTTAACAAGGTTCATTTCGTTTTTTAAAAGGATATCCTAAAGCATACTAAATCTTCTATTATTCTCGTATCTAGAAATGCCCTAATAATTTACAAATGAATAACGCACCCGAAAACTCGATATTCGCATTTTAGCCTCATTCATGGCTAATTATACACATTGGGCTTCAGGTTTTGGCTAGCCCAGGAATTTACATTGCTTATGCTGTGATTGGTAGCTATTGGGCTTTCAGACTGGGCCTAGAGATATTGGACTAACGAGTCCATTAACAAGTCACATCCATTCTTCCTTCAATTATACCTTAACGATTAACACTATACACATGGCTACTATGAAATGTATCAATAATATTTTTACAAGTAAGATGCTGAAGATGACTTTGTACAGATTTGAACCTTAAATTTGAACAAAATAATTTATAATACTCATCAGTCGAAGTATATAAATTTAATTTTCAACCTCAATTATAATTCTGATTTGGATATACTAAACAAATCCGAATAGACTATTTATAATTGTATTGAAACTTACATGAGCTAAAACACTACACAATGTTTTGACGTTTGAATAGTTATCAAGCTAGTACCTTCTAAATCCAATTTTTAGATAAAAAGGAATAGACACCTAAACTGGTCATACCACTAATTAATCTTACTATTGCTTGTACATACTTAAAATAGCAGTCCAAATGTCCAAATATTACAAGGTAAATCAGTCCCAATGTTCAGTTATTACAAAATAAACCAGTCCAAACATCTAATTAATACGAGGTAATTATCTTATCATGAGGTATATTAAAGCTAAAGAAGGGGAAAACAGGGTGGGGATTCGAAAGGAGAATAATAGATACAGATCTTCAAATTTAGGAATATATTCTACTTGAGCTTCATACATCAATGGACATCAAAATGTACCTGGAATTCAGCAAAGAACAAAAGCTTATGAGTAAATGAAATTAATCAGCAAGCAAACAGCAGCCAATCGAACAGTACACCTAGAATTTCAACAGGCTTTTGAGAGGATCAAAATTCCAAAGGGATAAGAACAACACTGATAATTTCTGAGGAATATAGGGGAAACTAGTATGTATTTATATGTATCTTAATTTTTCTCAGAGTATCAGAAAGGAGGTCTGCTCGAAAATATGGCCCAAGGTCTAAAAAAATCTTTAGAATTCAAAAAGAAGGATCCCTAAAAATATTCAGATTGTCTTTTTTATAGTGAAGCCTTAGGGCAACACTTTTTTCCTTGTTTTTCCTTTTAGTCCCTGATTCAGATTTCAGTTTTTTCCTAAATGGTCCTTAGTTTCCTGACTTGTGCCTCAAGTTTGAGGCTGAAATTGTGCCTAAGCTCCTCACTAGAATGTTCTAGGGGTTATTACTAGATTCTTTTAAGGCTCAAATACCCCTTATACCCCTATTTCTTTTCCTAATTAACTAACCTGAAGTTTTAACCTTAGTCTGTCATTTGGTTTGGTCAAAATTAACCCAAGTCATTGTGTTTGAGTTATGGGCTAAAGTCCGGTCTGGATTAACATGCTCATTGGATAAGTATAAGAATCAGCCCATACAACTAAATATCCTAATCTGAATTGATCAATCAATTATTATAACTTTAGGATTATATAAATGTTCAGGCATCTTTATGTCAAAATAAATGGATCAAAACGACCAGGAGGGCACTAATCAACTAGTGCAAGACTTATAGAAGTGACCCAATCACTAAAACTCAATAAAGCTCAAAAAGCAAGAAAGGAGATGAGAACATGACTGATATCATAAATTCACGCAAACTTAGCCTCAACAAATGTAAATTAAGCAAAGAGTCCTAATTAGAATTTCCAGCATGGTATGAAGCAGGCCAAAATGATTATTTCCAGGACTTCCAAAGATGATCAAACAAACCCAAAGAATGCACTCAAGATCATGCTACTTAAGACATCAATAGAACTAATGGTGACTAGCAAAATGACAAACCAAAATGAATATTCTTTGAATCATGACACAACACAAGTAGGATCCAAAAGATATTTACTAAAACTACTCAGGATCTTAGGGAGTAAATATGAAAATCAAGAGATGAAAATCAACGAAACATGTAAATTTCAAAGATGAAACCACAGATCATGTAAAGCTTTAGAGGTGAAAGTAAACTGACAAGTCAACATAATATCAGACCATTATAGAAGATGTAGTCCAACTAGTATACCCCAAAGAACAAGCAAAGAAGACTATTTGTGGAAAACAACTAAAATTGTAAAAAGAACAAAGCAAATAAAAATACAACATCGAAAAGGACACATAATACTTAACTTTTAAACATGTATCTCTAACTTGAAACCATTCCGTTGGTTTCTGACCTCTGATGTGGAGGTTTCTAACCTTTTAGGGCGACTCGTTTTTGGAATAATTGACTTAGGGGTTCAGGGATGGGATTTTGTGATTCTGAGACCAAGTGAGGTCTCAGATCAGGATTTCTTTGGTGGTTAGTGGCATTTGAAGGCTGTGGGTGGCATGGTTGAGGAGAGGGTTAGAAAGGGACTATCTGAGACCGGTCTGGCCGGAATCCGGTGGGATTTAGGTTTTAGGGCAGATTTCAAATCGATATTTAAGGTGTTTCAACCGGATTCGAAGGGTGTGACATGCACGATCAGAAAGAGGAAGATGAGGTGTTTCAGGGGTGTAATTTTGGATGGGTTTGGGGTTGGGTCGCCGAAGAGGGTGGTTCCGACGACCCTTCTTTTGAAGATTCGAGACGATGGGGAGTTGTTTGAAAGGAACGGGTTGCAGGACGGGGAAGGGGAGGTTTTGGTGGTCTGGTGGTGTAAAGTTGGGATGGTTTGGTGACCGGCCCCCGCCGTGAGGCGATTTCCGGCTGCAGTGTTAGAGTGGCTGCTGGGTGGTCAAAGGGTGGTCATAAGGCGGTCAAGGGAAGGGGGATACACCAGAGTATTTTAGTACGATGAGGGTGATACGTTTGTCTCTGTATCTATATAGAGATTCAGACATATTTATTCAATTTTGGTGGGAGTTTCATGGTCGTTGGATGGTTGGCTGATCAACGACTGTGATGGACCTTCCTAGAACGACATCGTTTTGGGTAGGTTATATGTGGAGTGGGTCGGGGAATGGTGTTTGGGCTGGGCACTTGTGTGTTTTAAAGGATAAAATTATTTGGGCTGTTAGAAATAACGCTCTACGCTAGAGGGGGGGTGAATAGCGTTTTAATAAAATTTAGCGTTTTCTTGCGGAATTTAAATTTTACAGGAAGTAAATAAGTGCAATAAAAATAACTTACACAAGGATATATCCTGGTTGGCCACAACAGTGGTTAGTCCAGTCCCCGAGAGACTCTCTCGAGATTTTCTACTAACTTGTTAAGCTTACGGGTGCTTAACAAACCTTTACAGTTGCTCAGAGATACAATCTCAAAGACTTCACTTGCTCGGAGGTTCCTCACCTCAAAGACTTCACTTGCTCGGGGATACAATCCCAAAGACTTCACTTGCTCGGGGATACAATCCCAAAGACTTCACTTGCTCGGGGATACAATCCCAAAGACTTCAACAGAGGAAGCACAAGTTCCTCAACACAAGAGAATCAAAATTCTCTTACAAGTATTTGAAATACTTGAACACTCACTTAACAAAGGTACTCCTTGATGAGTAGATATGAGTAAAATAATACGCTCAAGATCACAACAACTTTGAACAATAATATGGCTCTCAAAAGCTTTATGAAATGAGTAGAAAATGATGAACAATTGAATGAAAGCTTAAAGCAATGTAATGATCAGTTAGTGTATGTTGTTGTGTGTAAAACACTGAGTTGAAGCTGTATTTATAGGTGCAAAACTTGGTCTTACCGTTGTCTAATTGCCAATTAAGAATTGCTGAATTTACTCAGTGATAATCGATTGTCAAGACCGAACAATCGATTATCTGCCAGTCAGATCAAAAATCAATCCCAAATTTTACGCTTAATAATCGATTACTTACAATCCATAATCGATTACTGGCAAAATTCAAAAACAGATAATCGATTACACCAAATCCATAATCGATTATATTGGCAACGTTCTAAAAATCATTTCCGGATTTTAAGCAAAACATCGATTATATAAAATCTATAATCGATTACCTTAGCAACGTTCTAAAAATCATTTCCAGATTTTAAGCAAAACATCGATTATATGAAAACCAATAATCGATTACTTTGAGGTATTTGAAAATCATTTGACAACGGTCAGCTTCAACAATCGATTGTCCTTTGCAACAATCGATTACTTGTTATTTTCTGAAAATCATGAAACTTACTGTCTCAGTGATAATCGATTATTTAAAGCCATAATCGATTACTTGTTATTTTCTGAAAATCATAAAACTTACTGTCTCAGTGATAATCGATTATCTAAAGACATAATCGATTACTTAATTAAATTTAAAATCACTGAAAGACATTGTCTCAACATAATCGATCACCATTAGTTCATAATCGATTATTTTGAGTATTGAAAAACTTTACCTCAACACCAATCGATTGGCATTTGATCACAATCGATTATCATGCAGATTTGGAAAAACCTGATGTTCACTGTCTTACTCATAATCGATTACCATTAATTCATAATCGATTGTCATGCAGTCTTGGCTCAGAAACAATCGATTCTCATAAGTTCATAATCGATTATTTTAGCCCAGATTTTTGAGGCATGTTTAGAAAACATTTTGTCTAATGTAAATATGCATCATTTGAAATTATTTGATACAGAAATAAGTATGCATGATTTTGGAAAATAGTTTTATGAGAGAAGCCATGTTATGGAGTCAAGTTATAGGATCAAGATCACATTTAAGAATAACTCAATAATAACAATTAAAAACAACGTCTTGAGCTTCAATCTCAACATTTGTGCTCTTGTACTTGAACTCCGTCATATATCAATTTGTGCTTTGTTTGTCATTCATCAAAACCTACAAAAGAATACACGTTTAGTATATCGCATTGAGAACGTGTTTCCAACAATTTCCCCCTTTTTGATAATGGCAAACATTAAGCGGGATATGCAATTTTGACAAATAATATTGACGATTCAAGACAAGTAACAAGTATGCATATTTGTTCTTGTTCCCCCTCAATTTAAGAATTCCCCCTCAATTTAAGCTTATAAGCAATTAAGCAATTTAGAGGTGGTGCATACCCGTTATCCCGTTATCTTCCCCCTTTTGCCATTAGGAAAAAAAATAGTAAGGAAAGATACACAAAGACGAAATAAAACAAAGTTTATTTATTGAAAATTAAAGGGGTGACAATCGATTATTGATACGGGATAATCGATTATATGTCCGATGATTTGCGGTTTGCCCAAGTAAAATTTTCTTTTTCTGTAGGGCGATACCTGCAAAAAAAAAGTTAGAACAGTCAAAAACGGTAAGAAATAAATTTGCTGACCGTTAGATAATCGATTATTTGGCAGAGATAATCGATTGTATTTACTGTTGGATTGAATTTTGAAACTGACAAATCGATTTAAGAGACAAACGGTAAAAAAATTTGAATGAGATAATCGATTATCAACACAAATAATCGATTATGGAGCATTTATGTCCTGACAGTAATCGATGTTGGAGCCAAACGGTAACAAAGTTTAAACAGGAAATAATCGATTGTCAATATTGGTAATCGATTATTTTTGAAATATGGTTGATACAGAAAACTCGGAGAATTTCTGAATATGACAACTAATCGATTATAGGAAGGAATAATCGATTGTCTGGAAAAGTATTGCTGAATGACTGAGACGGAAATCGACTGTGCAATATAAGGAGTTAACAAATTAAACACATTTGCATAATAAAACTAATCAGTCGAAACAATCGATTATTGATACTGATAATCGATGTACTGCACAGTAGATAATCGATTATTTTCTTGGGATAATTGATTGCGGTGTGCTAAGACTTCATAATTTATCTTATCTTTGGGGAAGTACCTGCAAAATGGAATTAAACGTCTCCGACGCTTAAGTCAGTAATTTATAGTGACGTGAATAAATTACACTAGTGTTATCAAGTGATATCGTGAACTCTTAAGACTTGTCTCCTAGAGTGTTCTTAAGAGAGTTTCGGGTACTTACCTTTCTTCCGACGTCGCCAATTACCTGATCAAGAGGGTGATCTTTGATCGTCCTTCATTCATTTTGTTCTTTTGTCTCACTCCCCAAATGTGAAGCTTCTTCCGTTGATTGTTCCACAATTGATTTCCTTTGTTTTTCAAATTGCTTAAAATATCAACCGATCTGAATATGATTGTTTCCAAATATGACGCTTCCTCCTTCTTTTGTGCTCTAGTTGAAGGGATTTGGATTCATCTCCCGTCATGTGTTTGGAGCATCCACTATCAAGGTACTATTGTACACTTGATCCCTTCAAGCATACCTACAAAACAAATTAATTTTCTTTGGGTACCCATGCCATCTTGGGTCCTTGAGGGTTAGACATATTGTAATAATATGTTTGAGTAGCATGTCTATGACGAGTAAAACATGCGGGAGCAATATGACCAATGCGTCTACAATAATGACATGTCACATTCGGATTATGCATTCGTCTAGGTTCATAGTAGCTAGATGAATAAAGGTTGCTTACCTTATTTTGAACGCTATCATTTCTCCTACTTTGATCTCTAGGATGGGTAGTGTTTCTAGAGTGATGATATCTAGGTTGAGGACCATTTTGGGGTCTTCTAGGAGGTTCACAATTTTGCCTAAAATATGCATCATGTCTATGGTGACTATTTCTAGGCGGAGGGTCATTTCTTGGTCTAGCATGCAAATTTGTTCTAGGATAGCTATTTCTAGGATACACATTTTTGTTGTTGTTCCTAGGTTGAGCTCTAGGTTTTTGAGGTTTAGCATCAACCTTTTCTTCATTTTTAAAACCTATTCCGTGCTTAGTTGATTTTAGGTTATCAAGAACAACATTCAAGTTTTTATGCGAGGAATTAAACTTATCTAGTGTGCCTTTAAGTCTACCTACTTCATTCTTAAGGATCACACAAGAAACACAACCTTTAGTAGAACTTTCAGGTTTGTCGGCACTTCTCTTTCCATAAAACTTGTTTTGTTCGTGTAGCTTCTCATTTTCCAAAACCAGTTTTTCTAATTCCTTTTCTTTTAAAGAAATCTGTTTTTGAAAATCCGTTTCTTTTAGAGAAGCGTTTTCTCTTAAGCTAGTGACAGTTTTTGAAGCCTTTAAAAATTCAGTATATAACTCATCAAAAGCATTACGCATTTCATCAAGTGAAAAGTTTTCAGACGAGATTTGACGTACCTCATTTTGGTTGTCTTCTTGTACCATGAGACAAAGGTTTGCAGCTTCGTCGTTTTCTTCTTCACTTGATTCATCTCCGGAGTCGCCTCCCCACGAGATATATGCCCGTTGCTTTTTAAAGGATTTCTTTTCCTTTTTGATGTTTGGGCAATTTGTTTTGATGTGTCCAGTTTCTCCACATTCATAGCATTTTGTTTGCTCACCTTGTTTTTTTTCTTTGCGCTCATATTCCTTGTGCATAAACTTTTGGAATCTTTTAATGACTAATCCAAACTCGTTGTCTTCTTCCTCTTCAATCTTTGGTTGGCTTGTGCTAGTTTTTAGAGCAATCTTTTGCCTTCTTTGATCATCAACAAACGGGTTAAGAATAGTAGATTCATAGGTTTTAAGATTACCTCTTAGTGCGTCGATGGTGACGTTTGAGACTCCAATTGATTCTTGGATAGCATCGGCTTTGGATCGCCATGCCGGTGTGAGGCTTCTAAGAACTTTTCGAACAAGTTCTCTATCCGTGAACGTCTTCTTGAGGACGTGTAGATCATTTACTATTGTTGAAAAGCGCTCAAACATCTCATCTACTTTTTCTCCTTCCTTCATATGAAACAATTCGTAAGCATGAGTAAGAAAATCAACTTTTGCTTCTCTTACCTGGTCAGTCCCTTCATAAGTGACTTCTAATTTGTCCCACATTTCTTTTGCTGTTTTGCAACATGAAAGTTTCCTGTAATCGTTAGCGTTAATAGCACAATACAATAAATTTACAGCTTTATAATTATTTTGAATCATTCTATTGTCCTCTGTGGTGTACTCCTCTTCGGATTTGGGAATCCATTCGCTTTCCACTTTCTTGACTGGAATTTCATTTCCCTTTGTGTACACCTTCCAAAGGTAGGGACAGTTTGACCGAATGAAGATTTCCATCCTCTCCTTCCAGTATGAGTAATTTGTGCCATTGAATAGAGGAGGTCGTGCAGGGCATTGTCCTTCTTCAATTCCTGCAAAAGAGTCTAGAGTAGAAGCCATGGATGGTTCTCTCAAACTGTTAAGTTTTTCAGAGAGTTGGGCGCTGATACCAATTGTCAGAAATAACGCTCTACGCTAGAGGGGGGGTGAATAGCGTTTTAATGAAATTTAGCGTTTTCTTGCGGAATTTAAATTTTACAGGAAGTAAGTAAGTGCAATAAAAATAACTTACACAAGGATATATCCTGGTTGGCCACAACAGTGGTTAGTCCAGTCCCCGAGAGACTCTCTCGAGATTTTCTACTAACTTGTTAAGCTTACGGGTGCTTAACAAACCTTTACAGTTGCTCGGAGATACAATCTCAAAGACTTCACTTGCTCGGAGGTTCCTCACCTCAAAGACTTCACTTGCTCGGGGATACAATCCCAAAGACTTCACTTGCTCGGAGGTTCCTCACCTCAAAGACTTCACTTGCTCGGGGATACAATCCCAAAGACTTCACTTGCTCGGGGATACAATCCCAAAGACTTCACTTGCTCGGGGATACAATCCCAAAGACTTCAACAGAGGAAGCACAAGTTCCTCAACACAAGAGAATCAAAATTCTCTTACAAGTATTTGAAATACTTGAACACTCACTTAACAAAGGTACTCCTTGATGAGTAGATATGAGTAAAATAATACGCTCAAGATCACAACAACTTTGAACAATAATATGGCTCTCAAAAGCTTTATGAAATGAGTAGAAAATGATGAACAATTGAATGAAAGCTTAAAGCAATGTAATGATCAGTTAGTGTATGTTGTTGTGTGTAAAACACTGAGTTGAAGCTGTATTTATAGGTGCAAAACTTGGTCTTACCGTTGTCTAATTGCCAATTAAGAATTGCTGAATTTACTCAGTGATAATCGATTGTCAAGACCGAACAATCGATTATCTGCCAGTCAGATCAAAAATCAATCCCAGATTTTACGCTTAATAATCGATTACTTACAATCCATAATCGATTACTGGCAAAATTCAAAAACAGATAATCGATTACACCAAATCCATAATCGATTATATTGGCAACGTTCTAAAAATCATTTCCGGATTTTAAGCAAAACATCGATTATATAAAATCTATAATCGATTACCTCAGCAACGTTCTAAAAATCATTTCCAGATTTTAAGCAAAACATCGATTATATGAAAACCAATAATCGATTACTTTGAGGTATTTGAAAATCATTTGACAACGGTCAGCTTCAACAATCGATTGTCCTTTGCAACAATCGATTACTTGTTATTTTCTGAAAATCATGAAACTTACTGTCTCAGTGATAATCGATTATTTAAAGCCATAATCGATTACTTGTTATTTTCTGAAAATCATAAAACTTACTGTCTCAGTGATAATCGATTATCTAAAGACATAATCGATTACTTAATTAAATTTAAAATCACTGAAAGACATTGTCTCAACATAATCGATCACCATTAGTTCATAATCGATTATTTTGAGTATTGAAAAACTTTACCTCAACACCAATCGATTGGCATTTGATCACAATCGATTATCATGCAGATTTGGAAAAACCTGATGTTCACTGTCTTACTCATAATCGATTACCATTAATTCATAATCGATTGTCATGCAGTCTTGGCTCAGAAACAATCGATTCTCATAAGTTCATAATCGATTATTTTAGCCCAGATTTTTGAGGCATGTTTAGAAAACATTTTGTCTAATGTAAATATGCATCATTTGAAATTATTTGATACAGAAATAAGTATGCATGATTTTGGAAAATAGTTTTATGAGAGAAGCCATGTTATGGAGTCAAGTTATAGGATCAAGATCACATTTAAGAATAACTCAATAATAACAATTAAAAACAACGTCTTGAGCTTCAATCTCTACATTTGTGCTCTTGTACTTGAACTCCGTCATATATCAATTTGTGCTTTGTTTGTCATTCATCAAAACCTACAAAAGAATACACGTTTAGTATATCGCATTGAGAACGTGTTTCCAACATGGGCCACTCAGGTCTGGCCCAATTGTGGCCAACCTGGGTGGCTGTATATATATGTATATTTGTTTTGTTTTCTTTCTTTTTTATTTAATTCCCAATTTTATTAAAAAAATTCCTAATTAACAGAAATAAAAATGCAACAAGTTGAAATTAGACAAAAATAATTAAAATACCAAAAATACTACTCGCATATATTTTTTGTATTTATATTTGTAAAAATAACCTTAATTAACAATTATTTCGGCAAAAAACATGAAACTAAATCTTAAATGATTTCTAAGCATGCAATAATGAAAACACATTGGCATATGCAATTAAATTCTAAAATTAAATCTTAAACAAATATTAAAAGGAAAATCCTAAACCTGAGAGCCCTATAAGAGTCGTCTTAACAGGGAAAAAATCACATGCTCACAGAGCACGCATGGTGCGAGCTTTCGAAGGGCCGATGGGAGGCCTGTTCTCACGGTGAGTTTTCTTTCCCGGGTGAAATAATACTTGATTTTTCTCGTGTCATTGGATTCTTATTTGTTCTTTTTCCCTTTGCAAGTCTTTCCAAGGATGTAGCCATGAGGCCTCCATCTGGTAATGAGGATGTACCTATCATGTCCCCTGCTCCGACGCAGTGTGATGAGAAGATAAGGAATAGGTCCCCGAGTTCTCTGAGCTTGAAAAAGAATAGAACAAAAAGAAGTTTGGTGCTTAAATCTAGCACTAGTGCCCGGGCGACCTCTTCGGATTCGTTCCACTGGCTAAGGGATGAGTCAGAAGAAGAAGAAAAAGAAAACTTTGTATTGGTGGCCCACGTGTAGTCATGTCTAGAGATACGAGGGACATCCAAACCGGTGGGAGCTAAAACTGAATTACCTCAACTCTGGGAGGTCGATGAGAGAGCTTTAACCTAAGCTTCTAAACGAGAAGAGGGTAAGGCCACTTCTCCTCGAGCTAGGGAGGCCGATAATAAGGTTGTAGCCGTTTCTTCCCAAATAGCGGATAATGCCCCAAAGGGCATACTCAGAGTGATAAACCTCTATGGGTTGCCTTTATCTACTAAATCTATATTTGTCGAGGCTTAGATGCTGAAAGGACACCCAAACAAAGAGCCACAAGGGGCGGTAGACCCCTTTCATAATATTTTTGATGGAATAGACTCTACCGCTACGGAGGACATCATCGGGTTAGGTTATTTACCAGTGCCAAGGAAGATTCAATCATCAAGGACAAGTGGACCTTCCTCATGTCCCAAACTAGTCAATCGGTTCCCAGCTCCGAGTGCAATTCCTGACAGGAAGCGGTCGATCATTATGTCCATCCCGGAAGACGCTCAAGTTCTTTCTGCCCACGTAGGGGTAACTAGTTACCTCTGATGCTTGGTGAAATAGGAGGAACCGGCCAAGATGAATTAGGTGGAAACACCCTGCCTATTCAATGAAGCTCAACTGACGTTAACTCATGTAACTTCAGATAGTTCTTAATAATTTCTAGTTTATACTTAGATTAGTTTGTACGTGATCACAACTCATTTATCTTTGCTTGTAGGCCTCGGTACTTCACCATGAGACATTTCTCCGCTATCGAGAAGAGCTGGACCACTACGAAGCCAAGATCCAAGGACTCACTGAGAAAAGAGATACTTACAAACTTCATAGTGAGCAAAGTAAAGGGGAGGCTAAGAGTCTCTGGACTGAGTTAGAGGCGGTTTGGAAAGAGCATGCCAACCTGGTTGAGTAGGTAAGAAGAGTCTTTGAAGTTAGTGATGACAAATAAGACATGGTGACTAACGGTCTGAACCCGCTGGTCCAACAGAAGCTTTAAAATAAACATTTTTCTTTAGGTTTAAGTTAATTAGTTGTTTTTGTTGTTAAAAATAAATAAATAAATTTAATTTCTACAAAAATAACTTAGTTTAGGTTTTTTATTAATTAAAGAAAAGAAAAGAAAAGAATAAATAGAAGAAAATAGGAAAAAATGTTTCAATCCTTAAATTGACCCCAATTAATTAACCCAAATTCTGTCAAATCCAAGCCCAATCTCCCAATTCGAATACCCATTACCTTTTACCCTACCTTCTACCTATAAAAACATAATTGAGAAAAAACGTAAGGGGATAAAAATTTTTCCATATTGAGGCCCTTACATAGAGAGCAAACGGCCTTTGGACCTTCTTCCTCATCTATCATCTTCAAAAAATCAATCAGACGCTAGATCCTTGAAACACAGCGCCATGTCGCCTCCTTATTCTTCTTGAAAAACCACAGAAAAACACTCAGTCACACACACGCTTGATCTTGTTGAGAGAGGAAGTTGGCAAGTCAAATTTCAGATCCAGAAAATTTCAAAAGAAATTGAAAAAGGATTAAAGGGATGTTCAAATTTATGCTACACGGTTTGTTCGTTTTTGGGCTTGTGAATTCGAAATTTGTTGCTATAGCTGTTGGAATCATTTTTGAGTTTCATCCGAATTTGTATTGGCCTCAATTTGGTCCATCTCAGTAATCTCAATTGTATAACTATTGCTGTGGAAATTGTTACCGGAGTTTTTTTTTTTCCAGAAGAAATTGATTTTATTTCAATTATATGGCAAAATTTACATCATCTGTTCTTTTGGACTCTAGAATATATCTCATTTGTACAATCATTTTGAAAACTCTACAACTGTTGTTGTTAAAACTAATGTCCTATTACATAAATTGCTACAATTGTGGAAGCGCACATAAAGGATAACTATTTATGTTTTGTAACATGGGTGACCATTTAGGTATTTTTCCGCCAGTGAAGTGCACTTGAATTGTAATCTCCTTTGCGCGGTCTTTGGCGTCTCTGGTTGTCTGTTGAAACCTTCTGGTGTTCCTTTCCATCCATATGTTGTATACTACCGCTGCAAACACCACACCTAGGATAGATTTTCTGGGATTTCTGCTGTTTACATTTGCTATCAGCCATTGGATCTCTGTTTCCCACGAGCCTGTCACTCTTTGATATTTCATCCATTTTAACATAGTTTGCCACAATGTTTTGGAGTATATGCATTCAAAGAATAAATGGCCATGTGTTTCTTCAGTATCTCTTTCACACAAACTGCAGGATTGATTAGTGTGAATTCCCCATTTAGCCAATATGTCAACCGTCGCAAAGCGTCGATGCAACGCCATCCATAAGGTGTATTTCTGTTTCGGGAGCATGCCAGTCACCATTAATAAATTTTTCCATGTAACCTTTGGGATATTGAGGAGTGGTTTGAATGTATGCCTTTCTGATGCTAAATTGTCCATTTTTTGTACAAGTTTGCATTCCTGTACCATCAGTTGCCCACCATTCTCTCACGCCAAACAATTTCCTAACGAGCCAGCTAGCTTGTTTAGGAATTTCCACGGTATCAATATCTTTTTTCTTTATGTAATGACAATGTATCCATTTGATCCAGAGTATGTCTTTTTTTGCCATTAAGGCCTAGAGGAGTTTTGATAGAGCCGCTTTATTCCATCTTTCATAAGATATAATGTTCAGTCCTCCTGCCGCCATTGGTTTACACAATATTTCCTCGTTTCATGACTACCAGTCCAAAGGTAATTCCTACATATTCCATTTACCAGTTTTATAATTTTTTTTGGAATGAGGAAGACCTGGGCCCAATAGGTTTGCATTTCAAAGAGGACACTTTTGATGAGTTGGATTCTGAGAGCATAAGAGAGGAGTTTTGATGTCCAACTTCTGATTTTGTCCACTATTTTCTCTACTAGGGGCATACATTGTGATATTGTGACGTTTTTTGTGGATAAGGGAACTCCTAGATATTTGAGCGGCAGGGTGCCTTCTGTGAGGTGAAGTTCAGAGCATATTTTCTCTTTGAAATTAGTTGATACACCTGCTATATATAAAGAGCTTTTATCCATATTGGCTTGGAGTCCTGATGCCTTAGAGAATTGCTCAAATTGTTACTGGAGTTACATTTGCTAATTTCTACCATAATTGAGCTTGTTTCAGTGTTTCCCTTTCAATTAGTCCACTTGCTCCAGGACGCCCTTATTTTCTGCATTAGATAGCTAGCCCTCTCTTTTTCTTTCTCTGACCTTGTTTGTTGCTAAAAAGAAAGAGAAAAGAACAGTACGGGTTGGCTCATCTGTTCAGATTGAAATTTGTTACCCCACCTTATTTGGATGAAAGAGAGCCCTTCTTCCGCCTCCTTATTTAAGCGAGTCTGACATCCCACTGCTCGACACCTTCAATGAAGGAGTCTAAGGCTCCCCTCTATGTATAGAAATAGGTATTTTTCGAACCTTCAATAAGGATTCAATAAGGAGGAGTCTAATTCCCCCAGATAAACTACCCACCTCGCAGTGTCCCGCCTCTCCCCGAATGATCGGTGCGGCGGTTAGGCATCCTTAGACGAAAGAGTGGTCTTTCAGGATTGGTCGTTGTGTGTCACCACCTCCCACCTATCCTACACATTCGATTAAGGTTGTCACTGCGAAGCTATAGTTAAGGTACACGGGGTCTTACCGTCTAGCCGTTGGTACTCCACATCTTCACGGGATATTCAATTTCACCGGATCCATGTCGGAGACAGCGGGGCAGTCGTTACACCATTCGTGCAGGTCGCTTTGGTGACGAGTAAGAATTCGTAATTATACGCGTCTACATTCAAGAACAATGACTTGATGGTTCTAGCATTACCTATGGCTCAACGTCACTTTGGCAAACTCCGTTGGCTCTCTGAGGTAAGAATTTTCACTTTATATTAATTGGTATGTGCTTCATAAAGTGATTTTGACGTAACTCCAAAAATGGTTTTTGTTTAGTTTTATGTAGAACGAAGACTGAAATGTCACCAATCATTATGTAATTTGTGAAAATTAAGAAGGAAATTTAAGTTTCTAGGACATCTTTGTTATGAAAATGATAAAGACTTTTCTTAGAGTAATAAGCTTGCTATTGGTGCACCATACAAATTCTAACATACTAATATAGAATGTTAGTGAAATTAGTGTTTTACACTATTTAATTATTTGTCTATCCAACTGAAGATATTTTATATTATCTGATATTGTTTACATCTATCTTTGGTTGAGGGTTTGAGTTGTATTGAAAATCTGTACCTCTTGAATGTGATCGGCTTGGTGTCTTTGAGAGAATTGTCATCAACTCATTGTCTTTGATGCTTTAGGCGTTCTTTGTAATAAATTATTGCGGCCATGGGTATGATTTTCGTGGTATGGTCACGATACGTAAATTCTAATTCAGCGGTGTATTTCATATAACTCGATGATAACAATTTCGAATAATAAAATTTTTTGGAATAATTCGAGGCGCGCCATGCCAAACAAAATCTCAAAATGTGTGGCCCTCGCTTAATTAATATTTTAATCCTTAATAATCGAGGCGTGCCATTTAGCGAATTTTTATGGCCCTCTAAAAGTTGCAAACACATATTTGCTTTAGGCGCGTTATTTTTATAATTTACCTCCCTAAATTCGGGTGCGAATTTATGTGACCCAAATCCAAATCTCAACGTTAGATAAAAAAATGTGTTGCGGACGACGGGTGCATTTATGTGACACGATTCGAAATATATTTTAAATAACGTTGCAATCTTCCTTTAATTAATTAAATAAAAGGCGTTAAAAAGTTAAAATTGCACATAAGTCTAAAATGTTTTAAATTAGATAATTGAGCTAATTGTAACAGTTGAGCGACCGTGCTAGAACCACGAAACTTGGGAGTGCCTAACACCTTCTCCCAGGTTAACAAAATTCCTTACTCGGATTCTGTGTTCGCAGACCGTAAATAGAGTCAACCTTTTCCTCGATTCGGGATTTGAAATGGTGACTTGGGACACCATAAAAATATCCCAAGTGGAGACTCTAAATCTTTAAATAAATTAATCTTGTTTCGATTGTCAGTTAATTTGGAAAATACTCCTTTTGTATGCCCTTCTGAGGGTGTAGATAAAAGATAGGGGTGACAACTCTGGCGACTCTGCTGGGGATCAAACCCAGAATCTCTGGTTCAGGGTTTAGAATTCTAGCATATATGAATTGTTGTATTTTGGCTTTATCTGTTATCTGAATTCATTACATGTTTGGGCCGAATATGCTAAATGATGCTTTTACCACTTTGATATTATCTGAATTGTATATAAACTTGCTGCGAAACTCTTCTCTTCTCATCTTCAAGGATGTGCTCAGTGGTCAAGACTCCCTATTCTGTTAGTGTCATACCTTGAAATAAGAAAGAGGCTCGGACAAGTTACTAAGTCGGATGGCGTTTTGGTTCCGGGTACATAGCCCCCTCCTCGACTCGAGTTGTCCGCTCGGGTACACAAGTCTAGAACAAGTGCCTAGATTTTGAACCTAGAATAACTCAGCCTCATGCTGGATCCCTAGTAGGAACATTTGTTTGAATCATGTGCACTTGACTTAGGGGACTCAACATAGAGGTTGGGCCCATCTAAGACAGGTATACCCCCAAAAGATAAAAGACCATCCTGATGCATCTTATGTTCTACATGTTGCATTTATTCAAGTGTAAAAGGGTTATTTGGCATACCAATGATAGCTGAGGGTAAATGAAAAAAAAAACAATGAGAAAATGAGAAAAAAAAAAGAAAAGGAGAGGGTGAAGTATGAAGATAAAGCGAGTGAGGCCCAACTATGTTTTCTGTCATATTTTGTTAAGGAAAAAAGAGCTTGAAAACTTCGAAAAGATTTTGCACTTTTTTTTTTATCATTTTTTGAAAAATTAAAAAATATGTTTTCTCTAATTAGTTATTTTTTAATTCTCAACCGTATCCAATCTGCCGAAACTACACAAACATGATTGTCGTCTTTCGGGGTGTGATATGCAGATCACCCACATAGGGTCCGATTTTCCTAGTAAATCTTAGGTTCTTGGCATTGCGGGGTCTTAGCTGAATTTTGCACTTCTAGCCACCTTTTGGCCAAATAAGCCATTTTGCAAAAATAGCCTCAATCATATCTTGCATGTGTCGAGTAGGGAATGTTGTTATCTCACATAGTGTTGGTTTAAGTTTTCTCATACAAGTGTGGATTTACTTACCAGGTTTTGAGCATGACAGATACCCCAGGACCACTACATTCAGGAGTTGTTAAAGGATATTTATTTTTATTGTTATTTTTATTTTGAGTATGTTTTTTATGTCGTCTTTTACTTTCTAGTTTTGTACAGTAAAGTCAAGCTTTTAGTTATCGTATTTTTTATTCTGTATTTGAAAGAAGTGGTGTAACTCAAAATTTCAAAATAAGATATTTTGTGTTTTTTATATTCCTGTTAGAATTTTCTTTAAAAATACTACTCTTAGAAATCAGGAAAAAGAAAAGAAAAGAAATCAGGAAATATTTGGGGTGGCTTTATTTTAGGAAATTAGTATCTAAACATTAAAAAACAAATACGCTTCCTTTAGTATATTAGGACTAAAAATTCAAAAATAGAGAATTTTCTTTTATTACCTCTTTAAAAGGTTTTTTTAAAATATTAATTCGAAAATCCAAAAAGATTTTCTTATGAGGTGTTTCTTTAAAAAATTAGTGAAAAATAAAAAACAAAATCCTTTCTTTTAGAACTTGAGGATATTGTACATAGAAAAAAAATATACTTTATCTTTGTCTATCATTGAAGTTTCTCCTTTAGGCAATCAAAATTGAAATCTAAAAATATTTTTTTATTTGCTTGTTTCGAAATCTCGCGTCATCAAATGAAAATTCAAATACTTTTTTGTGATTTACTCTCTGAAAAAAAGAATAAAAAATAAATATTTTTTTTCTTCTAGGATTTTTCCTTAATAATTTCCCATAGAGTGTTTGTTTCAAAAAGAAAAAAAAAGCAAAAAGTTGTATGCTCATTAAGCTTGAGTTTGGAATAGGTTATAGAACATTAAGTCTAGAAAATTCAAAAAAAGGATTTGCTTCTTTTATTTCTCTTTTCTCATCAGAATAGTCATTAAGGTAAAAAGAAAAAAAAAAGAGAACATTAGTTTGTTTATTTTATTCCTGATCTTCCAGAACTACGCAAAGATCTGATTCATGCGGAGTCATGATACATAGACAACCTACATAAGGTTTGATCAATTTTTTAATTAAATAAAAAAAGAAAAAAAAGAAAAAAAAGAGGATGAAATTATGGGATATGAGAAATAACAAGAAAGAAAAAGAGCGATAATCAGAAAGAAAAAGGGGAAGGAAAACGAGCAAGCCAGGAAGTGTTAGAAAAGGAAAGAAAAGAGAGAATTGAAATGAACAAATTGGGATGATACCGTATGACCTTTGTACCTTCGAAATCATTTTAGAACCGGTAACTGTGGTTAGGTGCATTGCACATAAAAGGGGATTATTTTTTATGTTAAATGCCCTAACGCTAACGGGATGACCCCATTTTGTCTCTTTTGATATCTTCATAGCTGAAAGGTGGTTGGTTTGTGGTTCTTTAAGTAGTAACTCCTCTCCACAACATAAAAGGCAATGGTTGATAACGAGAAAATTGGGTTGGTTGATACCGGTGCCTGAAAGCAGTGTGTTGGACAGGACATTAGTTTGGATGATGAGGTAAGGATGTTAAGACAACACGTGACAGACATGTATCATGCTTGGATGGCTGGGAAGGCACCACCCCTGCCACCACCTGGCTTTTTAGGTGCCACCCTTACCCAAACTCCGGTCGTAGTGTCGGATGATCCCCCATACTCTCCAGATCCACCTGCTTATCATAGCTTTCCCTAGCACCATAGTAGCTCCATCACTCATCCTCCAATTACATCTCCCCAAAACTTCCCTCCTGTCATATCCGCTATTCCCAACAATAAATACCTACTCAAAGCCCATGATGCCCAATATTACCCCTTAGAGGTTGCCCACAATGTTTTCCTGACTCCTACAAGCAGAACCCTTGGGATGAGCCTCATAATGAAAATAAAAGTTCACAGGAAGAGAAGGGCGAGATAAGATACCTAGGAAATTGAAAAGCATGGAATAGTCCTTAAATAACATGCAAGGGTTGGGAGACCAGGTTAACATGTCTTACAAAGAGTTGTGTATGTTCCCCGATGTTCGCCTGCCCTTGGGATTTAAAGTGCCAAAGTTTAACTTGTATGATGGCTGTGGAGATCCGGTAGCCCATTTGAGGGGTTATTGCAGTAATATGAGAAGTGTTGGTGAGAAATATGATTTGTTGACGACATATTTTAGTAAGAGCTTGACTGGAGCACCTTTGGAATGGCATAATCGTCAAAATGTCGGTAAGTGGCATGCATTGGGTGACATGGCTCAAAATTTTGTACGACGTTTTCAGTACAATAAAGACATTGTCCCAAACCGCTCCTTCCTATCTCAGATGGAAAAGAAACCTAAGGAACGTTTTAAGGATTTTTGGCTTAAATGGAACGAACAAGTTGCTAGGGATGGTCCTCCCATTGATAGAAAAGATATTGCGGAGCCCCCAGATGACAGGGTCCAGTGGTCATTCTTGCCAAACGTCTTCAGCCTCAACTCTAACCCCAAATCCATCCCCGAGCTCCACATAGTCCACCTCAACATATCCTCCGAACAATGACCGGTCATTTGTCGAACCACCAGGTCACTCTCTATGCCAATGACAGGATCCAATGGTCGTTCTTGCTAAATGCCTTCAGCCACAATACCGACCCCGTGAACATCTCCAAACTCCATATAGGCCACCCAGTGTTATCCGCTGAACAATATCCGACCATCTGTCTAACCACCAGGTCACTCCCTAGGGCGAGCACCAGTATCCCAAAATTCTCGTGTGCTTTCACGACATTTTCAAGCATCCAATAATCCTAGAAAACTGAGGCATGGAGGGAAACAAAGGCAAAAAGATAACTTCACGCCCATCGGAGAAACCTACATAAGCTTGTTTGAAAACTTAGAGCATTCTGGCCTGATTGAGCAGCTCCTCGGCTAAACTCCAAACCCATATGCAAAGGGCTTTGATCCTAATATTCGATGCATGTACCACGCCAATATCCAGGGGCATAGCATTGAAGTTATCACTCTTTGAAAAGGGAAATAGAAAGAATGATTCAAGAAAGGGTAGTTATAGCCAATTACAGTGACAACGAGCGTGCGAATCCTCTTGGGAACTTGTTGATAATGGTCTTGGCAATATTGATGCGAAAATCAGTGGTAAGATGCCGTACTTGGTAATTGTAATGATGCTCCATTTCTTGATCAACCGGAGTGGAGTTTTAGTAGTTTATTTTGTTGTCATTTCTGTTGTCCGGGTTATTTTAGGGTTGTATCCGAATATTGTCTTGTGACTCAAACCCTTATTCCTTTCATTTTGCTTAGTTCGTTTAGTCGCAATAGCTCGTTTTGTGTTATCTAGGTTTGCTCTAGGTTTGTAACACAGTTTAGTTTGCTTTCTTCGTTGTCCAAACCCTTTCACCATCTGTCTAATACAATTTATTATTTTCTGTAATTTTTAGTCATTTCATTTAGCTCTCTTTTCCTTTTATAGTCCTTTCCCTATTGACTCTAGTGTCATGACATGCACGCGTAATCCTCAGCTTGGTTTTAAAAATTTAGTTTACTCATGAAGCAATTTTGAAGGAAATAAGTACATAATTTTGAGACCATTTGACGCCCAAATTGTGTGAAACTGAGGCAGATAATTTTGAGATCCCTTCAAGCCTAAATTGTGAGAAACTGGAGCAGATAGAACATAAAGAAATACTATTGAAACACATCCTGACGCATCAGGTTAAAGCTAAATGCAAGTTTTCCCCGAATTGGCAGGGGTCGTTCATGGGAACGAGAGTGTTGTCCAATGATGCTTTGTATTTAACATATATAGAAGGCAAATGTGTAGAAATGGCTATAAACTCCGACACAATCAGAAGATATTGTGTATGATTTCTTTGGTTAGATTGTGTCTGTTTGTACTTGGCATGTTTTGAAGATTGGAATGATGAAGGCATTTTGTTCTGCTATCTAAACACTTTATCCTTTGAGCCTTATTTATTTCCTTCATGCCCCTCTTCTGGAATCGGTAGCAAAGATCAGAAACGCAAGCGCGAAAGACAAGTAAAAGAAAATAGAGAAAAGAAAAAAATGATGAAAATGAAAAAAATAAATAAAAGGAGTAGAAAAGTAAAGATAAAGAGAGAACAACAAAACAACAAGGAGAGAAAGAATGAAAAAAGAGGAGAAAGAAAAGAAAGAGAAAAGAGAAAATCATAACAAAGCAAAGAAATTCTTATGACATGAACTACATTCAACCTGATTCCTTTTAAGGATCCGTAGGCAGCCTCACGGTTCGGTCATATCAAAATAAAAATCCACGAAAAGTCCCCAAGAAAGAAACTAGGGCAAAAGTTGTGGTTGTTGTAAAAAATCTAATTCTGAAAGCTGTAATTTAGAACCCATTTGAATTGCATTAAGCCTTTAATAACCTTTCTTTCTAATCCTATTCAAAATCCCACGTTACGATCCAAAGAAAGACCTTCTAATCAGTCTTCGAGAGATGCCAAGATGAGCAAGTAGAGGTGATTCATGTCCGAGGCAACTCCGGTCCAAGAAGAAAAATAATAAAAATGAGAGAGTCTTATTGGTGAAAATCCTCACGGGCACCGTAAGGCGATGGGAACTGAGAGAAATAAAAAATGAGAGAGTCTTATTGGTGAAGACCTTCACGGGCACCATGAGGCGATTGTAAGTTGAGAGAAAGAGCAAAAGGAGAGAGGCTTGATGGTGAAAACCCTTCAGGCACTACAAGTCAAATAATGATTGAGAATTAGATAGGAAATCACCAAATGGAGATTGTGAAAGATGACTAACGACGGAACATCGAAGCCTAGTTTCACGGTTTGGGGGTATAACAAGAACTAAACATCAGATTTGCTTAACATAATGGCCGCAGGTTCATGTCATGGTCATTAGAGTATGTATCCACATCCGATAGGTTCTACTTTGTAGTTTTCTTGTTATGAATCATCTTTTTCTATTATCCTCTACTCTGTTCCTTTTGTCTTGTTTACTTCCTCTTCCTAAGTCTGTTTGGTAAGAACAAGTGAGAAATGGCTTCAAAATTTGCCACCAGCTTTCCAATTGAACAAAACGGGATCTGGTTAAAACATCAAATCGTCATAAGTCAGGAAAGAACAACAAGCACACTGAGTTGGTAACAATCAACATACTTTGGGATTCTTGTGAAATACAAAAGCTTGGTATATATCAATTCATGAACAATGCAATAGATGAAGGGTTAGGGTGAATAGATCAAAGGTATCTCCTGTGATATGATTGACAAAAGGGTGGTAAACCAGTGACAAGCAAGACCTTCCAAGCAGAAATCAAAGTTATCATTGCAAATGAGGGAGCCATAGACCTTAAGGACATAATCAGTGGTTTAAGTCAAGAAAGAACAACATACGCAGTGAGGGGGTGACAAGTGTCATTCTTTGGGGTTTATGTGAGACACAAGGGTTGGTAAATATCAGTTCAGGAGCAATGCAACAGATAGAAGGTATTGGGTTTGAATGGAGAAGAGGTATTTTTTGTGTTAAGGGTGACAGAGAAAGTGGTTAGTCAATAAACAGGCAAGGTCTTTTAAATGGAAATCAAAGCTATCATGGGGAGTGAAGGATGCAACCACCCTCAAAGTCAAGGCCACAAATCAACCACCATATTTTAAACTGGCAAGATTTTTCTTTGATTGAAACAGGGCCAGAAAATTTTGATTGTTTCTGAGGGACCCTCAGTAAGGAAAAGCATGCACCAAACAGGTTTGACAATGAATTTTTAGGACCTGCCTGAATAATAGAATTTAATTTGCAGTTTTCAGAACCCTCCTGGAAAATGGGACCTAGTTTTAAAAAGAAGTAGCAAAATCTAGAATTAATGTACCCCAAAGGAACATAAGTCGGTTTAAAAGTTTGCATGACCAAGATAGGATTCAACCAAGAGTTTTTAGGACCCTTCTGAAAAATGGGACCTAGTTAAAAAATCAACAATGATAAGTAGCAAAACCTAGCATAAATATACCCCAAGGAATATAAGTTGGCTCCAAAGCTTGCATGTGTAAGATAGGATTCAATTAGGAGTTTTCAGGACCCTTCTGAATAATGGGACTTAGCATTAAGATTTTCATTAGATAACAAGATGTAGTGTAAGTTCTGTCGTAGGGTAGTATAATTTAGCCGTAAAAGTTGTTACTCTTAAGATAAGACTCGATTTTTTATAATCAGGCACCCACCTGGAGAACAAGGGAATGCAGTCAATTTTTGGTAATCAGGCATCCACCCGTAGAAGGAGGGAATACAATTCAAGTTTTGGTAATCAGGCACCCACCTGGAGAACAAGGGGATACTGTTCAAGTTTTCGGCAATCAGGCGCCACCTGGAGAAAAAGGGGATACAGTGCATATTTTTGGCAATCAGGCGCCCACCTGGAGAATACGGGAATACAATTCAAGTTTTTAAAATCAGGTGCCAACTTGGAGAATAAGGGAATACAACTCAAGTTTTAGCAGTTAGGAACCTACCTGGAGAATAGGGGAACATAATTCGAGTTTTGGTAATCAGGCACCCACCTGGAGAACAAGGGAATACAGTCGAGTTTTGGTAATCAGGCATCCACCTAGAGAATAAGGGAATACAATTCAAGTTTTGGTAATCAGGCACCCACCTAGAGATCAAGGAAATACAACTTAAGTTTTGGTAATCAGGCACCCGCCTGGAGAACAAGCAAATATAATTTGAGTTTTAGTAATCAGGCACCCACCTGGATAACAAAGGAATACAATTCAAGTTTTGGCAATCAGGCACCCGCCTGGAGAACAAGGGAATGCAGCTCAACTTTTGGCAATCAGGTGCCCACCTGGAGATTAAGGGAATACAACTCAAGTTCTTGGAAATTAGGCGGTCACCTGGATAACAAGGGAATATAATTCAAGTTTTGGTAATCAGGCGCCCACCTAGATAACGAGGGAATATAATTCACGTTTTGGTAATCAGGTGCCCACCTGGATAACGAGGGAATACAGTTCAAGTTTTTGGTAATCAGGCGCCCACCTGGAGAATAAGGGAACACAGTTCAAGTTTTTGGCAATCAGGCACCCACCTGGAGAACAAGGAAAAATAATTTAAATTTCAAGGAACACAGTTCAAGTTTAGCCATCAGGCGCCCACCTGAAGAATAAGAGAAAACAGTTCAATGTTCAATGAAAAACAATTCAAGTTCACCAATCAGGTGCCCACCTGGAGAACAAGGAAAGACAGTCCCAGTTTCTAAGGAATATATTCAAGTCTAGTAATTAAGCATCCATCTGGAGTACAGGAGAAGCATATTGGATTACAATTCAAGTCGGCAACAAAGGAACTTCACCCAGAGAATGCAAGTCAACAAGGCAACAAGAATCACAAGATCAAGTTTGAAGATATAGATAGGGTTTTTGTAATTCATAGATCATAGTTTAGTCTAGCTTCCTTTATTTTTATCATTGTGTAATAAGGGGCTCAGTAAGCAGTAGTAGTAGCAATAGCTTAGTTTAGGTTTTTAATTAATTAAAGAAAAGAAAAGGAAAAATAAATCAAAGAAAATAGGAAAAAATGTTTGGTCTTATCTATTCAAAATTGGGTCAATCCTAAAACTGACCTTTGGATGCTTATGGAGATATGGCTTTGGTAAAGATCTGCTTAGCGTGTGCAAAAAGGAAGATGAGCTTGCTTCTTATTCCCGTGTTTGATCTCTTCCATCTCTGCCTGGCCCCTTTGGGGGCCAAATACCTCCTATCTCTACCGTAGGTACCAAAGAAGAATGAGAAACCTCTTTTTAGATCCTGGCCTTGGTAGAACTTATCTTTGATTGGGATTTCGATTGAGCGAACTTTTTTCTAGCTTTGAAAGATGGCCGAAGGAAAGAGGAAGACCAAACAAAGTCGCGGTCAAAGCAAAGAAAAAGATGCCAAAATTCAATTAGGTGAAAACTGTCTCGGATGCCCCTTCCTCCTCAACTAGGGAGAAGACCGGGCTTTAGCCGCCATTTTTTTAGGGTTTTCACTCGCAGAAAAAGAGTATGCGCAGATCGGACCCCAACCCTTTTTTGCCTTGATGTCGCATTGCATTTGCTCGAACTCGGGAAACACTTTTCTAATCTGGCTTCTAAAGCTCAATTAATTAACCCAAAATTTGTCCCACCCAAACCCAATCTTCCAATTCAAGTACCCATTACCCTTTACCCTACCTTCTACCAATAAAAACACAATTCAAAAAAAAAAACCTAAGGGGATAAGATTTTTTCCATATTGAGGACCCTACATAGAGAGCAAACGGCGCTCCTTGGAACCTTCTTCCTCATCTCCCACCTTCAAAAGATCAATCAGATGATAGATCCTTGAAACCCAGTGCCATGTCCCCTCCTTATTCTTCTTGAAAAATCACAGATAAACATTCAGTCGCACACACGCGCTTGAACTTGTTGCGAGATGAAGTTGCCAAGTCAAATTTCATATCTAGAAAACTTCAAAAGAAGAAAAAAAATCGAAAAAGGATTAAAGGGCTGTTCAAATTTATGCTACACGGTTTGTTCGTTTTTGGGCTTGTGAATTCGAAATTTGTTGCTGTAGCTGTTGGGATCGTTTCTGAGCTTCATCCGAATTTGTATTAGCCTCAATTTGGTTCATCTCAGTTATCTCAATTGTGTAACTGTTGCTGTGGAAATTGTTACTGGAGTTACATTTGCTAATTTCTACCATAATTGAGCTTATTTGTGTTTCCCTTTCAATTAGTCCACTTGCTCCAGGACGCCCTTATTTTCTGCATTAGATAGCTAGCCCTCTCTTTTTCTTTCTCTGACCTTGTTTGTTGCTAAAAAGAAAGAGAAAAGAACAGTATGAGTTGTCTTATCTGTTCAGATAGAAATTGTTATGTGTGAAATTTGTTACCCGACATTCGTAACGAGTAAGAATTCGTAAATATACGCGTCTACATTAAAAAAATGACTTGATGATTCCAGAATTACCTATGGCTCAACGTCACTTTGGCAAACTCCGTTAGCTTTCTGAGGTAAGAATTTTCACTTTATATTAATTGGTATGTGCTTCATAAAGTAATTTTTACGTAACTCCAAAAATTGTTTTTGTTTCATTTTATGTAGAATGAAAATTGAAATGTCATCAATCATTATGTAATTTGTAAATATTGAGAAGCAAATTTAAGTTTCTGGGACATCTTTGTTGTGAAAAATGATAAGACTTTTCTTAGTATAATAAGCTTGCTATTGGTGCACCATACAAATTCTAACATACTAATATAGAATCTTAGAGAAATTACTGTTTTACACTATTTAATTATTTGTCAATCCAACTGAAGATATTTTATATTATCTGATATTGTTTACATCTATCTTTGGTTGAGGGTTTGAGTTGTGATTGGCTTGGTGTGTTTGAGAGAATTGTCATCAACTCATTGTCTTAGATGCTTCAGGCGCTCTTTGTAATAAATTATCGCGGCCATGTGTACAGTTCTCGTGCCATGGCCACGATACTTAAATTTCAATTTAAGGGTGCATTCATGTAATCCGATTATAACAACTTTGAATAATTAAACCCTTTGAAATCATTTCAGGCGTGCCATATTAAATAAAATCTCAAAATGCGTGGCCCTCGCTTAATTAATATTTCAATCCTTAGAAATCGAGCCATGTCATTTAGCAAATTTTCATGGCCCTCACGAAGTTGCAAACGCGTAGTTGCTTTAGGTGCTTATTTTTATAATTTACCTTTCTAAACTCGGGTCTGCATTTATGTAACCCAAATCCAAATCTCAATGTTAGATAAAAAATATGTTGCAGACTGCGGTGTGCATTTATGTGACGCAGTTCGAAATATATTTTATATGATGTTACAATCTTCCTTTAATTAACTAAATAAAAGCGGTTGAAAAGTTAAAATTGCACATAGGTAAAATCATATAATTGAGCTAATTGTAACACTTGAGCGACCGTGCTAGAACCACGGAACTCGGGAGTGCCTAACACCTTCTCCCAGGTTAACAGAATTTCTTACTCGGATTTTTGTGTTCGTAGATCGTAAATAGAGTCAACCTTTTCTTCGATTCAGAATTTGAACTGGTGACTTGAGACGCCATAAAAATATCCCAAATGGCGACTCTAAATCTTTAAATAAATTAATCCCGTTTCGATTATCACTTAAAGTAAAAAAAAACTCCATTTCTATGCCCTTCCCAGGGTGTATGTAAAAAGGAGGCGTGACACTTAGCACAAAATATTTAGGTTTATTCTCGGAGGTTCGAACAAGCCTTCCCTTTAACATTACTTTGTTTTTATGGCATTGTGGGATTTCGGTGTGGCTGAAATTCTTTTCTTTAAAGTACTTATACTTTCTTAGCTTATAGTTTGCCGAGGGTAACTTTTAGAACCGGTTAGGAAATTTCGAGGCCTTTTTATTTTTGTTACGATTCTCGAACGTCTCTGACCCATCTTAATTTTTCCATAGCCTTTTTAGTCCATTGTTGACCAGTAGGCTTGTCACCTCGAGTTATCCGGGCTTGCCTAGGATAATAGTCCCCGAGTGGAGATGGTTGTGGCCTTTCAAATTTGGGCGCTAGTTTAATTAGGTTTGTGCCCCCAAATTCCAACAACCTGGACCGCTCGAGTTTATTTTCGGATGTTAGTCCATGAGAGCGATTGTTCGAACTCAGATTAAGGTGACCCTTAGGAACGATACCTTAGGGGGTTGGATATAGTAAATTCCTTGAGAAAATCCAAGAAAACGTTTTAGAAAGACAAAATATTTATCCACTAGGAAAATACTTGTTTTTGTTCTTGTGCAAAATTGTTATACATGCGTAGAGCGGTGCTTGATCGATTTATGTGGGCATAGTTCAATTGACCGTTGGCCCTTATAATAAGTCCTATCTATCGAGACCCTTCGATAATGAAGTTTTTTTTCTTGCTAAAGTTGATATCCAAGGGTAATGCCCCTGGTATTCAAGGTTGGCAATAGGGAGAAGACTCTGATACTGTTGGTGCAATCTTTGACACCGGTTTATGACTGGCCTTCTACTCTAAGTTAGCACGATCCACTGTTGCCTTGTTAAAAAACTTGCCAGAAAACCTAATTGAGACAAAACTGGTTCTAGGTAAAAAGAATTCAATGCATGCTTTCAGACCTAAAAAACTGTATCGCTTTTTGTTGTTGACCTGTAAGAGTTAGTTCAAAATACGTAAAACGGAAATGAATGGGGTCGTACCTTAGCAATAGTATTGCTTCAAATGGGTTGTGTTCCAATTATTTGGTAGCCTTTCACCGTTCATTACTCCGAGTTTGTACAATCTTTTTTCGGCGATCTCAAGAATTTGGTATGGTCTTTCCCAATTCAGGCTTAACTTCCCTTCGTTTGGGTTTAGTGCGACATTCCTCGGCACTAAGTTCTTGATATTGAAGTGTCGAAGGTTGGCCCTTTTATTGTAATACCTCTCGTCCGCTATTATTGGGCAGCCAACCGAATGAGGGCAGCTTTCATCTTTCATCTAATAGCTCCAGGCTCGTACTCATGGCCTCATCATTCGGTTCCTTTGTTGCATATCAAAATTGGATACTTGGTCAACGACTTCGATTGATATTAGAGCTTCGATGCCATAAACTAGAGAAAATGAGGTGGCCCCATTACTGGACTTTGAGGTCGTATGATATGCCCAAAGGACTTTGGTAGGATTTTTTTCATCTTCTTTTGGCGTCGGTTAACCTCTTTTTGAGGTTTTGGAGTATGGTTTTGTTGTTCAATTTTGCTTGTCCGTTCCCACTAGGATGATGAGGCATTGACAAGACTCTTTTGTTTTATGATCTTCAAAATATTTGGTTATTTTGCTGCCGATAAATTGTTTCCCATTGTCACATACGATTTCGGACGGCATTCCAAACCGACATATGATGTGGTCCCAAATGAAGCCAGTGACTTCTTTCTCACTGACCTTCTCGTATGCTTGGGCTTCAACCTACTTAGAGAAATAGTTAGTCATAAACAATATAAATTAAGCCTTAGCGGGTTCCCATGGCAGAGGGCCTACAATGTCCATTCCCACTTCATGAATGGCCATGGGAACAAGATTGAATGCAGCAGCTTCCTGGGTTGGTGAAGCATCGTAGCATGTCTTTGGCAACTCCTTCGTCCATGTCGATCTAGTAATAGCTGGCTCTGATTACCTTTCGAAGCAATGATTTGGCGCCTGAATGATTTTCGCAGGTTCCCCTGTAGGCTTCCCTCAGAACGTACTCACTATCTCTTGGACCCAGCCATATTGATAGTAGGCCATTGAATATTCTTTTGAACAAGGTTATGTCATTAGACAAGATGAATCAGGCTGCCTTTGTGCGCAAGATCCTCGATTTTTTTTGGATTTAAGGGCAATTTCCCGGTCTTCAAGTATTCTATATTTTTTTCTTCAATCCCAAGACAAGCTTATAGAGTTTATTTTGGTGCGACCTTCTTCCACTACCGACCTCATGAGCTATACAGTTGCCCCCGAGTTGAGCTCATTGTCCTCGACCAACGACCCTAAGTTCGCAAGGGCATCAGCCTCGCTATTTTGATCTCGAGGCACATACTACAAAGTCTATTTTTTGAACCAATGTAATGTTACCTACAACTTATCTAGGTACCTTTGTATTCGTTCTTTTAAGAAATCAAATGTGCCACTAACTTGGTTCACCACAAGGAGGGAGTCACACTTAGGTTCGATCACCTCCGCCCCCAAGCTTTGGGATAGTTCAAGACGTGCAATCATAGGCTCATATTCGGCCTCGTTTTTAGTCAATTTCATAGTTCTTATAGATTGTCTAACAATATTACCTGTGGGTGGCTTCAATACGGTGTCAAGTCCAGACCCTTTTGCGTTCGAAAAACCGTATGTTAAGATGATCCGGATTCCCGAAGATGTCTCCGAGTTTACCAACTCTCTTTCGACCTCGGGTATTAGGGCCGACATAAAGTCAGCCACGAAATCTATCAAAATTAGAGATTTTATGGTTGTTCAGCGTTAATACTCAATATCATACCCACTGATTTTTACGGGATATTTAGCCAACGGTCCCGAGAGTTTGGGTTTGTGCATTATATTTTGCAATGGGTAGGTAGTCACAACATATATAAGATGGTACTGGAAATATGGTTTTAGTTTCCTAGAGGCGCTTAGCAAAGCGAGCGCAAATTTTTCTAGGTAGTTAGTATAGTAAATTGCAAAATTTCATACCTTGATCTTCCCAATCTAGGACTCCACTTAGCGCTATCTCTGATACTGCCAAATACTAGTATAGTTGTTCGTCTGCCTTTGGTGTGTGAAGCAGTGGTGGGTTCAATTGATACCGCTTGAGTTCTTCTAAGGCCCGTTGGAATTTCGGGGTCCATGAGAAGTTGTTTTTCTTTTTCAACAATGAGAAAAGTCGGTGGCTCTTGTCGGTGGACCTCGAGATAAATCACCCCAGGGTGGCAACGTGCCCGGTTAGACTTTGCATATCCTTCACATTGTCCACTAATGTGTTATCCTCGAAGCTTTGATTTTGTTGGGGTTTCTCTCGATTCCTAAGTTAGATACCATGAACCCGAGGAATTTACATGATCCGACTCCGAATGCACATTTTCTCTGAATTCAGCTTCATGATGTACTTCTTCAGTATACTGAAGGTTTCCTGCAAATACTTTAAATGGTCCTCTGCTTGCAGGGACTTAACAACATATCGTCAATGTAAACTTCCAAGGTTTTCCTTATTTGTTCTTCAAATGTCTGTTTTACTAGGCATCGGTAACTGGCATTGGTGTTTTTAAACCCAATGGCATCACGTTATAGCAGTATGTGCCATACTTAGTGAAGAAGGAAGTTTTTTCCTGATCATCCGGGTTCATACATATTTGGTTGTACCCGTAGTAGGCATCGAGAAAACTAAGGATCTCGTGGTCGTCCGTGGTATCGATCATGTGATCGCTGTTAGGCAAAGGGAAAGAGTTCTTGGGACACGCCTTATTTAAATTCTTATAATCTATACACATTATCAGCTTGTTCCCTGTTTTAGGGACTACCACTACATTTGCTAACCATTCCAGGTATTTAACTTTCCGGAAAGACCCTATTTTAAGAAGTTTAGTTACTCCGTCATTGATGCAATCATGTTTAATCTCAAACTAGAGTCTCCTCTTCTGTTAGACCAAGTGGAATTTCAGGTCCAGGCTTAGCTTGTGAATGGTAATCTCCGGCAGGATTTTTGCCATATCAAGATAGGACCAAGCAAAACAATCTTCGTTAGCTATAAAAAATTAAATGAGTTTTTTTTGAGCTCGGGGGTTAAACCCATGATCACTTATACCTTTCGATCGCGTAGATGTGCGATCAATGTGACATGTTTCAGCTCTTCGATCATCGATTTTGTAACATCGAAATCATCAGGGATTATAAAAGATCTGGGAATCCCGTAATCATCGTCTTCGTCGGTCTCCTATTTTTCTGATCGGATCGTGGTTGGTGTCGATAATTACTATTTAGCTTTTTTGCTTTGTATATAGAGTAGGCTCATTTGATGTCAACAGTGTTGATACCTAAATCGCTTCTTCGACTGAAAATATTTTCGTTGTGACTGGTTGCTCCCCGCATATCATTTTAGTCCCTCATGATGTTGGGAATTTTAATACTTGGTGAAGAGTCGAGGACACTGCCCTTATATTGTGGATCCATGGCCTCCCGTACAGGGCATTGTACCTCATGTCCCCTTTGATCGTATAAAACTTGGTTTCTTGGAGGCCCCGACAGCATTTACTAGTAACTTTGTTTCTCTCTTGGTAGTTTCACATGCTATGTTGAATCTATTAGGATTGGGGCTGCAGGCATGATCTGGTCTTGGAGATCGAGTTGTTCTACGACTCTCAATTGAATAATGTTGGCCGAGCTACCTTGATCAATAAACACAGGTTTAACTCGTGATTTATTCATTAGTACAAATATTACCAGTGCATTATTGTGGGGTTGCATGATTACTTCTGCATCCTCGTCGCTGAAAGTTAAAGTTCCTTCTGGTATATAATCTCGATTCCATTTTTCCCTTGTGATGGATACTTTGGTGTGGTTTAACATTGTACCTTGAGGAACATCGACCCTTGCGATGATCATGTTAATGACATGTTGAGGTTCTTCTTACTCGGTTTGTTTATTAGAGTTCCTATTTCTAAAATGACTCTTGGATCGGTCACTCAAGAATTCTCGAAGATGCACATTGTTGAATAATTGGGCTACCTCTTCCCTCAATTGTCGGCAATTCTCTATTCTCTGGCCATGAATTCCATGATATTTTCATATCTAGTTTGGATCCATTTGGGCTAGGTCAGACTGTAGAGGTCGAGGCCATTTGGTATCTTTGATGCGTGTGATAGCTGACACGATAGCAGTAGTATTAATATTAAAGTTGCATGCAGATAACCTTGGTGCTTCTTTAGGTCCAATAAGCATGTCGAAACTATTCTTGCTCATAAGTCATCGGCTGCTCTAGCCACGGTCATTTCTTCTTTCATGTCGCATGGAACTCTTTGAACCCACCACTTATTCGATCCTCATTGTACGACTGATACCGATCCATGTTCGGCCTTGGTTCTCGATCGATATCTCTCTTGACATGTCAGTGGGTCTAACAGTGGACCCGGAAGGATCCCCTAGTTGATCACCCTCGACTCTGATTTTTGACTAATATCGGCTATGCACATCAGCCCGAGTGATGGCCGAATATTCTGCCGGATTCTACTTCAATTGCTGTGAAGCCACTGAACTTCAAACATTGAGCCCTTGGGTAGAAGCTTGAACGGCCTAATCATCAGTGACTGGGGGTAGGTCCATCCATTCCATTTAGAATCGAGACACAAACTCTCTGAGCATTTCATTATCCTTCTGCCTTAATTTGAAATGGTCTGACTTCTTAGTCTCGACCTTGATAGCCCTGGCATTTGCCTTCACAAAAAAGTCTAAAACCATAGCAAAAGAGGCAATAGAATTAGGTGGTAAATTGTGATACCATATCATAGCTCCCTTCAACAGGGTATCTCCGAGATTCTTCAGCAAGACATATACAATTTCATCATCCTCTAAATCATTCCTTTTTATGGCACATGTGCAAGAGATAACATGCTCGTTCGAGTCGGTCGTTCCATTGTATTTAGGAATTTTGAGCATGAGGAACTTCTTAGGGATCAGCTTGGGAGCCGCACTCGGGGAAAAAAGTTTCTGTATGAACTTTTTGGAGTCCAGTACGTTCAATATCGGTGGCGCTCCTGGAATTTGATCGACCCTGAAATTATAGGTTTCCACCTTCTTCGTTTGCTTTTGATCTTCTTCTCTCCGACTCAATTCATTTTGTCAGTTCCTCGAGCATCTTCATGATTACCAGATTAGTCCCTGATTCCTTCTCATTCGATCTCTTTGAGGTCAATTCAACTCTATGAACAACTTCCTGGGATGGCCCGGGATCAATCTTACTTGGTGGGAAACTCTGGTTCTAGAGTTGGGCTATCGCAGCCTGTAACATTTGGAAGATCACTCGTAAGTTGATTCCACCATCTTCGCTACCATATGTGCTTTGAGAGGCTGATTTAATATCCCTATGGACGCTGTCCTCGAGATCAGTGGGCAAATTTGTGTTGATGGCTACATGTGAGCTGACATCGATTAGATCTACAGTTGGGACTCCATCGAGATCAATCAGGGGCATGTCGTTCCTGGGTGCTACGTTATCATTTTTCTGTGGCGGTCGAAGTCTTTGTTAATGTGTAGGGGTGCTAATTGAGAGTTTGACATTTTGATCCTGGAATAAAAGATACTCCAAAGAACAAGTGTAAAATAGTGTGTGTTATGAACATTTTTATCAAATAACCACTATTATCCTTAGCCCCACGGTGGGTGCTAAACTATTTACCCTCAAAATCGAATAACAATTGAAATTATATGTGGTTTTAGTGATACGTGGATTAATTTGACATAAAGGGATAAATTGAGTTATAAATAAAGTGAATAATAATAAATTAGATTCACACTGCATGACTTGTACAATTTTAGCCTTGAAAAGTAAGTTTCCCTCGAACACGATATGATTTAAATGACAGAAGAACAATAGTTGCAAAAAGAAAATGATATTATAATTCTTTAAGATACATGTTACAATGTATTTTACAAACTATCAGACTCCTTTTATATAGTTGGGAATCCTACTTTAGGTATAGTTCAATAAAAGGTAGAAAACTCCATGATTTTCTAATCAACCGGTCACTCATTAATATGTGCCGAGAATTTTACCGTGATATCCGACCGCTTAAGGATATTTTGGCATTCCGTTACGTGGTCTGACAATGTTTCCTCAAACTCATATAGAATCGGGACCGGTTCTGGAGTCACAGACTCGATGATCTTGAAGACGTATATTCTAACCTCGTACATTGGTTCAATGGAATCGGGGTCGATCTTCTATCCTTTATGTTTCAGTCACGGACTGTCATGCAATGGAAGAGCCCGATTTCGACCTTATATAGATGCGAAGCCGCAAAAATGGCATGTGTTAAGCAGAAGTAGTAGTAGAATAGAGGCGGGGGAAGCCCATAGATGTAGAGATTTTCGTAGAAGCGGACGCGCTTTAGCAATGTGGAGTCCAAAAAAGCAGAAGGTCGGTAAGTAAGTGACTTCTTATCTGTGATATGCTTTCGCAGATACAGTACCGCAAAAGTGGAATTTGGCTCTGCAAATGCGGAATCATTAGGCAGATTATATCTTTCTAGGGGTTTGGTCATTTTTCATTATTTGGAGTTGTAGAGCTCGGGTAGAGGCAGCTTTTGGAGGAATTTTTATTGCAATTTATCAGATATTGATTTCCATGGATTATTGCACCTAGTTTTATATGATTTTAAAAGAGAAATTGAAAGTTTTTGCTATGGAATTTGGAGAGTGAAGTTTTGTGATTTATGGTTGATATAAGGTTTAAATTCGATGAAATAGATATATTTGGACTCGTATTGGAGTGGGTGTTCGGGATTATTGAGCTTTGTATTGTTCTGAGGTGCGAGCCTAGAGTTGACTTTTTGAGTTGACTTTGCATATTTGAATTAAGATCATAGCTTGGGAAATCTCCTTTGGCACTTATTGATATTATTAAGTTATTTTGGCTAGATTAGTGCCACAATATTTCCGAAACAACAACACCAATATCGCCATAATACATAGCTCACGACTCAACTACAATATGTATAAGAATCTCAATAACAACAGAATAAAATGGAAAATAACTCAACAAAGAAGGATACACCATAAAACAACAACTTCAACTAAAATAGGTTAATAGGTCCTAATAACTTTAGCTTCAATTACTTGCTTATGAATAATCTTAACAATGAAAGGCATGAGGTATATTAGAACCTCAAAAAAATACACATAAGAGCAACTTTACATTGAACGATAGAACATTTACTAACAACTTCAATTAAAACATGTAAGAATAAACTTGATAATAGAATATAGAACATAAAATGACAAATACAATTAAAATATATAAAAAGAAACTCGACAATGGAATATAGAATATGTAATGAAAAATTTAGTTAAATGCATATAAGAAGCCTAAGAGTCTAATCTAGTCAATTTTCAGATATAAGGTCGTATACACACTCTTCCCCTCATGTACACGTCTTTCACATAATCCAAATAGTGCAATTAAACCAAATCCAATTTTTTCTCACAAAAAGTAGATAAGATACTTATATCAAAGAAGCTAAATCAATATACTAAAAAGCCCTTCATGTGTGAACAGCCTCTTAACGACACAAATATAGCCAAAATAACTTAATATCATAAATAAAAGTCATAGAAAATAATTTCGGATAATAAAGCTTCGATCTTTAATGAAAACTAAAAGTCAAACAATAAAGTCAACCCCGGACCCGCATCTCAGAACCCAATAAAATTCACAAAATTCAAATAATCATTCCAATACGATTCCAACAATACCAAAATTGTCCAATTCCAATCTCAAATTGTCCTTCAAATCATCATCTTATGTTTTAGAAAAGTTTTTACTAAAATTCTTAATTTTTCCAATTCAAATTATGAATTAAATAATAAAAACAAAGATGGGTTCATGAAATATAATTAAACTCGAGTTAAAAATTACCCCAATCCAAATCACGAAATCCCGCCAAAATTACCCAAAATAGAGCTCTCTAAATCAAAATGTGATTAAATAACTAAACTCTCGATATCAACAAAGTCAACTCTCGGTCAAATCTCTCAACCTTCCAAACCTTCAACTTCTAGCTTTTGCTAAAAAGCATCAAACCAATCTACAAACCTCCAAATCTAAATAAGAATATGAACCTAAGTCCAAAATCACCATAGGAAGCTATTGGAATCATCAAAATACCATTCCGTAGTCATCTACACAAAAGTTAAACTCCGGTCAACTCTTATCACCTAAGCTTATAAAATAAGAACCATTCCTCCAAATCATTCTTGAATCGTCCGAAAACCAAAACCGACCATACAATCTTAAACAACCGAATGAAACACTAAAGCTCAAAACGACCAATCGAGTCATTATAATAACAGATTTCCTATTCTGTTTCCCAAATAAAACTCACCCCCAAATTATTTTTTCGTCCCACTCATTTACTCCCCCCCCCCCCCCCCCAAATTTTCATATTTTATGCTTTTCACACCCACATTTCATCTCATCAAGACAACTCTTAAATTTGGAAACTTATCAACTTATATAAACTGGTAATATATATGTTGCCAATTAATTTGGCACAGTTGTTTATTACTACTTTTTTTTTTTTAATTTTGATCCAGTATACGAAATTTAAAAAAGGAAGAAAGATTTCTTAAAACTTGAAGCATAACATAAGATTTTTGAAAATATCTCATCAAGCGTAAAATGAGAAGTTAAATTTAAATTATTTTTAAATATAAAAATATATTTTCTTTAACGAACTAATAAAAAAATAGTGTGAAACAAAGTGAAATGGAAGGGTATGTGTTAGTAGGGGTGTGCATTCGATTTATCGATTCGATTTTGACCCTTATCGATAATTACTTATCGATTATCGATTTGTACATATGCTTATCGTTATCGTTTCAATAAGGTTTCGATTTTTTCGATTTCGATTTATCGATTTTGGAGGCTTATCGATTCGGTTATTGATTACACCAATAAGAAAATTTGCGGGATTCCACGGAAAGTATTCCGCTATAAACGCGCCTAATTTATATGGACAAAAAGAAGCTAAAATAAGACGAACATCATTTATAACATAAAAATTGTATCAACAAGCACATGCAACAAAACTAAAGTAAGGGATCAAATGTATGCCACCAATACTCCAACAGTATAAGAAAATAAAACAAAACAAAATACATCATCACGGCTAATTTTTTTTTCTTAATTTGAACTTCATTCCCTTGATCTTTATCATTCCTTAAATGTGGTAGAGGAAATAGTAGGGTAAGGGACTTAGGGTAAAGGAAAGGGTATAGATTAGGGAAAATGATATTGTATAGCCGCTTTCAAAATAGTAGCGGAATATATATACATTTTATATGTTATATTAATCTACACAAATAGGTAATTACTTATTTTACAAATGTCTACCGTCTAGGGGTGTGCATTCGATTTATCGATTCGATTTTGACCCTTATCGATAATTACTTATCGATTATCGATGTGTACATATGCTTATCGTTATCGTTTCAATAAGATTTCGATTTTTTCGATTTTGATTTTTTCGATTTCGATAACAAATAATCGATTCGATTTATCGATAAACCGATTCGAATGCACACCCCTATGTGTTAGGTGAATTTCCGATTACAGTAGGTGTGTTATTTACTTCTTTTATATAGTTCGAATTTCATTATAGAGACATCAAAAATTTGATATTTGAAACAAATATCTATAAAATTTAGAATGACGTAAAAACTTTATTGTTGTGCGGTTGGTAATCCAAGCAAGCAAAATTGCGGCAACCCCCATCCATCCACGGTTAAAAAAACCTTCGAAAGGCATAAAGTGAGAAGAATTGAAAAAAAGAAAATCGTATGTATGAAGAATATATATTTACAACCAAGAACCTTATTTTGAAATTATTGCGTTGCAATGCTTCAATTATTTATTTTTAATTACGAAGCTTACACTAATTGAGAGAAAATAGAATTAGAAGAAAGTGCATAAGGTGTTTAGTATTTTTCAATTAAAATTAAATGATATTTTTGTTAGGACGAAAAAAAATCAGGCATTATGCGGAAGCTAGCAAAGCAAACCTTGAGCGACGATAAATCGTACAATAAAGAGAAATATACCAAAAGAGATAGAAACATATAACGTGGTCGGTCAACTGACTTACATCCACAGTGGAGATGAGCAATCCACTATATAAAAAGAGGGTACAGAATATCGATAGAACAACCTCATGACTAGGTAAACACAAGTGATACACTAACACTTGTTCTGTAAATTTCTCCCCCTAAATACAACTCTCAACCCCATATGAATACATTGTTGCTGTTGAATCAGAAGTAATGATCCTTAATTTATAGAAGTTCAAACTCTTTCCTACAAGAAAAGGGACTAGCCAAATATGGAAGAATTATATTTTACTTCTAGGAAAAGAAAATTTTCATTATGGTAAATATGTTGTCATTTCCTTCATGAGATTGAAAAATCAATAATGGTAAGAAAATCTGGACAAACGCCTAACAGTGCCTGAATTTTCTGACAAATAAACTTGATCCGCCTTTTTTATATACCTTTCAACAGGTCGCATCTCTAAATTTCCACAGCAAAAGTTTGTCTCAACGTACGTAATACTCCGGTCAAATTTCTCAAACAAAAATCGATATTACCGTCAAATAGGTTGCGACTAGAACTAAACTCGCCAAAATAAACCTGTATTGAACCTCGCTCTGATAACACTTGTTAGGACCGAAAAAATCAGGTATCATGTGGAAGCTAGTAACGCAAAGCTTGAACAATGATAAGTCAAATAAAAATTACAAGTGGCATAAGAGCCTTGGTTATTTCTCTGGGTTGTTACGGAATGAAGGCGAATATGAGCAAGATGGTATGTTTAAATGGGAGAAATTATAATGTTTGGAGAAGCAAGATGAAAGACTTGCTGTTCATGAAGAAGATGCATCTACTTGTTTTTTCAGCTCATAAACCACAGAATATATTCGATGAAGATTGGGATTTCGAGCACCAACAAGTATGTAGATATATACGACAATGGGTTGAAGATAATATTCGAAACTATATTGTGAACGAAATACATGCGAGATCATTGTGGAGAAAGCTAGAGACTCTTCGTGCTTCAAAAATCGAGAACAATAAATTGTTTTTACTAAAGCAATAGATGACCTTTAAATACAAGGAGATCAACATATCCTTGATCACATAAATGATTTTCAGGGCATCATTGATCAGTTATCTGGAATAGGAGTTAATTTTGATGATGAGATACAAGGACTTTGGCTTCTTAATACTCTGCCAGACTTTTTGTAAACTTTTCGTGTTTATTTGACAAATTCAGCTCCTGGAGGTAAGGTGACCACGGAATATTCCAAGACTGGTGTGTTGAACGAGCAATTAAGGAGAAAATCTCAGGGTTCATCCTCACAAGCAGATATCTTGGTTACAGAAGACCGGGGGAGAGATATAATAAGAGGCTCAAGGAACAAAAGTAAAAGTAGAAGTTAGTCAAGGTCTAAATATTATAGTATTACATGCAACCACTGTGGCAAAAAAGGACACAGTTGAATCAAGACATTAGAGAAGGAAAGAAAGCTGAAAATAGCGAGAACAATGTTGCTTCTATTGTTCGAGATGACCTTATTTTTGCTTATGATGAAAACGACATCAATTGGGCATCCCATGAGATGGCTTGGATAGTAGATTCTGGAGCTACCTCACATGTCAAACCAAGAAAAGATTTTTTCTTCTTATACTTATGTTGATTGTAGAGTGTTAAAGATGGGCAATACCAATGAAGTTAAGGTGTTTGGTGCTGGCACATTTTATTTGAAAATTAATAATGGTTCAAAGTTAGTTCTTCAAGATGTCAAGCATGCTCCAGATTTTCCTTTCAACTTGATCTCTGGAGGAAGATTAGACGATGAAGGTTACCATAATGCTCACTTTATTGGCCAATGAAAGCTCACCAAGGGCTCATTAGTAGTGGCTCGAGGAGTCAAGTCTAGTCAATTATATGTGACACAAGGCTCTATTTTTAGTGACTCCATAAATCTGGTGGAACGTGATACTTTGTCAGAATTGTGGCGCCGAAGACTAAGTCATATAGGCGAGATGGGGATTATGTTTTTGGCTAAGAAAAGTTTGCTTTCTGGAGTGAAATGAGCAAAGATAAAAAGGTGTATCCATTTTTTATCTGGCAAACAGAAAAGGGTTTCCTTTCATAATCATCCTCCCTCAAGAAAGCCTGATTGATGATCCTTTTAAAGTAAATTCAAAAGGTGGTGCACTTTGCTTTGTGACCTTCATTGATGGTCATTCTCGTAAGCTCTGGGTGTATCCTTTGAAATCTAAAGACCAAGCACTTAGCGTGTTTAAGAAATTTTAGGCCTTAGCTGAGAGACAGACGAGGAAGAAATTAACATGTATTCGCACTGACAATGGTGGCGAATATTGTGGTCCCTTTGATAACTACTGCAAGGAAAAATGAATTCGTTATAAAAAAACTCGGCGCAAGATATCTCAATTGAATGGTTTGGCAGAGAGGATGAATAGAACTCGAGTTGAGAGAGTTAAATGCTTACTTTAAGAGACTAAACTTCCAAATATATTTTGGGAGGAAGCACGTAACACTGTTGCCTATGTTATCAAGTTGTCTCATGCAGTTACTTTGGATGGTGATGTCCTAGATAGAGTTTGGTTTGCTAAAGATGTTTCTTATGATCACCTAGGAGTTTTTTGGTGTAAAGCTTGTGTGCATGTTCCTAAAGATGAGAGATTGAAATTGAATGTCAAAACTAAGCACTGCATCTTTATCGGTTATGGTCAAGATGAGTTTGGGTATCATTTTTATGATCCAGTTGACAATAAAATTATTAGAAGTCATGATGCAATATTCTTTGAAGACCAAATTATTAAAGATATTGACAAAGCTGAGAAAATAGATTCTCAGTATTGAGAGCTTAGTTTAAATTGATCCAGTTTCAATTTCTAATGCACCTACTGCACATGAAGGAACCCAAGGCCATGATGGAGATAGTGATCAAGATCAAAATGACCATCATGGTGTAGATGTTATGGATGATCCAGTTGATGAAGCTGTTATTGATCGTCAACCAATTCCTTCACAGATAACTACTTCGAATGCTCCTGAAACCTCACTTAGAAGATCTACAAAGGAGAAGCAAAAATCCATATGCTATCCTTATAAAGAGTATGTAATTTTAATTGACATGGGAGAACCTGAGAATTATGATGGAGCCATGCAATATTCTCACAAAGATTAGTGGATCAAGGCGATGGAAGATGAGATGAAGTCACTCCATGGGAATGGAACATATAAGTTAGTGAAACTACCGAAAGGTAATAGAGCTTTATCTAACAAATGGATATTCAGAATAAAGGAAGATAACCATACCTCTATGCCTAGATACAAGGCAAGGTTCGTTGTTAGAGGTTTTGGCCAGAAGAAGAGAGCTGACTTTGATGAAATTTTCTCCCATATTGTGAAGTTATCTTCTATTCGTGTGGTTCTAGGCTTAGCCGCAAATCTAGATTTAGAGGTTGAGTAGATGGATGCCAAGACTACTTTTCTTCATGGTGATTTAGATGAGGAAATTTATGTGGAGCAGCCTGAGGACTTCGTAGTTAAGTTTGCAGTTAAGCATGCGTTTTTGCAGAAAATTGGCAGGCATGAAGCATGTCAATAGTAACTTTTCTTGAAGACACATATGGCCCCTCGGCTGGAGAGGGAGTTTGTTGAGCTCATGCCCATTTTTTCCAACCAAATGCCCAATGTCCTAATCCTATTCTCTTTTAGTTTCCATTCCTATTCAGAATTAGATTTGGGTTTTGTTCCTATTTAGAGTTGGTTTCGGCTTTAAGAGAAAGCACCACTCATGATCTATAAATAGGAAAACCTTGGAGAATTATTCTATACTTATTAATACAAGTCTTTGAAAGGCTTAAGCACATTAGAGTAGATTTTGAGAGAGCTTTCATCCAGAGAGAAGAGAGAATTGAAGTATTTGTTTTGTTGCAGTTTTTATTTCGACCAGCCAACTTCAAATTACATTTTCCAACTCTTTAACTGTTGGATCGGGCTAAATTTTTGATTGAGTGTTATTAACATCTTGATCTTGGATATGAACGGTGGAGATCGTATTTGGATTCTCGTAGCATCTAATTTCGACCCTCGAACAACAACTTTATTTTTGTGGATTCTCCTCTTCTTCAATTGGTTAGTTGTTGCTCTTGTTACTATTGTTGCTCCGTGTTTGCCACTTATTGTATAGCCAATTTGAAGAACTTGTAACCCTCTTATTTTTATTGTAGAGCTTTTTATATCTGTGTGATGACGTGGTTTTTACATTCGATTTGAAGGGTTTTTCACGTTAAAATTTGGTGTTCTGTATCTTCTTATTTTCCAACTCTTTAACTGTTGGATAGGGCTAAAATTTTGATTGAGTGTTCTTAACATCTTGATCTTGGATTTGAACGGTGGATATCGTATTTGGATTCTCGTAGTATCTAATTTCGACCCTCGAACAACAACTTTATTTTTGTGGATTCTCCTCTTCTTCAATTGGTTAGTTGTTGCTCTTGTTACTATTATTGCTCCGTGTTTGTCACTTATTGTATAGCCAATTTGGAGAACTTTGATAAACCCTCTTATTTTTATTGTAGAGCTTTTTAGATCTGTGTGATCACGTGGTTTTTACATTCGATTTGAAGGGTTTTTCACGTTAAAATTTGATGTTCTGTATCTTCTTTATTTTCGAGTTTGCCTCTTCCTCGACGTAACAAGTGGTATCAGAGAAAGGTTCAAGACATGTTCATCTTGGCGGGTTGAATTCTATCCGCAACATATTTGACGAAAATTGTGATTTTTGTCTGAGTTATTTGACCGATGTACTACGCACGTTGAAACAAACTTTGTGGTGGAGATTTGAAGATGCTACCTATTGAAGGCTATGTGAAGAAGATGGGTCAAGTTTATTTTGTCAGAAAATTCAGGCCAAGGGGAAGAATTGTTAGGTGTTTGCCATAATTTTCTTACCATATTTGATTTTCCTATTTGTTGAAGGAAAGGGCAACATGTTTACCTTAATTAGAATTTTCTTCTTGTTTCTTGTAGAAGAAAATTGCAAATTTCACATATTTGGCTAGTCTTTTTTCTTGTAGGAAAAGGTTTGGACTTATATAAATTGAGGATCCTTAATTTTCATTCAACAATATCCACAATGTAGTCATATGGGGTTTGAGAGTCGTGCTTAGAAGAACTTTAAGAGACAAGTGTAAGTGTGTTAGTGTGTCACTTGTGTTTGCTCTTCGAGATGTTGTTCTCTCGATAGTTTGTACTCTCTTTTTTATATAATAGATTGTTCATCTTCGCTGTAGACGTATGTCAGTTGACCAAACACTTTATATGTTTATTTCTCTTTTGGTAGATTTATCTTTTGTTATCTTATTTATCGTCGTTCAAGCTTTGCATTACTAGTTTCCGCATGACACCTGACTTTTCGGTCTTAATAATTTTAAACTCAGATCTCAAACTTGATGATTATTTTGGTTTGAATAATTCTTGATGATAGTTTCGATAAAATATGGAATTTACTTATATACGTCGGCCATAGGTATCCTTCTCCCCAGAAAATTCTTTGTTTTAATGTTCCTAATCAAATGAAAATATAACCACTCCACGGAAGACGTTAAAAAGACTCAAAGAATCAGGCATTAAAAGTTGTACTATGTGCATTAGTAATGTCTTATGACATGTCCTACCATTTTAATGACTAGTACTGTAAGATTTGAAGCGAGAACGAATGGAGGTGAGCGGGAGGGAAGAACTACACGGATGTCTCCTTCAATTCAACATTTAAAGTTTTCCTTTAAAGGAAAATAATTGGCTAGACTATGGAGGCATGGACTAACCCACAAATCGATTGAAGATAGGTTGGGCTAGCATTTTGGAGCCTTCTCAAACAATCAAACAGATAAAACAAAAGTCTACAACTGAAATAAGAAAAAATTAAAAACCAAAATTGAAACTCTGATTGAGTGCAGTACCTTAAGGACATGGGAAATGTCCATGTTTGCTTCTGTACCACACTCTTAAATTCTGTCGTAGGGATCATAATGACGCATAGTCTCTAAAATTAAGTAAGTCAATTATTTAATAATATTTTAATTAACAAAATATGATATAATAAAAGAGAGTTTAATATAAAAACGGGAATAAAATCAATACAAGTCAGAGTATAGAGTCACGAGCTCTAACTGAATGCATAAGAATATCTCAAAATACAATATTGTTTGGATACAAAAATAATAGTATCAATGTAAGAATAAGACTCCGAGGGACTGTGACGGTCAATGCAACTCTACATTGAATCTTCATAGTAAATGTAAGCTCTCACAGCCTAGGTCCCCTGCCCCAACACGGATCTACATAAAAATATACAGAAGTATAGTATGAGTAAATCACGATCGGTACCCAGTAAATGTTAAGACTAACCTCGATGAAGTTGTCACGAGATTCAAATCATGTGATATTCACTATCAAATGATCTATGTAATATATCAAAGACTGACAATAAAATGTATAACAAAAAATAGTAACAAAAATCTCTTTAGAACATGTGATAACAACTCAATGCAAGTAAAGATTCAACTTCAACAACAAGTCATCAAATAGAACACAAACATATGACATCTCGTGCACACATTTATGTCATAATAGCAATATCCACCCTTTATCACTCCTTCCTGACAAATCAAAATACCCAACGTATCGTTCCACCCTAGCACAAATCATAATATTCAACTGTGTCACTCCGACCTAACATGAATCACAACATCCAACCGTGTTGCTCGGCCCGTACACAGATCATACTATCTAATCATATCGGCCGCCCTGACACAAATCACATATCCAATCGTACCGCTACATCCTGATACAAATCACAATATCTAACTCAATCACTTCTCCTTGACACAAATCAAAATAATAATCGCACGACAAAATGTCGTGCCAACATCCAAATAATCCGCTCAACATGTCCATATCTTCCACAATAATTATAAAATAATAATAACAAATTTCATTCAAATATAAGCTCACAATTTATAAATAAGGTGCACAGGGACATGACAACAATACAAATGTGGATGGAGTTCAACATATACGTTGATGTAGTCACATCGATTAAGCATGTTTCATATAAAATACGTCCTCGACTTAAGGCATATTAATAGCCTTAGATCTTATCTGGTCATAATACATAAACAACACTCATGCATACACTCGTCACCTCGGGTGCACATCGCTTTTTCATACACCACGAATAACAATTAAAATCAAATCCTAAGAGGTATTCCCCCAAAAAATTAGGCAAGATACTTACTTCAAACAAACCAAATCAATACTTTAAAAAGCCATTTCCTCTCAAATCGGTCTCCAATTAGGTCAAATCTAGCCAAAAAATTAATTTTAATTCCATAGAGCAGCACTCCCAATTCGAAATACCGACCAGAGGCAACACTCTATTATTTCAATGTTGCAATTATCATTGGACTTTCCATTTTAAAGGTACACTAGATTAAGTGTAGGCTCAAAATCCTTCATTAATTGTAAATATTATTTTAATACGATGATACTCTATAATTACGTATTGTAGTCGATTATTACACTTTAATTTACTGTATTTTAGTTGAGTTTATGCTTTAATCGCTAGTGTTTTGGACTAATGGTATGTTTTATGCCTTGTAGGGGTGATTCCGAGCTATATAAATATTATAGAATGAATTCAAGTGCTTTGTATATTTGAAGTCTGAGTAAAAACCCAAGGAATTAAGCTGGGATCATATTTCGGGGATCAACAGATGATAGAGCAATAAAGTGAAGAATCGTGTAGGCATATTATGTACTGTCTAGTAAAATGCACATAACTTTTTGCTCAGAACTCCATTTGGGCTCCAAAATATATGGTTGGAAAGCTAAATCAAAGAGTTATAATTTTTTTGATTTACGTTGTTCTAAATTTCAAACTGAACAGGATGAAAAACGCGGTCGAAACGGCGACTGTGGACCTGAGGCGGGCTGAGGCAGTATACCTGCCATATACAGCGTTTGTACCGCGGTCTGACCGTGGCCGCGATAGTCTAGACGTGAAATATTTTCTTTTTTCGCATAGGATAAGGTATAATTGTGTGGGTATGGACCTACTTGATATATATACATGGAAAAATAATATTTTTAGGAGGTTGGACATTTTTTTGATATAGATTCGACCTAAGGAGGCAGAGACACAATAGGAACAAGGCGGAGAATTCTTCTACGAGTTTTTCCTTCCTCTTTCTATTGTTCATTGTTAGTTATGGCTATTAGTACTATAGCTTTACATACAATTATGAATAGCCAATTTGTTATCTAGGGTTTTGATAGAACCTTTTGTATGATAAATTCTTGTTATATTTTTATAAGGGAGCCGTAGTATTTATTCTATTTGTTCAACTATATTATTCTTGTGGTTGATTGAGGGCCCTCAATTAGCTGTGCCTATTTAGTATGTATTACTCGGGAGAGAGTGCATATTTAGGTAGTTGTTGAACAACATCAATCCCGACGTATGTGAAGAATCAATAACCAAGGGTTTAAAGGTAGGATTAGGGATAATGAAATCTTGACTGTGCTGTAAGTGAGCTGTAACAAAAGTCAGCTAGTGTAACTCGGGAGAGTGCGTCTAGTATATTGTGGTAATTACTCGGAAGAGAGTTACGGAAGCCATAACACTCATGATCGGTGGAGAATACTTAGGCCAATTTATAGAAAATGTAACAGGAAGGATTTCAACAATTGGGGAAATTATAACTCTAGACCTCCTTATTCTTGACTCCAATCCTTATCCTTGTTAATTGATAGTTTTACGGCTTTCTAGATTTGTTAGTTAATTAGATAAAAATAAAATATTATAATCTTTATAATTAGAAAATTATTTGGACTTGTGTTTCTTAGCGATATTGAACAACTATAGCTAAGCCTTAGTTCTCTATGGGATTCGACTCCGGACTTGTAAATCCGATTATATTTGCAGCGACCGCTTAGTCTTTTTTATAAGGCATAGTTGGGCGTGATCAAATTTTGGCGCCTTTGTCGGCGAACTAACGGTGTAGTTGTAGGTGTAAATATTTCTAGGTTTTAAGTTTGAACTTTTATTATATTATTTTTTTTATTTTAGTTTTATTTGTTTATTTGAGAAACATGGTATCATGGAATTATAAGAATTTTGATGTTGGTAATTCTACTTTTAATCCTCCTTATAAATATTGTGAAGGAAACCACCCAGGAAAAAATTATCAAAATATTTTCGAGAGCGAGTTTTGTGCACCAAATCAATCTTATGTGTGGAATGTATGTGATATGTGTGGGGGTCAAGATGGTCACTTTTATGGTTGTGCTTATAGTTCTTATCTCCAACCCCTTACTTTGATGGTTCTTCTTTTTCTTGTGAAGTTAGTAGGAACAAAGAACCCAAGTATGAGGACCTGAAAGAGATCGAGGATATGCTAAAGTGCCTTACGGAACAATATGGTGAGATACAACTATGAGTACAAAGGCAAGGGGAAACTATTCACCACTTGGAGGCTCAAACCAATAAATTAATTGAACCTTATAAAGCGCAACAAGTTGACATTGTGGATAGTAGCCACTATGAGCATGAATTGGTTGTAGAAATTGCCATTATGCTGGAGGATTTACAAAAATACGAGGATGAGCTAGAGGAGGAGGCTAGAGTAGAACACCAACAATCCATCGCACTAGATTTTGAGGATGTTAATGTTGTAAAAGAGATACTAGAGTCAACCAAGGATATTAAGGATACATATTTAGTTGACTCTATTGTCATTAGTGCTGAGAATGTAGACAATCCCAATGTTCATGTAGTTGAGCGCATTGGTCCTCACACCAAGAATTTTCCACATTGTGTTTAGATAATGATATGGAAATAAAGTCATCTGAGCCAATTGAGAAGTCAAGGAATGAAGAACAAGGTGCATATATTGTGGAATTTTTCTTGTCAGAAAGTCAGGATTATATACCTTATACAAAGGCCAAGGAGTGCATAATACTACATTATTTACTTGGGCCAGTTAGATTCGTTCCACCGTCCCATGACCTTAATCATAAGCTTGAATCAAAACTTGGGGTTCAATTCGTAAGCTCGAGGTGGAGGCAAAAAGTGATCAGCATCATGCCGCGATGTTAAATCAAGCACTTGTTGGGAGGCAATCCAACTTTATTGCTTTTTTTATTTATTTTTTATTTTTTAAAATTTTATTATTTTTGTAACGTCAATTTTTTTTTATTTTGTAGGAGCATTGAAAGCAAAGATATTGGAAGGATGTAACATCCAATCAAATTGTTGGAACTAAGTGTGAGGTACCCGCACGAAGGACTAAGCTTGAGAGAAGTCTGAGTACAATGAATGAGGAACAAGGTGCATATATTCTGGAATTCTTCTTGTCAGAAAGTCAGGATTACATACCTCATACAAAGGCCAGGGAGTGCAGAATACTACATTATTTACTTGGGCCAGTTAGATTCGTTCCACCGTCCCATGACCATAATCATAAGCTTGAATCAAAACTTAGGATTCAATTCATAAGCTCGAGGTGGAGTCAAAAAGTGATTCGCATCGTGCCGCGACGTTAAATCAAGCGCTTGTTGGGAGGCAATCTAGCTTTATTACTTTTTTATTTATTTTTTTTAATTTTATTATTTTTGTAATGTCAATTTTTTTTTATTTTGTAGGAGCATTGAAAGCAAAAGGTATTGGAAGGATGTAACCGCCAATCAAATGGTTGGAACTAAGTGTGAGGTACCCGCACAAAGGACTAAGCTTGAGAGAAGTCTGAGTACCCCACGAGCTGTTAGTGCTTCGGCCTTTGCCTACCAGGGAGTCTCTTTTACCCTTTTATTAGTTATGGTTTGCAGTGAGGACAATGAACAATGGGGTGAGAAAATTGTCTGGGTGACTTCTATGCTATTTTACTTATGTTATTTTAATAGAATAATTTTTTTAAAATAGAAAAAATTGGATCTATTTGATAATTTTTTTTGAGGGATTTAAGTTTAAAGAAAAAATAAAATAACGAGTTTATTTTGTTAGGTAGTGTAGCAATTCCCCCTTGGTTTTTCTTTGTGCCACAGTTCTTTTCCAAGGGTTTTTATTTGAATTGAGTGTAGTTAGGTTTATTAGGATAGGAGCCATTGTGTTGTGTTTTTAATTGAAGCAATATCTCTTGACTTTGTTATGCCTTGAGAATAGTGAGTACTTTAGTTGTGACGCTTAGGCTTAGTTTTTACTCTGGTATAAGTACCTTAAATTTTATGATCTTAAATTTGCTTAACTGTTTTGACTAGAGTGTCTTGATGAAACCATTCCTGAGTGAGTTATATGCCTTGTGTGTGTAAGGATTTGTTATATTCTGTCATTGCATTTTATGCCTAGAACTTGCCCCGTGTGTTTGCAAAGCGAAATAGTAGTTTTATTCAATCTAGGAAGTGATATAGATATTTCTTTGTTAAGCCATATATGTATATTTTACCCGCCTAATTATTATATATCGTAGTTAACCTCTTTGAGACTGTAATCTTTTTTCTTTTTCAATCACATTACAAGCCTTACCGAGTTGTTTGAATAACCATCTATTTGAATCATTGTAACCTCTCATGAGCACTTGAATTGTTTATGAACTTTGTAAATGTTAAAGTGTGGGGCGGTTGGTTTAGCTTTTGAGTGGAACTAACAAAATAAGGAGAAATGTGCACTGTTTTGAAAAGTAAGAGTCACTTGAGTTAAAACAATAGTTGGATTGTTGTGAAAAAAAGATTTCTTAATAAGTGGTGCCTCTTGATGTAAGTGTGCTTAAAGAAAAATGGAGTAATATACATTGATGTGAAGGTGGAGTTTTAGTTTGACATAAGTATTGGGTTTGAATGTTTAAAGTATATGTATTAAAGTGCTTAGGGAGGTGTAGTCACTCTTATATTTGAATGTATCCTACCCGTCCCGTAGCCTACATTACAACCAAATAAAGTCCTAATTGATCCTAAATTGAATGAGCTCGATTAGTGGACTAGTACACTACGGGCAAGCTTATGGTGCATCTTTTATGGCATATGAATATTATTTCTGAGAATGAGTGAATTCCTTCTATCTTGAGTTCCTAAATGTTCTTAAATTTTATTGTGGAACTACTCTCTTTTGTTGTGTGAGGGCACTTGATTCAGGAAGAAAAGCTAATCTCAGTGACCTCTATGTTAGAGTAAGTAGGTGAGTTGTGAATAATGCATGGTACTTGTGAGTCAAATCTTGAGGTGAAGATGTTATGCTTTTGTGCTTAGTCTATTTCAAAAACTCTTGGTGTGATGAGTTAGGAGAATTGTTTTAAAAGGTCGTGTTTATTAAAAAAGTGTAGTTTGATTGCTCGAAGACCAACAATGGTTTAAGTGTGGAGTATCGAGAGGCCATAATTAAGTATTTTAATCGATTATTATACTATAATTTATCGTACTTTAGTTGAGTTTACGCTTTAATTGCTAGTGTTTTGCACTAACAGTGTGTTTTATGTCTTGTAGGAGTGATTCTGAGCTATATAGATATTATGGAATGAATTCAAGTGATTTGAAGCTTGAGTAAAAGCCCAAGCAATTAATCCGGGATCGTATTCGGGGATCAACGGATGATAGAGCAACAAAACGAAGAATCGAGTAGGCATATTGTGCCCTGTCTAGTAAAATACACATTATATTTTGATCACAACTTTATTTGGGCTCCAGAATGTATGGTTGAAAAGCTAACTCAAAGGGCTAAAACTTTCATGTTTTATGTTTTTCCAAATTTTAAATGAAATAGGGTAAAAAATATGGTCGAAACCGCGACCGCGGAGTTGAGGCGGGCTGAGGCAGTATACCTGCCACATACCGCATTTGTAGCGCGGTCTGACCGCGGCCGCAACATTCTAGACGTGAAATATTGTCCTTTCTCGCATAGAATAAGGTATGATTGTTTGGGACCGACCCTATTGGTATATTTACATGGAAAAATTGTGTTTTTAGGAGGTTGGATATATTTTTGACACAAATTCGATCTAAGGAGGCAGAGATACAATAGGAGCAAGGCGGGGAATTCTTCTACAAGTTTTTCCTCCTTCTTCCTATTTTTCATTGTTGGTTATGACTTTTAGTATTGTAGTTTTACATACTATTATGAATAGCTAATTTGTTATCTAGGATTTTGATGGAACCTTTTGTAGGATAAATTCGTGTTATGTTTTTATAAGTGAGCCGTAGTATTTACTCTATTTGTTTAACTATATTATCTTGTGGTTGATTGAAAGGCCCTCAATTAGCTGTGCTTATTTAGTATGTATTACTCGGGATAGAATGCATATTTAGGTAGTTGTTGAACAATATCACTCCCGACATATGTGAAGAATCAATAACCAACGGTTTAAAGGTGGGATTTGGGATAACGAAACCTTGGGTGCAATCTAAGTGAGGTGTAACAAAAGCCAGCTAGCGTAACTCGGTAGAATGCATCTAATAAATTATGGTAATTACTCGGGAGAGAGTTACGACAGTCAGAGCGCTCATGATCGGTAGAGAATACTTAGGCGAATTTGTAGAAAATGTAGCGGGAAGGATTCCGACAATTGGGAAATCATAACTCTAGACCTCCTTAATCTTGACTCCAATCCTTATCCCTGTTAATTGATAGTTTTACGGCTTTCTAGATTTGTTAGTTAGTTAGATAAAAATAAATATTATAATCTTTATAATTAGAAAATTGTTTGGACTTGTGTTTCTTAGCGATATTGAACAACTATAGCTAAGCGTTAGTTCTATGTGGAATTCGACTCCGGACTTGTATACCAGATTATATTTGCAGTGACTGCTTAGTTCTTTTTATAAGGCATAGTTGTGCGTGGTCAATATCCTTCTCTTATTTTAGGAGTAATTAAACCGACATGGTGGATTCAGGGGCACCATCAAGTCGAAAGAGCTTGAGAGGACCGACGAAGCTTAGACCGTGATCTAGAATTTAAGGAAGCGACTAGAAGAGAACTGGGCTGGACTATTGATCTTTTAGAGTAGCCTGACATTGGGAAAGAGACTATAATCACAGCCGAGAATAAATATTCCAGCCGCTTCCTCAAATTCTGAATTCAGCTCTCAACTTTGTCGATCCTCCACAAGTTTCTTATCAAGTTGAAGGCTTAAGAATTATTTTCCCTAAATAATCAAACTTACCTCATCTAAGTTCAATCTGCTCATGAACCTGCAATAAGATGCTGGTCTTTTGATGGATAACTATTTTAGCTAGGCCACTGTTTATTTAGAGTTTTCATCCGAACTAATGCCTTAAGTTTAGGTATGACCATCTTAACAAAATTATGAATGTTTACACCATTATTGAATATTTATGGACTTCTTCCGTGAATGTTTCCAACAGTAAAATTCCATAGCTGTACATGTCAACGTAGGTTGACAAATTACTACCTATCGCATATTCTGCCTGGTACAATTTTTTATTGATGATTTAACATCAAATATGAATTTTCTATACACACATTCAGCACATCATGCCTAATAGATACATTTTGGCTCGTGTTCATGTTAACATTCTGTGTCCTTCGATTGAAGGAAGAAATTGAAGGAGATGAACAGTTGAGAAGAGAGAGAAAAGAGAGAAAAGGGAACTGAAGAGTCCCTGATATTTCTGAATGTCTCGAACCTTCCGTCCAGTGTACAATATATTGAAATAGAATAAAATCTTTTTTGTGTGTGTGTAATTACATGTCTGTCCTTTCACGTGTATATACATTGCATATAAATAGATACACAGTATTTACAGACTTGGGCTGCCCGGGTAACTTCTCGAGTTGGGCTGGATGGCTGTATGTGTATTGGGCTGCTGCTGAAGCCCAACACCCCCTTCAAGCTGGAGGGTGAGCAAACACCCAGCTTGGACAGAAAAGAATGATGCAGAATACCAGTTAGTGGCTTTGTACAGCTAGCTGAGAACCAGATGAAACATGATGCAGAGAGATGAGACCATCCTAAAGCTTGGTACAAATGAAGTGGCAATCAACCTCAATGTGCTTAGTCCATTCGTGAAAAACTGGATTTTTGGCTATGTGTATGGCAGCCTGATTATCACAGAAGACAGGCACAACATAGGAGACAGGAACACCAAAATTAGAGAACAGTCTAGTGAGCCAAGTAATTTCACCAACAGTTTTGCTGATAGCCCTGTATTCAGCCTCGGCTGAAGACAAGGATACCATAAGCTGCTTCTTGGCTTTCCATCCAATCAGAGAACCACCTAAAAATATGCTGAAGCCAGAAAGAGACCTCCAAGTGTCTGGGCAAGAGGCCCAGTCACTGTCACAGTAGGCAGTCAAGGATAAATCAGGGGTATTGTTGAGGAAAACACCAAGATCAGAAGTGCCTTTAAGATATCTAAGGGTATGTAGGGCTGCATGCATGTGAGAGGAAGAAGGTTTTTGAAGAAATTGACTAAGGTGCTGCACAGAAAAGGCCAAATCAGGCCTGGTGTGGGTGAGAAAGTTAAGTTTGCCAACTAGGCTTCTGTAAGGTTCAGGGGAAGAAAGAGGAGCACCCATGTCCTGCTTAAGCTTGGGACAAGTCACAGAAGAAGCAGCAAGGCAGTTATAGGTGAAGAGAAGATCAACAATGAATTTCTTTTGGTGAAGTAAAAGACCACCAGCACAGTAACTAACTTCAATACCACGGAAATAGTTGAGAACACCTAAATCTTTGATCTTAAAAGCAGCATCCAGGAATGCTTTTAAGGCAGTAATCTCCTCCATATCATTACCAGTGAGGATAATATCATCAACATACACAGGCAACAGCACAATGGAGGAACCAGGTTTTTATGAAAGAGGGAGTAATCATTGAGAGATGAAGAATAACCTTTAGAGCATAAAGCCTGGGACAACTTGGCATACCATTGCCTAGAAGCCTGCCTTAATCCATACAAGGATTTCTGGATGAGGCATACTAAAGGGGAAGAAGAAGAAGAAGAAGAGGAGGCAGAAGAGACTGTTAGACCAGGGGGTAGTTTCATATATACTTCTTCATTTAAATCACCATGGAGAAAGGCATTATTGACCTCCAGTTGAAAGAGAGTCCAAGACTGTTTTCAGCAACAGCAATCAAGGACTTGATAGTAGAAAATTTGACAACAGGAGAAAAGGTATCATTGAAGTCCACACCCTCAACCTGAGTGTCACCCATGACAACCAACCTAGATTTATATCTCTCCACACACCCATCAGCTCTATATTTAACTTTGTAAACCCACTTGCAACCAATAGGCCTCTTACCAGGAGGAAGAGGAACTATGGACCATGTATTATTAGATGCCAAAGCTTCAAATTCTTTGGCCATGGCATCCTGCCAGGCGGGGCCAGAAGCAGCCTGACTGTAAGAAGCAGGCTCACATGTGTAGTGTGAACAGAGCTAATACAACAAGTGGAAAAAGAACTAGTGCCATAGATGGAAGGAGGAAGGTCACAGATGTATTGCTGAAGATGTGCAGGAGGGACATGAGGTCTGCTTGATCTTCTAGGAGCAGGTAACACAGGTTCAGAGTTTGGAGGAGAATGGGAAGTGGTGATAGAAGTATGCAATGGAACAGCAGCAGGAGGACATGGATTAGAGGCAGGAGCAGAAAAGGAAGGAGAAGTATCAGATGGTGAGGAAGGACTGGCTAAGGATTCATCAACAGCAGGAGAGCAGACAGGAGATGAGGGAACAATGGAAGATGGAACAGGAGACTTACTCCATGGAGAGGCAAAAGGAAAAACATCCTCATGGAAAGCAACATCCCTGGATATGAGGGTGAGTTTAGTTTTCAAGTTATATAGCTTGTATCCCTTTTTACCTAGTGGATATCCCAGAAACACACAAGGGTCAGCTCTTGGGTGTAATTTGTCTCTATGCTGTTTAGGTACAGAGGCAAAGCACAGACAACCAAAAGTCCTAAGATGTAGATAAGAAGGACTCTGTCCAAACAGTAACTCATAAGGAGATACATTGTTAAGAAGTTTAGAAGGAAATCTATTGATGAGATAGGTGGCAGTAAGAACACAATCTCCCCAGAATTTAAGAGGAAGTTTGGACTGAAAAAGTAGTGCTCTGGATGTTTCCAGAAGGTGCCTATGTTTTCTCTCAACCACACCATTTTGTTGTGGTGTATGAGAGCAGGATGTTTGGTGAAGGATACCATTCTCAGCAAAGAAATTGATTCCAGCATTACTAGACCCAAGTTCAAGAGCATTATCACTCCTGATGGTTTTGACAGCAGTTTGAAACTGAGTTTTAATCATGGCAATGAATGCCTTGATAATGGGAAAGGCATTGCTTTTGGACCCCATAAGGTGAGTCCAAGTGGCTCTTGTATAATCATCAGCTATGGTTAAAAAATACTTGCACCCATTATGGGTGGCAGTGGCATAAGGACCCCAGGTGTCTAGATGGATAAGCTGAAAAGGATGTGATGTTTTTATAGAACTTTCAGGAAAGGGCAATCTAGACTGTCTTGCTAGTGGGCAAACAGTACATATAAAAGGTTTTTTATTTGTAAATTTACATAGAATAGAAGAAATGTCCTTCATTCTCACAAAATGAATGTGCCCTAGTCTGTTATGCCATAAAATCTCCATTTTATTCAATTCAGTATGGTATGTACAATGAGATGTAGAAACAGAAGCAACAGCTAATGGAGAATGGTAATTACAAGGAGTGTATGATTGAGAAGGAGTAGAAAGAGAGGGTTGTACAAGCCTGTAAAGACCATCATCCAATTTACCAATTTCCAGTGGCCTCTTCAGAGAAGGGGCCTGTATCAAGCAAGAAAATTTAGTAAATAGAACAATAGAATTTAGCTGTTGAACAAGTTTGGAGACAGAAATGAAATTGTAATGAAAACTGGGAATGTAGAGGACATGATGTAAGGTGAAACAAAGAAATTTAATGGATCCAGTACATGTTACCTTAACTTTGTAACCATTAGGTAAGGTAACTAAGTATGGTATGACTAAAGGTTTGATGTCAAACAGAAGGGTTTTATTGGAAGTCATATGGTCAGTGGCACCAGAATCTATAATCCAAATGCATGCACTAACTCTAGTTAACATGCAAGCTCCATAAGATACATTTCTTAGAGGGCTGAGAGAATAAGAAAGTGTACCAGCAAAGTTTGCAGATGCCATTAGACTGGATTGGTGTTGAGATTCTGAGACTTGTATCTGTTGGAGCAGCATCATGAGTTGTGAGTATTGTTCCTTTGATAACCCAGGAATCACAGAATCTGAAGCAGAACATCCCTGAACACCCCCCTCACCCATGCTTGAGGAATCAGCAGAATTCATACCCCCTTGCACATCAACATTAGCAGCAGTTCTTTTGTTCTTGGTAAACTTGAAATCTGGTGGAAACCCATGCAGCTTATAGCATTTGTCAATCAAGTGACCAGGCTTCTTGCAATATCTACACACTAGGTTTGTTTTGGTGGTGTTAAAACTGATTTTCTGAGTGAACTGTTTAGGATGTGAGTGTGCTCCATAAGGTTTATTCATGAAATGAGTGCTAAAAGCACTGGAGTCACTATGAAATTGGGATGGTGCACGAGTGACTTGTCTTTTCCTCTCATCCTGAAGGAGTATATTATATGCACTGTCCAAGGATGGTGGAGGCTGCAGCATAAGGATATTGCCCCTAACACTAACATATGTGTTATTAATCCCCATTGAGGAATTTGTGCAATTTATTCTCATCATCCTCTTTTTGAAAACCAACCCTGGCAGCACATGTACATGTACTACCCCTTGAGGCTCTCATAAAACCGAGTTCATCCCATAACCTCTTCAACTTGTTGAAATAAGATGCTATGTCTAAGGATCCCTGAGTAGTAGATGTTAACTCTTGTTTTACTTCAAAAATTTTTGTACCATTGACTGTCCCATACCTATTGTTAAGTTGACTCCAAATACTCTTAGCAGTGTCAGAATATTGGACACTCTCGGCTATCTCCGGGGTGAGAGAATTTGTGAGCCAAGAGATGACCATGTTATTGCACCTATCCCACTGTCTAGATTGAGGAGAATTTTCAGGAGGTTTAGGGACAGAACCATCAATAAAACCTAATTTGTTCCTAGCGGACAGAGAAACGATTATGTTTCTCCTCCATCCCCCAAAACGAATCCCTGAAAACGGATTGGTAACCAAAGAAACTCCGGGTACATCGGATGACATAAGAAATAGAGGGTTTGAAGGACCAGGAACAAAATTAGTAGAGGCAGAAGAAGAACCACCATCGATGTCACCCATTTTAAGTACCAATGGTGTTGAAACTTGACAAAAATACCAAAAAAAAATTAATAGACCGTGAATATCAAAACTAACGAATTCAAACAACAATACTCTACAAACATACAGTTTATACTGTTGACGGAGTAAAGAACAAGCTCAAAACGGATGAGTTCAGCGGAAAACTAACCGGATAAGAAACCCTAGATTCTGGAAAACACTAGGAACATGGATGGAATTTGGTGGGGGTAACATCGATCGAACGCTGATGACGAGGAAAATTGGAATATACCCGCTCTGATACCATGTTAACATTCTGTGTCCTTCGATTGAAGGAAGAAATTGAAGGAGATGAACAGTTGAGAAGAGAGAGAAAAGAGAGAAAAGGGAACTGAATAGTTCCTGATATTTCTGAATGTCTCGAACCTTCCGTCCAGTGTACAATATATTGAAAAAGAATAAAATCCAATTTGTGTGTGTGTAATTACATGTCTGTCCTTTCACGTGTATATACATTGCATATAAATAGATACACAGTATTTACAGACTTGGGCTGCCCGAGTAACTTCTGGAGTTGAGCTGGATGGCTGTATGTGTATTGGGCTGCTGCTGAAGCCCAACGGTTCAAGTGTTCATTAGGTATAATCCTCAATTCAGGTGTCCAAATAAAAAATCCCTGGGCATCTAGAATGCATTATTTACCTCCAGTTAGACATTTGTCATTGTTCCTCCAATGCAATATCACCTTAATTACTATAAAAGAGAAATAGGTTAATGGTATATAGAGAATTGGAAAAAAGGAGATTTTTCTAAGAATTACAGCTGCAATGAAGGCAGATGTTGCAACTCGAACTTAAGAGGAGATATACGAGACCAATGCAGCAGTTCTTAAATACTTGTCTCAAAATCTTTTTTGCCTATATACACTTCTACATTTGGTTATTTCGCCCTCAAAGTAAATTCCGTTATTACTTATTGCACGTCTCCAACCCAATTTAGAAAATTTACTATGTATCAAAGTGACGGAAGGATAGAAAGAAAGGAAAATAAAAGATTGTATTTTATTTTCTTATTAATCAAACATCAAAAAATGCATAGTTTCTTCTCGCTCTACTCTCTAGTTACATTTGGAGCCTCGTCACATGCCCCTCTCTCGTTCCGTATATTATAAGAGTTAATTATTTATGAGAAATTTTAAGAAATTACTATGTTTTAGTGGTTATTAGTTAGTTGTAGCTATCATTTACTATATTATTTCCTATAGCTATGTTTTCAGGGTTTTTAGATTGTATTCGATATATTTAAGTTATTGTATTCATGAATACAGTGGCATTTCTAGGCGTGAAACGTGATTACAGCTAAACAGATTTTTGTATTCGACGATATTCATGGCGTGAAACAGGAGATTATAGCTAGATAGATTATTGTATTCACGATATGTATGCATGAATACATTAATATAAATAGCGCAATGCATGGTCTAGTCAGTTGTTTTTAAACGGAAAGTAAATCAATTAACATAATATACTTCTAATATTTCATGAAATACAACAAGACAGTGAATACAATGAAATACAGCGAGATACAATATACATAGAATGAAACTGAATAGAATTTAGACGAGATCTCCTTCCCATCCCCTCCTATTGGAATTTGTTTAGAATAAACAAAACTATTGACAAGCATAGCCGCTATACGCTGATGCTTTTCTTCAAAAAGAAGCAGGAAAAAACTTACAAATGAAGCCAGAATCGCTTTCTCTTCATACCAAAAGCCATCCCTTTGCCTCTAATCCCATTCTTGTTCTCCAATGCTTTTGTTTTTCAATTTACAAAAATCATCTTTACATATAAATCCAACCCATGATCTTGTTTCTGTTCATAAAATCTCAATATATTTCCCCGAAAACTAAATCTTTCATCAACGTCATGTCCTCAAGAGAAAACCCTAATAATGGCATCAGGCACTTCCAGCGTTACTGGTGTTATCAATGCCATCGCACTGTCAGAATATCGCCCGAAAACCCTTCGGAGATCATTTGTCCTCGATGTTTCGGCCACTTCCTTTGCGAAATCGAAGAGACAAACGCTAGACAAATCTTGGACTTCACTGCATTTGATCCTTCCCCAGAAGCTAGAATTCTTGAAGCTCTAACTCTCATGCTTGATCCCAACTTGTTCAACAGATCTAGCAGTGGAAATGCAGTTCCCATATTTCGACGATCGGACGGGACAGAAACCATCGTACCACCTGATTCTATCAGACCTATACGTGAACAACGCAGAACACGAGACTCCTGGCTAAGGCCAAGAAGACGATACTCATTTCTAAGTAATGACACAGATGAATGGACACCGGAAAGTGGAATTCTAGCACGTCCACGTTCATGGATTATTCTTCGGCCAGTGGGAGAATATTCTTCGGGTGGACCTAACCGACTAGGAGAAAGGCGGTTAGGTCAACCTTCTGGAGTGAACGACAGAGATTACTTTACAGGTCCAGGCCTTGAAAACCTAATAGAAGAGTTAACTGAAAATGATCGACCAGGTCCAGCACCGGCACCAGAGACAATCATAAATTCTATTCCGACAGTGGTGATTACGCCAGAACACTTAAAGGATGATTCAGAATGTCCTGTTTGTAAGGAAAAGTTCAAAATAGGCGGAGAAGCAAGAGAGTTGCCATGCAAACATATATACCATTCCGACTGCATTGTGCCATGGTTAAGGCTTCATAATTCTTGCCCGGTTTGTCGAAATCCGTTGCCGGTTTCTTCTGGAACTCAAATGGATACTTCGGATGATTGTCTTGAAGAAGGGATCAATAGACAGCGGCGTTGCTTCAGACTTAGACAAATTGCAGCTTCTCTTTGGCCATTTCGTTCGAGGTATCGTTCTTTGCGTAACCATGGTGAGAGTTCATACATTTAATTCAAAAGAAATTAAGTGTTAAGAAAATTTATATTTATTTTAAATATCTTCTACTATTATTTTTTATCTTATGCATGTTATTGAGGAATTGTGGTGTATATATGTATATGTTAAACTTTTACGGTTTAATTTATTGTGATCCAAACCAAAATTCTACGTGAACCTATAATTAATACTACTCTATATGGTATTTGAGGATTTCCAATCAAATTCATATTATTCTAAAGAATGCAAAACGAACAGGAAAATGAATAATTCTCCTTTATGAGGAATGTATCCCCTTCCGCCAAAAAGGAAGAAAAAGAGAAGAAGGAAAGTATATCACGAGAATAGCAAAGGGTGAAAATTATTTTGATTCCTCAAGTTTGCCTTAAAAATCAAACTTCTCCAATATTTAACAACATAAATTTGCTCCTCCAATTATATGCACTGTCTATTTTACCCTTGGTATTTCCTCCTCTATGCATAGAATTTCTTTATTATATTTAAATCCTTAGCTAAATATCTCATTATGAATTTTACAAGTAAAGCTCAATAAAAGTTAACCGGAATAGTACGTTTACGAATTTATAACAAAATTTATCGTATTTTTTTTTATTTTAAAATTAAGTACATGTTTAAGTTCTACTTTCCCTCTTATATATATATGTATATATATGTGTGTGTGTGTGTATTATTTATTTATTTTTTTATTATTATTTTTTATATTACTGCACTACCTTTTATTTAATTGATATTAACAAGATCTTTTATTCTTTTTATTTTTTTGAATTGCGTCCATTTCTTTCATTAGTCAGTTTCAATAAATAATATATAATTGATTATAATTTTATTTTTTAGGCTTTTTAGAAAATTATTACTATAGGTAATTCATAACGTAAATTAAGAAAATATCGTGATATTAAAAAAGTAAAAAAAAACGACCAAGGCTGATAAATAAGGATAAAATAAGCATTTTAAAAATTTAATTAAGTTTCTTGGAGCATAATGTTTATTATTTAATGTTAGAGTAGGAGTTTGATTTTAAGATGAAGTTGAGGGATCAAAATGATTTTCACCCACATAACAAATGCAACGTGATTTAATAAGGCGGGAAATAAGTCAAACAAGTAAAATAAGTAAGATGAATGAAACTGCTCATTAAATTCTTTTGCCCTTAATTAATAAAGATTAAAATTTCTGCTATAAGAGACTGATCTGATTGAGCCGAGATTACTTTGAATACCAGTAGGATAAGTACTTGTTCGACTTGCGGAGGTCCAATTGGATTGTTTTTATTTTTATCCTTTTAATAAAGTTTGTAATAATTCAATGATAAAACTGTTATCATAAAAATAATAATTACTACATTCAATTCTCACCAGGCGTATCTGTTTACACCAAACCGTAGGAATATCCGCAGCCCAAATATAAATTATAGCCTATATAATATGGTCTTCTTTTTTGGTAATTAAAGGAGCTTTTATATGTTCTTTCTCCTATTATTACGACACTTTTAAGAGAAGTAGTGGCGGATCCATATTGTCTTTTATGGGTGTCCATGTATCAATTATCTTTGATTAAATTTAATAAATTTATACAAATAATTGTAAAAAATTTTAAATGAATATTAATATTCGCGACTAAACTTCTGTTTTCTTCTTCTTTCGAAATTTTTATGGATCCTTAGAAAAGTACTCATTTAACCCCGAGACAATATTAGCTTTTCTTACCCTTTTATATTCTCTTTTTGTCGTTTCCACATTGAATTACCATCAGCTTTTCTTACCCTTTTATATTCCTTTTTATCCTTTCCGCCTTTTTGTTTTTATTTTTTAAAATTTTCATAATTTAAAGGAAAAATAATACTCTCTGCCAACAGATGAACCGTCGGGGCCTTCATGTCATATTCTTTAGCGGACATTCACTCGAAACAATTGAAACAAGAGGTAAGAGGTTCTACACAAGATGATTTGTTTACCCGACAGAAAAAGAATAAAGAACAGAGATCCAAGAGCCTGAAAAGATGAACCAAAAATCACGATCCAATTCCTTTGTACAATACAGAAAATTACTCTAACTTCTGTTCATTTTTACAAATCAAGCTTCAAAGTTGGTGTCAACATTGTAACTCGTCGATTTGAAGAAAGAAAGGAAGAAGAAGATGAACAGTGCGAGAGGAAAGAGAAGAGAGGAAAATCTGAGAAAATATCGAAATGATTTCATCTCATCTGTCTCCAAGCTTCCGCTTCTGTATATACAAAACAATAAAGAATATAATGTGTGTGTGTGAAATTACATGTGTGTCCCTTTCTTTATATACAAACATATACAGCAACTAAATAATAGAATTGCCCTTGGGCTAGTATTGGGCTAGTGTCAACTAAAACATTATTGGGCTGAAGTTGTGGATCCAATCTGAAGTCCAACACCCCCCCCCCCCTCAAGCTGGAGGGTGAGCAAACTCCCAGCTTGGACAAAAATTGGTGATGCAACAATCCTGTCAATGGCTTAGTGAAAATATCAGCCAATTGAGCACCAGTTCTAACATGATGTAAAGAGATGAGGCCATCTTGAATCTTGGTACGAATGAAATGACAATCAATTTCAATATGTTTAGTCCGCTCGTGAAACACTGGATTCTTTGCTATATGTATGGCAGCCTGATTATCACAAAACACAGGCACAGCAGAAGAAATATGTATGCCAAAATCAGAAAACAACCTAACCAACCAAGTCAGCTCACCAACAGCTTTGCCAATGGCTCGATATTCAGCCTCAGCTGAGGACAATGAAACCACAGGCTGTTTCTTTGTCTTCCAACCAATTAAAGAACCCCCCAAGAAGATGCCAAACCCAGAAACAGACCTCCTAGTGTCAGGACAAGATGCCCAGTCACTATCACAATAAGCAGAAAGAGACAAATCAGGACTGTTGTTGAGGAAAACACCAAGGTCAAAGGTACCTTTGAGATATCTAAGAGTATGATAAGCAGCCTCCATGTGGGCAGAAGTGGGTTTCTGAAGAAATTGGCTAAGGTGCTGCACAGCAAAGGCTAGATCAGGCCTAGTGTGAGTGAGAAAGTTAAGTTTGCCAACTAGGCTTCTGTAAGATTCAGGTGTGGAAAGAGGGGCTCCCAGATCATGGTTGAGTTTAACAGAAAGATTGAGGGGACAAGTGACAGAAGAAACATCAGAACAGTTATAGGAGGCAAGGAGATCAGTGATGAATTTTTTCTGGTGAAGAAGAAGACCATCAGCTAGATATGCAACCTCAATACCAAGGAAGTAGTGAAGAACACCTAGGTCCTTTATCTTAAAAGCAGAGTCTAAAAAGGATTTTAAAGCAGATATCTCTTCAGGATCATTGCCAATGACAATAATGTCATCAACATATACAGCAAGAAGAACAATAGAGCTACCAGAGGACTTATAGAAAAGGGAGTAATCATTAAGAGAGGAAGAATAGCCCTTTGAACTTAGAGCCTGAGAAAGTTTGGCATACCATTGCCTAGAGGCTTGTTTGAGGCCATATAAGGATTTTTGGAGAAGGCAGACAAAGGAAGGGGTAGAGGAAGAGGAAGAAGAGAAAGAAGAGGAAGAGGTAGAAGAAGAAGAAGATAAAGAAGTAACAGAAATACCAGGAGGCAGTTTCATGTAGACCTCTTCAGTGAGTTCACCATGCAGAAATGCATTGTTAACATCCAATTGAAATAGGGGCCAAGATTTCTTTACAGCAACTGCAACCAGTGTTTTGATAGTAGAAAACTTCACCACAGGAGAAAAAGTTTCATTGTAATCCACCCCCTCAATTTGAGTATCACCCCTCACCACTAATCTTGCCTTATACCTCTCTACACTCCCATCAGCTCTATATTTTATCTTGTAAACCCACTTACATCCAATAGCCTTTTTACCAGGAGGAAGAGGAACCAGGGACCAGGTGTTATTGGCTGCCAAAGCCTCAAATTTTTTGGTCATGGCATCCTGCAAAGCAGGATCAGAAGCTGCTTGCTTGTAAGATGTAGGCTCAACTAGTGTACTGCTAACAGTGCTAGTGCAGCAAGTGGAAAAGGAACTGGTGCCAGAAATGGAAGGAGGAAGGTCACATATGTATTCACTAAGATGAGCAGGAGTGGTATGGTGCCTGCCAGACCTTCTAGGAGCAGGCAGATGGCCAGGGGAAGCACAATTTGGAATAGGGTTAGACAAAGGTAATGTGTTAGAAGGAGGTGAATCCTGATGTGAAGCAGAGGTAGGGAAGGAAGGAGAAAGAACAGGTGAAGGAAAAGGGGAGGGAGGTGGAGGATCAGGAGGATCAGGAGTAGTGGATGGTGGAACAAGGACATCATTAGAGATGGGATAGTCATGGCAAGAAGTAGTAATAGAAGGAGGAACAGAGGATGTATCCCAAGAAAGAGCAAAAGGAAAAACACCCTCATGGAAAATAACATCCCTGGATATAAGTGTAAGTTTAGTCTTCAGGTTATACAACTTGTAACCTTTTTTGCCCAGAGGATACCCTATAAAAACACAGGGATCAGCCCTTGGTTGAAACTTATCCCTATGAGATTTGGGTATAGAAGCAAAGCAAAGACAACCAAAGGACTTAAGATGCATATAAGAGGGACTTTTACCAAACAAGAGTTCATAAGGAGAAATATTTTTAAGAAGCTTAGAAGGAAATCTATTTATGAGATATGTGGCAGTGAGGACACAATCCCCCCAGAATCTGAGAGGAAGCTTTGACTGAAAAAGCAAAGCTCTGGCTGTTTCTAAAAGATGTTTATGTTTTCTTTCAACAACACCATTTTGTTGTGGAGTGTGGGAGCAAGATGTTTGGTGAAGGATACCATTATCAGAAAAAAATTTGGTTCCAGCATTACTGGATCCAAGTTCAAGTGCATTGTCACTTCTAATGGTTTGGACAACAGCCTGAAATTGGGTTTTTATCATAGCAATAAATGCTTGGATAATAGAAAGAGCATTGCTCTTGGACCCCATGAGATGAGTCCAAGTAGCTCTTGTATAGTCATCAACTATGGTTAAGAAATATTTGCAACCATTGTGAGTAGGGGTGGCATAAGGTCCCCAAGTATCTAAATGAATAATCTGAAAAGGATGAGTTGTTTTAATGGAACTTTCAGGAAAAGACAATCTAGACTGCCTTGCCAAAGGACAAATTGTACATATAAAAGGCTGTTTATTTTCAAATTTACATGGAATAAAGGATATGTCCTTCATTCTGACAAAGGGAATGTGTCCTAGTCTATTGTGCCACAAGATTTCCAGTTTATTCAATTCAGTATGAAAAGTACAATGAGAAGGAGAAGTAACAGCTAATGGAAAATGGGAAGATTGAGGAGAAGGAGAAAGAGATGATTGTACAAGCCTGTAAAGACCATCATCCAGTTTACCAATTTCCAGTGGCCTCTTCAGAGAAGGGGCCTGTATTAAACAAGAAAATTTAGTAAATGAGACAATGGAATTCAGTTGTTGAACAAGCTTGGAAACAGAAATTAGATTATATTGAAAGCTGGGAATGTATAATACATGATGTAGAGTGAAACAAAGAAATTTAATGGATCCAGTACATGTTACTTTAACCTTGTAACCATTAGGTAGAGTAACTAAGTATGGGACAACTAAAGGTTGTATGTCAAAGAGAAGGGATTTGTTGGAAGTCATGTGGTCAGTGGCACCAGAATCAATTATCCAAATACATGCACTAACTCTAGTTAACATGCAAGCACCATAAGAGACATCTTTTAAAGGTTGAATAGAGGAAGAAAATGTACCAGCAAAATTTGCAGAACCCATCACATTTGATTGATGTTGAGATTCAGATACTTGAGTCTGTTGAAGAAGAGACAATAGTTGTGAGTACTGCTCCTTTGTTAGCCCATATTGAACACCTTCATCCATACCAGAATCAGAAGTGGAACCAGCTTGAACACCCTCACCCATACTGAGCAACCCAGTCTTCACAACAGGATCAACACCCTTTTTGACATCAACACTAGCAGCAGTCTTTCTATCTTTTGTAAATTTGAAATCTGGTGGAAATCCATGTAACTTGTAGCATTTCTCAATTGAATGGCCTGGCTTCTTGCAATATCTACACACTAGGTCTGTTTTGTTACCATCAAACCTAACTTTCTGAGTAAACTGTTTTGGGTTTGAGTATGTGCCATAGGGTTTCTTCATGAATTGAGTGCTAAAAGCACTTGAATCAGTATGGAATTGAGAAGGGAAGTGGGTGACCTGTCTTTGCCTCTCATCTTGAAGAAGTATATTGTATGCACTATCTAAAGAAGGTGGAGGTTGCATCATGAGAATATTACTCCTAACTCCTATGTATATCTCATTCAGACCCATGAGGAATTGATGTAGTTTATTTTCATCATCCTCTTTCTGAAATTCAACCCTAGCACTACATGCAACACCACAACTGGAAGGAACACACCTTGAAGACCTCATAAAATTCAATTCATCCCATAGTTTTTTCAATTTGTTGAAGTAAGATGCAATGTCTAAAGACCCCTGAGTAATAGAAGCTAGTTATTGTTTGACTTCAAAAAGTTTTGTACCATCAACTGACCCATATCTCTTGTTGAGTTGAATCCAAATACTCTGAGCAGTGTCAGAGTATTGGACACTCTCTGCTATCTCAGGACTAAGAGAATTTGGCAACCAAGACATGACCATATTGTTGCACCTATCCCATTGCCTGAATTGGGGAGAATTTTCAGGGGGGATAGGCACAGAGCCATCAACAAACCCTATCTTGTTTCTAGCTGATAGAGAAACCATTACATTTCTTCTCCATCCCCCAAAACCAACCCCTGAGAATGGGTTGGTGACCAAGGATATACCAGGAACATCAGATGACATAAGAAACAAAGGGTTTGTGGGGCTAGGAACGAATGTTGTAGGTTCAGAAGTAGAATCTTCATCATTTCCCACCATTTTGACTACTGAATATGTTGAAAAACCCAAATAAACCAACAACTCTCAATTACAGACTCAAAACTCACCAACAATCGATTGAAAACTCAAAATAGGCCAACAAATCGTAATTACAAACTCAAGCTAACCAACAACTGTAACTACAAACTCATCAAATCAACAGATCGTGACTACAAAAACAACTAACACAATATCCAACCAAAAAAATCAACAAAAACACATGCTAACACATTTATACAACATGAAACAAACTTTACAGACAAAAATTGAGAGTTTTACGAGGAACTAACCAAATCGAGAAAACCCTAGTTTCTGAAAATCAACAAAAAACTGGACGAGAACGGTTGAGGGTAACATCGATCGAATCCTCATGACGAGTAGAGTCGGAATATACCCGCTCTGATACCATGTCAACATTGTAACTCGTCGATTTGAAGAAAGAAAGGAAGAAGAAGATGAACAGTGCGAGAGGAAAGAGAAGAGAGGAAAATCTGAGAAAATATCGAAATGATTTCATCTCATCTGTCTCCAAGCTTCCGCTTCTGTATATACAAAACAATAAAGAATATAATGTGTGTGTGTGAAATTACATGTGTGTCCCTTTCTTTATATACAAACATATACAGCAACTAAATAATACAATTGCCCTTGGGCTAGTATTGGGCTAGTGTCAACTAAAACATTATTGGGCTGAAGTTGTGGATCCAATCTGAAGTCCAACAGTTGGTCCAACAGACTCGTGAACTGTGTACTATATCTATAAAGTGGGAACTAAAGCATATACTTTCAGTTTGTTATAAATTGAGCATGAAATAAGAATCTCTATTTAGTGGTCTAGACATCTCACAAAATCAACTTTTTTACTTTGACAAACAATAAGCTTGTTAAAAATATTATTGGATTTTTTTATTGGATAAGTGGAGTGACTGAAAAATAACGCCAATGAAAATTTAAAATAACTCCTCCACGAAGGAACGTCTTCGCATATTGGAAAAGGAAAAAAAATTAATAATACAAATGCACTTCTTCTAGCTCTCAAGTAGTTGAGAATCCATGGCTAACACATATTCTTGCAAACAAGACATGAATAAAGCTAGATATACTTGTATGCTTTAATAATGCCTAACACATATACACTCTGTATGGGTCAAAATCAAGCCAAGAAAATCCGATATGCGGATACAATTGGTCGAGGTCGAGCAATGATCAATATGATCGAGTTTGAACAGTGCAGATAGATGTAACAGCTAGTTTGCTTTGGAATCTTCAAACAGAATATTCTATTGGATATTCTCTGTAATATAACATTTTTAGAGTTTTCTAAGGATATCCATTATAAATAGGAAGGGAGGACTAATGAAAAGAGGTGCTCTCTCCCTCTCTTTAGAAAATATGTAAACACATATTTCTAAAGAATTTAGAGGATTTGTGATCCCATACCCTCCACCGGGCCCGAAAAAGGTCTTAAGATTCTTGTATCGGTTTAAGTTCTTCTTTATCAAATGAAAGAGGATCTGCCCCACTCAAGATTGGTTGAATCTCTTCCTTTATTTATATATTATTATCATTTATGTTAGTTAATGCATCTTTTTCATAATATTACTCGACTATATGTTTCTATTCACGGTGTTCATCTCAGATCTGTAATTAATTATACTTAAATAGGATTTACCCTATATCTTCTTATTAATGATTTTGACAAAAAATTCACATACTTTTTCTGGTTAAATAATTTAACATCATCTGTGGGGATTTTATAGTTATAATTTTAGTTTCTTCTAGATCTAGAATTCAATTCTAGTTCTATGTTTTCTTCATGGTGGATATCTACTACAATCCATCATAATATGGAAAGGAGGAATCGTGGTGAATCATACTTAGCAAGTGCAATGCACAATGTTCATTCATTTGGGTCTTCCTGTATGATGCCAAAAACTTCTATATTTCTGTCCTAACAGATTTCAAGAAGTCATTATTGCTACCCAACATGTACTTTTCCTGTTTTCTACCATCAAGTGATACTCTCTACTTAATCGTAACAATTCATGTTCTTTTTATTTATATTTTGTGTACATGGCTGCTTAGTCATGTTGTTTGCTCCATTACACACTGATGCGTACAAATAAGAAAGCCTCATTTGATGCAATAACAATCTTACAATGTTACACGACACAATAGTTTATTAGTAGAAATACAACTTTACTAAAGCGGACAGCCATGCCGAATTGGTAGCGGCCAAAAAAGCATAAACGGAGAAGGGAACGTGGTCAATCCCTTCCTCTCGTCGACCGATCAAATCGAGATAACGAATAATTTTATTTGATTTTAACTGACTATTTTTCTAAGTGAAATAGAAGCATGAGCAATCTCCCAAATACACGAACAAGGAATGATCGCCATCATATGTATATAATAAAAATATGAAGACATCAAGAGACCATGTAGATTGGGACTGGATTGCCAGCCCGAAAATTAGGTAAATCCCTCCGATATGTGTAAGACAAAGTATAAGTGCATGAAGCTCACCCGTACTTTTGCCAAAGCGATGTTGCATTAATTACACAAGTAACCTCGTCCGAACCAACACCAGTCCTCGTTCGAATCAACACTTGGCCTCGTCTGAGTCAACATTCGACCTCCTTGCTTGAATTGACATTCGGCCACCTGCTTGAATTGCCATCCGGCCTCCTCACCCGAATTGACATCCGCCTTTATGCCCCGAATTAACATTCAGCCTCCTAGCATGAATTGACATCCGGCCTCCTAGCATGAATTGACATCCGGCCTCCTCGCCCGAATTGACATCCGGCCTCCTCGCCCGAATTGACATCCGGCCTCCTCGCCCGAATTGACATTTGGCCTCCTTACCTGAATTAACATTCGGCCTCATTGCCCAAATAAGAATTGTCCTTATCGCATGAATTAACATTTGGCATCCTCGTCTGGATTGATATTCGACCTCCTTACCTAAATTGATATTCGACCTCCTCGCCCGAATCGATATTCGGCCTCCTCACTTGAATTGACATTCGACCTCCTCACCCGAATCAACATTCGGCCTCCTTGCTCGAATCGACATTCGGTATGTTGCCCGAATCAACATTTAGTCTCTTCGTGTGAATCAATATTAAGCTTCCTCGTCCAAATTGGCATTCGACCTCCATGCCCAAATTGACATTTGGTCTCCTCGCCTGAATTGACATTCAGCCTCCTCACCCGAATTGACATTCGGCCTCCTCGCCCGAATTAACATTCGGCCTCCTCGCTCGAGTTAACTAACATTCGGCCTCCTCACTCGAATTAACTAATATTCTACCTCGCACGAATTCAGCTCATATTTAACCTAGCTCGAACTTGATTCACAATTGGGACTCGTTCGAATTAAATATGGAAACATTTTACTTCGCTTGAACTAATCGAAGACACTCGATCACATTTGAATTAACACCTACCAAGGATTCCTTTGAAAACATCAATCAAGGAAAACGTTCAAAAAAAGAAATATAGAATCAGGATTAAGCAGGAAAAGTAGCATTCCAAATCCAGAAAAGGCATCTTACAATGGCCGAATTGCCCGTCCAGATTCGAGGATGCGGATGACCTTCTCCAATGCTGCCATCCTTGCCAAAGCCGCCATCATGGCCTTGTCGGCCTTCTCCAACTCTACCGTCTTCTCAATTAACTCATCACTCAAGTCATTGGCCATGTTCGAACTCTGCTCAAATTCAGCCCGCGGGATACCACTTTGATCTGAAGATCGACACTCTCAGCCGTGATTCACACTAGTCGACCTTCCCATCCGAATTTCTTAAACTACAATTAATGAAGTCTGCTCACCTATCTCGACCAAAAGACGACCTTGATAAGAGAAAGGACTAACTATATGGGTCAAAATCAAATCCGAGAAATCCAACATGCGGATAAAATTGGCCGAGTTCGAGCAATGATCAATAAGGTTGAGGTCAAGAAGTGCAGATAGATGTAACATCTAGTTTACTTTGGAATCCTCAAAGGGAATATTCTATTGGATATTTCATCTAATTGTACCTTTTTAGGCTTTTCTAAAGATATCTGTAATAAATGGAAAGGAAGGACTAATGAAAAGAGGGGCTCCCTCTCTCTCCCTCTCTATAAGAAATATGTAAGCACACCTCTCTAAAGAGATTAGAGGATCTGTGATCTCATATCCTCCACCGGACATGAAAAGGGTCTTAAGATTGTTGAATCGATTTATCATTCTTCTTTATCAAATGAAAGAGGATCTTCCCCATCAAAATTGGGTGATTCTCTTCCTTCTTTTACATTTTATTGGCATTTATATTACTCGATTAATCTTTTTTTCATACTATTACTCGATTATATTTTTCTATTCATGGTGTTCATCTCGGATCTAGAACTAATTATCCTTAATTATGATTTACCCTCTATCTTCTTACTTAATTAGTATGACAGAAAGATCCCATACTTTTTTTGGTCAAACACACTCATTAGCATGCATGTATTGTTGATACCTATTTTTTTCCAAATTTTTTTTTAATTGCATTCATACCTTCAAAATCATTCATTAATAGCAATTGGTATTTTTCTGTAATTTTTTTACATTTTTATTAATTTGTCAAGTATTTTGTTTCCAATAAATAATTATAAAATTGCATAATAGATAATTTCAAAAAGCATTTATTGATTTAATTATGGTCTTACTAAGGCCAAATTATTCTATAAATAACCAATTTGGCACCTTTTTGTTATAATTGCAATAACATTGCAATTATAGCCCATGCATATAATTTTGTACTTTTTTTGCCAGAAATTAGTCATTTATATTTTTACATACTAAATAATCATTTAAAACTATTTTCTATGCATGAAAGTCATTTTTTATAATTATTAGTTATTTTATAAATTATTTTGACTAATTTGAATTGGGCATATATCAAATAGCCTATTTTATTTCAATTTTAGCCTAATAAGACTAGCCCAAACACCTAATCATACTCAGCCCAATACCCCCAAGCCCAATATGTATTACATTGGGATCCCTATGAGAGCCCTCTGAACTCTCATGCACTAGATCTGGCTCTTCCATACTACACTTTCTCATTTCTGGTTATAAAGTCTGGATGTGAGCGCTGCCCGGGATCCTTGGGATCTTTAAGGAACTCTGTCTCACCCGGACATAAGAAAGGCTATGAAACTTTGGCATATGAGGCTATGGACAGTTTGGTATATTTGGGCATGCTTCAGGCTATCTATAGTGTAACTTCTTCTTTTTCTTTATCTATTTATGTAATTTATTTAGTTGGTATGTAATAATTATTTATAAATAAATATTGGGGATGACTAGTGAAATGGGAAGGGTTGTTATATATTTATATCAATATCATTGTAGTAGAAAGCATGTTATAGGCTTACCTCATTTATGTTTGCATTAGAATTCTTGCTTTACGACCAATACATTCAAATCGCGCCATGCACTAGATATCATGCTCTTAGGTTTCACGTATACCGCTTCAATATCTCATTTGACACTAATACATGATTATCACTTAGAAATCATGGTCCTTGGTTAATATACAACATTAACAAAAAAGTTGGTACTCCTACACATCCTGAAATCATGTCTTAAAATTCTGTAACTCTTTTTGTGCATTTAGAGATCATACTTTAGGAATTCTGTTAATTTAAATATCATTGTCATAAAAAACTATTGTTTCTATGCATTTAGAAATCATGTATTAGGCACTCTATTTGCATTTGCTTAACCACGACTAGTTAAAATATTTATTATGAAAGGATGTAAAAACAGTCTCACATATGATCATCTTGTTTCAAGTACAACTGGTAGCAATCCCTGTATTCTCGGCATGCTTTCGGCAAGAAACAACTCTTGAACTGTTAATGATTCTATTAGTATTATGCTTCATCCCAAGTATAGGCAAGCCTTAGGTATTCAATCTGTGTAAGATTGGAGAACTCTTTTTGTTTGTGTTTGTTGCTTAACGACTTACAAGTTTAAAATAATAGGCAAACTGATTCGGACCTTACTGTTGAGTTCATAAGAAACAAAGTTGCATATTTTTGTGCATTGACATCCACTTAGATATCCTATTTAGGTCTTTTCTCTAATAAAAACTACTCTTGTTTGTGTTTAAGACGTGTTGCTTATGTGCATTACTTGTTGAGGTAAACCTGGGCCTCTTAACTGCTTCTTTCTGTATTTATCTGTTAAGTCCTATGTGTTCATGCTTGTCGCCTAGAATTTTCTCCTTTTAAATACCTTAGGGGTTGTCTAGAACTCCCAAGATTTAGAGGTCATAAAATCCTCTAGGACCACAAGGAAGGGACTAGTAACAGCACGCTTAGAGTTCATTAAATAATAACTCGCTCGATAACCACTAAGGGGTGAGGTAATGGGTAGAAATAGATATGATGACTACGCACTAATGTCATGTGTAGCCCCTCATTAATGAGTGTTTACCGGGTATTGGGGGTGATCATGTAAGATAACCAACCTAAGCCCCCCTCTTCCAACTCCCGTTGTTTAAATGAATATACTTTTCTTTACATATGTGCAAATCGTTCAAACCTTTTCCCTTGTTTTCATTACTTGAATCATATATGTATTTAGAATTTTGAAATAGGCCTTTATTTGCGAGTATGTGTTTTAACTATTTATTTGAACTAATTCATATAGTTTAAGTTCGGCCGGGACCCACCTTTGTCGACCGAGAGGGGTGCCTAACACCTTCCTTTTAAGATTTTTTTGAGCCCTTATCCTAAATCTCTGGTAATGCAAACCAATCTAAGAGTTAGTCAATATAGATTTGGTGACTCTTCAAAATGCAAATTCCAAAAAAGTAAGTGAGTTATTACACCCCATGAATGTCAAAACTCGAACTTTCTCTGGGAGAAAAAAAGGTGGTGCAATAGCATGGCGACTTTGTTGGGAATACCATTAGGCTCTTACCATAACAAACTTATCTTTTGTGAATTAGTCCAAGCATGCTTTATCCCGTACCTTTTCCCTTTGTTTGAGTCTAACTGTCTATTTTCTTTTAAGCCTTTGTCACACCTCCTTTTTACAGGGCTACCCCGAAGGATAAACGTATAAGGGAGTTTTTCCAATTAAAGTGACATTATTCGAAATGAGATTATTTATTTGATTTTTTGTTCAGAGTCGCCACTTGGGATAGGTTTGGCTTTTGGTGTCCCAAGTCACCGGTTTATTTAGAATCCCAAGTCGAGGAAATTTTTCGACTGCCCAAATGGAGTCTGCGAACCAGAAATTCTAAGTAAAGAATTCTGTTGACCCGAGGGAAGGTATTAGGCACCCTCGGATCCCGTGGTTCTAGCACGATCGCTTAAACTATTATAGATGGCCAATTATCCGATTTTTATACATGTTCATCCTATGAGCATTTTTAATTATTATTAACCGCTTTATTCACTTTTTAGGAATATTTGCAATGCTATTAAAACACGTCCCGAACCACGTCACATAAATGCACCCTGGTTCTCCACACATTTTAACATCGTTGAGATTTGGATTTGGGTCACATAAATGCACACCCGAATTTATAAATATATATTATTAAAATAACGTGCCTAAAGCAACTACGCGTTTTAAACTTCGTGGAAAACTGTAGAATTCACTAAACGACATCTCCCAAATTTCTAAGCATTTTATTACAATTAAAGGTCCACGCAGCGTATGATTTTTTATTAGCGTGGCACACCCATTTTTATTTTTAGAAAGGCAAACTAAAGTAACTATGATTCTCTATTATACGTGTCTCTAAATAAAATAGAAGTCCTAATTAACTTGCATGCTAATGGTTTATCCAAACGAAACATTCAGCAATATATATCTTAAGTACTTTGATGGTTGATTCCTGCAATTGGGCGTTACTAACGAAGGCAGTTAGCCCAGAAGTATATTTTCATACTTCACATTACAACGATTCGGGCCTTCAGCTGAGCCCAGAAATTTTAAATTACAAATTAACTACAAGGCAAGGATAACATTTCTAAAATTATTATGCTACAGCTGTTAAAATTATTCATAGTTGATCATTTTTAACGTATTAAAGACATTCGACAAAGGGAAATCCAGGTAGTGATTTTCCATACTAGTGAATCATTATGCTAAAACTCACGTTTCGAATTCAATGTCTACAAACTGACGGACTTATCAATTTGAATCGTGTACACATGATGATTCCCTACTACTGAATCAAACATGAAAACGAGGCAAATTATCGACTACCGTGTTTTCAACCTCTACTGAAATTTAAATAACTTAAAGCTAACAGTCCAAATAACAGTCCAGCATAGTCCAAATGTTTATACATATTACAACACCAAGATGAGATGAATATTCCAAATACTATTAAACTAGTAACATTTGCAACTATAACATTAACATGAAAAATACAAATATCTTCAGTCAAGTATGACCATGCATATATAAAGCTGTGCATTTTCATATTTCCTGAGTGAGAGTAAGTACCTGGAATTATAACAAAGAGGAAAACACCTATGAGTAAAGTAAGCGAGAAGCAACAAACAGCAGCAGATCAACCGATTATTCTATGTTCAAAACCTGTGTCGGTGTTCTAGACAGTGTACCCGAGCGGACAACTCGAATTGAGGAGGGGGCAACGTACAGGTGACCCGCGGGGTCAGGCGGCTTAGCAACTTATCCGGCCTCTTTCTTATTTCAGGGTATGACACTAACAGAATAGGGAGTCTCAACCAGTAAGCACATCCCCAGAGGTAAATAGAGAAGGGTATCGACAGATTATATACAGTTCAGATAATATCAAAGTGGTAACAATTAGCACATTAAGCACAAAGCATGTAGGAAAATCAGATATAACCGAATACAACAATTTATCTAAGCTCGAATTCTGAACCCTAAGCAAAACGTTCTGGGTTCTTGTCCCCAGCAGAGTCGTCAGAGCTGTCACACCTCCTTTTTTTAACTATATACCCCGCAAAGGGAGCGTAAAGGAGTTTTTCCACTTAAAGGACAATTGGAACGGGATATGGTTATTAAATATTCAGATTCGCCACTTGTGAAATTTATGGTGTCTCAAGTCACCGATTTGAATCCCGAACCGAGTAAGATTATGACTCTGTTACAGTCTTCGAACCAAAAATCCGAGAACGAATTCTGTTAACCCGGGAGAAAGTGTTAGGCATTTCCGGGTTCCATGGTTCTAGCACGGTCGCTTAACTGTTGTATTTGATTTTATTTTATTTCAATACATTCTAACCTAGGTGCCTTTTTATTTATATATCGCTTTTACCATCATTTATTTTAAAGGACTTGCGACGTCGTGAAAACGTGTTTCTAATCACGTCACCACCAGTGTACACGTGATCGTCGACACATTTCGACTTCATCGAGATTTGGATTTGGGTCACATCAATGCACACCCGAATTTAGGAAGGTAATTTAATTAAAATGCGTCTAAAGATTCTATTACAATATTATTTAGGGAAAAGCCGTGAAATTCACTAAACGGCCCTCCCGAGTTCTAAATTAATTCCTATAAATATTAAATCGAGGGCCCCGCAATTGTTTTTGTTTGGCGACGCTCGTCTCGGAATTTATATTTAAAAGTCTAACCTAAAGTAACTACGATTTTCCATTTCGCTGTCTCTAAAAATGAAGAAGGGTTCCTAATTAATTTGTTATAAAGCTCAAGCCTCGAGTTTAAGCCCAAGTTCAGACAACAACTACAAAAGAAAACTTCAGTCTTGGGCCCAAAGAGCCCAAGCCACATTATGTGTGCATATCAGCCTAAACTTTGGTAACTACAGACATTGGGTCGTCGGACAACCCAAATTTGACAAATCCAATCGAGTCTTGTGAGGAACAAGCTGATCCAATTCTGGGATTTGGCCTCCCAGCAATTTATTCGAACATCCCTTTTGCATTTCATCCTAGGCTCATATACTCTATTCCTTTAACTACTGATACACATCATTGATATTGAAGATAAGGATAGAAACCTGAAACTGACACCAGTATTGCTAAGCAAACCAACTATTTTCGAACCAAATCAAGCTAACCTTATTAGGTCAATTGGATTATTAGAACTCGCCACACTAATTTCATAACCATTCAGAACACTAATGAAGCGTTTCCAAGCGAGTCCTGATTTCATATCCCTAAAACAGTGCTAATCATGAAAACAATATACCAAAACTATGTTTGCAACTAACAATCACAAACTGATAGCCCTGAGCAGTCCAATTTAAGAACAAACACCTAAATTCTAAATTACAATCCAATCACAATAAATCTAAGCAAATACAAACTATGAAATGATGAATTCACTAAATCCAAATTCTAAAAAAACTACATGCGTAAAATAAGTTAGGCACAGTGAAGATCAGCCAGCATCAGAAGGCAATAACGTTCCATTTTCAACAGGGAGATTACATAAACTCGAATGTGTAAATGGAATTAGAACAAAATGAAACAGAGGAAGTCAGCTACAGCTGGTGAACAACAGCAGTACCCAAGAACAATACTTAGCAATCCAAGGAGAATTGAACACCAGAAATCAATCTCAAACAGGCAACAACCAAATGGGTGTGACTTAACACAAAACGGCTTCACCAAACAATACACAACGCTTTACTCGACCATTGTATCAACTAAAGGACCAAAATGATTCTAACGCACTCAAAAACCAACAGAAATGGACCCAGGAAAACAGCTAGGTCATGACAACCAAAATTTGAGCTAGAAAGTGGTAAATCAAGAGCTGAAAGTTGAAAATCACTTGATGACTAATGGAACAGTAACATTTTTGTATGTTTTTTGGTTTTCTGGAAATCATGGGCAATACTAAACTAGAATGCAAGATGATTTCGAGCTAATCTCACAATGGATGAAGGAAGGAACCCCCTTTTTTGGTTTTTTAGAGTTTTTATTTTTGTTTTTGGGTTTTTGAATCTAAGGAAAACTAAAACCTACAATTTCTGAATTAAAATTAAGCTTCAAATCTAAAAAATGAGCGGTCTATTAAGGAATTTTTGGTTGAGGAAGAATGGAAGGAAGAAACCCCTTTTACAAGCAATGAGGGACTCAATTTATATGTCATTCTAGGGTAAAGGATCAGATTTTGGTTTTCTACTTTAGTCCCTGCCCATTTTTCACTTTAAACCTTAATTTTCTAACTTGTTCCTCAAGTTACTCCCTAAGTTTTACTGAAATCTACACTAAAGTCCTATTCTAGGAGCTTCTAGGATGCTCTTTTAACCCTAAAATACCCATGCTACCCTTTAACCTATATTGCAATTACCAATTCTCAAAATACTACCCTTTTCCATACCCAAATTACCCTTTAAACAGTCTGAAAATTACAGACCTGAATTAACTGCACCCAATCCCTCACCCCTGTTATGATTTAACTAAAGTTAACTAAAATCAGCTATATCCAATCAATCTAACCTAGCAATGAACTAATTAACACTAACAGTGACTGAAAATAAACTGATACTTAACTGAAACTAATCCAAAACGAGTTTATCTAACGAAATCAACTGAAATTAATTAACACTAACGACTAACTATGCAAAACTGAAATCAAGCAAACTAACATCTAACGGAACAGATTAAAAGAAATATGACCTTTTATACTAGGGAACTGAAACATCTACCAAATATATGCCACTCAATTAATTACTGAAGTCCGGTCAATTCCCCAAATCAGTATCACATGAACAAAACAAGGAAAAATCCAATTAAACTAGCGGCTTATTGACCAATTGATACTGAGCATTCAAACATAGCAAAAGAATCAAAATAAGGTCAGAATTTGGCCAAAGAAGTGAAGATTAACCCTAAATTAACTAAAACATTTACGACCATTATGGCGACTGAGTTATTAATTAAGAATGATGCCTGAACGAATAGACCTAACACTGAATCAAAAAAGAAAACTAAAGAAAATGCAGAGAAGAAAACACTTACTGAATTTTGGCCTTCATGCACATCTTTGAAACTAACTTAAAGTTAGTATGATAACATCCATTTTACTCATATAATACTAGCCTGACTTAGCTCAACCTTGACAAATCACGGAGTGGCTAGGCACAGTGAACCCTATATTTGAAATTGGGGGTGACTTGGTAAGATTCGAGGGTTTCTGGGTGGGGATTAGTGATGAGGGAGGGACGGGGAGCATATGATATGCATTTGGACTCATTTGGGCCAACTTGTGACTTGGCCGGAAGATCAAAATTGAAGATTCGAAGACTTGGACTATGATTCAAAGGTTTTCACGCATGGATTCATGATGAGGGTGTTGAGGTGCTCTAGGGGTGTTAATTTGGTGGGGTCTGGCCACCCGTACCGCCATCAATGGCGGTGGAAAGTTAGGGCGGCGCTAGGGTTTTGGAGGAGAGGGGTATGTGGAGATGATGATAGAGAGGGGGGGTACCGTTCAGATACTCATATACTAAAGGTTGGGGCTTCTGGACCGTCAGATCTAGTAACCTCGACGGTCCAGATCTAACACTAACTAAACGGCGTTGTTTAAGGACGAGTGGGGGTGGACTGGGCGGGTATGTTTGGGCCTGGGACGGGTTGGGACGATTTTTGGTTTGGGCTTGGGGTGGGGAAATTAATTGGATCCCAAGTTTGGGCAGCCCCTCCCTTTGTATTTCTTTGGTTTTATTTTCAAATTGTTTCCCTTTTCTTTTTTTTCTTTTTTGTATTTTTATCATTTTTTCTAATTTTATAAATGTACAAAAAATTAAATTAAAGTCCTAATATTCCAAATATAAATTAATTAAATTCTAAAATAATTTAAACCTATTTCACGATACAATTAAAACAATTAAAATGCCAAAATGAACTATTTTGTGATTTTTCATGTTTTGTTCTAAAACAAGTTAATCCCTAATTAATCCTAAAATTATAAAACTATATCCTACATGCAAATGCATATTTTAGTATTTTCCTATGAATTAACATGCACAGATAAAATGCAACCATTATCAGAAGACGGCACAAAATGCAACAAAATTGTAAAAGTAAAGAAAAATTATTTATTTGATTTTATGGGAATAATTCATATACAGAGCAAAATTTACGTGCTCATAGCCCTGTGGGCATCGGTTTTTGGAATATATACCTCAATGGGTCTAGCATGGTTATAAAGTAGGTGGTGCGGGCTTGCAGGTAATGCCTCTACTTCTGGGCCACCAATGTCAAGGCACAACAGGTTCTTTCTAGCAGCGTGTATTTAGCCTGGTAACTGGTAAACTTCTTGCTCAAATAATAGATGGATTGCTCCTTCTTTCCCATGGCGTCATGCTGCCCGAGAATACAACCAAAAGAGCTCTCCAAGACTGTTAGATAAAGAAACGATGGCGTTCCCTGTTCCGGCGGGACCGAGACTGGTGGGTTGGACAGGTAATGTTTGATTCTGTCGAAAGCCTCTTGACACTCACCAGTCTATTTAATTATTGCGTCCTTTTTCAATAGCTTGAATATGGGATCGCATGTGGAAGTCAACTGGGTGATGAATCGACTGATGTAATTCAGTCTTCCTAGTAAGCTCATGACATCCTTCTTTGTTTTTGGAGAAGCTAGCTCTCGAATGGATTTTATCTTGGTCGGATCCAACTCGATGCCTCTTCAACTGACGATGAATCCTAGAAGTTTGCCTGACGGGACCCCGAATGCACACTTGGCTGGACACAATTTCAAATCATACTTGTGAAGCCTTCCGAAGAACTTTCTTAAGTCCCTTACATGATCACCCTGAGTCTTGTACTTGATAATCATATCGTCCACATATACTTCTATTTCCTGATGCATCATGTCATGGAAAATTGTGGTCATAGCCCTCATATATGTTTCCCTAGCATTCTTTAAACCGAAAGGCATAACTCTGTAACAGTAAGCCCCCCAAGGTGTGGTGAAGGCTGTTTTCTCAACATCTTCCTCATCCATCAATACTTGGTGGTATCCTGCATAACAATCTACAAAGGATTGTATCTCGTGTTTGGCATAGTTGTCAACAAGAATGTGGATGTTAGGCAACGGAAAGTTGGCTTTGGGACTCGCCTTGTTTAAAACTCTATAATCTACACATACTCGGGTTTTCCCGTCTTTCTTTGGTACTGAGACCACATTGGCCAAACATGTGGTGTATCGAACCACTCGGATTACCCCCGCCTCTAACTGTTTTGTGATCTCCTCTTTGATCTTATCGCTGATATCAGGTTTGAACTTTCTTTGTTTTTTTGGACTGCAGGGCATTCGGGGTATGTGGGCAACTTATGAACCACCAGATCAACACTCAGCCCAGGCATATCATCGTAATACCAAGAAAATACATCTTTGAATTCCAAAAGAAGTTGAACCAGTGAATCTCGGATTTCCTTATTCACATGGATGCTTATTTTATTTTCCTTGATTTCGCCGAGACCACCCAAGTTATCTGGTTCGGTATCGTTTAAGTTCGGCTTAGGTTTATTTTCAAAATGTTCGAACTCTCGGTTGAGTTCCCTAAAAGCCTCTTCTTTATCATACTCTGGGTCTTGGTTCATTATTTCACAAATAGGTAGCATGTTCGGGCCCGGACATGAAGGCTGTGAGCATGTCATATTATTTAAAGTTGCGTTATTGGAACTGAAAGAAAAGAAATAAAAATACAAGAAAAACAAAACTTAGAAAAATAGAGGAGTGCAGATTATGAAATATTGATTTTATTTCTTGATATTGTAAGATAGCAGGGTTTACATTTGGAATTTAAAAAACAAAATACTAAAAAAAACACCCAAGCTACACCCCGAAATAACTCGTGATGCAAGAAAAGGTGGCAAGGTAGGACTACCGGGCCTTCCGCCTGACTGGAAAAAGAGTGGCCTTCCAGTTTTGTAACTTGGCATCCGGTCCCATGTAAAGCACCTCAGCAGTGCTTGAGCCTTCTCCCAGCTGGACCATGTTGACTTCATACAATAATTTCCTCATGGCCCCATATATCTCTTCAATTTCCTCCGCTGTGAAGGTCTCGTCTTCTTCTTCCTCATTGTACTTTGGTTTCCCAAATTTTTTGTACAATTGGGGTAGGGGTTGTGGCAAAGCCCATCCATGACATTTCCTATGGTTGGCCCAGGTGATATCCTCCAGCATTGGATGGAAACCTAGCCCAAAAAACTTCTCTGTGCTAGGCAAAATGATCGGCTTAGTTATGCCTTATAGAGAACTTCCAAGCCCTTTGCCTGGTTGAATCCCTTGAAGTATCATCTCTCTTGCCGCCATGATTGAGGCATTGGAGAGGAAAGGTTGGGGAAGTGGTTTGCCTTCCTTGTGTTGATCAGCTACCACAATTTCAAAAGCCTGGTAAAATATATGCTCACTTCCCTCTTTAGTTTCGAGGCAGGGAATGGAGGGATCACGGTAAATTGACTGTTCATCTTCTCTGTGGACCATAATTTTCTGGTTCTCATGTTCAAATTTCAATATTTGGTGTAGAGTAGAAGGCACATCTCCTACCGCGTGAATCCATGGTCTTCCTAGGAGATAGTTGTAGGATGTGTCCATGTCTAATACTTGAAATGTCACTTCAAAATCGACCAGACCGATGGTCAATACTAAGTCAATTTCCCCTATAGTGTCTCTTTTAATTCCGGCAAAGCTCGGACACACACATTGTTGCTACGGATCCTCTCTATTCCAATTTCCATTCTTTTCAACGTTGATAGTGGGAATATATATACCCTGGAACCTCCGTCTATCATTACTCTTTTGACGTAATAGCCTTCGCATTTGACGGTGAGTTGCAAGGCTATGTTGTGGGCAGCTCCCTCTGGAGGCAAATCATTCTTGCTGAATGTAACCTGATTAATAGCGAAGAATCTTTCCGCCATTTTCTCTAGTTGTTCCACGGAGGTTTGAACCGGTACATAAGCTTCATTCAAGGTTTTGGCCAACACTTTCTGGTGCTCTGGAGAATTCATCATCAATGATAATAAAGAGACTTGCTTAGGAGACTTTCGGTATTGTTCCACTACCTTATAATCTGGCATTTTCATCTTTCGAAAGAAGACGTATGCCTCTTCGACATTTACGGGCTTTTTGGGTGGAAATCGCCTTTTGGTGGCTGTGTTCACTTCTTCCATGTCTGAATACTTCTTTGCGGGGTGGCCCTTTTGAGTTTCCCCAGTGATCTCTTTGCCTTTGTGTGTTACTATGGTTTCTTGGTAGTTCCATGGGACTGCAGAAGGGTCTGTCATTATCTTCTAAGGCACGCGACTGATAACCACGGGCTCATTCAGCCTTGGCGCTTTAATCAGTCCCCGTACCACATAAGCTCCCTTGGGTACATACATGGTCTTGTTCAATTCAAATCTTCTTGGGGGACTCAGAGTAGGCTGTTTTTCTTTACGCCCCCGTCGGCTGTATAGTATGGCTTTCTCGGCGGGTGCCGTCTCAGTTTTAATTTCAACCTTCTTCTCTGTTTCCAGGTGCTTAACTTCACTCATTTCATTTTCTTAAACCTTCTTGGGGGTTGCCTTTAGTTTTCTGTCTGCATCAGCAATGGCTATTATGGCTTTTAGAGCAGGGTCGAACTCTTTGTCCTCACAAATCATCCTGATGACTGGCCCATTGTTGTGAGCCGGTAACGGGTTATTGGTTACGTTCAGGACATATTCATCTCTCAGCACTATTTTCTTTTGTTCTATTAGATCCTCCACTACTCGCTTCAGAGTCCAACAGTTTTCAGTGTCGTGTCCTTCGGCCCCTGAATGATAATCATAGCGTACACCCCGTTGATAGGAAGGTGACTCAGAGTTCTGCCTGTTTGGGGGAACGGGCTGCAAGAGACCCATCTGGACCAGTTTTGGGAATAACATGGCATAAGATTCCTCTATTGGTGTAAAGTTTTGTCTTCTAGTAGGCTTCCTGGGACGGAAATTATTTTGTGGAGGGCGGGGATTATAGTGGTTTTGGGGAGGCTAATTTCTCGGGTCCTGGATTATGTTGCCCCGTTGTTGTGGTCGAGTGAATGGCTGGGCATTCATAACTGCATAAGATTGTGGAAAATAATGCATGTCTTGATAGGGATAGTAGTATTGAGAGGTCCTTTCGGAAAACATGGGCCTGGGGGAATGGTGTCTTCTCACACCGGAGGCAACCATTGAAGCTTCTTCTTTCTTTTTGTTTCTTGCGACTCCTCCTGCCCCGTTTTTTATGGCCTAAGAGGTCGCCCTTATGGCTGACTGGATCAGAATTCTTCCTATTTTCAAGCCATTTTCTACCGTCTCGCCGATCTTGATTGCTTCCGTGAAAGGTTTGCCCATTGCTAACATCATATTTTGGAAATAATCTGCCTCCTGTGCCTGGAGAAAAATAATGACCATCTATGTCTCATCCATGGGCGGTTTTACTCTTGACGCTTGTTCTCGCCACTTGACAGCATATTTTTAAAACTTTCCGAAGGTTTCTTTTTCAGGTTGGCCGAAGAGTTCCATTCCGGGGCACTATTGATGTTATACTGGAACTGCCTTACGAAATCCCGGGCGAGATCATCCAAAATATGTCATCGAGTGATGTCCTGGTACATGTACCATTCATAAGCGATGCCTACCAAACTCTCCCCAAAGTACGCGATCAATAGTTCTTCTTTTCCACCTACCCCACGCAATTGGTTGCATTACTTTTTAAAATGAGCAATGGGGTCACCACGAGCATCATACTTTTCAAACTTTGGCAATTTGAATCCTAGGGGAAGATGTACATGTGGGAACATGCACAAATCTGTGTAATACACGCTCTTTTGCCCACTCAAGCCTTACATGTTTTTCAAGCTCTGCTCAAGGCTTTTCCTCCTTCTTGCTATCTCATCTTGTTCAAGTGTTGTAGGAGTTTTATCCTGCACCGATGTGAGTTCATATGCTGGTTGAGGATAAGTGTATGTGGGGTATAGGGGAGGCTCGGTTTGGTAGTTGGGAGTTTGAAATGTAAAAGCTTTAGGATCAAACATGGGTCTCGGCACTGCGGGCTGTGTGGTGGCCACACATGGAGGAGCCGTAAAAATATTAGGAACTGGGCCAGATGTGAACACCTGAGAGCGGACATCAGAAGGTGCTCCAACAAAGTTGGATGGTATGGTAGGATGTCCCAAAAGGTTGTTTGGGTGGCTAATGGGAACAGTGGAGGTACCCCCCAACATTGGAAGAGCTCAGGAAATCCAGGATGGCACTCGGTGGATCTCTTCCGTTTGTCCAAGCGTCCCACATCTACATAACTCCGAGTCGAAGGATCCTATTTTCTTCAGCTGCCACAGATTCTGAGGCCGCGATCCCTGCAATTGGGCTATCCTCTGAGATGGGAACTGCTGGCAGAGTCATTTCAGATAACATTTCTGTGCTTCCTTTTGATCTGGTGAAATATCAATGCGATGCCAGTTTACCACAAACCAAACACTGTTATAAAAACCTATGACAGGAAACTGGAATTACAAACGGTTAGGTTGGGAGAGATAGCAAGCAGGGAATCACATATTGGATATGATGCACCTACATAGTTAACGGGTTTATATATGTTTGCAGTGGTCGCATGCATCATCCCGGCATTTATTCTGAACTTCCTTTTTGTTTCCACTTCTTATTTCCTTTTTAGCTTCCTTGCTTTGGTTTTCCTCTTTTATGAATATGGTCTAATCCTATGAAGATTGGCTACGTATCATGTCCCGCATGATCAGACCGAGCGTAGTTTATGAAAAAATGTGATGGAAATAACAGGATACTTTGGGATTTTCAATTCTTATAAAGGCAAAATCTTGGTTACAAAGTTAAAGGAAACTAACAGACTCGAGTCTTACAGACGGAGAGTAATAATGCGTTAAGAAAATACAGACTGACAGACTCTATAAGGAAAAATACAAAATTTTCAGAAATCATGAATACATTAAGACTTCAACTGCTTTTGGAGCTTGCGAGTCATCATCCGGCCTTGCCGCAGGCTTGCGTGCTAAACTTCCTTGGCGATGGTGGAGGTCTTCCATCACTTGACGAACAAATGTCATGGCAGTGGCAAAAAACATAGATTTCATCATATCCTCGCAATGTCTGAACTTTGTGGTGATATAATCTGCGATTGCCCGTATGTTTTCTCTAATAACACTTTTTTCTTGCAACAAATGCCCAATTTGCTCGGCTCTTGCCTCTAGAGTTCGCTCTGCTACCTGATTCCGCTTCTGAAATACCGCAAATCCATCTCTAATCCTGCTATTACTGCATAAAAATGTTCTCTTTCGATTTTGAAGTCCCCGGCTTGCTTGGTCATTCTGTTCTCAGTCTTGATGACCTTCCGCTTTAAACCAACAATCTCATCGTTATGCCCTTCTTTTAATTGCTCAAGGATGCGGGCTCGTTCCTCCTTACTTTTACCCAATTGCTTCCGAACTCTGGATAGCTCACCTTCCGCCTTATTCAAGTCAAACCCATACTCGGTTACTTTCTGCCGCAAATTTTATATGAGTTTCTCATGTTTTGTGCATCTAGGGGGATTTTATGTGGCTGCTTTCATTTTCTGGATTTGGGCTCATAAGGCTTCCTTTTATTTGGTTATTATCTTCTTTTCTCCCTCAATAGCAGCAACTTGCAAGATATTTTCAAATTGCAGCTCTTTGATTTGCTTTTCCAATCTTCCTATAGTGGCCCTATATTCATTTTCATTGGCTAGCAAATCCCATTGCTCTTGCGATGTTTCAGAAAATTCTTGGAGATGCGGTCTCCTGGCTGGCCTTCCAGGCTTTATTTCTCTTTTGTACCAAGCACCATACCCCGGTGCAACCTCGCCTTTAGATATGTCGCGTACTCGAGTACCTGCTATCAAGTATTGACATTTACTCCAAATCTGACGTACGACGGCTTCAGGGAATTGACCAATTGGGCTTATCTCAACTGCATGACGAATAATTCCTCGTCCCTGGGATCATTTGGAATATACCTAATTGTCTTAGTACTCTGTATGGCGCATAGGGTTGGATACTTCGGAGACCCATCAGAAGGAAATGAGGCTCGGTGGCTGGCATATACACAACACCATCCACGGGGAGCCACCCGAATGTCCACTCTATCTGATTTGCAGTGATGACCTAGAGATGCGACACCCATTCTGTGACACCCTCAGGTACTCTAAACCCATCAACCCTGTTGCAGAATTCTTCTATGCAGCTCTTTGTTGGTGACCCATAATTCATGAACCGAGGTCGGTGGCATGGATGCTTGATCATTCATATTTGCAACAACAGGTTACATACTTCGAAAAGTCTTCTCCCGCTTTACAGGCGGTGAGAGCACGGAAGATTTCGGATAAGATCATTAGAGCGAGGGTACTTTTGTCCTGGGTCATTAAAGTGTTAACGACCCCTGCTATCCATATGTCAATATTTCTGTCCCTTCGCGGAAACACCAGAAGAACCAAGTAAAATACCATGAATGCAAAACATCGATGCTCCTCCCATTTGAGCTGATTTCCTTTGCTAAAAATATGATTTTCGGGGTTATTGAATCCCCTGATATGTCTGTACCTCTTATATATAAACTGTAGGGTGCAGAAGCCAGCTGATAGGTCCGGATTGTGAACCTTCCTACTGATTTTCAAGGAGTCCAGGAATTTGTGCACGGCAAGGGCTCTTGGGGCAATCAGGTATTGGTGTCTCAAAGGAATTGTAGGAGTCCCAGTATATCCAATTATTTCCTCTAGTGTGGGGGTGAGTTCAGAATCCGAGAGATGGAAGACATTGTGAGCTAGGTCCCAAAATGTGATTAATGCTTTTACGATGTCTCCCCTTGGATTAATTTTCAACAAACCAGTGAGGCCTCCCAGATGTGTATTGACCCTTTTTTGCCCTACTTCCCCCAGGTCATTCCACCACTGTCGCAACTCTAAGGGAATTTTGTTCATGAACATTATCGTGCTCATTCTGCACATTTATTAAGGTGAATTAGTATCCCAAAATTTGACTACACAAAATATTAAAACCAGTAATTTACGAAATTTATTTCTTAAAATCAGGGCCCGGCTTTGCGAATACGGCCTTGCAACACTTCCGAAGGAATATTTTTCAGGCTGTGTTCGCTTGCAGTCAAAAATAAGATTCAGGGGTGGTCATTAGCGCAAAATCAGCCTTCCGGCACCCCTTGCGGTAACATTCAACTGCTTCTGGCGATAACAGAATCACCTAGGTTTTGTAAGTAAAAAATTAAAACTGCAATAGTTTTGGTTTTTTTTGTTTTTTGCAAAAGGGAGGTTGGACCTGATGGGGGTTGCTTACGTATCTCGCTCCCGATGAGAATCAAATCGGCGTAGTTCGGTCAAAACAATTTATCAAAACCCAAAAATATTATTAAAAAACTTCCCATTTTCTTTTCCCTTTGTTTTGTATTTTTGTTTTGTTTTTCTTTTGTTTTCCTTTTGAAAAATCCGGCAACATTTCGGTGCTATTTCAGCATTGGTTTTTATAAATGATTAATCTCAGTAGCTCGAGTACCTTTTATTCTCTCAAATTTCCTCTTTATTCACAAGCCGGTCAACATGCGAGTCCAAGGCAAATAAATGCACAAGTAGCACGTAATATGCATCGGAATGGTCTTTTATTTTGGGTCACCTGTCCTAGACAGACCCAACCCCTATGTTGAGTCCCCTAAGTCAAATGCATGATGTAAATAGGCGTTCCTACTAGGGATCCGGCATGAGGTCAAGTTACTCTAAGTTAAAAACCTTGGCATAAGGTCTAGACTGTGTACCCGAGCGGACAACTCGAGTCGAGAAGGGGGCTACGTACCGGGAACCAAAAGGCCATTCGGCTTAGTAACTTGTCCAGCCTCTTTCTTATTTTCAGGAATGACACTAACAGAATAGGGAGTCTTAGCCAGTAAGCACATCCCCAGTGGTTAGAAGAGAAGGGTTTCGTAGCAGTTTATATGTACAGTTCAAGTAATATCAAAGCGGTAAAGCATTTAGTACTTATAGCATGGAACATGTAAGCAAATCAAAAGAAGCCAAATATAATAGTTATACTAAGCTCAAATTCTTGAACCTCGAACCAGAGATTTTGGGTTCGTTTCCCAGCAGAGTCGCCAGAGCTGTCACGCCTCCTTCTTACACGGCTACCCCAAAGGATAAACGTATAAGGGAGTTTTTCCAATTAAAGTGACATTATTCGAAAATAGGATTATTCATTTGATTTTTTGTTCAGAGTCGCCACTTGGGATAGGTTTGGCTTTTGGTGTCCCAAGTCACCGATTTATTTAGAATCCCAAGTCGAGGAAATTTTTCGACTACCCAAATGGAGTCTGCGAACCAAAAATTCTAAGTAAGGAATTCTGTTGACCCGAGGGAAGGTACTAGGCACCCTCGGATCCCGTGGTTCTAGCACGGTCGCTTAAACTATTATAGATGGCCAATTTTCCGATTTTGATACATGTTCATCCTATGAGCATTTTTTAATTATTATTAACTATCACTTTTTAGGAATATTTGCAACGTTATTAAAATATGTCCTGAACCACGTCACATAAATGCACCCAGGTTCTCGACACATTTTAACATCGTCGAGATTTGGATTTTGGTCACATAAATATGCACTCGAATTTAGGAAGATATAGTACTAAAATAATGCATCTAAAGCAACTATGCATTTTAAACTTCGTGGAATTCACTAAATGGCATCTCCCAAATTTCTAAGCATTTTATTACAATTAAAGGGCCACGCAGCGTGTGATTTTTGTTTAGCGTGGCACACCCATTTTTATTTTTAGAAAGGCAAACTAAAGGGACTATGATTCTCTATTATACATGTCTCTAAATAAAAGAGAAGTCCTAATTAACTTGTATGCTAATGGTTTATCCAAACGAAACATTCAGCAATGTATATCTTCAGTACTTTGATGACTGATTCCTGCAATTGGGCCTTACTAATGAAGGCAGTTAGCCCAGAAGTATATTTTCATACTTCACAATTACAATGATTTGGGCCTTTAGTTGAGCCCAGAAATTCGAAATTACAAATTAACTACAAGGCAAGGATAGTATTATTAAAATCATTATATTACAGTTGTTAAGATTATTCATAGTTGACGTTTTTAACGTATTAAAGACATTCAACAAAGGGAAATCCAGGTAGTGATTTTCCATACTAGTGAATCAATATGCTAAAACTCGGGTTTCAATTCAACGTCTACAAACTGACGAACTTATCAATCAGAATCGTGTATAGATGATGATTCCCTACTACTGAATCAAACAGGAAAATTAGGAAAATTATCGACTACCGTGTTTTCAACCTCTACTAAAATTTAAATAACTAAAAGCTAGCAGTCCAAATAACAGTCCACCATAGTCTAAATAGTTATACATATTACAGTACCAAGATGAGATGAATATTCCAAATACTATTAAACTAGTAACATTTGAAACTATAACATAAACATGAAAAATACAAATATCTTCATTGTCAAATATGACCATACATATACATAGTTGTGCATTTCCAGATTTCCTGAGTGAGAGTAATTACCTGGAATTACAGCAAAGAGGAAAACACCTATGAGTAAGGTAAGCAAGAAGCAACAAACAGCAGCAGATCAACCAATTAAGACCCAGGAGTAGTATCAGGAAACTCAGGAAGGTTTTGAAAGACCAACAACAACACAAGTTGCAATCCTATAGCTCGAACAAAGCAAACCAGCCTGGGATCAATGCCCAAAGTAGACTCTAACACCCTAAATGCATATGCTTCGATTCATCTTCATCTTATAGTGAACAGAATTCTTGCTATTTTAGGAGATTTTTTGCCAGAAAAGTTTAGGATTTTTCAAGGAATTTTTCGAATGGTGTTCTCGGCTTCCTCTCCTCTTCTTCCTTTTGAAAACAACAAGATACCCTTTTATAGCCAAAGCCTTAAGGAAACATTTCCTTCTTGTTTTCTTATTCGTCCCTTCCCCATTTTCCAGAATTGCTTAATTGGTCCCTTGTTTTTTTTAACTTGTGCCACAAGTTATAAGAGAAAATTTACAAGAAATTGTGTTTCAATCCTCCAACTAGAAGGTTCCAGGGATTTGTTACAAGATTCTTATGCCCAAATACCCCTGTTAACCTTGTCTTTCCTTCTTAATTACTTAGCATAAATGTTTCTACCCTGGTGCCTATCCATTTTGTCAGAAGTTGACCATGGTCAATTACTCAAGACCATAAACCATGGTCTCATCATCAGTTGGGTCGAGTTTTAATAAATTTGGGCATGACTTAACTATTAAATATAAGACTACACCATACCATTAAAAGGCAAACAAAAAATGGTCAAAACTGATAAGTAACATGTCAATGGAACATATATATACAGGAGGATTTAGACAGGTACCAAAATATGGGACTGAATTACTCAGAGACAAAATAAGTCTAAACAACACAAACTTCAGAAACAAACACAAGGTTTATCACAAATGAACATTGATCAAACTGAAACGAAAAGGGAAAGTTAAACCAGAGAAGAGATGAACATTTTGAGCTTAACAAAATAATTCAAATTAATCAAGGAACATCTATAAATTGAATTGGTAAAGGGACCATTCAGAACGGATTATAAAAGACTTAAAACAAAAGGCACATGATTCTGGATGAAAACAAAGCAACTAATCAGAAGATTATCATAGATAATCAAGTAGAAACAATCATGTACTCACATAAACAAAACAAAACAAAGCAAATTAAAGGGAAAAAAGGAAAATAGGGAACTTAGCTTAATATTGCAACCCTAAAAACCTTGGACCTTTCGCGTCTCATGGTTTTCGACCTTTTTTGGTCCCAAATCTTGGAACGTATTTGGCCTTTTGGGAAGGCGGAGCAATCATTTGAGAGGGGGTAGGGTATCAGGTGTAAGGTCGGTTAGTTTGGGATGGGTTTGTGTTTCAGATCATTTTTCGATTTGATTTTTGGCCAGGTTCAGTTGTATTCGAAGGCTGTTGGTTGTGGATTTGTGGAGGGGAAGGTGAAAAGGTCACCTGGTATCAGTTTCAAGGGATTCTAGGGAGGTTGGAGATTTGGTAAGTTCTTTGAACTAATATTCGAAGCAATGGATAAGGGTTTGGAAGAATTTGAACATGGATCCGTTATGGGGATGGGGTAAGGGACATAGAGTGTTATTTTGGAAAGGTTCCGGCGGTGGTGCCGCAGTGGGCGGCGGAAGCGCTGCCCAAAGATTTCAATATTCGAAGAGATTGGCTGACAGTTGAGACTTGATTCTTAGGGCATCGGAAAAAGGAGGGCGCGGTGAGTCAGGGGAGTATTTTTGGGAAGCATCGGAGCTCTACTGCTGGTGGAGACAATTTCCGGCCGGCCACTATAGGGCGGCGTATTAGTGGAGACGAAGGGTACGAGGAAGAGGCTGTTTGTCTCTACGGTTTGGTCTGATTCAGATATTTTTATTTAATGTCCTCATCGAACCCAGGTCGTTGGATTATGGTTGATGAACAGCTGAGATTGATGGCCCCAAGCGATGTCGTTTTGGGGCATCTCTAATGGCAGTTCGGGTCAGAGACGGGTTGGGCCAATTTTTTGGGCATTTTGTACGGGTAGGGTGATTTGGGCCACCCAGGTTTGGCCCAATTGTGGCAAGCCTAATCTAATTCCTTTTAATCCTCTTTTTTTGTTTTTTTATTTTCTTTTTTTTTTTGTCTTCCTAATTTATTATAAAAACTCTTATTAAACTAAATATAAATTCAACTAGATTAGACTAATAATCACCTAAACTAATCAAATATGAAAATTAACAATTTTGAAACTACAAATTAAATAATGCCAAAATAAACTATTTATTTTTGTGATTTTTGTATTTCGCAAAAGAAAACCCTAATTACCAATTAATTCTAACAAAAATATGTGAAATCAAATCCTAAATACTTATGTAATTTTTGTGTTAATTTTTTATGACTTGTCATGCATGCACCAATGAAAATACACACAAATATGCGCAATTAAATCCTAAAATTGAATAATAAAAGGGAGAAATCCTAAGTCTGAGAATTATGTAGGAGTAATTTTAATGAGGCAAAAATCACGTGCTCACAGCCTTTATGATTCTTTATTCCTAAAACTGACTTGTCTCTTTGTTTCCTTTTTTGTAATTGTCTTTTCAATTATTTAAATATTGTGTTTTTTTCCTATGTGCAAATACTTGACTACATGCTATTAATTACTGCATAAATCATGCTCCATATCATATTCCACTCATGCGTATCAAATCCTATAGCCACACTCTATGAGTTGTTGCGTTATTCCTATTTATTACCCTTTGAATAGTTGTATGAGAGGTATGGCAATAGCAAGTCCTACAGTACCTACCATGATGAGATCTGTCTCACTTCTCTGGGCCACATCCACCGCAGAGTGTTCGTGTTCATTGTATACTTCTTGGGCCTGATAGTATTCCCAATGAAAAAGGAAAGAATCCACACTAGGTTGGCCATGGTCGCCAAGACTTTGATGGAAGGGATCAATGGACAGACATACACTATAGTCCCCACGATCATAACCGACATCTACAGGGCTCTGGAGCATTGCCAAAGAGGGGTCAAGCATTTTGAGGGTTGTAACTTGTTGTTGAAGTTGGTTGTTAGAATATTTTTAAAAGGGTCACTACCGCCAAGAATTTCCGCGAAGGGCTTGGAACGACCATATTGCCTTCCATCACCCTAAGCGGATGACTTACATTCCAGATAGTTTTTCTTAGTCGGAAAGCACCAAAGAATGGGTAGAGTTTTCGATAATCTGGCCGATGAACAGTTGCAATGGAGGTTTGAATGGTTCCCAATAGACGAATTCATCATCAGATCCAGAGACGCTCCACCCTTGGTGCTGATTGGGTTGAGAGGGATATACCCTTATGTCCCTATCTGAGTTATGACACAAACAAACAGGAAATAGGTTATACCAAGGATTGCCAAAATGAGTCATTTCAAGTCAGACTTTCAAGATGATGACGTCCCTTAAAAGTGCCAAGCTCAATACATGTGGCACTGCATAATCATTGTGGAAAATAACATTGTTGAGTCAGATAGATATCATGCAGGGTATGAGCCTCTCTACCCAGCATGGTTGGAGGACAATCTAAAAAGAATAGTAATGCCAGGAGTCAGTTAAGGGAATAGGATCATAGACGAAGAAGCTGAAACTCAAGTCAAATACAACATGCTGCACAAGAGGGTCCACGACTCTGAGAATGAGCATCAGGAAATACTTGAGAGGAATGTGAGGTTGATTGAAGAACGGAAAGAGATGGCAGTCACTTCCAACAGGAAATTGGAATATCTGGAGTGAGGAATAGTGGAGCTGGAAGGCAAAGTCACAAAGAGGATCGAGGATTGCCAGAATGCTGAAGGAGCTAAAGGAGGACATTTGGCCAGAGCCTACTTGCTGTTGGGTCTGCTCGAGCTGGGGGACCTATATGATGGAGTTAGGAAGATCGAATCTATGGAAGGTCCTTCTGGGACCAAATAGGCTAGATTCATTTACTTTCCTAAAATGTAATAAGGCCAAGTGCCAGTAGTGACTTATTTTTCTATGATCTTAGTGTCGTTTGAGATTCGTCTATTTTTATATTATGAAATAAAGCATTTATTGGAATCTAAGTTCTCCAAATTTATTTGTTGCTAGGCCTACCTCGGTCACAACGAGGCTCCCAAATTAAGACACAATTTTACAAATGCAAACATTTTAAAATCCTCATTGACTTGTTACCTTTTCTGTTTTTCCTTATTGATTATTCATGTCCTCTTAGGTTGGTTCACTCATACTAGCCTCATCAGCATATCATACCAGATCTAGAGGCCCTCCTCCACCTCTTTTAAGCAATACAAAAGATAGAGGAAAATAAAAAATGGATGACTTAAGTGGTAACCGAAAGGAGAATGTTGAGAACGCATAAACTTCTGATGGACGGAGTTGTAGGAAATCATTCTATCCATGATATGTGTGCTTTGGTTGTATTAGCATGATTTCCAGGTATAGGTTTTGATGAATGACAAACAGAAGTCAAGTGTCAAACAACGTTATTATATGACAAACAATCAAGATTGAATGCCGAGAAGCATATTGATGAAGGGATTGCATGGAAAAGCCAAGACGAGCTCAAAAGTTCAAGACCGAAGACCCAAGGCGTAGGTCGTTAGGTAGAACCAATGTAAGAGCAACGTTTAAGTTATCTCGTCTTTTGGCTCAACATAGGTTATCATAAATATGCATAAAATCATTTTATTAAATCATATATATCATAAACACTTTTAATATACTTCAAACAAAATGATTTTAACGTTTTCATTTTAACCAAAATGGTTTTTGAAGTAAGTTTTCACTTCTGGACAGAATGGGCAAATAATCGATTATTCACAACTTGATAATCGATTATTTGGAATCTGGAAATTCCAGCAAACCACAATAATCGATTATGCACAAGGTGATAATCGATTATTGGGCTAGTCCCACAAAATAATCGATTATCACCTTGTGCATAATCGATTATCTGCCTGTCTGTTGCCTTCCAACGTCTAGTTTTATGAACGTTGAGAAGATAATCGATTGTGTATAGTAGATAATCGATTATCTTGGCATAAAATCAGCATTATTGATTGCCTATTAAGCAACGGACATACAACCTCTACCACCTATAAATAGAGGTCTTTGGGACTCATTTCACATGAACAATATATCTCTCATTATTCTTGAACATATTGATAACATTTCTACATCATATTTAGAGCTTTTGTTGAGCCATTTGAGAGACAACTTTGTGTTGTTCATAGAGCTTATATTGTATCTCTTTATCTACTCTTCTTAGAGAGTTCTTGTTGTAAAAGAGAAAGGTTCTTGAGAAGACCATACCTTCTCATTGAGCGTTGGGTTTGCTAAGTACCTTCAATCTTAGTGTGTGAAGTCTTGTGGTGCGGTATCCACGAGCAAGGTGAAGTCTTGAGGTGAGGTATCCTCGAGCAAGTTGAAGTCTTGTAGAGTGTACATCTACGAGCAAATGTAACGGTTTGTTAGGCACCCGTAAGCTTAACGGAGTTAGTGTAAACTCGAGAGAGTCTCTCGGGAGACTGGACTAACCACACGTTGTGGTGAACCAGTATAAATTCGGTGTGTCCTCTCCTTACTCTTTTAATTACTGCACTTACTTTACTCCTGAAATTTTAATTCCGCAAAATTTACCGACATTCTCGTGCCTCACTATTCACCCCCCTCTAGTGAAGGGCATAAATCCTAACAGTTGGTATCAGAGCCTAACTCTCTAAAAACCTTAACCGGTTGAGAGAACGTTCCATATATTTGTTGAGAATTTTGAACGCAGGAATGATGAGCGAAGGACACTCCACCTTTAGGCCTCCACTATTTGATGGAACAAATTACACATATTGGAAAGAGCGGATGAAAATCTTCATCCAATCAAATAACTTTAGTTTGTGGCAAATCATCAAGAACGGTGAACAAATGCTGACAAAGGAAGTTGGGGAAACCATGGTTCCAAAGGAGGAAGATGAATACAATGCCGAGGACATCAAGAAGGTTAAAAATAATGCAAAGGCCGTCAATTTGTTATATTGTGCGGTGAATCTGGATGACTATCGAAAGATTTCTTGCTGCACGACCGCCAAGGAGATGTGGGATAAGCTTGAGATCACTTATGAAGGTACGCCTCAAGTCCGAGAATCGAAAGTTGATTTTCTAACACATGAATATGAACTCTTTAGAATGAGGGAGAATGAAAGCATCGATATTATGTTCGATCGGTTCTCAATGATCATCAACAATCTCCATGCTCTCGGGGAAGTATAACGAACAAACATCTTGTTCGAAAAATCTTGAGGAGTCTCACTCCCGAATGGTGTTCCAAAGCCAATGCCATCCAAGAGTCGATAGGAATCACGGACGTCACAATTGATGGACTTAGAGGCAACCTCAAAACGTATGAAAGCACTATTCTTAATCCTTCTTTTGGAAACAAGAAAAATTCGAATATTGCCTTCAAAGCCTCATCTTCTAATAGAGAAGAGGTAAGTGATTCGGATAGCGATGATGATAATATTTCCAATGCCTTGATCGAAAAGTTTTATAAGTTTATGAAAAAGGAAATTAAGAAGGAAGAACCAAGTCCTTCATGCCATAATTGTGGAAAACTTGGGCTCACCAAATCTCATTGCCCAAAATCTAAGGACAAGAAGAAGAACAAACACCAATGGCGTGTGACATGGGATTCGGAAAGCTCGGGTGATGAAACGGCCGCCTTATGCCTCATGGCTAACGAGGAAGAAGAGGTAAGCAATTCTAACTCTTACTCTTTTGAAGAATTACAAGAAGCTTTTCATGAATTATATGGTGAATTGAAAAAGACTTCAAAAATCTCCAAAGAGGCCAAGGCTAAAATTAACGTTTTAGAAGAGGAAAATAATTTTTTAGAAAATGATATTATTGATCTTAAAAATAATATTAAGGAGATGCATGAAGATTCTTCAATTGATCAAAATTCTAATTGTTCATCTTGTGATTCTTTGAAATTAGAAAACATAGAACTTAGAAACACACTAGAAAAACGTAGTGTAGACAATCCTAAAATAGTAGAAGAAATTAAAAGAAAAGGCCCATGAAAAATAAAAGGCGTAAAAAGAATAAGAATCATGTTAGAAATTGTGATGCACAACCTAGAAATAATTCTCGAAATTTTGTAAATGAGTCTAGAATTAATCATTTTAGACCACCTAGAAATGATTCTAGGAATTTTATTAATGAGTCTAGAATTAATCATTTTAGACCGGCTAGAAATGACTCTAGGAATTTCAACGCTTCTAGGAATAACAACTTTAGATCACCTAGAACGTTTTTGGCTCAACCACGACATATGCACAACCTGAATGTTATATGTCATTATTGCAACCGGGTAGGACACATAGCACCCGTATGTTTTGCTAAACATAGGGATTTATCTTTTAGCTATGATTATTATTTGCCTAACCCCCAAGGACCCAAAAGTGTTTGGGTACCTAAAACCTATTTTTAGGTACGTTTGCAGGTGTGCTTGAAGACTACAATATCGTAGTAGATGCACCAAGCACGAAACATTATTGCATCGAGGGGAAATTTCGGTTAGTTATCATATTTTTGATAAAAACGTAATAGTTGATATATGTTAACGATTGATATGTCTTTGTTAACAATTGGTATCAATTATTCTTGTTGATTCATGTTTTGATAACTTTTATTTTGAATAACAATTGGTATCAATTATTTTTGTTAAAAATAATGATTGATTCATGTTTTGATGAATATTATTTTTGGTTTTAATAACAGTTGGTATAGTATTGAAAAATAAATGATTCATGTTTTTAATACAACTATTGGATTGTCAAAAATTAATAGTTGATATGTTGTTAAGTAATATGATTTGCTAAAAATAACCGTTATTATGGTTGTTATGTTTTTGCTAACATTTGGTATCATTTTATGTTGGTATATTTTTTTTTAAAATCGTCATCATGTATATTCCTCATTGTATTTCCCATCTTATGTTTGACACTAACAGTTGGTATTCCCAAAAGGGGGAATTGTCAAAAGGGGAAAGTAGCCTGTATACTCTCTTTTTGCCAATGCCAAAAGGGCGAAGAAATTAGGCGATATGCATCTAATAAGGGGGAATGTCTCCACCTTCTAGTATGCTTTAATTGAGGGGGAATACTCAATTAAGGGGGAATGTTTTGCATAACTTGTGTGTTGAGATATAGCATGGCTTTAGGGGGAATCCGATATGCATATCTCCTATTGTTTGTCATTATCAAAAAGGGGGAAATTGTAGGAAATCATTCTATCCATGATATGTGTGCTTTGGTTGTATTAGCATGATTTCCAGGTATAGGTTTTGATGAATGACAAACAATGAAGTCAAGTGTCAAACAACGTTATTATATGACAAACAATCAAGATTGAATGCCGAGAAGCATATTGATGAAGGGATTGCATGGAAAAGCCAAGACGAGCTCAACCGAAGACCCAAGACGTAGGTCGTTAGGTAGAACCAATGTAAGAGCAACGTTTAAGTTATCTCGTCTTTTGGCTCAACATAGGTTATCATAAATATGCATAAAATCATTTTATTAAATCATATATATCATAAACACTTTTAATATACTTCAAACAAAATGATTTTAACGTTTTCATTTTAACCAAAATGGTTTTTGAAGTAAGTTTTCACTTCTGGACAGAATGGGCAAATAATCGATTATTCACAACTTGATAATCGATTATTTGGAATCTGGAAATTCCAGCAAACCACAATAATCGATTATGCACAAGGTGATAATCGATTATTGGGCTAGTCCCACAAAATAATCGATTATCACCTTGTGCATAATCGATTATCTGCCTGTCCGTTGCCTTCCAACGTCTAGTTTTATGAACTTTGAGAAGATAATCGATTATGTAAAGTAGATAATCGATTATCTTGGCATAAAATCAGCATTATTGATTGCCTATTAAGCAACGGACATACAACCTCTACCACCTATAAATAGAGGTCTTTGGGACTCGTTTCACATGAACAATATATCTCTCATTATTCTTGAACATATTGATAACATTTCTACATCATATTTAGAGCTTTTGTTGAGCCATTTGAGAGACAACTTTGTGTTGTTCATAGAGCTTATATTGTATCTCTTTATCTACTCTTCTTAGAGAGTTCTTGTTGTAAAAAAGAAAGGTTCTTGAGAAGACCATACCTTCTCATTGAGCGTTGGGTTTGCTAAGTACCTTCAATCTTAGTGTGTAAAGTCTTGTGGTGCGGTATCCACGAGCAAGGTGAAGTCTTGAGGTGAGGTATCCTCGAGCAAGTTGAAGTCTTGTAGAGTGTACATCTACGATCAAGTGTAACGGTTTGTTAGGCACCCGTAAGCTTAACGGAGTTAGTGTAAACTCGAGAGAGTCTCTCGGGAGACTAGACTAACCACACGTTGTGGTGAACCAGTATAAATTCGGTGTGTCCTCTCCTTACTCTTTTAATTACTGCACTTACTTTACTCCTGCAATTTTAATTCCACAAAATTTACCGACATTCTCGTGCCTCACTATTCACCCCCCTCTAGTGAAGGGCATAAATCCTAACATGAGTAATACGACACCAAATGACCTAGCCTTGACACCAGAACAAAAGATATTGGAATTGCAACGAGAACTTGAGCAAGTACGCAACTTGGAAAACTTTTCACTCACCCTAAATGTCCCCGAAATCCACCAACATAACACAAATAACCTAGCACCTCCCCAAATCATACAAAACCAACATCTACAAAATCCTTCCTTACCAAATCAATACGCAACTGCACCCAAAATCTCAATCCATTACCACTACCAACTCTGCCACAACATCGCCATCAGCCAATTCAGTACCACCAACCACCACATATCACACTCCCTAAAACATACCACAACACATTCTCGATCCCTAAACTCAACTAATGACCATCATTTCAACCAATTCCCTGGCACCATCAAAGAAACCCTATAGATGTATAAATTGTGCCTCACTCTATCCAATCAAACTCCTATACATCTAAATTCTCTAAGAGGGACCTGCTCATTAAAAACATTACTGAAGAACTCAAGAAGTTGACAAGTCAAGTTCAAGGTGTTGAAGGCCGCAAAGGAATAGAAGGGTTGAACAATGAAGACCTATGCATACAGTCAGACGTAGAACTGCTAGAGGAATACAAACCTCCCAAGTTTGACATGCTTGATGGTATAGGTGATCCCAGAGTCCACCTGAGCACCTATTGTGACAAACTTGTTGGGGTCGAGAAAGACAAAAAGATCTGAATGAAACTTGTTATGAGGAGTCTTACTGGGGGTGCTTTGTCCTGGTACATCAGCCAAGATCCCAAGAAATGGTCTAATTGGGTAAGTATGGCGTCAGATTTCATGGACCGTTTCAGGTTCAATAAAGAAAATGAATCGGATGTTCTCTACATTATGAATCATACGTAGAAACCTACTGACACTTCTCGTTCGTATGCTACTCATTTGAGGTCAGAAGCAGCCAAGGTCAGACCATCTTTGGTGGAGGAATAGATGAACACGTTCTTCGTCAGAGCACAAGATTTGTAATATTATGAATGGTTGATGGTTATCAAAAATCATAAATTCTCTGGTATTATCAAACATGGAGAAAGAAACTAAGAAGAAATCTGGAGCAGGATAGTAACAAATTTTGAGGCACTACAGGCCACAAATAAGGCATTACAATCAGGTGGCATATCGAAGAAGAGAGATGTTGGGGAAGTAATGGTGGCCCAGGGCCCAAAATTTCCATTTACTTATCAAACACCTCCATCCACATATCAAACACCTCCACCCACATATCAAACACCTCCACCCACGTATCAACCCTCATTTCCCAGATATTCCCAACCAGCAGTTGTACATCATATCTATAACTCCAAACCATCCCATTTCCAGTCACCTCCAACTCGCCAAAACGTTCCAAGAACAAAACCCAACTTTGACCATAAACAACCCAGACAATACACAGCCATTGCTAAGCTCATTGACTAGTTGCATGGAAGGTTGAAAGCTGTGAGTTACGTTACTATTGTTCCCGCTGTGATATTAAAAAATCCATCCTAATGGGTCAATCCAAACAAAACTTGTATGTAACATTTCGGTATGAAAGGGCACTCCACTGTTGAGTACCGAACATGGAAGGATAAGATCCAGATGCTAATTGAAAACAAGGTAATACAGGCAAAGGCAGCTGCACCTAATGCCTGAGATAACCCCCTCCCTGATCATAGAGGTAGTAGAGTACATGTGATAATAACGAACAAAGAATGGGACCCTGAGGGTTCGATTAGGATTATTCGAGAAGGTGATGACTTTAATGTTGTAGTCACATCTACTCCTATCATGGTACAGACTCAGTCACCAACCGAGGTTAAGGTAATTGCATCAGTTCCATTCGAGGTAGAGGTGGCTCAGCCTGCAACCACCCCTGCTCCATTTGAAGTAGAAGCGGTCACACCTTTCACAATGACAGTAATAACTACACCTCCTTTCGATTCAGAAGCAATACCCTGGGATTATGTTGTTGAGTCTTAGGGAAAAGGGAAGGCGAATGTAAAGGAATCTGATGCTGCACAAGGAATGACTAGGACTGGAAGGGTCTATACACCTGAAAACTTAGGAGGATCAAGCAAGGATGCCACACCAGGCAGCTTGTCATTGAAACAGGGCCAGATGACCTGTGGAGGAAAGTACAAACAAAGGAGTATTTCGTCGTCTACCATCTGACCAAAACCCCAACTCAGATATCCATTATGTCACTATTGCAAAATTTAGAGGCACATAAGAATGCTTTAATAAAGGTGTTGAGCGAGGCTTGTGTACCCAATAACATCACCAGTGGAGAAATTTCCAATATGGTAGGGCAAGTACTGCAAAGTCATAAGATCATCTTCTATGAAGATGAGCTACTACCTGAGGGGTTAAATCATAATCGAGCATTGCATATCACAATGCAATTTGAAGATAAATTCATCGCTAGGGTCTTGGTTGATGAAGGTTCAAGCCTCAATATTTGTCTGTCGGACACTCTGAAAAGGTTGGACAAAGGTTTTCATGAAAAACGGGTAGGTAGCATGAACATGAAAGATTTCAATGGGTCCCAAAGGGCCACAATCGGGGAAATCAACCTTTGCTTGCAGATGGAGCCAACTTGGTTCAACGTCGAGTTTCAGGTGCTCGATCCACCATCCCCATATAATCTTCTATTGGGCCGGCTATGTATCCATGCTGCCGGATCCATACGTTCCACACTACATCAAACTATGAAATTTGAATAGAATCGTCAGGAGGTAATCATTCACGAAGATGGGAGTAACCCCATTTACACTAGTCAAACCATCCCGGCTATTGGACATAGAAGAAGGCTAGGAGGGGAAAGTTATCAGCACATTGAGCGTGTAAACACCGTTAAAAAGGAAAAATTATGGAGTAGTAAAATAGAAAGCATATTGGTGTGGTCTGGGTATGAGCCCGGCAAAGGGCTGGGGAAGAACCTCCAAGGTATCACTAAACCAATACGGCTAAAGGGTAATGGTACTATCTTTGGGCTCGAATATCAGTACACATGGAAAGAATATAATGATTGGTCGCCTCCATGGCGCAGACCATATTACCCTCTCGAGCAACCAATGCCACGTCTAGATAAAGCTTTTCACCAAGTTGATACAATATGGGGAACTGCAGAAGAGGAAGCATTAGCTGGGTTAAAAATTATGTACTTGGAGGATAATGACATGCACTGTAGTTCCATAATTGAGGAGGGAGAGGAAGAAGGACTCACTAGTCAGATTATGAATAAGGGAGTTGTTCTCAAGAACTAGACCGCCAGGCCATTCCGGGCCCGTCAAGTCCTTGGTATCTTGGCAGTTTTTATTTCTATAGCCATTCTAAGCACTTAAGATTTTCAGTAATTTTGATTTAAAGACTTACTTTTTCCAAAATAAATGCTCGAATTCATCGAGCCACACTTGTCTAGATGTTGTTACTCTCTATTATTCATTACGATTTTCTAAAAATTTTCCTTTTACATTGTTATTATTATATTTTCTGATGAATTAGTGACTGTGACATGTAACGAGGCAACGCAACATGAGGAAAGTGATTCAGATTAAAAAGATGAGATACCCGAGGAAGTTGTCAGGGAAGTCAAAAACATTGAGAATAAGCCCAAGTCCAATCTGGACGAAACAAAAGTAGTAAATTTAGGGGACGCCAAGACCGTCAAGGAGACCTGCATCAGCATTCATTTGTCACCAACATAGAAGGAAAAATACATCCATTTTCTAAAGGAATATGAGGAATTTTTTGGATGGTCATATGATGACATGAACGGCTTCATGTTTGTAGTGGCTCATAAGTTGCCTACTAATCCCATGTGTCTGCCAGTCAAGTAGAAATGCCACACGTTTAATCCAGATATGAGTTTAAAAATCAAGGAAGAAGTTATCGAGTAGATCAATGTCACGCCCCAACCTCGGGAGATGCAACCATCGCTCAATCGAGTGAACCCAACTGAGCAAGCTTTATCAAACACTTTCTACCCAATTCAACGCAAATAAGGAAACCATGTTATCATTGTTTAGACAAGAAAAGATAGTGTGTTCAATATTTTTAGTCCATTCTACATCACAACATTAAACCGTAAATAAGTTCCAAGATTCCATACATTTATACTTTAGAGAAGCGAGAGCTAGAATCACAACATAAAGAGTACTCTCATCCAACACCCACACATGACCCACATTTATGTTTACGAAGCCTCTAAAGATACAAAAGGCAAGTATAACAATGTCGGCGACAAGTCCCCAACTATGCCTCAAAAGTGAGAGTCCGCAATAGAAGGTATACAATATATCCCCTTGAAGGAGAAAGGGGCTCACGAAGATCTTGAGGAGAAAGGTGATCCGCAACGCATGATCGGTGCAATCCGCCATGGATCCACCTACATTCATTCAAAAATGTAGCGCCCCCGGCAAAAGGGACGTTAGTACCATAGAATAATACTAGTATGTATAACTAAACACAATTTTACTAGAAAGAAATATCAAGCAAGAACAAGTAAATCACAAGGATAAATCAAATTTTAACCGAACACCACATCATCAAATAAACAAACCATGTAATATTTCACATAATTTCCATAACTTAGGTTGGGGCATTTCTTTCATATGTTCATCACTGTCCTCAATACCACCGCTATCTTGAGCGGAGTCCGATCACGACCCGATCGGCTAGGTCGCCTCATTTGAGGCATGTATCTCAATCACCATTTCATTTCTCTTTTCTGAATTCAATGTTAGCATATTATCACCATGTGTGCGGCATGGTGTCCGATCACGGCCCGATCGGCTAGGCCACCTTACTTAGCCATTGTTCCTTTCTCATCAATCATCTCACTTGAATCTTTATTTCACATATATCATATCCATTCATTGGCACTTGGGGCCTAAATTATCACACTTTTCCATTCTCAATGTTCATCTTGAAATTTGTGATTGGGCACATACAAAAGCATATCAATTTCCAGGCATGTCAACACATGATTTGAATTCTTCACACATCTTTAAATATCAAGGATAGTTAATTAAACATGTTGAGGGACATCCTTCATGTAGATATGTATATAGATATAACGCTAACCAATTCATGTGAAATAATAATCGGTACATCAACAAATTCTAGTATTACCACATTTGCGTAAATATCAACGGAGCTCAATTTCTAATAAAAGGGGGTTTTATCCATACATACCTCAATATAGCTTTCCTTACTCTTTATAAAATTCTAGAACTCTTAGCCCTTCGATCTATTGCATAAGAATTACAAAATTAAATCGAGAATTAAAGACGAGATTGAGATTCTAGCTTGTTTCGAGAATATTATCAAATACTAAAGTTGCATAGTGATCTTAGGTCCCTTCTGAGAGAAATTTCTATCATTATAAACCCCATTTGCTTTCCTCTTAGTTTACTTCCTCCAGTACCCTAAGGTTTGATAAATATGCAAGGAATCCATTCTTATATCCATGAATTACCACACTAATGACCCCTTATATCTGAGTGTAGAAATAAGAGTTGAGGTGATGAAGTCTTGCCTCTTGGGATGAAGAATTAGGTGCCTTCACTTGGTTATCTTCAATGTTTTAGCAAGATTTCGTGGAGAAATGTTGATTGGAGGCACTTTCCCTCTCGAAGATCCCCCCTCTCTCTCTAAAATCATCAAGAAATATGCTCAAAATACCCATAACACCAAATATATAGATAGGGGGTCAGGTTTAAAATTTAGAAAACTAGAGCCCTGAGTCAGATGCGATTGCAAAGTCGACATGCGAACTGCATAATGGACCGCAAAATGCTTCCCCAAAACTGGACACACTGGCTGATTTTGTGGCAGAAATGCGGTCCGCATTCACATTTTGCTATCGCAAAGTGCACCGTAGAACTGACCTTCACAAAATCCCAAGAAACTTATGCGACGACTATGCGGTCCGCATTTTGATTATGCGGTCGCATAATGGACCGCATAGTTGGCTTTAATTTGGCCAACCTACTGGCTCATTCTGTGGTAGATATGCGGTTCGCATACCTGGTATGCGACCGCATTCAGGACTGCGTAATTGCATTTTTTTTGGAAAATTGTGATTTTTGATTTTCAAATGCATAGATCAGTACAAAAGGGGTCCGAACCACGGCGAGCTTGAAAAATTTTACACATTCCTTAACACATTTTCATAATTTGGCATGATACGCTCATAAGTTTTGAGTACCAGCTTTCACGGGGCCTTACATCCTCCCTCACTTAAAATCGTTTGTCCTCGGATAGGATCAAGGGTCAGTTATTAGAAATTCTTCATACAATCTTCTACATTTTTACCACCTAGAACCTGTTAGTAGTCTCCAAATTTGGCTAACTCCCTAAATTTCCAAAAATTTTGCTAGAGTTTCCTTTGTATCCAGGCCTATCTACCTGTCAGAGAGCCCCAGAATTACATCCTAACAACATATACATATTTCATAACATAATATAACTTGCACAACATCAACCCTGGCCATATAGGCAATCGTATTATCAAAAAAGGACGGTTTTACATAGATCAAGCCAAAAGATAAGATTTCATAGGAGCTAAATGTACAAAAGGTATCACATTACTATTCAAACAAATGTGCATACTTCTTATTCATTTCATCCTCGGCTTCCCAAGTAGCTTCCTCAACTTGTTGATTCCGCCATAATACTTTCACGGATGCAATTTCCTTATTTCTTAGTTTCTGAACTTGCCTACCAAGAATAGCGACTCGAACTTCTTCATATGACAGTTCTTCATCAACTTCAATAGTCTCAACTGGAACAATAGTGGACGAGGTCCCCCACCACCTTTCTCAATATGGACACATGAAAGACCGGGTGTACTGATGATATTTCGGGCGGTAGCTCGAGCTTCTATGCCACCTGACCCATCCTCTGAATGATTCTGTATGGTCTAACATACCTCGGACTCAATTTTCCCTTCTTTCCAAACCACATGATGACCTTCATAGGGGAGACCTTCAAAAATACCTAATCATCTTCTTTGGGCTCTAAATCTCTGCGAAGAACATCCAAGTATGACTTTTGGCGACTCTGAGCAGTTTTCAACCTCCCCTTAATAACATTGACTTTCTCCATGACCTAATGCACGAGGTCTGACCCTATCAATTACGCAACTAAAACCTCGAGCCACCCAATGGGATATCTACATCTTCTACCATGCAATGCCTCAAATGGTGCAATCTGGATACTAGCATGGAAGTTGTTGTTGTAAGCAAATTCTATGAGTGACAAGTGGTTATCCCAGCAACCCTTGAAATCAAGAGTACAAGCACACAATATGTCCTCAAGCGTCTGAATAGTTCGCGCTGCTTGCCCATCAGGTTGTGGATGAAAAGTTGTGCTAAGATTTACCTGCGTATTGATCACACCCAACTATGCCTTATAGAAAAGTCACGCGGATGTTACAAATATAATCTGAGAATATAGCCCATAGTTGAATCCACAAGAAATTAACCTATCAATTACTTTTTTTGGACTTACTAAATTCTACGGAATCAATTTTCTAAACTTTATCAATAACACTTTATGATATTTCTACTAACTACGATTGACAGTAAATAAATAACTGAAAACTAACTATGATTGAAGTGTAAACAATTAGGAGAATGTTCTAAGGTTATGATTTCCCCTATTGATAAATACCTTCCGATTAAGCTTCACATAGAATCACCAAATAATCTCTATCAATCATGAGCACTCCTCTTATGGTAAATCTCTCCCGAGTAATTACGATAATTTACTAGATGCTCTCTCCCGAGTTACACTAGCTAGCTTTTTTTATTACATCTCACTTTAGATTGAACCTAAGGCTTTGTTGTCCCTAATCCCACCTTTAAACCCGCAATTATAGATCCCTCATATACTTTGGGAGTGATGTTGTTCAACAACTACCTAAATATGCACTCTCTCCCGAGTTATGCACATTAAATAGGCACAGCTAACTGAGGATCCTGTCAATTAACTATAATAAGAACACAGTTGAACAAATAAAGATTAAAATGGAAAACTATATTAACATAATCAAGAAGTTCATCCTTTAATAGGTTCCATCAAAAACCTAGACAAAGGAATTAGCTACTCATGATGAAACAAGATGAAAATACTAAATTATTTATAATGATTAATTGCAAGGAAATAAAATAGATAAAAGAACCCTAATGTTTGGATGATTTTCTCACAATTGTTCCTTCTTTAAAGTAGTCTAAAAACAAGCTTAAAGACAATACTAGGCGAGTTTCTAAAGCTTATAAGGGTTTGGCAAAAGTTTCCCTGAATACACTTTGGTCCCCAAATTGTTCTAACAAGTGAACAGTTCACCGCTGTTGCGATAAGACCGCGGCTTGACCGCGGTGAGAGCTGAACTTTCTACCTCAGATTTTAATCCACCGCAGTGGAGGTGGAATTTGCCCAGGCTATTTTTCTTGCTTCTTTGTGCTCGAGTACTTCTCGAGTGGGCATTTTCTTCACATTATCACCTCCAAAACACTTAGTGGTGCTTTCTCACGTAGAACATTCCCTGCGAAACAAAATAACACTATTTAGAGCATTTTGTTGGCAATTTACCTATAAAACAACAATAAAGCATGGTCATATTAAGGGGTAAACATCATCTATATAGCCTTATATCGACATCTCACACTTAAATCATTGCTAGTCCTTGAGCAATCCACCATACTCCATCAACGTTCCTTCCTTAAGCTTTTCTCTTAACGACTCACACCTTGGACATTTTACCAACGTTGCACCTAGTAATGAACAACCTTTACTTCAAAATTCAATTGTTTCGTACAATGCAAAATTCTCACTTACTCAAACCACTCTATACAAGATTCAAGGCTTACCTTTCCTTCGTGAATCACATGCCCTCACAGCACACAAGAGAGTAGTTTCACATATGATGATATTTAGAACAATTAGGAACTTAGAAAAAATCGCTCACTCTCACAGAGAACATTTACATGCCAGAAAGATGCACCACAAGCTTGCCCATAGTGTAATACTCTACTAATTGAGCCCACTCAGTCGAAGACCAATAGGACTTCACTTGGTTGTAATGTAGGCTAAAGGACGGGTAGGATATATTTGGATATAGTGACTAACCTCCTTAAGCACTTTTAATACAATACATTAACCTTCAACACCATACTTATGTCAATTAGGTCGCTTTGTTTCAAGCTACCACTTGTCAACCGCTCTATTTATTTATGACTTTTTTTTTCTTTTCGTGGCTCTTCTTCTTTTATTCATTAAAGTTCAGCACCTTTTCTCTATTTTAATAGTTCCACTCAAAAACCAAACCACCACCCCACACTTTTGCTTTTGCATATTTTCAATACCAATCGAGTGTTTATGGGAGGTAAAAGGGTTCAAACAGCAGGCCATTCAAACACTTAGGTAAGATTTGTAATGTGATTTCCAAAAAAAGGCTTATAGGCTCAATGGGGTTAGCTAAGATTTATTGCAATCAGGTGGATTTACTTTATATGTTTGGCTCAACAAAGAAATGCCTATATCACTTCTAAAACTAAGTGAAAATACTATTTCGATTTGCGAACACACAGGAAAAGTTCTAGGCATGAATTGTGGATCATGGAATACAGTAAGACTCAAACACACATAGCACATGACTCACTCCGGATTGGTTTGTCAAGACGTTCTCCTTTGAGTGTTCAAGTTAGATGGAAACAAACAATTTTAAGGCACTTTACACGATTCAATCCTTGAAATTAAGCATTACGGTCTAGTGTCTATTGTGTTCAGGTGTATCAACACTAAGGGGTTTTCTTTCAATTCTAGCATGTAGCCCATTAATCCTAATCTAAAAATTAAAAAGAAACAAAATGAACAAACACTACCTATACCCGGTTCAAGCTAAACCCTTAGAAAAGAACTGTGGCCCAAAGAAAAACCAGAGGGGAGTTACTACACTACCCAAAAATAAAATAAAAATCTTTTTGGTATTTTCTCTAGACTACTTCCCTCAAGAAAATTGTCTAAAGTATCTGTCATCAGGAAGAGTCTCCATATTCTATTTTTTTGTTTTTTTTTCCGACTTAATCCCTTAAGAACCCCACCGAAAGAGATCCATCGTCGGGATAAGTCACTTACTATTTTAATTTCCCTAATGAACTATTACTCAAACACCAAAACAATCCAACCAAAACAAAACAAAGCACAATCAAACATTCAATTGTTACAATTACATACATATAATGAAGTATCCCCCACCCCACACTTAAAATGAAGACATGTCCTTATGGCTTAAAAACTAAAAGAGCAGTGAGGTAAAGGAACTTCCATAAAGGATCACTCCTAATCGGAGAAAGTGTCTGGGTTTACGTTGCAGGCACGATCTAGAGCTCTCAACCAGCCCAAGAATTTCTTCTCCTAATTCACATGCTAGTCATACACTGCGTCTACACGGGCACCCAAACATGGAATGAGGTACGCAACCCGCCATCTCCTACTCTATAGTTGTCATGCGGGTGCTCTAGCGGGGCTGTGATGGTCCTGCCTCAACTCTTAGAAGTGGGGGGACCGCAGCTGCTTCCACATCATCATCATCATCATCGGACTCGTCAACATTCACCATAGTCTCCATCCTAATTCTGATCTTTCTAGATAAGAATGGGGCTTTCATTGCCAGCTTTCCATCAATTAGAGGGTCCTCAGGGACTCTAGCAAGCCGGCACATCCTGGTGACTAGAGAAGGGAAGTAGAAGCCCTTGAGCAACTCTCATGATCTAATCAACATCTCGTCATGGAGAAGCTGTCACATCAAAATCCCTATGTGCCATGAAACAGTAAATAGCAGCTGCCCATGGTAGATTGATATCGGTCGTGTTGCTGGAGGGCAACAACCGACTGTTGATGATGGTGAGCCAACACTTAGCCTCCCAATTGAGAGATTGGGAGTTATGTGTGATCTTGGTCTTAATCCAAATATATTCTCAGAAGGGCACGCAAATAATCTCAAGATAGGCCACCACAAGGCTCGTGTTGAGCTATAGGTCCGATAATCATACGTATCTCCCTTGAACACCAGCAGCTTGTACACCTTGCAGATGGCCTCAATAGATGTGTTTATAGGTGTATTCCTGACAGTAACAATTCCCTCCTCATTTTCTAGGCAGTTCGCATAGAACTCCCGCACTACCCGAACATTTGCCTCCTTCGGCATCTCGAAGAAGATGTCCAGCTGACACCTCCTCAACTTATTGAAGATGTTTGGGCATTCCACCTCTAGTTATTGGAGGTCAATATGCACCTCATGGAGAAGTTTTTTTGCCGCATTCACATTGTACCTAGCATCCGCCGCTTGGGAGACAAACCTCATATTGTCAAACTATGGTGCATGAGCTTGCCCCTACCTCTCGAGGAGCTTCCCAATCCACTAATAGAGGGCCTAGTGGTGCGTCTCATCCTTGATAAACTCATTGTACCTGTCAAACAGTGAAATGCCTATTAGTAGGTACGTGAAATATGTGACTATGGATGGTTACTCAGACTTCACCACAACCATGTCACATTATCCCTTATAACTTACTTAGGGAAATTTCCCAAACACCTCGTGGGCAAGACAAATCCTAACACATATAACCCTCATGATAACATCAAAATTCCTCCAAAATCAGATTTAGCACTACACCATCATACCCCACACTACTTCATTCAACACCCACCAACATGCGCCTCACCACCATATTAAACATACAACCCCTTCACCAATTATGTACAAAAAGAAAATTCAAAAAGAAAAACAAGAAGAACTAACACAAATCTACTAACAGTTACAACCCATTATAACATAAAACTAACATAAACTATAACATAATACACAAGAAAAGATAGAAGAGAGGTGAGTAACATACCTTAATGGAGGAAGGGTGAGAAGAAGATGGGGGAAGTGGCTTTATTGGAGAAGAAGAAGAAGAAGAAGAAGAAGAAGAAGAAGAAGAAGAAGAAGAAGAAGAAGAAGAAGAGATGAGGGATTTGGGGGGTTAGGTCTGAGAGAGAGAAAGAGATAGATTTGGGAGTTAGAAGACTTGGGGGGGGATGTTTTGGGGGTATAGGTTTTATTTAAAAGTTATAAAATTAAAAGAAGAAGAAAAGTAAGAAAAAATGAAAATAAAATTAAAATACCTGGTACCAACCGGACCGCGGTGGGTTTAAAAACTTGAGGCAGAACACTTTCGTTTCACTGCATTTTACCGCGGTATCACCACAGCCGCTGTGAACTACGCAGTTCCGAGGCAGAATACTCTCGTCTCACCGCGGTGCTGACACACTTTTTTTAGATTATATATAGTTACAAGACAACATTAACAACAATATTTATGGGTTTCCTCCCACGCAGCGCCTGATTTAACATCGCTGCACGACATAGACAAGCGCATGTAAGGCTCACTCGACCTCTGAGGATCCATCAGTTGAATCTCTGACACTTCCTTGGGTTCTTTCATGTCTATGTATAGATTTAGTCTCTGTCCATTGAATCTAATGCGTGAGAGTCTTTCTCCGAGCCAATTTCATAGCCCCCAAAGGGAATACCTCAACCACCTGAAATGGAACAAGTTCCACTAGCAAGTGGCAAGCCTTCCCAAACACAAACTTTGACATATCAATTGGTGTATTAAAAGCATTTCTATAAGCCCAGAGTGCATCATCTAGCTTTTTCGCCCAATCAATTCTTATGGCGTTCACAGTCTTGGTTAGCACACTCTTTATCTCTTTGTTGGATACTTCAACCTGCTCACTAGTCTAGGGATGATATGGAGTAGCCACCTTGTGTCGCACATCGTACTTTTCTAGCAACTTCTCAAAAGATCTATTACATAAGATGGTACCTCCATCACTGATAATCGCACTTGGTATCCCAAAGTGGGTGAATATATTCTTCTTCAAAAATCCCACCACCACTCTTGCATCATTAGTGGGCAACGCTACAACTTCTACCCATTTGGACACGTAATCACAGCAACAAGTATGTACTTATTACCAAAGGAGTTAACGAAAGGGCCCATGAAGTCAATCCCCCATACATCAAACACTTCCACCTCTTGAATCGGGTTCATGGGCTTCTCATGGCAACGGGAAATGTTCTCAATCCACTGACATTCATTGCAGCCCTTCACCCATTGGTACGCATCTCTAAATTTTATTGGCCAAAAGAAACCGGCCTCTAGCACTTTCGCAGCTGTCCCGACCACTTCAAAATGTCCTTCATACGCCAACGCGTGACAAGCTTGCAAAACAGAAGATTGTTCTATCTTGGGGATACACCTGCGGATCATATTGTCAACACATATTCTAAATAGATAAGGCTCATCCCAGTAATACATGCGGCAATCACGATAGATCTTTTTCTTTTATACAAATGAAAGGTCATATAGAACTATACCACAAACTAGGTAATTTGCAAAGTCTGTATACCATGGCGCTTCCTCAAGACTAGAAGCGAGTAGCTACTCGTCTGGAAAAGTTTACAGAATATCCTCAACCTCAACCAAAGTTTTAGCTCCCTGAAGTCGTGATAGATGATCAGCGACTTGGTTCTCTGTGCCTTTATGGTCACAAATTTCGAGGTCGAATTCTTGCAGTAGCAGCACCCAACGAATCAGGCACAGCTTAGACTCCTTCTTCTCAATCAAGTACCTGTGAGCTGCATCATCAGTGTATACAATTACCTTATAACCAATCAGGTATGATCTGAACTTGTCCATAGCAAACACCACAGCGATATCTCATTCTCAATCACAGTGTCTGTAGTTCAACTAGGCTCAACTTAATGTTATACTAGCATAGTAGATTGGATGAATCAACTAGTCTTTCTGTTTTCCCAACACTTCCCCCACTGCGTAGACACTGGCATCACACATGAGGTCGAATGGTTGCTCCCAATTGGGGTAAACGATGATAGGTGTTATGACCAGTCTTGTTTTAAGCTCCTCGAATGCTATCCTGCAATCATTAAGAAACAAGAAAGGGTGATTTTTTTCTAAAAACTTACAGAGAGGGTTGGAAATTTTTGAGAAGTCTCTTATAAATCTCCGATAGAAATCGGCATGCCCGAGGAAGCTCCTAATTGCTTTGACTGAAGTTGGAGGGGGCAGGTTTGCTATCGCATCAGCTTTAGTACGATCCACCTCAATTCCTTTGCTTGACACCCGGTGCCCCAAGACTATGCCCTCTTGTACCATGAAGTGGCACATTGACCAATTAAGAACAAGGTTAGTCTCGATACACCATTTCAGCACACGATTCAGATTTATCAGGCACTCATCAAATGAGTTCCTTATCACTGAGAATCATCCATGAACACCCCCATTATGTCATATACTATGACGGTGAATATGGCCATCATGCATCTTTGGAGTGTGACGAGTACATTGCATAGACCAAATGGCATCCTCTGAAAGGCATAAATGCCATACGAGCAAGTGAAGGAAGTCTTCTCTCTGTCCTCTGGTGAAATGGAGATTTGGTTGTACCCTGAGTACCCATCCAGCAAATAGAAGTGTGACCTCCCTGGTAATCTATCTAACATCTAATCAATGAAGGGAAGTTGGAAGTGGTCTTTCTGGATGGCTTGATTTAACTTTCTATAATCCATACAAATTCTCCAACCCGTGATGATTCTTGTAGAGATCAGTTCATTGTTATCATTTTTAACTACCGTCATGCCACCCTTTTTAGGTACACATTGAATCGGGCTAACCCAACTGCTTTCAGAGATAGGGAAAATGATTCCTGCATCTAACCACTTTATCACTTCTTTCTTCACCACTTCATTCATATTGGGGTTCAGCCTTCGTTGGTGTTCCCTGGAAGGTTTATGTCCCTCTTCCAGCAGAATTTTGTGCAGACAGTAGGCAGGGATGATCCCCTTTATGTCTGCCATGGTCCATACAATGGTAGTCTTGCACTCCTTAAGTACTTGTAAAAGTTGTTGAGCCTGCATATCTAACAACTAGATGATATAATAATAGGTAATGTGGAGTCAGGTCCAAGGAACTCATACCTGAGATAGGATGGCAGAAGCTTTATCTCCAGCTTTGATGATTCTTTGATGAATGGCTTGGCTGGAGAAGTTTCTATATTTTCCAAGTGAAAAGGCTCAAATTCAAGAGTTCTATCCCAGAACCCTCTACCCTCTAGCTCCAATACCCATTCTGCTAGTTCTTCTCCATTCACCTCATCCAAATTCATCAAACATGCAGCCAGGGGGTCCTCAATTGTCAACATCTCATCATCAATCTCTACGATTACATCAATAGAATCAATAAGAGAGCAATTGGCAAAGTTGCGTCATAGATTTCTGCACATTGAATGTTATTTCTTCATAGTTCAATCTCATCTTGAGCTCCCCAGTATCATAGTTAATGAGAGCTCTCCCCGTGTCCAAAAATGGCCTTCCCAAAATTATGGGAATCTCTTCATCCACCTTACAGTCTAAGATAATTTGTAGGGAATAAAAATTTTCCTACCTGAATCAATACATCATCCAGGATACCATATGGTCTTTTCACAGTTCTGTCAACCAGCTGCAACAACGTAAAGGTGGGTCTACCTCTTCAAATCCCCAGCCTCTTATAAATTGCTAGGGGCATAATATTTATGATGGCCCCTAGTTCACACAGTGCCTTAGCAAAAGAAAATTTTCCAATCATGCATGGAATTGTAAAGCTCCCTGGGTCAGACAGCTTCTCAGCAATTGGTCTAGTCACCACTGCACTACAGGTCTGAGTAAGAGTAACTATGGCCAAGTCTTGAAAATCGAATTTTTGGGACATCAAGTCCTAATCATTTTTGCATACCCAAGAATCTTTTTCAAAGCATTAATTAATGGAATATTTACCTGGATTTGTTTCACATCTCCAAGAACTTCTTCTATTGCTCCTTTTTTTAATACTTAGGTAGTCTCTGAGGGAATGGTGCAGGTCTTTTCTTCCCAATGGCTTGGGTTTAATCTTTATCAGATGCTACCTCAACTACTGGTTCCCGGGCTGTCTCAGCTTCTTTCTCAGTCTCAATCTGAATGTTATTTTCTTCCTGGGCAGGCCTGACTATTAGCTCTGTCAGTTTTGTTAACTCGTCTAGCTCAATTGGAATTAGTATGAGTGTCTCAGCCTGTCTGGTTTCTTAAGCTCTCTCTTGATCTACATCCAAATCTCTGCCATTTCGTAAACTCATAGCCATCAACTACTTCAGACCTTGATCTTTTGGATTTATCTAGGTGTCTGCAAGTAATGTCCCATGAGTTTGATTGTTCAGAGACATCGAAATTTGGCCCATCTGCAGTTCAATATTCTTGATAGCTGAATCATGTGCATCTACTCTCTAACTAATTTTTGCTTTAGACCTAATAACCTGCTGTATCATTGCTTCAAGTCTAGTAAACCCATCTTTATGCCTTCCACCATGCTGCTGCTGAGGAGGGTGATACCCTTGCTGTTGATTCTGATTATTATATCCTTGTGGACTATGGTAAGGTGCCATATTATTAGGTGGTCTCATACCTCCCATGTTTCCATTGTTGAACTATGGCTGGGTTGGCCTGTACAACTGATTCTGCTGCCCCCAATTCTAACCACCATGTCTCTGGCTTCCATAGTTAGACACATAGTTCACGTCTTCAAGGTAGTGATGATGATCAGGTTCTGCATTCCACTGGTTACCAATTGGCTGATTGATGCAAGATGTGAACAAACCTCCATGGGTAGTATCTACAATGTGTACCTGCTGCTTCTTCCCCGACTCCTCCACTTTTTGGTGAGTATACTCATATGTGTCAATAGAGTGGCCATATTTTCAGCTATAGAGTTGGATGGATCTATTAGCACTGAGTGAACCACTAGGGTGATAGGTGCGTTCCTGATTACCCATCCCGAATTCTGCTCCATCTTGTCCAGCAGACTCTGGCCCTCTCTCCATGTTTTACTAAAAATGCACCACCAGCTGAAGCATTAACTATGCTCTTTACACCATCTGACAAACCATTGTAAAATTGCTTCCCCAACATCAGATCAAGAATACCATGGTACGGACATATAACCAGTATCTCTTTGAAGCGTTCCCATGTTTCCTGCAGTGTCTCTATTTGTCTCTGTTTAAAACTCAAAATTTCATCAATTTGCTGAGAAGTCTTGTTGGGTGGGTTGAACTTGTTGTGGAATTGCTTTACTAACTCTTCCCAAGTTGTTATGGAATTTATGGGGAGTGAGTTTATCCAGGTCTGAGCAGCTCATGTCACTAAAAATGGGAATAACAGCAACTTAATTGCTTTTTGAGTTACATTGGCTTGCCTTTGGGTTTTGCATATTAACAAGAAATTCTTCAAATGCTCTGAGTATCTTCAACTTGCGACCTTGAAAATAGTCCCTTATTCTACCAAAAATGCATCATGTTGTTCTTGATTTGGAATGATTTAGCCTATGTCTACGGGACTACAATCGTTGTGGCCAGATTTTTAGTTGTGGGTGGGGCCCAGTAATAGAGATCATCCTCTAGCACTATCGGTACAGTTGGGTTATCGTCGTGATCTCACATGTTTGTTTGGAATTGTTCAGTTGTTTGTTGTTGTTTGTTTTTCGGATTGGCCCGATTCAAGGCCTTGAAAACTCTCTCGGGATCTGATAATGCTTCAAGTACATTACTAGTTCTCGAGGAGTTTCTAGGCATGCACCTATACAACCCAGTCAAAAAACGTTAAAATTTAAATGTAAAGATTTGGTATAGAGAAAACTAACTACACTAAGAATTTTGGTACTTCTTAATAGTAATTGATAACACCGTTAATTTCCGGCAATAGCGCCAAAATTTAATCACGCCCAACTATGCCTTATACAAAAGGACACACGGATGTTGCAAATATAATCTGAGTATTTAGCCCAGAGTCGAACCCACAGGGAATTAACCTATCAATTACTTTTGTTGGACTTACTAAATTCAATAGAATCAATTTTCCAAACGTTATTAATAACACTTGATGGTATTTCTACTAACTACGATTGACAGTAAATAAATAATTGAAAACTAACTATAATTGAGTATAAACAATTAGGAGAAGGTTCTAAGGTTATAATCTCCCCTATTGATGGAATCCCTTCCAATTATGCTTTACATAGAATCACCAAATCATCTCTACCAATCATGAGCGCTCCTCTTATCGTAAATCTCTCCCGAGTAATTATAATAATTTACTAGATGCTCTCTCCCGGATTACACTAGCTGACATTGTTTATTACAGCTTACTTTAGATTGTACCCAAGGCTTCATTGTCCCTAATCCCACCTTTAAACCCGCAGTTATAGATCCCTTTTATACTTTGGGAGTGCTGTTGTTCAACAACTACCTAAATATGAACCTTCGCCCAGCTATGCACATTAAATAGGCACAACTAATTGAGGATCTTGTCAGTTAACTACAACAAAGACGTAGTTGAACAAATAGAAATTAAAACAGCAAACTATATTAACATAATCAAGAAGTTTATCCTTCAATAGGTTCCATCAAAACCCCAAACAAAAGAATTATCTACTCATGATGAAAAAAGATAAAAATACTAAATTATTCATAATGATTAATTGCAAGAAATAAAAGAGATAGAAGAACCCTAATGTTTGGTTGATCTTATCACAATTGTTCCTCCTTCAAAGTAGTGAAAAAACAAGCTTAAAGACAATACTGGATGAGTTTCTAAAGCTTATAAGGGTTTGGCAAAAGTTTTCCCAAATTTACACTTTGGTCCCCAGATTGTTCTGACGCTTGAATAGTTCACCGCGATCGCGGCAATACCGCGGCTCGAGCGCGGTGAGAGCTGAACTTTATGCCTCAAATTTTAATCCACTGCAGTGCACCACCACGGTCATAGTGGAATTTTCCCAGGCTATTTTCCTTACTTCTATGTGCTCAGGTACTTTTCGAGTGGGCGTTTTCTTCACATTATCACCTCCAAAACACTATGTGGTGCTTCCTCACATAGAACATTCCCTGCGAAATAAAATAACACTATTTAGAGCATTTTGTTGGCAATTTACTATAAAACAACAATAAAGCATGCTCATATTAAGGTGTAAAAATCATCTATATAGCCTAATATCATGTACCCAAACCTTGATGAAACTTCCTCCAAAAGTTGGCAGTGAACTGAGCCCCTCAATCTGAAATGATTGAGACTGGAGTGCTATGCAACCTAACTATTTGGTTGAGTATACTTTTCCTCTGTGTCGGTAGATTTAACTAGCAAGAAATTCGATGATTTTGTGAGCGATCAACAATCACCCAAATTGAGTCGAACTTGCACAGAGTGCGTGGAAACCCCACCACAAAATCCATGTTAATCATTTCCCATTTCCATACTAGAATTTCTATGCTTTGAACCAATCCTCCGAGCCTTTGATGTTCGGTCTTCACTTGTTGACAATTCGGACATTTTGCCACAAAATCTGCCACATCCCTCTTTATGTTGTTCCACCAATAATTTTTCTTGAGATCATGATACATTTTTGTAGAACCTCGGTGTATGGAATACCTGGATGTGTGAGCTTCTCCCATGATTCTTCCCAGAAGGTCGTCAATATCAGGAACACATAGGCGGTCTTGGTACCATCATCCATGCCAAGGGAAAAGTTGTGGTCTTGTTTGTGAATACATTCTTTCAGTTGTGCTAAAAATGGATCACTGAATTATTTTTCCTTCACCTTCGCCACAAGTGATGATTCAACACTATTCTGTACAATTACCCCTCTTTCATTAGAGTCTGCAAGGCGAACTCCCAAACTGGCCAACTGGTGAACCTCCCTGGCTCTTGGATATGCCTCCAAATGAGTCTAACTTCCCATATATTTTTGACTAAGTGTGTCTGCCACGACATTTGCCTCGAGTGATAATATCAATATCATAGTCCTTGAGTAACTCTAGCCATCTTCTTTGCCTCAGATTCAACTCTTTTTGTTTGAAAATATATTGTAGGCTCCTATGATCTTTAAATACTTCCACATGGACCCCATACAAATGATGTCGCCAAATGTTTATCACAAACACCATTGTTGCCATCTCTAAGCATGGGTTGGATAGTTCTTCTCATGATTCTTGAGTTTCGTAGAAGCATAGGCTATAACCTTGCCGCGTTGCATTAAAACACACCCGAGCCCGACTCTCGAAGCATCGCAATGCACCACAAATCTCTTTGTACCCTCTGGTAGGGCCAACACCAATGTTGTTGTCAACCTTGATTTCAATTACTGGAAACTCTTTTCACAAGCATCCGACCATTGGAATTTAATTGCTTTCTACGTAAATTTAGTAAAAGGTGAGGTAAGAGTATAAAACCCCTCCACAAACCTCCTGTAGTACCCAGCCAAGCCAAAGAAACTGCGAATCTCAGTTGGAGTGGTAGGACTAGGCCAATTCTTCACTGCTGCAACTTTTGAGGATCAACCATAATCCCTTCCCAGGAAACGACATGACCCAAGAACGCGACATATTCAAGCCAAAATTCACATTTTGAAAATTTTGTATACAATTGATGTTGCTGAAGAGTTTGCAGAACTGCCCGGAGCATTTGTTAGCCCAAGAGACATCACCATAAATTCAAAATGCTCATACCGAGTTCTGAAAGCTATTTTGGGAATATCCTGCTCCCTTATCTTCAATTGATAATATCCGGACCGCATGTCAATCTTTGAGAAACACGAAGCACCTTGCAATTGATCAAACAAGTCAACTATTCTTGGCAAAGGATATTTGTTTTTTATTATGACTTTGTTAAGTTGCCGGTAGTCAATACACATCCGCAGCGATCCATCTTTCTTTCTTACAAACAAGACCAGTGTGCCCCATGGCGACACACTCGGCCGGATGAAACCCTTTGCTGACAAATCCTTCAATTGCTCCTTTAGCTCCTTCAATTCAGTTGGTGCCATTCTGTTAGGTGGAATTGATATAGGTTGTGTGCCTAGCATCACTTCGATCCCAAAATCAATCTCCATGTCTGGTGGAACCCCATGGAGCTCATCTGGAAAGACATATGGAAATTCATTCACAACTTGTACGGACTCAAGGCTAAGCGCCTCGGCATCGGTGTCTGCAACCCCTTCTTGATCATCATTGGAGCCTTAAGGTAGGAAATAAACCGAGCTCTAGGCACTACATTATCTCCTTCCCACTCAACTACGGGCTCATTGGGAAATTCAAGCCTCATAGTTCTAGTCCGACAATCAAGCTTGGAAAAACACGAATAAAGCCAACCCATTCACATTATTACATCAAAGCCGACCATTCCTAACTCAACAAGATCAGTCGTGGTATCCCTATGTCGTACCGTGACAATACACCATTTATAGACTCGAGCAACCAAAATTGACTTAACAACCGGGGTAGACACCAAAAATAGATTATGAAGCTGATCCGGTTCTATTCCAAATTTCATGGCAACAAAAGGGGTAACATAGGAAAGGTGGAAGTAGGGTCAATAAGTGCATACACATCATGTGATTGGACAGTCAGAATACCTGTAACAACATTTGGAGAAGCCTCTAAAGTCTGGAGACCACTCATAGCATAGAACCGACTGGATCCTCCTGAACTCTATGCACTATCCGTAGCTATGCCACGCCCTACGGGTGTTGGGGTACCTCGAGCTGGAGAAGGGGCTAAAGATGCAGTAGCTGCTGGGCTGGATTTTTGACCTGTTCCCCTACCTGCTCCCTGGCGGGATACACGACAATGTATCTGAATATGACCCTTCATCCCACATCCATAACATATGGGTAACTCCATATAGCAAATCCCTGAGTGCATCTTCTTGCACATGGTCCATGGGGACCTCTGTTGCTGCTGAAACCTCTCTCCTGGCCAACACCAATGATGGGATACCCTTTTGCCCTGACCGGGCCTGAAACGACTCCACTATTGTTGGTTGGGCTCTAATGGTGGTGCACTAGCTGAAGAATGTACAACATATTGGGAAGGCCTTGATGATCCTTCCCTAAAAGTTGATCTTCCCCCACTTAGTGACTCTCTCATGTTGCTCGTAGACTGACCCTTGTTGTTACCTTCTCTCTCCATCATATTTTTCAACTTACGGCTTATTGTGACCTTAGCAAATGCAACCATCTTCCCATAATTCATATCAAAATTCAGTGCAGTTGTAGAAGCCTCATTAATGGTTAAAGAATTAAGGCCCTGAGCAAACCGGCACCCTGGCCTCTATCGTGGGCAACATATAAATAGCATACTTGGACAAACGGGCAAACTCTATGTGGTACTCCCACATGCTTCTATTACCTTGCCTCAAATTTTCAAACTCTACTGCACGGCCTGCCCTTGTCTCAGCAAGCAGAAAGTGATCTATAAAGGCATCAACAAACTCTCTCCACCTTGTCGGAGGGCTCCCCTTCTCTCAGGAATCCTCCCACAACTCAAACCATGAATAGGTCATCCCTTTTGGACGGTAGGCAGCTAACTCTACTCCCTTTGTCTCAGTCACACACATAACCCTGAGGATCTTGTGCATCTCATCAATAAAATCCTGAGCGTCTTATTCTGGATTGGCACATGTAAATACCGAAGGGCCTAACTGGAGAAATCTATTCACCCGGGAACTAGTAGAATCCCCTTGCTGGCTAGACGAAATGGGCACAACATATGCCATCACGACCTGATAGGCCACTAACTGGGTCAACATCTGAATATCTCCCCTAAGAGTATTAACGAGAATGATAGTGGTACCCTTCACGGGTTTGGGAAATGGTGTAGTCTACTCTGGAATAGAAGAATCAGGAAAAGTAATAGTAGGGCGACTACCCTCACCCATAATATCAAGCAGTGAATCATCAGCCACTCCTATGGTGGCATTGGCTTCTTGGCCAATTCTCGCTTTCTTCTTAGGTGCCATATACTGAAAGATAGAACAATGAACTTAATTAGAGAGAAAACAGTTTCACCGCACGATCCAGAATATCAAAGAAGAGTGTTATTCCTAAATACCCAAATAGCCTTCAACTTATAGATATGATCACATCGATAAGAAGGACTCTACTAGACACGGCTCTGAGACATCCAAGGACACTTTAAAACCTTAGGCTCTGATACCAAGATTGTCATGCCCCAACCTCAGGAGGCGCGACCGGCGCTCAATCGAGTGAACCCAATTAAGCAAGCCTTATCAAACACTTTCTACCCAATCCAATGCGAATAAGGAAACTATGTTTTCATTGTTTGGACAAGAAAAGGCAGTGTGTTCAATATTTTTAGTCCATTCTACATCACAACATTAAACCGTAGATAAGTTCGAAGATTCCATACATTTATACTTTAGAGAAGCGAGAGCTAGAATCACAACATAGTTAGTACTCCCATCCAACACCCACACATGACCCATATTTATGTCTACGGAGCTTCTAAGGATACAAAAGATAAGTATAATAATGCCGAAGACAAGGCCCCAGCTATGCCTCAAAAGTGAGAGTCCGCAATAGAAGGTGTACAATATAGCCCCTTGAAAGAGAAAGGGGCTCGCCAAGATCTTGACCAGAAGGGTGCTCAGCTACGCACGATCGGCACTATCTGCTATGGAGCCACCCACATTCATTCAAAAATGTAGCGTCCCCGGTGAAAGAGACGTTAGTTACCAAGGAATAATACTGGTATGTATAACTAAACACTAGTTTACTAGAAAGAACTATCAAGCAAGAACAAGTAAATCAAAAAAATAAATCAAGGTTTAACCGAACACCACATCATCAAATAAACGAACCATGTAATCTTTCACATAATTTTCATAACTTAGGTTGGGGCATTTCTTTCATATGTTCATCACTGTCCTCAATACCACCGCTATCTTAAGCGGAGTCCGATCACGACCCGATCGGCTAGGTCGACGCATTTGAGGCATGTATCTCAATCACTATTTCATTTCTCTTTCCGGAATTCAATGTTAGCACATTACCACCATATGTGCGGCATGGTTTCCGATCAAGGCCCGATTGGCTAGGCCACCTTACTTAGGCATTCTTCCTTTCTCATAAATCATCCCACTTGAATCTTTATTTCACATATATCATATCTATTCATTGGAACGTGGGGCCTCAATCATCACACTTTTTCCATTCTCAATGTTCATCTTGCAATTTGTGATCTTGGGCACATACAAAAGCACATCAAGTTGCAAACATAAGTAAGATTTTACATATTTAGCATGTCAATCTCAATTTTAATCTTGGCTCATAGCCCAAGAATGTAAACACATGATTTGAATTCTTCGCTCATATTTAAATATCAAGGATGGTTCATTACACACGTTGAGGCACATCCTTCATGTAGATATGTATATATAGATATAATTGCAAACCAATTCATATGAAATAACAATTGGTACATCAACAAATTCTAGTCTTACCACATTTGTGTAAATACCAACGAAGCTCAATTTCTAATAAAAGTGGGTTTTAGCCATACACACCTCAATATAGCTTTCCTTACTCTTTATAAAATTCCAGAACTCTTAACACTTCGATCTATTGTGTAAGAATTACAAATTAAATCAAGAATTAGAGACGAGACTGAGATTTTAGCTTGTTTCGAGCATATTATCAAACACTAAAGGTGCATTGTGATCTTAGGTCCTTTTTTAGAGAAATTTCTATCATTATATACCCCATTTGCTTTCTTCTTAGTTTACTTCCTCCCAATACCCTAAGGTTTGATATGCATGCAAGGAACCCATTCTTATACCCATGAATTACCACACTAATGACCCCTTATAGATAAGTGTAGAAATAAGAGATGAGGTGATGAAGTCTTACCTCTTGGGATGAAGATTTAGGTGCCTTCACTTGGTTATATTTAATGTTTTAGCAAGATTTCATGGAGAAATATTTATGGGAGGCACTTCCCTATTTAATACCCTCTCTCTCTCTCTCTCTCTCTCTCTCTCTCTCTCTCTCTCTCTCTCTCTCTCTCTCTCTCTCTCTCTCTCTCTCTCTCTCTCTCTCTCTCTCTCTCCCTCCCTCCCTCCCTCTCTATCTCTCTCTCTGCATCAAGAAACATGCTCAAAATGAGCCATAACATCAAATATATCGATAGGGATTTGATTTTAAAAATTTAAAAATTAGAGCCCCGAGTCAAATATGCGATCGCAAAGTCGACATGTGGTCCGCATAATGGACCGCAAAATGCTTCCCAAAAATTGGACACACTGGCTGAATTTGCGGCAGAAATGTTGTCCGTATTCACGTTCTGCGGTCGCAAAGTGCACCGCAGAACTGACCTTCAGAAAATGCTAAGGAACTTATGCGACGACTATGACTTCCACATTTTGATTATGTGATCGCGTAATGGACCGCATAGTTGAATTTAATTTGGCCAACCTGATGTCTCATTCTACAGTAGATATGCAGTTCGCATACCTTGTATGCGACCGCATTTTGGACCGCATAATTTCATTTTTCTGGAAAACTTTGATTTTTGATTTTCAAATGCATAGGTTAGTAAAAAAGGGATCCGAACCGTGGCGAGCTTGAAGAAGTTTACATATTCCTTAACACATTTTCATAATTTAGCACTACGAGCTCTTAAGTTTTGAGTACCAGTTTTCATGGGGACATACAATCAAAGCCAAAGTTCTCAGGGTGGTTGAATACCCAACTTGGTTAGCTAACATTGTCCCAGTTCCGAAGAAGGATGGAAAGGTCAAAGTATGTGTTTACTATCGGAATTTAAATAGAGCAAGTCCCAAGGACGACTTCCTACTGCCAAATATACACATCCTAGTCGATAATTGCGCCAAGCATGAACTCCATTCCTTTGTAGATTGCTTCGCAGGTTATCACTAGATCTGGATGGACGAAGAAGATGTAGAGAAGAAAAATTTAATTACCTCGTGGGGTGTATATTGTTACAAGATGATGCCATTCGGTTTAAAGAATGTTGAGGCTACTTACATGATAGCCATGGCAACCATGTTCCATGATATGATACACAAGAAAATAGAGGTGTATGTGGACGACGTCATTATCAAATCCAAGAGCGCCGCAGATCACATAGAGGACTTAAGGAAGTTCTTTGACAGGCTAAGGAGGTACAATTTGAAACTGAACCCCTCAAAGTGTGCATTCGGGGTTCCCGTAGGAAAATTATTGGGATTCATCATCAGTCGTTAAAGGATTGAGCTGGATCCATCTAAATTCAAAGTGATTCATAAGTTACCACCACCTAAGAGCAAAAAGGACGTGATGAACTTCCTAGGGCGTTTCAACTATATCAGTCGCTTCATAGCACAATGCACAGTCATATGTGAGCCCATCTTCAAGATATTGAGGAAGGATGCTGAAACAAGCTAGACCGAGGATTGTCATAAAGCTTTAGACAAAATCAAGGAATACCTTCCCACCACTAGTTCTAGTCCCGCCAGAACGCGGATGACCTTTGTTACTCTATCTATCTGTATTGGACGGAACCTTCGGATGTGTCTTGGGACAACATGATGAAACAAAAAGGAAGGAGCATGCCATATACTACCTGAGTAAGAAGTTCACACCTTATAAAGCACAATACTCTCTGCTGGAATGCACTTGCTATGCTTTGACCTGGACAACTCAGAAATTGAGGCATTACTTATGTGCCTAAACTACGTACCTCATATCCAGGATGGACCCTCTGAAGTACATATTCCAGAAACCCATGCCGACTGGAAAGTTGGACAAATGGAAGATACTATTAAGTGAGTTCAATATCATTTACGTAACTTAAAAGGCGGTCAAAGGGTAAGCATTGGCGGATCACCTTACTGAAAATCTGGTGGGAGGAGCATACGAACCTTCGAAGACGTATTTTCCTAATGAAGAAGTATCATTTGTAGGAAAAGACAAACGGTATCAATAAGGAATCTAATTAAGGAAATATGTTCAAATCAAAACAAATAAAGGAGTTAAGAATGAAATAATCAGTGGTCTAATTAAGGGAAGAATCATATAAAGGAATCAGTAAATATACAATTAATCAAATAAGGCAAGAGTGACTAATTAAGGTCGTAAACAGGAAAACATGGAAGACTTAGGCACACAAATTTCTAACAGAGCAAATCAATCAGCCGAATTTCAAAGTAACAATGATTTCTTGAAAGAATATATCAACTCCCATAAATAGAAGATAAACTAAGTAAAACTTCACAGAAACATAGAACTTAGTCGGAAAAATAATTTTAAGTCGTAACAGAAAGTAATTAGGGCAAAGCCACAAAATATTAGATTTAAAGTAAAAAAGCATGCAACTCAGAGGATACAGAGCAAACTAATACGATTAGTAACACAAAAAGACCCAAATCGTAGCAAGAATTGGAAAGATCACTATATTACATAGAGTCAACTAGGGTTCGAGTACTCTTGTAGAAATCAGTCAAGAAGATGAAAAATATAGTCGATTAAACATCTAAAAGTCCGAAAGCTTTTGAAAAACAAATTGTAATGAACCCTAGTTTTAGGGAAAAGCAAGAACAAGCGATTAAAGAAATATTTTTCAAAGAAAAACATGTAATAGTGCTCGATTCGTCTCAGATCTATACAGATCTTGAAATAATCGAAGGTAATAGATTAGGGTTCTTTTGAAACATAACAGAGATGAGACCATAGGTTTAGAAACTATGGATTCGTAACAAAATAAAAAGAAGACCTCATTCACAGTCGATAAAATGGCCTAAGACACGCTAACAAGTAGAGTTTCAAATCAAAACCAACTAGGTTCTTTGACATCCCCTCAAGGATGGTGCGTAGAAGGCCAACTGGCCGGAAAATCCATAGGAGCGTCATAAGGTGACGGTTTACTCTGGTGATGTCGCTTAAATTAGGGTTAAGTCGAGAGACTTTTGAGAGAAGAGCGAAGAGGTAGCAGCGTGTGAGGTGAGAAAATGAAAGTTTGCGGGGATTGTTTTATGTTAATTATGGAATCAGGGTTGTGGACCGTTGATCAAAACGATCAACGGTCAGGATTAGATAGGTATTGAGTCGGGAAGGTTTAGGTTTGGGCCTAAGGGAATTGGGCTAATTTAGAGGGGTTATTTGGGCTGGTTTTTAAAGGGTTAGATCTGAAAATAAGAGGGCTATTTATTAAATACCCAAGTTATTGAATAAAAATTATTTTATAAAATAATTAACAATAAGAAAAATAATTTTCATGCATAGAAGTACTTTAAAATAATTATATAATATTTTAAAAATATAATTGACCAATTACGGTAAAATAATGTAAGGATGTATGCATAGGCTATAATTGCAAAATTATTGCAATTGTAACCAAAAGTTATAAATCTGGCTATTTGTGAAATAATTTGAACTTAATATGACTATAAATATCAAAATTAAATCAATGAAATGTTATAGATACATTTGTGATGTAATTTTATAATTATTAATATAAATATTTGATGTATTCCCATGTAACAGCTATTAACGAATAAAAAGTGCTGGTCTGCTTTGTTAAATATTCCTTATGTATACATAATTAATAATCCCAGAGGTAATACGGATCTTGAGTGAACTTCAAAGTCATGCCAGTCTGGAGTTAATTCTTTCTATGGACAGCCTTTTTTTAAGACCTAATCTAGGCATTAGCCATTTAAAAAGATGTATTTAGGTTTTGGAGGTAGATCAAAAACCTCAGCGAAGGTCACGATTTTGCACCAGAAATAATTGAAGCCTTTTTCGGCATCCCTTCTCAGACGTCTTATTCCTTGCCTTAGTAATGTGCAATCAGCTACTTGGCACCTTCCCTTATTCTCCTTCCTTTCCTTTTAGATCTGAGGCACTCCCTTTGGAGTGAATTCTTTTCTGCGAGATTTAGGGATTCCTGTCTTTTGCTCATAATGTCTCATGTGGAGATGGATTGATATGGGGCTTTCTACTTCTTACTTATTCACTTCTAGTTGAACTGTTCAACGAGCGTTGTAACGATCCAAAGGAAAATCTCCTGGCTCAACACTAGTCAATTTGTGGGGTGTCACATACTAGGCTAAGGGACGGACTTCATCTCTTCTATTTTCTTCACTTACACCTTACACTTCAGCTAAGTCTAATGAGGCTCAGGTGCGGAGCCTTCCACTATGGACCGAGACTACACAAAGGTAGAACATCATAGAAACTTCACTGACTTTATCATCAACCTTGATTTTGCTAGGCCGACTTGGTCAGGGCGGTTCACAATTTCTTTGCTGAAGGCGCTGTTAAGCCCTAAGTTTGAATTCCAATTTAATTTCCCTTATTCCGAAAGTCTATAGTCCTTCCAATTTTTAACCAATTCCGACCCACCTTTATTTATGAGATATTTGAAGGAGAGCTTTGTAACTTTTTCTATAAAAATAAAATACTAGAATAAATTAATTTAAAAATATAAGAATTATGAAAAAATATCAATTGATGCTAATGCATAGTTTTAAAGATATATACGCACTTTAAAAATATTATAAAAATTGGGTATCAACAACCATGCCATTGTTGATTTTAGATTTATTTGATTTTCGGATTGATGATTTAATCGGTTGCGTTATTGTTTATTTCTAAAAAGTGTACTTGGTGATTTTGTACTTGCCCTTCTATCTTATTTCTTTTTTTTTACATGTTCCCTCCCTATTATTATTTTAAATGCTATACTTGTTATTTCTATTGCTTTATGTATATATCTACACATGATTTTAGTAGGTGTCTTTTCATAGCCTTGTCACTACCTCGTCGGGGTTAGACTAACACTTTCGGAGTACATTGGGTTGACTGTACCCATGCTACACTTCTGTACTTTTGCAGTTTCTAATGTTGGTCCCAGCGGTGTCTAGTGGTGCTTCTGCTCGAATCATATTTACAGCGGATAGTTGAGGTAGAGCTGTTGGTATTCATAGTCCTTGAAGTCCACATTCTATTTCTATCTTTACTGTTTATTTTATTTCAAACTGTTGTATTTTATCCAGACCATACTTTGTGGCATTCTAGTTGCTCATATACTAGTGACTCTAGATTTTTAGGATTAGACTGGAATGTGTTATATTATGGAATTATCTTATGTATTCCAGGTTTACCAATCATTAATAATTTTTATTACTCTGTTTTAAATCATTAAAATAGTTATTTGATTATTTAACGTCGTCTTGCCTAGTAACTAGATATTAGGCGCCATTATGATCTCGATTTCGAGCCGTGACAATAGGTAATTATTGTTTGCACATTTGGCACAATACATAAATCACTAATTTGAAACCGAAAAGAACCTTCAGGGGTTCGGTCTTCATAATTGTGGCTGCTTTGTGTTGTTGGTTCTATCGCTTGTAATTACCTTCAATTCAACGAAAGTTTGCATATTCTTCTTCATTCTATGGAATATCTTAGGATATTAGAACCGTCTCTTTACTCTTCGACCACCAAGTAGAACTAGTAGAACACTCCACCCATTCACCGTGACAATCACACCCCACCGCCAATAGTATATAATCAACCATTTTATGATCGCAATACCTTAAGATATCACAAATACATATAAGTAATGGATTTAAAATATTAATTTTTTTCAAACATCTTAACAATATTTCAAATACTCTAAGAAGATATTTAAAACATCCTGAGCGGATACTTACGATGTTTGAAATATCTTAAGAGGATATTTGAAATAGCGTAAGAGGATGTTTGGACATCTTGAATGAACTTTTAAGATGTTTGAAATAACTATCTGGGATTAGGATGTTCAAAAATTGCAGAAAACCTGCAATCTATAGATGAAGAAAACAAGCTTAAATACCAATTTTTGCTTACCAATAATTACGAATAAACTAAATATTCACCTGAAATAATGTACAAATTGATTTAGCAAATCATGGTCAAGTGTTTCTCAAATGTTCAAGGGTCGATCTTCAATTGTTCTTATTCTTTTTTCACCATTCTTTCTCAACAAAGAACAAAAACCTTAAGTAAAAGAAGAAGATACGTGAGAAAGTAATGTTGGAATTGAAAAAAACAAGAAAGATATTCAATACAATAGAAGAAGAATATGATGAAAAATGCGTGAATGGGGAATACGGAAGGTGCCTGGGAGCGGGAATAGTTTCCCATCTCTTTTACAGTTGGTGGGCCCCATTCAAAGCCTTCGTAATAATTCTAAAATTAAAAGGTTCTTCTTAAATCCACTTTAATAATTATAGCTCCTCCGAAAATAATAGCCAAAAAATATAATTTTTTTGTATATTTTTGTCTATTTTATATATCCGTAAAGTCGATGTCAAAATAATAGCAGGAAAATATAGATTTTTTGTATATTTTTGTGTATATTATATATTTATATAGCTCCTCTCAAAATAATAGCTGAAAAATATAGATTTTTTGTGTATATTTTTGTGTGTATTATATATCTGTATAGCTGCTCTCAAAATAATAGCCGAAAAAATATAAATTTCTTGTATATTCTTTTTTGTATATACATACATATATATATATATATATATATATATATATATATATATATATATATATATATATATATATATATATATATATATATATATATATATACATATATATATATATATACATATATATATATATTATACACATTTTTGATTATCGAATATAAATAATTTCTTACATGGAACAAAAGTGATAATTCCTGAAAATAAAAGTATCTTTTTAATAACAACAACCCAGTATAATCGCACAAGTGGAGTCTGAGGAGGATAATATGTACGTAGACCTTATTTCTGACATGGAACAAAAGTGATAATTCCTGAAAATAAAAGTATCTTTGTAATAACAACAACCCAGTATAATCGCACAAGTGGAGTCTGAGGAGGATAATATGTACGTAGACCTTACCCCTTCCCCAAGGTGCAGGGAGGCTGTTTCTAGGAGACCCTCGGCTTAAGAAAGTAACAAGAAACGATATATTAATACTATTAATAGACTCATACTAAAATAACATAAAATACACAATATAACATTATATAACAACAATATAAGAAATATAGGAAATACGAAAAAGATGGAAGGTATACTGATATCGAACAGTTAAAGTCAGTAGTGTTAGGATTTATGCCCGTCACTAGAGGGGGGTGAATAGTGAGGCAAGAGAATGTAGGTAAATTTTGCGGAATTAAAATTGAAGGAGTAAAATAAGTGCAGTAATTAAAAGTGTAAGGAAAGAACACACCGATATATGCTGGTTCACCACAACGTGTGGTTAGTCCAGTCTCCCGAGAGACTCTCTCGAGTTTATACTAACTCCGTTAAGCTTCCGGGTGCCTAACAAACCGTTACACTTGCTCGTAGATGTACGCTCTACAAGACTTCAACTTGCTCGTGGATACCGTACCACAAGACTTCTTGCTCGAGGATACCTCACCTCAAGACTTCACTTGCTAAGATTCAAGGAACTTAGCAACCCCAATGCTCAATGAGAAGAATTGGTCTTCTCAAGAACTTCTCCCTTTTACAATGAAGACTCTCTAAGAAGAGTAGATAAGGAGATACAAAATAAGCTCTATGAACAACACAAAGTTGTCTCTCAAATGGCTCAACAAAAGCTCTAAAATGATGCACAAATAATATCAATATGTTTATAGATGATTGAGAGAAGTTGTTCTTATAAAATCAGCTCCAAAGACCTCTATTTATAGAGTTTGGGGGTGTTATGTCCGTTGCTCATGTTTAAACACAAAATCTGATTTTCCAGTCAGTTAATCGATTATCGGTTCAGTTAATCGATTATCTAGTTCAAAAAACTAGTCGTTGGAAGGCAACGGATACAAGTTAATCAATTAACCAAATCAAATAATCGATTATTTTTAAGATAATCGGTTAACCAAAAGTGATAATCGATTATCATGCCTTGCGTAAATTTCCAGCTTCAAACAAAGCGGAAATATACCTTTGATATACCATTGATATACCAGAATCAAAACTGGAGTATACCAGAGTGTACCATAATTGAAAACTTACTTCAAAAACCATTTTGGTTAAAATGAAAACATTAAAATCATTTTGTTTGAAGTATATTAAAAAATTTTATGATATATATGATTTAATAAAATGATTTTATGCATATTAAAGCTGGAATCTACCAGGATATACCAGAATCAAAGCTGGAATATACCGGAGTATACCAGAGTCAAAAACTTACTTCAAAAACCATTTTGGTTAAAATGAAAACGTTAAAATTATTTTGTTTGAAGTATTTGAAATATGTTTATGATAAATATGATTTGATAAAATGATTTAATGCATATTTATGATGACCTAATGTTGAGCCAAAAGATAAGATAACTTAAACGTTGTTCTTACATTGGTTCTACCTAACGACCTACGTCTTGGGTCTTCGGTCTTGAACTCATTGGCTCGACTTGGCTTGTCTATGCAATCCCGTCATCAATATGCTTCTTGGCATCCAATCTTGATTGTTTGATTCATCACCATTGATTTGTCAACTATCTCGATTGTTTGCTAATGCATCTTCGTCGTTTGTCATACAATATCGTTGTTTGACAAATGACTTCATTGTTTGTCATTCATCAAAACATATACCTGGAAATCATGCTAATACAACCAATGCACACATATCAAATATATCAATGATTTCTAAACGAGGTTAAACGAGGTCTTACAATTTCCCCCTTTTTGATAATGGCAAACAATTGGTGATATGCATTATAGGAGATAACAATTGGCTTCACTGTTTGTCATTCATCAAAACCTATACCTGGAAATCATACTAATACAACCAAAGCACATACATCAAGATATCAATGATTTCCAACAAATTCCCCCTTTTTGATAATGACAAACAATAGGAGATATGCATATATGATTCTCCCTAAATTCATGCTATATCTCAACATACAAGTTATGCAAACTATTCCCTCTTAATTCATAATTCCCCCTCAAATAAGGCATACTAGAATGTAGAGACATTCCCTCTTAATTGATGCATATCGCCTAAGCTCTTCCCCCTTTTGGCATTAGCAAAAAGAGAGTATACTAAGGCTACTTCCCCCTTTCGACATTTCCCTAATGTCAAAATAAAATAGGAAAGATCTTGAGGAATATGCATGATGAATTTTTTGTCAAATAATTTAAAACAATACCAACTGTTAGAAAAATATATCAATCATTATTTTCAAAATGATACCAATTGTTATAAAAACATGATAAAATCATTTGTTAGAAAACATAACAAATGTATCAAATGTTATTTTTATCAACAGTGATACTAATTGTTATTTTTAGCAAAACATATTACTAAAAATTATATCAACTGTTAATTTCTAACAAATCAAATGTTTTATTCATCAAAACCATACTAACTGTTACCAACTGTTAGCACATATCAACTGTTAATTTTTAACAAATCAAGAGTTGTAAACATACCAACTGTTAGGAAAAACAAAACAAACATTTCAAATGTTGTTTTTATAAAAAATGATACCAATTGTTAGAAAAGCATAACAAATGTATCAAATTGTTTTTCAAGAATATACCAACTGTCATTCAAACCAAAAATAATATTCATCAAAACATGAATCAATCATTATTTAAAAAATAATTGATACCAATTGTTAACAAAAATATATCAACCGTAAAACACATATCAACTATTATTCTTAACACATCAAGAGTTATATTCATCAAAACAAGAATCAACTTTTAGCAAAAATATACCAATTGTTAGCATATATCAACAATTAGAATTTTTTAAAAAAAATTGATAACTAACCAATGTTCCCCCTTGATGCAATAAGGTTTCGTGCTTGGTGTATATACTGTTAGATAATACGCTTAACGCTAGAGGGGGGTGAATAGCGTTATAATAAAAATTAGCGTAAACTTGTGGAATTAAAAAATTGCAGGAAGTAAATAAGTGCGATAAATAATAAAGTACGCACCGATGTATTCTGGTTCACCACAACACGTGGCTAGTCCAGTCCCCGAGAGACTCTCTCGAGATTTTCCACTAACTTGTCAAGCTTACGGGTGCTCAACAAACCTTTACAACTTAAGGACACACGCATTAACACCTTTGCTCGGAGATACAACACTCCAAGACTTCAACCAAGGAAACACAAGTTCCTTACAACAAGAGAATCACAATTCTCTTACAAGTGTACAAAACACTAAACACTCAAACAATACACTCCTTAATGAGTAGATATGAGTAAAAGAAGTAAGCTCAATATCACAACAACTTTGGACAAGAATATGGCTCTCAAAACTTATGTAATGAATATAAAATGATTAGCAATAGAGTATGCAAGCTTATAGCAATTGTATGATCAGTTGTTGTGTGTTATTGTTTTTAAAACACTGAAATGAAGCTGTATTTATAGTTGAAAAACTTGGCATTACCGTTGCCTAATTGCCAATTAAGAGTTGCTGATTTTACTGTGTGACAATCGATTGTCAAGAAGTCACAATCGATTGTTTGCCAATCGTTCCAGAAATCAATCCCAGATTTTACGCTTAACAATCGATTGTCCAAGATCAACAATCGATTATTGGTAACGTTCAAAAAATCATTTCCAGATTTTACGTAAAACAATCGATTATACAAAATCAATAATCGATTATTCAGCAACGTTCAAAAAATCCTTTCCAGATTTTAATTTCAACAATCGATTGTACAAAATTAACAATCGATTACCTAACGGTATTTGAAAACTTTACGACAACGGTCAGCTTCACAATCGATTGTGCAATGTTAACAATCGATTATTTATCAGACTTTGAAAATCATTTTAGACACTGCCTCGTGACAATCGATTGTTATATACTCACAATCGATTATTTAATAACTTTGAAAAAGTCTGGAAGACACTGCCTCAACACAATCGATTGTCATATGTTCACAATCGATTATTTTGTGACTTTGAAAAATCTGATGGACACCGTCTCTTCACAATCGATTGTCATTAGCTTCACAATCGATTATTCTGAGTTTTGAAAAACTTTGATGTACACTGCCTCATCACAATCGATTGTCATAAGATTCACAATCGATTGTCATGCAGGTTTGAAAAACCTGATACTCACTGCCTTAACACAATCGATTGTCATTAGTTCACAATCGATTGTCATGCAGTCTTGGCTTAACATAATCGATTATCATAAGTACATAATCGATTATCTTAGTCCAGATTTTAGAGGCATGTTTAAAAATCATTTTGACTAAAGTAAATATGCATAGTTTAAAATCATTTAGCATTAAATTAAATATGCATGATTTTGTAAAAATAGTTTTACGAGAGAAGCCATGTCATGAGTCAAGTTGTCGGATCAAGATCACAATTAAGAACGACTCATTTAAACTATAAAACTTTGTATTGTGCTTGAATCTCGTTATCCACCAATTGTGCGCTTGTACTTGAACTTCGTCATATATCAATTTGCTCTTGTTTGTCATTCATCAAAACCTACACATAAGAACACACGTTTTAGTATAAAGCCTTGAGAACGTGTTTCCAACAATTTCCCCCTTTTTGATAATGGCAAACTTTAAGCGGGATATGCAACTTAAACAATTTATAATGACGATTCAAGACATGCATTTGTTCCCCCTCAATATATGTATTCCCCCTCAATTTAAGCTTATAAATATTGAGAGTGCATACCCGTTATCTTCCCCCTTTTGCCATTAGCAAAAATAATATAAGAAGATGCCAAAGATATAAATAAAACTTGTTTATTTATTGGAAAGAGAAAACAATTACATAAGGAGGGGACAATAAAACATATCACAATAGAACAAAAAAAAAAACAAAGAAATCATTCATCATCATTTCCCGCCTCATCGTCCGGCACTGCTTCAAAGGGAACAAGACCGGCATATGGATAATGAACATGGTCAAAGTATCCATGGATCTCATTTGTCAATTGACAAACAGAGGTGGTCAAGGAAGCAATTTGGTCGGAATTGGATTGGAGAGTGGGCTCTTGAGGCGGACGAGTTCGACGGGTTGGAGGAGGAGCAGGCGCTGCATGATCACCGTCATGATGAAAGGAGGATTCTGAAATTTCCCACTTCTTGGTACTTTTTTTGAGAGGGCCGTTGGAAGTGATGAATCCGGAGGCTTCAAGAAAATTCATGATGAGGAGAGCATAAGGAAGAGGCCTATCATCTCAGATAGCGTCACGCATGTTAATCTTGACGAACCGACACCAATTGATGTTAGCTCCGGTTATTATGGCATGCATGAGCTTGGTGTCCTCTTGGGAAATGGTAGTATGGTTGTGCTTACGAGGCTTGAGGACTCGGGTGATGAAATAGAAAATCAACCGATAATTGGGATCCATTCCCGTAATTGTAGGACGACGGGAAGAAAGATTTGGATCATAAGAAGTAAGTCTGGTTTGATGTAGGAGGACTGTTTCATCAAAAAGGGCTCCGGCCTCTCCAATGTACCGAAAAATGTCTTCACCATTATGAGGAAGACGGGCAATGGTATGAAGGTTTTCATCGGAAAGAAGAATTTGAACACCATTTATATTTGTCACAAGCTCACCGTCATCATCCTCATGAAGGTTGGAGTAAAATGCTTGAATCAATGTAGTATTGATGTAAGGATGGGTAAGAAGTAAGAAGTCAAGAAGTTGACAATTTTTTGAGCATACTTGCAGCAGGGCCATAAGATTCAAGATACTTGTTGGTTGAAAAGCGGGGAGGAAAATGTCGCGCTTTTCAAATTTTGTTGAAAATCGAGTAAGCTCGATGTCAGAATTAAAATATAGAACGGAACCATCTTGATAAGGATAGTTTGGAACAGCAGAGGAGGATGCACCATGCCTAGCAGAACGGGAACATTTGGAGTGACGGCCCGACATTTTCACTGAGTATTGCTGGAATTTGCAAGAGACTTGAAAGAATTTTGATAGTTTGAGAGCTAAAGTTGATGCTTGAGTGAATAAAAATGAACATATATGGAGCCTATTTATAGAGGGGAGAAAGGCATTTCATTAATGGAAGAAATCTGCAGAAAATTGAAAGCTGAAACAGTCAGAAATGGTAAAAATAAATCTTACTGACCGTTAGACGATCGATTGTTGGAATGAGATAATCGATTGTCATTAAGATTTGACTGAATCTCGGAACTGACACAAATCGATTGCAGGAATCTTCAGAAGCCAAACGGTAACAAATTTTTGAAATACTGACAGAAAATAATCGATTGTCAAATATGGTAATCGATTGTTATGTTACAGTGAGCACAGAAATTTTCTGACTAGGAAAATAATCGATTATATTTTGAAACAATTGATTGTTTTAGGAAATCAGTACTGAATGGCTGAGACGGTAATCGATTATACAGTTAAAAAATCGATTATTAAACAACATTGCATAATAAGCATAAACCATAAATAATCGATTAGTGATACTTGCTAATCGATTTTCTGCACAGTAAAATAATCGATTATTAGCTGTAACAATCGATTGTTTTATGCCGTTTCTTTATAATTCCCCCTACTTTTAGGGCGATACCTGCAAAATAGAATTAGACGTCTCCGACGCTCAAGTCAGTAATTTGTAAAGAAATAGTAATTTAAACTAGTGTGGTCAAGTGAGATCGTGATCTCTTAAGAAGTGTGTCCTAGGGTGTTCTTAAGAGTGTTTCGGGTACTTACCTTTTCTCCGACGTCGCCAATTACCTGTTCGAGAGGGTGATCCTTGATTGTCCTCCACTCGTTAGGCGTTTTCGTTTCATTCTTCAATGGTGGCGCTTCCTCCGTTGGTTGTTTCAAAATTTTGTCTTGATTTTCTTTAGGCGTTTCCTCTTGTATTTTGTCTTTCAAGCTATCTAAAATACCTGCAAGATCAAAACCGGAATCCTTTCTCGCCAAGCGAGCATTATTTTCGGCAAATACAACATGAGGGGATTCCTCCACAGTTTCGGTTCTTTTATTAAAAACCCTATATGCTTTGCTACGTGAAGAATAACCAATGAAAATTCCCTCATCGGACTTAGCATCAAATTTTCCCAATTGATCTTTGCCATTGTTATGAATAAAACATTTACAACCGAATACTCTAAGATGGGAGATATTTGGTTTCCTTCCCATATAGAGTTCATAGGGAGTTTTCATGAGTATAGGCCTTATGACTACTCTATTTAAGACGTAGCATGCGGTACTCACGGCATCCGCCCAAAAATGTTTGGGAATCTTGGCCTCTTCGAGCATGGTTCTAGCCATCTCTTCGAGACACCTATTTTTCCTTTCCACCACCCCATTTTGTTGTGGTGTACGTAGAGCGGAAAAAGTATGCTCGATACCGAGTTCGTCACAAAAGTCCGCAAAGAGATTGTGATCAAACTCTCCCCCATGATCACTTCTAATTGAAGTGACGGTTGTTTCCTTTTCGTTTTGAACACGCTTAAGAAAATATTTAAAATTCTGAAAAGCATCACTTTTATTGGCAAGAAATAAAGTCCAAGTAAATCTAGAATAATCATCAACAATCACAAAAGCATAACGATTTCTACCTAGACTTTCAATGCGAGATGGTCCAAATAAATCCATGTGAAGCAGTTGCAATGGTCTAGAAGTTGAAACAGTATTTTTGGATTTGAAAGATGCTTTTGTTTGCTTCCCTTTTTGACATGAATCACAAATAGAGTCATTTTCAAATTTTAAATTGGGAAGACCAATAACTAAGTTTTGAGAAATCAATTTGTTCAAAAGATACATGTTGATATGTGCTACTCTACGATGCCATAACCAAGTATCATCCTCTTTACTCATAAGACAATCAACATGTTGGAAATCATGTATACCTTTGATATGTGCGCTTTGGTTGTATGAGCATGATTTTCAGGTATAGGTTTTGATGAATGACAAACAATGAAGTTCAGTGTATAATCAAATGGCGAGAAGCATACTGATGACGGAATTGCATGAACAAGCTAAAGAAGTTCAAGACCGAAGACCCAAGACGTAGGTCGTTTGGTAGAACCAATGTAAGGACAACGTTTAAGTTATCTTATCCTTTGGCTCAACATTAGGTCATCATAAACGTGCATAAAATCACTTTATTAAATTATATATATCATAAATATTTTTAATATATACTTCAAACAAAATGATTTTAACGTTTTTATTTCAACCAAAATGGGGTTTGAAGTAAGTTTTCAATTCTGGTATACTCTGGTATACACAGTGTATATCAAGTGTATATAATCAACCGTTGCCAAAGTTTTGAACACTGGAACAACATAATCGATTGTATACTTTAACAATCGATTTATTGACAATCGATTGTCTACTTTAACAATCGATTATTTTGAGACAGTGTGCAACCGAAGTTTTTAAATATCAAGACAATCGATTGTCTTTGTCCACAATCGATTATCAACAATCGATTGTCCCTTCATACAATCGATCATATTTTGACCGTTCCCACAGAATCCTAAATTGATTTTTGAACGTTGAAGACAATCGATTATTCAGGTTTAACAATCGATTGTTTAGCCTAAAATCAGGAATCTGTTTTTTTAACGTTGGTCAGACAATCGATTGTCACCTCCAAATAATCGATTGTTTGAGCACAGAATCAGGGATTTGATTTGTCAATTAAGCAACGGTCAGCACTACTTTTTCACCTATAAAAGGAGGTCTTTTGAGCTGATTTTAAACACACAACTCCTGCATATATTGATATACATATTGATCATTGTCAAGCATCATTTTAGAGCTTTTGTTGAGCCATTTGATAGACAACTTTGTGTTGTTCATAGAGCTTATTTTGTTTCTCTTTATCCACTATTGAGAGAGTATTTGTTGTAAAAGAGAGTTGTTTGAGAAGAACATATCTTCTCATTTGTCGGGTTTGCTAAGTACCCAAAATATTAGTGGTTGAAGTCTTGGGGTGAGGTATCCTCAAGCAAGTGAAGTCTTAGGGTGTGGTATCCTTGAGCAACTATAACGGTTTGTTAAGCACCCGTAAGCTTGACGAAGATAGTGGAATCTCGAGAGAGTCTCTCGGGGACTGGACTAGCCATGGGTTGTGGTGAACCAGGATAAAATACGGTGTGTTCTTTCTTGATTATTTTAATTACCGTATTTACTTATTCCTGCAATTTTAAATTCCACAATATTTCAATATTCTCGTGCCTCACTATTCACCCCCCCCTCTAGTGAACGGCACAAATTCTAACAATTGGTATCAGAGCCTAACTCTCTGAAAGCCTTAACCGGTTGAGAGCTATATATATTTTTGTGTATAGAATATTGAAAGCAGGAATGATGAATGAAGGACAATCCACCACTTGCGTTCCACTATTTGACGGAACAAACTATACATATTGGAAAGGGCGGATGAGTATCTTCCTCAAAGCAAACAATTTTCGTTTGTGGCAAATCATCAAAGACGGTGAACCAATGCCGACAAAGAAAGTTGGAGAAATCACGGTTCCAAAGAAGGAAGATGAATATGATGCCAAGGACATGAAGATAGTTGAAAATAATGCAAGGGCCATCCATGTAGTATATTGTGCGGTGAATCCGAATGACTATCGGAAAATCTCTTGCTGCACAACCGCCAAGGAGATGTGGGACAAACTCGAGATCATTTATGAAGGTACGCCTCAAGTCCGAGAATCCAAAATTGATTTTCTAACTCATAAATATGAAACTTTTAAAATGGAGAAGGAACCTATTGGTGTTATGTTTGAACGATTTTTAAGAATCGTCAACGATCTCCATGCTCTCGGGAAAGTTTACACGAACAAAGATCTTGTTCGAAAAGTCCTACAGAGTCTCACTACCGAATGGCGTTCCAAAGCCAATGCCATCCAAGAGTCGATGGAATACACGAATATCACAATTGATGGACTAAGAGGTAACCTCGAAACTTATGATAGCACAATTCTTAATCCTTATCTTAGAAGTGATTCGAATTTTGCCTTCAAAGCCTCATCCTCTAAAAGAGAAGAGGTAAGTGATTCGGAAAGGGATGATGAAAATACTTCCAGTGATATATTTGAAAAATTTTGTAAGTCTTTGAAGAAGGACAAGAAAAAGAGGAAACACCATAGGCGCGTATCACGGGACTCAGACAGCTCGGGCAATGAAGCCGGCGCATTATGTCTCATGGCAAACGGAGAAGAAGAGGTAAGTACATCTAACTCTCACTCATTTGAAGATTTACAAAATGCCTATGATGAATTGTATGGTGAATTTGTCAATGCTTCCAAATTGATAAAAGAATTGAAGAAAACACTTTCTTTGCAGAAATCACTTTCTTTGCAAACAGATTTTCAGAAAACACTTTCTTTACAAGAAAAAGATTTTGAAAAATCCCCTTCTTTGAAAGAAATAGATTTTGAAAAATTGACTAATGAAAATGGTGTTCTTAAAACAAAATTGAAGTTTTAGATAAAGAAAACAAATTTTTGGAAAATGACATTGCTGTTTTTAAAAATAAAATCAAGGAATTGAATGAAGCTTCTTCTATTGATACATGTTCAAATTGTTCTTCTTGTAGTTCTTTAAAACTAGAGAACACAGAACTTAGGAAAGCACTAGAAACACGTAGTGTTGATATTCCTAAAGCTGAAACAAAGAAGAAAAAGCCTAGGAATAACTATAAGCGTAAAATGAATAAGAATCATGATAGAAATGGAGTTGCGCAACCTAGAAATGATTCTAGGATTTTTGCTAATGAGTCTAGGAATAATTATTCTAGACCACCTAGAGATGACTCTAGGAATTTCAACACGTCTAGGAATGACTTTAGATCACCTAGAACGCATTTGGCTCAACCTAGACATATGCACAATCCTAATGTTATATGTCATTATTGTAATCGGGTAGGACACATTGCACCCGTTTGTTTTGCTAAACATAGAAATTTATGTGTTGATTATAATTGTTATTATCCTAACCCCCAAGGACCCAAAAGAAGTTGGGTACCAAAAATCTATTTTTAGGTTCTTTTTGCAGGTGTGCTTGAAGACTACAATATTGTAGTGGATGCACCAAGCACAAAACCTTAATGCATTAAGGGGGAATGTCGGTTAGTTATCGTATTTTGAATAAAAACACAATGAGTTGATATGTGCAAATAATCTATATCAGTTTTGATTGATACATGCTTTAATCAGTTCTTTTTGAATAACAATTAGTATCAATTTGGTTTATAATAATTGATTGATTCATGTTTTGATGAACATTCTTAGTTTAAAATAACAATTGATATTGTTGAGAAAAATGACCGTTATCATTAGTATGCCATTTACTAACATTTGATATGATCTTGTTTATAACGATTGGTATCGTCAATGGTTTAAATTTTTTTTGGTATAGTCTTTTTGCTAATGCCAAAAGGGGGAAGAATATGGGCGATATGCATGCCTTAATTGAGGGGGAATATTCAATTAAGGGGGAATTATATTGAATTGATTTCTATGAATTGTTTGCATAAATTGTATGTTGAGATATAGCATGAATTTAGGGGGAATTCAATATGCATATCTTCCGTTGTTTGTCATTATAAAAAAAGGGGGAAATTGTTGGAAATCATGTATACCTTTGATATGTGCGCTTTGGTTGTATGAGCATGATTTTCAGGTATAGGTTTTGATGAATGACAAACAATGAAGTCAAGTGTATAATCAAATGGCGAGAAGCATACTGATGACAGAATTGCATGAACAAGCTAAAGAAGTTCAAGACCGAAGACCCAAGACGTAGGTCGTTTGGTAGAACCAATGTAAGGACAACGTTTAAGTTATCTTATCCTTTGGCTCAACATTAGGTCATCATAAACATGCATAAAATCACTTTATTAAATTATATATATCATAAATATTTTTAATATATACTTCAAACAAAATGATTTTAACGTTTTCATTTCAACCAAAATGGGTTTTGAAGTAAGTTTTCAATTCTGGTATACTCTGGTATACACAGTGTATATCAAGTGTATATAATCAACCGTTGCCAAAGTTTTGGACACTGGAACAACAAAATCGATTGTATACTTTAACAATCGATTGTTGACAATCGATTTTCTACTTTAACAATCGATTATTTTGAGACAGTGTGCAACCGGTTTTTCAATATCAAAACAATCGATTGTCTTTGTCCACAATCGATTATCAAAAATCGATTGTCCCTTCATACAATCGATTATATTTTGACCGTTCCCACAGAATCCTAAATTAATTTTTGAATGTTGAAGACAATTGATTATTCAGGTTTAACAATCGATTGTTTAGCCTAAAATCAGGAATCTGTTTTTTGAACGTTGGTCAGACAATCGATTGTCACCTCCAAATAATCGATTGTTTGAGCACAGAATCAGGGATTTGATTTGTCAATTAAGCAACGGTCAGCACTACTTTTTCACCTATAAAAAGAGGTCTTTTGAGCTGATTTTAAACACAACTCCTGCATATATTGATATACATATTGATCATTTTCAAGCATCATTTTAGAGCTTTTGTTGAGCCATTTGATAGACAACTTTGTGTTGTTCATAGAGCTTATTTTGTTTCTCTTTATCCACTCTATTGAGAGAGTATTTGTTGTAAAAGAGAGTTGTTTGAGAAGAACATATCTTCTCATTTGTCGGGTTTGCTAAGTACCCAAAGTCTTAGTGGTTGAAGTCTTGGGGTGAGGTATCCTCAAGCAAGTGAAGTCTTAAGGTGTGGTATCCTTGAGCAACTGTAACGGTTTGTTAAGCACCCGTAAGCTTGACGAAGATAGTGGAATCTCGAGAGAGTCTCTCGGGGACTGGACTAGCCAAGGGTTGTGGTGAACCAGGGTAAAATACGGTGTGTTCTTACTTGATTATTTCAATTACCGTATTTACTTATTCCTGCAATTTTAAATTCCGCAATATTTCAATATTCTCGTGCCTCACTATTCACCCCCCTCTAGTGAACGGCATAAATTCTAACACAACATATTCGGGTGAGGAATTAGCAAGATCACCATATAAATATTATCCACTCTAAAACCACGAAGGACAATTTTAAAATTACTACGTCTAAACACTAAGCATTCGTCCGAATCAAATAGGGCAAGATTTCCCTTGTCACATAATTGACTTATGCTCAAGAGATTATGCTTTAAACCTTTCACAAGTAATATATGCTTAATAGAGGAATTTTCATCCTTACTGACCGATCCGATGCCAATAATCTTTCCTTTATTGTTATCCCCAAAAATCACACTTCCTCCTTCTTTGTGTTCTAGTTGAAGGAATTTGGATTCGTCTCCCGTCATATGTTTGGAGCATCCACTATCAAGGTACCATAGTACACTTGATCCCTTCAAACATACCTACAAAACAAGTTAATGCGTTTTAGGTACCCATGCCATTTTGGGTCCTTGAGGGTTAGGCATATTATAGTGATGCGATTGAGTGATATGTCTATGTCGTGTAAAGCATGCAGGAGCAATATGACCAATGCGTCTACAATAATGACAAGTCACGTTGGGGTTATGCATCCTTCTAGGTTCATAGTAACTTGATGGACGAAAATGATTTACTCTATTTTCATTATGACTATTGCGCATTTCATGAGAACCATTTCTCCTACTATTAGTTCTAAAATGAGCAGCATTTCTAGAGTAATGGTCATGTCTAGATGTTCTAAAAGGTTCAAAAATCCTTCTAGTGTTTGGCCTAGAATATGCATCATTTCTAGGGTAGTCATTTCTAGGTGGTAAGTCATTTCTAGGTCTTCTAAAATGTTCAACATTTGGTCTAGCATGCATATTTGTTCTAGGATTGCTATTTCTAGGATAAGCATTTGTTTTATTAATCCTAGGTTGAGCCTTAGGTGGTTGGGGTTTGGCTTCAACCTTTTCTTTAGGCTCATTCTTAAAGCCTATGCCATGCTTGGTTGATTTCAAATTAACAAGGACCTTATTCAAATTTTTGTGGGAAGAATTAAACTTATCTAAGGTACCTTTATGTCTATCTACCTCATTTTTGAGATGCATGCAAGAAGAACAATTTTAAATAGAACTTTCGGGCTTGTCGGCGCTTCTTTTTCTGAAAAACTTGTTTTCTTCTTTCAGCTTCTCATTTTCTAAAACCAGTTTTTCTAAATCCTTTTCTTTCAAAGAAAGCTGTTTTTGAAAGTCTTTTTCTTTTAGAGAAGCATTTTCTTTTATGCTCTTGACAGTTTTTGAAGCCTTAATAAATTCAGTATTAGCTCATCAAAAGCAGTTCGCATTTCCTCAAGAAAAAAGAAGTTTCTAGAAGAGATTTGACATACCTCATCTTGCTTGTCTTCTTGCGCCATAAGACAAAGGTTTGCGGCTTCGTCTTCTTCTTCTTCGCTTGACTCATCTCCAGAGTCTCCTCCCCATGAAATGTATGCACGTTGGTTCTTAAAAGGTTTCTTCTCCTTTTTGATGTTTGGGCAATTTGATTTGATGTGCCCGGTTTCACCGTATTCATAGCACTTTATTTGTTCGCCTTGCTTTTTGCCCTTTCGTTCATACTCCTTTCGCATGAACTTTTGAAATCTTTTGATAACGAGTCCAAACTCGTTGTCTCCGTCCTCATCAACTTGAGGTTGGCTTGTGCTTGCCTTAAGCGCTATTCTTTGCCTCCTTTGATCATCAACAAGAGGGTTAAGTATAGTAGACTCATAAGTCTTAAGGTTACCTCTTAATGCGTCGATGGTGACATTTGAGACGCCAATGGATTCTTGGATTGCGTCGGCCTTTGATCGCCATGCCGGAGTGAGACTTCTAAGAATTTTTCGAACAAGTTCTCTATCCATGAATGTCTTCTTGAGAGCATGTAGGATCATTTACGATTATTGAAAATCGTTCAAACATTTCATCCACCTTTTCACCTTCCTTCATGTGAAATAATTCATAAGCATGGGTTAGGAAATCAATTTTGGCTTCCCTTACCTGGTCCGTACCTTCGTACGTAATTTCCAGCTTGTCCCACATTTCCTTCACCGTTGTGCAACACGATATTTTCCTGTAATCGTCAGCATTTACAGCACAATATAATAAATTAATTGCTTTAGCATTATTTTGCACCTTTCGGATATCATCCGCGTCATATTCTTCTTCGGACTTGGGAACCCATTCGGTTTCAACCTTTTTGGTTGGAATTTGATTTCGCTTCGTTATCACCTTCCAGAGATGAAAGTTGTTTGCTTGAACGAAGATTTTCATCCTCTTCTTCCAGTACGTATAGTTTGTACCGTTGAATAGAGGTGGTCGTGTGGAGCATTGTCCTTCATCAATTCCTGCAAAAGAGTCACGAGTAGAAGCCATGGATGGTTCTCTCAAACTGTTAAGTCTTCAGAGAGTTGGGCTCTGATACCAATTGTTAGATAATACGCTTAACGCTAGAGGGGGGGGGGGTGAAAAGCGTTATAATAAAAATTAGCGTAAACTTGCGGAATTAAAAAATTGCAGGAAGTAAATAAGTGCGATAAATAATAAAGTACGCACCGATGTATTCTGGTTCACCACAACACGTGGCTAGTCCAGCCCCCGAGAGACTCTCTCGAGATTTTCCACTAACTTGTCAAGCTTACGGGTGCTCAACAAACCTTTACAACTTAAGGACACACGCCTTAACACATTTGCTCGGAGATACAACACTCCAAGACTTCAACCAAGGAAACACAAGTTCCTTACAACAAGAGAATCACAATTCTCTTACAAGTGTATAAAACACTAAACACTCAAACAATACACTTCTTAATGAGTAGATATGAGTAAAAGAAGTAAGCTCAATATCACAACAACTTTGGACAAGAATATGGCTCTCAAAACTTATGTAATGAATATAAAATGATTAGCAATAGAGTATGCAAGCTTATAGCAATTGTATGATCAGTTGTTGTGTGTTATTGTTTTTAAAACATTGAAATGAAGCTGTATTTATAGTTGAAAAACTTGGCATTACCGTTGCCTAATTGCCAATTAAGAGTTGCTGATTTTACTGTGTGACAATCGATTGTCAAGAAGTCACAATCGATTGTTTGCCAATCGTTCCAGAAATCAATCCCAGATTTTACGCTTAACAATCGATTGTCCAAGATCAACAATCGATTATTGGTAACGTTCAAAAAATCATTTCCAAATTTTACGTAAAACAATCGATTATACAAAATCAATAATCGATTATTCAGCAACGTTCAAAAAATCCTTCCAGATTTTAATTTCAACAATCGATTGTACAAAACCAACAATCGATTACCTGACGGTATTTGAAAACTTTACGACAACGGTCAGCTTCACAATCGATTGTGCAATGTTAACAATCGATTATTTATCAGACTTTGAAAATCATTTTAGACACTGCCTCGTGACAATCGATTGTTATATACTCACAATCGATTATTTAATAACTTTGAAAAAGTCTGGAAGACACTGCCTCAACACAATCGATTGTCATATGTTCACAATCGATTATTTTGTGACATTGAAAAATCTGATGGACACTGTCTCTTCACAATCGATTGTCATTAGCTTCACAATCGATTATTCTGAGTTTTGAAAAACTTTGATGTACACTGCCTCATCATAATCGATTATCATAAGATTCACAATCGATTGTCATGCAGGTTTGAAAACATGATGCTCACTCCCTTAACACAATCGATTGTCATTAGTTCACAATCAATTGTCATACAGTCTTGGCTTAACATAATCGATTATCATAAGTACATAATCGATTATCTGAGTTCAGATTTTAGAGGCATGTTTAAAAATCATTTTGACTAAAGTAAATATGCATGATTTAAAATCATTTAGCATTAAATTAAATATGCATGATTTTGTAAAAATAGTTTTACGAGAGAAGCCATGTCATGAGTCAAGTTGTCGGATCAAGATCACAATTAAGAACGACTCATTTAAACTATAAAAATTTGTATTGTGCTTGAATCTCGTTATCCACCAATTGTGCACTTGTACTTGAACTTCGTCATATATCAATTTGCGCTTGTTTGTCATTCATCAAAACCTACACATAAGAACACACGTTTTAGTATAAAGCCTTGAGAACATGTTTCCAACATCTACTACAACATTGTAGTCTTCAAGCACACCTTCAAATGTACCTTAAAATAATTTTTAGGTACCCAAACACTTTTGGGTCCTTGGAGGTTAGGCAAATAATAATCATAGCCAAAAGATAAATCCCTATGTTTTGTAAAACATACGGGTGCTATGTGTCCTACCCGGTTGCAATAATGACATATTACATTCGGGTTGTGCATATGCCTCGGTTGAGCCAAAAGCGTTCTATGTGATCTAAAGTCATTATCCCTAGAAGCGTTGAAATTTCTAGAGTTATTTCTAGGTGGTCTAAAATGATTAATTTTAGACTCATTAACAAAAATCCTAGAATCATTTCTAGGCGGCCTAAAATGATTAATTCTAGGCTCATTAATAAAATTCCTAGAATCATTTCTAGGTGGTCTAAAATGATTAATTCTAGACTCATTTACATAATTCCTAGAATTATTTCTAGGTGGCCTAAAATGATTATTTCTAGGCTCATTAATGAAGACCCTAGAATTATTTCTAGGTTGACCAATATTATTTCTATCATTCTTTCTAACATTATTCTTCTTCTTTTTACGCCTTTTATTTTTCCTAGGCTTTTTCTTCTTAGTTTCTTCAACAGCTTTAGGAACTTCTACACTACGTTTTTCTAGTGTGCTCCTAAGTTCTATGTTCTCTAATTTCAAAAATTACAAGATGAACAATTAGAACTTTGATCAATTGAAGAAGTTTCATTCATCGCCTTAATTTTATTTTTAAGATCAATATTATCATTTTTCAAAAAATTATTTTCTTCTTCTAAAACTTTAATTTTAGCAGTGGTCTCTTTGGCGATTTTTGAAGTCTTTTTCAATTCACCAAATAGTTCTTTAAAAGCTTCTTGTAATTCTTCAAAAGAGTAAGAATTAGAAGTGCTTACCTCTTCTTCTTCATCGGCCATGAAATATAGGGCAGTCGTTTCATCACACGAGCTGTCCGAGTCCCATGTCACGCGCTTTTGGACTTGAGGCGTACCTTCATAGATGGCTTCAAGTTTATCCCACATTTCTTTGGCGGTTGTGCAATAGGAAATCTTCCGATAGTCATCCGGATTCACCGCACAATATAACATATTGATGGCCTTGGCGTTGTATTCATTTACCATGGCTTCCCAACTTTCTTTGTCGGCAATTGTTCACCGTTCTTGATGATTTGCCATACACGAAAGTTGTTTGATTGGATGAAGATTCTCATCCGCTCTTTCCAATATGTGTAATTGCTTCCATCAAATAATGGAGGCAAAATGGTAGAGTGACCTTCGCTCATTATACCTGCATTCAACATTCTCAACAAAAAAATATATATCGTTCTCTCAACAGGTTACGGCTTTTAGAGAGTTGGGCTCTGATACCAACTGTTAGGATTTATGCCCGTCACTAGAGGGGGAGGGATGAATAGTGAGGCACGAGAATGTAGGTAAATTTTGCGGAATTAAAATTGCAGGAGTAAAATAAGTGCAGTAATTAAAAGTGTAAGGAAAGAACACTCCGATATATACTGGTTCACCACAACGTGTGGTTAGTCCAGTCTCCCGAGAGACTCTCTCGAGTTTATACTAACTCCGTTAAGCTTCCGGGTGCCTAACAAACCGTTACACTTGCTGGTAGATGTACGCTCTACAAGACTTCAACTTGCTCGTGGATACCGTACAACAAGACTTCTTGCTCGATGATACCTCACCTCAAGACTTCACTTGCTAAGATTCAAGGAACTTAGCAACCCCGATGCTCAATGAGAAGAATTGGTCTTCTCAAGAACTTCTCCCTTTTACAATGAAGACTCTCTAAGAAGAGTAGATAAGGAGATACAAAATAAGCTCTATGAACAACACAAAGTTGTCTCTCAAATGGCTCAACAAAAGCTCTAAAATGATGCACAAATAATATCAATATGTTTATAGATGATTGAGAGAAGTTGTTCTTATAAAATCAGCTCCAAAGACCTCTATTTATAGAGTTTGGAGGTGTTATGTCCGTTGCTCATGTTTAAACACAAAATCTGATTTTCCAGTCAGTTAATCGATTATCGGTTCAGTTAATCGATTATCTAGTTCAAAAAACTAGTCGTTGGAAGGCAACAGATACAAGTAAATCGATTAACCAAATCAGATAATTGATTATTTTTAAGATAATCGATTAACCAAAAGTGATAATCGATTATCATGCCTTGCGTAAATTTCCAGCTTCAAACAAAGCTGAAATATACTTTTGATATACCATTAATATACCAGAATCAAAACTGGAGTATACCAGAGTGTACCATAATTGAAAACTTACTTCAAAACCCATTTTGGTTAAAATGAAAACATTAAAATCATTTTGTATGAAGTATATTAAAAATGTTTATGATATATATGATTTAATAAAATGATTTTATGCATATTAAAGCTGGAATCTACCAGGATATACCAGAATCAAAGCTGGAATATACCGGAGTATACCAGAGTCAAAAACTTACTTCAAAAACCATTTTGGTTAAAATGAAAACGTTAAAGTCATTTTGTTTGAAGTATTTGAAATATGTTTATGATAAATATGATTTGATAAAATGATTTAATGCATATTTATGATGACCTAATGTTGAGCCAAAAGATAAGATAACTTAGACATTGTTCTTACATTGGTTCTACCTAACGACCTACGCCTTGGGTCTTCGGTTTTGAACTCTTTGGCTCGACTTGGCTTGTCTATGCAATCCCGTCATCAATATGCTTCTTGGCATCCAATCTTGATTGTTTGATTCATCACCATTGATTTGTCAACTATCTCGATTGTTTGCTAATGCATCTTCGTCGTTTGTCATACAATATCGTTGTTTGACAATTGACTTCATTGTTTGTCATTCATCAAAACCTATACCTGGAAATCATGCTAATACAACCAAAGCACACATATCAAATATATCAATGATTTCCAAACGAGGTTAAACGAGGTCTTACAAGTAGTTGAATAGTAGCATCCTAAAACTAACTCCTAACTGGATAGTCTCACTCTAGTGGGTTGTAGAAATATCCACAACTTCCTCCTAACCTTCAACCTTAATGCTCGACCTCTACAATTCCCTGTCAAGGGTCATGTCCTCGGTAATCATAAGTTGCGCCATGTCCTGCCTGATCACCTCTCCCTAATATTTCTTAGGTCTCCCTCTATATCTCATCGTGCCCATCACAACTAGTCAATTACACTTTCTCACTGGTGCATCAATGCTCATCCTCTGAATGTGCCCGAACCATCTAAGTCTTGCTTCCCACGCCTTGTCCTCCATGGAGGCTACGCTCACCTTCTCTCGAATATTTCCATTTTTTAGTCTTATCCATCTTTCTTTGCCTGCACATCCACCTTAACATCCTCATCTCTACTACTTTTATCTTCTGGATGTGTGAGTTCTTAACCGGTCAACACTCGGTCCCATACAACATGGCATGCCTAACCACTACTCTATAAAACTTACCTTTTAGTAACAACGACACTTTTTTATCACACAAGACTCCCGTTGCTAACCTCCACTTCATCCACCCTATCCTTATAGGGTGTGCGACATCTTCATCAATCTTCACGATTCCTTGAATAACTGACTCAAGGTACATGAAACTATTCCTCTTAGGGAGGACTTGAGAGTCAAGCCTTACTTTCACTCCCGCTTCCATCGGCTCGGCCCCAAATTTGGACATGTCTCCAAACCTGTAGCCGCATTTTGTTTAAAAATTAATACTATAAGGGGTCGTTTGGTTGGAATATAATTTATACCAGTATAAGTTATATTGGAATAAGTTATACTGCGATTAGTTATGCTGAGATTGTTGTTTATTCATTGTTTGGTATGTTTATTAAGAATAACAATTGCATAATTTCTAACAAGAATGTATAAATTATACCAGTGCTAATTACCCCACATTTTATAAGATATAAATTATCCAGTATTAAAATTAACATCGAGATAACTTATATCTAATTTACTAACCAAACAAAGTATTAAAGTGATATTAAATTTGTATACCACCCTTAAACCTTCATACTTGTACCAAACCACCCCTAAGTTTTCAAAAGTCTCAAAATTTAGATCCCCTCAACAGAACACTCAAAGCTCTTCGCATTCAGCCATTCACCATGTTCAATCCCCTCCAATGTATCCCGCTCCTGTTGTTCTTCCTCTTACTCTCCACTATCTCTGCCTCCGAATCAGACACACCTATTTCCCGTTTCCAAAATTACCTCAGAATCAACACTGCTCACCCTAATCCAAACTACACTTCTTCCATCACTTACCTCATCAACTTCGCCAACTCCATCCCAAACCTCCACTCCAAAGTTCTCCACCTAACCCCCACCATACCCCTCCTATTATTAACCTGGCCGGGTACCTCCAACCCTTCACTCCCCTCCATTCTTTTCAACTCCCATCTTGACTCCGTGCCCGCCGAGCCCGAAAAGTGGACCCACCCACCCTTTTCAGCTCACAAAACTTCCGATGGAAGAATCTTTGCACGTGGGGCCCAGGACGATAAGTGTATTGGCATGCAGTATTTGGAGGCAATCAAAACGATACAGAGCAAAGATCCCGAGTTTAAACCTTTAAGAAATGTTCATATTTTATACGTGCCCGAGGAGGAAGTGGGTGGGTTTGATGGGATGGGGAAGTTTGTGGAGACTAAAGAGTTTAAAGAGTTAAATGTTGGATTCGTGATGGATGAGGGACAGGCTTCAACTAATGATGAGTTTAGGGTGTTTTATGCTGATAGGACACCTTGGCATATGGTGATTAAGGCTGTTGGAAGTCCTGGACATGGCTCTAGATTGTATGATAATACTGCTATGGAGAATTTGATGAAGAGTATTGAGGTTATTACTAAGTTTAGGGAGTCTAAGTTTGATATAGTCAAGGCTGGATTGGCTGCTAATTCTGAAGTCATTTCTGTGAATCCGGTGTTTCTCAAGGCTGGAATTCCTTCCCCAACTGTGAGTTTTTGAATTTTCGATTGGGTTTGATCTTTTGAGTTGTGTTGTTTTTCGAGCTCCTGTTGAATGGGGTCTTTGAGGGGCGGATCTAAGATTTGAATTTTATGGGTTCTGGATTCTAGGACAGCAATCTCAAGTGCTGTGTTCTGAGCTCATTTGTGTACATATTTAGTGCATTTCTTATTACAGAGTTTGGGCCAAACTTACTTTGTTCTGCCGAGACCATATCTTAAAGCCTACTGTCAGTTGGGAAATGATACTGTAGTAATTCGGAATGCTAAATGTAGTCATCCGAATTATTATTGTTTCTCTTTCCTATTCAATTAAGAAGTATGTGATGCCAATAATAGTTTCTTGGTGATTAGTCTTTCAATTTCTGTTTAGCTTAAAAGATTTTGAGGTTCTTAAATTATATTGAAGTATGATCTAGAGAAACCTACTAATAGGGAATAACTTTTAAGTTCAAGTAACGAACTATGAACTTGTTCCTGTTCCGTTAACAGCTTTCTATGTATTAGGCAACATTAGCTTATGGTTTACTGGGCTTATATTTCCTAGTTGTTTATGGTTCTGCTTATATTTTTGTTCTTTAATTAGGATTTATGATTTATGGAGGCCTTCTGATTTGCTTGCACAGGGATTTGTAATGAACATGCAACCCTCTGAAGCTGAGGCAGGGTTTGATATTAGGATGCCACCAACGGCTGATCCACAACTTATGAGGAAGATAATTGAAGAGCAATGGGCACCAGCTTGGAGGAACATGACATATGAGGTGAATAGTTGCTTTTTCTTTGTGCTTATCGTTGTTAGTTTGCAGACCTTAGCATATCTTTCGGCTTTAAATTTAAAATGATAGTGCTCTTTATTACCTTTCCAGAACTGTTCGGAAAATTTTGAGGTATATCAATAGTATACTGAAATATTTGAATAGCAGTTTAAATTAAGTTGGTAATATCAGCAAGTAGGTTTCTGTTGTTGCCTTAATTGAAGAGACAAAACTCATTAGTGAACTCCAAAAAAGAGGGAAAATTAGGCAATGAGAGAGCAAGAGATGTCAGAAGACTATCTTGTGCAGTGAATCAAAGGAAGTACTTTCATGAATCAACGGATTATAGCTCACGGAATTGAGCTAGTGGTTCTCACTTCTCAAGGATTTAGGTAATTTGATGCTGCTGTGTTCCCAAAAGCGATGGGAATTGTATTTTGGATGTCATTTCTCTTAGAAAAGGAATAGCTTCAATGGCTTGGTTTAGGAGCGTACTGATTACAATGTCCTTTAGAGGATTTTATGAGACTAAAGAAGGCCAATTTCAACATTCTGAATAAAATGGAATATTATAAGTGGGTGCTTTAGTCTCGTCTCAATAAATTTCCAGAAAGAAGCTCTCCCTGTTCTTTGAACTATCGATATCCATTTGAAGGTGGCAAACAGAAAATCTTACAAAGACATAGCACCAGATTGACTGTTGTTAACACCAAAATTGGGATATGGAACTGGCTACATCTCCATCTAACAAACTAAGCCGCCGTTTTAGCCATGCAAAATCTTGACGCTTTTTCAAAAAAAAAAATTGAAATAATTGTTTGCCCATGAAGAAATGTCAGTTTTTGGAGATTTTTTAAAACATAGTTTTTGAAAACCAAAAAGTGGAAAAAGAGTTTCAAGATTTTTTCAAAAAATCAATTTTCTCCTCTCACAAAATATGGACTTTTTAAAAGTATCATATTGAAACACAACTTCAACTTCCAAATACAATTTTTTAACTCAATTTCAAAAATCTTTTTCAATTTTTTTTGTATCTTTGGACAAAGCCTACGAAGGGAAGCAAGCTGAATGTCTACAAAAAGTGGACCAAATCCAAGGAGTACAACTGATTATATGACATATCCATCAGCTCAAAAGCTGAAGAATCAAGCTTCCACTTCTCGAAATAATCGAAGGAGTTAATTTGTCAACCAAATTGTACAAGGTTTATCATGTAATGACTCAGTTAAGTAACTATTTTCCCGTAGAATACTAAACAACGGTACGCTGATTGAACGTGGGACAAGAAGGTTAGTGCACATGCAATGAGAACAACTGCATGAGCAGTAAACCACTCTTGCATCATCATGATCGTGCCTAGATTTTAGAGATAAAAATAAAATGCATGATTAGGAAGTTATGCCCGGCCTTATATGTATAAGTAGGATCTTTCTATGCATGGATGGACATCATCACAATCATTACGCCAATTAATAAACTTATATTCATTTCCTTCAAATTCCTTTTATCTTCTCTTTTTATTTTTTTACAGCTTTACTAACCAGCTCTCGTACAATGTCAATAGATGTTTCCTTTTATCTTTTGGTATATAAGGTAGATGTCTTCTTCTTAGATTAATCCGAAGTTCCTCTTTTATATGATTGGCAAATGGCAAAGTCCCCTCCTCAACATTACTCGTTTGGCTTCCATTTTGGGGATCATTGCTTGGCAAATTTGGCTCCATCGTTCATCTAGCTCGAGAAATCCATTTATTTTTAAACCCTAAATTGCTCGGACTCAGGTGTGGTTGTCCGATACAGGTGCAGATCTAGAGGGCGGATCCTTCATGATCTAAATTTTAAGATATGGGGTACGAATCCAGCTACGGATATCGGTGGGGGAATTCGGCTAAAAATAATTCAAATGTCTAAAAATAGAGTTATAAAGATATCTCCTACTCACGAGACATTATGTGGAAATCTTATAATGTATTCTGAGAAGATAAAAGGAGAATGACTGACATATAAATTTCTTTATACACCATTTCCTTTAATTTCACTCTAGCTTTTATTTTGATTTCGAAAATCATTGTATTTATTGCAAATTTCTCTGTCGATTTTGGTCAAAGTACCCAAAATCGGTTGACCAGATCCGGTACGGATCCCACATCCCACACCTACACCAATGTTGTGTTGACACGGGTGCGGCACCAAAAGTGAAGAGTCCAAGCAACTTAGTTTAAGCCAATAATTTTCTTTGGTATGCTCTTTTTTCTGTAGTTTTCAAAGCTTACTCATTTAGGATTTGATTTCACTTGTTCATGAACTATAATGGGGCAAGAATCTTCTCAGCATAGGGAGCATAGGGCAACATCCAGGGAAAAAGGGAAAAAGGACTGTAACTCATGGTTCTCCCACTCAAACATATGATAAATTGTAGGGTACAACTACACTGGCATAAGCTCCTCCAATCGACATCAACCTATCATGGTTCCAAATGAGGACATTTTGGTTCACCTCCCATGATAACAAACACATCATTCATACAAGAGAAATCGTCATGTATATTGTTGAGTCCTACATCATGTGGGAATTAAAAAATGGGTCTCTTTATATGGTCTTAGGCAATCTTCATCTCATGAGCTAACTTTTAAAGTTGAGTTAGGTTGAAGCTCTATTTTCTTAAAATGGTATCTGTGAGAAAGCACGGGAGAAGAATATAACTGATATGTAAACATGATACAATGAGCCCTATATATAATACACATAACCTAGCCTACTCCTAATACAGTTTAGACTAGACTTCTAATACAGTTAGACTTCTAACACTCCCCCTCAAGCTGGTGCATATAAATCATATGTACCGAGCTTGTTACATATGTAGTTAATACGAGGACCAGTGAGGGACTTGGTGAAAATGTCTGCAAGCTGATCATTTGACTTTACAAACTTTGTAGCAATATCTCCCGAGAGTATCTTTTCTCTGATAAAGTGACAGTCAATCTCAATGTGCTTAGTTCTCTCATGGAACACTGGATTTGACGCAATATGAAGAGCTGCTTGATTATCACACACAAGTCCCATCTGACTAACATCACCAAATTTCAGCTCTTTGAGCAACTGTTTGACCCAAACAAGCTCACATGTCGCCATAGCCATTGCTCGATATTCTGCTTCTGCACTAGACCGAGCAACCACATTCTGTTTCTTGCTTTTCCAAGATACCAAATTTCCTCCTACTAAGACACAATATCCAGAAGTAGAACGTCTGTCAGAAGGCGATCCTGCCCAATCAGCATCGGAGTATCCAATAATCTGCTCATGGCCTCGATCCTCAAACAATAAACCTTTACCTGGAGTTGATTTTATATACCGAAGAATGCGAACAACTGCATCCCAATGACTATCACATGGCGAACCCATAAACTGGCTCACAACACTCACAGGAAAGGAAATGTCAGGTCTTGTCACTGTAAGATAATTTAGTTTACCAACTAACCGCCTATATCTTTCAGGATCGTTAAGAGGCTCCCCCTGTCCTGGAAGAAGTTTAGAATTCGGATCCATTGGAGTGTCAACAGGTTTACAACCTGTCATTCCTGTCTCCTCAAGAATATCTAAGGCATACTTCCGTTGTGAGATCACAATACCAGAGCTAGACTGTGCGACCTCAATACCCAGAAAATACTTTAGTGTGCCCAGATCCTTAGTCTGAAAGTGTTGAAAGAGATGTTGCTTCAATTTAGTAATACCATCCTGGTCATTGCCGGTAATAACGATGTCGTCAACATAGACCACTAGATAAATACATAGACGTGAATCAGAATGCCGATAGAATACAGAGTGATCAGCTTCACTCCGAGTCATGCCAAAGTCCTGGATAACAGTGCTAAACTTACCAAACCAGGCTCGAGGAGACTGCTTTAGACCATAAAGTGACCGACGCAAGCGACATACAAGGCCACGAGACTCCCCCTGAGCAACAAACCCAGGTGGTTGCTCCATATAAACTTCATCCTCAAGGTCACCGTGTAAAAATGCATTTTTAATGTCCAGCTGATACAGGGGCCAATGGCGAACAGCAGCCATAGAGAGAAAAAGGCGGACTGATGCTATCTTAGCCACTGGAGAGAAGGTATCACTGTAATCAAGCCCAAATATCTGAGTATACCCCTTGGCCACAAGACGAGCCTTAAGACGATCAACCTTACCATCTGGACCAACCTTGACTGCATACACCCAACGACAACCAACAGTAGATTTATCCGAAGGAAGAGGGACGAGCTCCCAAGTACCACTCGCATGTAAAGCAGACATCTCGTCAGTCATAGCCTGTCGCCACCCTGGATGAGACAATGCTTCACCTGTAGACTTAGGGAGGGCAACAGAGGACAAAGAAGATAGAAAAGCATAATAGGGTGAGGACAAACGATGATAACTTAAACCAATATAATGGGGATTAGGATTAAGGGTGGTCCGTATACCTTTCCGAAGTGCAATCGGAAGAGACAAGTCCGCAGTAGGAGCAGGGTCAGGTGCAGGAAGTGAATCAGCCGGGCCGGATGCTGGGCGAGGACGACGATGATATGTCAAGAGTGGAGTGTCTTGTGCATGGAGTCTAGGAGGAGCCACAGTAGGTGGTCCAACGTTCGGAATGGGTAAGACCTCTGTAGCGGAAGGTGAAGGAGGAGATATAGACTCCCTAAAGGCCGGTATAGGTAAAACTTCAGATATAGCCAGATGGTCAGAATGGTCAGAAGAGGTAAAGAAAGGCTTAGACTCAAAAAATGTGACATCGGCTGACATAAGGTACCTACGAATATCAGGTGAATAACAACGATAGCCCTTCTGAACACGAGAATAACCAAGGAAGACACACTTGAGAGCACGAGGAGCTAACTTATCGTTCCCAGGAGCTAAGTTATGAACGAAACAAGTGCTCCCAAACACACGAGGGGGGACAGAGTATAAGGGTGACTGAGGAAACAATACCTCATGCGGAATCTGATTTTGGATGGGAGATGAAGGCATCCGATTAACCAAATAACAAGATGTGAGAACTGCATCGCCCCAAAAACGCAGCGGAACATGAGATGCAATGAGAAGTGTGCGAGCAGTCTCAATAATGTGCCTATTCTTTCTTTCTGCAACCCCATTTTGCTGAGGGGTATAAGGACAAGAGGTCTGATGAATAATTCCATGAGAGGACATAAATTGCTGAAATTGAGAGGACAAATATTCTAAGGCATTATCACTGCGAAGGGTGCGAATAGAAACACCAAATTGATTTTTAATTTCAGCACAAAAATTTTGGAATATAGAAAACAACTCAGAACGATCTTTCATTAAGAAAATCCAAGTACATCTTGAATGATCATCAATGAAACTAACAAAATAACGAAATCCTAAGGTTGAACATACTCTACTAGGACCCCATATATCCGAATGAACTAAAGAAAAAACAGACTCTGCACGACTCTCAATACTACGAGGAAAGGAGGCGCGGGTATGTTTCCCGAGCTGACATGACTCACACTCTAATGTGGATAAACTGGACAAACGAGGCACCATCTTCTGAAGTTTGGACAAGCTAGGATGTCCTAAACGACTGTGAAGTAGGTCTGGAGGATCTGCAGCTAGACAGGCCTTAGAGGATGTTAGGGAGTTAAGGTAGTAGAGTCCGTCTGATTCAAGTCCTGTTCCAATCGTCTGTCCCGTACTGCGGTCCTGCATAATAAAAGAGTCATCAATAAAGTATATTCCACAATGGAGGGCACGAGTCAAACGACTCACAGATGCAAGATTAAAAGGACAGCCAGGGACATAAAGGACGGAATCTAGAGTGACAGAGGGTAGAGGAGTTGCTTGTCCAACTCCTTTTGCTTTAGTTTGAGACCCATTAGCTAAGGTAACGTTGGGAAGAAACTGTGAATACGTAATATCTGACAAAAGGGATTTATTACCAGAGATATGATCAGAAGCAGCTGAGTCCACCACCCATTGTTCAAGAGGACTAGACTGGGAAACACAAGCAAAAGAATTACCAGCAACAGAAGTATCAGAGCTTTGGTGAGAATAGTATAGCTGTGCGTCATTCCAGCTATTTCCGGGAAGAAGACCTCGTCGCCGTGCAATTTTCCGGCGACTTAACAGGCTGTCCGTAACTTAAACTACCTTTTCTGTTGGTGTTGTGCAAAATCCGAGACCACCACGAGGTTTGGGAGAGAATTCCGACCAACCCCAGAAAAAATCACCGGAAACCGACGCTTCACGCGCCCCCACGCGCGGCAGGACTCTCGGCGCGTGAAGCCCACGCGCCGGCGCGTGAGAGCCTTTCCGGCCACTTTTTCCGATCGCTCCAGAAGGACAGTTTAGTCGGAATATAATTCCGACCCTACCCATCCACTTTTTGTTCGATTCCGACAACTTTGATTTTTTCCGGCGAGCTACAGTGATTTTTCCGGCAGCTACAGTACTTTCCGGCCAATATTTCTTCAGGACAGTTTACTCCTACTTGAATTCCGAGCCTATCCATATTTTTACTTTTTAATTCCGACAACGTTGAAATTTTCCGGCAGCTACAGTGCTTTTCCGGCAGCTACAGTGCCTTTCCGGCAGCTACAGTGTTCCTGTTTTCCGGTAGCACCAGTTTTCAGTCCTCTGTTCAGTTTCAGCGAGTTTTCAGTTGATAATCCAAACGATGTCTTTGGGACTAGATGCTTTCGGGCCTAAAAACCAGGGTTCTGGCAGTTCCGGTATTATGATTACCTCAGAACCTTTAATGGGAGGTTCAAATTACCTAGCTTGGGCTTCGTCTGTCGAGTTGTGGTGTAAAGGCCAAGGTGTTCAGGATCATCTAACCAAAGAGTCTGGTGACGGAGATGCAAAAGCCATAGCACATTGGGAGAAGGTTGATGCTCAGTTATGCAGTATTTTGTGGCGATCTATTGATTCCAAGTTGATGCCCTTGTTTCGTCCATTCCAAAAATGTTATTTGGTTTGGGAAAAGGCTCGTACTTTATACACTAATGACATATCTCGTTTCTATGATGTGATATCGCGGATGACAAATTTGAAGAAACAGGAATTGGATATGTCTACTTACTTGGGTCAAGTGCAGGCAGTTATGGAGGAATTTGAGACGTTGATGCCAGTTTCTGCTAGCGTTGCAAAGCAGCAAGAGCAACGACAAAAGCTGTTTCTAGTTCTTACTCTTGCTGGGCTTCCTCATGATCTTGACTCAGTACGCGATCAGATTTTGGCTAGTCCGACTGTCCCCACAGTTGATGAATTATTTTCTCGCTTACTTCGCCTTGCTGCAGCACCAAGTCACCCAGTGAGCTCATCACAGACACTTGATTCATCTATCCTCGTCTCCCAATCCGTGGACAATCGGGCTTCTCATACTATGGAGTATAGACGAGGAGGAGGTCGTTTTGGAAGATGTAGACCCAAGTGTTCTTATTGTTATAAACTTGGTCACACTCGTGATGTGTGCCATTCTTTACATGGTCGACCAACAAAAAATGCTTATGTTGCTCAGACCGAGCCTACAGGTAACCAGGGATTTTCTGTATCTGAAAGGGAGTATAATGAGTTCCTTAAATATCGAGCAAGTAAGCAGACGTCTCCACAAGTAGCCACTGTTGCTTAGCTCTGATACCATGTGAGAAAGCACGGGAGAAGAATATAACTGATATGTAAACATGATACAATGAGCCCTATATATAATACACATAACCTAGCCTACTCCTAATACAGTTTAGACTAGACTTCTAATACAGTTAGACTTCTAACAGTATCAGAGTCAGGTTTATCCCAATTCATTGTTAACCGGATGTTGGGCCTCCATCTTATATTGTTCACGGTCTAGATGTCCAGTACTGGGTGCACAAGGTGTGTTGAGTCCTACATTTGTTGGGAACTAAAAAATGAATCTCCTTATATGATCTTGGAGAATCCTCAACTTATAAGTTAGCTTTTAGGGTTGAGGTAGGTCGAAGATTGATATTCTTAATAATTCACTAGTTCCCCAACCTATTGGTATAGTAGAAACCTGTAGTGCAAATTGAGTTCTACTTTTCTCGAGACTAAATGCTTATGGTGGCAGCTGGCAAGACAACAAGAAGATCAATCTATGACCATCTTTAATTACCAATCGGTTTAGACCTACCAAGGCCTCGGTTCAGGATGACTCCTTAGTAGGGGAATATGAATGTCAGGGAGGGCAATTGATTCCATCATGTATCATGGCTTAGATGGCAAATTAAGAATTGTCAGCTGCTACTGACTATACTTTTTATATGGAAACAGTTATCCAGTGTCACAATCTAATCTTCAGTTCAGTCAAGTCAACTTGGCTAAGAAGCTTACTAATTCAACAGGTAATTTTGCCTTACCTACAACCCCTTTTCTTTCAGATCCATAAGTCGGAGGTTTCCTTCATCAGCAGATCTTTAATAAAGTGTCAAACATCATCTGTACTTGGGACTTGCCTATATAAGAAAATCACTTAGGAAAGCAGCCACGGATTGTTCCAAATCAGCCATATTTCTACCCACGCTGGCCTGGAAAGCAAATGCATAACCATGACCAACCCAGCCTTCGACAACCTTTATGCCAAATCCTGCATCTGAGCAGATGAGCCAGCAATTTTACAACTCTACATCTAAATGCAGGTGCCAAAATGATGATACATTTTGGAATTAATTTGAAGCCAGTACACAAATTTCTGTACCTGTTCTGATTGGATTGACGGATGCGCCTCTTCCAAGAGGTTTCAAACTTCCAAGATTTGTCATTTTTTTCTCCTCAGAAGATAACAAATCTACCGAGATCGCGTCGACATTTATTGCAGAATGCGGGGGGAGGTTGCACATAAGAAGGGCATAATATGCTCTTTCCCTTGTTGTGGACAATAACCATCTTTGTGTAGTACTTTTTGTTGCCTGCCAATTCAGCTCAAAGCTGGGCTGATATGGAGAGAATGTTCCATGACTGATTATTACTGTAGGTTGATGAATCTGTTGTTGATTTTCTGGAGAGATATCAGAAGATGCGCACTAGATGCAACATACAATTCCCGGAATCTCAGTATGCATTATATGTTGCCAACTTTCATCCCTGGGTTCAAAGAAATACTCAATTACTCATAGGGTAGGAGTTCGTGGCTCTTACTTAGCTGGTCACCGAAGTTACAAAGGTGTAGCAGTTCATTCTTGGCGAGAAGCAACAAGAGCCAGCAGAAGAAAAGGTCCTTATCTCGTGTCCATCATAAATCAAGTGGACTGGCCAAGCCTACTGATTATGAGGAGAGAAGTAGTCTGCTTAGGTTCATGCTGTCGAAACATATGAGAAGAACCATATTCTTGAGGAAGCAGATCAGACTTCCAGAAGCATACAAACATCCATCAGTTGAAGAATTGAAGAACAGGCAGTATTGCAAGTGACGACTCATATTAGCAACTACTGCGTCGTCTTTCGCGATGCTAGCTGGAAAGCAATCAATGATGATGCATGTTCATTCTATTTGACATATGGTGACTGATGTTGACACTTTCTTGCCAGTATTTGATAATATGGTAGCCATTACCAATACTGCTCCCAATTCTCAGCAAGACGTGCTCGTGTGCCAGCTTCACAGAAGAGACCGATATCTCCGAAGGGGCAAGTGCAGAACACCACCTTAAAAGAATCAATGGAACCAGGTGGACAGGAACAAACCATGCTTCACAAAGAAACTCTATCATTTGAAAGAACATCACTGCTGACAAGAACTGTCATCCAAACAAGAAAAGCAAGAAAGTTCCTGTCCTCCCAAGTCTCCATCTATGCAAGATTGACTCTAAACTAGACGAAGTGCTTATTGGATATCAACATCTACAAAGGAGCCTCAGGTCTCTGTATCTTTGTCACTGATAAGTTTCAAGAGAAGCTGAGGAAGATGATCAAGCCTAAGACTAATGTTGTCAAAGACCAGGGGGTTGTCAACAAGGGGTAAGAGAAGCTGAACCAACCAATAGCGACTACCTAACTTAGAGAAGATTGGACAACGGCAAAGAGTCGAGCAAGATTCAAGCAAGCAATTCAGAAGATTGTATCTGAGTAGAATGAAGTGGAAAAGCAGCAGAAGAGACAAAGTGCAGAGCTGGCAAATGAACAAAAAGGAATCCACTATGTCTGGTCAGTCAGAGGGATCACAACTTGAGGCCACTGTCTCAGTAAATCTGTAGAGCATACTCCCAGTGACTTCTTGGCGTGGTCCAATATATGAAAGAGTTGGAAAATTATGTATGCGCTGGGAAACATAATGGTTTTTGTTGACACAGTATGAGATGGAGTAATGGACTAGATACTAAGTAAGTCTTTGGACATAGATTTCATTGAAACTTTGACTTTTTTTTTGAAGTTGTGTTGAAAATTAGTATTTGGAAGTTGAAGTTGTGTTTGGACATGCATTTTACATATAAAAAGGATGAAGTTTTGTGAGTGCAAGAAAAAACTTCGCCCAGAAAATGACCCAAACCAGTTTTGGAAATTTTATAATTTTTTTCCAAAAACCAATCAAATTCCATGACCAGGCAACAACAACAACAACAACAACTACCCAGTAATGTCCCACAAAGTGGAGTCTGGGGAGGGTAATATGTAGACGAGCCTTACCCCTACCCGAAAGGGCAGAGAGGCTGTTTCCAATCGACCCTCGGCTCGGTGAAGGAGAGGAAAAACAAAAACAAAAACAAAAACAAAAGAGCATTAGTAGGTCCAACAGAAATAGCATAAGTAACTAACTAAACATAAGAACCATAAATAAATAGCATGCAATAATATCATACAGTAACTACCATAAATAACTACCATAAGGGAGACACAATCCAAACACAGCATCTATGGATAGCCCTGTCAAGTCTCACCCAACCCCGGGTGAGTAGTACGAAAAACTCTAGGGGCCCCTATCCTACAACCCTGATACTAGACCTCCAGACTTTCCTATCAAGGGCCATGTCCTCGGAAACCTGCACACTAGCCATGTCATGCCTAATCACCTCTCCCCAATACCTCTTAGGCCTCCCTCTGCCCCGCCGAACGCCGACCAACGCCAGCCGTTCACAACTCCTCACTGGGGCATCGGGACTTCTCCTCCGTACATGCCCGAACCACCTCAGCCTCGCTTCTCGCATCTTCTCATCCACCGGGGCCACCCCCACCTTCTCTCGAATAACTTCATTCTTAATCTTATCTAACCTGGTGAGCCCGCACATCCACCTGAGCATCCTCATCTCCGCAACCTTCATTCTCTGAACATGAGAGTTCTTCACTGGCCAGCACTCTGCCCCATACAACATTGCAGGTTTAACCACAGCTCTATGGAATTTCCCCTTGAGTTTCTGTGGAACTTTCTTGTCACACAGGACTCCTATGCAAGCCTTCACTTTGACCACCCTGCTCCTATACAATGAGTGACGTCCCCGTCAATCTCTCCATCCCCCTGAATCACCGACCCAAGATATCTCACACTGTCCCTCTTGGCGATGACCTGAGATCCAATCATCACGTCCCTGCCTACTTCGCTCGGCTCGGCGCTAAACTTGCACTCCAGGTATTCTGTCTTAGATCTGCTTATTTTGAAACCCTTAGACTCGAGAGTTTGTCTCTATACCTCTAACCTCTCAATAACACCGGCCCTCGTCTCGTCTATCAAGACTATATCATCAGCAAATAGCATACACCAAGGCACATTCCCTTGAATATGTCGGGTTAGAGCATCCATCACCAAGGCAAACAAGAGAGGGCTAAGCGCCGATCCTTGATGGAGCCCCATAACCACTGGAAAATGGTCTGAGTCGCCACCCACCGTTCTAACCCTAGTCTTAGCTCCATCGTAGATGTCCTTGATTACTCTGATGTAGGCTTCCGGCACGCTCTTCGCCTCCAAGCACCTCCATAGCACCTCCCTTGGGACCTTGTCATACGCCTTCTCCAAGTCGATAAACACCATGTGCAGGTCCTTCTTCTTATCCCTGAACTGCTCCACCAGCCTCCTGACAAAGTGGATAGCTTCTGTAGTGGAGCGACCCGGCATGAAACCGAACTGGTTCACAGATATAGATGTCATCTCCCTCACCCTCGCCTCGATCACCCGCTCCCAGACCTTCATGGTGTTACTTATTAATTTGATACCCCTATAGTTGTTGCAGCACTGGATGTCCCCTTTGTTCTTGTACAAGGGCACCACTGTACTCCACCTCCACTCATCCGGCATCCTTTTGGTCCTGAAGATCGCATTGAACAACCTGGAGAGCCACTCCACTCCTGACCTACCCATGCACTTCCAGAACTCCACCGGTATCTCGTCAGGCCCGGTCGCTCGACCCCTACTCATCTTGCGCAAATTCCATGACCAGGCAATGTTTTAAAAATTTTCTTTGAATAAAAGTAAAATAAATCCATGTCCAAACGGGAGAAGTGTGGCAAGTGGTGGTTGTAGACCACTAGTTCAAGTGAAGCCTGAGGTCCTTCAACTGTTTCCGGAGGGAACTTGAACAGAAGCAAGAAACACTTGTCCCATGGATGTTCCTATTTGATTGTATCCATTGTTCTACTGCGTTTTCTTGTTCCTTCTGCCACCAGTTCACCAAATTGCCCACACTTTGCTAGAAGGTCTTTTATTGATTTTAGAGATTGCTTGTTCACGTCTACAAAGGGGTTCTGCCTGTTAAATGTTTTTGCACTGCTGAACTTGTTTCCTGCCGTCTTTTCAGTGTGGCTTTCTCGATAATTTCTGGACTGATAAGAGGGAGAAAAAGAAAGAGGTAATACAATACCCAAATATCAATCTGAATCGACATGAAACCGACAATGAACAAGATTCTGAAGTGATAATAGGGGAAGGTTTTATTGAAGAAGAAATTCCTTCTTGAATTTCATCAATTTGTTGGCAATGGTCTGCTCCGGGGTTTTATTATTATCAATCTTGTCGACATGAATCAAACAATGAACAAGATTGTGTAGTGATAATAGGGGAAGGTTATATTGAAGAAGAAATTCCTTCTTGAATTTCATCAATTTGTTGGCAATGGTCTGCTCCGGGATTTGATTATTATCAATCTTGTCCTCCTTTCCAATATAGTGTTTCTACTGAATCCTCCACGTTCATTGTAGGTTTGGATGATGTAATATTCATAAGGTTGTTCCCATTTGCTCTATTTCCAAAGGAGATCTCTCTGGTTCTTCAGATGCTTTCATTTCATCAATACTTTTGCAGATCCACAAAAAGCTGTTGCTTTCAACTCTTATTCTACTAACAAAGAAATCCTTCTTTGCATCCATTCAAACCGCGTGGATTGACATTTCCTTTTCTCCCCAATGATTTCATATGATTTTTCCCCAGCGGAGAAGAAGGCATTCTTATCCATCTAAAACAGATTTTACACTAGTTTAAAATTGATGACACTCCACGTCGTCATAGCTGCTACTATATGATCAATTACATTTTGCCTATCTGGACTTAAAGATGACAAGTAAAAGTGTTGCTGCTGTGGGAGACATGTTAAGAAGAGAGAGGGTTTTGGGAAGAGGAAGGATCGGAGAAGAAAGGTTTGGTTGGAAATCACAAAGCAGGATTAATCTGGCTGTAAATCCAGAGATAACTAAGAGTTTAAGATTATTTGTTTAGGTCCAATTGTCTGATTCTTGTATTTCTGAAGCTGTTCCAAGATTGCTCTCTTTAAATTGGGTGCCGTTATACCTTTCTGATTGTATGATATCAAAAACTGCCTGATTGTGTAGTCAAGAACTTTTTCTTTTAGGAAGTTGTCACAATTGGGACAACTCTATTTATCAATCAATCAACTATGCCTCAATATGAATCATCCATAGTCATTCCACTGGACAGCTGTATTTATTTAGAAGAAACGTTTGCTTGTGGGACAACTCTAAATAGATAGTATATCAGTTAATTTTGAGTAGAGACATCATTTCCAACGTAAGTAATAGTTGGGATTCGTGGTTTGGTAGATGAAGCTTGTGTTTTTTCCCCATTCCCATTCTTATGCGTCACTCACCAGTTTTTAAGAAGTTTTTATTTGGGTGATATTTTATTTGTATACTCAACACAAAAAATGGACAAGATGGTGTACATTTGGTTTCTGATTCTCAGGCTTCTTGTAATATGGCAGATAACCGAGAAAGGATTCCTGAGGGACAACATGGGATGTCCTTTGATGACACTCACTTCAGATTCCAACCCTTGGTGGTCTGTTTTTAATGAAGCTGTTACTAAATCTGGGGGAAAACTCTCCAAGCCTGAAATATTAGCGTCAACAACTGATGCTCGATTCATGAGACGACTGGGAATTCCCACCTTTGGTTTCTCCCCTATGAAGAACACGCCCATCTTACTGCATGACCACAATGAGGTTTGTCGCTGGTTCTATTTATGACAAGTCAATAAACACTTGTTTCTCTGATGTCAATCATTTTTTCTCCTGGCAGTTCCTCAAGGATACTGTTTACTTGGAGGGGATTAAGGTCTATGAATCCATAATAAAGTCATTAAGTTCCTTTGACGGATCTTATGAACACCGGTGTAATGCAGTTTCTCAACAATGAAGCTTTTGAAAACTTGGTATGATATTCATCTCTTTTTTTGATTATTTGGTATGATATTAATCTCTTTCGAATATTGTTTAATTTCAAGGTATGCAAGTTCTGATTCTGCACATGCTATAAACATAAGTCTAGGTCTTTTAGATACAAATCTTAATTTGTTAACTTCTCGTATAGTTTCTTCATCGAAGGGGAGTCTTGGAGCAACGGTAAAGTTGTCCCCATGTGACCTATAGATCACATGTTCGAGCCATGGATGAAGCCGTTAATGCTTGCATTAGTGTAGGTTGTTTACATCATATACCCTTGGGGTGCGACCCTTCCTCGGACCGTGTGAACCTTGTGCACCGTGCTGCCCTTTTTTTTAATAGTTTCTTCATAATTGTTTTAGTGGCATTTAATGTTTCTCTTTACAAAATATTGGTATAAATATACTGGAGGGTTTCTCCTTTTAGCCACTCAAGGGGTCAAATTGAATCTTCAGCCAGCTTCTTGTTTCCTTTCATGCTAGATTATTTGGGTGAACTTGCAGTTTCATGTGTTGCTTGGCCGGTTGGTTGTGTCTCATGACTAGAACTTCAACCGCACTGCTCTACTCACAACAAAAGAGATTGTATATCAGATGAATTATCCTGCCAATACCCAATTGATTGAGTCCCATAAAGAAAGAAAAGTGGGTAAAGTATCATGTAATGCATAATGATGTTTCAAGTGAAGCGAACTATATTTTTGTCTTGTAATTCATTGTAGTGTAGCTTGGGGCTTTTAATTGAAAATGACAAAAGAGTTTGGCAGTTGAGTGAGGGTCCTTCAAGTTTTAAAATTTGGGTGGAAGTAACAAGTAGGTAACTAATGTTACGGAGGTCGAACCTCATTAGGAACCTTCTTTCATTCACCCCCAAACTTCTTTTTTTTTACACTTTGGCCTCTATATTTATTACCTCAAAATAATTAAAAATTAACAAAAAAAGCAAAAACCCTTCGCAGCCGTCTTCTTCTCACTCTCATAGCCACCAGTGCTGCTGCTCCTCCTATCTTCCTCTTGCTTCTACTTTAGGAATCTAGTCTCCCAAAATGGTTTTCAATAGTATATTCGCAATTGCATGTGTGTTTTTGTTGAGTAGATTTGTGGAGAATAATTTTTGTTGTGAAAGAGTTTCAAAATATTATTGGGTCTTTTTTGGACTGTATTTGGTTAGTTAATTACTTTAGAGAACCGTTTATTGACTATTGGTAAGTGAAAAAAGATTAATTTGTGTCCATTTTTTAGTTGGAGTGAATTGGTGAAACCAACTTCGTAGTTTCAGCCAACAACTTGTGCAATTGTTGGAACATCTACTGAAGTTGTTTGAAGAAACAGTTGGATATCTTCAACAACTTTCTTAGTTGTCTGAACAACTTTTGAAGTTGGAAGAAATAATTGAACATATGTTTGACAAATATAGAAGTTCTCGCAACTACTAGTACTATTCTCCGACAACTATGTGTAGTTGTTGGACAACTGAATAATTGTTGGGACAACTATTGCATTTATGGAACTTCTCTAGTTGTTGGAAGAAATAGTTGGGCAATTACAGAAGTTGTCCCTATAACTACTAAAGTTGTGAGACAACTGTTGGTAGTTGTGCGATGACTGAAGAGTTGTAGTGAATCTAGCCATGAGTAATCAAGTTATTTTGCAATTTTGAAGCTGTTTGATGAATCTATTTCCTGTAACGATAAATTTAATGAAAATTGATGATCAATTGAGCCATACCATGGCTAGAAAGAAAACAACATATTGTTTAATTGCTCAAAAAATTGAGCCTCTATGAATTATATTATTATTAAAGATGAACATAATGGTTCAATTATAATTGAAGATTGATCGAGTGATTCTATTATTATTAAGGATAAGGGTAGTGATTCAATAACAATTGAAGATTGATCAAGTGATCCTATCAATTATTACACATAAATGAAGTAATTTGATGACAATTGATGATCACTTGAGCTATTCTATGAATTATTAAGAATAAATATAATGACCCTATTACCGACTCTATGAATTAGCTAAGAGTTGTTGGGACAACTACAAAAATTGATGGAACAACTAGAAAAATTGCTGAAACAACTGAAGCAGTTGATGGGACAACTGAAGTAGTTGTTGGGCAACCACATAAATTGTTGTAGTAATTAAAGTAGTTGTTGGGACAACTAAAAAATTTGTTCCCGGAACAAAATTATTTTTACTGCTTATAGACCTAATGTATGGTGAGAGAGTGTAAAGAGAAGAAAATAGAATGAAAAGTCAATATATACACATCTAGTTTATAAACCTACACAATAACTAATTGTCCATTAACTCAAAAGTAACCATCTTAAGTAACTAATTGTCCACTAAACCAAACCAGTAAAAAAACAACCTCATGCACAACGAAATTTTGAAAGTGTCATTCAGTAGATGGTTGAACATCCCTCTTTTCTTGAGCAGTTTGGGCCACAATTCGAGGATGACCAGTCCTCTTTGCCCTAGCATTCTTAGCCTTGATATTATGGTCAGTCTTCTTACTAACCTAGGAGTACAAGGAAATCGTCTTGCATACCTCAGTATTATAGTGCTCATAGGCAGGAGCCCCTCCAACTTTCTTGACAAGGAATTCATTGCATCCGATAGGGCATTATGCTTATCATAACATTTTTTGCTTTCACGTCAACAGGGAACCTTGGAGGTACCCAAATTTGGTGTTTTGGTCACTCCAGATGAATCTCCTTCTCTACCAAGATCAACTGCATAGGAAACTCCTCCTCCTACCCCACCGACGGATCTGCAAATATCAAAATCCACAGGGACTAGTAGCTCTCTTCCCGCCAATATCTAACATCATTTGCCCAACGCCATCTCTCTCAACACGACCAACTCTCTCAAGACTCTCCACTGCTAACTTTCTTCCTTCTTATGGTTGTTACCATGGCCAACTTATCTTTCAAAGCATCAATTTTGGGGTTCGGGCTATCTTTAAAGGGCTCAATGTCTTGAATGTAAGTCTCCCCCTTCTCTCCGTTTGTTGGGAAATAAAGGGTGCATAATCTTCTGCATTTTTAAACAAATTAATAAAAATACTAATATGAAATTTTTAGTACAACTACTGAAGTTGTGCAGCAATTGCAGTTGTTCCTACATCTATGTTGTTGTTCAGTTGCCCAAGAACTACACTTGTTTCACAACTGAATAGTTGGTTCAACAACTTTTGTTGTCCCAACAACTTTGTTTACTGAATTAATTGTGTTGAACACAACTGAAGTTGTCTAGTTTTATATCTTACATCTTCTCTTGTTTGGACAAGACGATCAACATTTGTAGCATAAGCGGGTTTCGCGGCCAACTATCTAATCATTTTTGGAATTGATCTCTCAAGTAAAGAATCCTTAGCCATTTGTTGAACCAGTGTTATTAAAAGCGAGCGCTTCTCGCTTAAACCGCAGAAGCGAGGCAAGGCGCAACCCTTGCGCTTTTCTGCCCTAAAGCGAGGCAGGGGATAAAAAGCGCACTGTCACGCCCCTCCATTTTCTAAGAGGTTATGCCATGCGGACGATGACTGGGCGACATGCAGGCAACGATTTGGCGCACGTATGGCAGCATTTCTCTAGCTAAGTCTAGATCCTTCCAATGGAAGATTCTAGACCCACCTAGACTTCTCTTGTATATTCTACTAAGTGTAGAGATTTGTAGAGAATTGTAGAACTCTCTAGAGCTTTGATCTTAGCCATTGATTAGAATAGATCTTAGCCGTTGATTTGGGACTCTAGCAACTATAAATAGGCTAGAGGCATTTGGCATTTGCATCCAAGAAACATTCAAGCAATCCAACACTTGTATAAAGCATTCTCTTGTTTAATACAAAGCATTCTTGCAAGCTTCTCTTCTTAGCTTCTCTTAGCTTTGTTGTGGCAATATTTCGGGGAAAGGCTGACTTAGCACATCGCAGGGGCGGATTGTGACTAAGGCCGCACGGAAGATAGCTAGGGAGTTATCCGGTCCGTGACAGTTGGTATCAGAGCGACGCTACGAAAGGGTTCGTGGGTTAGCTGGGCACATTCACGACATGGCTAGCGGCGGTGAGGAGCAAGTTCGCAAGGGTCGCGAGGAGGAGCGCACCGTACCACCACCACATAAGGGAGGTAAATCTCGTGACTATCTTGCTAGTTTTGAAGCTCGGTTAGCTAAACTTGAGATAGCTATGGCGGATACAAAAGAGAGGTTGGATCGCACGGAGCAAACAGTAGAAGAGTACGTCGAGAAGGTCGATACCTCGTTGGACGCTTTCCAAGAGAGGATCTATGCTGCCGGGGCAGAAATAGCCAACGAGAACAGCATGTTTCAGGCCAAGGTGTATCAAGCCTTGTCAGATTTGAGGCAGGACGTTGATGAAGCCAAGTCAAGCCTAGAGGCGTCCAAGGCTGCCGTAGAAGAAACCAAGGCCGACTGGGCAATGTGCAGGAGTGCTTTCATGGCGAAAGAAGCTGCCTCAACATCAACCGTGCAAGTCCGAGACACTGCCCGTGCCATGGACTTGCCAAAGCCAAAGGAATACAACGGAGCTCGAGATGCTGTAACCATAGACAACTACCTTTGGCACATGGAGTGCTACTTCGAGGCGCTCAACTTAACAGGGTTGGCCCAGGTACATACTGCCACTTTACATTTCACCGACATGGCTGCACTTTGGTGGCGAAGAAAACGAGCCGACATGGACAAAGGGCTGGTCGTCATTGACAGTTGGGAGGCCCTAAAGAAAGAACTCAAGGCGGAGTTCTACCCGGTGCACGTAAGCCGCGAAGCAAGGGCGAAAATGAGGGACCTCAAACAGGGCCATTCGATCAAGGAGTACGTCAAGGCATTCTCCAACTTGATGCTACAAATTGACAACATGAGCGACGAGGATCTCTTGTTCAACTTCTTATCCGGGCTTAAACCATGGGCGGTTCAGGAATTAAGACGGTCCAAGGCCGATGACATCTCGACGGCACTCAAGGTTGCTGCCACATTGGAGGAATACTCTAGTGCTGACAAAGGGCATGTCAAGCACCAAGGCGAGTCATCCAAGTCCAAGACCCAAAGGACTTGGCCGGTTACAGGTGGGGGAGCCAAGTACGGAACCCACAAGCCAACAACCCATGGTGACAAAGGAAAACAGGTCAGGGACAACAAAAAGGAGGCCAAACCAAGGGAGGGTTGCTTCCTATGTCAGGGACCTCACTGGGCGAGGGACTGCCCACAGCGGAAAGCCATGAGCGCCATGTTGGAGCAACAGGAGCATGGCAACGAAGCTTCCATGGGATGTCTGAAGCTGCTTAGCGCACTAAACGTTAAGCCCACTCCTCACCAGGCGGGTGATAGGAGTCTTATGTACGTGCAGGGGCACATCAACAACAAGGTCGTCCACATAATGATTGATACGGGCGCCACTCACAATTTCATGACTCCAACCGAGGCAGAACGATTGGGTCTCAAGGTGACATACTCCAAGGGTTGGCTCAAGACCGTAAATACCCAGGCCAAACCCGTGGATGGCGTAGCAACAGGGACCGAGTTGAGGCTTGGCGACTGGTCAGGCAAGGTGGACTTCTCGGTGGCAACAATAGACGATTTCACCATTGTTCTAGGTATGGAATTCCTTCGGCAGTACAATGCGGTTCCGTTCCCTAGATTCAACATGTTGATGATCTTGGAAGGAAAACCATGCATGGTTCCAGCGGTTGCCCCTCCCAAGACATCCAAATCTCCTCAACTTAGTGCCATGCAACTGGCCAAGGGAATCAAACGTGGGGAGGAGACATGGTTAGCCGTCCTTCAGCAAGAAGAAGAAGGGGGAGTTGATGGCGATATCCCCGCTTGCATCCAGAACGTGCTGGAAGAATTCAAAGACGTAATGCCACCCGAGTTGCCCCGCAAGCTGCCACCCAGGCGTGGGGTGGATCACAAGATCGAGTTGGAGCCAGGGGCAAAGCCACCAGCCAAAGCACCCTACCGGATGGCGCCACCAGAATTAGAGGAGCTGCGGAGACAGTTGGCGGAATTGTTGGAGATGGGCTTCATCCAACCTTCCAAGGCCCCGTATGGTTCACGGTGTTATTCCAACGCAAGGCGGACGGATCGCAGCGTCTTTGCATAGACTATCGGGCTCTCAACAAGGTAACCATCAAAAACAAGTATCCAATTCCTCTCATTGCCGACCTTTTTGATCAATTGGGGAAGGCCAAGTTTTACACAAAGCTTGACCTAAGATCGGGATACTATCAAGTGCGCATAGCCGAAGGGGACGAGGGCAAGACAACTTGTGTCACTCGTTATGGGGCATTTGAATTCTTGGTGATGCCCTTTGGCCTGACAAATGCGCCAGCCACATTTTGCACTCTCATGAATGAAATTCTTCATCCCTACTTGGACCGGTTCGTGGTGGTCTACTTGGACGACATAGTCATATATAGCAACACCATGGAGGAGCATGTAGAACACGTACGGGCCGTTCTCAAGACCTTGCGGGACAATGAGCTTTATGTCAAGAAGGAGAAGTGCTCATTTGCCAAGGAAGAGGTACACTTCCTAGGCCATGTGATCAGAGGCGGCAAACTCATGATGGATACCAAGAAGATTCGGGCGATCGAGGAATGGGAGCCACCGACCAAGGTACCGGAGCTTAGATCTTTCCTTGGTCTTGTAAATTACTATCGGCGCTTTATTACTGGCTATTCAACCAAGGCGGCACCACTCACTGACCTACTCAAGAAGAAGAAGGCTTGGGAGTGGGACGACAGGTGCCAACATGCTTTCGACTTACTGAAGAAGGCCGTAACGGAGGAACCAGTGTTGGCACTACCGGATTGCACCAAGGCGTATGAGGTGCATACTGATGCCTCTGACTTTGCCATAGGAGGCGTGCTTATGCAAGAGGGGCATCCAATTGCGTATGAAAGTCGCAAGCTTAATGACACTGAGAGGCGTTATACAGTGCAAGAGAAGGAGATGACGGCAGTGGTGCATTGCTTGCGAGTTTGGCGACATTACTTGCTCGGGGCCAAGTTCGTGGTGCGGACAGACAATGTGGCAACGAGTTACTTCCAGACACAGAAGAAACTCAGCCCCAAGCAAGCAAGATGGCAAGATTTCCTGGCCGAGTTCGACTACGTGATGGAGCACAAACCGGGCAAGGCCAACTTTGTGGCGGATGCGCTTAGCCGAAAAGCAGAACTGGCGGCAATGTCAAGAGTCCAGGTGGAGCTCTTGGACCTTATCAAGGAAGGCATGGCGCATGATCCTTTAGCCAAGCAGCTGGTGCAGATGGCGAAAGAGGGTAAAACCAAGCAATTCTGGGCAGAAGGCGACCTATTGCGCACCAAGGGGCAGCGGATTTATGTACCCAAATGGGAGAGGTTGCGCAAAAGCATCATTAAGGAGTGCCATGACACCCGCTGGGCAGGTCATCCAGGTCAAAAACGCACTCAAGCTTTGATAGAGACTAACTACTATTGACCTCGCATGCGGGACGACATAGAGTTATACGTCAAGACTTGTCTTGTATGCCAGCAAGACAAGGTGGAGCAACGGGCACCCGCAGGACTTCTGGAACCTTTACCTATTCCGCAACGTCCATGGGAAAGCGTCAGCATGGACTTTATCTCTGCTTTGCCCACATCCGATGGCAAAGGCAGCATCATGGTTGTGGTGGATCGGTTTTCGAAATATGCATCCTTCATGGCGGCTACGAAGGATTGCACAGCACAGGAGGCAGCTCAACTATTTTTCCAAGGCGTGGTAAAGTATTGGGGCTTGCCCCAAGTTATCATAAGTGATCGAGACCCCCGCTTCACGGGCAAGTTTCGGACGGAGTTATTCCGCTTGATGGGGTCTGATTTGCACTTTTCAACCAGCTTCCATCCACAAACCGACGGACAGACGGAGCGGGCAAATGCACTCTTGGAGCTATACTTAAGGCACTATGTAAGTGCCAACCAGCGAGATTGGGCCAAGCTGCTTGACGTTGCCCAATTCTCTTATAATTTGCAACGGAGTGAGGCTACTGGCAAGAGCCCATTCGAGCTTGCAACTGGACAACAACCCTTGACACCGCATGGACTTGTTAACAAATATACGGGGAAGAGTCCAGCGGCGTTCAAGACGGCGAAGACTTGGCATGAGCAAACGGACCTAGCTCGTGCATACCTTGACAAGGCCTCCAAGAAGATGAAGAAATGGGCCGACAAGAAGAGGAGGCACTTGGAGTTCAACGTAGGGGACTTAGTCATGCTAAAACTCAACGCCGAACAACAAAAGAGGCTACGGAAGTTGCATAAGGGACTAATTCGGCGCTACGAAGGACCACTCCCCGTCCTTGCCAAGGTGGGCAAGGCTTCTTATCGGGTGGAGCTGCCACCCAAACTTAAGCTACATCCGGTCTTCCATGTGAGTTGTCTGAAGCCGTACCCTGCAGACATGGAAGACCCTTCACGGAACGAATCACATCGGGCACCTCCAGCCATTACCACATCATTCGACAAGGAAATTGAAAGCATCATGGCTGACCGGGTGATTCGGCGACGGTTCAGGGAACCATTGCATGAATATCTTATCAAATGGAAGGGACTACCGGAAAGCGAGGCAAGCTGGGAGCCAAAAGAGGCACTTTGGCAATTTGAAGATCAGATACGGGCCTTCCACGAAGAGTCGACGAGGGCGTCGACGCAATAGGTGGGGGAGGTTGTCACGCCCCTCCATTTTCTAAGAGGTTATGCCATGCGGACGATGACTGGGCGACATGCAGGCAACGATTTGGCGCACGTATGGCAGCATTTCTCTAGCTAAGTCTAGATCCTTCCAATGGAAGATTCTAGACCCACCTAGACTTCTCTTGTATATTCTACTAAGTGTAGAGATTTGTAGAGAATTGTAGAACTCTCTAGAGCTTTGATCTTAGCCATTGATTAGAATAGATCTTAGCCGTTGATTTGGGACTCTAGCAACTATAAATAGGCTAGAGGCATTTGGCATTTGCATCCAAGAAACATTCAAGCAATCCAACACTTGTATAAAGCATTCTCTTGATTAATACAAAGCATTCTTGCAAGCTTCTCTTCTTAGCTTCTCTTAGCTTTGTTGTGGCAATATTTCGGGGAAAGGCTGACTTAGCACATCGCAGGGGCGGATTGTGACTAAGGCCGCACGGAAGATAGCTAGGGAGTTATCCGGTCCGTGACAGCACGCTTCATGCAAAGAAGCGAGAATCAAGGCGCAAGAAATATGCGAGAAAAGCTCGCTTAAGCGAGGTCGACGACTGCCTAGGGTTTTATTTTAAAATTTTGAAAATACACGCTTACGCGACTTTTCTTCCAAAACATCTATTTAGAGTGACTGCTGCAAGCCTTGCGACATCTCTTCCTCCTCTTGATTGTTGCAGTTCTTTCAAACTAAGTTTCTCTTCTTTTCTTCTCTTTCTTCTCTTCTCTTCCTCTTCTACTTTTCTCTGCTTTACCTGCTTCCTCTCGATTCCTCTTCTCGTTTCTCTTTTCTTTTCTCTCCTTTTCTATTTTTTTTAGTTCCTCTTTCTTTGGCTCTATTTTCTCTTTTCTGATCTTCCTTTTTCTCTGTTCTGCTCTGTTTTTTTATTCTCTGTTGACTGTTCTATTCTTTTTTCTTTGTTTTAACTTTTTTTGTGGTTGTAGTAAATTATGCCTTTTTATTCAGTGGCATCAAGCCCAAAAAAAGGATACAGCTTGGGCGTATTGAGTTGCAATTAGCAGTAACACAAAATTCCAATGTATCTTTTACCAATATATATATATATATATATAAATAAATAACATTGGAATACATTAACACAAGAAACATCTAATTTGTGGTTGTAGATATGTCAATGTATGTCCAAATGTCCCAGATTCTGTTAAGGAAGAAATGAGAGTATGTTGCGAAAAAAATGAGTTAAATAAATCCAATGAGCCATGGAGCATCTATGGTTAATCTTGCTGATGAGATAGTCAAATGGATGAGGATGACTTTGAAGCCAATGATATATCAATGGGCCGCCTTCCTCAAAATCTCAAAGAAAGATTTCATCTAGTGGAAGTGGATCATCCACTGCTAGCAATGTGAAAGGTCTTCTCAATCTTTATTTCTCACAAAAACCAAATGAAAAGAGAAAAAGGTGAAGCTATTGATTTGAATTCTTGCGAGAAGAGTTTAAGGGAGCGTGTTGCAGATGCTTTTGCTAGGTGATATATCATGCAGGGCTCTCTTTCAATTGTGTCAATTACACGATTGTTTTGGTGAACTCATTGAGGCCGTATTCCAATATGGCCCAAGAATGAAGCTCCCTACCTATCACGAAGTAAGAATTCCTTATCTGAAAAAGGAGGCGGAGAAGACAAACAAGATTGTCGAGGAGCATAAGGTGCAATGGCAAACTTATGGATGAACATTATGATGGATAAATGGACAACAAAAATGAGAAAATGGTCATTAATGTTTTGGTGAATTCTCCGAGAGGTAGTGTGTTTCTTAAATTTTATAATGCTAGTGACTCTTCTACCAATTCCAATAAAATGTTCAACTTGTTTGAGAAGACTATTGAAAATTGGGAAGGAACATGTTGTGCAAGTTGTTACTGATAACGCAAGTAAGAATAAAAAAGCGGGCGACATATTGAAGGGAGTGTTCCCGAACATTTTTTTGGACTCGTTGTATTGCCCATTATATCAACTTTGATGTTTGGTGACATTTTTAAATTAGCACCATATTCTACGGGTGAACAAGTGGCTCTAGTTATCCTTTTTTAACCTTCATGATAATTGTTTATACTTATTAACTATGAAATTTGATTTTCTACTGTTTTTGTGGAGGCGATTAAGATACATTCTTACTTTAGTCAGAGGCCATTGTTGTTGAACATAACGAGAAGATACACAAACTAAAGAAATTTGGGAAATTAGTTAAGACAAGATTCGCGACAACTATCATGACTTTGCATAGTTTTTACTTGCAAAAGAAAAACTTGAGAACCTTGTTCATGTCAACTGAATTGAGTGAGATTATCTATGCAATGGAAGCTCGTGGGAAAGAAGTTGCGAGATATATTGTTGGCCCATATTTTTGGAATGACACTGTTCGAGCACTTAAAGTTGGTAATCCTTCTCTTACTGTACTTCGTTTGGTGGATGGAGAGAGAAAACCACCAATAGAATACATTTATGAAGCCATGGATATGCCAAAGAAGCTATTGAGAAGGCATTTGATAAAGGTAAGAGGATATATGGTATAGTTTTTGAAATCATTGATACAAGGTGGATGGATCAACTTCATCAACTTTTCGATGCAACAGGGCATATTTTGAATCCCGAGTTCAAATATATAAACAAAAAAGAAGAAGAATTTAGATAAAGAAGTATGGGGGATGTCCTGCATGTATTGCGAGGTTGGTGCCAGATGAAGCGATGCAAGACAAAATAGGGAGGAGCTGAGTATACATGTAAGTAGATGGAATATTTGGATTAGGTTCTGCCATTAGAGCCAGAACCAAATTGTCACCAGGTGAGCAAGTTATTTCAATTGTTTTCTCTTTTGAGCTTCAACTTTTAAGTTATTAACTTCTAAAATAATACTTTTACATTTTTGGTTATTACTAAACTAAAGTGTATCTTAATTGTCCTAAGTACTTGTCTTAATTACTTTCTACTACTTATGTACATATTCATACTAAGAAGAGTAATAGGCTTGGGCTAAAGAAACTCAATGATTTAGTATTCATTGAATATAATTGTGGAAAGAGTAAGAAACTTGAATAATTTCATTCATATTTTTGAATGTCATATAAATGGCTTTATATATAAAAAGAGGTTAGAAACAAAATCCCATAAAATCTAACAAAATCCCATAAAATCTGGGATTATACAAAATAAAATAAAACAAAGAATCAAAATTTGATATGGAAAGATCTTAGAGGATCAAATCTTGATATGGAGAGTATCTTCTTGGAAATCCTCTATCATTCAACACGCTCCCTCAAGCTGGTGGATGAATATCTTCCATTCCTAGCTTGCTTATCAGGTCTTGAAACACATTGTTTGGCAGTCCTTTTGTTAAAACATCGGCCAACTGTTCTTTTTGTAGATACAAATGTTGTACAGATGAGTCCACTATTTAATTTCTCCTTAATGAAGTGTCTATCTACCTCAATATGCTTAGTGCGATCATGTTGTACAGGATTATGAGCTATACTTATCGTTGATTTATTGTCACAATATAGTCTCATAGGTCCTTTCCATCTTATCTTAAAATCATCAAGGATTATATTTAACCATAACAACTCACAAACTCCCATCGCCATAGATCTGAACTCGGATTCTGCACTTGATCTGGCCATCACATCATATTTTTTACTTCTCCAAGTCACAAGATTTCCTCCTAAAAAGGTACAGTATCCAAAAGTTGACCTTCGATCCACTAATGAACCAGCATAATCCGCATCAGTATAAGCCTATAAAACTATGTCTCCTCCTCTTCTGAATAGTATTCCTTTTCCGGGGCTTCCTTTAAGATATTGTAGAATCCTCTCATGCATAAATTGGCTAATGATACTTACAGCAAAAGCAATGTCTCGCCTTGTATGGGACAAGTAGATTAATTTCCCTACAAGCCTTTGATACGAGCCTTTATCTACCATAGAATCTTCTGGAGAATTACACAACCCATGATTATATTCAATTGGTGTGGCCATTGGTTTACACCCTAATTTTCCCCTTTCTTTCAACAAATCAAGCACATATTTTTGTTGGGAAATAAAGATTCCTTGTGTAGAATGTGCTACTTCAATTCCCAAAAAATACTTTAATTTTCCAAGACCTTTAATATCAAATTCCTTGAGTAAACAATTCTTCAAATTGTGTATCTCCTCTGAATCATCACCTGTTACTATGATATCATCTACATAGAATAGTAGAGTAGTTACCTTTCCTGTTTTTGAGTGCCTTATGAACAAGATGTGGTCTCCTTGACCTCTTTATTACCTAATATTTCAGACAAATTTTTTGGAACAGGAATTGTGTCGAGGTTACTGAGAAAAGCTTTATGGCTTGGGGATAGGTTTTGATATGTCAAGAAAAGGCACAAAGGGTGTTGTGTGCAGGTTCTAGTTCCTTTTCTAAGTGCAATGGGAAGGTCAAGATCATTTGGTTGGTTATGAACTTCATGATCAGTTTGGTTTGATGTTTCTGATGGTTCAACAGGTTCAGGATAGGTATTAGGAGCAGGAACATGAGGAGATAATTGTGGTTGAGTAGTTTGATCAGTTAGCCTCTTTCTTCTGGAATAAACCTGCATGGTGGATTACTTTCTTGAATTCCTTTATCTACATCATAATTAGAAGTCTCAGTATGTTCATTAGGATTTAGAGACTCAGATGAGTTAAGAGATGGTAACTCAGGCAAAGACATAGATAAGGATTTGTCATGGCTAGGAATAGACGAATCAAGTAGTGATAAGTCTAGAGATCCTTTTCCATCCAATGACTCCCCTTGAATGTAAGAATTTTAAAAAATGACTCACTTTCATCAAATGTGACATCAGCTGAAACAATAAACTTCTTGGTTGATGGTTAGTAACACTTATATCCTTTTTTGAGTAGGAGAATATCCCATGAAAACACACTTAAGAGCACGCGGATCTAATTTGCCTCTATTCCGAGAATGAATGTGAACATAGGCAATACTCACAAAGATTCTAGGAATCAATTTACTGGAATTTTTGAAATTCGGGAAGAAACTCCTAAGAGTATCAAGTGGACTCTTAAAATTCAGAATTCTTGATGGCATTCTGTTACTAAGATATGCAACAGTTAGGACAGCTTCCCCCCAATACTGATTTGGAACCCTTTTGTGAAACAATAGTGATCTAGTAATGTCAAGTAACAAATCGTTTCTTCTTTCCGCTATTCCATTTTGTTGAGGAGTATTGACACATGAAGATTCGTGAATAATTTCCTCGTTTTTGAAGAAAACAGAGAGGTTTTGATTGAAGTAGTCCTTGGCATTATCAGAACGGAATCTTTTAATTGTCACATCAAATTGGGTTTTAACCGGATTAAAAAAAGTAGGAAGAATGTGGCTGACATCTGATTTTTGTTTTTTAACAAATAGATCCATGTTACTCTTGTACAATCATCAATGAATGACAAACCATCTAGCACCGGAAATATTAGGAGTGGAAGAAGGGGTCCCTATACATCACTATGAATAAGAGAAAATGGAGTTTGACATCTTTTGTTGCTTATTGGAAAGGAAACACATTTATGTTTTGCGATTTCACAATCTTCACAATGAAAAGACTCAACAACCAAATTTTTGAATAACGATGAAACATTAGCTTGAGTATATAAAAAGAAGGATGACCTAAGCGACGATGATAGAGCCAAACTCTCTCTTTATTGGACATAACAGATTCAGACAAGAATGAACTAGATAAGGAATTCTTAATTCTATCTCCACCATTGTGAAAATCTAGAAAATAAAGACCACCTTTCTCACTAGCACGCCCAATCATCTCCTTCATGTCCTGTTTCAGAAATGCGCAATATGAAGAGAAAAAAGTTACTTTGCATTTGGAATCTTTGGTGACTTTGTGGACAGAAATGAGATTTGCAAATAACTATGGGACATGAAGAACATTCTTAAGTATCAAAGACTTCCCCAGTTGTATGTCTCCTTGGCCAGCTACAATAATAGCTGAACCATCGGCTATTGTTAATTTTTTATAGCTAAGGCAAGGTGAATATGATATAAAGAGACGGGAGGAACAAGTTATATGATCAGTTGCCCCGGAATCAACCACCCACATGTGGAAGAAATACCTGCAAAGGCCATTGAACTACCTGCCGAAGATGATATCTTCAGAGATTTCAGCAATGTCTTCAATTTCTTCATATCTTCTTTGTTGAATTCTGGGACTAATGGACTTTTTTATCAACCTGAGGGCTGCTAGCAATGTGTGCATGCGTTCTATCAAAAGTATTTTTGGTTGGAGGTTTACCATTGAGTTTCCAACATCTCTCTCGTGTGCAAGTACTCTTTGCAGTAAGTGCAGTAAAGATTGTCCCTGTTGACAATCGGTTTGAATGGTCCTTTATCGATGAGATGTTCTAATTTCCCTTTACCTTTTAGAAAGGTACGAACAAGCTAAGACCATTTTAGATAATTTTTCCCATTCAACCGATAAGAGACTTGAATATTTTGTAAATCTCCAGTTGAAACTGTAGAGCTATGCTCTACAATGGTAAAAACATTTTCAGAGACTGGAGTATTCACAATAGTACTCTCTTCGGACATGGTTTTCAACTGGTTTCAACCCTTTGGCGGGATAAAGAGGACAAATATGATGAAAAGATGGATGAATGGAAAACAAAAGTCTGTCAGTAATAAGCCTAAGGCTCTGATACCATGTGGAAAGAGTAAGAAACTTATACATGGCTTTATATATAAGAAGAGGTTAGAAACAAAATCCCATAAAATATGGGATTATACAAAATAAAATAAAATAAAGAATCAAAATTTGATATGGAAAGATCTTAGAGAATCAAAACTTGATAAGAACAAATCTTATAGGATCAAATCTTGATATGGGGAATATCTTCTTGGAAATCCTCTATCATTCAACAATAATAGAACATTTGGCGCGTCGTTACAAAGCTCACAATACTATTGATCCAATTTTGTTGGATAACATTGATGAATGGTTAACTGGAGCCCCCGGATATCAAGAATTAGAAGAAGTATACGAAGGAGAAGATCTCACTTTTGGTCAATATTTCTTTGGCAAGTGAAGTTGAGGAGAATATTTATGGTTTTAGGGAGGAGAACGGGGGGTACTTTAAGAAGCAAAGAAAGAGTAGCTTTTTTGGAGAATTCCTGACTTTTCAAGTAGAACCCAATTGTTAAAGCCTCCGATGAAGAAGAAGATGATGACCAATATAACTACTCGAACATGATGACACATCAAGAGTTTGGAGATCTTGTTGAAGAATAAGATGTTGGTCCTTTCGGAATTTGATTTTGCATTTGCTTAATATATTATGACTTATGAGGATTACTGACTATCTAGTTCTAGTATCTATTATTTGCTTATTATTTAAGAATTGAAAGATTTGCTTAATATGTCCTTTTTATCAAGTTCTTGGTCATTTTTATGCCTATTTAATATTTTTTATTTATGTATTAAATTGCACTTCACATGAAAAAAGCGAGCACTTCGCTTCGATGAAGCGATGACTCGTTGCTTTTTTCCACTGCTTGCTCTCCAAAACACTGCGCTGAACTACTGTAACAGCTTCAAATGCCCAAGTCTATATTGTGATAAGTCAAAATACAATTTAATGTACAACATTAAATGGAAATAGTAATTTAACTCAAAATTATAAAATGGAAAAGCATTTTAATTACTTGCCTCAAATGCCCACGGAAAGTCGTAGAGGTTACATTGGATTTTGGATGGTTTCAGTTCTTTCACTAGATATTTAATGGTAAGGTCGAAGCTTATTCGACCCCATGGAGACATAAGTCAAATAATTCTTTATTCGATGCCACTTTTAAGTTTTAACCGGTCGGGGTCTACCTTCTTTTTTGCATCTTTTTCTCATAATCTGTTGTGCAATAATCAAATAAGCTCATTTGCACCTTTTGCTCTTAGTCATGACAGCGAATTCATTGGTATCAAAACAAATAGGCATGTCATTGTAATCATACCAACGCTCTTTTTTTTTTCATAGAAGCCTTGGTGAAGAAGGACATACACCAACTTCTTTAGGAGCTGCAACACTTCATCTTTTTGCAAGTCTAAAAAGTGATCAAAATCACTATTTTTGAATATCCTTTTTCAATACCCTCAATGATCTTTCTATCTCCACAAGGTAGGGGTAAGGTTGCGTACACACTACCCTCCCCAGATCACACTATACTAGGTTTGTGTTGTTATAATACCGTCATTGATTGAAAGCTTTCTGAACTAACAACAACAACCTAGTGAAATCCACAAGTGGGATCTGGGGAGGGTAGTGATTACGCAGACCTTACCCCTACCCCGAGGGAGTAGAGAGGCTGCTTCCGAAAGACCCTCAGCTCAAGAAGACGAAAAGAGACAATACATCAGTATCATCAATAAAAATCATACAAATAATAACATCGACATAAGAACCAGAAAATAGATGACAAGCAATAAACATAACAAGTAAATGAGGCCCGGTATGATGGGAAAAGCTTTCTAAACTTATCAAACTAATTTCCAAAGCCGGATCTCACAGTGACCTTGACTCATTAAGGCCGAGACTTGTTCAAGTGGGTCTTAAATCCATACTTTCAATGTCAATGGTCTTTACACATTTAGGATCGAAAGAGTTCGAGATCACTAGCACATCACCAACATCATTTGATGATCCAGTAACTTTAGAATTATTATCACCATAAACATCATCATCTGATCCAGCAACGGCTGCTGATGTCAATGGTCTTTACACGTTCAGTTGAATGCTAATTTGTACTACACTCATTTCTTTCTTCACTAACCTAGTTCTCACCTATGTCATCAGCCACAGTTCTATCTTCCTCCTTTTCTTCATTTGACTGCTAAGTTGTGATCTCACCAATATTTTCTTCTTCAAATGACTTCACCGCTGCTCTCATGTGTTTCCTTAATACCAACCAGAGTCTTATGTAAAAGAAAGGTAAAAAGGAAAAAAAAGAGCTTTGGTGTGATTACAATAGCATACCTATTTGTTTGAGCATCAATTAGTTTGCTATCCTGTCTGGACTCCGATGTCATTCTCTCCCCTCCTTATTCAGCAGTAAGTAAAGGTTGGAAAAGAGAATTTTTGGGTGATATAGTAGGAAGTCTGCTAACTCTGTTTTCTTCGTTGAGAAGGCAAAGTATCCTACAAAGAAGCAAAATTAACAATGAGCGTGGTTTAGTTTTTGAACAATATAGTATGTGCAAAAAAGAAGTTAGACACCAACTAGTTAAATGTAGCGTCGAATTAAAAAATATTTATTTCATATATATGAGAGTCAAATAAGCTTTGACCTTATCATTATATTTTGTGAAAGAATTGAAACCATCCAAAACCAAATAATAACCTTTACAGCTTCATGTGGGCGTTCATGGTACATAAATAAAAATGTGTTTCCATTTTAGTTCCGAGTTAAATTATTATTTTGGTTTTATGTTGTTGTTGATGTACATTAAACTGCATTTCACTTATTACAATATAGACTTGGGCATTTGAAGCATTTAAATAGTTTGACAAATGGCTAAGGAAGAGATCAATTCCAAGAATGATTAGATGGTTGGCAGCAGTGTTTGAAAAAGCACTCGCGTCGTCGCTTAAAGCGCGAAGCGAGGCGATGCGAGGGTCTGTCGATGTAAACTCCTTGAGGCGATGCGAATTGCAGAAGCGCACGCTTCACTGGAAAACTCGAGGAAGCGACGAAGCGATCGAACTACCCAGTATAGTCTCACAAAGTGGGGTCTGGGAGGGTAATATGTAGACGGGCCTTACCCCTACCTGAAAGGGCAGAGAGGCTGTTTCCAATCGTTCCTCGGCTCAGTGAAGGAAAGAAAAAACAAAAAAAAAAAACAAAAACAAAAATAGAAGAGCATTAGTAACTCCAGTAAAAATAACGTAAATAATTATCTAAACATAAGAACCATAAATAAAATAGCATGCAATAATATCAGACAGTAACTACCATAAATAAATACCATAAGGGAGACACAATCCAATACACAAATCATCTATGGATAGCCCTGCCAAGCCTCACTTAACCCTGGGAGAGGAGTACGAAAAACCCTAGGGGCCCCTATCCTACGACCCTGACTACACCTCCAGACTCTCCTATCAAGAGGCATGTCCTCAGAAACCCGCATTCTAGCCATGTCATGCCTAATCACCTCTTCCCAATACCTCTTAAGCCTCCCTCTGCCTCGCCGTACGCCGACCATCGCCAGCCGCTCACAACTCCTCACCGGGGCATCAGGACTTCTCCTCCGCACATGCCCGAACCACCTCAGCCTCGCTTCTCGCATCTTCTCATCTATCGGGGCCACCTCCACCTTCTCTCGAATAACTTCATTCTTAATCTTATCTAACCTGGTGAGCCCGCACATCCACCTGAGCATCCTCATCTCCGCAACCTTCATTCTCTGAACATGAGAGTGCTTCACTGGCCAGCACTCCGCCCCATACAATATGGCAGGTCTAACCACAGCTCTATAAAATTTCCCCTTGAGTTTCTGTGGAACTTTCTTGTCACACAGAACTCCTGATGCAAGCCTCCACTTTGACCACCCCGCTCCTATGCGATGAGTGACGTCCCCTTCAATCTCTCCGTCCCCTTGAATCACCGACCCAAGATATATGACACTGTCCCTCTTAGATCTGCTTATTTTTAAACCCTTAAACTCTAGAACTTGTCTCCATACCTCTAACCTCTCAATAACACCGACCCTTGTCTCGTCTATCAAGACTATGTCATCAGCAAATTGCATACCCCAAGGCACATCCCCTTGAATATGTCGGTTAGCGCATCTATCACCAAGGCAAACAAGAGAGGGCTAATCGCCGATCCTTGATGGAGCCCCATAACCACGGGGAAATGGTCTGAGTCGCCACCCACCGTCCTAACCCTAGTCTTAGCTCCATGTAGATTTCCTTGATTAGTGTGATGTAGGCTTCCGGCACGCTCTTCGCCTCCAAGCACCTCCATAGCACCTCCCTTGGGACCTTGTCATAGGCCTTCTCCAAGTCGATAAGCACCATGTGCAGGTCCTTCTTCTTATCCCTGAACTGCTCCACCAGCCTCCTGACAAGGTGGATAGCTTCTGTAGTGGAGCGACCCGGCATGAAACCGAACTGGTTCACAGATATAGATGTCATCTCCCTCACCCTCGCCTCGATCACCGGCTCCCAGACCTTCATGGTGACTTATTAATTTGATATCCCTATAGTTGTTGCAGCACTGGATGTCCCCTTTGTTCTTTTGCAAGGACACCACTGTACTCCACATCCACTCCTCCGGCATCCTTTTGGTCTTGAAGATCGCATTGAACAACCTGGAGAGCCACTCCACTCCTGACCTACCCATGCATTTCCAGAACTCTATCGGGATCTCGTCAGGCCCGGTCGCTCGACCCCTACTCATCCTACGCAAAGCCCCCATGACCTCCTCCGCCCTAATGCGCCTGCAGTACCCAAGGTCTCTATGTTGCTCTGAATGCCCCAACTCCCCTAGCTCTATGTTACGATCCCCCTCCTCGTTAAGCAAGTCTTGAAAGTATGCCTTCCACATTTGCTTGACTTGAGACTCCCCCATCAGAACTCTACCATCCTCGCCCTCGATCAAAGCGCAAAAGCGATCGCTTAATTGAAGAAAGCGCATGCAGGGGTCTTTTTTTTTTTAAAAAAAAAGAACTTTGGGGTCTGAAAAAACATACCCTAAATTGACAAAACCCTGTTTCTTCAGAAGCTAGAGGCTCGATCTTCTTCAGTTGTCAAAAAAAGAAAAGCTAGGGTTATCTTCTTGTTCTTCTTCAGTGCACGATCAGTCAACCAAGAACCAACCGAGGTAATTTCTTCTCTTTTCTGCTCGTTTTTTTATTTTTCTTTCTTCTTCTTTCTTCTTCAGACCAGTCGACCATGTCGACCAGTCACTCTTCTTCTTCTTCATTTTTTTCCTTCTTATTTCTTTTTCTCTCTGTCAGAATGGGGAAGGAACAAATTTTTTTTTTCTTTTTCCTTTGTGTTTGTATATTTTCAGCATTTATTATTTTCTTTTTCCTTTGTGTTTGTATATTTTCAGTATTTTTCCTTTTAATTATTGTATTTCATTTATTATTTTATTTCAGCATATAAAATTAAATTATTATTATATTTTCAGCATATATAAGAGTTTAATTATTCTATTTTATTTATTATTTTATTTCAGCATATAAAATTAAATTATTATTATATTTCAGTTTATTGATTATGTTTTCGCTTATATCTTAATAGGGATATTAAAATGTCTCAAAGTTCGAAAGAGAAAGACCCGGCTTGGCGATATGGTCAGAGAGTTAATGAAAAGAATACAAATGTTCTATGAATCTTTTGCAATAAGATTACAACGGGTGGAATTTATCGCTTTAAATACCATCTAATTGATGGCGATAGAAACATGACGAGGTGTTCGAAATGTCCATCGGAGAGGATGGAAGAAATAAAGAATTTTGTTGAGAAGAAGAAGGAGCTAAAAAATCAAATGGTTCATCAACCAATGATGACCAATCTTGATGATGATGATGATGACGACGACGACGACTATAATGAAGAATTGTCACTTCCAACAAAACGAGGAAGAGATGGGTCAAGCCATAGATCATCGACTAGAGGCCCAATTGATTGCTACTTCTCAAAGAAGCAGGGAGCAAAGGGCAGTGGAAAAGATGTACAACAAGTTGCTAGAGACATTTTGAGGGAGCGTGCAGTTAGAGCTTTTGCACGATGGGCAGTGAAAAAGATGTACAAAAAAGCGTGCGCTTTGCTTTTGAAGCGAGGCGAGCCCTTGTCGCTTTTTCGCGCTTTGCGCTCTCCAAAACACTGGTTGGCAGTAAACCCGCTTATGCGACAAATGTAGATCCATCCTCCTGGTTAGATAACTTCGGATGTGTTCTGCACCAACTACGTAAGTAAACAACACGCTAGTTGTTGTTGGACCAACCGTGCAGTTGTGGGAACATTAAGTTCAATTGTTGGGCAACTGAAGTTTGTGGGAATAAAAACTAAAGTTGTTGCATAACTTCAGTAGTTGTGTTAAAAAAAGCATTAGAGTATTTATTATTTTTTTTTTTTGTGAAATGTAGAAACGCATTGTGCACCTTTTTCTTTTTTCCAACAAACAAAAAGAAAGGGAGGCATATACTCAAGACATTTAGGGTTCGTTTGGTACAATAGTGAGTTAGACAAGGATATCCCATAGGATTGGTTATCCAACCTTCTATATGAGATAGCTAATCTCACCATTTTAAAGTAAAATTTATATCGGGATTAGCTAATACCTATAACTAAACATAAGATAAATACAATCTCAAATTCTATCCCAGAATTATTATCCTGATTCTTCGTACCAAACTATCTCTTAGGCTTTTGAAGAGAGTCCAGACCCCAATATTAATGCTTTAAAAGATGAGTTAGCAATAATCATAAGAATGGAGAAAGTCAATGGTAGGGAGAGTCTTGAGATTGTATTGGGCAGATTGATGTTAGATATTTGTGAGGAGATCGACCAACCAAGCTGCTGATCTTTTGGTAGGGTAGGAGCAGGAGACTCCTATGCACATCAGATCTTGATAAGGGAGGAGATACTCATGGAGTGACCACAAAACTAGGTATAGTACTTCCAAGGTTCTACGTTTCTTTGAATGCAAAAATTGTTGTGAATCAATAATACCCTGATGGAGGCAATCAATTCCTCTTTTGACATGGGTTCTTTCTGGATGTGGAAGCAGATAATATTCATCAAATAGCCACAATATCTTTGCGTTAATCCTTCTTTGTGACTATCTTCTTGCAAAAGAATATTGTGAAACAAATGGGAAGGGGTGTCCTTGTTCTTTTTGCAAATTATGCACCAAATTTTACTTATAAGTTTTAACAGCCTTTCAATCGTAACAGGTCATTGGTCTTAAGCTTTTGATGAAGCAAAGACCACACAAGTGGCTATTTTACTGGAAAGTTAGCTTTTCAACTTAGAAAGGCCAAAGGAGAATCCTTATGGTATCTGGAGTTTATGCTTATTCAAACTGTGGATTTGAATGAACGTGTATTTTTATTTATCTAATGCATTACCATCTCATAACTGCTAATGTGAGAATTGGTTTATGTTACCGGTTCCCAATAACTCTAGGTGTTGACATAGGATTTATGCTAGCTCTGAGATCATGTTTGTTAGTTTTGCAGGGCAGTCACTCTTGTGGAAAAAGATGATTTGTACATACGTTATGGTTGTATAATATCACTTGAAAAAATAATAATATCGTCTAGAGAAAAGACGAGCTGTTATACACTTGGACTCGTATAAATGTCAGATACACCACTTGCAATAAATTATATTGACAAAGCATGCAGACTATTCTGCTTTGAAGCTTCCACCATTATTCCTTTAATTTAGAAGCCCATCTGGAGTTTAGCCATTCGATCTTTAAACCTATGTCAAATAATGTATTCCTACTAAATTTGCAGAAATTATGCTGCAGTTTATATGTTTGTAATATCTTGATCTGGTGACATGTATTTTGTACAAACAGTAAGCACACTGAAAATAAAGTCCTACTGAAGTTTAATGGTTGTATCATCTTAATCAGGATACTCCATCTATTTCTTTCGTATACAAATTTTAGAATTTAGGTCTTAATCTGCTGATTACCAAGACAGTTTCTTCGCTCGCCATTCCTGATTGTGGTTAATTTTCAGTCAACATGGTCTCTCTATTGGCATGCAATCTTGGTAATAGGTTTTTATGACTAATCATTGTTTTCTTTCATTGTTGATCACCTTACTATCTTCTTATTTTTGTTTTTCTTTTATATGGTTTTTTGTACTATTTCTCGTCTATATTCTTATTAATGGGGTGCTTATGTTTATCTAAGTTGAGGGTCTATTGGAAACATCATCTCTATACTCATAAGGTAGGGGTAAAGTCTGCGTACATATGATATGTTGTTGTTGTTGTGATGGTCTCTATACATCTAAAGAGTATTTTGTCTGAAAGCAGGTAGTTCATCATATACATGGATATTGTTATGCGAGTGTTATAAATTTCCTAATTTACTGTGTCCATCTATCTGTCTAGACGTGTATGCTTTTATTATTATTATTATTTTCTGGATAAGAAATGTAATGTCCAATTATATAAAAATGTGATACTGGAATTTGGATGCTTCCTGGATGTTGTTACCTTAATGGATCTTGCCTCTTTTTCGTACTACATACTTCAAGATTCAGAGTCTGGATATGAATATTTGCCCATCCTCCCAACCTAATCTCAACTCTCATCCTCTGCAAGTATTTCAAAATTGGGCTATTTGACTTGAACTGATTGGTCTAACCTTATTAGCTGGCAAACGTCTGCATCAATGAATTAATATTTTGGTCACATTATTGCATAGTCTTGTTTCCATTTAGTAGGCCACATGTACGGAAAGTCCTTTAGGCATGGTACCACTACATATTATTTCTAAGTCCCCACATTCTCATTTCCACAAGATTGAACTAGTAGTCGGTTGATGGTTTTGGAGATTGGAAAAGAATCATTAATTTTGCTGCCCTTTGGTTGCTAAGAAGAGTATTACAACAACAACTACTACCCAGTAATATCCTACAAAGTGGGGTCTGGGAAGGGTAATATGTAGACGAGCTTTATCCCTACCCGAAAGGGCAGAAAGGCTGTTTCCAGGCTAAGAAGAGTATTACATGGTTCAAATAGAAGATTACATGGTTCCTCTTATAACCATTTGGTGGTATTCGTAGTTCATTGGCCAGACTAAGTGGTAAATGCAACAACTAATACGAGCATGTAGAGAAAGAATTTCCAGGAAATAGAGGACAATATCCGAGAATGGGTAACACCGTACAATGGACAATATTCTTGTTTCGGTTTGTCTAACAGTATATCTTTAAATGCTGGCCAAGTGGGGTGAGTGAACTATCAAACATCAAAGTAATATTTTTTTTTATTAGGACAGCAAAGTAATAATTGAACGTATGGGAACTCTTAATATAATAATTGACCATTACTCAGCATGAGGTAACAGCTTAATTTTAAATATTTGGAATAACTAATCACCTTTCATACGTTTCTATCACTACGACTTAAACTGGATTAACAAGGATTTGAAGTTACCGCAAGCTATGGAATGAGATGGTTACAGCCACTATAGAAGATTTTGGTGAGGTGGTAAATATTCTTTAATCTTTAATTAGCGGTATCAATTTGAGTCATTTGTCTTTGTTAAGAAGCGCTTTATCCCTTCAAATGTGATTTTTTGGCGCAAACTAGGATTAGTGAGACTCAAAACGGGTTCTGGACAACGGGTGAAAAACTAAAAAACAAATAATGCTGACGTTGTAAATTTTCACAGAACCAGCTTCCTTCCAAGTTTCGATCACAAAATCCATAATTCCAAAGATTTTATACCTAATATTTGATACCTTTTGAAGAAAATTACGTTATGAGTATTTTAATCAAAGATATTCTGTACAGGGGCTATGTATATAATGTTTATAAGATTACTAAATTATTATGGTGGTTTCTTAAATTCTTGTCATTCTATAGTTCTAACCAAGTTGCATAAATGAAAATGATATAGAAATGCTATATAGTATACACTTTCATTATAAAAACTTGAGAAATGATTTACAAAACTTAGTTTATCTCGGTGCCGAACATTACAATGCATATGGTAATTATTATTTCTAACAGTAAGAAAAATTTCATTGTTAATCTCGGTGTATTATTTAGTGACTTTATGCAGCTGCAAAATAAAACTTGGAAGGTCCAATAACACTTGTATATCTCCGTATTGCCTCAAACTTTCCTCCATATTAAAATGTCCTTTCCCTTTACAGGTAACTAATCTACACTCTAGAGGCCAAGTGTTATCTCTAACTTTCATTCTTCAATTATATATATCATGATGATTATATTATAAATTATAACACTACAAACTAAAACTAGTAACTATGACCGGGTCGGATTTATTTTGGATAATCTTAGCTTCCTTCTCAGGAGATAAGGTGACAGAATCAGGGGCGGGTCTATAGTATCGCATGTGGGTTCATATAATCTTAGCTTGCTCAAACCTTATTAAAAGCTCATAAATATTTAACCGTAAACCCAATTATTATTATATATTAACTTGAATTCACCGTAGAAATTATAAACCTTAAATCTTGAGATGTCCGGGCATGTATGTGTATATGAATTTAACTTCTATATACACATAAAAGATAGTAACCACTTTGGTAATGTTTCGTAAAAAACGAGATTAGTATCCAGGGAAACAAGACAACTTATCTGTTATATGCTTCCCACGTGCGTTTTCTTAAACCCAATTGTGTAATTGGGCATCTTGATGCTTGTTGATGGTATGGGATTATTACTAATGGAAGAGCATTTGACGGCAGATCAAAATATCACATTGTGCATGTATTTTTCTATCACTACAATCTTTTCAAACGTGATCATTGATATTGCCGACTCCAATTTATTTGGAATTGAGACGTAATTATTGTATATATATATTCAATCAAGGGGCGTGTATTAATTATTATCTTTTCCAAACGTAGGTCCGATCATCTATCTTTAGTCAAACTAGACACTTATAGGAAAAACGTATCAAATTTTATCATTATCGTGTGATAACGGTTGAATTTCAGGATAATTTGAAACATAAGACAAAACCTCAGCAATAAGATGAGAAAATATTAATTCCTGAAGAAGATCTGACAGGGTCATAACTTTTTCTTATCACGTTGTCTTCGGCTGCATAGCAAATTAGGCTTTTCAACTTCTCAATTTGCAACTAATAAAAATAGAGATGGATTAAGGATTTAAATTTTATGAGTTTAACTTTTAAAGTTTTTAATATTGAACTTATTATATTCTTAAAGTTATGGGGTCATATCTACTATTTTTGTAATTTAAATAAATTTTTACACATAAATTTTTAATCCGCATAAAAAATTATAAGTTCAATTGAATTCCATAATACCACATTCGCCTCTGACTGAAAAACCTCGTCTTTCTTTCCCATAGCGGTGCAGGAATTTCTCGTTTCCTGTTGCCCCCTTCAAATTTGATAGAATCGAGTCCTATCCAACCAAACACTGAAACTTATTTGTTTTATAGACCAATTAGACCAACATAAACATAAGAAAATCAACTTAATTGTGATTTCATTTGAGACAAAAATTTATGCTTGTCTTATATATAGGAATTGAAGGGCATACACAGTCACTACTCATCTCCTCAGTTTATGTCCAAGAAGTGCTATTAACATTTCATTTAGCCAAATTGTTTTTGTTTGGGCTATGCGCTAGCTAGATCAGTCTTCCGTGGCCCACACACCATATTAGGTTAAAATAGCACGGGCTAGTTAGTTTTCGGACTGATAGTTTAAAAATAGTTAACATTTGCCAAGTCATTGAAAAATTATCACTATTTTGCTGCAACAGAGATCAATCCAACATAATATACTGGTGTTCGATGCAATGTGTGTGAACCTCTAGCATATTATGCTGGAATAGTATATTTTGCTGACTTTAGTATATAATACTGGAGTTTCAGTATATTACTTTATTCAAATACATTTTACATCAAGTTTAATTTGATTTATCATATGAAAATTCTATGCAAGGGAGCCTTGGCGTAACTGATAAACTTATTGCCATGTGACCAGGAGGTCACGAGTTCGAGCAGTGGAAACAACCTCTTGCAGAAATGCATGGTAAGACTGCGTACAGTAGATCTCTGTGGTCCAGCCCTTCCCTAAACCCCGTCCATAATGGGAGCTTAGTGTAAAGCTGCCTTTTGGTAAAAGCCGTCTTAGTTCAGCGACAGAGCACATGACTTTTAACCACGTGGTTGTGGGTTCGATCCCCACAGACGATGTTTATGAGCTCTAACCTTTTTCTTAGTGCACTGTGCTGCCCTTGCCATGTGAAATTTTTTGTAAAGTTTCATAACGATGGAATGTTGTTTTTTGTTGTATACCAAAATCAAAAGAATAACATATAAATATAGTTATAAAATCACCATTTCAAAGGGCAACATGCTACTGTCAAAACTGTTTAAATTTTTGTTTACGAAATTTTGTGGGTCAACCCTAAAATTGCCTCACAGTATAGCTAAACCAACAACATCAGTAAATGGTTATACAAATATTAGTAAAATGTTAGTTGTCAAAGCACCTTTTGAATAATGTAATAATCTAGCTAGGACTTAAAAATTCTCCGAAGCATCCCTAATTGAGGAGGATTATTGTAATCACAGTTTTCCTCTTTAACTTGTTTCTAAAATTTGAATTTAGGACTAACTACTAGTAAAACTTCTCTCTGGTCGGTTAGGAACTTGAGACATTAATTCAACTTGAATATTTAACCGATTGGTCAAGAATCTTTTCCCAGATTTCTCGCCAAATGAACACCTATTTTCTTCTTCCACACTTAGGCGATGACGCAACTAGCTAGTTGATCCAAGATATATAGACATAAGTTAAACCAATTACCATTATAATTATGAAGCTAAATTTGAGTTTATAAGGGGCTACAAGTAGGCTTGGGCACTGAGCGGAGCTCGACTTGTTTTAGAAAGATTCTAGCTCGACTCGACTCTGGTAAACAATTTGACTCGTTTCCACTCTAGGTCAAAGATCAATCAGTTGTGGGTTTAGTGAGATCTCGTTTAGACTCGGTTAAGATGGTTAAGTCATGCAATTATTACTTTATTCATTTGTGTTTGTACTATTAATAATGCTTTTGACACAATGAAGCATAATGAGATTGTAACTTAGGCACACTGTAGAATGTAGTACAATGGATAGTACTGTTCTTCCTTTAATTAGAGATTTCGAGTTCGAGTCATGAATATGGAAAAATCTTTAGGAGGAAACGCTTTCTTTCGAACGGGGCCTTACGCGGCACAAATACGAATAATGGCGAGTACCAGACATTGGATAAAAAATCAAAAAAAAAGAAGAAGATTGTAACTTAGGCTTTTATGATAATTATATTTGAAACATAATTTAATGATTTAAATGATTGTCGTCAATTTAGTTTAAATTATGTTATTGTTAATCTGTTTAAAGTAGTAATTTATATAATTCAATTTCGATGAATTCAATTATCAATGTAAATTAAACTACGGATTGTTAATATACTTTATTTTTTTCTTAATCAATCAACTTATTATGAATTTATTATTTATTAAAAATGTAGGACATACGTGGAGCCACGAAACATTGAAGAGCTAACTTGAGCTTGAGTTGAAGCATGCTCGGCTATACTATAGCGTAGTAGAAATTAGCTTAGATCTGACTTAATCCGCTATAATAAAATCATGGTTGGACTTGGCTCGATATGTAAAAGCTCGATTGAGGCAATACATATTAAAGAAATTTCCACTAAGCTTCTGCTATAAGAAAAACCGGCACAATTAACAAACAATTACGTGAGGGAAGGACATGTGAGAGTTTTTTTCTTTTCGCTTAAACACATGTGGAGGTTGCTTTGTACCATAATCATTACTGGAAATAAGGACCAGAATTAATTAATTAATTAACACGAATTATTCTGTTAGCCATCTGGTAACATAACAAAGAACCGTGTTTGCAATTCATAAATATTTTTAAAACAGTGCGCTTTTTCCTGATTGGAAGAGATTTGCAAGGAAATGATTCCAAAATTTTGTCTGGGAGGAAGGAGAAAGGATGGAGAGGAGGGTTGTACGGATTTGACCCAACATTGTTCTTCGTAGGCATGTTCATCGGGACACATAATAAGCTCCCCCCCCCCCCCCCCCCGGGGTCTCCTCTTGTTAAAAATTTATTTAGATTTTATGTTTTAATTAACCCGGTAAATGTAAATAATATAGTTTGATGTATATGAACGAGTTAAGTTTACCCTCCTTCCCTAGACTCCCGCTAAAAACCCAAATAACAAAAACAAGCTAATGAAAATGATTTGGCAGAAACAAAAAAATAACAATACAATTTCGATGGTTGAGGAGAGATCTAACTGTTTCTAGGAGTTATAGAATTGACTGTCGATCCATACTAAAGTACAATGAATTTGAGTTATATATTCAATTATTTTCGAAGGTAAGTTTATATAACTGATTTTATCCTCCTATTCGTGAGTATTGAACGTAATTTATTACCATCAATAATAATTGTGATGGGATGATAAGATTTATCCATTCTTAACCATATATTTAGGGTTCGATCCCTAAAAATATAAAAATCCTCTGTAGGAAGCGTTTTCTCTTTTAATAAATATATATGATGCGAATTTAAATTAGCATCATAACAGTTTTCGAAATCGAAAGTTTAAAAAGATGTAAAATCTTGGATAGAGATATCGCTTGTCACTCGAGCAATGCAATCAGGCGAACAAGTAAGAGAAAATTTCCAAAGCTAATGTATCATGTCAAAAGGAGCCACAAATTAAACATGTAATTGACCGTAAAGTTTCAACCTAAACTCCTTTTCTTGTTTGATTCACTTGGACTTCTTTAATGACTTACTGTTGAGATAATAGGAGCTTAACAGTAGTTAGCTTAGTTAATAATCCCTCCGGTCCACAATAACTGATTAATTTATTTTTGGCACGTCCATTAAGAAAATACTAAATTCTATACAAAAGTACCCCGTATGAATAAATTACCTTTAATTAAATATTTAAAGTAAGAAGTAAGAAAACTTTATACGGATATGTACATAAAGGTAATTTTGTAAAAACAAATTGAATTCTTTCTTAAATATATAAATGGACACTTATTTTGGATCAAAATAAGAAAAAACTAATTGGTCACTTATTATGGACCGGATGGGGTAACAGTTAGGGAGTTAATGACAGCTGGACATAATTAAGTTAAAAAAGTCGATTAGTGTATAATATATAACTGAAGGTAGTTAGTCTTTGTAATTTTTCTGATATCATAGTTCTCTCCACAGTCTCGTTGATCTCTCTTCTTCATCTTCTCTCTTTCGCTGAAGATTTCTCTGCAGAAATCATTATGGTATTAGAGCTTGCGAATTTATCCGAGCATTGTTCACTCCTCTCTGGTGCTATCTTCAATTGTTCTTCATTTCACCCAATTGCTTTAGAGTCACCATTGTTGGTGCAATTCGTCTTTGAGCAATTATGGTCTCATAATTCAGAATTTTTTTGTGAGTTTTCAACCTCATTATTAATGGTGATTGAAAGTTCAAATCGTACTATTGATATACCTGCACCACCTCTAGCTATAGGCGGCATTGGCGCAATTCTAGTTGTAGATCAGCATCATCCACCACTCTTTCTCCAGCCTTGCTATACTCCAGGTAGCTCGCTAATCTCAACTGAACTCACTAGACCTGAAAATTATACCTTATGGGACAGTTCTATGCGAGTTAGTTTACTTGGAAAGAGAAAATTAGGATTTGTCGATGGTAGGTATTCTAAAGAAAAATTTATTTCATCTTTGCATGAGTTGTGGGAGAAGTGCATTGCTATAGCGCTTTCAAGGATAATGAATTCTATTAGTAATGAATTACTGAGTGGTATGGTGTATGCTACGAGTACTCAAAGGGTTTGGATAGACTTGAGGGAACCTTTTGATAAAGTAAATGGATTTAGAATTCTGTACCTTCATAGACAAATATCCACCTTAATTTAGGGTATCTCATAAGTTTCAGTCTATTTTCTCAAAATTGAAGGAACTGTGGGCAAAATCTGATGCATATACTTTGTCCTGGTTGTGGTTGTGAAGAGTCCAAAAAGTATGTTGAGCACGTTAAGTCTCTATAATGACCTAGCCGGTTATTTTGAGAATTTAAGCTCCGTTCGGTGGTGTAAGGTCTTGAACAACTTCATAAAATATGTATCGACTCGTGTGCATGAATAAACTCAGTTATCAGATGATTCAGAGTCGAATTGAATGAAGGAATCTAGTTTTGGAAGCTTAAGCGATGAGAATTTGACCGCAATTTGACTTTTGAATAAGCGGTTGTGGAATGGGTTTTGGATAAGCTCAACAGCTTCATATGGCGATATTAGACTTAGGCGTGCGTCCGGATTTGGATTTAGAGGATTGTAGAGTAATTTGAGGCATCTCGGCAAAAGTTGGAAAAGTTGAAGTTGGAAAATGGAGAAGTTTGACCCATATTTGACTTTATTTATGTCGGGGTCGGAATGGGATTCCAAGAGTTGGAACAACTCCATCTTGTCATTTGGACTTTCCTGTAAAATTTGATGTCATTTGAAGTTGATTTGATATGGTTCGGACGCTCGGTTGCTATTCTAGAAGTTCTTGAAGTTCAAGGTGATTTTATGTATTTTGGCATCTGATTCGTGGTTAAAGGTTATTTTGGTGCTCCAATTGCGCGAGCGAGTTCTTTTTATGTTTCAGACTTGCATGGATGTTTGGTTTGGAGTCCGGGGGGCTCGGGTGAGTTGCAGATTTGCTTCAGATTGTTTTGTTAACTTTTTGTATGTCGAATCTAGTTTTCTCGACTTTGCGAGGTATTGGTCACTAATGTGAATACTGCAATTGCGAGGTAGTCATCGCTATTGCGAACATGGGCTGCTGAGGATTTGGGTCGCATTTGCAAAGAAAATGCAGCTTTTGCGAAGCCTTCAGTGTTTGCATTTGCGAACCCCCTATTGCATTTGCGATGAAGGCAGAACTATTTCCTATTTCGCTTTTACGAAGAATTCTTTGCTTTTGCAAGTTCGCATTTGCTATGCCAGATTCACAAATGCGACTTCTTCACCCTGCTAAAAGTTGGCATTTTGATTTTAGCTTTATTTTATCATATTTTGAACCCTAGGTCCGAGTGTAGGTGATTTTGAGAGAAGATTTTCATACTAAACCATTGGATAAGTGTCTTATCTTAGATTTAATATCAAATTCATGAGAATCTAAAGAAAATTTCGGGGAAAACTGTAAAATCTTTAAAAAATAAAAAATGATTATTTGAAGGACGAATTGGTATCAAAACATGATAATTTTTATATAGTTGAACTCGTATCCGAATAGGTGTTCGGGTTTTGTAAATTTTGTCGGGTTTCAAGGTGCGACCCTGATGAGTTAACTTTTTGCAAGTTGTATAAGGATCATAACTTTGTTAATTGAATTTTTTTTATCTTGCATTGGTTTATATATTTATGTCGTCTTTGGCTTGATTGGGCCGAGCGATAATGAGTTGGTAAAGGAAAAGCTAAAGTAGCATTTGAGTTGGCCGAATTGACTTAAGTATCTTGCTTAACCTTGTGTGGGGATTTTTTCTTAGGATTTGAGTCTTCTATGTTGGTTGTAGTCTGTGTACGCGAGGTGACGAGTTCGTATTCGGACTTATTTGTGGAAAATTGGCCTTTTAGGGTTCTTAAACCCTTATATTCACTGTATATAAAGCTGTTCTTGATTTACTACCTCTAAATGCTTAAATTAGAATTAATTGCTTTACAATTCACTCTTATTGCCTATTTGACTTTTATTTGACTTAACGGAAGGTTTTACCTCTTCTATTGTCATGCTATCTTTTCATAACTTCTTATCTTTATTTGAAATTTATCATCATCTCATCCTATTATTGTTTAGTCTTAATTGTGGTTATGATTATCTTTCTGTTGTCTATCTTTACCTCGTAGCCACGCGTTCTTGGGAGCTTTCCCCCTTTCCACGACGATCGGTTATTTGAATTTCTATGAGATTGAACTTAGATGTACTTCTTCAAGAGATGCACCTCGGGGTCACACTTCAAGTTCTACTCCAAGCTCCTCGAGTTCGGGCATAAGTGCTACAATAACTCCAAAGTTGAACTCTTATGATTTTGACCGTATATAGATAGTCCTCGCGTTTCTTGGAATGAAATGATATGAAATGACCTTGAGTTCTTGCCTCCTAGATATCCTCATTGTGGCGTCAACCACGTGAGGTCATTAAATATTTCGATAGAAAATTTATGCCGGGTCTTGTCAATACGACTCTCGAAAAGCCCACGAACCGCCATTTGTCGCCCTTTCAACTCTTCCAATTACTTATAAATAGTATAATTCCCTGTCTTTCAAAACCTTGCAATATCTTCAGATTTTCAAAAAACTTTGTAAACAGTTCCCCGTGTTTACTCATCTTCTACGTTCACTTCTTCACCATTCTACTTCGAAACTTCATTAATACCATGGCCAGAACTTCCAAAATGGTACACCAAAAAGGGGAAGCCCCTTCTTTGTCATGCTCGTCTAGGAGAAAAAGGGTATTTCCTCCCAGAATTGAGGAGTGTGTCTTTGGGTCCTCCGATCTCAAAGTTGACAAACCTTGTTCAACACCGAGCCAATACGAGCCTGTGTCTCGGTATGCTAGTTTAATAACTAACATAAAAATAGATTGTCGTTGGGTAGAGGCGGTATATGTAGAGATCCCTTCTTCTTAAGAGGATATAACTACATATAAACCTAGTTTCCTTGGTGTGTATACACATTCTTTTACTTTAGGCAATGTAGATCCTTCTTCTCCATCGATAGATTCAGTGATCCTCGATTTTTATCGAGAATATCGAGTGACACTAGTCAAATTTACCCTTTTTTTTGGAGAATCATCTATTTAATCAGACATTTTTGAACATGATCGAGGGGATGCCTTTCACCCTCGATCCTCTTATCAGATTATATAACCCTCGCCTCTATCGAGGGGGCTTAGTCAAGCTGCAACATCGATCCGCCAAAGAATTTTTTGCTAATATTGACTAAGATAAAGATCGGGGGTGGATGAGCCGCTTCATTCAAGGCAGGACCTCAGACCTCATCCCTTCCAAGAAGATACCATTCCCTGGGGAATGGAATATGAGACGTAAATGTCACTATTCCGAGTATGCTTTATCATATGAATGTCCTCTTTTCTTATTTCATACTAACTCCTTTATTTTTTCTCCTTGAATTGGTCCTTTTCTAGTTGGGTAGCCAACGTGTGGTTGCGCGGTTGAGGACCTCCAGAACTTGGTTTTTAGACTCTGCCTCACGTACGAAAAACACATTTGGCATGATTTGGCCAAAACTCGATGGGAGACTAAAAATTACGGTATGTCTTCACCGTTGTCATTTTTAAATTCCTTATGCATGGATTTTTTGGGGGAATTTTTAACATTTTATGCTTGTGCAAGCCTCGAGGAGGCTGTTTTAATGAGATCGCCTTCTTCTGGCAAAGAATAGAGCCAAAAAACAGTCAAGGATAAAAAGAGAAAAAAGAAGATGCCGGCGGAGTCCCCGACACCGATGAGAGCTAAGGATTGAAAGCCCAAACCGATGCAACTGTCCTAACTGCGGCAACGGCTAAGAGTCTTCGTGCCAAAGACAACGATGGCTTCCCAATGATTCATAGGGCAAGATGAGGCACTGATGCTTCGACAGTTTTCGAGCAGAAAATTGTCGAGTCAGTGGCGGCTGGTGCGGTCCCACCTTGCTTCGAGGATCCCTCGAGGGGGGGTTTGAATGTAGTCCCTGAGCCAATCATTAAATATGATGCTTCCTGCACCGAGGAACACTTGGTCGGTGCATCGGAGGATCCTGCTTTGAGGTCCCTCGAGTGAAATAAGAAACCTCAATAGAGGTTAATGTCATAGGCGGTCTTCAATCGGGCCTGTCATTTTCCAGGGCAAATGTTTGATGCCCCGGACAGGAAGGCTGTTGATGCAAGCGGAATCCCTGGGGGAGGATGATGCTTTTAGGGATTGTTTTGTTGGTGTTGAAGAGGGTGCTGATCTCGACGCTCCAATCATTTTCGAGGAGGTTGGGAAACTCCAAAAACAGGTGATTTATGACATAACCCTTGTTCCTTGACTTTTGATCTTTGTTTTTTCTGATTTCGTTTCTTTGTGTTGCAGGTCACGATGATGTATGACTAGGCCTTCTAAATGTTAAGTGCTAAGTTGAATCATTGTGAGATGGGTTCCAGAAGCTTGCCACGAAGTCTAAAAAACTAAAAACTCTATATGCCCGAAGGAAGGGGAAATTGAACAGCCTTCGAGCGAGCTCAGAGAAAGTGCTTCTAGAGTGGGCTAACTTCATCGAGCATGTAGTTTGTTATTAATGAGCTTACTTGTTCTTTTCATAACTTGTTGTTTACTATCTTGGTTCGATATTTTCAGATCGAGTGAAATGATGCGCTAGGGAAGCAACTTCGGGAAGAGATTGCGGCCAAATATGCTTAGATACTTAAGCTGAAGCGGTGCAAGGATAGAACGGTCTTGGAAAGGGATACTCTCCGAGGGGAGATGACCTCAACCGCGGGTACTTTTCAAGGTGATAAGGAGGAGGCTCACAAATTCCATGTGCTCCATGCCGAGTCGGCTGCTGCATTATCTGTGGCTAAGTCTGAAGTCGATGCACTCTTAGCCTCATATCAGAAAGATATTGCTGTGGAAAATCCTCGAGCCAAGGAGATATGTGAAGAGGTCGAGCATAAGATGGCCCGTGCCCTTGCACATGCTTTATTAGAAGCTCGATGAAAGGCCTTCGAGGAAGTGCACACCAAGGGTTTTGACCTCTCCGCCGAGGTCAAAAAGGCAAAGTCATTGGAAGAGGAGTCAAAAGCTCCGACTTCTTCGGACGAGGGATCAGAGAGTGGCTCAGGGAGTGGTGAAGATGAATACTAAGCCACTGTTGCTTTTCTTTTTGCTTCTTTTTCCCTTTCACAAGGACTCCGTTTGGGAGTTTTGTAAATGCACATTTGTAAATGTATTTTTAGAATATAAGTGATTTTGATGCCTTTAAAGTTTTGACTTTTAGTGTTCATGCCAAAGTCAAGATTCAAACTTAATTTTAACTTCTTCGAGATCGGTTTGGAGAAACGGAGACCTTCTAGATCGGGTCATTCTTGTTCCAATTGTAGAAAATCATTATATCCATGATATGTGTGCTTCGATTGTATTGGCATGATTTTCAGGTATAGGTTTTGATGAATGAAAAACAACGAAGTCGATGAATGACAAACAATGAAGTCAACTTGTTAAACAAAGTTATTGTATGACAAACAATGAAGATGCATTAGCAAACAATCAAGATTGAATGCCGAGAAGCATATTGATGAATGGATTGCATGGAAAAGCCAAAGACGAGCTCAAAAGTTCAAGACCGAATACCCAAGGCGTAGGTCGTTAGGTAGAACCAATGTAAGAGCAACGCTTAAGTTATCTCGTCTTTTGGCTCAACATAGGTCATCATAAATATGCATAAAATCATTTTATCAAATCATATTTATCATAAACATATTTCAAATACTTCAAACAAAATGATTTTAACGTTTTCATTTTAACCAAAATGAATTTTGAAGTAAGTTGTGAATAATCGATTATGCAAAAGTGATAATCGATTATTCTGGGAAATTCCATTTATTGGAAATTTCCGCAAGAGTCAATAATCGATTATCCTCAAGAGCATAATCGATTATTCTCTATCCGTTGCCAGTTTTTGAACACTGTAACAACATAATCGATTATGCATATCACAATAATCGATTATCCTGCATAAAATCAGCTTCCGATTTTGTAACGGTAAGCTGATAATCGATTATCCAAATCTGATAATCGATTATCTTGGCATAAAATCAGCATAATTGATTTCCAATTAAGCAACGGACATACTACGTCTACCACCTATAAATAGAGGTCTTTTGAGCTTATTTGATACACACAACACCTCTCATTATTCATATACATATTGATATCATTTGTGCATCATTATAGAGCTTTTGTTGAGCCATTTGAGAGACAACTTTGAGTTGTTCATAGAGCTAATATTGTATCTCTTTATCTACTCTTATAAGAGAGTTCTTGTTGTAAAAGAGAAAGGTGTTTGAGAAGACCATATCTTCTCATTGATTGTCGGGTTTTCTAAGTACCCTCAATCTTAGTGTGTGAAGTCTTGTGGTGCGGTATCCACGAGAAAGGTGAAGTCTTGAGGTGCGGTATCCTCGAGCAAGTTGAAGTCTTGTAGAGTGTACATCTACGAGCAAGTGTAACGGTTTGTAAGGCACCCGTAAGCTTAACGGAGTTAGTGGAATCTCGAGAGAGTCTCTCGGGGACTGGACTAACCACAAGTTGTGGTGAACCAGGATAAATTCGGTGTGTTCTTTCCTTACTATTTTAATTACCGAATTTATTTTATTCTTGCAATTTTAATTCCGCAATATTTATCAATATTCTCGTGCCGCACTATTCACCCCCCCCTCTAGTGACGGGCATAAATCCTAACACCGATTTCATACCTTCCCTAGTTCGGTTTGGTAAGGACTTGACTTGATCCTTCAGTGTCTCGAACACAGGGTGGAAACGTCATTCCAGTGACATGACAGTGAAGTGACCAAAATGGCCCCATCAGTACATTTCCCAAAAAAGTCATAATTGTATTGTGAGAGTTGATTGGCTATAAAAGTTAATGAACAGCCACCGCTCTTCTTATATATACTTGTTTTTCTTGTTTTGAAGGCTCTACTGCCTTGTGTATCTACCCTTCTCTGTATGGTTCCTTTTTTTTTGTTCTTGTGCCGCATCAGATCAAAGCTTTTGTTTAAGTTTTCATCTTCCCTTTATTGTGTTGAAGGAGCTATGGCTACTATGCCCAAATCCCCTAACCGGGAAGAGGAAAGTCCTTCTTGTGCTCCCCCCGGCTATTGGTACACCCTGGCATTTGGCGAGATAACTTTGAATTGTTTTATTTCGAAGAGAGATTTTCCGATGGAGAAACCTCTCGATGTTTCGGGTCATCATGAGCATGCAACGAGGTTTTGATCAATAGAATAGAGATAACTTGAGGATGTGAGGAGAGACTGCAGATGGGGAGAAAAGGTGAGGCTACAGGTGCCCTCCCAGGAAGAGGATATCATAGCCCATGTAGAGGGGTTCTTGAATGTGTATACATACCCGTTTATATTAGGTCCTCTTGACCGACTCGTGCTCAAATTCTGTCAAAAATATTGAGTTAATTTGGCTCAAATCTATCCGTCTTTCTAGCAAATTGTGTTGATGATTGAAAAGGCCGAGCTCGAGTTCACTCTTTGCCATCTCCTCAGATTGTATCGGCCTTTACATCATCGAGTTCTAATCATACTAAGACACCGATCCACCAAGCCCTTTATCTCTAGTATTGAGGATGACAGGGATCGAGGATGGATGAGTCGATTTGTTCAAGTGAGGACTGTTAATATTATTCCTACGAAGTTCCTGCCTTTTCCCGAAAAATGGAATTTCAAGCGTAAGGGATGCATTGTATTCTATTATTTTTGTTCTCAGCGGAGTCAGACTCCGTAAGGGTGTGTTTTTTTTCCTTTTTCGTAGTGGTCATATGGATTCCAAATGAAGTTCCTGATCTTGCGGTCTGGGCCCGAAAACTAGCGGCCTTTACGACTTATGATGAGTGCAACTGGTGAGATTTATATAAGGGAAAATGAGAGGTTGTGCACCATGGTATGTGCTATGTAGTCCCTTTCCCGAGGAGTACTTTCACTTTCTTTTGAACTAATTTCTTAGTTGTAGGAATTGGTAAATTTTCTAATGTAAGACCGTCCCCTTTTGAGGAGGAGGAAGGGCCTCAAATTTCTGAGACAGAAAAATATAATAAAAGCAAAAGGTCCTGGAAGAACGAGAATCCCCATAGCAAAGCAGGATCCGCCCAGAGGTGCGAGGAGAACATTGCCCCTGACGAAGGCTTCATTTATTATCTGTCGTTCTGTGGACATCAATGCACCCGAAGAGGATGGCTCTATATTGAAGTCCTGAACCAGGAGGCCTCCCAAAACTGTTGACCCTGCTGGACTCGAGGCCCCTAATCTCGAGGAAGAGATCCTACAATCGAGGAAAGGTTGAGGTCCTTCATTAACTGATTTAGCAGCTGGTTCTCGAGCGTCGGGAAGTACTCTGAGAGTAATGGGCTTCGGCGTATCTCCGCCTAGTCAAAGACCTGGGGTTACTCTATTGGGGACGATGAGCCCGAGCCGATAGATGCGAAGTTGGCCTTCGAGGAAGCTCAACAACTATTCTCTATAATGCATTTTGAAGTTATTATAACTTTTTCAATCTTCATATTTTCTCTTCTTTAAATGAACTTGTCTTTCTCATAGGCCTTCGATAAGCTCAAGTCTCAGGTTCTTCGCTGTAAGGCTAAGTTGTGTAAAGCCTTGAATGGGAAGAGATCTCTCGGGCTTCTTTGTGACAAAAAGATAAGAGAGTTGACACATCCTCGATCAGAGTATGACCAAAACCTAGATTATGAAGGCAACCTCGAGAAACAGGCAACTTCTATTTTGGGGGAATACAGACTTCTTTTCCTATTATCAAAAAGTAATGTTTGGATATCGTAGTTGCAGAAAAAGATAGAGACGCTGGAGCTCCTCAAGGCGAAGTCGGCCATCTCAATTCCGAATGCGAAGATTTGAGGGCTAAAATAGAAATTCATGTTGCGACTAAAAGGAATTTGGATAAGGCCTCCGCCCTCTAGATACAGCTTCCTAATGCTCAGGAGGATGACTCAGTCCAGGCGAGTAGAATTTCTAAGCTTGAGATAGATCTTTTGAAGCTGAAAACCGAAGTCGTGGACGCCTAAGACAAAGCCGAGGAGGTCTGAGCAAAGGCTGATAAAAAGGTGGCCATCTATCGAAAGATGTCGTCGAAGCTCAGATGAAGTTGAGGGAGGCTTCTGATCGAGAGAGGAGAATCAATGAATATGCCCGGTGCAAATCTCGAAGGGAAACTCTCGAAGAGATTAATGGTAAGGGCTTCGATCTCTCGGAGGAGATAGAGCATGATAAGGCGAATGAGTTCGGCACCAAGATATTAATTTTTGATGATGAAGACAATAAGGAGGGGGCCGGTGAGGGAGTAGGTTTTGATGGAGCAGATGGCGACATAGTCCCCGAGTGGGAAAAGGCTAAATCCCCGAGGGTAGACTAGTTTATTCTTTCTTGTTCTTTGTACAGGGCTCCCTGTGGGAGTGGCGTAGATGTACCTTTGTACCGTCATTCATAATCGAAAAAGGGAACCTTTAGTTTTTCCCTTAATATGAATTTCCACTTGCTTGTATCTTTGTTTATGTTTCGAGCGTTAATGATTGTCGGTAATTAGTCCGATATATTAGACGTTTAAGGTAGGAAACCTTAGGTTGTGCTTTGATGAATAATTGATTATAGTTGGCCGTTTAGGGCTTGGTCCTCGAATAAAGTTTTGACTCAGGCTCATTGACAGATAGGGTTTCAACATAATAGCCCTTAGGCTCTTTGGGCTGGCTCTTAGGCTCTTACGCATTGGCCCTTAAGAACTTTTTATATTGGGTCGATGTGACCTCTGATATGGATATAGTTTTACACATTCGAATGAAGACTTTTAAGGTTTTGATTATGCCTTGGCATGCTTTATGTTCATCCGACTCTTCGATGACTCAAATAAGAACCTCAATTATGAGTCGATATATGACGATATCTGAGTACCTCATGAGGCTCGCTCAAAGGTTGAGTTTTCAAAACCTTTTCATATCGAAGGCTGATTGTTTTCAAAGCCTTTTTATCGTTTGGAGCTGATATTATCGAAGCTCTTTAGCTTATGCTGGGGGTAGCATGATTAATTCGTTCTTTTCGAAGTATTTTGAAGGCCTTTAATTTTATAGAAGCAATCGGACGTCTCTGAGCCAAGTTAATTTGGCAAGAGCATTTTGATAGGACTGTATTCGATTGTCCCCGAGTGAGATGACCTCGATTCTTATATCGAGGGTTGTGCCTTTTAGGGGTTTTACAAGTTCGATATATCGCTTTGGTCTTAATATCGGGGTTATCCTTTTTAAGGTCTTAAAAGTATTGGCATGCATTGTTGAGGTCTTTCAGATTTGGTGTTGCCTCACTGAGGGCTTATAAGCTCGACCTTGCCTGATTGAGTTCTTACGAGTTCGAGTTTTCGATGGCCCGATGAACTGACTATTGATGACAGTCCTCGAGTGTTCGAGGGTTTTCGGCCTTTGAGCCGTTTTGCATAAAAGTATTGAATTTCTTCGAGTGGTTTGACAAGAAAAGAGGATTTCTCAATTATTTGATGTATGTTTACATGTTTTTTTCTTTTGGAGGCTCGGTTATTCTATGTTGACATGGTTCATTTGACCATTTGGCGTAATACACTATTCTCCTATCGAGGTCCTCCAGGCGTAGTTCCCTTTCTTATAAGGGGTGATCTCCTGGGGTGATGCCCCCCCAGTATTTGAGGTTGATTGAAGAGAAGCCTTGAATACTTGATGAATTCTCCTTAGGTAGCATATGAATTTTTCCTCGTTAAAAACCTTATCGGTAAAACCCGTTCAGGACAAAATCTGGTCTAAGGGAAATAGAGAGCAATGAATGCTTTAAAACCCTAGGTCTTTGAGCTGGAGGGCACTTCAATTCCTCTCAATTGAATACCTGTAATGAGTTAGTATAAAACATAAGTAGAAAGGAAGAGGGTTTTACCTCAATGATGGCGTCGAGCTCTAATAAATCCCAATTGCTTGTTCTTGGGACGCGACACGATCCTTCACTCACTTGTTTGGACGTATCCGAGAATGTAGGTTGTGGTTGCTAGTTGATTTTTTACTTGGCTTTTGGCGGTGCCATGTCGTGCATCGCGAACATGTCTCTTGCTGCGTGCTGCTCCCCATATACTGCTTTTACTTCATCTTTGGTTGGAAATTTCATCGTTTGTTGAAGGGTTGAGGGTACTTCCCTCATATTATGTATCCACTGCCTTCCAAGTAAGGCATTGCATCTTATGTCACCTTCGATGACATGAAATTTGGTATCTTGGATTGTATCGCGACGTTGACCGGGAGAATGATTTGCCTTTTTGTTGTCTCACTTTCCATTTTGAATCCATTGATGACTCGAGAGGTGGGTATGATTTGGTCGAGCAGTTTGAGCTGCTCCATCACCCTCAACCTTATTATGTTGGCCGAGCTACCTGGATCCACGAGCATACGTTTAATCTAAATTTTATTCAAAAGAAAAGAAATTACCAGTGCGTCATTATGCGGTTGAGACAAGGTCTCGATGTCCTCTCTGCTGATAATTAGAGCATCCTCTGGTATGTAACTTCGAGTTCGCGTTTCCCTTATGATGGATATCTTTGTCTGTTTGGAAACGGGTTCCTATGGGGCGTCGACCCCTCCAACAATCATATGGATAACATGCTGTGATTCTTCTGGTTCGTTTTTGTTGTTTGCCTCTCACTCTTGAAATTGGTTTTTAGCCTGGTCTATCGAAGATTCCCCTAGCTGATCAGTCGAGCTACCACTTCTCGTAGCTACCTACAATCCTCAGTCCTATGACCGTGAGTGCCATAATATTTACACATCAGGTTAGGATTCCTTTGTGGAAGGTCTGATAGTATGGGTTTTGGCCATCTGGTATCTTTGATTTATACCTATGGCTGGTATGACATCCGAGAAATCAACATTGAAATTATACTCAGATAGCCGGATGTCTCTACCAGCGTGGTGTTCCTATTAAAACCGGCTTTGCACATGAGTCCCGGAGAACTAAGACCTCGATATGTCCATCAATCACCTCGAAGTATGTTAAGCCTTGGTGCGTTTGTTCGATATTCTACATATGATTGGTGTTTATCCAAATTTCGACATTGTAGCCCCTTTCGATATGTTGATAGATTCTTTTGTGAGGGCACATGCTAGTGCCATCAAGGTCGCCACCAATCATATGTAGAAGATCATAGCCTCTTTCAACAGTGTTTCTCCAAATTTCGTCAACATGACATACTCTATCTCATCGTCCCTTAAGTGATTTCCTTTTACAGCACAAGCAGTGATGTGCTTGTTGGGGTCTATGGTCCTGTTATATTTTGGGACGTCGGGAATTTTGAAATTCTTTGGGATGGGCTTCAGAGCCGCACTCGGTGGGAATGGTTTCTGTATGAACTTCTTGGAATTTATGTCCTTCAGAATCGGGGGCGCGCCTGGGATCAGATCGACCCTCGAGTTATAAATCTCCACCCTTTTATCGTTATCTTCTATCTTCTTTTCTCCCGATTCAATCCTTTTGGTGAGGTCCTCGAGCATCTTCATAGTAGCAGGGTCAATTGCTGACCCGCTGTTGCTCGATCTCTCCGGTACTAGCTTAACTCGATGAGCCGTTTCTGGTGCTACTGTGCTTGGGGGTTTTTGGTGGCTTTGTAGCTGAGCAATAGAAATCTGTTGTGCTTGTAACATTTCAAAAATAATTTGAAGACTAACATCTCTTTGCTGACTGCACACACCCTCGATGGCATGAGAGCTCAAATCAACATGCACATCGTTGCGTAAGTTTACATCGATGGGGATTTATGCTAGTGCTACCCCTGAGTTTTGTGGTACTACCCCTAGGTTTTGCGGTGGTGCACCAACATCTACATCATTCTCTCCATGAAGCTCAATACCCTTGTTTTCGTGTGCAGTTTCTGAGTTAGACATTTTTGACCTAATATCAAAGATGCTTGGACAGGAAAAAGTGTGAAGAATAACTTTGTATTTTTAGAAAACTAGCACCATAACAATCACTATTATTCTTAGCCACAAGGTGGGCGCCAAACTGTTTACCTTGAAAATGATAACTACAATTATATTTGATTTTGTGGTTCTAAAAATATGTGATCTATCTTAATACTAGTTTTTAGGCAACATATGCTAAGTTGGAGTGATGAAAATAAGAAATGCAAACCAATAAGACTACATGACTGGGCCTCGAGCTAGCTGGAGGAGGGCCTCGAGTTCTAGGCGAGGCTAGTGGTCACGAATAATTGATGAAGAATCAATGACAAGAAGGACTTAAAGATGACCTTTTGCGGTTAATGATAAGCAATAAAAGAAGAATAATAAATGAACAATGGAAGAATAAAGAATAAATGTGAAGAACAACAGTGTTAGCTAAGAGTAGAGAATATTGTATTGTATTCAACATATTGTGTGTAATCCGAATGGCCTTACAAGATGACTAGAGTTCTCTTTATATGGGGGGGGGGGGGGGGAGGGAGGGAGGGGGGATGGGAGAATCCTAACATAGTACATGTCTAATAATGACCGTAAAAGACTATTGGTACAACTGTATAATGTCTTAATACGGATTGATATTATTCTTGTGGATCTGGTCAGCTCATAGCCACACGTTTTTGGAAACTTTCCCGTATTTCCATGACGATCACTGATTTGAACGACTCCGAAATTGTTCTTCGATGTGCTTTTTCGAGAGAAGCACCTTGGGGTCGCACTTTAAATTTTACTCTGGACTCCTCGAGGTCGGACATAAAGTACTATAATAACCCCAAAGTTAGAACTTTTCCGATTTAGCCGTATACAAAAGGTGCGACTAGAGTTTGTCAAGTTAATTAAAACTGTACTCTCGGAATTGCGCTATAGTAAACAGAAAGCAAGTGTTTTAAACAAAACTCTGCTTACAATTAGCTTGTGGGCGTTTCCCATGCATTTGAAGTAAACCATAAACACTATACGAAACCAAAGATCTCTCTCGCTGCATCGTTGTGTGTGAGGCCTTTACACGGTTACACCAGGTGTACTAAATTACTTAGTGGCCTTTTGACTTTTGACTTTTGATTTTTGATTTGTGGTTTTTTTTTTCTTCCTCCTGGTGTTGTCAACTCAACAGCATTTTTAATTTAATTGGAGAAGGTCAACGCATTGAAAGAAGTTCACTATCAGGCTTCTTTTTCAAAAAAAAAAAAATTACTCAAGATTAGTTGTAACTTTTTCAAAAATATTACTCAAGATTAGGATCATATGTTAATTATATGATTTATGGACCTATTTTTAGCGTATGCTGTTATTTAATACTCTTTCCGTTTACTTTTACTTGACACGTTTTGACTTTTGACTTTCTTTAAGAAATAATAAATAAAATATATAAATTTATTATAATACACATATTAATTCATACATTTTTATTAGATTTTAAAAAATGATTTGAAATGAATAATAAATATTATGGGTATAACATGAAATATTTGTCATTTTTTTATTATACGTGAAATGACAAGTAAAGGTAAAAATAATTTTGATTATATATATCAAGTACTCGAGTAAAAATGAACGGACGGACTATAATATTTGTTTATCACAGCACTTTCATAAGGAGTACCTGTTTAGGGTAGATTCTCAAAGCTCATTGGTGTATTAACGAGAGAATCAATGTGATTCGTAGGACTTTGGTACGGCGGCAGAACGAACACCAACTGTTGTTCCTTTTTCACTTTGGAAAGGGCACATGACTCCCTTTTGACATTGCTATTTTCAGGAGCTTTGGCCAATGTCCCTTTCCCATGTGGGCCACGCTTTCATATTTGGGAGTTCACATTAGGATTTGTTCTTTTATGTACCTTTATTTAAATAATATTAATTTTGTTTTCTCATTTCACATGAATCCCCTTTGTCATTGTTCTTTTTAATAATTTGTTCAACGAGATTTCAGATGCATTTGCAAGGATAAGTTTAAAGCTCAAGTTAATCATGAGAATGATGCGCATAGACATGTTTAGGAGCGGTAAACGGGCGAGTTGGATCGGATATGATTCGGATCGAAAACGTACGGTTAATGACTTAATTATTCCGTCCGACCTTTTTTTAATACGGATAATATGGATAACCATATTATCAATATTCTTGTATATGATCTCTTTTGAGAGAATTCTTAGTCTCCCTTACTTGAGGAACCCAATTTGAGGCTTTACAAATGTAAAATTTAGACCCATTAATTATCCATTGGTTATGTTGGGAAAAAGAATAACCCTTTCCCGTAAACCCCGAGATCTCCGCCCCTTTTGTAAAGAGAAAAATTGAGAAATAAAAACAGCACAATAATTTAACGTGGAAACTCAAAACCGGAAAAAAACAACAACCGTTGTCAAAAGACAACAACCGACCACTATGTGAAAAATTCTTACAATCACATAAACCTCAATTCATTTTCCTAACAAACAGTGTTAGAGATGCATTTGGTTTGGTACATTTGAAAACATAACTTAAGCCCCCTTATATAGGCAAGCCTCGAAGCTACTCTTCAACATTTTTCCAATGTGGGACAACGACCCTTCTCATTTTTAAGCAAAATCCCAACAGATTACTCATGAGTTATCCATTTTCTAAATGAATAATATGATTCTTATTGTTATAAAATAGAAGTCTATTTAGAGTGAATGTCTAAGAGTTTTAGCTTAAAGCTAAGTCATTCCTCTTCCTACAAATAGAGGTGCCCTCTACCATTGTAAATCACCCCAAGTATTAATAAGAATACTTCTCTCTCTCCCTATTCTCTCTCTATATTGTTCTTATTCTTGCATTATTGTTCTTGTCTTTATATTATTTCATAACACGTTATCAGCACGAGACTCTACCATCTCAAGAAGCTCTTTAAGAAGATTAAGCCGCCGTCAATTTCTCCGCATCGGAGCCGCCGTCGTCTGCATCAGTGGAGAAAAGGAAGAAAACATTGAAAATATAATTGGTCTACCTTAAAGGTAAGTAATTTATTTTTCCCTTTCAAATTCTTGAAATTCTACGATTTGATTTAATATACAAACAAAGTTTGATTATAACTCTAATGGAGTTTGTAAGAAATTATAACCACATGAAGTGGTTAAATCTCTATGTCCTACCATGATTAAATTCATGTATGATTGTGGGCAAATAATTGAAAATCTGTCCCATTGAATTTGCTCCATTCCCTTTAGAGAATGTGGAAGCAGTATATGATAAGTCTGAAAGAAGACTAAAATATTACCATGAAGGTATCAATGAATGTGGACGTGGCAAAGAATTCCGTCCAATTGAATTTGCTCCATTCCCTTTAGAGAATGTGGTAGCAGTATGTGATAAGTCTGAAAGAAGACTAATTACCGTAAAGGTATCAATGGATGTGGACATCCCAATAGACGAAGTTATAATCGTCATTATTGTGATAATGAGAATAATAAAGATTCTCAAAATAATCTTTCACTTTATGAAAGTAATATTTGACATGAGATTGTGTAAAGCACATGATTTTGATCCATTCCCTGAAGTGAATGTGATAATTGTAATAGAGCCCGTAAGTATGAACACGCTCTTGATGTAATTTTGGTTTATGTCTGACATTATGAAAAGAAAGTTCGTTGCCCTTGAGATTTCGGGCAAGAACTATATGATATGGGTGTTGGATACTAAAATCCATTTTGGATGCTATGGGTCTTGGAGACGCCATTAAAGACAGAAATAATGCATCCACCCAAAACTATGCTAAGGCCTTGATTTTCTTGCGCCATCACCTTGATGAAGGTTTGAAACTATGCTAAGGCCTTGATTTTCTTGCGCCATCACCTTGATGAAGGTTTAAAGATTGAATATCTCACCGTCAAAGATCCACCTATCTTGTGGAATGGCTTAAAGAAGAGATATGACAACCTGAAGTTGGTCACTCTGCCACAAACACGAGACGATAAGAATCCAAAAGCAAATAGTTTATAAACTATATATTATCGTTGCGGTGGAAACGGGCACTGGTCAAAGGCTTGCCGTATACCATGACATTTGGTTGACCTTTATCAAGCATCTCGAAAGAGTAAACGCCCTGAAACGAATTTTGTCTCTGAAGACAACTTTGACATCACCCACTTGGATGTGGCAGACTTCTTTGAGCAACCCAAGGGGAAGATAGACCACCTAATCGGTGATGGATCCGTGATGAAAGAAGATGGAGCTATTTGATTTTATTTTACTTGTTTGTATTAGTGAATGAATAAACTAATAGCCATTAGTATTAGCTCGTATTAGTTAGTTCATGATATAATTTTAGTATTAGTTCTTTATAATGTATCAATATGCTCAAATATCAATAATATTTTTACTTTCCAGTAGAGGTAATCGACTAACCTGAAAAACTAGTCGGTTATCTCATATTTCGCATAAAAACTGCAAAACAATCGATTGTCAATGATCAACAATCGATTGTCTTTAAAACAGTGTTCTGGAATTTTCAAAAAAACAGTCAACAATCGATTGTCAATGATCAACAATCAATTGTCTTTAAAACAGTGTAATCTGGAATTTTTCAAAAATCATCCACAATCGATTGTCTATGTCTAACAATCGATTATCGTTAGACAGTGTAATCTGAAATTTTTCAAAAATCATCCACAATCGATTGTCTATGTCTAACAATCGATTGTCGTTAAACAGTGTGATCTGGAATTTTTCAAAAATAACCAACAATCGATTGTCTATGTCTAACAATCGATTGTCTTTATACAGTGAGGTATGGAATTTTTCAAAATAAGCCAACAATCGATTGTCTATATCTGACAATCGATTGTCTTAAACAGTGTGATCTGAAGTTTTTCAAAAATAACAAATAATCGATTGTGTGTGTTTAACAATCGATTGTCTATGTTCAAACAATCGATTGTGTGTGTTTAATAATCGATTGTCTTATGAAAAACGCTGAAAATTTTCAAACTGCAAAGTAATCAATTATGGATAACATATCTGATTTTGTTAGTCAACTGTTAGCAGCAGATTTTGAAAATATTATGTGACACAAACGGATTGAAGTTGTTTATTCTTATGTTCGTGTATTTCTTTTGTATATCGAACCATGGGAATTAAATTGATTGAAGGCTCCGGAAGAGCAACTGTAACTCTGCCCAAAGGCATGACGTTTATCTTAGAGAATGCAATAGTCTCCTCCAAGTCTAAGAAGAACTTGTTGAGTTTTAAAGATATCATTCAAAATGGATATCATATTGAGACAATAGATGAGAATAATCTTGAATTCTTCATGAAAACGAGGCTGCCCATTTCGGTTTGGGTTCACGCCATTTTGCATGCAGCAATGCTAGTTCGTCGGCTGCCCATTTTGGTTTGGGTCCATGCCATTTTGTATGCAGCATTTTAGTTTGTCGGCTGCCCACTTCAGTTTGGGGACACGCCATTTTACATACAGCAATGCTAGTTCGTCTCTGACTGACGAATTGACACAAATATTCCCCGTTGCAATTGGTTTTGGGTCATGGACCCAATATATCCCATTTACGAATTTTTGGATGCGCAGTATATGTGCCTTTAGCACCGCCATCCCGCACCAAAATGGGTCTGCAAAGAAGGTTAGGAATATATGTTGGGTTTGAATCGCCCTCCATCATTCGCTACCTCGAAACATTGACAGGCGACTTGTTTACTGCACGATTTGCAGACCGTCGATTTGATGAGACACTTTTCCCAAAATTAGGGGGAGAAGTTGGTGAAACCAAACGGGAAATTTTGTGGAAAAAAAGCATCATTGTCTCATCTTGATCCACACACCTCTATTTGTGAGAAAGAGGCACAAAAGATTATCCATTTGCAAAGAATAGCAAATCAAATGCCTGACGCATTTATAGATTTGAAAAGGATAACAAAATCACATATCCTCGAAGTGAATGTGACAACATTTGATTCACGAATACATATTCATTATTGGAAGAATATGAAGATGAAATTGGTATTAAATATACCACACTCACCCCTAGATGGAGGTTTGAGATGATACCACACTCACCCCTAGAAGGAGGTTTGAGATGATATATGGCATGAATGATCGTTGGTCACGTACCTATTGTACGCCAAAGTATTTTGGAAATATGACTATTAAAGGACAACGATAATGCAAGAAACATATCTTGCATATAAGTTTGACATGACCATAATGGTATAACTTTCTCTTTAAAAGAGATATTCATCACATGAATGTTGATGAATCTGTGGTAGTACAAAATTAATTGAGAGCTCTAGAAGAGCCAATTATTACTATGTTGGAGAAACACAATTGAGTATTGTGCTGTAGTAAGTCTCAAAGAAACTTATTCAGTTTCCAAAGTACACGCGAAAGCGATTGATTATATTGAGACTATAAAGGAAGGCTTTGATATCTCCTATTACTACAACTTGTAGCGGGGTAATTTGCATATGAAAAGCTACCCGCTTTGTTCTCCAGTTTGTACTACACAAACGAAAGAATGCCACAATAAAGTGGATATCTATTGGTATAAAAACCCATGTCATAATAAACCTGAAGTTTATTGATAAGTGCACATGTCATGGTGTAAATTTGAAGTTTACCAATATTGATAATTTATTCAGTTGGCATTCGTGTTAGCCATCTCATTTTAAGTATGATGTGCAAATTCACATAGGTGAATATTAAAGAACTAGAAAGTTCTTTACGAATTCTCTTGTATCACTTGTTCTCATTAATGAACTGACCAACTAAAGAGTTCGGGTTGAAGCCCATAAATTCTGGAAATATCAAAGGTGAATATGGGCCCATTCACCTGCCATGTATACCACATATGATGCATCTATGAAATGGTTACATGCGCAATTGTTATTAACCCGCAGCCTGGCCGGTGCTTGCGAGGTAAATTGCTCAGTAATCTAACTTCGAGCATAATTTCCAGATTCTCTACTCAAGATAGTTCATCTTGATAAGTTGGTTTATATCAAAGTTGGTTTAGCAAGATAATTATTGAGTGCTTCCACTTAATAGCTAAACTGTTTCTTATGAGAACAAAGTTATATATATCAGTTTGATATAAGTTGTATACGAGAGTATATTCTCCCCTCACAAGTGGTTCAAGGTCAGGAACCAAATAATTTCATCTTATTATTAATGTGTCGTGTATATTGACATGATAATGCACAAAGATGATTTCCCAAGGTTGAGGAAACAAGTTAGCTTTTCTAACATGAGGGGGAGACATGATAAACACTTGAGAAAAGGTTACATGGGATGAATTATCATTTGTATATGTATATCCCCGAATATCATGATATGAACCTGAAGCTCATAAAAGGGATAATTCAATTGCAACATATTGCAAAGCATGCTATACGCATTTGCTGACCCAAAGAAATTAACTAAATGGAAGAGATACAATTCAAGAAGAATTGATTCCATATGAAAGACATGTAGTTTTGGACATGAAGTTCAAATACTTGAAAGTGTAAAGTCAAAGGTATGTATAATCAGTTTTCGATATCTTATTTGTCTAGCACGACATGAAAAACTTGATATGCATCTAAAGTCTATTATATGGCTTATATGACTTAACTTGAAAGATTTAAGTTGCTTGAAGCATATGCAATTCTTGGTCCTGAAGTACCACATCCCAAGTACAATTTGTGTACATATGAATCTTGCTATAACTATAAGCATGATGGCATCGAGAATACACCTATGGAGATATTGAAAAGTTATTCCATGACATTATATGAAGATGTTCATATCTATCAAAAATGATGATTTCAAGGTGCGGAATATTTATTCAAGTCAATATGGTTGATTTGTCAAAACGTCTACCAAAGATCGTTTTGAAGATGATGCACAAGATTGGAATGCAAATGCTCAAGGATATAAATTGATGTACTCATTAGGGGGAGTCAATGCGCGTTGCACTCTTTTTCCCTTACAAGGTTTTTTCCCACTGGGTTTTCCTTGCGAGGTTTTTAACGAGGCAACCAATAGGCGCATATTCAAACATGTGTACTCTTTTTCCTTTCTTTAATTTTTCCCAATGGGTTTTGGTTTTAAGGTTTTATGAGGCACATTATTGAATAGACATTCAAGGGGGAGTGTTATAAAATAGAAGTCTATTTAGAGTGAATGTCTAAGAGTTTTAGCTTAAAGCTAAGTCATTCCTCTTCCTATAAATAGAGGTGCCCTCTACCATTGTAAATCACCCCAAGTATTAATAAGAATACTTCTCTCTCTCCCTATTCTCTCTCTATATTGTTCTTATTCTTGCATTATTGTTCTTGTCTTTATATTATTTCATAACACTTATCTATATTTGACTCATTTTTAAAAGGTTGATTAACTGTTTTTTCTTTTAACCTGGTTTGCCCGCTAGTGATGTTGTAGTTATCTTGTACACATTATTGCTTTAAATTAACTTTGAGTGATTACTTCTAAGAATGTCGGAGGAAGGAAAAAAATGTGTTGGGTCAAAACATTTTGGAGACATTTACAAAAACTAAACCACAGCCTAACATTTCTGCCAATAAATACTCCCTTTCAAATCTCAACCAAAGGTTACCTCCTTTTAATTTTGTTTCAAATAACAAAAATACGAGAACATTGTATGTCAAATACGAGAGAAAAATTATTAGATAGGTGCTGTTTATTCATTTTATTTATCGTCTAGCTTTCTGGTGTGCGCTTTTTGATAAAAGGGGTTGCTTTGATGGTAAGCAACACCCACTTCCAACCGAGAGGTTGTGAGTTCGAGTTTTCCCCAAGAGCAAGGTGGGAAGTTCTTTGAGGGAAGGATGCGGGGGGTCTGTTTGGAAACAGCCTCTCTACCTCAGGGTAGGGGTAAGGTCTGCGTACATACTATCCTCCCCAAACCCTATTAAATGGGATTATATTGGATTGTTGTTCTTGTTGTCGTTGTTTCTGGTGTGCGCTTAATACTGGATAGGAAAATAAAACTAAGAAGGATTATTTTTTAAAAAAAAAAGGGTCAAATCATGCATGCGTAAGAGCTATTAGTATTTTAGCCCATGAAACCGTTGCATATTTTTAATTGGAGAGGGAGTGTGTTATTATCATAACTGATTTTGATAGATAAAGAAAAGATAAGGAAAAAAGAACGCGTTTTTGAGAATAGAGAGCTAGGCCTCAGCAATACAGAGAAGAAACAGCTGTTTTCCTACTCAGACAAAAAGCTCTCTATCTTATGTTAAATCTTACTGTTCCATTGCGCGTCTTTAGTTTTCCCCCTTCTTACTACTACCTTCTTTTTTTCTTTAGTATTTTTTATTATAAGAAATATGAGATAATTGCACCCACAGCACGTTAAGTTTTCAATAAATGCACTATATCCATTTATGCTATTTAAAGTTACACAAAGCTCCCTTTATTTTACAAATGTAATTATACATGAAAAAAATCAAGACTTCTTGACATTTCGAAAAGATTAAATAGCTGCGAACAGTAAGGAAGACAAGAAGGTACTTTGGGTTGCTATCAAAGTCGATCACAATTTAAAGATACACAATTTTTTTCCAATACTGCATGCGTTACAATTACGTGTTTTAAGTTTATAAGAAAAAAATTAAGTTGATAGCACGTCAAAAGAGAGTAAGGGTTTTATTTTTCTTGTTAATAGTGAGGGTTTTACTTTTCTTGTTGTGTGATCTTATATTTGTTGATATCTCCATAAGTAACATCCTTGGCTTGGCTATAATAGTAATAAAACATAATACGTTTTTATATTTTTCTTAGGTTAATTACCTGGATGTTGAGGGAGTTTTCGACAACAGTTGCCATCACAAAAGAGCTTTTGTGCAATTGAGAACAATGTCAAGGGTACAAGTGAAATTATTGAATCTCTCTTAACAATTTTATATTGCTAAGCCCCTCTCTTCTCTTTCTCAGTACATGTACACTTCCTTCCTGCAGAATCCTGGAAGCTGCTAATGACAGAATCCTATGTTTCTCTCTCTCTCTAGCTCTGAATTATTATAATGCATAGAATATATAGATGCAAGATATGATGACGAGATCTCTTGATTAAGACATGTCATTTTCATAATAATGCTGTTATTACTCAATGGCTTTTTAGCCCGGCCTAAAATGAGTAATTTTAATTTCTTATTGGTTCTACACTTTTACTGTATTTCTTTTCCATTTCTGTAAAGGAGAATAATCACACTTATACAATGGAATGCATGACATGTCTCTTTTTATATACATAAAATTTATCACTTAATCAATTGTAATTAGTATATGCTCTTATCTTGGTATACCATTTAATCATAGTAAAGTAACATCAAGGACTAACTTCTTTTAACAACTATCACCACGGGCAGGAGCATAGCTAGAGGAGCTGACGAATTTCATTCGGAGTTATTTGTGCCAAAAAATTACATTGTATATATAAGGTTAAATTTTTTCTTTTATGAATATAATAGTTGTTGAACTCCCTTAGTGAAACTATTTCCTTTTGTAAATAGTGTGTTCATATACTATTAAATAAAGTAAAAAATTGAAAAGAAAAAAGAAATACAAATGGCAAATCACTTTCTTGATGTCTATGGGAACGATGACTTGTGGTTCAAGCCAAGTAGTCCAGAAAGAAATCAGCGTATAGTTCTTTTGAGGGTATCCTTGCTGGTCTGCAAATGGTGCCATATGGGTTTCCAGACTGCCAAATTAAAGTCTGCCTTTTATTAGTCTTTTACCGATCGTACTTTTTCGTGAGACACATTTGTGAACTTTTTTGAAACTTCACTTTCTAATTTTTCTATTTCTCTTATTAAGAGTCTTCCAAACGGTATCTAGACGAAAAAAAGAAAAATATTAGAAGTAAAAACCACATAATATTTGTAGCAATATTCACTTAATTTAGCGAACGTCAAATTTTCTCTCTAAAGAAATGCTAATTGACTCTCAAAATCCAGTGAGACAGGACGCATATTTGATAGAATGACATACTCTCGAAGTTGAAAAAATTGTTTGAATTTATTATGCTAAATAACCAAATAAAAAGAAAATAAACTTAATTTTAACATGGTAAAGGTCATAATACACAAATAGCTAGCCCTAAGTAGGTAGTGTCTCATTTCGCTTAAAGAATAGAATCACAACTAGGGATGAGAAGTTTCAAAAGTTAAGGTTCAAAACATATATATGCAAAATCCTATATACCATTAGAATTTAAATAACATGCAATTATTTATATTATTAGGTCACTCAAAGGATATTAACAAATAAACCTAATTAAAATGTAAGATGTGTAATCTTTAGCATAAATTATTAACTAATACAAGTAAATGTGATATTTAAATACTTTTTATACTAATAGAGTATATTACTTCAACTCATAGGATTAATGTTATCAAGTAAAGGGCAATATTGTCAATTAAATTGAAAAAAAGAACATTTATCCTAGTTCTCCATTGGATTAAAGAACTGGAAAATATCTGTCTCCCACTTTGATGTTTATGTAGACATTACTCTCTTGACTAAAAGGGATCTCCTCAATTCAAATCCCCACCCCTCCCCCACCCCCCTCAAATTACCACACACCCTACCATCTATAAATAATCATTCTCTCATCTAACTTCAACATCACTTCATCCTCCACCTCAAACACAGACAAAAACCATCCAAGAAGCAGAAGCAAAAAAAAGAAAAGCAATAGATCGAAGAAACTACGCTCAAAGCTCTTGATTGTTGTTTAAAGATTCAGCCAATGGTGAAGACCGAGCAGAAAACCCTAGCTGCAGAAGCAAGCAAGAATATAATGTCGTTATCATCTTCTTCAAGCAGCAGCAACAATAATAATAATAACAACATGAAGATAAAGAAGAAGAAGTACAAGGGAGTAAGAATGAGAAGCTGGGGATCATGGGTATCAGAAATAAGAGCACCAAATCAGAAAACAAGAATCTGGTTAGGCTCTTATTCAACTGCTGAAGCTGCTGCTCGAGCTTATGATGCTGCTCTCTTATGTCTCAAAGGCCCTTCTGCTGCTAATAATCTCAACTTCCCTTTCAACTCCTCTTTCTATCACCACATTGATCTTGATCATCACACTTCTACAACTTTATCTCCTAAAGCCATCCAAAGGGTCGCCGCCGCTGCTGCTTCCGCTGCCGAAGGCGTAGCCGTAAATGTTGAAAATAATGTACCATCTCCACCCCTTTCTTCCACTTCTACTTCTACTAATTCTTCTTCACCATTAAGTCATGAGGACCAATTAGATGAGGTTTCTTTGTTACCAATATTTGATCATCATGCTACTTTGGAAGAAGAGACAACAACTGTGTCAATGATGGGCCAATGGTACAACTTCGATTCTCCAAAGTACAATGACATGCTTCACGGTACAGTTTTCTTTGATCCCCCATTAATGGAGGAAATTTATTATGAAGAAGGATCTGCAGATATCCCTTTATGGAGTTTTTGCTGATGAAGAACAGAAGGAAGATCTCACTAGAATTATTAACCCTATTTGTTAATTATTCTTTAAAAAAAAACAAAAAAACTAAGGAGCAATATTTTTTTGAGGTGATGTCAAGTTATTTTTTCTTGAACAACATCACTGACAGTGACTAGTTATATTTAAATTTATTAGGCAAGAGAAGGAAAAAAAAGGGACATATACAAAGAGAGAAACCATATTTTCTGGACTCTCCCATGTGAGTTCCTAGAAAATTCCTGTTTAGATATACTATATATTTTTAGAAATGTACTGTGTCATATGCTGTATCATTTATTGTGTTCTCCAAGTGCAATAAAATGGTGGGAAATATTTTATTTTATAGCATGATTAACTTTCCTTAGACTTTGACTGACATGATTTAATTGAATTGTTCTTCATGATGGAATATTAGAGACGATGCATTCATGTCCTGAAACTGCTCATGTAACTCTCTCTATATTACTTAGCAGATTTAGTCTTGCTTCTTCTCTCTTTTAATAACCATCTTGTGTCTAGAATTGACCATACTAGTTTGGATTCATCTAATGCAAAGCTCATTAAAAAAGGAATCTCTTCATTTTCACCTAGTTAATGTTGACAAGATCGCATTTACCGCACCACATTCCTTAGGTGATACAAATTAAGTTTTGATAGAATACATAATCATTTAGTTTTCAATTTCTAATCTCATGTCTCTCTAATTTTTAGTCACTAATGTCTCAAATCTCCAAACTCAAAAGCTGAAATAATTATACAAGTATATTATAAACTCTCTCCGTACAATTATAATCGTTTAGACCGAACAGTAACTTAATAGGAGCATCACCACCACACTCCGCCTAATGGCACCATCGGACGGAGTCCAGCCGGCACGTATTGATAACCAAATTTACCCTCTTATAATGGCGATTCCAACCACCGAAGGAATTGCAGGAAAACAAAACTATGCCATCACTATATCTACTGCCCCAACTGCTCCGACTAATATCTTTCGACATCCTACGAAATCAGTGATAGCTAAGCAAACTACTCATAATGGGATCCCAATGGCTTAATTATGGAATCATGGCTGATGAATGTAAATTAACAATTGCCCGACCCCAAAATCGACCTTCAGGGAACTTTTTCAGATTAAGGGTTCCGCCAAGATTGGAGTTTACAACAACTATAGTGTGCTTATAGACTTCTCTAGTAAAGAGGATTCCACTCAGTATGGTTCAGAAGAATGATTGAAATTGAAGGATTACAAATGTGACAAGAACAATGGTCTCGGGAATTCAAACCGGACGAAGACATTCCTATTGTGCTGGTATGGATGCTCTTACCAGGTATTCCATTTAATATGCATACATTATTGAGACGAAAGACTACAAATGATTGTACACATTGTATATTTATTATATTTTCTGGTATACAATGTATTGAGCTGTGATGATTGTTGTTTGGGTTGTATATATCTGAGCCCGTTTTTATTTTGTTATTGGGCCGTCTGACCCGACCCAATATTAATTGTATATTGGTCATGTGTAACAAATATTTTGGGTTGAGGATTTCATTTTGCTTCTCGGGTTTCCTCTAGAAGCTTCTCATCTCTCTCTCTACTTCTCACTGTTCATCTTCATCTTCTCTGGTTTTCTTCTTCAAATCTCCATGTTTTCATGGTATCAGAGCGGGAAAATCTTCCGATCCTTTTCTGTTAAAATTTTTCTTCGATTATCTGAGAAAAATATTTTTTTCGATGAATGTTAATAGGTTAATTGGGACTTTTATGTCTGTCTGAGACTCCGATCCTGTATCAGTAGATGTTTTGGGTAATTTTCTGACATCTCTGACTTTGTTCCGACGAGTTCTTCAAATTCTAGGGTTTTCCGACTTTCGGACCTAGAGTTTTGGTGTTATCCGATGACTTTTTCTTCGCTTGATGGACGTTTTGGGTGATTTTCCGGCGTCTATGACCTTACTCCGGTGAGTTTCAGAACCTAGGGCTTCCGGTGTTGGACCTAGGTTTTCTTTGTTGATTGAAGGTCGATCTTCTCCGGTCGCGAAGAAGGAGGGTAACTCTGTCCTTATTTTGAGTATTGTATGCTTTGTGTGTGACTATCTGGTTCTGTATGTGAGTATCTGGTTCCGTTATATTTTGCTTGCCGACACTGTTTTTTTTTCAAGCTGATTCATTAATCATGGCTTCTAATACCACTGTTGGTACCTCCTCCTCGGTAGACTCTACCAGCCCCCTTTTTGTATATTCCTCTGATATCCTTGGGGTCTCTCTTGTCCCCACTCCCTTCTCGGGTAGTGGTTATGGGGGTTGGAGGCGGAAGATGATTGTTGCATTATCTGCTAAAAACAAATCGAATTTGTTGACGGCTCATGTCCTCGACCTACTACTAATGTGGCTCAACAGAGACTGTGGGATAGATGTAATAACATGGTCATTTCCTGGTTGACCTCTTCCCTGTCTCCTCAGATTGCTGATAGTGTGCAGTATTCCGATACTGTACAGAGTATATGGTCCCAAATTGAGAAAAGATATGGTACCCCTAACAAGACCAAAATCTTTGAATTAAAAAGGGAACTTTCCCACACATCTCAAGGCTGCTTAGACGTAGCCTCATACTTTAACAAGCTCAAAGGCTTGTGGGATGAGTTGGGCACAATGTGCATAAATCATGGGCAGAGATGTGTGTGTGCTGCTAAAAATGGAATAATTGAGGAAGATGATGAAAACAAGGTATTCCAGTTTCTTATGGGGTTAAATGAAGCATACATGGGGGTTAGGAGTAATCTGTTGATGATGCAGCCATTTCCTTCCCTTGACAGTGTTTACAATATAGTGCTTAATGATGAGAAACAGAGACAAGTTCAATCTATCTCTCAAATCAGTCCAGACTCTATGTCTTTTAATGCTCATGAAAACAAGCACTCAGTTGGGTTTAATCAGGCCACAGTGCCTAGACCCCCTATTTTCAGACCTAGAGTTAATTTTGAGCAAAGCAGAGGGCCCTTATTTTACAGATACTGCAAGAAATCTGGGCACTTAATTGATAAGTGCTACAAGATCCATATCTTTCCTCAAAACATAAATTACAACAAGGGAAGGAAATCTGCAGCTGCTCATGTCTCCACTGGTGAGGAATGTGTGTCTGTTAATCATGGGAGTCCTAATTTGTCTGTTCCTCTTGGGGATCCTCCTGCCAGCCATCACCATGTTACACACATAGATGGCCACAGCTCTGTGATACCAGGGTTGAGCAGACACCACTATGATCAACTGATGAGCTTGTTGCAACAGACTAAGTTAGGGGATTCCAGTGATCAAGCTCCTCCTCCCATGTGTGCTGCTAATTTTGCTGGTACTATGTTGACTGAGAGTCTTGTTTCTGATTCTAAATTATTCATGCTTACACACATTAATTCTGTCACCTGGATCATAGATTCAGGGGCATCTAATCATATGACACATGATAAAAACCTACTCTTTAACATCATACCTTTGACTGTTCGTTATCTTGTAACTCTGCCTAATGGTTACAAAGTGAAAGTAACTTGTACAGGTTCTTTTGCATTAACTTCTTCCCTTACTCTTCACAATGTGCTTCTGGTTTTTCCTTTAAACACAACTTGATTTCTGTTCACAAGTTGATAAAACAATTGCACTGTATAGTTTTGTTTACTCCAACTTCCTGTTTACTTCACATGATACATGACCCTTCTCTGAAGAGGCCTCTGGATCTTGGTAAAGAGGAAGCTGGCCTATACAAACTGTCTTGGGTGCCATCTTCCCTCTCTTCCTCTCCTGGTTCTTCTTTTACTTCTGTGTGTGCTTTGTCTGATTTTTGTAATAATGACAATGTGTCTGACAGCAAAATTGTTGCCTTGCCTCCAATTATAAATAATTCCATTTGTAATAATGCTGTTACCACTGATATGAATTACATTTAGCATTTAAGACTAGCACATACTCCTTTTGCAAATATGAGACATATTTTTGGTTTGTCTTTTCCACTTGCTTCTAAACAACCTTTTCCTTGTTCTGTCTGCCCTATAGCCAAACAAACTAGACTCCTTTTTCCTGACAGCAGTATCAATACTACTAGACCATTCCAATTAATACATGTGGATACTTGGGGGCCTTACCACACTTCTACTTCTTCTGGTTATAAATACTTCCTTACTGTAGTTGATGATTTTTCTAGGGCAACCTGGACACACTTAATGGGATCTAAAAGCAATGCTTTTTCCCTGCTTAAGTCTTTCATCTGTTTTGTTAAAACTCAGTTTAACACTGTGGTTCAAACTGTTAGAAGTGACAATGCCTTAGAATTGGGATCCAGCATTGAGGGCATATCTTTCTTTAGTAGCCAGGGGATTATTCATCAAACCTCCTGCCCTCATTCACCTCAACAGAATGTTGTTGCTGAAAGAAAGCACAGAACCCTTCTTGAAACATGTAGAGCCTTGCTTTTTCAATCTGGCCTACCTGTGTCTTTCTGGGGGGATTGTCTGTTGACTGCCACTTATCTTCTTAGCAAAATACCTTCCAGAATTCTTCACAATAAATCTCCTCATGAAATTTTGTATGGGAAAGCTCCATCCTATTCTCATTTGAGGGCATTTGGGTGCCTTGCTTATGCTGTTGTCCCTATTCCACAAAGGGACAAGCTGAAGCCTAGTGCCCTCTCTTGTGTTTTTCTGGGTTACCCCTTTGCCAAAAAGGGTTATGAACTATATGATCTGGTTTCCAAGAAGTGTTTTGTCTCCAGGGATGTTGTCTTCCATGAAACTTGTTTTCCTTTTAAGAATAAACCTTCTTCTGCCCACCCTTCTCCTTCATCTTTTCCTTCCATTCCTCCTGCTGAACATTTCCCTGACACAAATTTTCCTATCCATGCTTCATCCCCTCCATCTGATTCTCCTGTTCCTGCCTTTACTGATGCTGCTCCATCTTCCCTTCCTTCTTTCAATCCTGATATTTCTCCCCCTGTTTTACCTCCTTCACACTCCATTCCTGCTCCTAGAAAGTCCACTAGACAGCATAATCCTCCTTCCTATCTTAAGGATTATGTCTGCCAACTCCCTGCCTTTTCTGGTTCTTCTTCTTCTACTTTGGAAACTAAACCTTTGTATTACTCTCAAGCTGCATCTGTCCCAGCATGGCAGGCAGCCATGAGACAGGAGTTTGATGCTTTGGAAGCTAACCATAATGGGTCTATAAAATTAAATACAAGGCTGATGGTCTTGTTGAAAGGTATAAGGCCAGGCTTGTTGTTAGGGGTGACACCCAAGTTGAAGGGGTTGACTTTACTGACACCTTCTCTCCTGTGATTAAGATGACCACTGTGAAATGCCTCCTTGTTGTGGCTGTCAAGAATCACTGGCCTCTGTTTCAACTAGATGTCAATAATGCTTTTTCTTCATGGAGATTTGGATGAGGAAGTTTATATGAAACTTCCCCCAGGTTTGACAGTTTCTGCTCCTCTTTCTGGTTCTGTTTCTCCTTCATCTCCTACTTCTTCTCCTCTGGTTTGTAAGCTCAAGAAATCTCTATATGGGCTGAGACAAGCATCCAGACAATGGTATGTCAAATTGTCTTCTGCTCTTTATTCCAGAGGGTACAAACATTCTTTGAATGACTATTCTTTGTTCATCAAAGGTAAACCTGGGTCCCTTGTGGTTGTGGAAGTCTATGTGGATGATATTATCCTTACTGGGGATGACAGTGATGAGATTACTGCCCTGAAACTGTTTCTGGATGATCAGTTTAAAATCAAAGACCTAGGATCTTTGTATTATTTTCTGGGACTTGAAATGTCAGTTGTTCCTGGTGGAATGATCCTTAATCAGCATAAGTATATTTCTGATTTACTGCACCAGATTGATTGTGCAAACGTCTCATCTGTTGTTTCTCCTTTGGACATTTATGTCAAACTTCATGCTGATTCTGGTGACCTTTTATCCTCTCCTGACCAGTACAGGAGTCTTGTTGGTAAGATGTTGTTTCTGACTCATACTAGGCCTGACATATGCTTTGCTGTTCAACACCTGAGTCAATTCCTTAAATGCCCAAGACTTCCACATATGACTGCTGCCCTGCATGTTTTGAGATACCTTAAAGGCACTCCTTCTATGGGTCTATTTTATTCTGCCTGTGATGATTTATCTGTGGTTGGTTATTCTGATAGTGACTGGGCTGCCTGCCCTGATACTAGAAGATCTGTCACTGGATTTTGTGTGCTATTAGGTGGTTGACTGGTTAGTTGGAAATCTAAGAAGCAATTTGTTTCTTTGTCTTCTGCTGAGGCAGAATATAGAGCCCTCAGCAAAGTTGTTGCTGAATTATCTTGGCTTTCTCGTTTGTTGGTTGATCTTGGGGTATCTGTTTCTCTTCCTTTTTCTGTATATTGTGACAGTCAGGCTGCTGTCCATATAGCTAACAATCCTGTTTTTCATGAGCGTACCAAAATCATCGAGGTGGACTGCCATTTTGTTCGCGACCTGCTACAGAATGGTTTTCTCAAGCTGCTTCATGTTCCTACTTCTCGTCAGTTGGCTGACCTGCTCACTAAGCCATTGCCTGGCACTGTGCTTCATCCACTGTTGTCCAAGTTGCAGGTGGTTTCCCCCTCCAACTTTGGGGGGGGGGGGTGTTGAGATGGAAGACTATAAATGATTGTACACATTGTATATACATTGTATATTTATTATATTTTCTGGTATACAATGTATTGGGCTGTGATGATTGTTGTTTGGGTTGTATATATCTGAGCCCGTTTTTATTTTGTTATTGGGCCGTCTGACCCGACCCAATATTAATTGTATATAGGTCATGTGCAACAGTTTTGTGTTGAGGATTTCATTTTGCTTTTCGGGTTTCCTCAAGAAGCTTCTCATCTCTCTCTCTACTTCTCACTATTCATCTTCATCTTCTTTGGTTTTCTTCTTCAAATCTCCATGTTTTCATACATGGCATTATGTTAAGAAAATTGTTAGCAATGGTGGGACTCCTTTAGCATTAGATGCTGGTACTTTTGGTAAAACTAGACTTAGCATGGCTAAAATCAGAGTCCAAATAAATTTAACTACACCACAACCAGACAGTGTATAGGTAGGCTCCGAAGATGAGAACTCTTCTTTGAAAGGCTACACTCAGAAGATACAGTACGAGAACATTTCGAAGTATTGCAAATATTGTAGGAAACTTGGTCACAATATGGTGAATTTTAGATTTCATGAAAAAAGAGAATTACAGAAGCTAATGTGGTGGATAACAATGGGATGATTGGCACACAAGTGCAAGCAAGGGAAGGTTGTAGTGAAATTTTTTTTTAACGACGCAACGCGTCGTTTTGCTTTTTAGATCTACTTTTCCCTAATTGAGACTCCATATATGTATTTTTACTATTTTGTGACTTGTGGGGATGGTTGGTTTAGGTTTAGAAGGGTTCGGACTGAAATCGGAACACTTAGTTCCTAAATAGTGGCCTAAGATATTCAGGTTTGACTTGAGTCAATATTTTCAGTAAACGACATCGGAACTGGGATTTGATAATTCCAATAGGTTTATATGATGATTTTGGACTAGCGCGTGTGTTCGGGTCAGGTTTCGAGTGATCCGGGAGCATTTCGGTGCTTAATGTTGAAAGTTAGCTCATAGAAGGTTTTCTAGTTCTTTAATTTTGGTTTGGAGTAGACTTTGTTATTATTGAGATCTGTTTGGGATTTCGAGACTACGAATAAAGCCATATGGAGATTTATAACTTGTATGCAAATTTTTGTATCATTCTAAGTTGTCTATGTATGATTCGATGCATTCGGAACTAGTTGAAGAGTTTGAAGTTCATAAGTTGATTCAACTTGGTTTTGGAGTGTGATTATTGGTTTCGATATTGTTTTATGTGTTCCGAGATTTTGAGCAGGTTTGTAGTATGTTTATGGACTTGGTTATGCAATTGGACGGGGTCCCGGGTGGCTTAGGTGTGTTTCGGACAGTCCGAAGCTAAGTTAAAAACACCAAAAATTATTGTTCTAGTTTCCTACTTCGCGAACGCGGAGAAGGGGTCGCATTCGCTATGAAGTAATGGGGCATTGTGGCATTTTTTCCTACACGCTAGAGAGAAGGAGACCACATTCGCAATGCTCTAGGCCATTGTCCTCCGCGTTCGTGCGTAGGAGCTTTGCATTCGCGAATTGTGAGGCTGGTTGGGGATGGGGTCAGTCAATGGCCTTCACATTCGCATTAAGGCCATCACATTCGCGATAGGCATGTCAACTAAGACTTTGCGTTCGTGAGGGTGGTTTCGCATTTTCGAAGGGAATTTTCCTGGGCTTGCATTTTGTCTTCGCGATCTTGAAAGAGGAATCACTGGGCAAAAAATATTTTAAAGACAGGACTTAGGCTTATTTTTTCCATTTTGCACTTGTGTGGTTCGAATTTGGAGCTTCTTGGAGAGGGGTTTTCATCAATCATTGTAATGTGTGTAATTTCTACCTAATACAAGTTAAATACATGGATTATGGGTATATTTTAACTAGTAAAGTGTGAAAGTTTTAGGAGTTTGTTGAAAAGCCTAGGTTTTGATAAAAATGAGATTAGACTATAAAAATGATTATGGAATTGAAGAAATTATATATTTGTATCGTTATGGGTAATATTTGTTGTAAAAATATCCGGAATCCGAACACGCAGTGCCGAGGGTGAATTTTAGGAACCTTCCAATTTGAATTTGGTAATTACCTAGTGGTTAAATTATGAACTTTTGAGTACTTATTGACTAGTTTATACGACTTTTGATTAGCTTCGGATTGCTCGGCTTCATTGGGAGAGTTCTACTGAGGTTAAATAGTAGGTTAGTGGACTTGAAAGTGAGGTAAATCTCTGTCTAATATTGTATGAGGAAATTTGTTTCCTAAGATATATTAATTATTGTGTGCTACTTGTTATGGGGAGATACGTATGCACAAGGTGACAAGAGATCATATGTAGCTATGTTTATGTTATGTTTGAGTAGACCTAGATTCACATCATGCCTTAACTGTGATATTTGTATCTATCATGTGTAATGATTTTATTGATTATGACTGAGCTCAAGAATTAAGCTAAAGATATTTGTTTAGCCTCTTACTTTGGAAGATAATTGATGAACTATGGATCCGTGTCTTCGCGAATCACAAGTACTTTCGCAAGTGAGATAAATTTCTCTACTCTTATGTGATCGGGTTGTTCGTCTCTGTAGTGAATTAAATTACTCTTATAGGATCATGTTGTTTTCCCCGACAATATGGTAACACTATTCTTATAGGATCAGGTTGTTCACCTCGAAAGTACTAAGTACCATTATTCCTATGGGATCGGAACGTTCGCCTCATCAGCTTCGTACTTAATACTTGAGACTGGATTTGGTTTGGTAATAGTTGAGTTACCTCCTTCAAGGATAGTCATGACATGTTTCCTCGACAATATGGTAATTACTTTTATTTGTTTCTTTACTACTTGTTTTATATTCTCCATGTCTACTTTATGTATTTCTATTGTTGTTTGACCACTAGTAAGTGTCAAGTCGATCCTCCATCACCGTTTCTTTGAGGTTAGACTAGATACTTATTAGGTATGTGTTGTTTTCCGTACTCACACAACACTTCTGTATTGAATGTGCAAGTACTCAGACATGTATTACCAGTGGCCACAAGGGTGCGTAGCCGTACTTCTATAGAGACTTAGTGGTGAGTTGCTTGCCTTGTGAAGATATGCTACACTGGAGTCTCTCTCTACCTTGATTTTATTTTTGTCTATTACCCTTCAGATAGTAGTTGTATTAGTTTGTATATTGTCTAGATTGATCATGCACTTATGTGGCACCAGATTTTTGGGGCATTTAGCATTTGTGTACTGTTTTACATATCATTACTATCACTATAGTTGATGCATTTCTTATGCTAGTATTTGTTGAGAAAAGAATATGTACAATTGCAGGAAATCTTATTTATTTTGTTCTTTTAAAAAAGGAAATTTTTTCTTTTAAAAGTTACAAAGGGATAACTAAGTTGCAGGTTCACTTGTGGGATTGCCTAACAGTGGCGTTAGGTGCAGTCACGATCTATCACGGGTTTGGGTCGTGATAGTTTGGTATCATAGTTTTAGGTTCACACATGTATCACGAGTCATGAGCATGCCTAGTAGAGTCTTGCGAATCAGTATCGAGACATTCTTACTTATCTTCGAGAGGATACAAGGTGTTAGGAAACCTCTCCTTCTTTATCCCATATCACGCGGTTGATATTAGGCTAAGTAACTTTCTATTGATATCTAATAGATGGTAAGAACGCATGTGGCAGATATACTAGGTAGTAGAGGAGCTGGTCCCCCATTGCTGGAGGCCGAGGCTGGGGCTGGGGGAGGGATTCAACTGCTTTTAGAGTACGAGGGCGTCCTAGGGTTGCTCACATTATACCACCAGTGGATCCGATGGATAATCCTATTATTGAGGAGCAAGATGAGGCACCTGCACCTGCAGCTGACCACAAATTTCATACTTGCACCAGGATTTCAGGAGTTCATCGACCGTATGCTACGGTTCATGGACTCTATGATGCAGACTGGTTTATTTCCTACTGAACCAACCATATCTCAGATGGAGGGGGGAACACAGATCCCTACTACTTAGGCTCCAAGGAACGTTGCTACCATTTATTAGACCACATGTACACTACCTACGGCCGAGGCTCAGACAGTTGCAGTGGCTGTGCCAGAGTTCATACCAATCACGACCGTGGATCAACAGAAGCGGTTGGACATATAGACTAGGCCTCAGCTCCCTAACCAAGCCAGGGGCAGTCACCTCTGATATAGTGATCACATGTACTATTTATATCTGTCGTAGGGATGCATCGGTATTCTTTTATTCAGGGTATACTGTTTAATATGTTTCTTATCTATTTACTCCTTATCTAGATGTATATCGCAAGTCCTTGGGTGTTCCTGTGTTGTGTCCACTCTAGTGGGTGATTCTGTTGTTGTGGATTGGGCTTACCAGACCTTTTATTACTTGATGGTTGATTTTGAGGTTATTTTGGGCATGGACTAGCTATCTCTGTACCATTCCATTCTTGATTGCTATGCCAAGACTATTTGTTACCTTAATGATGCTTGAGTTTCCCAGATTAGAGTGGAAGGTTTGTTACTTCCAACCGGGTTATTTCTTTCTTGAAGGCTTGACATATGGTTGAGAAGGGTTGTTTGTCCTACTACTATAGAGAATCCCGTGCTAGATTTAGTGTCGGTGTACGAGAATTTTCCGATGTATTTCCTGCTGATCTACCAGGTATGGCACTAGATCGGGATATCATTTTCGACATTGATTTGGTGCTAGGAACCCAGCCTATTTCTACTTTACCTTATCGCATGGTTCCCAAAGAGCTAATGGAGTTAAAAGAGCAAGTTCAAGAGTTGTTTGAGAAGGGGTTCATTATACCTAGTGTGTCAGTTATTTGTGAAGAAGAAGGATGGAAGTATGCGGATGTACATTGATTACCGTCAGTAGAACAAAGTCACCAACAAGAATAAGTACCCATTGTCGTGCATTGATGACTTGTTTCACCAGTTACAGGATGCCAAGGTGTTCTCTAAGATCAACATGAGTTCTATGTATCATCAGTTGAAGATTCGTACTTCGGATGTTCCAAAGACAGCTTTCTCGACCAGGTATGGGCACTATAAGATTTTAGTGATGTTCTTCGGCTTGACTAATGACCCAACGACATTTATGGATTCGATAAATATGGCATTCAGGCCGTTTCTCGACTCATTTGTCATTGACCTTCGGCTTGACTACTGACCTAATGACGTTTATGGATTCGATAAATAGGGCACTTAGGCCATTTCTCGACTTATTGTCATTTTCTTCATTGATGACATATGGATCTACTCACATAGTGTAAGGGAGAACGAGCAACATTTGAAGTTAGTACTTCAGACCCTGCGGGAACAGAATTTATAAGCTAAGTTCTCCAAGTGCGAGTTCTAGTTGGATTCTGTGGATTTCTTGGGGGATGTTGTATCAAGTGAGGGTATTAAGGTGGATCCCAAGAATATCGAGGCAGTCCAAAGTTGGCCTCATCCTACCTCAACGACCGAGATCAAGAGTTTCTTGGGGTTAGCACATTATTATCGTCTGGTAGAGGACTTCTCGTCTATCAGCACCTTTGACTAGATTGGTCCAGAAGGTTTCTCCGTTCAGATAGTCTAATGATTGCAAGGTAAACTTGCAAAAGTTCAAGACCGCTCTGACTACAACACTGGTATTAGTGTTTCCATGCGGTTCAGGGATATATACTATGTATTGCGACATTTCGCGTGTTGGCTTAGGTTTTGTATTGATGCAGAATGGGTGAGTTATTGCATACGCTTCACGTCAGCTGAAGCCCCATGAGAAGAATTACCCTGTACATAATTTGGAGTTGGCCAACATAGTTCATGCTCTTAAAATCTAGAGGCATTATCTTTATTGGGTATTTGTAAGGTTTACACCGATCACTATCATTTGGAGCATTTTTTGAAGTAGAAGCACCTTAATTTGAGGCAGGCAGGTGGCTTGAGTTACTGAAAGACTATAATGTTACCATCCTTTACCATCTGGGCAAGGCGAATGTGGTTGTAGATACCTTGAGCAGAAAGTCCGAGAGTATGGTAGTTTGGCATTATTTTTGGAAAAGGAAAGGCCATTGGCTTTGGTCATTCGGTCCTTAGCTAATAGACTTGTGAGGTTGGATATCTTAGAGCCTAGTCGAGTTCTTGCATATGTCATGGTCCAGTCTTCATTAGTTGAGTGGATCAAGGCTCGTCAGTACAATGATATTCACTTGCTGATTCTTAGAGAGACGATACTACAAGGTGGTGCCAAGGAGGTTACTATCAATGAGGATAGTTTTCTACGACTCCAGGGTCACTTACGTGTTCCTAATGTTGATGGCTTGAGGGAGAAGATTCTAGAAGAGGCACACAGTTCTCGATATTCTATTCATCCAGGTGATACGAAGATGTATCGTGATCTGAGAAATCACTATTGGTGGCAACAAATGAAGAAGAACATTGCTGAGTATGTAGTGAGATGTATAATTTTCTAGTAGATTAAGTATGAGCACCAGAGGCCAGGTAGCCTACTCCAGCAAAATGGTTATACCGGAGTGGAAATGGGAGTGCATCACTATGGACTTTTTACTTGGGTTTCCGCAGACATTGAGGAAATTTGATGTTGTTTGGGTCATTATCGACAGGCTGACCAAGTCAACACACTTTATATTGGTTGTGACTATGTACTCTTTAGAGAGATTGGCCGAGATTTAAATTCAGGAGATTGTCCGGTTGCATGGTGTGCCTGCTTCCATCATTTTAGATAGAGACCCTCAGTTTGCTTTGCATTTTTGGAAAGTAGTATAGAGTGAGTTGGGCACTTGGGTAGAGCTTAGCACAACCTTTCATCTGTAGACCAACGGGCAGTCGGAGCCAACAGTTCAGATTCTGGAGGATATGCTCAGAGTGTATGTGATTGACTTTGGAGGGAAATGGGATCGATTCTTGCCGTTGGCGAGTATCATATAATAACAGTTATCAGTCCAGCATCGAGATGGCTCTATTTGAGGCTTTATATGGTCGGCGATGTCCTTCGCCTGTCGGATGGTTTGAGCTCGACGAGGCTAGGTTATATGGAACTTATTTAGTAAAGGATGCCTTGGAGAAGGTAAAGTTGATTTAGGAGAGACTTCACATATCACAGTCCAGGCAGAAGAGTTACATTGATTAGAAGGTGCGTGATTTATCATTTATGGTAGGGAAGAAGGTTCTCTTGAAAGTCTCGATGATGAAGGGTATCATGGGGTTCGAGAAGAATGGCAAGCTAAGTACAAGGTTTATTGGCATATTTGAGGTGTTAAGGTGAGTTAGTAGGCTTCTTACGAGCATGCTTTGCCTCCCAGTCTATTGGGAGTTCATCCGATCTTCCATGTGTCTATGCTCCGAAAGTACCATGCCGACATCTCACATGTATTAGATTACCACATGGTTCATTTTGATGAGAGCTTGGGTTATGAGGAGGAGTCAATTGCCATTGTTGACATGCACTTCGCCATTTGAGGTCTAAGAAGATTTTTGCAGTAAAGGTCCAATAGATGGGCAAACTACTCGAGGAGGCGACTTGGGAGACCGAGGAGGACATATGGATCCACACTTATTCATCATTCCATGTATGATTCTTGACCCGTTCACGGACGAACGTTTTTTAAAAATATGGAGAATGTAACGATCCGAGCAGTCATTTTGCTTTTATATATTTGTTTCCTTAATTGAGACTCCCCATATATGCTTTTACTATTTTGTGGCTTGAGGGGATGGTTGGTTTAGGTTTGGAAGGGTTCAGGCTTAAATCAGAACACTTAGTTCCTAAATAGTTGCCTAACATAGCCAAGTTTGACTTGAGTTAACATTTTGCATAAATGATCTCGGAATTGGGATATCATGGTTCTAATAGGTTTGTATGATAATTTTGTACTTGTGCGTGTGTTCGTCTCGGGTTTGGATGATCCTAGAGCATTTCGGCACTTAATGTTGAAAGTTAGCTCATAGAAGGTTTTCTAGTTTTATAAATTTGGTTTGGAGTACAATTTTGTATTATCGAGGTCTGTTTTGAGATTGGAAATAGTTCTATATTATGATTTAAAAAGTCTACACAAAATTTGGTGTCAATATGAATGGTCTAAGTATGATTCGATGCATTCGGAGTTAATTAAAAAGTTTGAAGTTCATAAGTTAATTCAATTGGGTTTTGGGGTGCGATTCTTGGTTTCCATGTTGTTTTACGTGTTTCAAGGTTTCGAACATGTCTGTATTATGTTTATCGACTTGTTTGTAAAATTGGATGGGATTCCGGGCAGCTTGGGTGTGTTTCGGACTGCCCGGAGCTAAGTTGGAAACATTAGAAATTGTTTTTTGGTTCCCTTCTTCGTGAACGCAAAGAAGCGGTCGTGTTCGCGGTGGAGGAATGATGGTGGGTGGAATTTTCCCTACGTCTTCATGAGATATGGACCATGTTTGTGATGCTCTGGGCCACTGGCTTTCATGTTCTCAAAGTGTGAGGCCAGCTGAGGAGGGTGTCAGTCGATGGCCTTCACGTTCGTGTTGAGGCCATCGCGTTCGTGATGGACAGGTCAGCTATGCTTTGAGTTTGCAATGATGGTCCTGCATTCACGAAGGAAATTTTTCTTGGGCTTAGCATTTTTCCTTCGTGATTGCGAGTGCCCTATCACGATCGCGAAGAAGGAATCACTAGGCATAAAATATTTTAAAGACGGGACTTAGTTTATTTTTCCCGTTTCTCACTTGTGTGGTCCGAATTTTGAGCTTCATGGAGAGGGGTTTTTATCAAGAATTATACGGTGAGTAATTTCAACCTTAATGTAAGCTAAATACATAGATTATGGATAAATTTTAACAGATAAAATATGAAAATTTTAGGATTTTGTTGAAAAGCTTAGATTTTGCTATAAATGGGATTAGACCACGGAAATAGTTATGGAATTTGGTAGAATATATATATTTGTAATATTATGGGCAATATTTATTTGCAACAATTTCCAAAATCCGAACGCATGGTCCCGGAGGTAAATTTTAGGAACCTTCCAAATTGTGTTGGGTAATTGCCCTAGTGGTTAAATTATGAACTTTTGAGTGTTTATTGATTAGATTATACGACTATTGCTTAGCTTCTGATTGCTTAGCTTCATTTGAGGAGTTCTATTGAGGTTAAAGAGCCGGTTAGTAGACTTGAAAACAAGCTAAGTCTCTTGCCTAACCTTGTAAGAGAGAATTTGTCCCCTTAGGTGTATTAATTATTGTGTCCTACTTGTGATGGGGAGCTACGTACGCACGAGGTGACGAGTATCTGTATGTATCTATATTCATGTTATGTGCAGGTAGACTTAGATTCACATTATGCCTTAGCCATGTTATTTGTATCTATCATGTGTAATGATTTCCTTGATTATGACTGAGATAAAAAATTAGGTTAAAGATATTGATTTAGCCTTTACTTTGGAGACAAATTGGGAAATATTTGATGAACTATAGATCCGTGTATTCTTGACTCGCATGTTCTTCCGCGAGAGAGTTAAATTTCTCTACTCATACGGGATCGGTTCATTCAACTCGGTAACGAATTAAATTACTCTTATGGAATCGTATTGTTTTCCTCGATAGTATGGTAACACTTCTTATGGTATCGGATTATTCGCCTCAGCAGTACTAAGTACCACTATTCCTATAGGATCAGGTTGTTCGCCTCGACAACTTCATGCTTAATACTTAGAGACTGGATTTGGTTGATAATAGTTGAGTTAGCGCCTTCAAAGCCGGTTTTGACATGTTCAGTGATTTGATATAAACTCATGTGTGGAATTACTGTAATTATTTTTATTTGTTTCGTTACTACCTGTTGTACATTCTCCATGTCTATTTTATGTATTACTATTACTGTTTGACCACTAGTAAGTGTCAAGTCAATCCCTCGTTACTGTTTCTTCGAGTTTAGACTAGATACTTACTAGGTAACGTTATTTTTTCGTACTCGCGCTATACTTCTGCACTGAATGTCCAGGTACTGAGACAGGTACTACCAGTGGTCACACAGGCGCGTCGCCACACTTCTACGAAGACTTAGTGGTGAGCTGCTTGTCTTGTTCTAATCTGCAGCACCAGATTCTCCCTCTACCTTGCTTTAATATTTCTATCTATTACCCTTTAACAATAGTTGTATTAGTTTTATATATTCTCTACATTGTTTATTCACTTGTAGCACCGGATTTTGGGGGCTTTTAGCATTTGTATACTGTTGTACTTATCATTAATGTCACTATAGTTGATGCCTTTCTCACGTAGGTATTTTGTTGAGAAAGAGTATGTACAGTTGCATGAGATATTACCATTTCATCTTTTAAAAAAGGAAACTTCTGTTTTAAAAGTTAAAAAAGGACAACTAAATTGTAGGTTCACTTATGGGCTTGCCTAACAACGACGTTAGATACAGTCACAACCTATCACGGATTTTAGGTGGTGACAGAGATAATGGTAAGGATACTAATGATAATAAAAAAATGAAAGATCTGAAGCCCAAAGGTACTGAAAAAAAGAATACTACAAAGTTTAACAAAAGTGAGGGGCCTATTAACCGAGGGCCAAAAGCCAATGTTGAACAATGTGAGAAGGAAAACAAAGGAAAGAAGATTGTCAATCAAGAGGTCAATATAGAAAAGAATTACAACATTAAGAATAAGGTGAACAAACAGGAAGTGATTGTTCGTATGCAGGAAGAGAAGAAGAGTCAGGAAGTTGAGATACAAACTGAAGAACACTAAACAACTACAACAATATTTAGCAGGAAGAAAAAGAAGAAAAGCAAAGCTAAAAGGATTCCCAAAAAGAAGAGTAAAGTCATCTTCAAGCCAGTGCTTTCACAGAATATTATTGGAGCAAAGAAATACTTCAGCGAATACATACCACCGAAAAATCATATAGGCTTGAAAACAAAAGAAAATGATTTAGCATTTGTAGAAGCAAGAATGTTTTCCCTTCCAATAATTGTTGAAAATGCCTTCGATATTTGCAGTCAAAATATAGAAAACAGATACTTAAAAATATCGTTGTATTGACACGGACGAAGCAGACTAATATAATTTGTCTAATACTAGTATTTTACATATCCACTTGTTTTGTTAAATTTTTTTTTGGGTCAACTTGTTATCTTTAACTGGTTTTATATATATGAGTTGGACATTGTGCAAGTTTACAACCAGGGCAGGTAGAATTTAACATATTAACTTGCTTTATTTTACTGGCTTCCATAGATTTGTTAATACCTTTTGAATTTTGATTTTGTCTGTCAAAGACAAACTGGCATAGACTTATGTGTCTGCAAACGCGTTTTCACCAGTATTTTTAAAGAAAATATTTTTTTTCTTTCTATTTTTCTAAGGCCCTAGCTTTCTGAAGTGCTTGATTGAGACATAATATCGAGTATTAATTAACTTGGACACTTCAGAATTTAATTATCATATCCGTTCTAATTTTACCTTCATCACTTTTTTCCTATTTTTTGACACATACACATCTTTTAATTTACTAACGCAAATTATTAAATTGCGTTTTTTTTCTTCTTTTCCTTCTATTCACTATTTTGTCAAATACCAATATGCTTTTTCTATTTGCTAATTAAGATTTCTTAGATTAAAGATTGTGGTTCATCTTTCAACAATAGAGAAATTAGTAATGCTAAATTTTCTATAACCAAAATTTGGAATATTTACATGGTGGTGTGTTCCTAGAAGCTGCATGCATCTTCATAAGATTACAATGCATTTCTTTATCTCTCGACGTTACCAAATAATATGCACGTCACCCCGAAACCAGCACGATCGATATAAAAGTAGGGAAGCTAGTAGCTCCCTATGTCCAAATTGTTGTCCATTCTGCAAATCTATTAGAGTAATTGACTAATATAATTACGAGTGGTAGACTTGTTGGCCTAAGGCTGTACCATGTAACGGTTCGGAATCGGAACCGGAACCGAAATAGGAACCGCGGTTCTGGCGGTTCCGCGGTTCCGCGGTTCCGGCAGTTCCGGTTCCGCGGTTCCGGTTCTGGCAATTTCGGTTCTGCGGTTCCAGTCCGGTTCTACCCGTCGGAACCGCGGAACCGGAACCGCGGTTCCAAACGGTTCCCGTTAAAAAAAAAAAATTTAATTATTTCCAAACGGTTCACGGTTCCAAACGGTTCCAAACGGTTCTAAACGGTTCCAACGGTAATTTTTAAAATTTTTTTTTTTAATTCGGTCCTTTTTCTTCTTCGAATTTGTAATCGGTGATCACTAAAAAGCAATTTTATAGAATTGACAATAATAATATTCTAAATGTCAGCAATCTTTTGTGTTAAGCAATTTGATGTCTTTGTCATAATGAGTTTCCAACTTTTTGTCGAAAGGTGCAAAAAATGATCATGAAAAGAATTTTTATCTCTGTCTCACATCTTGGACCTGTAAAATGGCAGGTCAATACATGAAAAATGAAAAAGAATTAAACTTTGGATCCTTTATAAATCAACCTTTCACTTTCCTTTTCCTTTTTCACTAAAGGGTTTTGAACAAAAACCACAACAGTCCCTTAGATTCTTTTACCTCTCTGATTCCCGCAGCTTTAGTATTTGTCAATCAGTCATTACAGGCTGGAACCGTAGAACAATGTGCATATTTCAAGCTCAAATTCTCCACTAAATGAGTACTATACAACATATCGATTTTTAAATACAAAAAAAAAAATCGAAACCGCCCGGAACCGTCAGAATCACGGTTCCGAAACCGCCAGAACCGGGACCGTATGGTAGCGGTTCCGGCTCCGGAACCGCCAGAACCGTAGAATCGGAACCGCCAGAACCGGAACCGCCAGACCCAAATAGACCCAGAACCGGAACCGGATACAGCCTTACTTGTTGCTTATACTTGAAATTTTGACTACAAAGTTTGCTAAATTTAAAACCTGTCATCCCAAATCAAGAGAAATGTCCTCATCAGTGAAAAGTAGGGTTAATTTCACCGATGATCACTTAACGTCTTAACTATATTTTAATTTTACTAAAGTCACTCGATTATTTTTGTCACTTAAAAATTAATTAAATTTTTACGTTGTCACTTAAAATTCATTTTTGGCTCAAACCTCTATTATAAATATGACATGACATAAAATTTAATGAGAAAAATCTAAAAATAAATGTCACATAAGTTTGAATGGATCTTAGCAACTTTAGATCCATTTTTTCCTTAATGTGATTTGACCCATAACCCAAATGCTTTCAATAAAAACAAAATATTAAATTTCATATTAGTTAAAAATAATTATCCTATACTATAAAATTCTTGCATTTTCAGTTACATAACGTCCATATATAATTATTCTATATTGAAAAAGTTCTTATCTTGTGTGTATGGCCCATCCAAGTCTTTTTATAACTCTAGTGAAGTTACTACTGTATCAAACTCACATAACATATTTATAATTTTTTACTAAAATTAAATAGTATTGTATTCATCTTACATACCATCTTAATGTAGCATACGAGAATAATAATAAGGCTAGTAAGAGCCTATTTTAATAATGAACATGCAATTACATACAACATATTGCAATTGTTTAGACAAAAAAATATTGTATTTGTACGATAAAAACCCACAAAAAATCATAAGACCTAGTTTTATTAGGGGTGTGTGTTTCCACCCTATTGAAATTCATTTGAGTGATGGGTCAAATCACATTAAGAGAGAAATGGATCTAAAGTGGTATAATCCATTTACGCTTATATGGCATTGATTTTTAGATTTTTCTCATTAAATTCTATACAATAACATATTTATAGTAGGAGTTTGAGCCAAAATAACTTTTAAGCAATAATGTAAAATTTTAGTTACTTTAAGTAAGAAAAAATAGTTGAATGACTTTAATAAAATTAAAATATAATTAAGTGACCATCAATAAAATTAACCCGTAAAAAATATACCCATTAATCATATACTTTTAACTTAGAGAAAGCGTCAAACTTTCGAGTGTTTTATGTGTATATATCATACAGAATAAGACCTTTTTGACGTTGACATGTGGCAAGTAATGAAAGATCAAAACAAGACATATTGAGAATCAGAGTTGGGAGCACATTTTCTATTAATACAATAAAATTGGGTGGTGTTTTAAATTTTAACTCATCCTGAAGGGAGAATGATTTTCTTTGAAATGGTGAAAAGAAAATATATCAAAAGAAAAAGAGATAAAAATATCAAAATGAAGTACTATAGTACTAGTTTGTGAATTTGGAGATGACAGGGATTCATCAGGCTAAGGGCGAATCAATAATATTAATACAGATATATGTAAACTCAATTTTTTAACTAAATTTTATATTTATATTAAGAAATTTATCAAATATATAATAATTATTTAGCATAGAATTAATTCGTTGCATATTTGATTATTATTATATATTAATTTTAAAATTTTATATAAAAATTGGTGAACATCGGACATATGACCCTATGTCCCTGTTGAGAATACTATCTCGACTTAAGAACGGACTCCATTTTTGTCCGTTTGCCTAATATGATCAGAGCTGCATGCATTCAAATAACAACAAAATCATTAATCAAGTCACACCACAAAATTAAAACATTGCATTGGTTCAAGCCAAATCAGCACATGGTACTGTCCTATAGTGAAATTATTCTAGGTGTACTAGTGTTCTCTTGCCAAATGTTCTTTTTACATTGTATGTAGTCTTCTCCAGGAAGACAAATATATTTGTGGGGTCAACTTACTACTTTTGGAATTTTGTAAATTAAGTGTCTGAACATGATTAAATAATAATAATTGGAAAAACCCAATATTCATTAAACTTTAGGGGTTTTCGAAGGATTTTGTTTGAATCCATTTTGTGACTTTTGTTTTCTGAACTTGTGCACATGCCCCACTCTTGTATCATTGAAATTGTTACAACATGTCATGTGTTACAAAATATATTGTATTTTTTATGATTTTCTTTTTTTTTTCTCATTTAATTTATGGGGTAATTTTGATACCAAACCCAAGTACGCTTAACTTCAGAATTCTGATGGGATTCAGTGCGTCAATGTTGGTATGATTGCATCCGATATTTCTTACACTTTAAATTCTTATAATATCTTTCCTCCTACCATTTTAGGTGTAAAAGTGTAAAGCCTTAAAACGGCATAACTTTACGCTCATTCGTCTATTTTACGCGATTCCTCTTTTCATTTTATGTATTTTTCGGGGGCAAAAGTACTGACCAACAACAACCAGCCGGGCTCGACAATAATATCACAATTAGAAGGCCCGGCATGTCTATCACACTAGGCCGTATGGAACGACGTTATCGTAACTTGATGTTTTACGGATGACACCTTCGAGGCCAAGGCGTAGCGACATGTCGAGTGCAACGGTATTAAGCCCGTAAGGTCGTGGTTAGTAATCCTGTTCTACAATATCTACCTTTTAAATATTTTCCTTAATTTTTGTATATTGCCGTTTTTATCTTTTTCATAATTATCCTCTTTAAAAAAAGTTATTCGTTCATGTAAAAAATATTATTTACAATGCGTAAAACTCATTTGTGAATTTATTGATCTACCGTTGATATATTAAAAGTAGAATACAAATTTTTCCAAAAAGAAGGATGCAATACAAGGACTTCCCGGGGGGGGGGGGGGGTGGGGGGTGGGTCATCCATCCTAGTACTACTCTCGCCCAAGCACGCTTCACTTTGGAGCTCTGATGGGATCCGATGCTTTAGTGCTAGTATGATGGTATCCGACATTTTTTGTACTCTAAATTTTCTTAATACCTTACCTCCTTCCGCTTTAGGTGCAAAAGTATCAAGCCTTAATATGGCATAACTTTATGCTCATTCGTCCGTTTTACCCAATTCCTCTTTTGATTTTATGTACTTTTCGCGAGCAAAGTCACTGACCAACAACAACCAGCCGCGCTCGAAGATAATATCACAATTAGAGGGCCCGACATGCCTATCACACTAGGTCGCATGGAACAATGACATCGCAACTCGACGTTTTACGGATGCTGCCTTCGAGGCATAGCGACATGTCGAGTGTAGCGGTGTTAAGCCTGTAAAGTCGTGGTTGGTAATCCTGATTTACAATATCTACGTTTTAAATATTTTTCTTATTTTTTGTATATTTCCCTTTTAATATTTTCAATTATTATCTTCTTTAAAAAATATTATTATTTAATGTAAAAAATATATATTTTACCATAAGTGAAATTCATTTGTGAATTTATTAGATCTACCGTCAATATATTAAAAGAAGTAGGATGCAAATTTTATCAAAAAGAGGGATGCAATACGAGGACTTCCCAAGGGTTCACCCATCCTAGTACTACTCACGCCCAAGCACGCTTAATTTCGAAGTTCTGATGGGATCTGGTGCGTTAGTGCTGGTATGATCGCATCTGATATTCCTTGCACTCTAAATGCTCTTAATATCTTTCTTCCTTTTGCTTTAGGCGCGAAAGTGTAAAGCACAACATAAATTTACGCTCATTCGCCCGTTTTACGTAATTCCTCTTTTGCTTATATGTATTTTTTTGCAGGCAAAACACTGACCAACAACAACCAGCTGAGCTTGACAATAGTTTCACAATTAGAGGGCCTGGCATGCCTGTCACACTAGGTTGTATGGAACGACGATATTGCAACTCGACATTTTATGAATGCTGCCTTTGAGGCCAAGGCGTAGCAACATGTCGAGTGCAACAATGTTAAGCCCGTAAGAACGTGGTTGGTAATCTTGATTTACAATATCTACGTTTTAAATATTTTCCTTATTGTTTTCATATTGCTTTTTTGATCTTTTTTATAATTATTCTCTTTAAAATAATTATTATTACATATAAAAAACATCGTTTACAATGCGTAAAACTCATTTGTGAATTTATTAAATCAACCATCAATATATTAAATGAAGTAGGATACAAATATTGCAAAAAAGAGGGATGCAATACGAGGACTTCCCAGGGGGTCAACCACCCTAGTACTACTATCCCAAGCCCGCTTAATTTCGGAGTTCTGATAGGATCCAGTACATTTGTACTGGTATGATCGCATCCGACATTCCTTGCACTCTAAATTCTCTTAATACCTTTCCTCCTTCCGCTTTAGGAGCGAAAGTGTAAAGCCCATAAATTTACGCTCATTCGTCCGTTTTACATGATTCCTCTTTTGACTTTATGTATTTTTCGCAGGCAAAAGCACTAGCCAACAATAACCATCCGCTCTCAATGATAAATTCACACTTAGAGGGCCCGACATGCCTATCACACTAGATTGTATGGAACGACAATATCACAATTCTACATTTATGGATGCCGCCTTTGAGGCCAAGGCGTAGCTACTTGTCGAGTGCAATGGTCTTAAGCCCTTATGGTCGTGGTTGGTAATCTTGATTTACAATATTTACCACTTTAATATTTTCTTTATTTTTTGTATATTTCTCTTTTGATATTTTCCATAATTATCCTCTTTAATTTTTTTTTATTTCATGTAGTAAAAACATCGTTTACATTGCGTAAAAATCATTTGTGAATTTATTAGATCTACCGATATATTAAAAGAAGTAGGATACAATTTTGCCAAAAAGAGGACTTTCCCGCGGGTCATCCATCCTAGAACTATTCTCTCCCAAGCAAGCTTGACTTTGGAGTTCTAATGGGATCCAGTGTGTTAGTGCTGGTATGATTGCATCCGACATTCCTTGCACTCTAAATTCTCTTAATACATTTCCTCCTTCCAATTTAGGTGTGAAAGTGTAAAGTCCAGCCGCATAGAACGACGACATCGCAACTCGACATTTTACAGATGTTTCCTTCAAGGCCAAGGCATAGTGACATATCGAGTGCAACTGTGTTAAGCCCGTAAGGTAGTGGTTAGTAATCCTTATTTATAATATCTACCTTTCAAGTATTTTCCTTATTTTTTGTATATTTCCCTTTTGATCTTTTTCCATAATTTTTCTCTTTAGTTTTTATTTTTATTTTATGTAAAACGAATATTGTTCATAATGCATAAAAATCATTTGCGAATTTATTATATCTACCGTCGATATATTAAAAGAAGAAGGAAACAAATTTTGACAAACAGAGGGATGCAATACAATGACTTCCCAGGAGATCAGCACTCTAGTACTACTCTCACCCAAGCGCTTAACTTCAGAGTTCTGATAGGATCCGATGCGTTACTGCTGGTATGATCGCATCCGACATTCCTTGAACTCTAAATTCTCTTAATACCTTTCATCCTTCCACTTTAGGTGTGAAAGTGTAAATCCCGTCATAAATTTACGCTCATTCATTCATTTTATCCCAACTCAATCATAGATGATGGAATCATCAAAGATTTGACCTTTTCAAGCTTTGTCTGTAACTTACTAGAGGCCCAGAAAACAAAGAGAAGATGTTCGCGAACGAGATATCCAGCAACAAGAAGAAGAAGGAAAAGGATTGAATAGAGGAACTCCCGAGCATTTGGCGATCTCACATGTGTCAATATCAATAGTGACTCATTATTTCGATGAATCATTTCTTCGGACAGAAGAAGATTATGTAAACACTTACTCGAGATCTCACTTATTAGATTCCACTTTGGAAGACACAATTTTTTCTGAAGAATTTTCCATGATATACCTGATCCATGCATAATATCATGAAAAATGGGTACAAATTTTTGACTGCTACTTAGTATTGGCAATAGGTCTGAAAAAGTATCTAAAAATATCAAATTTAGATATTTGTACTCTGTTGAAGTAAGGAACCATGGCATAAATGTTTGGAATAGATTCCATTTTGAGAGAGTTGAAAAAGCACTATCTCGTTGAAAGGTTCTATACATCTGCCCTTTCTCAACGTATTTTTTGAGACAAAGACTCCGGTTTTTTCTCTTTTCGGATGATAAATCTTTATCAGAACATGAAGCGTGAATCAAACCCATGTTTGAATTGAAATTGAGATACTGATGCAAGTTCTTCCCTTCTGAATCAGATAGATTCATATCTAAAAGAGGTTGACAATAAGTTCTTTCAAAATTGCCTATTTGCCCCTCTGTTAGAGATGTTCCGAAATTACCTGCGATCGAGTAAATAGCTCTACGAACGAATAGATCGGATCGACTTGGAAACTGGAAATATTTGTACAAGTTATACGTTTCGTCACCACTTTTTGGAAAATCGTTAGGTATGAATATGTTAGATACCTGTGACTTGATTGGTGAAATAGTATCTCTCCCCCAAAAAATATTTTTTTTTTTACCGACGCATAAAGAAAATATTTTGTTGCGTCTTTGCCCAAGTGTGAACTGCAGACGACTCTCCAGTGGTTCCATTCCTTCTTACTGTACTTCTGGGTCAGCCCAACCCGAATGGGAAGAAGAGGGTCAGCCAAAATGCGGTCCACTTTGTATGTTTGCTAAGCAGACCACTCAGGCATTTTAGAAAAGGGAAGGGAACCTCTCGCCCCGTGGGGGGCTGGAAGCGGTAGCTTCTAGAATGGAAGCTTCTCCTTTACTTTTTTAGAGCATATCACTATTTTGAAATAAAAAAAGGTTTATGGATGAAGTAATCGGAATGACAAGTGGTTACGGTTGTGGAAAGTGGCGAAAGTCGGGAACCTTCGGTTACCTTATGAATCAAAGTAGCGACCAGCCGAGTATTACGACTACAGGGGGAGAAGAAAAGCTTCATAGACAGCTTCGCTTCCTCCTTGCTTCTTTCCTGCCGACTAGCTTCTCAAGTGGGCGGCTTACTTTATAAAAAGAAGATATCAATGAACTTCTATGAAATGGTTTCACGGGATTCAGCCAATTGTCCTGATCGTAGAATATCATTGAGAAATAGGAATCTGGGTTATCAAAGGATTTCCTGCGATTATTTCTAGTTTGGAATGAGTCAATCATCCACTTTGGTATCTTATTGAACAAAAATGGTGATATTGTTCCTCCATTGATCAAGAACTTCAATTTTTGGGAAGTATCATGATAGTCCAATAAGAAGGGTTTAAATTTTTTCAAAGAAAAATTTGAAGACTATTGATTCTAACAACTGATTGCAGAGTTGATCATTTAGACCTTTCAATTCATAGATGTAGATCTCGGACCTACGAATGGGGATATTTTCGAAATTCACACAGAAAAAGGAAGTGAGTTAGACAAAAAGAAAAGCTACTTGGACAAAAAAAGAAGTGAATTGGACAAAAAGAAACGAAGTGCCTTAGACAAATCTTTTTTGTCGATAAACTCAGACCAATCAATCGAATATTGATTAATATGTAATCGATCGAACACTACTTGAAAACAACTCTTCTGCTCCGAAACGGACTGTTCTAAATGTTCCTAGAAATTCTTGCTCCCATTGGACCATTTGTATCAATATGCATCAGGATCCTGATTCATGGATCTCTCTATATGATCTTTGCTTGCGACATCTCTAACTATTTGGTTGGCGTCTTTCACTTAATGAATCATGCGATTTTCAAAGCATTACTATTCCTGAGTGTAGGTTCGGTGATTCATGTCGTGATTCTTGTTTTTATTTTATCTATTTTTTGCGGGCAAAAGTACTGACCAACAACAACCAGCTGTGCTCGAGGATAATACCACAATTAGAGGGTCTGGCATGCCTATCACACTAGGCCACATAGAATGACGACATCACAACTTGACGTTTTACGGATGTTGCCTTCGAGGCCAAGGCGTAGCAACATTTCCAGTGCAGCGGTGTTAAGCTCGTAAGGTCGTGGTTGGTAATTGTTATATACAATATATACCTTTCAAATCTTTTTCTTATTTTTTGTATATTTCCCTTTTGGTCTTTTTCGATATTTATCCTCTTTAATTATTTTTATTATTTCATGTAAAATAAATATCGTTTATAATGCGTAAAACTCATTTATGAATTTATTAGATCTACCGTCGATATATTAAAAAAAGTAGGACACAAACTTTGCCAAAAAGAGATATGTAACACGAGGACTTCCCAGGGGGTCACCCATCCTAGTACTACTCTCACCCAAGAACGCTTGACTTCATAGTTCTGATGGGATCCGGTGCGTTAGTGCTGGTATGATCACATCCGATATTTCATACACTCTAAATTCTTTTAATACCTTTCCTCTTTCCGCTTTAGGTGCGAATGTGTAAAGCCTTAAAACAACATAACTTTATGCTCATTCTCCCGTTTTACGCAATTCCTATATTGATTTTATGTATTTTTCGCGGGCAAAAACACTTACCAACAACAACCAGTTGTGCTCGATGATAATATTACAATTAGAGGGCCCTGCATGCCCTATCCCACTAGGCGGCATGGAATGACATCACAACTCGGTATTTTACGAATGCCTCCTTCGTGGCCAAGGCGTAGCGACATATCGAGTGCAACGGTATTAAGGGCGTACGCTTGTGGTTAGTAATCCTGATTTACAATATCCCCATTTTAAATATTTTCCTTATTTTTTGTATATTGCTATTTTAATATTTTTCATAATAATCCTCTCTAAAAGAAATTTATTAGTTCATGTAAAAAAATCGTTTATAATGCGTAAAACTCATTTGTGAATTAATTTGATCTACCGTCGATATATTAAAAAAAGTAGCATACAAATTTATCCATAAAGAGGGATGCAACACGAGGACTTCCCTGGGGATCACCCATCCTAGTACTACTCTCGTCCAAGCGCGTTTAACTTCAGAGTTCTTATGGGATTCAGTGCGTAAGTGCTAGTATGATCGCATCCGACATTCCTTGCATTCTAAGTTCTCTTAATACCTTTCCTCCTTCCGGTTTAGGTGAGAAAGTGTAAAGCCGTAAAACGGTACAACTTTACGCTCATTTGTCCATTTTACACGATCCATCTTTTTATTTTATGTTTTTTCGCAGGCAAATGCACTGAACAACAACAACCAACCACGCTCGCGATAATATCACACTTAGAGGACTCGGCATACCTATCACACTAGGCCGCATGGCACGACGACATCCCAACTCGATTTGCTAATCATGATTTGAAATATCTACTTTTTAAATATTTTCCTTATTTTTGTATATTGCCCTTTTGATCTTTTCCATAATTATCCTCTTTTAAAAAATTTATTATTTCATGTAAAAAAATATCCTTTACAATGCGTAAAACTCATTTATGAATTTATATGATCTATCGTCAACTAAAATTTAGAACTGTCATGGTTCTAATGTATTGTTCATTCATACCATATAAATCATGTTTTTTGAGAAAGTAATTTTCTTTTGGTTGAGAAAGCTCTTACCACGTAAATCATATATGTCCATTTATTGGTTTAGCTGCATGCTTTGAAAGCAACTGTTAAAGAGGTAAAAATGAGTGGGGTTGTAACCTTGCAGATGAAAGAAGACAAGAATAGCATAGGATCTTTTGCAGCTGCTTTAAGCGAGGGCCGATGTTAGCTGCATCTGCTAAGCAAATAGGAAAAACAATGGAAACAAAATTGGAGAAAAAGAAAGGCAAAAAGGCATAGCGCCTCTCATTGTCTTATATGGGGATACAATAACTTTAATCTTAGTCAAATGCTCGACAAATTAACAAAACCACTAGGTTTACAAATGTCAACTGAAGAAAATTGAACACCTCGTATGTGATATATCCCTACTCCGCGGATCCTCTGAACCTACACTTTTACAAACTTTAATCTCTGATAGAAATTACAAATGGTGGTTTCCTGAACCCAAAGAAGTGCATTTTGCTATAGGAAGTGAAATAGCAAATTCCACTTACTAAAATAAGATAGATACCAAGAAAAACACACACACAAAAAAAAGGAAAGAATGAGAGCAAAAATGCTAGGTAATTTCTTATTTGCTACCAGTAACTAGTACCTGAAGAAATATCTAAGTTCGTATAAGCTTGTCCTGACACTACTATTATACGAAAAATCATTTCAAGGACTAGAAAGTATGACATGAAAAAGAATGATTAACTACTTAACTTCACATTATAGATTAGACAAAGACTAAAACTCTAAGGTAAAGTAGCTCGGTGCACTAAACTACCACCATGCGCAAGATTCGAAAAAAAACCAAACCACAGTCCAACGGGACAGGACGGGACCACTTCAAGTTAAACGGGATGGGCCAATGTTAAACGGGACACGGGATGGGACGGATGGCCATTTCGTCCTGTCCCATCCCGTTTGTTAGCGGGACGGGATGGGACGACCGTTTCGTCCCATTTGTCCCGCCACCGTCCCACTTAAATGTCGTCCCGTCCTGCCCCGTTGAACAGCCGTATCTTATGTACACAACTTTTCCTTGCATTTTTTAAAGAGGCGGGTTCCGCAACTTAAACCCATAACTCCTAATCATACGGGAGTTACTTTTACCATTGCACCAAGCTCCATTCATTTAAGTTTCTGTAAGATACAATAAAAGTTCTTTACATGTTAATCAGTGGTAAAGGTAAGGCTTATGAAACCAACCTGCAATCCAGTTCCTTTAAAATGGATAGATTAATAAACAACTCGCGCAACATGTTATAGGTAACAGGATCAAACTCAGACAAGATAGAAGAACTTCCTAACGGGAAATTATACATCCTTTTGCCATCCATCAGAGAGAAAACCAGACCCTTATATCATATAACCAATGCCCAAGCGGAAAAAGTATTTTATTTTGTCTTCTGGAACAAACTTGGTGGTAAGTGCCAAAGGGAATCATTTATCAAGATCTGCTGAATCCAAAAGGCTTCAAATGGCAAGGTTGAATTTGCATATAGCTCAGAGCAGTTGAAACTTGTATATATGAGGAAGGTTTTTCAGTAAATTATGCCCCAATTCCATGAATGAATTTTGGCAACACCGGGGCTGTGGCTTTTTAGAATACAAACTGAAAAAAGAAAAGCAAAGAAATTGTTGACTACAACTGATAATTTTAGAAAGATCTCAGCACCCTTATTGCCAAAAGTAAAACAAATCTACTAAGGAGCCAGAGTCTTTTTGTGCGATTCATACAAATCAGGTATCTGATCCTTGTAGGGCAGCACAAAATACTCAGAACTTTGACTCTGTTAAGGTCAAAACATAATAGAGATTCACCTTTCTCCTCTCAAGCTTCTTATCGTCCAAAATTTTCAAGACTTGCATCCGAGGTATCACCCTTTTCTCCAGACTATAGGCCAAAATGCAGGACGAGAAGCCAAGTAAGAAGGTTCAAAACTGAGCTCCTTCATGTAAAGATTCAATGCTTTCTCAATTCTAACCTGTGAGAGAGCAATACAAAGCAGTAGCTTCCTGAATAGCTTGAGTATTGCATCATCAGACCATTCAAAACTCTTGAAAATTCCAATCTTCCTGTCCAATGTAGACTTTTTTTGCGCAGATAAACATGAAATGCATAAAGAAAATTAGGGGAGCCAAGCGGGACTTGAAAATCCTTCTCCGCTCTATGCAAGAAATACTTAACACGATCAGGATTTTGAAGCACAAATTTTTGAATTCTCGCATCAGAAATACCAGTCTTTCAACAACAATACATTAGTATCCATAATATGACGGGCACCAAAAGAAAGCAACCGAGGACTTCTCTTTATAGCCGTAACTACATTTTCGTCAGTGGCAAAAGTTCTCCTAAGACAACCAATGGTAAGTCTCATATGAGTATATCTAAACCTATTACCATAATTTTTGTATTTTTAGCAATTACATTTACCAGGTCCGACCCGGATAGCCCGAGGTCCACAAGGCACTGGAATTTGGGTTTTAGGGTTTTAGAAATATCAGAGAATAGCAATTTGGGTGCTCTAGAGACCATCGTCTTGATCTGGGAGTTGTCAAAACCGGCTTGTTTCAAGAAATTGAGGACTAAATCGGGATTTGTGGTGGTTTTCCGTGAAGATAACTTGGAATATGTAGAGGTTGCTTCTTCTTTGGAGAACCCTAGAGAATCAACCAGGTAATTTACAAAGAAATGAGTTGAGGTTGAAGAGTAGAGAAATTGTGACCTCAAACGGTAAAAGGAAAGGAGGTCTCCAACGCCACTGCAGTGGATCCTATGAGCTAAACAATTGCCTATGGGGAGCATTATTGTTTAACTAATTTCTATTAACGCTACATAGGGTTTTAGGAGACCTCTCCTTAGAAATGGGGGTTTTAGATCAGTAAACTAGATGAGGAAATGCCTAGCGTACATTGCAATTTTAAAATTGGAAAAATAGATAAGTACCCTTACCTATACGCGGATTCCCAAGTAAACACTTTTTCTTTGCAAGAAACTTATTATCCCCTATTTTAAATGGTATTATTGGCACTTTTAACGCTGACGTGGCATAGTGTGTATATTCCACTCTGAGAACCAAGAAAAGCGATTTTCAGATTATTTTTTTTTTACCGTTTTTCCTTTTCCTTTTCCTTTTTCTTATACTTTTTTTTTAGTTTTTCTCTAATTCCGGCAAATATACATTCACCGGCAACTTTATCTAACCATTTTTCTTTCATTTTTCTTTTCACACACAAATTAAACTCTTAAAAAGATCTATTCATAAGCAAAGCAAAATACACTGAGGGTCTATTGAAAATAGCCTCTCTACTTTCTCAAGGTAGAAGTAAGGACTGCGTACACACTACCCTCCCTAAACCCCATATTGGAGATTTCACTGGGTTCTTGTTGTTGTATAGAAGAAATATATAATACTTTCTCTTGAAATACTGAAGAGATCAAATGAATACTGAAAAACTGTTCTTTTAGGCAGGATTTAAGAAAGCTAAAGAGGTCATTCTCTTTCACTAAAGGTAAGAAAGAGCCAGATGTCACGGGCTTAGAGTCCGGCGCAGCACACAGCGCCCGTGCGGCATCCCGAGGCCACCCACTACCTCGAGACAAGCCTTACCACATGCGGAAGCCAACCGGTTTCGCCCTGCCTTGGGCTCATCAGGGTAGCGGCACTAGCCCCCGACCAGTTGATCCCTTAGGCCTACTTCGGTCCCCTTCATTGTCAAGTCCATGACCAGCGACAACCACCCCAAACTTAACCGGGTCGGCCTGCCTAACTCGGCTAGATCGAAGCATCTAAGGGAGAACAACGCCTTAATGCTAATGTCGTCCCCATAACCCAACGACGAAGTTCCAGATGGACCGCTCTTTCCTTTGGACTACACGGTCACGACAAACGGGTCGTGACATTCTCCCCCACCCAAAACCCAGCACGTCCTCGTGCTGTTGGGGAGAAGGACTCCGCCTAGGAACCCGCACAATACTGCTAATGCGCCGTATTTCTTCGCTCAGTCGCACCTCACCTCGTGCAACCGGGCCTCGCTGATGGCCATCCAGGTCTTACCCCAGACCTTAGCAGGATGGGGCAGTCATCGGCACGAGCCCCCCGCCTAGGCAACGCACCCGCACAGTACTCCCCTCGAGGATCCCACCATAGCGCGCAACAGCAGCAAGTACGTCCCGCTCTGATACCACTTGTCACGGGCTTAGAGTCCGGCGCAGCACACAGTGCCCGTGCGGCGTCCCGAGGCCGCCCACTACCTCGAGACAAGCCTTACCACATGCGGAAGCCAACCGATTTCGCCCTGCCTTGGGCTCATCAGGGGAGCAGCACTAGCCCCCGACCAGTTGATCCCTTAGGCCTACTTCGGTCCCCTTCATTGTCAAGTCCATGACCAGCGACAAGCGCCCCAAACTTAACCGGGTCGGCCAGCCTGACTCGGCCAGATCGAAGCATCTAAGGGAGAACAACGCCTTAATGCTAATGTCGTCCCCATAACCCAACGACAAAGTTCCAGATGGCCCACTCTTTCCTTTGGATTACACGGTCACGACAAACGGGTCGTGACACAGAGCTACCTTTAAATAACTATAACAAGACGAAAACGAGGGACCTATGTTGTTCTCCGTTAAGGCTCTTGCAGAAAAAATACTTGTGGCGACTAGCCAAGAAATTTGCTGACTAGGGAGACCCATGGTGTAATTTGCAAAATTTGAACATGCCTTTTGCTGTACAGAGCTAGAACATATTGCTATCTGGAGTCAAAATATGATATTTTCCACATATAAATATGGTACTTTTAGTTCAAAAAAACAGCTCGAACAACGTCAGTATATAGCGGTATTGAATCCAAAAGACAACCCTACCGTGATAGATGAAAGTATAGCACAGATTAATTGATACAAGTATGATGATTTCAAATGGCTCCACATATAATATGAGTGAAAATGGTTTAACATAACCCTTTACAATTTGAATAGAAGAAAATGGATCTCTTGCATTTCATATTCAGTTCTTTTGGGATAATTGGCATAAAACAAATTTGTAATGGGCCAGAAGACCAATTGACCTGACCAAACATCTTCTTTCTCCGGAAAAAGAATGAATTTCACACTGAACTTTGATTCAGATAGAATCACATATCAGTGCAGAGACTCAACTTAATCTAGGCAGCAAACTTTTTTATCAAAATGTTAATGACCTCATATCTAGGCACCAAACTTTTAGCCAAAGTGGAGTACATGACAAGCAATTCCACGGTGATCAACCAACAATGTGGAGTTGAGTAAATGACAGTTGCCGCTATGTAAACTATAACCCATAGGAACGCTGTAACAACTGCGAAGAAACTGAGAAACTTACAAGCAACACAAACGAGTCAGGTAAGTCATTTTTCAAAAGTTGGTTCTTGATTAAATGATAAGTATAACAATCAGGCAAACTCAAAAGATCATTGACTTACATGTGAAAATGTTTTTCCATTAATCTCTTGGCTACATATACGCACTATTCAGTATTGAAGAGATGAATTCCAGCTAAATTATTCAACAACCAAAATGAATGTGAAGACAAAGATATAATTTTTTCCATCTAATAGCGAAAAAAATGTTCCTCAAAATACGAATTTCTCACTATTTTCTTGTGTGAGATACAAATTGGAATCTGATTGCTGTAAGGCAGCACAAATTGCTCTACAAACTTTTATTCACTTAACCGGAGAACTTGATAGTGACAATGTTCTCTCATACCCAACTTCTCGTCCAAAACTTTATGATAAGAGGGAAGAAAAATCCAAGCTCTACGATTTTAATCCCAAATCCTTCATAAGAAAATCTTACTTCCTCTTGATTGTAGCCTCTCAGAGTTAAACAACAAGGTACATTCTGAACCATGGTTATTATATCTTAATTAAATCCTGAAACTGCTAATTTCTTTTCAAAAGCGCCTCATTAATCTAAGCAAAGCAATAACTCCACAAAAGAACATGCCCAAGTTAAAATTTATGTCATTGAGTAATCCATTTGTGAACTGAAAGCAACAAGATATAAGGAGAGACAATTTTTCTTATGAAGTAAGGCATTTAAGACATAAAGAGAGAAATTTATGAGTTAGCTAGAGCCTAGAAGTTTATCAAAAACTAATGATCTTTAGATTGGTGCCAACTGCCAAACATGTAATCATTAGAAAGCAAAATAAGTTGAAATGCCATACAATACGGTAGTGATATGTTTGATTTATTGGGACAGAAATGACTCCTGTTAACACTGACTATAACTGTTTAGGAGTCACAGTTTTCATGCGTGGTTCATACAGATCAGGTATCTAATCCTTGTAAGGCAACACAAAATAGACTATGAACTTTGACTCTGCTAACACCAGAACGGGATAAAGAGCCCACTTTCTCCTCTTAAGCTTATTTTCATCCAAATTTTTCAGGACTTACTTGCATGCGAGGTACTACCCTTTTTCCAGACTATAGACCAAAATTGCAGGATGAGAAGCTGAGTAAGCAGGTCCGGAACCAAGCTCCTTCATGTAAAGATTCAATGCTTTCTTAATTCTAACCTCTGACTGAGTAAAACAAAGCGGTTGCTTCATGAACATCTCGAGTATATCATTACTAGACCATCCAAAACTCTTGAAAATTCCAATCTTTCTTACCAATGTAGACTTTTTTAAAGGTATGAAATCCGTAAGGAAAAATAGGAGAGTGAAGCGGAACTCGAAAATCCTTCTCCATCCTATGCAACAAACCCTTAACCCACTCAGTCTTTTGGATAATATACCTAGGATTTCTAAGCACAAGTGTTTTTACCTTTACATCAGAAACACCACCATTTTTCAACAACAATACATTAGCCTCAATAGTATGATGAGCACCAAAAGAAAGCATCCAAGGAGTTTTCTTTATAGCCTTAGCCACACTTTCATCAGTGCCCAAAGTTTTCCTAGGACAATCAATGGTAGGTCTCAAATGAGTATCTAAACCTCAATAAAAAATTGTTGTATCTTTAGCAATTACATTCACCAGGTCTGACCCGAATAATCCAAGATCCATAAGGCACTGGAATTAGAGTTTTAGGATTTTGGGAAACATCACGGAGTAGCAATGTGGGTTCTCTAGAAACTATTTGTTTAATCATGGTAAAATAGTAATTCCTACAATAGTTAATTCATTTGCTTTTCTACTTGATGGAAAGATAGGACCTCCCATTTTTTTTGTTATATCTTTTTTTTTTAAACTAACAAACTAGGTATACCGTTGAGTAATCCAAATGTAAACTGAAAGCAACAAGATATAAAGAGATACAGTTTTTCTTATAAAGTAAGGCATTTAAGACATAAAGAGTGATGTTTATGAGTTAGCTAGATGTTTATCAAATACTAGAGATACTTATATTGGTGCCTTTATCCGGAAAACACGCAGTCACTGGAAAGAAAAGTAAACTGAAATGACCAACAATACTGTAACGATATGTTTGCTTTATTGGGACAGAAATGACTCTTGTTAACATTGACCATAACTGTTAAGGAGTCACAGTTTTCATGTGTGGTTCATACAGATCAGGTATCTGATCCTTGTAGGGCAGCACAAAATACTCTATGAACTTTGACTCTGTTTTTTTTTTTTTTTGTTGAAGTAATAAGTTTTCATTAAAGGCATCAAGAAGATGCAGACAAAAATTTAATGAACTTTGACTCTGTTAACATCAGCACAGGAGAAAGACTCTACTTTCTCCTCTTAAGCTTCTTTCCGTCCAAAATTTTCAAGACTCGCATGCGAGGTACCACCCTTTTTTCCAGACTATAGACCAAATTGCAGGACGAGAAGCTAAGTAAGCAGGTCCTGAACCAAGCTCCTTCACGTAAAGATTCAATGCTTTCTTAATTCTAACCTCTGACTGAGTAAGACAAAGCGGTAGCTTCTTGAATATCTCGAGTATATCACTATCAGACCATCCAAAACTCTTGAAAATTCCAATCTTCCTTTCCAATGTAGACTTCCTTTGACAGGCTAACGTATGAAATCCGTAAGGAAAAATAGGAGAGCGAAGCGGAACTCGAAAATCCTTCTCCATCCTATGCAACAAACCCTTAACCCACTCAGTCTTTTGGATAATATACCTAGGATTTCTAAGCACAAGTGTTTTTAGCTTCACATCAGAAATACCACCGTTTTTCAACAACAATACATTAGCCTCAATAATATGATGAGCACCAAAAGAAAGCAACCAAGGAGTTTTCTTTATAGCCTTAACTACATTTTCAACAGTGCCCAAAGTTCTCCTAAGACAGTCAATGGTAGGTCTCAAATGAGTATCTAAACCTCGATCAAAAATTGTTGTATCTTTAGCAATTACATTCACCAGGTCCGACCCGAATAATCCAAGATTCATAAGGCACTAGAGTTTGGGTTTTAGGATTTTGAGAAACAAAACGGAGTAGCAATGTGGGTTCTCTAGAAACTATTTGTTTAATCATGGTAAAATAGTAATTCCTACAATAGTTAATTCATTTGCTTTTCTACTTGATGGAAAGATAGAAACTCCCATCTTTTTTGTTCTCTCTTTTTTTTTTAAAAAAAACTAACAAACTAGGTATACCATTGAGTAATCCAAATGGGAACTAAAAGCAACAAGATATTAAGAGATCCACTTTTTCTTATAAAGTAAGGCATTTAAGACATAAAGAGCGATGTTTATGAGTTAGCTAGATGTTTATCAAATACTAGAGACACTTATATTGGTGCCTTTCTCTGGAAAACACGTAGTCACGGGAAAGAAAAATAAACTTAAATGACCAACAATACTGTAATGATATGTTTGCTTCATTGGGACAGAAATGATTCTTGTTAACATTGACCATAACTGTTAAAGAATTACAGTTTTCATGTGTGGTTCATACAGATCAGGTATTTGATCCTTGTAGGGAAGCACAAAATACTCTATGATATTTGACTCTGTTAACATCACCACAGGATAAAGACTCCACTTTCTCCTCTTAAGCTTCTTTCCGTCCAAAATTTTCAAGACTCGCATGCGAGGTACCACCCTTTTTTCCAGACTATAGACCAAAATTGCAGGACGAGAAGCTAAGTAAGCAGGTCCTGAACCAAGCTCCTTCATGTAAAGATTCAATGCTTTCTTAATTCTAACCTCTGACTGAGTAAGACAAAGCGGTAGCTTCTTGAATATCTCGAGTATATCACTATCAGACCATCCAAAACTCTTGAAAATTCCAATCTTCCTTTCCAATGTAGACTTCCTTTGACAGGCTAACGTATGAAATCCGTAAGGAAAAATAGGAGAGTGAAGCGGAACTCGAAAATCCTTCTCCATCCTATGCAACAAACCCTTAACCCACTCAGTCTTTTGGATAATATACCTAGGATTTCTAAGCACAAGTGTTTTTAGCTTCACATCAGAAATACCACAATTTTTCAACAACAATACATTAGCCTCAATATTATGATGAGCACCAAGCAACCAAGACAGTCAATGGTAGGTCTCAAAGGAGTTTTCTTTATAGCCTTAACTACATTTTCATCAGTGCCCAAAGTTCTCCTAAGACAGTCAATGGTAGGTCTCAAATGAGTATCTAAACCTCTATCAACAATTGTTGTATCTTTAGCAATTACATTCACCATGTCCGACCCGAATAACCCAAGATCCATAAGGCACTGGAATTTGGGTTTTAGGATTTTGGAAACATCACGTAATAGCAATCTGGGTTCTCTAGAAACTATTTTTTTAATGTGGGTATTGTCCAAACCACTTTGTATGAAGAAATTGAGGACTAAATCAGGATTCTTATAGGTTTTGAATGAAGTTACCTTGGAAGATGTAGAGGTTGCTTCTTGTTTGGAAAATCCTAGAGAATCAACCAGGTATTTCACCAAGAAATGGGTCGGGTCAGGTGCAGCGCTTGTTGAATAGAGAAATTGGGATTTGAAACCCTGAAATGTGGATACAGCTACAGCTTTGCCTCTGAAACTGATGAACATATCGTTTAGCTATTTTTCTATTAACGTTGCAACAATAGAAAAATACTTACTTTTATAGATGCCTTGTGTTTCCTGTAATCTTGCTTCTTTCTCTCGGATTGACAAAAAGTGTATTATAAGTTTCTTTATTCTTTTCGACTAAAAATTAAAGAATTGGGAAATACGTGTACATTTAACTCCCTATGTGTGATTTTGATTTAGTAGGGTTAGGTAAATCATAATTTTTTACTGATAAAATAATTATATAATTTTTTACTGATAAAATTAATTATAAAAGTGTGATCAAAGGTAAACGTAATCAACTTACAAACTTTTTCTCTCCCTTTCAAAGGGTGACTAAAGGGTCAAGCACCTGAGGCCCTTGCTTTAGGCCCCTCAAAAATTGGGGTTCCCGAATATTGTTAATGATGTTATGAAATAATATAAAGACAAGAACAATAATACAAGAACAAGAGCAATAGAGAAAGAGAAGTATTCTTATTGATACTTAGAGATTGTTAGGGATGGATTACAATGGTAGAAGACCCCTTTATTTATAGGGAGGGGGATGATTTATCTACCAAGAATAGAACTCTAGAATCTCTCTAATTATAGACATTCACCTTAAATAGGAGATTTCATAACACTCCCCCTTGAATGTCTATTCAACAATGTGCCTCGTTAAAACCTTAAAACCAAAACCCAATGGGAAAAATTAAAGAAAGGAAAAAGAGTACACATGTTTGAATATGCGCCTATTGGTTGCCTCGTTAAAAACCTCGCAAGGAAAACCCGGTGGGACAAAACCTTGTAAGGGAAAAAGAGTGCAACGCGCATTAACTCCCCCTAATGAGTACATCAATTTATATCCTTGAGCATTTGCATTCCAATCTTGTGCATCATCTTCAAAACGATCTTTGATAGACGTTTGACAAATCAACCATATTGACTTGAATAAATATTCCGCACCTTGAAATTATCATTCTTGATAGATATGAACATCTTCATATAATGTCATGGAATAACTCTTCAATATCTCCATAGATGCATTCTCAATGCCATCATGCTTATAGTTATAGCAAGATACATATATACACAAATTGTACTAAGGGTGTGGTACTTCAGGACCAAGAATTGCATATGCTTCAAGCAACTTAAATCTTTCAAGTTAAGTCATATAAGCCATATAATAGACTTTAGATGCATATCAAGTTTTCCATGTCATGCTAGACAAATAAGATATCGAAAACTGATTATACATACCTTTGACTTTATACTGTCAAGCATTTGAACTATAGGTTCAAAACTACATGTCTTTCATATGGAATCAATTCTTCTTGAATTGTATCTCTTCTATTTAGTTACTTTCTTTGGGTCAGCAAATGCGTATAGCATGCTTTGCAATATGTTGCAATTGAATTATCCCTTTTATGAACTTCAGGTTCATATCATGATATTCGGGGATATACATATACAAATGATAATTCATCCCATGTAACCTTTTCTCAAGCGTTTATCATGTCTCCCCCTCATGTTAGTAAAGCTAACTTGTTTCCTCAACTTTGGGAAATCATCTTTGTGCATTATCATGTCAATATACACAACACATTAATAATAAGATGAAATTATTTGGTTCCTGACCTTGAACCACTTGTGAGGGGAGAATATACTCTCGTATACAACTTATATCAAACTGATATATATAACTTTGTTCTCACAAGAAACAGTTTAGCTATTAAGTGGAAGCACTCAATAATTATCCTGCTAAACTTACTTTGATATAAACCAACTTATCAAGATGAACTATCTTGAGTAGAAAATCTGGAAATTATGCTCGAAGTTAGATTACTGAGCAATTTACCTCGCAAGCACCGGCCAGGCTGGGGGTCAATAACAATTGCGCATGTAACCATATCATAGATGCATCATATGTGGTATACATGGCAGGTGAATGGGCCCATATTCACCTTTGATATTTCCAGAATTTATGGGCTTCAACCCGAACTCTTTAGTTGGTCAGTTCATTAATGAGAACAAGTGATACAAGAGAATTCGTAAAGAACTTTCTAGTTCTTTATTATTCACCTATGTGAATTTGCACATCATACATAAAATGAGATGGCTAACACGAATGTCAACTGAATAAATTATCAATATTGGTAAACTTCAAATTTACACCATGACATGTGCACTTATCAATAAACTTCGGGTTTATTATGACATGGGTTTTTATACCAATAGATATCCACTTTATTGTGGCATTATTTCGTTTGTGTAGTACAAACTGGAGAACAAAGCGGGTAGCTTTTCATATACAAAGTACCCCGCTACAAGTTGTAGTAGTAGGAGATATCAAAGCCTTCCTTTATTTATAGTCTCAATATAATCAATCGCTTTCGCGTGTACTTTGGAAACTGAATAAGTTTCTTTGAGACTTACTACAGCACAATACTCAATTGTGTTTCTCCAACATAGTAATAATTGGCTCTTCTAGAGCTCTCAATTAATTTTGTACAACCACAGATTCATCAACATCCATGTGGTGAATATCTTTCTTAAAGAGAAAGTTATAACATTATGGTCATGTCAAACTTATATGCAAGATATGTTTCTTGCATTATCGTTGTCCTTTAATAGTCATATTTCCAAAATACTTTGGCGTACAATAGGTACGTGACCAACGATCATTCATGCCATATATCATCTCAAACCTCCTTCTAGGGGTGAGTGTGGTATCATCTCAAACCTCCTTCTAGGGGTGAGTGTGGTATATTTAATACCAATTTCATGTTCATATTCTTCCAATAATGAATATGTATTCGTGAATCAGATGTTGTCACATTCACTTCGGGGATATGTGATTTTGTTATCCTTTTCAAATCTATAAATACGTCAGGCATTTGATTTGCTGTTCTTTGCAAATGGATAATCTTTTGTGCCTCTTTCAAAAATAGAGGTATGTGGATCAAGATGAGATAATGATGCATTTTTCCACAAAATTTCCCGTTTGGTTTCACCAACTTCTCCCCCTAATTTTGGGAAAAGTGTCTCATCAAATTGACAGTCTGCAAATCGTGCAGTGAACAAATCTCCTGTCAATGTTTCGAGGTAGCGAATAATGGAGGGCGATTCAACCTCAACATATATTCCTAACCTTCTTTGCAGACCCATTTTGGTGCGGGATGGCGGTGCTACAGGCACATATACTGCGCATCCAAAGATTCTTAAATGGGATATATTGGGTCCATGACCCAAAACCAATTGCAACGGAGAATATTTGTGTCAATTCGTCAGTCAGAGACGAACTAGCATTGCTGTATGCAAAATGGCGTGACCCCAAACCGAAGTGGGCAGCCGACGAACTAGTATTGCTGCATGCAAAATGGCGTGAACCCAAACCAAAGTGGGCAGCCGACGAACTAGCATTGCTGCATGCAAAATGGCGTGAACCCAAACCGAAATAGGCAGCCTCGTTTTCATGAAGAATTCAAGATTATTCTCATCTATTGTCTCAATATGATATCCATTTTGAATGATATCTTTAAAACTCAACAAGTTCTTCTTAGACTTGGAGGAGAACATTGCGATTGATATCATTAAAACTCAACAAGTTCTTCTTAGACTTGGAGGAGAATATTGCATTCTCTAAGATAAACGTCATGCCTTTGGGCAGAGTTACAGTTGCTCTTCCGGAGCCTTCAATCAATTTAATTCCCATGGTTTGATATACAAAAGAAATATACGAATCATAAGAATAAACAACTTCAATCCGTTTGTGTCACATAATATTTTCAAAATCTGCTGCTAACAGTTGACTAACAAAATCAGATATGTTATCCATAATCGATTACTATGCAGCTTGAAAATTTTGAGTTTAAGCATTTTTCACAAAACAATCGATTGTTAAACACACACAATCGATTGTTGAGCATTGACAATCGATTGTTAAACATAGACAATCGATTGTTGACAATTTTTGAAAAATTCCAGATTACACTGTCTAACGACAATCGATTGTTAGACATAGACAATCGATTGTGGATAATTTTTGAAAAAATCCAGATTACACTGTCTGACGACAATCGATTGTTAGACATAGACAATCGATTGTGGATGATTTTTGAAAAATTCCAGATTACACTGTCTAACGACAATCGATTGTTAGACATAGACAATCGATTGTGGATGATTTTTGAAAAATTCCAGATTACTGTCTAATGACAATCGATTGTTAAACATTGACAATCGATTGTTGACTGTTTTTGAAAAATTCCAGATCACTGTTTTAAAGACAATCGATTGTTAAACATAGACAATCGATTGTTGACTGTTTTTGAAAAATTCCAGCACTGTTTTAAAGACAATCGATTGTTAATCATAGACAATCGATTGTTGACTGTTTTTGTAATTCCAGATCACACTATTTTAAAGACAATCGATTGTTGATCATTGACAATCGATTGTTTTGCAGTTTTTATGCGAAATATGAGATAACCGACTAGTTTTTCAGGTTAGTCGATTACCTCTACTGGAAAGTAAAAATATTATTGATATTTGAGCATATTGATCATTCTAAAGAACTAATACTAACATTATATCATGAACTAACTAATACGAGCTAATACTAATGGCTATTAGTTTATTCATTCACTAATACAAACAAGTAAAATAAAATCAAATAGCTCCATCTTCTTTCATCACGGATCCATCACCGATTAGGTGGTCTATCTTCCCCTCGGGTTGCTCAAAGAAGTCTGCCACATCCAAGTGGGTGATGTCAAAGTTGTCGTCAGAGACAAAATTCGTTTCAGGGCGTTTACTCTTTCGAGATGCTTGATAAAGGTCAACCAAAAGTCATGGTATACGGCAAGCCTTTGACCAGTGCCCGTTTTCACCGCAACGATAATATATAGTTTATAAACTATTTGCTTTTGGGTTCTTATCGTATCGTGCTTGTGGCAGAGTGACCAACTTCAGGTTGTCATATCTCTTCTTTAAGCCATTCCACAAGATAGGTGGATCTTTGACGGTGAGATATTCAATCTTCAAACCTTCATCAAGGTGATGGCGCAAGAAAATCAAGGCCTTAGCATAGTTTCAATCCTTCATCAAGGTGATGGCGCAAGAAAATCAAGGCCTTAGCATAGTTTCAAACCTTCATCAAGGTGATGGCGCAAGAAAATCAAGGCCTTAGCATAGTTTTGGGTGGATGCATTATTTCTGTCTTTAATGGCGTCTCCAAGACCCATAGCATCCAAAATGGATTTAAGTATCCAACACCCATATCATATAGTTCTTGCCCGAAATTTCAAGGGCAACGAACTTTCTTTTCATAATGTCAGACATAAAACAAATTTACATCAAGAGCGTGTTCATACTTACGGGCTCTATTACAATTATCACATTCACTTCAGGGAATGGATCATAATCATGTGCTTTACACAATCTCATGTCAAATATTACTTTCATAAAGTGAAAGATTATTTTGAGAATCTTTATTATTCTCATTATCACAATAATGACGATTATAATTTCGTCTATTGCCACGTCCACATCCATTGATACCTTTATGGTAATAATTTTTGTCTTCTTTCAGACTTATTATATACTGCTACCACATTCTCTAAAGGGAATGGAGCAAATTCAATTGGACGGAATTCTTTTTCACGTCCACATTCATTGATACCTTCTTTTTTCATTATTTCTTTGAAGCAAAACCCTACACAAACAAAAGTTAAGACAATCGAAAATTTCAATTGGTTAGAGACTCGTGCTGATAACGTGTTATGAAATAATATAAAGACAAGAACAATAATGCAAGAACAAGAGCAATAGAGAGAGAGAAGTATTCTTATTGATACTTAGAGATTGTTAGGGATGGATTACAATGGTAGAAGACCCCTTTATTTATAGGGTGGGGGATGATTTATCCACCAAGAATAGAACTCTAGAATCTCTCTAATTATAGACATTCACCTTAAATAGGAGATTTCATAACAAATGATTATTTATAAGAAAATTATCATGAAGTATTATTTTTTAGTAGTAATTAGTCATTTGTAGATATTATTTGATATATTACGAATTATAGATACATTTTATGTGAATATAAAATTTATTTAGTTTATTTAAGCTATTGTATTCATTTGACCAAATTTGGAGAGGATTTCATCTACAATTATCTTTCTTTTTAAGTGTCCTCCATGGAAGAAATGACATCTTGAAAAGAATATTTTTCCTCCATACATTCCTTCACAGTCTACATTTTTATACATGTACTATGTGGACATAAAACTATTTTTTTTAACTTTTCCTTGAATAATCGATATATAAAGTTAGTTTTTGTTGATTCTTTGCCAAATTGCGAACTTGTATTTTTTTTTTCTCATTTTTCTTCTTCTTTTGTTTCTGTTATTTGGAACTTGAAAAAGAAGAAAATTTAATTTTTTTTCAAGTTGCATTATAGTTGAGTTTTATTGTTGTAGTTGCAATAAAAATGTATATAATTGATTTAAGTTGGTTGTGTGTCAAGAATAAAAAATCACATATAGATCTATAAAATTATATCCGGATGATAATATCATATTGTGAGATTTTCATGAACTATATGGATAAAAACGTAAAATGATGGCTATGCGGATGAAAAATACCTAGATGAACTTTATTTTTATGCAATTATCCCTAGATTATTCCAATTTGCACCAATTTGTATTTTTTACATACCTTTCATCTTTTTCGTATTTCCTATATTTTTTATATTGTTGTTATTTTGTTATTTTATGTCATATTATGTATTTTATGTTATTTTATTATGACTCTATTGATATTACTAATATATCGTATCTTGTTGCTTTCTTGAACCAAAGGTCTCCTGGAAACAACCTTTATGCCCCTAGGTATAGGGTTAAGGTATGCGTACATATTACCCTCCCTAGACTCCACTTATGAAATTATATTGGGCTGTTGTTGTTTTTGTTATTGTTGTTGTTGTTGTATTTTTCACATACTTTTACGTACCTCCTTCTTTTGTAAAAATAAATAAAAAGGATATTATTAGACAAATTCCTATGTTTTTTTCTAGTTGTCAGATTTTTTTGGTAAAATACATTATACCACCCCTAAACTTGGCTCAGATAGTATCCTCTTCGAACTATGTCCAGTCTTAATTACGCCCCTCAACTTGGCCTTTTGAGAGTCATTACCCACACCTAGACGCTGATGTGGCAAAAAGTGTGGGTGCACTCACCTGCCACGTGAATTTTTCTGTCTATGTGGCATTTTTTTTGAAAAATAAAATATTTCTTTTTACCTTTTTAAGAAAGTTACTTTTTAGATAAAAAATTCGAATACAATTTATAATAAAAATTGGATATAACTACATTATTTAGGCTAAATATTTTTATTTGGCCAAAATAATAAAGATCCAGTTAATCCTTTTTAGAATTAGACCTGAAAATAAAGATTTATACAATTGAAATAAATAGTTAAGGCTTCTAAAAAGTTATAAAAATACATAGTTTGAAATTAATTATTTTTGCTATAAATTTTTATGTAGACCTAAATCACGGTGCTCTAATTTTTTATTTTTTATTTTTACAAACTTTTCCTATAAAAGTAAAAATATATAGTTAAAATAAATATTCATTGCATCAAAAGAATAAATAAAAAGAGTGTATAGTTGCAAGATTACAGATACAATTGTAAACTCTTTTTATTTCTTCTTTTGATGCAATGACTATTTATTTCAACTGTGTATTTTTTATAACCTTTTTAGATGCCTTAACTATTTATTTTAATTGTATAAATCTTTATTTTCATGTCAAATTAAAAAAAATTGACTAAAACTTTATTATTTTGGACCAAATAAAAATATTTATCCTAAATAATGTAGTTCTATCCAAGTTTTATTATAAATTGTCTTCGAAAAAATCATCTAACAAAAAATAATATTCTTAAAAAGGTAAAAAAATAATTTATTTTTAAAAAAAATACCACATAGACGGGAAAAATTCACATGGTAGGCGATTGCACACATATTTTTTGTTACATTAGCGTTTAGAGAGGTAATAACCCTCAAAAAGCCACGTTGAAAGGGTAATTAATATCAGATATAATTTAGGAAGAATACTAATAATCTGTGCCAAATTTAAGAATAGTTTAAGATATTTTGCCTTTTTTTTGTGAATTCGAATTAGTGAGCCAAACTTCAAATTAATTAAAAAAAAAAACTTAAAAGGGTGAGGTTAACGTTGTCCTTGAGCCATTTGAGTCCATTTTTTTTTCTATGGCAGCTCGCTTATTGCGACTGCACGGCCATGGCGCCGCAGGGCAGCTATATTCCATTTTCAACTCCAAATTCCTACTTCAATACTCAACAGCTGCAGTTGCTACTACCTGTGACCCGACCCATTTCCTGATGAACTATCTTGTGGACTCTCTCGGATTCTCTAAAGAAGAAGCCATTACAACAAACACTAAGGTAACTCGTTTAAAACCCACTGATAATCCTCAGCTTGTCCTAAATTTCTTCGAACAAAGTGGTTTAGACAAAACCCATATCGGTAAAATTGTGTCTGCTGTTCCCAAGTTGCTTTTATGTGATGTTGACAAAACCCTAAAACCCAAACTTGACATTCTTCATGATCTTGGTTTATCTGGTTCTGACTTAGTCAAAGTCATTACTGGAAGTATGTCTATTTTGAAAAACACAGAAGTTTCTGACATGAAATCTTGTGTCAGTTATCTTAGAAAAGTTTTGGGTAGTGATGAGAATGTAATGAAAGCTGTTAAGAAAAAACCATGTTTGCTCTCTGTTAAAGGATGTGAAAGATTGAGGACCAATATGTTATTTTTTCAAAGTATTGGGTTTTCAGATGAGGAAATCAAGAAATTCATAGTTCAAAATCCATATACTCTTTTGGCTAGTCCTGAGAGTGTAGAGGACAAAGTGGACAGGCTTAAAAAAGATTTTAATATCTCTCAAGGGTCCGGAATGTTTATCCATGGAGTTGGTGTGCTTCTTTCGATGAAAGAAGCGACTATAGACACGAAACTTGGCGTTTTCAGGGATTATGGATGGTCTAAATGGGACATAATTAAATTGGTCCAGCTTTTGCCTTATTGTTTGAGGTTGTCACAGAAGAGATTGCGAGCTGCGCTAAACTTCTACATGGGGGAACTCGGTTTGAAATCTGCTTACTTGGCTTCTCATCCGACGCTGCTTATGTTTAGTATGAAAAATAGGGTTTTGCCTCGGATGGAATTCATGAGAAGTTTAGTGGAGAAGAAATTATACGATGAAGATTACAATCTCTATACTGTTCTGTTGCCATCAGATCCAAAATTTTATCAGGTTTATGTGCTGCCCTACAAGGATATGATGCCCGATTTATGTGAACTATACAACAGAATTCAACAGCATGGAAAAGCCAAAAAGTAATATGCTGCTCGAGAGAGGTTTGGTACTCCACTTCAATTTTGCAAAATTGTTATCGTTAATTCTTTCTGTTACAAATGGCTGTTAGCATGTAACTGTAAAGTAGCGATTTCTCTCAAACCTTTTGGAGTTATGTGGTAGAGGATGTTCAAGAGGCACAGTCCTCTCGATCTGTATGATGCTGTGGAAAGCTCACGAGTTTAACTTGCTGTCACTCGTATAACTCTGAATTATGGGGAAAAAAGTCCATTGGAGGCTTCAGAATCTTACAGCCAGAATACTGATTAAAAAAAAAGAGAGAATCAGAAAGAGAATTCCGCTGCGTTTATCCTCAAAAGGTTCCTCTACCATTCTCCATTTAAATGCAAAACTATGTTCACTGGCAAGGATTCGAACTCATGACGTGTACTTCCTAAAACAGAGTGTGAATTAGGATGGTTTTTAGTCTTTTTATGGTTATTTTACTCTTATCAGGCTATAGGTTATTTATCTATCAATCAGTGTCTCAATTTTAACTAGTTCGGCTTAGCTATATGATATCCGTTCCATCTATTCAGGCCCGAATTATCAACCCCTAGGTCTTCACTGGGTGAAATTTCAACAGTCCTACAATGCCTTGTCACAATGAGCTTGACAGAAAATGTTCAGAAATTACATTTTGAGCCCTTGACAACATAAGGCTTCCCGGAAGCAAAGCCTCTGAATTTTTGTTTCTTCCATTTTTCTGTCCGTTTGGTAATGATAAAATCTTTTAGTTGAGTTTAACTTGACTAACTCATTATTTCTTGCATTGCTCCCTGCCTTCCCAATTCCTCAAACAATGTGAAAAGGATAGAATAGTAGGCATCTATCAAGCTTATAGTTGCATCAGAAGAAAAGGGAAGAAGAATTAGTTGGGCTTTAACTGCCGTCCAATGAGCCTTTATCTGGTCTCTCTTGGATTTTTCATCTAGAAACTTATCTATAAGAGTTAAGCCGGTCTGATGCAACAAATTTACAAAGTAGTGTGTGTTCCGTTAATACAGTATGTATAGACAATTATTTGCTAAATATGATGCTCCATGTACTATGTTTCCCTCTTCCCAATTAAAGAGCTAAGAGCATCGAAACAACAATACTAAATCTCTGATGATGTTTGTTACATGTTCACACTGCTTGCTGTAACATTGCTTCTACTTTGAAAGCTTTCAGATTCATCCTCCCCACCCACCATTTGCCCCTTTATTCATCTTATTTTAGTTGCTCATGTAAAGTTCAGAAACTTGGGTTATTCCACCAATTGCGTGCTGGATCAGTGATTTTATTCTGTGGTTGTCATTAGTGACTCAGGGCTGTGTTGTGAATTATCCATGCTTTGTCATTTGACTAATTTCTATTTCTTGAATATATGTTTCTCCATTAAGTAACACTCATTCTAGCATCTTATATCAACGATTGATTTCCATCAGAAAAAGAAAATTAATTTGAAGCTGATAATTGTAATATTTGATTTACTCTTTGAAACCAAGTGTCATAATTTTTTTGTTAAGTTGAACATTTACCATTAAAGATATTGTTAAATAGAAGTTATGAAGACCTCTTAAAATTTCTTGTCTTTCATTTTAATAGGGTTCTTGGAAATAAAATGTCTTTATCATTATTGTTGTCGGAGATTTTCTTTTCTTCCGAAAGGTCCCACAAGTTGAAGTAGTATTTAAACATAAATCATTTTCCTTTCTTTAATCTTGCAAGGAGTCACATATGCAAACAAAGATTTTGGCCAACCCCCTGCACCAAGCTCCTTTCTTTTTCAATATTATACCTTTAAAACTTTTACAAATCTTAACACAAATTTTAGTAGTAGGGTCATATGATAGCTGACTTTGAAATTACTTTTACTAAAAGACGCTCCTCCTTTCATTATTCTGTAGATTAAATGCATTGATATTGAGACTTAACAACTAAATGGAGAAAAATTGTAGACTAGATATATGTAAACCTAACAGGCGATGTTAAGTTTAATCAATTCAGGATCGAGTAAGAAGACCCTGTTTTAACTTTACACCAGAGTATGCCATATCCTCGGAAGGAAATGTGGATAAATTGGGTTGTAGTAGTAGGTGAACTCTTCATATTTGTCTAAACTTTTGTTGATGGGAGTTGCCTGGTTCGTATAACTGTTTGCGGTGGAAGGTAATAGGTATCCGGTGGATAAGTCGAAGTGCACGCAGATCACTAAATAGATATAAAAAAGTGTAATTCGGACACCACTGCAGAAAACCAAGTTCTCTTGCTCCTTGTTGACGGGGCAGGTTCAGTCACCACTTTTATTTAATTATTTATTCGAATAAACCAAGGCATTGTTATAACTTCATGGTCTATATGGAAAAAGTGAGTAAAGCTTGCCTTAGGAACAACACCTAGCTGTCAAATAAATTTACTGGTTTTGTCTAATTTCAAGAGTAATGTCTTCCTGAATGGTTCCCCTGGAACTATGCCCTATTACCTGTGCTTATTCTTCGAATTTTCTGTGCAGTATTTTGGCTCAACAGCAAATTTTGGATATTGTGCTGGATGAGGCATGCAAGAATTGCAGGGTGTTTGAGGCCTGGGTCAAAGTGGAGGAATCAAAAGTTATGGCAAAAGAAGGGTGGTGACTGCAACAGCTTTAAGCTGATTCACTTGCGTTTGTCGGGAGCACTTGATCTGCGATTGCAAGTCGCCTCAAGCATGCACTCGTACAGATTGCAGTTTGATCACGTTCTGTCAAAGAAGCTGAAGCAGAGCCAGTGATGCATGGTCTTATTCTGTATTAGCTTTCACTAGTTTTAACTTTGTAAGCTGGATGTAACTTTAGTGTCAATATCTCAGAAGCTTGACAAATAGCAATGGCTGGCAATTTTGTCTCTGAATCGTGAGCAACATTTAGCCTTGCGGTTACATACACGCTTTTGATAATTCTCAAATCTTCAGTATTTGATAATCACAACATTTAGCAGTTGTGATTATTTTTCAATTACTTTGCAAATGGTTGTAAAAGTGGTTATTTTTCAAAATCATCCAATATATAGAGGACAGGATTACAAGCAAGCGATTTTCATCAGCTTTTTTCTCCAATGGCCCAAATAATATATGAGCAATCAATAGGCGTGGCAAGCGTCATTTTTTTTTTAGAAATTTGCATTATAAATCATTGTCACTAAATAAATTGAGTCTCTGAGCCAAGAGTCTTCCTGAAGGGCTTAAGGTCTGTTTATCCGTTGTTGTAATTAAAATTTTGGGTCTCAATGTTGAGTATAATAGAGCTATTAGTTTAACTTAATGGTTGCACATGTATATATAACGAAAGTACCAAAATGTGTAGAGTAGATAAATATTCTACTATCTAATAAGAGGGAGTTAGTAGCTGGACGACATGCCCGCCTGGCAACTCGAGGGCGTTATAGTCATTGTATCAAACTATATATTTTTATAAATTTTTAGATGCCTTGGCTATTTATTTTAATTGTATAAATTTTTATTTTCAGATTAAATTCAAAAAAAGATTAACTAAAATTTTATTATTTTCAGCCAAATAAAAATATTTATCTGAGATAATGTAGTTTTATCGAAGTTGAATTATAAATTATATAAGAAAAAAATTATCTAAAAAGTAATATTCTTAAAAAGGTAAAAAATTATTTTATTTTTTAAAATAATACTACATAGATAGAAAAATTTATGTGGCAGGTGAGTGCACCCACAACTTTTGCCATATCAGCGTCTAGGGGGATAATGACTCTCAAAATGCCAAGTTGTGGAGGGTAATTAAGATCAAGCTTAGTTCAGGAAGGATAGTAATAATCTGAGCCAAATTTAGAGGTGGTTTAAAGTATTTTGCCTTTAAATTATTGTTACTTTTCTTTTGGTATTTCTTGTAATAGTGTCACAAAAACTTGATTTTTTTATTGATAGATTCTGCTGGTTTCATATGTTAAGAAAGTTACTTTTATTATTCAAATGTTACTTTGTTATACTAGAGCTTCAAAATTTTAACTAATTCGTATGCTTATTTACGAGTTAACTTAAATGTAGTATTATTACAAAAATGAACATAACTAATCAATGTATTACTTAGTTTAGCAAAAAACTTGGTTAATAATCACCAATTAAAGGTTTTTTTAACTCAATTTATAGCATAATATATACAAATTTGACCAAAAAGATTCTAGCTAAAGTAAGCAAAGTGAGAAAAATATCATTTCATAACATGCATTTTAAAGGACAAGAAAAGTTTATGACAATAACAACAACAACAACTATACGTTAGTCCCAAATAAGTTGGATTGACAGTATAAATCTTTATTCCTTTCGTTAAGCTCAACTCATTAATTTATGTTTAAAATAATAAATTATGTTTGTTAAAATTTTTAATATCTTTTGTACGATCTTATTTTGAAGAAAGTTTACAAGCATTTCGATATTAGAATCTGAGTTAAATTGTGGAGGTTATGTTTACATTTAATTAAGTTCATTAGTTATTTATTTATTAACACAAAAAAAGGTTGTAGTTTATTATACTTTTGAAGTTTCTTGAATATCGAATATTTTTGGTGAAGAATATGGCTTAAGCAAGATTTGATTAGTCTAGAAAGGGAAGTTCAGTCAATGTACATTTTAATTTGGATTTGAAAAAGTATTTCAGATAACATATTGAAACTCCAATTAAATAAAAGAGAAAAAGAAACTTTTTTCATACATTTGTTTGTTCCATAAGCTCTATATGAGTTGCAAAATTTATCAATATATATTTAGTTAGAAAAGTTTCAGTTCAACGAAGCAAACTGGTAATTTTGTCACTTTCATTTTTCAAAAAAATGTAAGTGTAAAATGAAAAAAGTATTTTCCACTGTATTTATGTTTAGTTGTTAAATGGGAAAAGAAAGGAGCAAATAAAAGTAAAACCAAAGAAACGAGGAGGACATTCGAAGAACAAAAGGCGGAGAAGGAAAAAAAATTGCTTCCACAATTATTCTTAATGTTCTAGGACAAAGCTACTGAAATTTAATTCCCTATCAGGAATTAGAGAATGCACAAATATCCAACATACAAACGAGTAGAGATGGCGTGGAATAGCTATTCTTTTTAATATGATATTTAGTTTTTATTTAATATTTTTAATACTGAGCAAAAATAATTATAACTTTATTAAAATTAATAAGAAAATATGTTCTATCCTTTCTTCATATTTATTGTGTAAATATTAAGAATATGGTGTCCTTAACTTTATGTGTACAGTATAAATGTTACCGAGACACAGATGAAATATGCTTATGACTGAAGCGATATGCCGGTCTTACCTCTGGACAGGAACAACTGCATCCAGAAAAGCGCTGGTGGCATGGGAAACACTTTGTATGCCCTACACTGCGGGGGGACTGAATATAATAAAATTGGGCAACTAGAATAAGGCTGCGGTCGTCAAACATCTCTGGGCATTGACCAAGAAAAAGGACAGTCTATGGATAAAATGGATGCATGTTTATTACATCAATGCATTGCGGATGTCCCTGTGCCCAAAGCCGCGGCCTGGGCAATCAGGAAAATCTTTGAATCGAGAGAACTAATACATGGCATCACAATCCTTCAGGGAGACTTGGATAGTCGACTCCGGCAACTTCAAAATGGGAATGAGTTTAGTATAAAGAAGTTATATAATCACCAAATCCCTCAATATCGTAAAGTCCAATGGAGAGCCATCATACTGCAGGAGCAACTCCACCCCAGATATAAATTTACTCTATGGCTGGCGTTGCACAGAAGATTAGCTACTGTGGACAGAATACAGGAATATAACAGTCTGGTCCCGCAAGAATGTGTGTTCTGCAGAGTGTGTTGCGAAAATTTCAATCATTTATACTTTGAATGTTGTAAGACTAAGGAACTGTGGAATCGATTATTAATCTGGTTGGGCCATAAAAGACCCATCTCCAAATGGGAATCGGAATGTGAATGGATTAACAAGCAGGCGAAACGGAAAAATGGTATAGCTGGAATCACTACTTGTCTGTTTGAAACCATGGTTGCACTTATTTGGTGCGAGCGAAACAAAATGAGATTCCAGGTGGACACTAGCGGACAGATAAAGTGTGCAAGGAGTTGGTAATCCATATCCACGCGAGAGGCGATTCAATTCACAAGTGGAGAAAAGTGCTACGAACATTAAACCATTACCCATAAATTTTAATCTTGATTGGCTATGTACTATAGTTATATAGAATATTTGGAATAAATGGTCAACATCTATCATGTACTTGATTTGTAAGCTTTGGAATGAAATATACATTTACTTTAAAAAAAATAAAAAAATGCTTAATTTGGACTAAGATATACTTCAATCAGATTAATGTGAGAAATTATAAGATGGAGGGAAATATGCAAAGATCACCCTTTTATTAAATCAAATAAGTGAAACTTTACGCAAAGTAATTAGGTAAAGCATATATATTTGCCGAATAAAAAATTAGGTAAAGTATATAAAACAACAATACATGTGAAGGAATTGATGAGAATTTTATATGTAAAATTGCAATGTACCAAGAGAATTTGCATACAAATTAAGGGTAAAGTATATATTCGACCAACATTATTTTAATTACTGTATTTGAGTCAATAAAATGAGGCGAAAATGCAAACTACATATTTACAATGTTTATTAGTTTAGGATAGATTTGATTTTATTATTGAGAGCTTTCATTCGTAAAGTTGTACATAGAGAAGGATCGGCAATTAATGAAAATTTGAAATATGCAACATTTGAAAATATAAATAAATATTATTTTAAGTTTGAGTCAATTAAAATCTTAAGAAAATTTAGCTTTTTATCTAAAAAAAAATAGGAAGAAGCAATTTTTTTTAGCTTTGCTTGAATAGAATTAATTTAAACAGTAACCCACCAACTATATATTTAATTAATAGATGTTATGAAATAATATAAGAACAAGAACAATAACTCAAGAACAAGAGCAAATAGAGAGAAGAGTAGAGAGAGTTCTTCTTATTGATACTTAGAGAATGTTAGGAGTGATTTACAATGGTAGAGGGCACCTATATTTATAGGGAGGAGGATGATTTAGCTACCAAGAATAGAACTCTAGAATCTCTCTAATTAAAGACATTCACCTTAAATAGAAGTCTATTTATAACACTCCCCCTTGAATGTCTATTCAATGATGTGCCTCGTTAAAACCTTAAAACAAAACCCAATGGGAAAAATTAAAGTAAGAAAAAGAGTACACATGTTTGAATATGCGCCTATTGGTTGCCTCGTTAAAAACCTTGCAAGGAAAACCCGGTAGGACAAAACCTTGTAAGGGAAAAAGAGTGCAACGCGCATTAAACTCCCCCTGATAAGAACATCAATTTATGTCCTTAAGTCTTCGCATCCCGATCTTGTGAACTAGCTTCTTGAAGGTTGACTTTGGTAGAGATTTTGTGAACGAATCAGCCATATTGTCGCTTGAACGAATCTGTTGAACATTGATATCACCATTCTTTTGAAGATCATGTGTGAAGAATAACTTTGGTGAAATATGCTTCGTTCTATCTCCTTTTATGAATCCTCCCTTCAATTGAGCTATACATGCTGCATTGTCTTCATACAAAGTTGTGGGTAGTTTATCACACTTCAAACCACATTTGTCTTGGATATGATGTATTATCGACCTTAACCACACACACTCCCGACTTGCTTCATGAATAGCAATTATCTCGGCATGATTAGATGAAGTAGCCACAATTGATTGCTTAGTCGATCGCCAAGATATGGCGGTTTCTCCACAGGTAAACACATAACCCGTTTGAGATCGAGCCTTGTGTGGGTCGGAGAAATATCCAGCATCAGCATAACCAACAAGATCCGGGCTGCAATTCTTGCCATAAAATAAGCCTATATCGGTAGTTCCCTTTAGGTACCGCAATATGTGTTTGACCCCATTCCAATGTCTCCTCGTAGGAGCCGAGCTAAATCTTGCTAAGGCATTAACTGAAAAGGATATGTCAGGTCTTGTAGTATTTGTAAGATACATTAGTGCGCCAATTGTGCTAAGATATGGTACTTCAGGACCAAGTAGCTCTTCATTCCTTTCTTGTGGTCGGAATGGATCTTTGTTCACATCAAGTGATCGAACAACCATCGGTGTACTTAAAGGATGTGCTTCATCCATGTAAAACCGTTTCAGTACCTTTTCTGTATAGGTAGATTGATGAACGAAAATTTCGTTTGCCAAATATTCAATTTGCAAACCAAGACATAGTTTAGTCTTTCCGAGATCTTTCATCTCGAATTCATCCTTTAGATAATCAATTGCCTTTTGGAGTTCTATAGGGGTTCCAATAAGGTTTATGTCATCGACATATACGGCAAGTACAACAAATTTCGATGTTGTTTTCTTTATAAAAACACACGGGCAAATGGCGTCATTTATATAGCCTTCTTTTAACAAGTACTCACTAAGACGATTATACCACATTCGTCCAGATTGCTTTAGACCATACAAGGATCTTTGCAATTTAATTGAGAACATTTCCCGAGATTTTGAATTATGCGCGTTTGGCATCTTGAGTCCATCGGGAATTTTCATGTATATCTCATTATCAAGTGAGCCATAAAGATAGGCAGTAACCACATCCATTAAGTGCATGTCAAGTTTTTCATGGACAGCAAAACTTATGAGATAACGAAAGGTTATCGCATCCATTACAGGCGAATATGTCTCTTCATAATCGACACCAGGCCTTTGAGAAAAACCTTGTGCAACAAGGCGTGCCTTATATCTTTGTACCTCGTTTTTCTCATTTCTTTTGCGTACAAAAACCCATTTATAGCCGACAGGCTTAACACCATTAGGTGTTTCAACTATAGGGCCAAAAACTTCACGTTTTGCCAGCGAATTCAATTCTGATTGAATTGCTTCTTGCCACTTTGGCCAATCCTGTCTTTTTCGACATTCTTCAACAGATTGAGGTTCGAGATCCTCACATTCTTGCATAATGCTAGATGCTACATTATAAGCAAAGGCATTATCCACCACAATATCCACTCGATTAATATTTGCCTCAATATTAATTGGATTTAGGGATAGTTCCGTATTTTCCAGAGTCTCGGGCTCAATGGATTCTTCATGAGTCTCAGAATTTGTTAAATCATGAGATTCTTTCGAGGTGTCATTTTGATCGTTCTTTTTCCTCTTTCTAGGATTTCGATCTTTGGAACCTAATGGTCTGCCACGCTTTTGACTCATTGGATATGACACTAGATGATTGTCCAACAGGGACATCAATACGGATTGGAACATTTCCGCGGGAATGTGGGATTTCGTTATCCTTTTCAAGTCCGTAAATGCGTCAGGCATTTGATTTGCTATTCTTTGCAAATGGATAATCTTTTGTACCTCTCTTTCACAAATAGAGGTATGTGGATCAAGATGAGATAATGATGCATTTTTCCACAAAATTTCCCGTTTGGTTTCACCAACTTCTCCCCCTAATTTTGGGAAAAGTGTCTCATCAAATCGACAGTCTGCAAATCGTGCAGTAAACAAGTCGCCTGTCAATGTTTCGAGGTAGCGAATGATGGAGGGCGATTCAAACCCAACATATATTCCTAACCTTCTTTGCGGACCCATTTTGGTGCGGGATGGCGGTGCTATAGGCACATATACTGCGCATCCAAAATTTTTTAAATGGGATATATTGGGTTCATGACCCAAAACCAATTGCAACGGGGAATACTTGTGGTAATTCGTCGGTCTGAGACGAATTAGCATTGCTGCATGTAAGATGGCATGACCCCATACCGAAGTGGGCAGCCTCGTTCTCATAAGTAATGGCCTTGCAATCAACTGCAGGCGTTTAATTAACGATTCTGCAAGACCGTTTTGAGTGTGAACATGAGCTACAGAATGTTCAACTTTTATCCCGATTGATAAGCAATAATCATTAAATGCTTGGGATGTAAACTCAGCAGCATTATCCAGTCTAATGGACTTGATTGGATTATCTGGAAATTGTGCTCGTAGTCGAATTATTTGTGCCATTAATTTCGCAAACGCAAGGTTGCGTGATGACAATAGGCACACATGAGACCATCTACAGGATGCGTCTATCAAGACCATGAAATACCTAAACGACCCACTAGGTGGGTGAATAGGTCCACAAATGTCCCCTTGTATACGTTCCAGAAACGTGGGTGACTCAGTCCCAACCTTTGTTGGTGATGGCCTGATAATCAACTTTCCTTGATAACACGAAGTGCAAGGATATTCATTATTCGAAAGAATTTTGAAATTCTTTAACGGATGCCCATATGAGCTTTCTATAATCCGTCTCATCATGACCGATCCTGGGTGTCCCAATCGATCATGCCAAAGTACAAAGGTATTGGAATCAGTAACCCTTTGGTTTACTGTTGAATGTGCCTCAATTGCACTAATTCTTGTCCAATACAGGCCACAAGATAAAGACGGGAATTTCTCAATAACCCTCTTTTGGCCGGAGACATTCTTTGTGATGACGAGATATTCAAGATTATCTTCATCCATTGTCTCAATATGATAGCCATTCCGGCGTACATCTTTAAAACTCAACAAGTTTCTCATAGACTTGGAGGAGAACATTGCATTCTCTATGATTAACGTCGTGCCTTTGGGCAGAGTTACAATTGCTCTTCCGGAGCCTTCAATCAATTTACTACTTCCAGAGATTGTAGTAACGTTTGCCTTACACATATTCAGTTGAGAGAAATACTTCCTTTCTTTGAGTATTGTATGTGTAGTACATGAATCAACTAGGCAAATACTTTTACAGTTGGACGTTGATCCAAGTTCGCTTTGTGAGATATCCATATTTGCTATCCCATAGTTTGACATACAAAAGAGATACAGGAACATAAGAATAAACAAGTTCAATTCGTTTGTGTCACATAATATTTTCAAAATCTGCTGCTAACAGTTGACTAACAAAATCAGATATGTTATCCATTACTTTGCAGTTTGAAAATTTCAGTTTAAACATTTTCTTCAAACAATCGATTGTTAAACACAAACAATCGATTGTTGAACATTGACAATCGATTGTTAAACACACACAATCGATTATTTGCTATTTTGAAAAACTTATCACACTGTCTTAAGACAATCGATTGTTATGCACAGACAATCGATTGTTGGCTATTTTGAAAAATTCCAGAGCACACTGTTTTAAGACAATCGATTGTTAAGTATAGACAATCGATTGTTGGCTATTTTGAAAAATTCCAGAACACACTGTTTTAAGACAATCGATTGTTAAGTATAGACAATCGATTGTTGGCTATTTTGAAAAATTCCAGAACACACTGTTTTAAGACAATCGATTGTTATGCATAGACAATCGATTGTTGGCTATTTTGAAAAATTCCAGATTACACTGTCTTAACGACAATCGATTGTTAGACAAAGACAATCGATTGTGGATGATTTTTGAAAAATTCCAGATTACACTGTCTCAACGACAATCGATTGTTAGACAAAGACAATCGATTGTTGATCAATTATTTTTCAGCTTTAATGCGAAAAGAAGTAGATAATCGACTAGTTTTTCAGGCTAGTCGATTACCCCTACTGGAAAATAAAAATATTATTGATATTTGAGCATATTGAAGATATTCTAAAGAACTACTGCTAACATTGCATCATGAACTAACTAATACGAGCTAATACTAATGACTATTAGTTTATTCACTAACTAATACAAATAAGTAGAACAAAATCAAATAACTCCATCTTCTTTCATCACGGACCCATCGCCGATTAGGTGGTCTATTTTCCCCTCGGGTTGCTCAAAGAAGTCTGCCACATCCAGGTGGGTGATGTCCGAGTTGTCGTCATAGACAAAATTTGTTTCAGGGCCTTTTCTCTTTCGAGATGCTTAATAAAGGTCAACCAAGTGTCTTGGTATACGGCAAGTCTTTGACCAGTGCCCTTTCCCACCGCAACGATAACATATAGTTTCTGAACCATTTGCCTTAGGATCTTCATGACCCCGTTTCTGCTTTCGGCGGTTATTTCTCCTTGGGGGTTGACGGACTTCATTGGAATTTCTTCCTTGTCTACGTCCCTGGCTATGACCCCGTTTACGACCATGACCATGGTCCTTTTCATGTTTGGCATAATGAGAGTGCACCTTATCTGCTTCAGGCAGTAGTGTGGACCCAGTGGGTCGATTTTCGTGATTTCTCATGAGCAGGTCATTATTTCGCTCAGCCACTAGTAGAAGAGAAATCAGTTCAGAGTACTTTGTAAAGCCTTTCTCTCTGTACTGTTGTTGCAGTACTATATTGGAGGCATGAAACGTTGTAAACGTTTTCTCAAGCATATCATAATCGGAGATATTATCCCCGCATAGCTTCAATTTAGAAGTAATTCTGAACATTGCAGAATTATATTCAGAAACGGACTTAAAGTCCTGGAGCCTCAGATGAGCTCAATCATATCGTGCTTGTGGCAGAGTGACCAACTTCAGGTTGTCATATCTCTCCTTTAAGCCGTTCCACAAGATGAGTGGATCCTTGACGGTGAGATATTCAATCTTCAAACCTTCATCAAGGTGATGGCGCAAGAAAATCAAGGCCTTCGCACATTCTTGGGTGGATGCTTTTTCTCTATCTTTGATGGTGTCTCCGAGACCCATAGCATCTAAGTGGATTTCAGCATCCAACACCCATGTCATATAGTTCTTGCCCGAAATTTCAAGGGCAACGAACTTTCTTTTCGTAATGTCAGACATAATCGAAAATTAAATTAGGAAGAGGGAAATACCTTAGATTTTTCGAGAATGGTTCTTGATACGGTAGAGTCTCGTGCTGATAACGTGTTATAAAATAATATAAGAACAAGAACAATAACTCAAGAACAAGAGCAAATAGAGAGAAGAGTAGAGAGAGTTCTTCTTATTGATACTTAGAGAATGTTAGGAGTGATTTACAATGGTAGAGGGCACCTCTATTTATAGGGAGGAGGATGATTTAGCTACCAAGAATAGAACTCTAGAATCTCTCTAATTAAAGACATTCACCTTAAATAGAAGTCTATTTATAACAATAGATGTATTATAGAGGAGTTTGACTAGGAGCATTTTCATATATATTCACTTTTGGGATCACCACTTAAGTTATACCTGTACTGCACTAAAATTTATAAAGTGTATCTGCTTGAATCAGAATAAGTTCAACCTCTTCTCTTTTTAATGCAACTTTAAAAATCAAATATAAAGTTCTTCTACCTTTCAAATGCAACTTCAGAACTTTGAATCTGAAGTAGTTTAATCTCTTTAATGCAAATTCAGAAATCAAATATGAAGTTCTTTTATCTCTCAAATCAACTTCAAAAATTCGATTCTTTAGTGGTTCAATCTATTGAATGCAACTTCAAATTTCGAATCTTAAGTTCTAAAATATAAACTTGTTCTTTGATTTTCAACAATTCAATACACGATTCAATACTCAAATCTACTTCAAACGATCTCAAATTTGAAACATAGCTTTCAAACATCATAACGAACAAATCACAATTATCAAATTGTTGAAAAGACAACAAATTTTAAAAACTCATTTTGCAACTATGAAGAAGACGAAGAAACTCTAAGCACAAAGAATAAGAAGAAGATAGCAGTAAAAAAGAAGAGAAAGTGTATGCATATAAAATTATCTAAAAAATTGGGTATCAATTAATTTTTTTTACAAAAGTGGGTATAAATCCAACGAGTGAAGCACGTCGCATAAAATTTTAAGGAATGTTTACCTACTATAGCAAAGGTTGATACCTTATTTATTTTAAATAAATAATTTTTAAAAAAATTATATTCTATAGATACCTTTTGATTTTTATAGCCCAATATCTATTTATGGTTACCTCATACTCTTAAGCCATGAAATACTCTATATATTATTTTTCTCTTTCATTCTTTCAGATTTTTCTCCACCGCCTCTTCCCCCTTTCTCAGCGCCATATTTCTCCATGGTTATCTCTCAACGCCATATTTCTGCTCCACACAATAGTGATCTCTCGCTGAATGAATTTCTTAGTTCTCAAATTGTGCAACCCATCAATTTCTTGCTCAGCTCTGTTAATAGCAGCCCATCATTCTGAATCAATTTCTTAGTTCTCAAATTGTGCAATAAGAATTTGGGTCATATTTTATTTGTAACACCAGCAATCAAACAATATTTTTCTTGATTCCGTGGTTAATAGCAACCCATCCTCGCACTCTCCACAATCTCCATTGGGTCATGTTTTCACTATCGGCTTTCGGTGAATGGCGGATTCGACGGAAATTAGGGTTTGTTCTTCAATGAGAACGACGGAGTTTAGGGATGAATACTTGATTTTCTGTTAATATATTTCAATTTATTTCATTGTATTCATAGTCTTTTTTTAATTGTAATTCAATGTATCTCGTTGTAGTCCATGTATTTTATTGTATTCATTGTTTTTTTTTATTTCAATGTATCCCCCCAGTATTATATGTATTTCATTATATTCACTGTCTCGCCATATGCCATAAATGTATTCGTATGTTTTTTAATTAATATAATTTATGTATTCAGATGTATTATATAATTTCGCTGAAGATTGCTATATTTTTGGGGTATTTTTCAGTTGAGAATCTTTTTTATACTGAAAATATAAAATTTGTTTGTTATAATTGAGTTTGTTGAGTTATATTATGTTAATTGATTCACTTTCCGTTTTAAAAATAGTGTAATTTCCTATTTCATGCCGTGAATACAGTCGAATACAATACAATAATCTGTCAAGTTGTAATCCCATATTTCACTCTATGAATACAGTCGAATACACTCGAATACAACAACTGATTAGCTGGACTTCTCGAATTCATGCCTTTTTTGTTACTGTATTCATAAATACAATAGCTTAAATATATCAAATACATCTTATATCTATATAAAATGTATATATAATTCGTAATATAGCAAATGATAGCTATTAATAATTAATTACTATTAAAAAATAATATTTTATGAAAATTTCTCAAATTTTAACATAATACGGTTATTGGGCCCGGGCAAAGCCCGAACTAATAGTAACTAGTCTTGTATCTAAAAGCAGCCTTCCTTCTCTAGTTTTAACACTTTCTAATTTTTCTATTAGTCATTTTTCATTTAAAAATCACATCAAACCATGTCAAAGAACATATGATATTAGGGTTAGGTGTAGATAATTTTTTAGGGCTACGCAAGTTGAGACTATTAGTGGGCTGGTTATTGGCATTTTTTCTCAATATAAATATAAAAAACACCGAATCTGCCACCGATTGGGTGATATGTGAAAACACCATAACTTGCTTCTCAAAATGTTTTTATAGAGTGCTTTTAGCAGTGACAATAACAACTATTTTTTTTAGACGCACTCTGTCAAATTACACTAAGTAGATCCGTATTACGGTTCACTTAGATTGCACCCGAGGTATCATTATTTTTAATCCAACCTCTAAACCCTTGTTTATGATTCTCGTCTATACTCTGGGAGTGATGTTGTTCAAATAACTACCTAAATATGTACTCTCTCTCTCAAGTAGATACATAATAAATAGGATCCTTCATAACTTGCCAAATCTTAAAAGAAGAGTAGACATTCTATGTGTAATTGATATTTCCTTATTTAGAATTACTTGACTCTTGTTAACTCCCATGTTGTTGAACTACATCCTATGGGAGTCGTTGTTTCATATTATTTTCTCCCATGTTAAGTTGTTCCAATTACGTTTAGTATTCTCTATTGTGGTTATTCCTTGTGAGCTAGTCTTATTGCCTCGGTGAACGAAAGATTCTTGAATTAATTCACTTGTGGTGCTCCTCTATGTATTGTATTTTTGATGTTGTACTTGTGGTGTTGATGCACAAGCTTTCTTCCATGTGGTTATTGATATTGTGAGGCACGAGGTTTTTGCCGTGCGGTTATTGATATTGTAGGGAACGAGGTTTCAGCTGTGCAGTTATTGATATCGTGATGAACGAGGTTTCTATCGTGTTGTTGTTGATGTTGTGATGCACGAGATTTCTGTCGTGCGATTGTTTTTAGGGGTTGCACGAGGTCTTTTCCGTGCTAATGTTGCTATTGATATATTGCACATTCAGCGTATTAAGGTGAGATATTGATCACGCTCAACCGAGTCTCGCAATAAGACTACAGGGGCGTTGCAAATATAATATGAGTATTTATGCCAGTGTCGAACCCACATGGACTTAACCTATCAATTACTTTTGTTGGACTTACTAAATTCTATAGAATCAACTTTTCCAAACGTTGTAAATAACAATTGATGGTAATTCTAACACTAAAACTAAAAGTAAATAAACAGCTAAAAATTAACTATGCTTGATTTGTAAACAATTGGAATATGTCTAAGGTAGTGGTTTCCCCCGTTGTTCATTTCCTTGGTTGTATGTTGCTTATAGAATTGACTTAGTTTCCTAGATCAATCATGAGCTCTCCAGCTATCATAAATCTCTCTCAAGTAATTATGATAATTTATTAGATGCACTCTGTCAAGCTACACTAAGTAGATTCGTATTACAATCTACTTAGATTGCACCCAAGGTATCGTTATCTCTAATCCAACCTCTAAACCCTTGGTTATGACTCTCGTCTATACTCTAGGAGTGATGTTGTTCAAATAACTACCTAAATATGTACTCTCTCTCAAGTAGATACATAATAAATAGGCATAGCTAATTGAGGGCCCTTCAATCAACTACAACAAGAATGCAGGTGAACAAATACAGATTAACAACCAATCAAAACTATATTAACATCGCAATAAATTCATCCCCAACAGGTTCCACCAAAGCCTTAGATTAGAAAAGTTAGCTACTCTTGAAAATAACAAAAAGCACAAAAAAAATTCATATTCATAGGTAAAAGAACAAAGAAGAAGATTAAAGATTGATTTCTAATGATCCTCCTTGCCTCTTGCCCTTCCTTATGATGTTTTTCACTTTCAAAAATCATTCACCCCTTTTCTTGGCCGGTTCATTCGTTTAATATATGGTTTAGCGCTTAAAATCCCGTGTTTTTGCACTTGGTCCCTGAAGTTTACGCATCCTGTCATGGTCCTACCGCGGTTACGCCAAGACCGCGGCCAGAGTGGCCTTCAGAATCTGTAGCAGTGTTCTGCTGCGGTCCTACCGCAGTTATGCCCGGACAGGGCATACCATCTTCAGTTCTAGTTTTGTCCCTTCGCTTAGTGCACTTTGTGGATATTGTATGATTGGCCTCCTTTTCCCCGTAATTTATCCCAAAAGTACTCCACAGACTTCTTTTATTGGATATAACCTGCAAAGCATGAAAAACACTAATGAGAGCATTTTGTTATCACTTTTTACCGTAAAAGCTATACAAAAATGTGGTTCTTTAGGGCCTAATTATAGTTAATTTTTCTATTATCAACACCCCACACTTAATCTTTGCTCGTCCTCGAGCAAGTTGAACCACACTTCTAGGCCTAATCGTTTTGATGCATTACCCTATTTATGTCACCCCTGCCATTATAAAAGAACAACCTAAGAAGTGCAACAATCACACCTCAGGTGAAGACTCTAATGCATGCCACACTTGTGCTTACTCTATGTACTCTAAACAGAGGTGAAGACTTGATTTTTCTTCTTGAGTTGAATGCCCTCACATCACATTTTTTAGAGAAGTTCCACACACATGAAATCAAACAACAAAGAACTATAGATAGAACGAATTCACTCACTCTTAGCAAAGAATATTCACATGCCACACAAACACACCATAAGCTTGGCCTTGGTGTAATACTCTACTAATCGAGTTGTTCAGTCTAAGATCAATAGGGCTTCATTTGGTTGGTATAGTGACTAACCTCCTTAAGCACTTTTAATACAATAGTTCCCCTTATTTTAATATTCATGTTCAGCTCAGTCATTCTTCCACACCTGTTTCATAAGCTACCCCCCACTTTTCCTAGGTGCAACTGACCTTTTGTTGCCATTCAATATTTTAGGACCACCTATTTACAAGGTCCTTCTTCTATTATCAATTTTATTAAGAACCATTGCACCATTCAAGTATTTTCCCAATTTTCCTTTTCCCACTCCATTACCACCCCATACTTTGAATTTTATATGATTCAAGTGCTTCTAGGAGGTAAAGGTTCAAAAAGTCAAGCTATTCAAACACAGGGATGTAGGTTATTGTAAGGTTATCAAAGAAATAGGCTTCATGCTCGAAGGGGTTAACTATGGTAATATGTATAGGTGGATTCATAATTATATATGCTACACAAAGAAATGCCTAAATCATCTCTAAGACCAAACAACTTTTATTTTTCTTTGCACACACACAAGTCAAGTTCTAGGTATCGCATGCAAGCATAAAATACATGTATTACCTCACACACACTTGGCATGTAACTCATTCCGAATTAGTTTGTCAACACACTCACGTGAGCATTCAAGTAAGACAAGGTGTGCAAAATTAAGGCATAAGATTAAGAGTCTACAAGTGAGCGTAGACGTCACACCCTCAAGTTTGTTTTAGTTATTTGTAGGTCTGTATACTATGGGATGCATTCTTGCCCTCACCCTTCTTACCCCAAGGGAGTCCTAAGGCCCTAAAGAAAATATTAAAGAAAAATCTACCTAATCCGGTTCAAGAAAAGCAGTTGGAAAAGAACCGTGGTCCAAAGAAACACGAAAGGAAAGTACTACACTACCTAAAAAGAAAATAAAATGAAATAAAATAAATCCTTTTTTGGCTTTTTTTATTAGAATACTTCCCTCAAGAATACTGTCTAAGTGGTCCATCATCAGGAAGAGTCTCCTACATTTTCTAGATTTTTTTAAATCCGACCTTAGCCCTCAAGAAACCTGTCGACAAGTGTCTGTCATTAGGCGAAGTCGGTAACGTCTAAGATAAGTACAAACAATTATGCACAAAAACAGAGGCACAAAACTTCAACATACATAATGCATATATAAACTAACAATACACAACACTAAATCAACTCTCCCACCTCACACAAAAAGAATATGGCATTCCCCATGTCATAAAATAAATAAAGTGCAGAAGGGTAAGAAAACTTCCCTAGTCACTACTCGGAGTCAGAGACAATGTTAAGGTCCATTTTACAAGCTCTCCCTATAGCGCGGAACTAAGCCATCATCCGTCTCTCTGACCTGGCCTGCATTCTAGACATGGTATCCAAACGTACATGTAGGCCCTCTACCGAGGTACGAAGTTATGCCATCTCTTCCTCCAAAGAGGGCAACCTGTGTCGGCTTGTGTGTGATCTAGAGAACCCTTCCCCAGTCTGGGGTCGCCAAGAGGATCCAGCTACATCATAAGATCTCCTGGGTGGTGCCATAGGTGCTGGGGCGTCATCATCATCGTCAAGATCAATGGGTGTGGGTGCACCTCTCCCACTGTGATCTTCACTACTTTGAATGTTGCTCTTGTGGCAAAAGTTCCATCCGTAGGACTGGCGGGGACATCAGCCAGCAGACATAACCTCATCACAAGTGAGGGGAAGTAAAACCCCTTAGACATCAGAGGTGACCGGAGGAACATTTCATCTCCAAAGAGTTTCTCTACATTAAAGTCCTTCTTGGTTACGAAGCACCAAACCAGTAGAGCCCGTAAGCTGTTCACATTTGACGTGTTTCCCATAGGCAATAACCTGCTGCAAATAATAGTGAACCAACACTTAGCCTCCCATGTGAACGACCTGGAATGAAGGGTCATGTACTCCTGTATCCAGACTAGCCGTCCCCCTAAGCATATTGTCTCAATTAGAGTGTCCCAATCAACCTCTAGGGAGTTGTGGTAATAATCAGTTTCACCAGTGAACGGAGGCAGCTGCAAGACCTGGCGAATCTTCAGTAATGAGGCATCTACCACTTTGCCCCGCACAATCATAGAACGACACATATGTTCCGGGCAGTTCGCATAGAACTCCAGACCATCATTGGGTTGGCCATTTCAGGTTCCTCGAACAAGAACTCCATCCCCCTCCGTCTGATTCCCTCGTACATGTCCGATTTTTCTACACGGAGGGCAGCCCTGTCAATAGCAATCTCAGGGACAAAGCTTTTTGTAGCTTTAGCATGAAATCTGTCCTCTTTCTCCTGTGACTCGAACCGGGTGGCATCATATGAAGGCAATTTGGAAGTGCTTTCCATGTTCCTGTGCTTCTTTCGGGCCATAGTACGTGCAATCAATTCAGTATAACGATCAGGTGCTGCCTAACATATGCCAGTCGGATGGGTACTCAGACTTCGCCACCCGCTGGCACCAAGAAGTTCCCTTTTTTGTCAAACATGGCTAGTATAACCATCTAGTAAGGTGCCAAAGTTGACAACATCCACTATTTCCCCTACACCACTATCAATGCTACAAGTCCGCCTTATCAGACCTCACACAAGCTTCCACAAATTAATAACTGTTAAGTGCTACCATCACCCACCCCATGGCCTTCCATAGTCGAGTAATTTGACAAAAGAGACAACTCCCAAGCCACATGCTGCACTTCACCCCACACAAAAATTTTTAACACAGAACGCACCCCCACTTCTACACAAATCAACCCCAAACACCATCTACGACACCAAACTTGGAATCTAAGACCCCATTGCAACCAAAATCAAGAATTCTACACAATAACTACTACATAATGCAAAGTACACAAAATAAAATAAAAAGCCTAACAACTTACTAGAAAATTACAGCGGAGTCTTGGGGAAAAGAAAGTAAAAAAAAAAGAAAGACAGATTTGGGGGGGGGGTTTGGAGATGTAGCAGGCAGTTTGGTAAGGAGGTTGTGTATATGAGAAGAGAAAATTGTGTATGGGTAATTGGGGTGGTGGGTTTAGTCGGGGGAAAGGAAGAAGAAGAAGGAGTAAAAATGGGGGGTTTTTGGTTTTGGGAAGAAGAAGAAAGAAGAAAGAGGAGAGAAGATGAGAGAAGCGGAGAGAAGAGGAGAGAATAGGCTGGTGTTATAGGGTGGGTGGGTTAGGTTAGGTTAATTAAAGGAGGAAAATAGAGGAAAAAATAAAAAATTATGAAAAACATTTCTGCAGATGTACCTGGGCCCGCTCTGACCTACCACGGTAACGCTGTGACCGTGTTGAGCCTTCATCAGAGGGTATCTCTGACCACGGTCCTACCATAGTTACACCGTGAGCATGGTCTGGGCATGTTCCTGGATGCCAATTTTGAGGCCTTAGACACTATTTTTACCGCTTTTGGTGCCTACCTTACCCATGTTATGCGCTGGCTCGTGATGCAAAGTCCTACACATTATCCTGCATATATACAATATGTTAGAAATTATACTATCGTGTGTTTTTCTCCCATGAAGTGCCTGATTTAATTTCATTGCACAATGCAGCACAAGCGCAATTAAGAATCTCTCAACCTTTTTGGTTCATCGAGATGTACCACAGACAACTTTTTCGGTTCATCCACTCGCACATACATTTTAAGTCTTTGCCCATTAACCTTGAAGGTGTTGGTGCCATTTTCACTTGTTATCTCCATAGCTCCAGTTTGGAATGTTTGTACCAATCTAAGTGGTCCTGACCATCGGGACTTTAACTTACCTAGAAACAATCTCCATCTTGAATTATACAATTATACCTTATCACCGGGTTTGAAATCCCTGTCCACAATGTGTTTATCATGCATCTTCTTCATTCTTTCCTTGTATAGCCTCATGCTTTCAATGGCTTGATATATAAATTCTTCCAGCTCATGCAACTCTGTTAGTCAACTTTGTCCAGCTGCGTCAGGATCCTTGTTCAATTGCTTTAATGCCCACCAAGCTCGATTTTCTAGCTTGACAGGCAGGTGACAGGCCTTCCCAAATACCAACTTGTATGGCGACATACCTATTGGTGTTTTGAACGCAGTTCTGTAGGCCCAAAGTGCATCATCAAGCTTCTTTTCCTAATCAGTTCGTGTGGCATTCACCGTCTTGGTTAGTATACTTTTTATCTCCCTGTTAGACACTTCAACCTGCCCACTGGTTTGCGGATGGTAAGGGGTGGCCACCTTGTGGCGTACATCATATTTTGCAAGTAGTTTCTAAAACGCTCTATTATAGAAGTGAGTGGCCCCTTTATTGATGATCGCTCTTGGTGTCCTGAACCTTGTGAATATGTTCTTTTTCAGAAATCCTACTCCTACTCTTGCATCATTAGTGGGCCACGCTACAGCCTCTACCGATTTATACACGTAGTCCACAGAAACAAGGATGTACTTATTGGCAAATGAGATGACAAACGGACCCATAAATTCAATCCCCCAAACATCAAACACCTCTACCTCTTGAATGGGGTTCAATTGCATCTCATGGAGTCGGGAAATGTTTCCCGTCCGCTGGCATTCATTGCATCCCTTGACCTAGTGGTGTGCATCTCTAATATAGTTGGCCAAAAGAATCCAGCCTCTAACACTTTTGCAGCTGCCATGACCCCTCCATAATGTCCTCCGTATGCTGATGCGTGACATGCCTGCAAAATTGAAATATTTTCTATCTCGGGGACACACCTCCGAATAATATTATCAACACATATTCTAAACAAATGAGTCTCGTCCAATAATACATGCGGAAATCATGAAAGAAAATTTTCTTTTGGACAGATGAAAGGTCATATGGAACTATAACGCTGGCCAAGTAGAATGCAAAATCTGCATATTGGCACATCTTCCAAAGTAGTTGTGAGCAGCTGCTCATTTGGAAAGGTTTCTAGAATCTCTTCAACCTTGACTGATTTTCAGCTCCTTCAAGTTGTGATATATGATCAGCAACTTGATTTTCTGTGCCCTTACGGTCATGAATTTCGAGGTCGAATTCTTGCAATAGCATCACCCAACGAATCAGGCACAACTTAGACTCATTCTTCTCAATTAGGCACCTAAGAGCTGTATGGTCAGTATATACAATTACCTTGGAACCAATCAGATATGATCGAAACTTGTCAAAAGCAAATACCACCGCTAACATCTCCTTCTTCGTCACAGTGTAGTTGAGCTGTGCACCGCTTAGCGTTCTGCTTGTCTAATAAATTGGATGCATCAACTTATCTTTTTTATGCCCAAGACTGCTCCTACAGCATAATTACTTGCGTCGCACATGATCTCAAATGGTTTCTCCGAGTGGGGTGCAACAATGATGGGTGCCGTTACCAACCTCTTCTTCAGTTACTCAAATACCAATCTACAATCATTAGAAAACACAAAGGGCTGATCCTTTTCAAGGAGTTTACATAAGAGGTTAAAAATTGTGGAAAAATCTTTTATGAAATGCCGGCAGAACCCGGCGTGCCAAAAAGAGCTTCTCACCGCCTTGATGGAAGTGGGCGGTGGTAGATTTTCAATCACGTCAACCTTAGCATGGTCGACCTCAATTCCTTTTCTAGACACTCGATGTCCCAGGACTATCCCTTATTGTACCATAAAATGGCACTTCTCTCAGTTTAACACTAAGTTTGTCTCCATATATCTTTTGAGCACTCTGCTTAAGTTTTGAAGATAGTCTTCTAATGAATCTCCCACCACGGAGAAATCATCCATAAAGACTTCAATAATATCCTCCACGATATCTGTGAAGATGGCTAACATGCACCATTGAAAAGTCGCTGGTGCATTCCAAAGCCCAAAGGGCATTTTAACAAAGGCAAAGATGCCATACGGACAGGTGAAAGACATTTTCTCTCTATCTTCGAGGGCTATTGATATCTGATTGTACCCCAAATATCCCTCCAAGAAACAAAACTGCAATCTTCCGTCCAGCCTGTCAAACATATGGTCAATGAAAGGCAAGGGAAAGTGGTCTTTTCGGGTGGCGGTGTTCAATTTCTGGTAATCCATGCAAATTCGCCACCCTATGACTGTACGAGTTGAGATCAACTCATTGTTGTCATTTTTCACAATAGTCATCCCCCTTTTTCGACACACATTGGACAAGGCTGACCCAATTACTATTAGAGACGGGGAAGATGATTCCCGCATCTAGCCATCTTATCACTTCCTTCTATACAACCTCTTTCATGTTTGGGTTCAACCTTCGCTGATGTTCCTTGGAAGGTTTGTGCCCCACTTCTAAGAGAATCTTATTCATACAAAAGGCTGGGCTGATACCTTTTATTCTGCCATGGTCCAGCCAATGGCAATCTTGTTTTCTTGTAGTACCTGTAAGAGCCATTCTACCTGCACATCTAGCAAATCGGATGATATAATAATATCAAGGTCGAATCAGGGCCCAAGAATACATACCTGAGGTGATTTGGGAATGGCTTTAGCTCCATTTTGGATGGTTCTTCTATTGATGGCTTTGCTGGAGGTGTAGCCTTTTTTCTAGTTTAAGGGACTCAAACTGAGGTTCCCTTGTCCAGAATCCTCGGCCTTCAAGTGCCATGACCCATTCAACTAACCATTCACCATCCACCTCTTCTAGATTTTTCATACATGCATCCAATGGGTCATTCACAGTCAAGGTCGCATCATCCTCTTGCAGATTCACATCTACTGCATCCATTAAAGAGCAATTAGCATATTCACCGGGTCTTCTCATAGATTGCTGAACATTGAATATGACTTCTTAATCGTTCAGTCTTATTTTTAGTTCTTTAGTGTCACAATCGATTAGTGCTTTGCCAGTCACCAAAAAAGGTATATCCAGAATGAGAGGTATCTCCTCATCTACCTGCCAGTCCAGGATAACAACGTCTACCGGGAACACGAACTTCCCCACTTGTACCAGTACATCATCAAGAATACCGTTGGCCTTTTCACCGTGCGACCAGCCATTGTAGCAGCATATAAGTTGGTCTAGCTCTTCCAATGCCCAATTTAGTGTATATAGCGAACGACATTAGATTTATGCTGGTCCCCAAATCACATAAGGCCTTTGCAAAGGATTAGCTCCCAATTGTGCAGGGAATAGTGAAACTACCTAGATCAAACATCTTTTGAGCCATCGGTCTTGTCATTACTACGCTGCAGGTCTATGTGAAAGTCACAGTGGAAAGATCCTGAAAATCAAACTCTTGAGACATTAAATCTTTCATCATCTTTGCATAACCGAGCATCTCCTTCAAAGCGTATATCAAAGGAATATTCAACTGAACCTGACGCAGCATCTCCATTAATTTCTTGTATTGAACTTCCTTCTTTTGTTTAACCAGTCTCTGAGGGAAGGGTGCAGGTATCACCCTTTGTGCATCACTTGCTGGCTTCTCTATATTGGAATTTTCTGGCACAAGAGGTGCCACTTGTTCTGTAGCTTGCTCATTCATATTTTCTTCTCATGACTCTGCTCAACCACCACTTCAGTAAGCTCTGTTGGATCCTCCACCTCTAACGGAATTGGAGCGACTGTTGTACTCTCCTTCCTGGCTTGTAGATTCTCCTGTTCTCTATCTAAATATCTCCCATTCTGAAGACTTAATGCCATCAGCTGACTTGGGTTTTGCTCCTTGGGGTTTATGTTAGTGTCTGCAGGTAAGGTTCCCTAAGGACGGTTGTTCAAAGCCATGGACAGCTGTCCCAGCTGTGTTTCTATGTTCTTTATGGTTGAATCATGCACCGCTAATTTTCCTGCACTTTATTATTTATACAAATGAGTTGCTGAAGCATACCCCTGATTTCCACCATATTGTTTTCTTTTTCTACTGTTGAGGCAGTTGATAAGCTAATTGTTGCTGATTTTGATATGGATAGCATTGTGGTTTCTGATATAGTACTGGCACTAATTGGTTTTGAGGGTGCATACCCCCAGGATGTTGCATATTAGGCATGTACTGCTGTTTTTGCTGCGATCTCCATTACTGTGCTCCTTGTCTCTGCCCCCATAGTTGTTGACATAATCATATCCTCTCGCGCCCTTGATTATCACTTTCTTCACTCCAAGAACACACATATTACTGATTAATACAAGGTGTACACAGTCCCCCATTCATTGTATAAACAATGTGCACATGTTTTTACCCATCTCATTAATCTTCTTTGTCAGGATGCTTACGTGGGTCATGAGTGTGGTCATGTTCTCTGCATGTGAATTATTGGTGTCAATCGGGACTGGCACTATGGGTGCCGGTGTTATACCTCTAGTCATTCTACCCCGAGTTTTGTGACATCTTATCGAGAAGGATTTTTCACTCGGTGAATGTTTTGCTTAAGAAAGCACCTCCAACCGAAGCATCCATATTTGCTTTCAAGTTGTCAACTAGACCCATGTAGAATCTCTGGTCGAGCATCTGGTCTGGAATGCCATGATGGGGACACTTCACTAGCATCCCTTTAAATCTTTCCCAAGTTTCTTGCAAGGACTCAGTTGGCTGCTGCTTATACTGCAATATTTTATCAATTTGTCTTGCAGTCTTGTTAGGCGGATAAAACTTGTTCAGGAACTGCTTGACTAACTCCTCCAGGTAGTGATAGAGTTGATAGGGAGCAAATTTAGCCAAGTCTGAGCTTCCCCAGTTACAAAGAATGGAAACAGTAACAACTTGATAGCTTTCGGAGTCGCATTTGGATGCCTTTGGGTCATACAAATTGATAGAAAAATCTTCAAGTGTTGCTTCGGATCTTCAATTTGTGACCTGGAGAACAATCCTTTATTCTGCAACAGATGCAACATATTGTTGGTTATCTGGAAAGTCTCCGCTTGGATTGTGGGCACATCTATGGTGGTGGCCAGGTTATCAGCTGTGGACTGTGCCCGGTCATAAAGTGTAGCCTGGGGCACAAGAGGTGCCACTACTCTTGTGTTGGGGTTTGCTGGTGGATCCCCAACATTTTCGTTGACATTGTCTACGTCAACGATGTTTAATTCGAGCTGGTTTGATTGTTGGGATTGTTGAAGTCTCTTTTTGGCACAATTCAATGCGCTGAATGTTTTCTCGGGGTCTGTGAGTCCTTCTAGCAGTTCTATAGTCCTAGAAGAACTTATAGGCATATGCTTGATTTCCACAAGAGTTCAAACGTTAGAATTTCAATGAAAGATTTAGTATGGAGAAAACTGACAAAAATTAGAATTTTCCTATTTCTTTCAATTGTAATAGATAACACCATCAAGATCCCCAGCAACGACGCCAAAATTTTATCACGCTCAACTGAGTCTCGCAAAAGACTACACTGGCGTTGCAAATATAATTCTGAGTATTTATGCCCAGAGTCGCACCAACAGGGACTTAACCTATCAATTACTTTTGTTGGACTTACTAAATTCTATAGAATACCCTTCCACAAATGTTGTAAATAACAGCTGATGGTAATTCTAGCACTAAAACTGAACGTAAATAAACAGCTAAAAATTAACTATGCTCGATTTGTAAACAATTAGAATTGGTCTAAGGTAATGGTTCCCCCGTTGTTGATTTACTTGGTTGTATGTTTCTTATAGCATTGACTTAGTTGCCTCTATCAATCGTGAACTCTCCAGTACATAATCTCTCTCAAGCAATTATGATAATTTACTAGACGCACCCTCTCAAGCTACGCTTACTAGATTCGCATTACAGTTCACTTAGATTGCACCCGAGGTATTTTTATCTCTAATCCAACCTCTAAACCCTCGGTTCTGACTCTCATCTACACTCAGGGAGTGATGTCGTTCAAACAACTACCTAAATATGCACCCTCTCTCAAGTAGATACATAATAAATAGGCAGGGGCCCTTCAATCAAATACAACAAGAATATAATTGAAAAAATAGAGATTAAAAACCAATAAAAACTATATTAACATCACAATAAATTCATCCCCAACGGGTTCCACCAAAACCTTAGATTAGAAAAGTTAGCTACTCATGAAAATAACAAAAATCACAAAAGAATTCATATTCAAAGGTAAAAAGAACAAAGAACAAGATTAAATATTGATGGCCAATGATCCTCCTCGCCTCTTGCTCTTCCTTCTGATGTTTTTCACTTCTACAAGTCATTCACCCCTTTTCTTGGTCGGCTTCATTTGTTTAATATAGGGTTAGGGCTTAAAATTTCGTATTTTTACGCTTTGGTCCCTGAAGTTTACGTGTCCTGCCGCGGTTACGGCACGACCGCGGTCAGAGTGGACTTTAGAATCTGTAGGAGTGTTCTGCCGCGGTCCTATCGTGGTTATGCCCGGACAACGGCAAACCAGCTTCAGTTCTGGTTTTGTCCCTTCGCTTAGTGCACTTTGCGGATATTGTATGATTGGCCTCCTTTTCTCCATAATTGATCCCAAAAGTATCCACATACTTCTTTTATTGGATATAACCTGCAAAGCATGAAAAGCACTAATCATAGCATTTTGTTATTTCTTTTTACCGTAAAAGCTATACAAAAATATGGTTCTTTAGGGCCTAATTATAGTCTATTTTACCTATTATCAGATATGTTTATATGCTTATATGTGGGTTGCTCATGTGGCAAAATAAGGGAGGAACATTAGGATGCACATGTGGAGAAATAAGGTGGTACTTATTATGTTATTAATTGCACACGTGGTGAAATAAGGTGGGTTATGTCACAGATTGATTCTAAGGGTTGTGACAGCCTGTGGAGGCATTTCTATTTTCATTTAGTATTTTGATTTTTGTTTGCTTTCCCGTATGAGCTTTATCTTGTGGATGTGGTGAGGGAATATTGTGCGTGCTATCCATTCTTCTTCTTATCTTTGTTAGCTGGTAGAAATCTTGTTAAAGCCCTCGCACAAGCATACACATAGTTGAAACACTCCTATTGGAGGTGGAGTATAGAGACACGTCCTTGTTTAATAATTTTTATATGTAAGTGTGGCCCTAGTAGCCAGTTTGTCGCCTGTATGACCGTAAGGTTGATGGAGGCACATGATGCCAGGTGTAGCTTTCGGATGCTGGGACTCATGAGTTGTGATTTGATCGAGATTTGAAAATTTTGTGGAAATTGATAAATAAGACCTGATGTGAACACTACCATAGGACTTGAGTTATCGTTTGTGTTTCCTTTCTTTATTGTTATCTTAGGGTTTGGATTGCATTTTGCCGTCATTATGTGTCATCATTCTTTATATTCTCGTGTTACTTGTTGTTTCTTCCCTCATTGTGATTGTAGCATTATTGGTCATTTCGTACAGTCTTCACATACACACACACATACACATATGTATATCATGTTCTGTTGCCCATATAATTATATTGTTTATTTGATCGGTAGGTGTCTTGACTGTTCCTCGTCACTACTCTACCGAGGTTAGTCTTGATACTTACTGGGCACCGCTGTGGTGTGCTCATGCTATTCTTCTGCATATTATTCATTTGTTTAGACATTTTCAGAGTTAGAGCTTCTTATGTATCCCTTAGCTTATGATTTGTGAGATCGTTTTGGGAATGTTTTAGTTTCAAGAGATGTTATTATATGTGCTGAGTGGCACCTTAAACACAGTTTTACTTTATTCATTCGGTTTTTATGATTTCTTCCACAATTATGGTTTAATTTCCACATTGTTAGGCTTACCAAGTCATAGAGACTAGGTTCCATCACAATAGTTCATGGAGGGCGAATCTGTTCGTGACAAGTTGGTATCAGAGCTCTGGGTTCATACAAGTCACGAATCACAAGCCAGTTTATTAGAGTCTCGTGGATCGGTATGGAGACGTCTGTACTTATCTGCGAGAGGCTATGTAATTGTTAGAAAAATTTCACTTTATTTGATTTCCCTGTTGTGCGAGATTTTTGACATCATAGTCCTAAACCTCTATCTTCTACTCTCTCACAGATGGTGAGGACACGTGCTACCCGAGATGATCAGGCACCTGCGTCCGCTGCTATAGCCGTCAGAGCCCGGGACCAAGGTAGAGATCAAGGATGCCCACATAGTGCAGCGAGAGCACTTGCGCAAGTTGCCGCCGATGCACCAATAGCAGATCCAGCGGGAGTCCAGGCACATGACATGCCAACTGTTACTACTACTCCGGCCCTTCAGTAGACTTTGTCATAGTTCATGAGCATGTATACTACTTTGGCTCAAGCAGGGCTGCTTCCCCTTGGTGCAGCCACATCCCAAGTTGGGGAGGAGCATAGACTCCCGCTGCCCGCACTCCTGAGCAACAAGTGCATGTTGAGAAGGTCCTTGAGATTATTCCTGCACCGCCTGTAGTGCTACTTCAACCCGAAGGCATAGTAGCAGATTCCGAGCAGGAACAGCTGAGGTTTGAGAGGTTCAAAAAGTGCAAGCCTCATGTATTTAATAGTCTAGAATCGGAGGATTCTCTGGGTTTTCTTGATGAGTGTTACCGTATTTTCCATATTATGGGCATCTCAGGATCGAGCGAGGTTTTTTTACTACTTTCAGTTTCCCGGAGCCGCTTATGATTGATGACGCACCTATGAGTTAGACAGTCCAGATGAGGTAGCTTCACTGGCTTGGACTTCGTTTTCAGACATGTACCTGAGGGAGTTTATCCCTCAAAGCCTTAGGGATGTGTGGCGCACAGAGTTTGAGCATTTGTGCTTGGTACTATGACTGTCTTAGAGTATGCTGTTTGTTAGACTTGCTTGATTAGATATGCCCCAGCCTTGGTTTCAACTGTTCGCGAGAAGGTTCGTTGGTTTATTAAGGGGCTTATTCCCAGCATCAGGTCTAGCATGGCTCGTGAGTTGGATATGGATATTTCGTATCAACATGTGGTGAACATTGCTAGGAGGATAGAGGGTATGCATGCCAGGGAGAGAGAGGACAGGCTTGGCCGGAAGAGAGAGAGAGAGAGAGAGAGAGCAAACGTGATCAGGAGAGGGAGCTTGAAGAGATGAGGAGGTCCTATAGGCCGGGGAGGTATACTGGTTCTTATTTTGGAGGAAGGGTACGTCATGGTAGAGGTTTTGCGGGTCATTTAATTCAGTTCGCGCTTCAGGCTTTGCATAGTGACTCTGGTGTTCATGGGTCTCGGAGTAACCGTACCACATAGTTTCCACCGCCTTGTCAGCAAAGAAGGTGCTTTGAGTATGGAGATATTATCGAGAGATTGTCCCAGACTTCGGATGATATGTCACAGTGAGGTATTCAAGAGAGTAGAGGGAGCCTAAGAGAGAGAGGCCCAACTCGTTTATGTGTTTCATATAGTAGGCTTAAGGCCACTATGCCAGGTGATGCCTTTCATGTATGCCTAATTTTTATAAAGGAGCACCATCCGTAGTTCATTATAGCCCTGCTTATCAGGACGAGTTCCCCTATTTTGTTGCTCCTTTATGGGTGCGTTTCATGATTTGCATTGTGTTTATGTATTTATCTTGTTGGGAGGTTTTATGAGTGATAGCCATATCTATCGTCCGTTTCTATCTGCTATGGAGAGTTATGAGACTAGTAGTAGAATTCCTGCTGTCCGTTTTGATAGATTTGATATGATTTTTAAGTATCCTTGGTTACGAGTTGAGATTTATTATGCCCCACTAGTGTAGGAGCCATTCCGTGTTGTAATTTTGTCAACAGAATTGATCTAGTGAGAGTTTCTAGATGGCTTGATGTGTACCCTACATGTGATTCAGAGTTGAGGGCGGGACCCTCGTGATTTCATATGAATTGATGTGTTGAGACTGGGATGTGTACTGCGACGAGAGTTATATTAGCATAAGATCCTTGTGAGTCTTTTTATATGCTTTAATTCTTTTTCATTAGATTTTTTGTAGATTAGCATTAATAGAAAATTTGTGCTTGTCTATTGTTCCCTTATGTGTTTCCCTTCCCATATTGAGTCATTTTAATTATATACTTCTTGAGTTTTAGCTTGTGGGGTGTGTGCCTATTGGTATTTGCTGAGATTTGGTTATTCGGGTGTTTAGTTATGTGTTTTCATGGTTATTGTATAATCGCCAGTGTTGCGGAGGTCTGAGAAGAGTTCCTATTAAATATGAGGCTTATGGCTGGTGTGGATTGATCTCAAGCAAGTATTGTTATCAGAAATGTTATTGTGGGCCTATATGTGATGTGTCATGTTGCGTGGTTTTACCTTGGAGGTTGGCATGAATTGAAGTAGTGGTTGAGACTGATACCAAGTATGAATTTAGAATCGGATCTTCTGGGAATGGATAGAAGGTTAAAATTTTGGCTTTGAGGCTTATTGGTATTGTTGGAAAGGCTAAATTTTAGTTGAGGTGGTGCCGTCATGCTTATATGGATTGGGGTGATGTAGGATCACCCGCATGTATATGTTGGAAGTGTGCATTCAGTGACTTGAGGAATTCGAGGAAAATCTTAGCACGTTCGAGGACGAACGTTGGTTTTAAGAAGGGGAGGATATAACGACCCCACCGGCTGTTTTTGGAATTTATGCCCCAATCCCCTAGTAACTACTTTCCCCAAGTTCATTTCTGCTATTTTAACTTACCGGGATGTCCGATTTTGAGTTTCAGAGAGTTTTGGGACACTTGGTCCCTACATGAGAGCATAAGTGTTACAAAATCGACTGTAGTTGAAACAGTGTGAAGACAGCCTCAGAATGGAAATCTGATGGTTCCGTTAGCTCCGTTGGGTGATTTTGTGTTTAGGAGTGTATTCGAATTGTGTTTTGGAATTTCCGTAGCTAATTTAGGTTTGAAATGTCAAAGTTTGATTTTGAAGTTCCAGTCCGATAGTGAGATTATGATCTGATAATCGGAATGGAATTTTGGGAGTTGCAGTAGTTCTGTGATGTCATTTGGGATGTATGTGTAAAATTTTAGATCATTCGGACGTGGTTTGGTTAGGTTTTTTATCAAAATCGTATTTTGAGTGAAATTGGAGTTTTTAGGCTTAAATCCTTGATTTATTCGAGTTTCCGATGTTTTAGGTGGTTTAGGGATTACTTCAAGTTTGAATGAGCTATAAGGTGTTGTTGGTGCTTTTGGTTGAGGTCTTGGGGGCCTCGGGTGTGTTTCAAATGCTCTACGTGTCATTTTTCCTTGTTTTTGAACTGCTGTATTTGCTTCCGGTATCCTTATTCTCTTTTGCGAACACACCTTCGCGTTCGCGAAGCTTTGTTGATGATTAGCTGGAATTCCTTCTTCGCGTTCGTGTCAAAATACTCGCGTTCGTGAAGCTATTTCTCTTCCATAAGCACGTTTGCATCCATCCATCGCGTTCCCATAGTTAGGAAGAGCGGTCCTTGGGCCATTCAATTTTCCTTCTTTGCATTTGCGGACACACTATCGCATTTGTGATGAATAATCTGGGCAGCCTTTATTTTTCTTCTTCGCGAACGCGAGACTTCCTCCGCGGTCGCGATGCTTTACATATCTCTTCAGAATGTAAGTTCCCAAAATCGAAGGTTTATACCATAATTCATATTTTTGACTTGGGAGCTCAGGAGATCGCGATTCTTGAAGGTACATTCACCTGGGCAACTCGGGTAAGTAATTCTTACTTGGTTTAGACTAATTTCCATGAATCTTTCCTTAAATTCATCCTTAAATTTTGGAATTTTGGTAGAAATTGGGGAAAAAGTTCTTAGACCTTTAATTGAGGATTTGAGGGGCCATTTGGACTCCGATTTCAATGTTCTTGATATGTATGAACTCATGAGAGTATGTGGTTTGTGAAAATATAAATTTAGCCCAATTCCGAGACGTTGACAAGAGGGGTATTTTGGTCACTTTACATAATTCCGCCTATTAGCTTAGAATTTAATTATAAAATCAATTACTTGAAGTGTTTATTTACATTATGAAAATTGAATTGAATAGATTTGAGCCATTTGGAGTCGAGTACTCATGGCAAGAACGCAGTTTCTAGTTCAATTGAGCCGGTTCAAGGTAAATATCTTGCCTAACCTTGTGTGGGGGACTTCTCTTAGGATTTGAGTCTTCTATGTTGATTGTAATCCGAGTACATGAGGTGACGAGTGCATGCTCGGACTTATTTGTGGAAACTTGGCATTTTAGGATTCTTAGGTTCTTATATTCTCTAACTGTGAACTTGTTCTTGATATGATCTAATTTTTCTATTACTAGTTCCACCTCTACATGTTTACTTGGAATTAATTGCCTTATGGTTCATTCTTATTTTCCTACCTGACTCTTACCTTACTTAACTGAAGATCTTTACCTCCTCCATGGTCGCTTATCTTTCCTAACTTCTTGTTTTCAATGAAAATCATTATTATCTCTTACGCAATTATTTAGTCTTAATTGAAATTGTTGTATATCCTTTGTAACCTGCCCAATCTTAAAAGAAGAGTAGACATTCTATATGTAACTGATATTTCCTTATCTGGAATTACCTGACTCTTGTTAACTCCCATGTTGTTGAATTACATGCTATGGGGTCGTTGCTTCATATTATTTTCTCCCTTGTTAAGTTGTTCTTATTATTTTTAGTATTCTCTATTATGGTTATCCCTTGTGAGCTAGTCTTACCAGCCCCGGTGAATGAAAGATTCTTGAGTTAATTCACTTCTCGTGCTCCTGTATATATTGTATTTGTGCAATTGTACTTGGGGTGTTGATGCATGATGTTTCTGATGTGCGGTTATTGATATTTTGAGGCACGAGGTTTCTGCTGTGCGGTTATTGATATTGCGGGGCATGAGGTTTCTGCCATGTAGTTATTTATATCGTGATGCATGAGGTTTCTGCCGTTTGGTTGTTGATGTTGTGATGCACAAGGTTCCTGCCATGAATTGTTTTGAGGGGTTGGACGAGGTCTTTGCCGTTCTACTGTTGCAATTGATATATTACACATGCGACGTAACAATGCGGGATATGTTTATATGCTTATATGTGGGTTGTGCATGTGGCGAAATAAGGCGGCATTTATTATGTTATTAATTGCACACGTGGCAAAATAAGGTAGGCTATGTAAGTGATTGATTGTAAGGATTGTGACGGTCCATGGAGGCATTTCTATTTTCGTTAATATTTTGATTTTGGTTTGCTTTCCTATGAGCTTTATCTTATGGATGTGGTGAGGGAATATTGTGTGTGCTACCCACTCTTCTTTTTATCTTGCTTAGCTGGTAAAAATCTTGTTATAGCACTCGCACAAGCATACATGTAGTTTAAACACTCCTATTGGAGGTGAAGCCCCCTAAATTTGCTAAGTATAGAGGCACGTCCTTGCTTAATTATTTTTATGTGTGAGTGTGGCCCTAGTTAGCCAGTTAGTTGCCAGTATGACCGTAAGGTTGATGGAGGCATAGAATGCCAAGTGTAGATTTTGGATACCGGGACTCGTGAGTTGTGATTTGACTGAGATTTGAAAAATTTGTGGAAATTGATAAATAAGACATGATGTGAACACTACAGTAGGACCCGAGTTATTGTATGTGTTTCATTTCTGTATTTTGATCTTAGGGTTTGGATTGTATTTTGCCGTCATTATGTGTCATCATTCTTTATATTCTTGTGTCACTTGTTGTTCTTCCCTCATTGTTATTGTAGCATTATTGGTCATTTCGTACAGTCTTAACACACACACACACACACACACACATATATATATATATATATATATCATGTTTCGTTTCGTTGCCCATATAGTTATATTGTTTATTTGATGGGTAGGTGTCTTGACTGTTCCTCGTCACTACACCACCTAGGTTAGTCTTGATACTTACTGGGCACCGCTATGGTGTGATCATGCTACTCTTCTACACATTTTTGTAGTGCAAGTGTAGGTACTCCCACTTAGTTCTGTTAACTTTAGAAGGAGGCATTTCTGTAGAGATTCGAGGTATATCTGCTACGTCCGTAGACCGAAGAGTCCCTCTCTATCTTTTTGTAATAAGTATAGCCTTTTCAATATTTTCCTTTGTTTAGACATTTCCGGAGTTAGAGCTTCTTATGTATCCCTTAGCTTGTGATTTGTGAGATTCCGGGTTTTGGAAATGTTTTTTGTTTCAGGAGATGTTATTATATGTGCCGAGCGGTATCGTAAACACTGTTTTACTTTATTAGTTTAGTTTTAATTATTTCTTCTGCAATTATGGTTTAATTTTTGCATTGTTAGGTTTACCTAGTCGTAGAGACTAGGTGTTGTCACGATGGTTCACGGAGGCGAACCGGGTTGTGACATAAATGCTCCAATTCCTTCAAGTTAAGTTGAGCTTACTGCTGCTGAGGACCCTGCTTCAGTTCTTTCAACATCTCAGTGAAATGTTTATAATATTTGACTCTTTTTTCTTTGTTCTTTAGTGGTTTGTGGTTTTAACCCTTGGTCCTTTTTTAGGGTTTTTTGAAAACATTAAGTCCCCAGACCTTTTTCAGGGCGTTTTGTATAAACAACTTTTAGTTTATGACTAAGTTTATACTTAGTCTAAACTTTAATATTAAGAAGTTTTCTATTATTGTTTGAACTTCCGTTTTGCTTATTTCTGCCTTTATATTTAAGGACTTATTGGATAACTTGCATTTTTATTTTGCAAAATGATTTCTTTTTACTTCCCGAATATTTGAATCAATCATGAATTTTATAAAAGAGGGCCCTTTTGTATTCGAAATTTAATGAAGAAGACGTCTCAACTTCAAAATGGTGTAAATGTATAACAAAAGTAATAGGAATACACACGTTTCTTGAAATAACTTTGACAAGTATTTATTTGAACTTTTCCAAGTTTTAAATAACACTTTACATGTGTTTAAATAACTTCTTTAACTTTTTCATAACTGTTTTCCTTATAACATATTTCAAAAAGGAAAACAAGACACAAGGTTTTTATTTATAACCTATTTCAGTAAATTGAATAATACACAAGGTTTTCATTCATAACCTGTTTCACTTGAATAAGACACAAGGTTTTCATTACATTGCCTTTTAACCTAACTATGATAAGGTTTTTCTTTGGCTTTGGCTCGTAACTTTGCTCTACACTTGACTCATTCAATGAGTAAACTTTTTAGGCTTGAGCTTTGATTATTTTCCAATCTTCTTTTCCTTCTTTATACATATGTCTATGTATATCATACAGTCCCCCAAGTGTTTGAGCTTTGAAGTATGAAGTCTCAAGCACTTGAATATTCCTATTATTTGCTCCTTTTCCTATAAAGTAATAAAACATAGGACTCGGAGGTACCGTTATAAATGAAGACTACTTAACCCGCCTCAATTTCTATCAGAATAGTTGTAACCCTAGACTTGGAATTTTAATCTATTCCACGTGCCTTGCAGGTCGTAATTCATCATTAAGTACGGGTTAGCTTTTTGCCTCTTATCTAAAGTCGTTAGTAAAATTTTATTCAAAAACAAAATTTTAAAATGAGGATACCTGCCCGTGGGTACTCCTTAAAAATAGTATCTCTTTAGGTGAACAACATTCCAATGTGAAGGTAATATCTTGCCATCCATTGTTTCCAGCTCGTATGCTCCTTTCCCCGGAATACCATGAATCTTGTAAGGTCCTTCCCATGTTGGACTTAATTTTCCCGTATTAGCCGTCTTCGTGGATTGGAAAACTTTCTTGAGTACAAAGTCCCCAATCTTGAAGTATCTTAGATGTGCTTCTCAATTGTATTATCGTTCTATGACTTGTTTTTGTGCTGACATCCTTATTAACACAACTTCCTTTTTTCCTTCGAGTAGATCAAGATTTAGTCGCATTTCTTCTTCATTTGATTCCTTAATCGCTTGTGTATACCTTGCGCTAGGTTCTCCTATCTCCACTGGGATCAATGTTTCAGCCTCGTACACTAGTGAAAACGGTGTTCCACCCGTGCTTGTTTTTGTTGTGGTGCGATACGCCCATAAAACACCAGGTAGCAATTATAGCCAATTGCCTTTGGATTCTTCCAACCATTTCTTCAAATTGTTGATAATAACTTTATTTGTTGATTCATCTTGTCCATTACCCACTGGATGATAAGGTGTTGAGGTAATCCTTTGAATCTGCCAACTTTGAAAAAATTCTATGATTTGTGTGCCTATAAATTGTGGGCCATTATCACACACGATTTCCTTTGGTACTCCGAATCGACATATAATATTTTTCCAAAATGGAATCTCTGTCTTCCTTTCCCCGTACCTGTTTAAATGCTCCTGCTTCGATCCATTTAGCAAAGTCGTCAGTGATTACAAGTAGAAATTTTACCTTGCCTTTTGCCTGTGGTTGTGGACCCATGATGTCCATCTCCCATTTCATAAAAGGCCACAGTGCAAGGACCAGATATAACAACTCCACAGTCTATGTTGTTACCATAGTTTTGACACTTATCACATTTAGCCACAAAATTCTCCGCTTCTTGTTCTTCCATTTTAGGTTAATAGTAGCCTACTCTAATCATGGTTCTTACCAGTGATCGTCCTCCTGCATTATTTCTATAATGCCCTCGTACATCTCTCTCATAACATATTTTGTTTGAGATGGTCCGAGGCATCTTGCTAAGGGACCACCGAACATCTTTCGATAAAGATTGCCTCCCTTTAAACAGTATCGAGCAACCTTTTTACGAAGCGCGTGAGCCTTTTTCTTGTCTTTGGGGATGGTTCCGTACTGCAAAAAAGTAACAATCTCGTTCCTCAAATCCCAAGTCAAGTTATTGAAATTTACCTCATTTTTCCATGATCGAGTGCTGAATGAAACAAATGAATTATAGAAGCATTTTCGTTATCGTTGCGTATCCCTCAGATGTGAGGTTAGCTAAGGCATCTGCCTCGACATTTTCCTCTTTTGGTATCTACACAACTTCCCAAATCTGGAATTGTCTAAGTCCTCCGCATCCAATTAACCACCATCTGTAAGTCGCTTTTGATTACAATCCGATCGATGCCAAGTTCTCGTGCTAGTTTTAAACCTGCGATCACCACTTTATACTCTGCCTCATTGTTAGTTATAGGATAACCTTTTATGGCTTGTTGGTATCAAAACAATTCCTAAACCTGCCCCCTTTACATTAGATAAGCCATCAGTAAATAAGGTCCAAATTTCTGGATTAGACCCATTAAACACTTCTAATTCCTTTTCAGCTTCTAATTGCATCCCGTGGTTAAAATCATCTAAAAAATCTGCTAACGCCTGAGACTTTATGGCGGTCCTAGGTTGATATGTGATGTCATATTCACTCAATTCTATAGCCCACTTGGCATGATTAGTGCAAGTGCATGCTTTTCTAATTGAGGATATCGTGTCTTCGCATCAAATAACGACTTTCTAACATAATAAATAAAGGATTGTTTACCTTGGTCTTCAAGAATTAAAACATCACCCATCGCTACTTCTGAAACGACTAAATAAATAATTAAATAAGCTTTCCCCTACCATTGGTTTTGCGAGCAATAGTGGATTTGACAGGTAGGCCTTCATATTTTTGAGTGCTTATTGACACTCTTCATACCATTCGAATTTGTTTTGGTTTTTAAGAGCTGAAAGAATTTAAAATTTTTTTCTGATGACCTAGAAATAAATCTCCCAAATGCTGCAATTCTTTCCATTAGTCTTTGCACCTCTTTCTTATTAGTAAGCATGTCAGGGATTTCTTCAATGGCTTTAATATGCACGAGATTCACTTCAACACCATAGATAGAAACAAGAGAATCCAAAAACTTACCTGATGAAATGCCGAATGCACATTTCTTGGGATTTAGCTTCATATTGAATTTTCGTAAGATCTGAAACGTATCATACAAATATGATAAATGATCTCCTATTAGTTGAGATTTGACAAGAATATCATCTATGTAGACCTCCATAGTTTTTGCTAAATGTTCTTGGAACATTTTTGTCACTAATCTTTGATACATGGCACCATCATTTTTGAGACCAAAGGGCATTACTTTATAACAGTAAGTCCCTCTGTTTGTTATAAATGAAATTTTTTTCATCTAGAGGATCTATTTTGATTTGATTGTACCTTGAATATGCATCTAAAAAGCTTAACAGTTCACGTCCTACAGTCGCATCAATCAATTGATCTATATGTAGTAATGGAAAAGAATCCTTAAGACAAGCTTTGTTAAGATCGGTGTAATCTACACAAACTTGCCATTTGCCATTCTTTTTCGGTACTACTGTGGTATTGGCTAACCAATTAGGATACTTTACCTCATGGATAGACCCAATTTTTAATTGTTTTTGAACCTCATATTGAATCACCTATTTTTTTAAAGTTCCCTACTTTCTTTTCTTTTGTTTGACAAGTGGATACGATAGGTCTTCATTTAGCTTGTGAGTCATTACTTCCAGGGGTATTCTTGTCATATCAGAATGGGGCCAGACAAAACAATCTATGTTAGTTTTTAAAAATCTAATCAACTTACCTTTCAGGCCATTATGCAAACAACTCTACGGTCTCTAGTTCTTCAATCGTTGTTTTGATACTTTTATTTTCTTCTGGCTCTTGAATGTAATCGGGCCTTGAGTCCACATCTTTTTTCCCTTGTTAAGTTGAGGTTTGAGCCGTGGTGTCCTCAACTAGATTCTGTATTTGCTACCTTTCTTCGATTTCGTACTTGAATCTGCTACAGAATTGACATGCCTCGAAGCCTGTTGATCTCCACAGATTTGACGTACTCCCCATGGTGATAGGAATTTGATAACTTGGTGCAAGGTATATGGAACATCATCCATCTCATGGATCCATGGTCTCCCCAGAATTATATTGTAAGCCATTTCCATCTCTACCACCTGAAACTTCACATCTTTAACCACCCCTTCTGCGAATGTTATAAGTATTACCTCCCCTTTTATGATAACGCTTGATTGTTGAACCCAGACAAAGTATGTGCCTTAGGTACGAGTTTATCCTCATCTTGCATCTCGCTAAATACTCTCAGCAAAATGATGTTCATGGAACTACAAGGATCAATCAAATCTCATTTGACATTAGTATCATGTATAAGTAGAGAGATTACCAGTGCATCGTTGTGTGGAATTAACATGCTGTCCGCATCCACACCATCAAATGTAATTCTTTCTTCCTTCAAAACGTGCCGAACCCGCTTCCGTGGGTAATTGTAATTTGAGAAACCTTATTGGCCGCCGTATATGTTACGCCATTAATTTCTTCGCCCCCGCTTATAACATTAACGGTCTTTTTTGGAGAAGGAGGTTTAGGGGGCTCTTGTATGTTCTTCATGTAAGTCTGCTTACCTTTTTCACTAAATAAATTAGTAAGATACCCTTGCTTTAATAGATGGTCAACTTCTCCTTGTAACAATCTACAGTCCGTTATTTTATGACCATGGTCATTGTGAACTTCGCACTAGCGATCGGGATTACGCCTATTTGGATTTGATCTCATCTTTTTTGGCCACCACACCTTATTACCCATGCTTCTTAATACGGCTACTAACTCGAAAGTGCTGATATTAAAATTATAACCGCCAAATCTTGCCTTCAAGTTTTTATTATCATCTCGCGTGCTACGATCGTTCCCAAACCTTGATGATGAACCTGACTCTCTATTCCTGGATCTATGATCATACCTTGAATTTTCCTGCTTTGATCGTGAATCTTTTCCCACTTGAGCATATATGGTTCGTATATGTTTTTACCAAACCTTTTTATTTATTTCTGCACGTCTCGAACTTACTTTTTCCTCTTGTTGAGATCGCGAGATAATATCTTCTTCTATCCTTAGCTTCATGTTGTATCTGTTGTAAACGTTGTTCCAAGTTGTTGCTGGAAATTCACGAAGGCTTTCCTTGAGTCATCTCGTGGCTTCTAAGCTTTTCTCATTCAAATTACTGGTAAATGATATAGCTATCCAGTTGTATGGTATGCGTGGTAACGCCATTCTTTCACGTTGGAATCTATCTATGAAATCTCTAAGTAACTCTGAATCTCCTTGCTTGATTTTGAAAATAGCTTCCATTCTTTTTTCAACGTTTTGAGATTCCGAGTGTACTTTGATAAATGAATCTACAAGCTCAACAAAAGAATTTATAGAGTTTCTGGGTATGAAAGTATACCATGTCGATGCTCCATTTATTGAGTGTTTTACCAAATTTCTTGACCAATACTGATTCAATTTCTTATTTAGTGAAATCGTTTCCTTTCACACCGGTAGTGAATACAATCAAGTGATCTCGTGGATCAGCTGTGCCATCATGCATTGGAATATCAAGTATTTTAAACTTCTTTAGAATTGGCACCGGAACAGACTAGGCTTCCAAGGTTGTTGTGAGTATTTGTCCTTGTCTATCCCTTTAGTTACATGTGGTATTCCAGGTATTTGCTTTATGCGGTCGCTTTGTTCCTTAAGCTGCTTCTGCGGGGTTAGAACTAAATTTTGTAAATCATAATTCACTATATTTCCTGGTTCGCCATCATGAGACTCGCTTGGAGTTCCACCAGTGCCTGAATTAACGAGCCCAGAACATGGGTTTTCCAATGTATTCTGATTTGAAGTTGGTCTTGGTGGCGCAACTGGCAACTAGCTAGTAAAAACACAGAGAGCATTACTGACTTGTTGAGCAATTAAATTTTTTAAGGCATCATCGAGTGCTAGTTCGTTCACAACTCCAGCATTTTGAATCGCCTCGACTTCGTTCTGATTTGCAACCCTATTATTTGTCTCAGAGCCATCTAGAGTTCCTTCTCGTGATTGACGTTGTGAATCACATGGTGAAGGGGATGGAGTCCTGTTACCCGCACAATTTTCTTGTTGTTGAAGACCTTGTTGATTGTTGTCGTTGATATTTGACATATTAAGTTATTTGATGAAAGAATTGACTTAAGAAAGCAAAATAATTATCACATTCCCGCTAACAGAACCAATTTGTTTAACCAAAAAGTGTAACTTCGGCCAAAGCTTATTTTAGAAAAACTTGGTTACTCATAGTCAAATAGAAATGAGAATAATGGATGTAAATAAAAATTGAATAAAAAGCAAAGTAAATCAGTATATTCCAAATATATTTCACGTCCTTACAAAATTATAAAGCTTCCCCCTTTATATCTATTTCTAGATGATACATTTTGCCTTTGTCATAATAAGGCCATTATAGACAATTAAAAATATTTAATGCTACGTTATAAATGGTAACCGTTGTAATTCAATACAAATTCTCTAACGTTTTTGGTATTTAATGCCTATTAAATATTGTTGCCATAACCTCTTTTGTTATCATGTTCATTCCCTTATCTTAATTCTTGACCATAAAGAGGTAGGAGCATCGAGTCTCTTGAATCTTTGCTTGTGTCTGTTGTAACTTATGCCTCTTTATTCTTTGATGATTCTCATTCTTTGGCCAATCTACGTGTCATGGCATGTCATCTTTAAAATGAATTCAATATACATGCACTTGATTTTTCCCAATACAAATAGTTTGCCAAATTTATTTTCCATAATCACAAAGGTAGATAGGTAAATTCTGTTCACTAACCATTGAATCATAAGCATGTATTGTAAGGACCTCCAGCTAAGTGAGAACGCAGGAAAGAGGAGAGGATATGTCATCCAAAATATGGGTGCATGGAAAACCCAAAATGTCTACCTCAACCTGCATTGGGACATAACAGTAATTTATTTCCTGATGACGTCCCAAGAGTTTTAAGATTTGAATCACAAATTAAGTGATTCCACATTGAGGCAGTACCATATCTCCTAGTGTCTCAACTTGAGGGAAGGACCAACAACTTCCAAATTTACCAATGTTCCTGATCCATGAACTATCATTTTTCAAGAAACGGACAATTGCGCAGAAAGAACTCAAGAACTTCGCCCGTCACGTTAACGAATTTCAAGAGCATTATTTTTACAGACTTGAAATTTTGACTGAAAAGTGGGGACGTTTGGAAATCAATAGAATGAGGTAGGCATGAAGAAGAGCCACTGAGACTAAGAAGTAGCTCTCTAAAAGTATAATGGTAATCAAAATGACGAATGTACTCTCCGCCCTTTAATAGGTCTAATTCTAGTCTTTGAACTTCCCTAGAAAAGGCAAATTCAAGCCAACTGTCAATCTCATGCTGCGCGAATTTGTTTAAATCAAAATTAACCCAGAATTGGTCCAGTCTTTGTCCTTTACACATTTGCGAAGTACGGTTGAGCCATCTCAGATACTTCTTCATATTCCTTTTCTGTAGCTTGGGTTGTGAGGTACTTCATCCAAGGGTTTGGTTTGGTAGCATCAAAATCAAGTCGAGGAATACATGTCCAACCTTAGCCACCGCCTTGAGAAGACACTTATGTCAGCTGCTTCCTTAATAGTAAGGAAAGATAATATATATAACAGAATTTCATCAGGTAACTGACTAATACGATCTTCTACAGTGCAGACTCTCTTTTTACACTACAAAAAAAGAATGAAACAAACGTATGTGGGGTTGTAAGAACCTTAAATATTGAGCCCATCAAGTTTAAATTATGAATCTATCTTTGACTTTAGAAATCATTGGCAAAAGCTTCTCGACAACAAATCATAGAGAGAGAGAGGTAAATCAAGTCCTCACCTTTATTAGAGCAAATTTGTTGGAAAGTCGCACTCTTTTCCCCATGTAATGCAATGAGTGTTCTACATAACAAAAGGGGTTTTAGTAAAACATCAATAGAGTAATGACATAAAGTTTGTATTTTTATTTATAAATCTTAGTGGAGACAAAAACTAGATTAATTTTTTCTCATCAGTCTACGTATTGGTGCACAGAATGCTAGTGGGCAGTGGCGAAACCACATTGTCACAAGGGTTTGTAAAAAAATTACACTGTGTATATAACACATATGGAACATTCAGTGTATATAAGAAAATTTTACTTTTTTTAAATTTGAATACCATTGCTAGTGGATGAAGCAAGCAGGGGGGGAATTTAAAATTTTAAAACACTTCAAAACTTATATAAATTTTAAAACAAAAGTGTTAAGAATGGGATAGAAGGGACAACTAATAAACTTAAAACTAAAGAAAAAATTCTAATTTTAAAGATTAAAGTCTAAATATGTAAAAAATGACCATTTTTTGTGATTTTTTTATGTTTAATAAAATTTATTCCTATATGCAAATTGAACCTAAGCTGGCATGAAATTAAAACATGGCAATTTTTATGATTTTTTCCATGATTTTAAAATATTAAAAATACACAAAATGCAACCAAAAAATGAAAAACTCCTAAAATTATTTTTGATCAATTTTTAGGAGATATTTTTATGCAGGGCAAAACTTAGGTGCTCACACTCCGGAAGTACCATTCCGATAGGTCACGTGTATTAGATTACAACACGATTCAGTTAGATGAGAAGTTGGGTTATGAGGAGGAACCAGTTACCATTGTTGACAGGCATGTTTTCCAGTTGAGGTATAAGAATATTCCTACGTTAAAGGTGTAGTTCAGGGGTCAACCAGTCGTGGAGAAACTTGAGAGATCGAGGAGGACTTGTGTAGCATATATCCACACTTATTCAGTACTCTAGGTATGATTCTAGACCCGCTCGCGGACAAACATTTGTTTAAGAGGTGGAGAATGTAGTGACCCGACCGGTCATTTTGCTTTCTTGATCCATGTTTCCCTAATTGAGACTCCTTGTATGTGATTTTATTATTTTATAACTTGAGGGGATGGTTGGTTTAGGTTTGGAAGGGTTTGGGCTGAAATCGGAACATTTAGTTCCTAAATAGTGAGCAAAGATGGCCAAGTTTGACTTGAGTCAACATTTTAAGTAAATGACCTCAGAATTGAAATTTGATGGTTCTAATAGGTTTGTATGATGATTTTGAACTTGGGCTTGTGTTCGGGTTGGGTTTCGGGTAATTCGGGAGCATTTTCGGTACTTAATGTTAAAAGTTAGCCCATAGAAGGTTTTCTAGTTCTTTAAATTTGGTTTAGTATAGAATTTGGTGTTATTGAGGTTTGTTTGGGATTGCGAGACTGGAAATATATATCTATGTTGATTTATGACTTGTACGCAAAATTTTATATTATTTCGAGTTGTCTAAGTATGATTCGATGCGTTCCGAGCTAGTTGAAAAGTTCGAAGTTCATACATTGATTCAATTTGGTTTTGGGGAGCGATCTTGGATTCGATTTTCTTTTACGTGTTTTGAGGTTTCGAGCAGCTCTGTGTTATGTTTATGAACTTGGTCGTGCAATTGGATGGGGTTCCGGGTGGCTTGGGTGTATTTCAGCCCCCCCAGAGCTAAGCCGAAAACACTAGAAATTGTTGTACTGGTTTCCTTATTCGCGAATGGGGAGAATGGGTCATGTTTTTTATGGAGGAATGGGTTTGGGTAGCATTTTCTCGTACGCGTTTACAAGAAGGGGACCACGTTTGCGATGCTCTGTGCCACGGCATTCGTGTTAACGAAGTGTGAGGCCAGCTGAGAAGGGGATCAGTAGATGGCCTTCGCATTCGTATTGAGGAAGTCGCATTCGTGATGGGAAGGTAACATATGCCTTGGGGTTCACAAGGATGGTATTGTGTTCGCGAAGGGAAGTTTACCTGGGCTTCGTATTTTGCTTCGCAATCGCGAAGAAGGAATCCCTTGGCAGAAAATATGTTAAAGACGGGACTTAGGCTTATTTTTCCCATTTCTTCACTTGTATTGTCCAAATTTGGAGCTTCTTGGAGAGGGGTTTTCATCAAGCATTATATGGTGAGTAATTTCTACCTAATATAAATTAAATACATAAATTATGGGTAGCTTTTAGCGGGTAAAATATAAAAAAATATTGGAGTTTGTTGAAAAGCCTATGTTTTGATTAAAATGAGATTAGACCACGAAAATAATTATGGAATTGAGTATAAATTATATATTTGTATTCGTAGAGTTATGGATAATATATGTCTGCAAAAATTTTCGGAATCCGAACGCGTGGGCCTCAGGTTAAATTTTATGAACCTTCCAAATTGGGTTAGGTAATTACCATAGTAGTTAAATTATGAACTTTTGAGTATTTATTGATTAGTTTATATGACTTTTGATTAGCTTCAGATTGTTTAGCTTCGTTTGGGGAGTTTGTTGATGTTAAAGAGTTGGTTAGTGGAGTTCAAAGCAAGGTAAGTCTATCGTCTAACCTTGTAAGAGATATTTTGTTCCCTTAGGTGTATTAATTGTTGTATTCTACTTGTTGACGAGAGTCCGTATATAGCTATATTCATGTTATGTCTGGGTAGACTTAGATTCACATCATGCCTTAACTGTACTATTTTTATTATCCTGTGTACTTGATTATGACTAAGATCGAGAATTAGAATAAAGATATTGATCTAGTCTCTTACTTTGGAAAAATATTGGGAAATATCTTATGAAATGCGTCTTCGCGACTCGAATATTCTTCTGCGAGCGAGGTAAATTTCTCTACTATTATGGGATCGAGTCGTTCGCCTCGACAGTAAATTAAATTACTTTTATGGGATCGGGTCATTTGCCTCGATAGTATGGTAACACTATTCTTATAGGATTTGGTCGTTCACCTCGGTACTACTGAGTACCACTATTCCTATGGGATATGGTCGTTCGCCTCGGAACAATAGTAATAGTGAGGTAAATCTGTAACTAACACAATCTTCCAAAATGTCTTTTAATGATATCAATTTATCAATCTCGTATTCTATCTCAACATCTCCAAAATATCAAGTGTCAGTATCAAACGGATAAGGAATAGCATATACCAAGCCAAGTAGAAGGGAATCTCGTGAATACTCGGACTGCTAGCGATATACGCATGATTATGCCGAGATCGTATGGCTCGATCCAGAATAATGTGTACACTACCAAGGGTCGATCAGCATGAACTATAGATGCATTTATTACACTGCTGAGGCGTATGTCCCGCTCCATCAGCATGAGCATAAAGTGAATATAACCTTTATTGTTTCTCAAATAATTTGCCAACTCCTCAAGGTGATAAGGCTTGTCCTAATATATATATATATATATATATATATATATATATATATATATATATATATATATATATATATATATATATATATATATATATATATATATATATATATATATATATATATATATATATATATATATATATATATATATATATATATATATATATATATATATTATAAATTTAATTAATTAAGCCAGCAAAATGAGTTTAAATAATTCAAATATTACATGATAAAGTCCTAAGTCTACTCGGACATATACATTCGCTAACTACGTACGGACTCTTGTCACCTCGTGCGTACATAGCACCCACAACTAGTAGCACATAAAAATTACATCACCTAGGGGGTAATACTAGAACCCGATAAAACACACAAAATCCGACAACCCATTCAATTATGAGTCCAACAATACTAATTTTATTCAAATACAATCATAATTAAATGATAAAAATAATAATATATTCATGAATATTAACCAAATCTGAGTTAGAATTACTTATCCCGGTGAATTTCTTGAAAAACTCACGAACAATCGCCACAAACAAAGCCCTTGAAGTACAAATGTAAAATAATACTCCAACCCTTGTTTATAAAGTATAAAATATGATCTCCCATTGTGCTGAACGCACATTTTTTGTGCGGTCCGCACATGTTTTTGTGCAGTCTGCACATTTCGAGGTACCGCGACCGCAATCCAAATTGGGCGAACGCACTTCAGGAGTGACAGCACTACTATGCTTTGGTAAATTGACAATATCTTTCAGTTCAAATGTCGAAATAATGAATAGTTTAGCTTACTGGAAACTAGACTCAAAAGGATACAAGTTTCATTTTTGGATCATCTCCAAATTCCTTATAGATTAAAATATATAAGCTTCCGAAGTGAGACCATCAAACATGCAAAATTTTTCTTTCTGCGGCCACTAGAGGATTTCTGTGGTCCGCACATTCCCTCTATGGACCACACCTTTCCTCTCTGGACCGCACATGAGACTTTTCCTCAGCACTCCAAAATGTGCCTTTTGCACTTCAACTATCCTAGAACATCATCAGAGTGCCGAGATGCCCAAACTCATTCAAAGCTCACCCCGAAATACATCCGAGCCACTCGGGACCCTGTCCGAATATACCATAATGTCCCAAAACATAATACACACCTAATCAAGGCCTCCAATCACACCTAACAATATCAAAATCATGAATCACACCTCAAATCGAACTTAATGAATTTTGAATCTTCCAGCTTCTAAAACTCGTGCCAAAACGAATCAAATCAATCCGGAATACCTTCAAATTTTTCACACACGTAATAAATGACATAAATAAGCTGTTGAAATTTACAAAACCAAAATCCGAACCTGATATCATCAAAGTCAACTCATGGTCAAATTTATGAATATTTCAATCTTCAAATTTCCAACCTTCGCCAATTGGTGTCGAAACCTTCTAGGAATATACAAATGAAATTCGGGGAACAAGCCCAAGCCCGAAATCACCATCCGGACCTAGCAGAAATCATCAAAACTCCAATACGAGGTTGAATACTAAAAGGCCAAACTTTTTCAACTCTTCCAACTTAAAGCTTCCGAATTTAGAATTTTCCTTCTGAAAAAACTCTAAACTTCTTGAAATTCAATTCTGACTACACGTACAAGTCATAAATCATGAAATTGAAGCTACTTAAGGCCTCAAACCTCGAACAACGTGCTATAGCTCAAAACGACCTGACGGGTCATTATAATTTAGTGAGATGGTAATCTTAGAAGAGGATTATTTCTTTTGAGTGTATAGTGGTCCCTAGAGTATTTTACTCAGGACCACTGGTGTAAAATTTCTCATTACAGTGAATTATTTTTCTCCTCTCGGGCCCGTGGTTTTTTCCTCTTATTCAGAAGAATTTTCCACGTTAAAATTTTATGTGTCCTTGTTGTTCTTTTTATTTCTATTAATTACAATATATTGGTACTAATTTATCATTCCTCTGTTATTACCGTGAATATTCCCAACAACCAGTATCAAATCACAGATTCTGCTCGCTCACAAAAGTACTATTCACTATCAGTAGTGCTATACTCGACGAAAAAAATATCTGGAGTAAAGTATGAGATAGAAAAATTTAACACAGATATCGGTTTCTCAACATGCAAAGAAGGATGAGGGATCTGCTCATCAAACAAGGATTACACAAGGTACTAGATGTTGATACCATGAAAGCTGAGGATTGGGTTGACTTGGATGAAAGGGGTGCTAGTGCGATTAGGTTTCACTAATCAGATGATATGGTAAATAACATCATTGATCAAGACACCGCATATGGCATTTGGACAAGGTTGGAAAGTATATACATGTACAAAATGCTGACAAATAAATAGTACTTGAAGAAGCAGTTATACGCCATACACATGGATGAAGGTACGAATTTTTTGTCATATTTTAATGAGTTTAATGGACTAATCACGCAGCATGTCAACCTTGAAGTAAAAATCGAGGAAGAAGATAAAGCCATCTTGCCAGTGAACTTGTTTCCATCTTTGTATGATAATTTGGAAACAACCATCATGCATGGTAAGACTACCATTTAGTTCAAAGATGTCACATCCTCTCTTCTACTCAATGAGAAGATAAGAAAGAAGCCTGAAAATTAAGGACAGGCTCTCATTACAGAAGACATAGGCAGGAGTTATCAATGGAGTTCGAGCAACTATTTTAAATCCGGAGCTCGTGGAAAGTCTAAGAACCAATGGATATCAAGAGCCAAAAATTGCTACAGTTGTGATTAACCATGTCACTTCAAAGGAGATTTCCCAAATCCAAGGAAGGGCAAAGATGAAAGCAGTGGCCATAAGAATGATGGCAACACACAACCGCCATGGTGCAAAATAATGACAATTTTGTCCTCTTTATAAATGAGGAAAAGAAATGCATGCACTTGTCAAGTCTAGAGTAAAAATAGGTGGCAACATCTTACCATGCCACACCGGTAAGAGAAACTTTTTGCAGATATGCAGCAGGTGATTTTGAAACTGTGAGAATGGGTAACATGAGATACTTGAAGATTGCGAGGGTCAGTGACATTAGTATCAAGACAAATGTTGGATGCATGATGTCGTCCAATTCACACCTCAAATCAAGGTTATGAAACAGTCGATTGAAATAGTAATAACCAATAAGGAGTTGGGGTCAAATTCCACAGGAAGTTATACGTGGGAGTTAGGAGTATATATTGTAGTGTATGAGTTTGAACTATCTGAATTTACACTTCCATTATTTGAGGTTGTTTCTATGTCTATTTTAAGACAAAATTTCAAATTTAAGAAATGAGATTAGGAAAATATTTTGGTTGTTTATCAAGTTTTGTAGAAAGCCTAGGGCTATGACCATTATCTAGGTGTTTGCCTAATGGGATATAAACCTTGATTCTTGTTTTGTTGATCGGGTGTATTATAGCTGTCGACACTCAATTACCCACTCAATACCTCTTGGTTATAGAGTGATTTTGCACAATTTAGGTTGATAAAAACTCAAGTCGGGTTATTACTATCTTTAGGTTGAACCCTTTAATGGGAATTATCAATCTCTCCATTGACCCAATTTCTTTCCGGCCAAGTTTTCCTAGACTAAGTCTCTCTTTCTCAAGTAGAGACTAAGTGAAATAGGCATGAACTAATATTTGTAACCATTAATTTCAAAATTAAAGCATGAACAAAGCTAAATAATAAACACCCAACCATAAACAAGCACTAAATCAAACACCCATAAGGTTTAAACACTAAGGTTGGGTCACAACCCTAGTAAAACTCTAGCTACTCGTGCTTGAAATTGAAGAAGTAGAAGAAGAGTTTCTAATTAAGCTCATATTGTAAAATCAAAATGATGAAATCTGTCTAAAAATATCCCAAAATATGAAAACTACTAAAAGAGGTATAATGTTGTTGCTAATGTCAAAAGTTAACCTAAAAATGTGAAACTCATCTATTTATACAGGGCTAGAAATTTCAGAGAAAATTGTCCTTCGGAAGGTATTGCGGCCGCACAATTCCATGTGTGGTCCGCATGATTCTTCAACTTATCAGGAATTGGAAGTCTGGGGCTACATAATTCTGATCTGCAACTTCATGGACCTCTTTTTGCGGGCCACAGATTTGTTACTGCGCCCGCACCTTGCTCTTCTACGATCTGCACTTTTCATATGAGGCCGCACAATCCTTATGCGGTCTGCACTTTTAATGAACCTAGAATGCATACTCTCTGAACTTTGCTCCTAGCCCAGCTTTTGCGATCACACAATTCATATGCGGACCGTACTTTGCACCTTTCTCTGCTGATTTTTCCTTCATACTCTGTGGCCGCAGATGATATTCTACGGTTGGTACTACTGAGCTTCTATACCTTTTGTGTCCTTGAGTTCAATTTACTCCTTCTTCAGTTGGATTTCATCTCGGAAGGTCATTTTCCAATATTCCTGCAACTAAGCACATTTCATCAGTTTTTGGGACACAATGGAACACTTTTAGACTAGAACAAAAGCTAAAAGGCGCTAATAAGTAGGTCAAAATCCCCACTTATCAACTCCCCCAAACTTAAGTCTTTGCTTGTCTTCAAACAAATAAAATAGTTCCTACCTCCAAAGGTTACAGGACATTATAGCCAGCCACACGTGAATCATTCACTCCTCAGTCGAGACCAACAATTACCCACACCACTCATGCATTATTGACAAGGCAACAAATTAAACATTTATGCGCATATAGTTCTAATGTGACATTCGAGCATCAAGGGTCGTCTTAGATCATCAAGGACTTTTGCTTTATCTTGTAATCATGGTGGATCCTAAACTCCTCCTCCTCTAACCTCTATATTCCAAGCTCACTTAAGAATTTAGAACTCAAACCAAATTTACTAAAGGTTCACTCATCTCTATCAAGAGAATATCACAAGTACAGCTTCCGGTACCATAAGCTTGGCCACCATGTAAATCACCACTAATGTAGCTTACTCGACTCAAAATCAAGTAGGACTTCTTTCAGGATGTAATGAAGGCTTTTGGATTAGGGTTCATAAAATATGGATAAAAGGTTACACCTTCCTTAAGCACTCCATCTTTCAATTCTCGACTCACAGTTTACCGATTACTTGAGGCACTTACTTTTCCTTGAGAGACTAGAGAGACTTAACATCACTCTTTATTTACCATTTCATTCATATTTCTCCGTGTTTGGGATCATTGCGTTTCTTTGAATCCCTTCAACTCTTTCATTTATTCACCTTTTGCATTCTTCTTCTTGTTCTTTTCTTTTCTTTGACTTTCCTTCTCGTCATTTCTTTATCTCTTTTTGGGACTTAATACCTTTCTACGATTTCCTCGTCTCTCCACCAAACTTACATTTTTATCCAACTATTTCACATGAATTTTAAGGAAAGCTCGGGTGCCAAGAGAGGGTCATTATAGAACGAGTAAAGACTTATAACAAGGTTTTCAAATGAGAAAGGCTAAAGGCTCGAAGGAGTTGACTAGGGCTGACATCTTTGGTAGACAAATTAAAACTCAAACGGGCCAAGGAAAGCCTACAATCACTTCTCAAGCCAAGATGAACTTACGATTTCACCATTAAACACATCGGGGCAAGTTCTACACCTTCCGTAAAAGTACCCAGACTAGTAACAAATCATCTCACCCCTTACGCAACTAGAGTGTTTAAGAGGATAGAGTCGAGGGCCCACAATGACCACATTCAAGATTTAAGATCGCCATGGTAATTAGACCTCTCGATGGTATCAAAGTCAACACAATAGTCACAAAGTTATTAATTAGAGCTATTTACATTTTAAAAATCCTTGTCTCTAACAATAAGCACGTAGTAAAATATGTTGGTGTCAAATGAAGCATGTTTGACTCTTCGAGTTTGACTTAATCAGGTCTTTTTATTCATTATTACTATCATTACTACCTAGACACCAAAGATGGACTCAATCCCTTAAGAATATTGTCACTCCATCCATCATTGGGAAGAGTCACCCGGTTCACACAAAAACTACATTTGGAAAGAACCATGGAATTAAGAAAATTGAAGGCCTATTATCCATTAAAACATACACAGAAGCTACTAAATTAAAAAGGAATTATTAAATTAAAAAAATCTACAAAATTAAACACTAAATGATAAGAAAATAAAATAAAGAAGCTACAAAGCAAACTACTAAAAGCGTAACGAATATATATAATGAGAGGAAAAAAAGAAAATATACATCGTGAGAGAAAGGAGAGAATATATACAAAATAAGAAAAAGAGGAAAATAATGTCAGTTATTACAAACCAAATATCGCAGAATCATCATCCAAATAGATCAAATAAACTCCACCACCACCACCACCACCCCCCTCCCCCCAAATAAAAATAAGCATTATCAAGGAAGGGTAAGAGTCAAGAAGACTCTCTATGTTGCCTTGGACATCTCTGTGTCCATAGAAAAGTCACCGCCCGCAGTCTCCTCTAACTAGATCTCATCATCCTCGACTCTAGGAGTAGCTGGATTGGTGAACATCTGGCACACTGCCTCGGCAATGTCGGTAGCAAAGTCTGGCTCCTCAGACAGGCCAGCTGGTGCCGATGGAGCTACTGGTGCTATTGGATCTAGCTCCATCAACATGTCGAATGGAAGATCTCCAGTTGCTGCAATCTTGGTGACCTCTCTCTGCAGCCTATCAACTATTGATTTCCTAGCTCCCTAATCTCCAATCCCTACCAAGGTGTTCATTATGGTGGTCTGGTTCTCTGGAATCTTCTTCAATGTCTCCTCCACTATTAGAGGAATCTGGGGTGCCGGGTGGATGACTGTGCTGCAATAGTACTGATTTGTTAGAGAGCTTTGCAGTGGCTATCTGCATCCAGTTGTTGAGGCTCGCCAGTGTCTGGGAGACTCTCAACATAGATAATGGAGCAATAGCCATAGCCACCGGTTTCAAAGCCAAGGTGGAAGGCACTGAGGCTGAAGGTGGTGGCATGGTAGTTGCACTGGCTGAAGGATCTACTGAAGTGGATGGCATATCGGTTGTCTCTGCTGGTACCACTGATGGCTCATCAGACTAGACAATGGTGATAGTCGGGCTAGCCTTTCTCTTAGGGTTATCTGCATCAATTAGAGAATACCATAAGAAGGGCTTCTTAGCCCGAACATTTGTGTCAAAATCTTTCAGTTCCACCCGTGCATCTGTAAGGTACTTAGTGATGGTGATGGGATACGAGTAGGAGGTATCATCTTGCCTTGAAACCACATACATGTTATCCAACATCAAGGCACCCATATTGGTCGGGTACCCGGCCATAATGGAGGCGAATAGAACTACCCACTGGATAGGAAAGATTGTTTCATTCTGGCATGGGTCTAGCAGGCTGCATACAAAAGTCAGCCATCTCTTCTCCTTGAATTTTAGGGAGTTTTGCTGAATAGGAACCCGTATTCTGATCCATGTTGGCGTTGGCACAGGGGCTGCAAGAATCTCAGCTAACCTTGGGCGAGTTGCATCTCCCATTTCTAGCTTTTCCAAGTACAGCACAGACTCAACATTCTCAAACCCCAAGTAGGTGTTCAAGGTACTCTGGTCAAATTTCACCTTCAGATTCCTCACTTTGATCCCTTTCATTATGTGCGCCACATTAGCATAGAATTCCCAGACCAAATACTCTTTGCATCCACTACACTCTAGGTGAACCACATCCACCCCTTTCGCTCTTGGAATTGTCTCAAGACTGCAGAATGTGCTTGTCGACTAAAGTCAATGGTGTCTCAAGGACAAGTGTAGAGGAAGATTCTGAAGCCTTACTGGCACTCTCTGAACCCTCATAGGTCTTTGAGATGTGGAAGGCTCATCCCGCAGTTGGTACCTTACTGGAGGCTTTGATTGGATTGTTGGTTGCTCTTCAACTGAGTTTCCCTCCGATGCTTCCCTAGATGAGGTATAAGAACTGGAATTGTCGGGCTCTATGTTTCTTCCTCAGCTAGCTATGGCCTTCTTGGTTATAATATTTTGTAGAGCAAGGGGTAAAGTACTTTTGACTCGGCCCCTAGAAGTTCCACCCCTCCACTTTGAAGTATCTCCACGGCCTCTAGATCTAACCATTATCTGTAACAAGCAGTAACACGAATCAGTTATAGTTCAAGTGCAAATAGACGGTTAACTTACAATGTAAGACATGCTTGCAGGGTGGAAATATACGGTTCGCACATTTCAAGTGTGGCTGCAGGCTAGGCTGTAAAGACTGCATAATGGATCTTGCAGCCGCAGAACTAGAATTGCAATCCATACAATTACTAATGCGACCGCAAAACTGTGGTACGGTTCACAACTTTATCATTGCAGCCTCACATTAGATATACCAAAATTTCAACTCCCTAAAGGCAAATAAAGGGTTGTTTTGCGGCCGTACTCACTTTTCTATTGCCGCAATAGGGTTTCTACGGTCTACACAATTTCAAGCGCAATCTGCAGATTCATGGTTGACCAATGCCCCTAATCTCAATTTCTATGGACTGCACAATTTCTTGTGTGGATGCAGAATACATAACATTATGCTCAGAGGTCTAGGGTTTTCAAGTTTTGCACAAACTCGACGTGGTATTAATAATTAAGCATGAAAATCAAGTTACCCATCCTCCATAGAGCAATTATCAGTCTACCCAGAACATATTCACCCCACAAAATTGTTCAAATAGATTTATAGACAAATGGTTCAAAATTTTACCAAAAAACTAAAATTTAAATAAGTTAATGAAGATGATGATGCATAATAGAGATGAATGAATGAAAGAGATGAGTGAACAATAGATGTTAGGCTTGTGAGCAGCTACTTTAACAAGAAATTTAAATTTTTAGAACTTTTTGAGCTTAGAGAGAGAAAAAGGAGAAAAGTAGCCTAAATCTACTATTTATACTTGACGGTTTCACTTGCGAGAAAAAGGGATGAGTGCAAATGTAGAGTTCCTCCTATGGTCCACACTCTGTTACTTGGGGATCAAAAGCCCTTGCTTATCTGTGGTCCGTACAATTTGTGATGCGATCCTAGATTTCTTATACGGACCGTAGATTTTGATGTGCATCCGTAACTTGGGTATTTCTCTAACAAACCAAACTTCAGAGAGTTTTCTATTTCCCTTTTCAATTTGTGTGGTCCGCACTGCAATTGTACAGCCGCAGTTCCTTTTGGCTATAGAAATCACAATTGTGTGTTCCGCACAATATACATGTGGTACGCACTTCTTTATATACTTAACAACTTTTCTAAGCGCACTCATCCCTGCAACACACTTCAAATTGAGTTAGAACAAAAATAATACCTTTCTACAAAAGACGAAATGAAAAAGAAAAAGAAACATAGGTTGCCTCCCAAGAAGCGCCTAATTTAACGTCGTGGCACGACGCAGATTACCGTAACTTGAAATGAATCACCGCCACAACATGGCCATCACTAACTTTTCCCAAATAATGCGTCACCTGGTGCCCATTGACTCAACATACCTCATCATTTTTATTCTTCAAGGCCAATGCACCAAAGGGGGTCACACCCAAAACTTCAAACGGACCACTCCATTTAGACTTTTACTTCCTGGGAAACATCATCAACTGTGAATTGAACAACAAGACAAGATCATCCTCTTTGAACTATTTGTTCCAAATGTACTTGTCATGAAGATATTTCATCTTCTCTTTGTATGAGGACGAACTTGTGTATGCATGATATCGGAACTCATCCAACTCATTCAAATGTGCCACCCTCTAGTTGGCAGAGACATCCCAATCAAGATTCATCTTCTTTAAAGCTCACATGGCTTTGTGTTCAAGTTCCACCTGAAGATGACACGTTTTTTTGAACATCAACTGATATAGAGACATTTCTATGGGTGTTTTGTAAGTCGTCCTATAAGACCATAAAGCATCATCAAGTCTCTTGGATCAACCCGTCCGGTTAGCATTCACTGTTTTGGACAAAATATTCTTTATCTCCAGGTTGGAGACTTCCACTTGACCGCTTGCTTCTGGAAGATAGAAAGTCGTGATGTTACGAGTGGTACCATACTTGGTGAGTAAGGTGTCAAAGCTTTGTTCCAAAAATGTGACCCCCATCACTTATGATATTTTGCTGAGTACCAAGCCTTGTAAAAAGATTCTTCTTAAAAAATGCCACCACACTTCTCGCCTCGTTGTTAGGTAGAGCAACGGCCTCAACCCATTTGGGCACATAATCAACCATGATCAAGATGTAGGTGTTTCTACAAGAACTCACCAAAGGACCCATAAATTCAATATCCCAAAAATATCGCATTTCATTTTTCTATGAGATTCCACCGACCCTTTGACATTCATCACACCGTTTTACTAGATTACATGCATCCTCGTAAAGAGTGGGCCAATAGAAACTACAACGCAGCACTTTGGACGTCGTTCTCGCTCCACCATGGTGACCACCATATTGAAAAGAATGAAAAGCCCCAAGAATTTCATATTGCTCCTCCTCCGGTACATATCTTCTAATCACCCCATCCGAACAAATCCGAAAAAGGTATGGTTCGTCCCAATAATAGTCTTGACAATACAATTTGATCTTCTTCCTTTGGTTTGAAGAGAACTCAACCGGGATGATACCACCTCACAAGAAAATTTTCTAGATATGCAAATCATGGCACGTCTTTTGTTGAAATAGCTAAAAGTTGCTCATCGGGGAATAAGCCATTGATTTCAAGGCCATTATGTGGCCTCCCCTCCTCCTCCAAACGAGACAAGTAGTCTGCCACTTAGTTTTCACTTCCTTTCCGATCTTGGATGTCAATGTCAATCTCTTAAAATAGAAGCACCCCTCTCATCAAACAAGCTTTGAAATCTTTCTTACTCATAAGATAACGAAGTGCCGCATGATCCATGTGGACAATCACTCTTGCACCCATCAAGAACGGGCGAAACTTCTCAATAGAAAACACAATGGCGAAGAGCTCTTTCTCCATAATAGTATAGTTGGCTTGGGCACTATTCATGGTCTTACTAGCATAGTAGACCAGATGAAAACTCTAGTTGATACATTGCCCCAAAATAGCCCCAACCGCTACATCACTTTCATTGCACATGAGATCAAAAGGAACACTCCAATTTTGAGCAGTGATAGTGGGAGTAATAGTCAACTTTAACAATTCAAAGGCTCTCATGCAATTATCATTGAAGTGGAAATTAGCATATTTCTCCAAAATATTGCACAACGGGTTCATTACTTTAGAGAAATCCTTGATGAAATGCCGATAAAACCCCGCGTGGCCTAAGAACTCTACACGCACTTCACCGAAGTTGGAGGTGAACGTTTAGAAATCACCTCAATCTTTGCCTTATTGACTTCAATGCCATTTTTTCAAATCATATGGCCAAGGACAAGGCCCTCCTCGACCATGAAATGACATTTCTCCCAATTTAGCAACAAATTTGTTTCTTCACATCTTGCCAACATTTTATCCAAGTTTGCAAGACAATCATCAAAAGAATTCCCGACCATCGAGAAGTCATCCATGAATACTTCAAGATAATCCTCCACCATATCTATGAAGATATCCATCATACACCTTTGAAAATTTATCGGTACATTGCACAAACCAAATGGCATCCGCTTGAAAGTGAAAGTACCATAAGGACATGTAAAGGTAGTTTTCTCTTGATCCTATGGAGCAATAAGAATTTGATTGTAGTTGGAATACCCACCAATGGAAAATTAGAAAGCACGGTTAGCTAATCTATCAAGCATTTAATATAGGAAGGGAAGTGGAAAATAGTCCTTCCTTGTGACTTTGCTGAGCTTACGATAGTCCATACACACTCTCCACCCGGTCACCGTTCTTGTAGGAATCAACTCATTCTTTTCATTGGTGACTATTGTCATGCCCCCTTCTTTGGGACACATTGAACTGGAGATGTCCTCGAACTACCGGAAATGGGCTAGACAACCCCGGCATCCAACCACTTGATTATCTCCTTTGACAACCCCTTTCATGACTTTATTGAGTCTCTTTTGATGCTCAATAGATGGTTTGGCACCTTCCTCTAAGTAAATCTTGTGCATGCCCCCTAATATCCGCCAATTTCCATCCAATAGCCTTCTTTCCCTTTTGTAGCACCACCAATGTAGAGTCTACCTATACGTTGGTCAAACAAAAAGAAAGAATAACCGGTATAGTAGAAAAAAAGAAAAGAAATTTATACCAAAGATATGGAGGCAATGGCTTCAATTCCAAGGTATGGGGCTTTTCAATTGAAGGCTTTGTAAGAGGAGTTGTCCTATTTTCAAGATCCAGGGACAATTTGCAGGGTTCATAAGTGTAGGACTCCATTCCTTGCAAAGAGTTCACACATTCCACGAAGCCATCCATCTCATCATCATCAAAGTTGAGCAAGCCGACCTCCAATGTATCATCAACATTTATCACATCACTTGTTTCATCCACAATCACATCGGTTACCAAGTCTACAGAAGAGCACACTTCATTGCTATTGGGTTGTTCATGGACTTACGCATATGAAAACCCACTTTTTCATCACCAACACAGAAGGTAAGTTCTTCGGCTTCCACACCAACAAGAGCCTTCCCCGTAGAAAGGAAATATCTACCAAGAATAATAGGCACCTCATAGTCAACCTCACAATCAAGAATGACAAAATTCGCTAGAAAAATGAATTTATCAACACAAACCAATACATCTTCAATTACACCCAACTCTCTTCATGGTACGATCTGCCATGTGCAATCTCATAGATTGTTGTCTTAGTTTCCAAATTTCCAAAGTCATGAAAATTGAATAGGGCATCAAATTGATACTTTTCCCAAGATCACAAAGAGCTTTAGCACACTCGACAGTTCCAAAGGTACAAGGGATTGTGAAAGAATTGGGATCTTCCAGTTTATGAGCCATTGAATGCACAAAAGCACCAACTTGATGAGTGACTTTGATAGTTTCAAATTTCATCGACCGTCTCTTTGTCACCAAATCCTTCATAAACTTTGCATAACATCGCATTTTCTCCAAAGCTTCAAGCAATGGCACATTGATCGATAGACTCTTCATCATGTGAATGAACTTTTTGAATTGATTCTTGCCATTTTTCTTGGAGAGCGTTTGAGGATATGGAGGAAAAGGCTTAGGCAATGGTGCCTTAACATTTTGCACTACCGGTTGCAGTATGTCAATAACATAATCCCTAGATGTGTTCACTTCCTCTTGAATATCCTCCACATTGTCATCAATGTCAATCCCGTGTTGTTCCTACCTTTTGGGTTCACCATTGTATCACTTGGTAGTGCCCACTTAGGACGAGTATTTAGAGCTTGAGAGATTTGCCTCATTTGAATCTCCAAGTTACAAATTGATGTATTATGGGAGGCAAGTTGGCATCAGAATCAGCATTCTTCTCCATCATTTTCTTAAACATGTTCTCAATACGTCCTATTTCATTATTGGAAGAACTTGTAACTTAGGAAGGATAAGGAGGTAGGTTGCTCGGTTGTAATACATCGGGGGCCTTTGGCAACCCAACCCCCAATTGTCTTGATTATTATTCCATCCCCATTGATTTTACCACTTCAATTACCTTGTTTATTTCCACCACTCCAATTTCCTTGATTGTTGCTATTATGCCAATTCCCTTGATTGTTACCACCACTCCAATTATCTAGGTTGTTAGAATTCCAATTACCCCTTTTACCTTGAGGTCTCCATTGTTTTTGATTCGGCCTTGAGAGTTGTTTCTTTGCCCTTGAAAGTTATTCACATATTTCCCTTCCTCTTCTTTTTTATTGTAAGATTCATCTTGATCAAATCCACTATCTTCTCGCACATAATTTGCCATGCGGTTTTGCACTTGTGGACCCTTGGTCCTTCTTTTGTTCACCATCATACTTATCTTTTGTTCACCATCATACTTACTCCCTCCATGGCATTGATTTGTTTAGGACTTTGCACTTGTTGAAGTTGATCTTTTTCTAATTGATTCATTATGGTGGTCAATTCGGCAATGGCTTTCCCAAGATCATGCAACTTTTTATGGAGATAAATCACGTTCAGATCACCTTGAGGAACGTTAGCCCGACTTTGCCATGCCGATGTGTCCGCCATTTCATCTAAAATCTCAAAAGCTTCTACATATGGAGTTGTCAGGAATTTCTACCGGCAAATTAGTTTACCATGCACTAATCGGTTGTATTGATCCCCCTATAGAAAGTTTGTTGAATCATAGCTTTCGTCATGTCATTATTGGGGCACTATTTGACCATTGCCCCATACAGCTCCCATATATCATGTAACAGCTCATTGGGCTCTTGTTTGAATGCTAGAATCTCGTTTCTAAGAGTATCCATATGTCCGGGAGAAAAAAATTTAGAAATAAATATACCCGCCAACTCATCCTACGTATGGATGGAATGATTTTTAAATGTTTCCAACCAATCTAAGGCCTTCCCCTGCAGAGAGGAAGGAAATAGACTTAACCTTAAAGCATCCTCAGAGACGTTTGTCTGTTTACTCCCCCAACAAGTGTCCACAAACCCCTTCAAGTGTTTGTATGCATTTTGACTAGGAGCCCCGGTGAAGATTCCTCATTGCTCCAGCAATGTGAGCATTACATTTGTGATTTGAAAGTTGCCCGCCCTAATGTGGGGCGGGACTATGGCACTTTCATACACTTCATTCGGCAACACCCGATGTGGAGTCCCTCTTGGTGGAGGTGGGGATGGAGCCAGGACATTGTCTTGCGGTGCCCGACCTCGACTATTTGCTTGAGGTTCAAGAGGAACCTCTTCGACTTGGTCATCATCAATGTCCACATCCCCCAAAGGCATATTTTCGAGTTCATTGGCTACCATAACTGTACTTGCAATTGATTTTTACAAAAACTAGTAACACAAAAGAAAAAGAAAATAATCCACACATAAAATCAAATACATAGCTAAATCCGTTTTTACTCCCATGTAATGGCGCCAAAAATTGATCTCATCCAATTCACACCTCAAATCAAGGTTATGAAAGGGTCGATTGCAATAGTAATACCCAACAAGGAGTCGAGGTCAAATTCCATAGGGAGATATATTGTGGGAGTTAGGAGAATATATTGTAGGTGCAACCGCAATTACAAATCTGCGGATCACAGAAAGAGGGCCATGCGGCCACAGATAAGAATTATGCGATTGAAGACTTCCAAATCCTGATAAGTTGAAGAATCCTGCGGACGGCACATGGAATTGTGCGGCCGCAGAAACACCCAAAAGGGTATTTTTGTCCAAAATTTGCATTCATGTATAAATAGACGAGTTTCATATTTTTATGTTAACTTTTGACATCAACAACTACAGTAATCGTTTCTCTTTATTTCTTTTAGTAGTAATTCATATTTTGGGATATTTTAACATAGATTTCATCATTTTGATTTTACAATATGAGTATAATTAGCAGCTCCTCTTTTATTTCAAGCAAGAATAGCTTGATTTTTACTAGGGTTGTGACCCAACCCTAGTGTGTAAACCTTATGGGTATTTTGATTTAGTGTTTATTTATGGTTGGGTGTTTATTATTTAGCCTTTCTCATGCTCTAATTTGTGAAATTAATGGTTGCAAACATTAGTTTATGCCTATATTACTTAAACTCTACTTGAGAAAGAGAGACTTAATCTAGGAAAACTTGGCTAACAAGAAACTGGGTCAATCGAGAGATTGATAATTCCTATTAAAGGGTTCACTAGAGATAGTAATAACCCAACTTGAGCTTTTATCAACCGTTTTGTGCAATACCCATTTGGTCTTGAGAAAGCCAAATTGGAAAAAACCACTCTCTGACCGAAATGTATTGAGTGGGTAACTGAGTGTTGATAGCTATAATATACCCTAGTCAACAAAGAATTAATGTTTATATCCTATTAGACAAACACCTTGGCAATGGTCATAGCCCTGGATTTTTACAGAACTTGAAAAACAAGCAAAAATAATTTCCTAGTTGTATTTCTTAACTTTGCAATCGTAGTTCAAAATAGACATAGAAACAACCCCAAATTGTGGAAGTGTAAATTAAGATAGTTCAAACTCAAACACTTTTGCGGTCTCCACTTTTTCATCTGCGACCGCATAGCATTTCTTCTGCGGCCGCACAATCCTTATGCAGTCTGCACTTTTGATGAAGTTGAAATGCATACTCTCTGAACTTTGCTCCTGGCCTAGATTTTGTGGCCACACAATTCATATGCGGACTGAACTTTGCACCTTTCTCTGTTGATATTTCCTTCATACTCTGTGGTTGCAAATGATATTTTGTTGTTAGCACTTTTGAGCTTTTGTGACTTTTGTGTCATTGAGTTTAGATTATTCCTTCTTGAGTTGGATTTCTTCTCGGGAGGTCATCTTCAAAAATTTCTGCAACTGAGCACATTTCATCAGTTTTTGGGAACATAATTAAACGCTTTTAGACTAAAACAAAAGCTAAAACGTGCTAATAAATCGTCAAAATCCACGTTTATCAATGCACATTGGTTCTAAAGGACGTGCGGTATGTACCTGATTTGTTGATGAACTTGATCTCGGAAATTACTTTAGACCGAGATGGATACAAGAACTATTTTACAAATCAAAGGAGGAGACTCACCAAGGGATCTTAGTGATTTCAAATGGAGTTTCTCGTGGCACGTTGTACATGACAAATGCAAAAATATGCCAAGGTGAATTGAACACAACACAATATGAGATTTCTGTAGATTTGTGGTACAAAAGAATGGTCATATGAGCGAGAAGAGATTGCATATTCTTTCCAGGAAATCACTCATTCCTATGCCAAGGGGTACAACGATAAAACCTTGTGACTACAGTTTATTTGGTAAGCAACATAGAGTCTCATTTCAGACATCATCTAAATGAAAATTGAATATACTTGATTTGGTATATTCTAATATTTGTGGTCCAATAGAAATTGAATCGATGGGCGGTAATAAATATTTTTTTGTTTTTATTGATGATGCTTCACGAAAATTATGGGTTTATATTTTGAAAACTAAAGATCAGGTGTTTCAAGTTTTCTAGAAGTTTCATGCTCTGGTGGAAAGGGGGACAGGCCAAAAGCTAAAAGTGTTTCCAAAGATACAATGGATGTGAGTACATTTCAAGGGAATTTGAAGAGTATTGTTCGAGCCATGGGATCAGACATGAAAACACAGTTCTTGGAACCCCACGACACAATGGCATAGCCGAAAGGATGAACCGCACCATAGTGAAGAAGGTGAGAAGCATGCTCAGAATTCATTCTGGGGTGAAGGAGTTCGGACAGCCTGTTACTTGATCAATATGATTCCATTAGTTCGGTTGACGTTTGACATCCTAGAGAGAGTTTGGATCTGAAGATGTTCGATTGTACTAAAGAAGCAGAGAACAAAGCTGGATGATAAATTTGTTCCCTGCATATTCATTGGATATTGAGATGAAGAGTTCGGATACAGATTGTGAGATCCTGTAAAGAAGAAGGTCATCAGAAGTAGAGATGTAGTCTTCCGAAAAAGTAAAGTCGGAACTGCTGATGATATGCCATAGAAGGCCAAGAATGGTATAACTTCTAACCTTGTTACTATTACTTCTATTTCCAACAATCCAACAAGTGCAGAAAGTAGGACCAACGAGGTTGTCGAGCAGGGGAAGCAACCTGATGAGGTTATTGAGCATGGGGAGCAACTTGATAATGATGTCGAGTAAGTGGAGTACCCTACTCAGCAAGAAGAACAAGGAGATCAGAAACGCCAATGGTAGAGTAATGCAGGTACCTTTCCATAGAATATGTCCTCATCACTGATGAAGGGGAGCCAGAAAGTCTTAAAGAAGTGTTGTCCCATCCAGAAAAGAAACTATGGATGAAAGCCATGCAAGATGGAATCTATGCAGAGAAATGCCACGTACAAACTAGTTGAACTTCCAAAGGGTAAAAGGCCACTCAAATGTAAGTGGGTCTTTAAACTCAAGAAAGATAGAAATCGAAAGCTGATACGACACAAGCTCGATTAATGGTTAAAGGCTTCGAATAGAAGAAAGGTATTGATCTTGACGAAATTTTCTCACATATTATCAAAATGACTTCTATTCGAACAATTTTGAGCATAGCAGCTAGCCTAGATCTTGAAATGGAGCAGTTGGATGTGAAATCAACAAGACATATTCGAATCCATGTGTATACTTCAAAAGATTTTCTAACAACAACTCTATTATTTTGTTATTGTATGTGGATGACATGTTAATTGTAGGAAAAGACAACGAGTTTACCGCAAAGTTGAAGGGAGCTTTGTCCAAGTCATTTGATATGAAGGACTTGGGCCCAGCACAACAAATTCTAGGTATGAAGATAGTTCTAGAGAGAAGAAACAGAAAGTTGTGGCTATCTTGGAAGAAATGCATTGAATGTGTGTACTGGAACGACGCTTCAACATGAAGAATGGTAAGCCAGTCAGCACACCTCTTACTAGTCATCTGAAGTTAAGCAAGAAGATCTGTATATAACAATGGAAGAAAAGGAAAGCATGACCATCCTTATTCCTCTACCGTCGGAAGTTTGATGTATTCAATGGTACGCACTAGACCTGATATTGCCCATGCAGTTGGTATTGTCAGTAGGTTTCTTAAAAATCCTGGAAAAGAATAATAGAAAGCAGTCAAGTGTATATTCAGGTACCTGAGAGGTACCACGGAAGATTGTTTGTGCTTTGGATGATGTGATCCAATCTTGAAGGCCAATATAGATGTTGTAATGGTAGGTGACATCGATAGCAAAAAATTCATTACTGGATATTTGTTTACATTTTCGGGGATAGCTATATCATGGCAGTCGAGTTTGCAGAAGTGTGTCGCACTCTCTACAACTGAAGCGGAATATATTGTCGCTATTGAAGCTAGCAAGGAGATTATATGGTTGAAAAGGTTCCTTCAAGAGCTTAGATAGCATCATAAGGAGTATGTCGTCAATTGTGACAGTCAAAGTGCAATAGACCTTAGCAAGAACTCCATGTACCATGCAAGGATCAAACATCCGTCGAAAGTTTGATGTATTCAATGCTATGCATTAGACCTGATATTGCTCACGTAGTTGGTGTTGTCAGTAGGTTTCTTGAAAATCTTGGAAAAGAAAATTGGAAAGCAATCAAGTGGACACTCAGGTACCTGAGAGGTACCATGAGAGATTGTTTGTGCTTTGGAGGATCTGATCCAATCTTGAAGGTCTATACAGATGCTGATATGGCAAGTGATATTGATAACAGTAAATCCACTACTGGATATTTGTTTACATTTTCAGGGAGAACTATATCATGGCACTCGAGGTTGTAGAAGTGTATCACACTCTCTACAACTGAAGCGGATTATATTGTCGTTATTGAAGTTGGCAGGGACATTATATGGTTGAAAAGTTTCCTTCAAGAGCTTGGATTGCATAAGAAGGAGTATGTTGTCTACTGTAACAGTCAAAGTGCAATAGACCTTAGCAAGAACTCCATGTACCATGCAAGGACCAAACACATCGACGTAAGATATCACTAAATTCTAGAAATGGTAAAGAATGAATCTCTAAAAGTCTTAAAGATTTCTACAAATGAGATGCAGATATGCCGACCAAAACGTACCAAGAGACAAGTTCTAATTATGCAAAGAACTTATCGGCATGCACTCAAGCTAAAGGTCCAGTGTTGCCACCTTCAGCTGAATAGGTTTGAAGGGGTCTATATTATGAGGATTATTGAAAAATATAAGTCTCAAGTGTTACTACTTTAATCTTTCCTTCTGATCAATTTCTATAGCACGTTAACTTATTGAGATAGTTCTTTTTTTGTATTTTTTATTAATAGGGAAAATAAGTCTTGGTCTTGGGAAAAAAAATATGTCTTCTATCTTGATTTAATATATGAAGTGATCATTTTTAAATTCACAACTTAGCTGCTTCAAACCCACACAAAATATCAACTTAGCTGCTTCAAACCCACACAAAATATCAACTTAGCTGCTTCAAATCCACACCTCATTGGCAGTCCTGTTCTTATGTACAAAATACAAACCACACCTCTCAACAGAAGGCTTTCCCCGCCTATTGAGAGAGAGCAGGAAAATTGTGAAAAAATCCAACCAAAACTGTAAAACTGATTCATCTTATTTACTTGACAAATAATATACAGGACATAAAAGCACCTGAATTTCCTAAATTTCAGCACAGTGCTATTGTGGATCAAAGATACATGCCAAGCTTTCATCACAGAAGAAATATTCAAGAGCATTATATATCATTCGGGGAGAGGAGTACCCGATGCTGATGAAGAAGGTTGCAAGGAGCGGATTTTGATGTCATATTTTCTATGAGTGCTTGTTTCACTGCCAGAGGCTGTATCTGATGCATCGGCTACAAGTGGGTAAGAAGAAGCACTATCATCATCAGCAATTCCAATATCATTACCACATTTTCTGCACAGAAGTTTTGTTCGCCGCTGGAACAAGCCCCAAGAATGCTTGGAGAAGAAGAATGGCACACACTTAAATTCTTCAACCTGGGTAAATCTGCTCTCATCGATGGACAAGAAGGAGATCATCCCTTTCTTTATGGATTTTCCATACTTGGAACCAATGGAAGCGGTATTGCGACTAGATGAGTTAAGGTTTAGCTCGTACCCACAACTGCCACAGCTGCATAAACAAACAAATAGAGCTGATGACTGTTTGACTAAAGAAGCAGTAAAGCCATAATAATTTATAGAACAAACTATCTACTAAAGATAAAAATAATTGCACAATGCCCTGTAGAACCAATATTAACATCCAATTAACTGGACTAATCGATCGTTTTCCCCTTTTTTGCTCACATACCTTTTCTCTTTCTTTGAGACGGTTAGTTAATCAAAAATTTAAAAAAAAAACAATGTTCCTCGGGCCGGACTACAAACTGCATCTCTTTCTCTCTACATTTAGATGCTTAAAGTTTCCTAGTTTTGCATAAAACGTGAAGTTCTGACCGTGTCCTTACCTCGCAATTGCTTTATTGTAATTTTTAGGCAGAAATGCTACTAATCAGTCTTAGATGATGCTCAACCACATTTAAACCCTCTATAATGAAGTGGGGCTATTGGAATTTGTTTGTTCTCATGGATGATTAGGAGTTTTTAAGTCCAAACAAAAGATACATCTCAACTTCTCAGAGAAACATTCTAGCGTAAAGCATTCTTTGGTATAAACACAGCCTCTCTAAGTTTCATATAGGACCATAACTAGGGAGATGAATTTTTTTTTGTGGTCAAATCAACTTTTGCTACATGACTGATGTCCATTTTTTTTGCTACTTGGTCCAAATTCAACTTTTCTTTTACTTTTATTGGAGTTCAAAAAAAGCATGAAAAATGATGGGTTTTGGCAGACTAATCAAAAAAATATAGGTAAGGTAATGACAGCTACTTAGCTCAAAATCAAAAAGGATATAGCAATCAGTGAATGGAGAAGTCAGTTGAGGAAAAGATTATCAGCTCACTGACGGAAATAATGTCCATCATTGTTGGCCTCTCTGCAGAGAAAATAAAATAAAGAACCCCTGACCTGTTCTAACAATGACAAGATCCATGGCAGATACTTTATGTCCAGATACACTGTTGGGTTGTGTAATTAGATTTACCAAAAAACACTTGCCAGTATATGGCTAATTCCTCTCAACACCATCGAAATCTTCAAAGTCGATGTGGGGCTGCTTCTTTACACTATTAGGATTATTGAGACAAATCCAGCATGTAGAACCCCATCCATGAGCCCTAGAACACCAAGTTAATAGGTTTCTTCAGTTTAGAGGCCTTACTTCTGTTCGTGTAAACATTAGTTCAAACTTAAAAAATTATCTGTCCAATATCTTCAAGAAGTGGCCGAATCCCTCTCCTCTCCTCCCCCCCCCCCCCCCAACAAACAACCCCCCACTTAATTTTATCTGTGATCTTCAACAATGACTCGAAGGCAAAACACACAACAATTTTAGGATGATTGATCAAGGATTAGGAATGTGACTCGATAACCAAGTCAGATTTTAGTCAGACTCTAAAGGTTGATTTTGCAAAATTCTTTATGAAGAGTTTTCTTCTATTGTACTTGTATTCACTTTGACAACGGAAAGGCCATCAAATATGATGCCTGATGCACAAACAATAGTTCATGACAGACTCGGTTGACAATCTGAGACATGACCTAACAAATCAAACATCGACTGGTAGAAGGGGGCAAGAAACCAAAAAGATTTTCTTTTTTCATTGTTTTTATTATTATTATTTTTGAATGTTAAGTATTCTTGATGTTACAGAAACAGCACCAAGAAAATGTTGTGATTATATCCAAAAAGAGCAAAAGAAAGTGAATCCTGGCCATCTAAACAAAAGTATCCATCATATTTTGTTTCTCCCATCGATGTCAACCTCCAGATACCAGGTTTTAGGTGTAAAAACCACAGTTATTGAAGGTATAAAGGGGACGAGATAGGAAAAAAGTCATAATAGTATGAAGTAACAAAAGACCTACAATCTCTTGAAGCCCATGAAACTTAGCAAACTAGGATACAATGGAATAAAAGAAACCATGTAGGCAATACCAAATAGTTGGATAAAGTTTCTTTTGTAGGAAAGTCGGATATCGTTTTAGTCATGTTAATACATTTACATTATGTTGACTTTAGCTAGGATTTTTTTGGTCTTGTTAAAGATCTGGATACCAGTACAAAATGTAAAAACTTACTGCTGCTAAAGAACCTAAATTTTTAAATATTAGATCGAGAACGGTTTAAAAGGAGCGACACGAACAGTGAGGATTTATATAGCCAACCGCCAACTAGTTTAGGATTGAGACATAGTTGTTGTTATACCATCCTAAATGCCATATCCAAATGTTTTAATTTTAATAGGATTAAAGGGACAAGACAATTTTTTCCCGTTTTTCTTTCTTCTTTTTATAAAGTAGAAAGGAATAAGACAATGAGATCCCTAACTTGCACGCAGACTGAAAAGATTTTAGGAAATTTTGTAACTTGAAATAAGCAGAAGATCAGTGTGAGAAAGCACGGGAGAAACATATAATTGATATTAAACATGATACAATGAGCCCTATATATACACACATAACATATCCTACTCCTAATAAACATTGGATTAGGCTACTCCTAATACACATTGGATTAGGGTTCTACTATTACATATTCTAACACTCCCCCTCAAGCTGGTGCATATAAATCATATGTACCGAGCTTGTTACATATATAGTTAACATCGAACCCGGGTTTCTAGACCCGAAAGCATCGAGTCCCAAAGACATCGTTGAAAACTTGCTGAAACAGATGAAGGAAATACTGTTTTTGCCGGAAAATTACTGTAGATGCCGGAATAAATCACTGTAGATGCCGGAAAAACTTCAAAGTGGTCGGAATTGAAAAGTAAAAATATGTGTAGGCTCAGAATTTGAGGGCGATCTAACTGCCCTGAAGGACCTTCGTCAGAATCTCACCGAAACAGTGCTCACGCGCCGACGCATGGGGCGCGTGAGTCGGATCTACCTTGGCAAATCTGGCGCGTGATGGGCAGTTTTCCGGTGGGGTTTGCTGGGGTTTGGTCGGATCTCTCTTGGGAACCTTGTGGTGATGTTAGTTTTTGCAAAACACTGATAATTAGTGACTTTGACGCAATTAGTCACTTCGGTCACCGGAAAATTGCACGGTGACTGAGTTATTTCTTCCCGGATGTCGTTGGAATGACGCACAACGATAATTATCTCACCAAAGCTCCGATACCATGTGAGAAAGTACGGGAGAAACATATAATTGATATTAAACATGATACAATGAGCTCTATATGTACACACATAACTTATCATACTCCTAATAAACATTGGATTAGGCTACTCCTAATACACATTGGATTAGGGTTCTACTATTACATATTCTAACAATCAGAAGGTATCAGTTTAGCACCAAATAAAAGGCAAACAAGTAGTTGAAATCCTTCAAGAGAATGAATGACACTGCAATATAGGGACCAGTACAGTTTGTTTCATTGTCTCAGTTATGAATTCCTAGAAAATATGTAATATTTACCTAATAATTCAATTTTATTTCTAACAATCTAATCTACTTACTTTTTTTAAAAATAAGGACAATCTAATCTAGTTTTACTAGCTAAAGGAACTTAACTCCTCAACTATGTAAGAAGAAGTACCACACCCTTTCTCCAATATGTTCAAACTCTCACTTCTCCACTAATAGCCGGGCAACAAGGCCAACAAAAAGGATATAGTTTGAAGTGCAGGTACACTTAACTTAACTCACTTTATTAACATAGAATCCTAGTACGACTTTGATTCTTTCCTCCACAAGAACAACAACAGTGCAGGTATTAACACTCTACAAATTAACATCTAAATTATACAGCACTTGTTCTCACTAATATGTGGAAAAACTTAGTTAGTGCACCCAGGGGCGAAGCTACCGAAAAATTATACTACGGATAAGGTAAAATATTATTACTTGTTATTGATTAAAAATAGACTCTGAACACCCTTGGTTCGCCACTGAGTGCACCTAACATAACATGTGGAAACTCAGTGCGAATGTGTGATCGCCTCACAAACTGTAATGACAATTATTTTCATTTGGTTAATAAATGTAAGATTCTTTTCTTAAGAAATTAAAAATTGGAACCACAAAACAGTAAAATAAAAAACCTAATTTTAAGAATGAAAAGTTCAAGTCAAACACCATACGATTCATTTCAAATTAATATTGGGAAACAAGGAGCCAAAATTCAGATATAATTATTGGACCTAGCAGCACATTTAAAATCAAACGCCAGTTCTATCAATAGTAAAAACGGCAATTTGAATCGCAAGTTTTTTTCTTTGGATATTAAAGTAAGATTCTTTGAAGAAAGCGAACCTGTAAGAAACATCTCTCCTAGAAGAACCAAAAGAGGGATGTTGATGATAATTCAGATACCCACTTGATGTTTCCATTAATTAATGCACCAAAATGATTTTTAGCTAAAAAGGTTTTTCGGGAGATAGAGAAAGATACAAAACGCTTTTATCTCAAAATTTAAAAAAACAGGGTTGGCTATAGCGGAGAAACGCAGTAGGTGATGTTTTGTGTAGATTTAACTACTCAACGGCTAAATGTGTCGAGACGGCCGCCGGAAGATGGACGTAAAGCTGGAGTTTGTGACGGCCGCCAGAAGTTTGACCGGAGAGAAGAGGAGGGAGAATATTGATGGAAAATAGGAAGAGAGAAGTTGAAGTGTTGGAACGTTGGGAGTATTTGCTGAATCCGACATCATCGTTGGAACATGGGTGGGAGCTTGGGGGTGGGGGCGGCTCCCAGAAATTATTAATTTATGATTATTTTAAAACTACTATGTTAATAATGGTACGTGATAGGTTTAAGTATTTAAATCATCTAAAAGTCAAAAAATATTACATTAGCATGTGAAATTAAGATAAAAGAATATCATCAAAACTTATACAAATAATCAATTTAGTCATATGAATTAGATAGTTACGTATTATAGTTTATAATATTTAATTTGATGGTATGTTATAGAACATTTTTTTATAGATGATCTTTTTTTGTGTATGTTTTCTCCTAATGCTTTGGTTGCTCTACTATAACCAGAACTATTATTGTTAATATTGATATTACTCTTGAAAGTGCAACATATAGTTCTTCGTGCAAGAAAACATATTGCAATAAATATGGTCCAATATTTAGAATGTTTGTGCTTATGATTTATTTATTATAATTGTAAAATAGAAACATATTGAAAATTATTTTCTCACAAACTTAAAAGGATATTCTTTAGTTTTGGAATACGAAAGTTGAAATCAAGGATAAAAGTATATTTAAAAGCACATTGACCAGTATCATAATTTTTGCATGCATGACGTTATTGTTAAAACTTCGATATACCATCTATGTGTTATTACATAAGTTATCCGATAGATCTAAGTTTTTCAGTACCCTGATGGGCATAGTTTTCTTCAAAATCAATCTATATGTGATAAAAGGCTATATAGACGATATTTACACTCTAAATATACTATACTTTATTGTTGTTTTAAAGGCTAAATGATAATAAAATACTCTAATTGGTGTTCTTTTGCTATACAGGGACTAATCTAAGTTATGAAGAGCCTATGAAGTGCTTTGGAGTCAAGAAGGTGGATAAAAGACCAATCAAGAAGAACTCGAGCGAAAATAAGCAAGAAAGAGTCAAAGAGGACTGGGCTTGAAGCCACCGCAACCGCAGTCGAACGCGCTGGACCGTGGTAGGCTAAGAAAGAGAGGCAGAATGTTTGTCTTTCACCGCGGTCGCGTCGCATTTTGACGCCACCGTGGTGAACTGTGTAATTGCTCAGATATTTTGGGACTAAAGTGTAAATCGTGAAAAATTTATCCCAACCCTTCATAAACTCAACAAACTCACCTCATCAAGGTTAAGCTTGTTTTGAGACTGTTTTTGGGAGGAAGAATAAGTATGAGAATAGCAACCAACTATTAGAATTTTTTTATCTTCTTTTCGTTATTTCAATTGCACATTATGAATACTTTTGTAGTTTTATCTTGCTTTGCTATGAGTAGCTAAATATCTAGTCTAGGTGTAACGGAACCAATTGTTAGATAAAGTTTTGACTCAATTTGTTATAATCGAGCCGAGTTTATTTTTGTTCAACTATGTTTTGTATAGTGATTGATTGAATGGGCGCTTGATTAATCGTGTGCAATTGGTTTGTGTTGCTTGAGAAAGAATACTAGGTTATACTGTTGTTAAACAACGCCAGTTATGGGTAATTGAAGAGATTCATTACTTGAACTTCAAGTAGGGTTAGAGATAACGAAACTTTGGTGGGATAATTCAGAGCTGCATAAAGTATCAGCTATAGTACTTCGAGAGAATGCTCTGGTAATTATCGTAGTTGATGGAGAGATAATTGCGATAACTCATAGCTCATAATCTTCATAGAGTATTACGGCGAGATTATAGCAAAAGAGATAAAACTTAAACTAGCAATTGGGGAAATTAACACCCTAGATCTCTTTCCATCGAATTATCTTTGATTTAGAATATCGTTAGTTTTAACATCAGTTTTACTTAGTTACCAAAAACCCAACATTAATTGATAAAAATATTACATCTGGAAATCGTTTGAGCTTGTAATAGCATCACCAATAGTTGTTATAGATAGGTTAGTTCCCTGAGGATCCGATTACGAACTTGAAAACTGGATTATATTTGCAACGATCGCTTTGTCTTTTATAAGGCACAGATGGGCGTGATCAAATTTTGGTGTTGTTGCCAGGAAATTAACGGTGTCATTTATTACAACTTAGAAGTGCTAGAATTATTAGCTTAGATCAATTTTCTACGATGTTAAATAATTTTGCATTGAAATTCTAACGTTTGAACTCTTGCGTGATCCATGTGTATGCCTGGAGATGTTTCTAGGACTGGTGAACTACTTGAAAGACTCTCAGACTCCGCATTCAGGGCATTAAACCGTGTCAACAAGAAGAACAAACAATCACAACAAATACACCAACTTGAAATTGAAAAGGGAGACGTAGAGAACGTCAACAGAAACATCATGGGTGATCAAATTGACCCAAGCATCAGAGTGGTGGAACCTATTGTGCCCGAAGATGCACTTTATGACTGGGCACAACCAACACAACCTGGCCACCGCCATTGTTGTGCCCCAAATACAAGCAGAGACATTCTAGTTCACCAACAACATGCCACATCTTCTGCAAAATAAGGGATTGTTCTTCGGGTCACACACTAAAGACCCTCAACAACACTTGCAAAATTTTCTATCGATTTGTGTGACCTAAAGGCAGCCAGGGGTGACCCTAGAAGCCATCAAGCTATTACTATTCCCATTATTTGTGACTGGGGAAGCTCAGACTTGGCTGAATTCACTTCTAATTAATTCCATTGGCACTTGGGAGGAATTAGTCAAGCAGTTCCTGAACAAGTTTTACCTGCCTAACAAGACTGATAGATAAATTGATGAGATATTGCAGTACAAGCAGCAGTCTAGGGAGACCTTGTAAGAAACTTGGGAAAGATTCAAAGGGATGCTAGTAAAGTGCCCTCACCATGGTATTCCAGGCCAGATGTTCGGCCAAAGATTCTACATAGTGTTAGCAGACAATTTAAAAGCCAATGTAGATGCTTCTGTTGGGGGTGCATTTTTTAGCAAGACATTCGCAGAATGTAAAATCCTTGTTGACAAGATATCGCAGAATTCGGGGTGGATGACGACATGTATGACCCTGACACCAATAGTGCATTCAGTTCCTCTTGACCCAAATAATTCACATGAAGAGAACATAGCCACTCTCATGACTCAGATGAGTATATTGACAAAGAAGATTGATGATATGGGTACAAAGCAAGTGCATATTGTTGACACAACAAATGGAGGACTGTGCACACTTGCATTAATCAGCCTTATGTGTTCATGGAGTGGAGAAGGTGACAACCAAGTGGTAAGAGAGGACATGAATTATGTCAACAATTTTAGGGGTCAGAGACAAAGAAGACAACAATGGAGGCTAGAACCCAATCAGTAGTACAGACCAAACATTGCACAACCTGGAGGTATGTAGCTCCCAGGCCAAATGGCGACATATCAGAGACAACTGGGCTATCCACACAGAACCAGCAACAGTTGGCATATCAGTAACCTCCTCGGTAACATGATGGCAACATGGTAGAAATCAGGAGTATGTGTAAAGACCAATAAAATTTCTTGCCTAAAATAATATCGGGTAGGTCCCTGTGTTTTTTATAACTGTAGCTCGCCGATGGTCGTACCTTTTGAGTGAAAAGTACCCGGAATTGAAAGATAAAATTTTTCAAAAATTGGGTGTTATGCCACGCACTATGCAATTGCATAACTTGTATGCAGACCGCATAATGGTCGTATACCTGGGCATGTCACTGCCCAATTGGAGGACAATTATACGGTCCAGAATGGGATCACATTCTGGTTATGCAGACCGCATAGTTATCGCATTCTTGCCTAGTGATTTTTGGTGAGGGAGGTTATGCGACGCACTATACGATCGCATAACGTGTATGTAGACCGCATAATGGTCGCATACCTGACAGTATATTTTAATTTTAGCTCATTTTTAGGGCCATTCTGTGACCGGTCTGCGAACCGCGTGTCAGGAATGCGACCGCATTTCGCGTCGGGGCTCCTATTTTTTTAATTTTTTAACCTGACCCCTTCTTCAATAAAACACCCCAACCCTTCATTTTAACCCATTTTTTGAACAAAACTAGAGAGAGGGAAGAGAGGATTCTTGAGAGATAAAGTCTCATCTCTATCAATTTAATTTTTCAAAGTCACCTAGGCCTGAAAAATCCTCAACCCTTTTTCGTTCTTTCTGGAAAAATCCTCAACCCTTTTTCATTGGTTTTCAGATTTAAACAAAAAAGGGATTCTCATGAATTGATTCTTGAAAATATAAGTTGAACCATACATGCATGTTCCTTAATACCTAAAATCTAGTAAGAGGAACTGGGTAGGAGTAAAGATCTGCAAACAAGGAAGGGTTGATAGTCTAAGTGAGTTCGGATTGTATTTATAAATTTCAACTCTAAGATATATGCATTAACTTGTGAACTAGATTGACGGTACTAGGCAGTTGGTGAATTGAGAGTAGAAGTTAAAAAGAAAATTCGACTACAGGTATATATGGCTAACTTTAACCTATGTAAAATCACTCTGTTTGGTGTATGAGTAATTGGTATGTGTTATTTATGTGGACTATTTATGAATTTTGATTGTTTCACTAGTGTTAAGGAAAGATGGCATATTTCATGAATTTTTATGATTAATGTGTTGAACATTATTGGTTATAGGATTCTTTTTCTTCAAAAGAGGCAAGATTTTTTAGTGAAAAATTTATTAGGTTACAACTTGGTGTGTGATTCATGTTAAGGGCAATTTGATTAAGTGAATCAAAAAAAGAAAAATGGAACCATATGAAAAACAACACAACTCATTTAATAATGAGTCTGTCTAGGCATTTCTGGGAACAATCAAATCTTCAAAAACTCAGCGATCTTAGCTAAAAATCTTTTCTAAAGAACGTTCATTTAATTTCCAAACACCAAGGAAGTGAAGCAATTTCAAGTCTTATGTACTTTCAATATTTGTTGTATTGCCATTGCTTAAATTGAGATATGGAACCTCCTAGTACTAGAGTGAGGTATTGCGTGCATTTATATTAACATAGCAAGAACATATTCCTTTTATCTGCTTTTTGCTCTTTAAATAGCCCCACTAAAAATGATGAGAAACTTTCTCTTATCATTATTCATGTAAAAAACTTTAATAAAGAATATTCGTAAATGAGAAAGCGATCGAGAGAGCAAAATTAAAGTACATAGGAATCCAATAAAAGTGGTTCATATCATAACCAAATTCAGCACATTCCAAAATTAATTATTAAAACCAAGACTATTTCCCATGCATTATACAACCCTTGTCATATAAATTAAACTTTAATGGCCACAGCAGGTTGTGGTGATGGAGTGCCACAATAACCACGTAGAATATCAACTTCCTCAGCAGTAAAACCAATGGAAGTAAGCATAGAAGGCCAACAGTTATAAGTAACAGTTCTAATAGCCTTACAACAATCTTTCCCTAAATAAGATTCACCATTGAAGAAGAAAAGTATGATCTCATTCGTACATGATTTTATCTCAAATAATGCATTCCAGCACACTGGCATGCTACCTTCTCCGAGTTGAAGTCTAGCAACAATGTCTTGTCCTAGTTTCGTTTTGGACAAGTTTATTGCTGTTGTTGTTGTCGTCGCCGTAAGAAGCCACGTGATTAAAAGTACTAATGGAAGTCTGAAAGGAGCCATGGATTTTTTTTCTTTTCTTGAAATGAAGTGTGGAATATGTGTAGAGTGCGTGGTAGGGTTATGGTGAAGGAAATGAAGGTTTGGACATGGTGATTTATAGGTTGTAGGGTAAGCTATAGAGAGTGTAACTGATGTAAGTTGAAGAGGCAGAATTAATTAACAATTTGATATACCTTTAATAAATTTAATTTATGAGTTAATATATGTGGAATGTGAAAAGTTAGAAATATAATCAAAGATTCATTTTGTTTGATAGAAATATTAATCAACGTAACGTTTTGGATAATTAAAAAAAGGAATCCAATCATACATGCCTATAATCGAAAGGTCTTTTATAATATGATAGCACTTAAAATGTTACTATCTCAGACGGAGCTCCAAAATAGTACTAATATTTTCACACTTTTCCTTTATTTCTTTTTTTTTTGCGTTGTTGAGCAAAAGATATTTAAAATTTAGACATCAAATATCAAAAAGAAAATCCACTGCAGAGGCAATCCAAATTCTAGCTTTAGTGTTTTGAGCAAATTCTCGTAACTTTCTCTTTGCTACATAAAGTATAAATTTTATTATATCATCTTAGTTTAACTACCTAAGTCTTAAAAGATTGAACCGAGAAAATTAAAACCATTTGCTTTACTTAGATTTGTTTCTATAATTCATGGCCAACCAAATCAAGAACCTTCTCCCTCCCCACCCAAAAATAAATAAAAGAAAAAACAAAAAGTGGGAGGGTTAGATTCAAAGCTCCAATCAAATTGAAAAGGAACCGATTCAAAGTTCTAACTGACGATAACTTTTGAAATCCCACAAAAATGGGATGCTAAAGATTCTTTTTATTTTTTATTTTTTAATATGGGAGAGATTCACCTAGAAATGACTGCACAAAATATAATTCTTATATTATTCAGTAGAGTGTATTCACTTGAAATAGTCTTTATTTATTATTGTCATTCCATTTTCATTTGAAAATTTCTGGTGACTAGGGGATGATCGGCATGAACAGTTGAACACAATATTCATAACTTATGGCCAGCCTAAAGGTGTATTGTGGGCTGCGCCCAGCTCGGAATAGGTCCGGGACCGCGAGCCTAATGGGCCGATCTCAGTGGGTCGGTCCCAAATGGTGCACTAAGCCCGCGACAGAGTGATCCTCCATGAAGCCGATGAGCCCGGGACCGGCAAGCGGACATAGGCCGGTTTAACCGGGCCCGAGCGGTCCTAACGGCTATTTTTAAAAAAAAATTAAAAATGACCAACGGTCAGATTTTAAAATCTAGTCGTTGGCCATCAAAAAATAGCCGTTTGATACTTTAAAAAATAGCTATTTGGCCCCTAATCTTTGTTTTAACCCCAAACTTTGTATAATTACAACTTTTTCCAATTCTCAAATATAAATACCCCTTCGCCCCTCCCCCCTATTCTTTCATTTTTACTCACAAATTCATCAATCTCTCTCATTCTCTCTCTAGTTTTCCTCTATATTTGCTTACTTTATTATTGCAATTTCGTGAAAAATTGTGAAGTTGGTCAGTTGAAGTATCCAAGCCTTCAAGTCTTCAATGATATTCAATTTTCAAGAAGTTGTTCCTCAATTCGGTAAACTCATTCTAACTCTTAAGTTTAATATTATAATTTTGTTTTTTTAACTTGTATAATTATAATTAATATGACATTTTCTTTAAAAAAAATATTTAGTGGTAAAGGAAAAGCTAAAATTGGTGAATCTAGTGTCCTAGATACTACTCTACCCCCGGCTCCCCGACCCAGACCTGTTACTTGTCCTCATCCACCTGTTATTCTTGATAGTGATAACCCTTGTTTTTAATTTTTCGATAGTCAATTTTGCCATGATGTTGCACCAGGTCAACAATTAAATGAAGAAGTTATGAATGCTCTTTATCCTAATGAAACTATATTTGAAAATGATGAGGAAAATGATGATTTAGATGAAACGCAACCTGATTTAGATGATACACCTACTAGTCCTATTAATAACCCAACTGATGCCCCGCCTGACCCTCATGTAGTGACCCCCACCTTTAATAGACAACCTTCTAAACGGCCCGAAGCATCTTTTGTTTGGCACTTTTTTACTCAACAACCAAGGGTCTCTCGGAAACAGCCTCTCTACTCCTTCGGGGTAGGGGTAAGGTCTGCGTACACTCTACCCTCCCCAGACCCCACTAGTGGTATTTCATTGGGTCGTTGTTGTTGTTGTTGTTGTTGTTGTTGTTTTTTACTAAACAAATAGAACAGAATAAGGCTAAGTGTGAAACTTGTGGATATTTGTTGGTTCATAAATTTACTGGATACCGTAGCGGTACGGGTAGTTTGACTAGACACATAAAGACACACCCGAGAGATAAAGCTAAATTTCTTCAAATGAAAGCTGCGCAAGAGGGGAGAAGTGTAGATACTACGGTTAACCCTAGTATAGGTTCAAATGTAGTTTAATCGGGAATTAACACTGTTACCAGTGGTATTTTATATTATGATCCCAATAAAGATCGTAAAGAATTGAAAAAAATGGTTATTGTTATGTCCTTACCATATAGTTTTCCTTCTAACCCTCAATTTGTGCATTATATTAGAAGAGTTTTTAATCCTACTTATACATGATGGCCTCGCACAACTATAAAGAGTGATATTTACAAATATAAACATGAATATGAACAATATTTGCACTATTTATTTACTTATATAGATTGTCGTATTGCTATTACTACTGATATTGATAGAAGTAGTAATGATTGTGATTATCTAACTGTCACAAGTCATTGGATAGATGAGGAGTGGATAATGCAAAAGCGCATTATTGCTTATAAAATAATTAATTCACATTACACATATAAGTTTATTGCCAACACAGTTACAGATATTGGTAGATATTTTTGCCTTAGAGATAAAATTATGTCGGTTTCAATGGATAACTATTAACACTAACGTTGTAAGCTTGCTTACAACCACACCAAATCCTGCATTTTGTGATATTTTTCATGTTAGATGTATTTGTCATATTTACCATTTAATCGTCGGTGCTGGTATGAAAGTTTTAAATGTAGAAATTGAAAAGGTTAAAATGGCTCCTAATTGGCTATTTTATTCAAACCGTAGAAGTAGGTTTAGAGAATATTTTAAAAAATATGATGAATTTGGCCTTAGAGAAAGAAAGGTTCCTAAACCTTGTCCCACTAGATAGAACTACATGTATGAAAGTTTAGTTATTGCATATGAATATAGGAACCCAATAAGCGCAACATATAATGCTCGTATAGGTGAATGTGATGATGATGATGATGAGCACCTTATAAATCAAGATTGTAGTAATGTTAAAATGCTTGTAGACTTTTTAGAACAATTTCATATTGCTACAAACGAATTATCTGACCAATATTATCCTAATATTTCTAACTGTTTAGTTTATATTGCAGCACTTGTAAATTTATTTACAGCATTTTCAGAGGGTGGAGATATTTATCAAGAAGCTATTAATTCTATGAAAGCTAAGTTTAAAAAATATTTTTTCCTATTCCCCCTATTTTTGGTGTTGCTGCAGTGTTAAATCCTACAATGAAATTAGGAGGTCCTCACTTTTGGTATTCAAAACTTTATAACGCTTTACCACTTTTAGTTGAGGAACTTGCTACACTTGGAGATGCAAAAGCCTCAAGCTCAAACAATTTATAATGCTTATCAAGTTGATGTAGATCATGCTAGTACAAATGTTCCAACTCCTATTTCGTCTAGTTCACAATCATCTAAAAGAACTGCGGGCGTAAAAACCCTTAGTTCTTAGCCGGAGTTCAAGGGTTCTCAAGGTGATAATTTTTGTGATAGTTCACAACTAAATGAGCTTCAAGTTTATTTGTCGCAGGGCCTTGAAACGGAGAATCCAGACGGCACCTTTGATCTTTTGGAATGGTGGAAGGACAAATAAAAACACTATTCGGTTCTTTCAAGGAAGGCTCGAGATATTTAAGTGTTCAAGCTTCAACAGTAGCATCGGAGAGAGCTTTCAGTCAAGCGAGACTTCAAATTGGTGATCATAGAGCATTTATGAGGGAGAGCTTGGAAAAATCGGTACTCTTTAGAGATTACATCCGTTCGGAAAGAAGAAATTTTGGACTTACAGAATCACAACCGGAGATAGACGATGCTTATGTGCTAGCGGAACTTGAGCAGGATGTTGCTTCGCCTGGAAGCGGTGATGAACAAGCCTCTTTTTCACCACCACCAACGAAAATTCCGCCGAACCTTGAAGGATTTATGAGATTTGGTAGAGATAATACATAGACTAATATATAAATTGTACATTGGCACATCTTCCTTAGTTTTTTTTCCTTTTAATGGTGGTATTAGTACCTTGTTGTACTCATTCCATTGGGGGAGGAGTACTACGAAATATATTGTCATTTTTGTTAATATCGTAATAATAAAAATAATAAGACATTTCCTTGAATATCTCCGTGCAATTTTTTCTTGTGTATTTAAATTTTACTCTTTACAAGATTTAACTTACAATTCTATGTATGCTATAATATATTTATAAGAAATTATATAAGGAAATATATATAATATAGTATATATATACTATATATTAAACTCTATATGCTATATAAATAATATATACTATAACACACACACACACACATACACAGATATATATATATATATATATATATATATATATATATATATATATATATATATATATACTATAACACACATACACACATATATATATACACACTATATATATTACATATATACATATACTACATATATATACATATTCTAACACATATTCTATATACATCTATATACATATTATACATACTATGTATACTAAATTTGAATCATATATACTAAATTTATATAGCTATATATAAGTAATTTATATTAGTATATAGAAATATACTTTACAAAAAATTACCTTAGAATTTTTTCTAAAAAAAATAGCCTGAAGCGAAAAAAGCCTGTTAGGCTCATTTAGGCCTGTGGGCCCTACCCATGTCCAGGACCATGTGAGCTTAGGCACATGACGGGCCGGTTCCACCCATTGGGACCGTTTGGCCCGGAACCACCAAAGACCGGGCCCGTCCAAGCCTGGAACCGTTTGGCCCAGCACAGAATACACCCTTAGGCGAGCCTGAGTGTTTGGTTTGATTTGAGTTAAGAGTATAGTTTGGATTGGCCCATATTGATTGGATAGCAATCTATTGAATTCGTGAAAAAGTAAAAAATAGCCAAATTTAAAACTGACAATTGAAAAATAGCATAATTTCAAAAGTAATCAAAACATAGACACTTTTTCTTGTAAAGATAAAATCTGAACAAAAACACTCTTAAAATATGGTATTCCAGCATAATATGCTGGAGTTCAAATTTTTTACATATGAGATTCCAACAAAATGTGTCGGAATTTCATAATGTGCTGAAGTTCCAACATAATATCCTGAAAGTTTAAACGCCGGAGTTTCATAAATCCAGTATATTATGCTGGAACTTTCCGTGTACTGGAGTTCCAACATAATATGATGAAAGTTTATACATAGGAGCTCCATAATTCCATATATTATGCTAACAGTTTATACGTATGAGCTCCATAATCCCCCATATTATGCTGAAACTTTTCGTGTTTCAGCAAAACCATGGTTATTTTCAATGACTTTGCAAATACTGACTATTTTTTATTACCAGTCCGAAGACTGACTAGCTCGTGCTATTTCCATGTTCAATTCATATCAAAAGAGGTGGAAATGACATCAGGTAGCCACTTTTAAGCATGTTGTTTAAAATATATCCACAGTTTATAATGTATTTATAGATTGGCCAATTTTGTTCAAATTTCAAAGCACAATGTCCTAGAGTTTAAACCTCAAAATCCAAACTTTATGACATCGTATCCTAAAGTTCAAAAATTGTGTCATGAAATTGGAATCTTATATCCTGAATTTTGAATTAGTAGTTTATAAATTCAGGACATCGTATCCTAAAGTTCAAAAATTATGCCTTGAGGTTTTAATCTTATGTCCTGAAGTTCAATCAATTCAGGACACTTAGTCTTGAATTTTTAATTAGCAGCTCAAAAATTCAGGACACTAAGTTCTGAATTTTTAAATTTAAGATACTTAGTCCTGAAGTATGAATTAATTAATATTTAAATAAATTATAAGGTATAAATATATTTTAAATAACGTACTTAAAAGTGACTATTATTGCACTTTGCCCCTAAAAGAGTTGCTCCAATAGGCCCAATAAAGCATTAAGGGCAAAGACAACCAGGCATTGTATGAAACTAACAGAATCTATAACAGTTATTTCTTAGTGGGCAAAATAGAAAACTGGTCAATCAATTAAAACTAGTTATATTTGTTATCGAAAAGTGTATAACATATGTATATATGAATACATTTTATGGGTTGTTATTATTTTCTGGAGCAGCTAAGATTATGCATTTCGCTTTCTTAATTCAGACTAATTGGGCCAACTATGATCAAGACTTTGTGGTTAGGATCCAATTTATTTTCTGAATATAGTTAAGAAAAAAAGTTAATGAAAGCATACAGGAGGACCCTACAACTAGGGGCTTAGCCTAAAAACCAAACAACAGTACAAAAATACCTAAAACGCTCCGAATAGGTCGGCCCACACCTACAACCTGGTCCTATAGGCCCATCTTAGTTAGTTAAGAATCCATAATGGAGCATGTGGGCCTCAACCTTAATGGTACAATAGTGGGCTCAAAGACCCTACACCCTTGTACTCCCTGACTAGCCCAATCTTTCCGTGTGAATAGAAATGAGCCATTTTTCAAAATGACCCATTAAAGGTGTTCTGAAACACAAGGAATGATATTGTTTTACAGTTCATCAATCGATATGATATGGTATTTAGATATTTCGGTTGATAGTTTTAGTATTTAATTTTTTAAAATTCTATAGAATATCATACCTAATTAAATTTAGTATAATTTAGCTTTTCTTCTTTCAATTTTAATTTATTCAGTCCAGTAACTTTGATTTCTTAAAACACTATACAATATCATACCTAATTAAATTTAGACTGTAATATTCTTAATTAAAGTATTCAAAAATACAAAAATAAAAATATTTTAAGCTCACATGACTGTTGACAAAATCTTTAGGTTCAAAACCAGCAAGTATCAACCCATAAATAGGAAAAAGGTACATAAATGAATAAATTCGATCATTTTTAATATTTTATTACTTGCTTAGAGTTTGTTGAACTTAGAGACTAATCCAACAGATGTGACAGCAAAACACGAGTAATAGAGTAATACTTCAGAACTTTAAAAATATTATGTTAAACTGCTTGGCAACCTGAAGAGTAAGAGTCAGAATCTGCAACCTACCTTATTTTTCTATATTTCTAAAGAAGTATATGAATTTTAATACCAACATCAACGTGAATGCTAAAGAAAAGTATTTTATAACTTAGTATGTTATAATTAATCATATGTGTCACTTTAGGATTTCAAGATTAAATTTCTAAAATTGTTTCCAACTATACCCTTATTATTAAAGAAATAGTAGTTCTTTTGATATTGCTCAGTTCTTAAAAAGCATTTAAATGGAGTATCTTAGTAAATTATATCTTGTATTTATTTAATGGACGTGAAAGAGTTAAAGCGACAGTTAAACAGAAGGAGTGATTTCTAATTACGATATAAAATGCTAGATTGCACAAAATATGGCTTATGGATCAATCCAGAGCCCAATTTATGTTTTACAAGGTTAAGAGGCCCGCTAAACACCTCAATGCAATGCATGTTTTTTCTAAAAAAAAGTACGATCTAGCCAGTTTTTGAATTGTCCATTCAAAAAAAGCTAACATTTGTGAAGTCAATAAAAAATAGTTAGTATTTTGCTGCAATAGAGACCGGTCCAACATAATATACTGGAGTTCAGTGGACCTGTGTATGAACTTCCAGCATATTATGTTGGACCGGTATATTTTTCCTGGCTCCAGTATAATATACTGGAGACTGGAGCACCGATGTTCCGAACTCTAGTATATTATGATAGACCGGTATATTATATTAGAATTCTAATATATTAGACTGGAGTTCGAGTATAATATACTGAAACTCCGGTATTTTATGTTGGAGTATCTTTTTCGAATTTTGGACAGTATTTTTATTCAAATTTATTTTTACATCAAAAGTAACTAAATTTCAATTACTTTTAAAACTAAACTATTTTTGGATGACCATTTATAATTGTGACTATTTTTAAATTTCTCCCCATATTTTCTGAAGAGTCGTTTTTGGTTTTCCTGTTGAGAAAAAAGTTTCACCCTAAAAAATTTCCTTTGTTCTCTTGCCTTGTCTCACTCCAGTTATCCTAGCTCTCCACTAATAAGGTATAGTCAAAAGAAACAAAAATAACAATTGACAGATAGATATATAGATATATAAATATATAAATATTTAATTTATTATTTGTGGTTGGAGGGGAAAAAACATAAACATTACTCGCATAAGAGTACACAACAAAATGCTGAAGGCTTGCAGTTAGATACTGAACCATTCTCTTGGAATGTGAGACATGTCTGAAAACAGTGAAAACCCTACTTATCAACCCCACAAACACAAACGCACATTCTCTAATAAAAGAAAATACTAAAGTAAAGAAAAATGGAGAATTAGGATATGTGGTATATATGATGGGAGTCACTTACTACGTAAATCTTTTTTATGTGAAAATTACTTTTTTGGTTTTTGGTTGTAGGAAATACTTTATAAGGAAGGAGAAAAATGCCCCTCAACTTAACTTATAATAATTTTTTATTTTTATTTCATATTACTTGCTCTAATTAATTTTAGACGTTATTATATAGATCTTTATTACTTAAAATCCCATACAATATTTTATAATTTATTAACATTATTAATATATTTTTTTGATATATATTTTTAAAAATATCATTTACCAACCAAGCCTGAAATAATAATTTATGTAAAAGATATTCTTTAAGATAATATTTCCATAAAAAATTATTCCGTCATGCAACATATATTGTATGTACACTCATATTTCTCAATATAATTCACATTGATCAGCTTTTCCGGTGCAATTTTTTCATTATTCTTCTTTGTTTCTGCTTGAATGTGTTGAGTTGTCCCACATAGGAGGGATTTGAGGTCCTTGGTCTCCTTATATGGCTTGGGCAATCCTCACCCTATAAGCTAGCTTTTAGGGTTGAGTTAGGCCCAATGCCCATTCTTATCATGGTATCAGAGCCAAGCCCATTCCAATTATTGTTACCGATGTTGGGCCCCCATTTATGTTGTCCACGCTCCAGAGATCTGGGCGTGATGGGGGGTGTTGAGTTGTCCCACATAGGAGGAATTTGAGGTCCTTGATCTCCTTATATGGCTTGGGCAATCCTCATCTTATAAGCTAGCTTTTAGGGTTGAGTTAGACCCAATGTACATTCTTATCAGAATTATAGGTACCAAAGTCGAGATCAGTGGCAATGAAATATTACCTATAACTGATGGTCAGCCGTATTCTATAAAATAACAATTATTTATATGATTTTTTTTTATATAAAATTGATGTATTTGTTAAAGAGACGACTGTTTTATAAGGTTCGTTGGAAACCATTTTAAAATGTTTTCTTGCCCTTGATATCTGTCATATTTTTTTTTCTTTAAAGAGGGATCTTTGTCAAGTTGAAGCAACAAAGAATAATCATTTGAACAGAACATTTACCAAGAAACTAAGTTACCTTGATTTCTAAAAAGTTTTAAAAAGGTTTACAAGAACATAGCATTTCTTAATGGATACTCATCATAATTACTATAGTTACTACCTTGGTTTCTACAAAGTAATTTAAAAAAGTTTACCAAATGTCGTACTCCTAGCTAGAGTATATTTTATTATCCTCAGCTAGCCTTTTTGTTCTTTAGGCTCATCTCAATCCACTACATTACCAGTCTTTTATGATTATCATACTAGTATAAGGTAGTATAACATTGTTGGCGAACACCGATATCATCCGACCTTAGCTCAGTTGGTAGAGCGGAGGACTGTAGTGGGCATAACCCTCAGGTAATCCTTAGGTCACTGGTTCGAATCCGGTAGGTCGGATTTAACTATTTTAGCCAATTCGTTTTTTCCCCCATTTTTTGCTCTACCAAATTAGAACTAAACGCCTCATTTGTTTGTACTTAATATATATTTATTATTAATTACTGTCACCGCCTACCATTATCAATTATTATTACTGTGCTACCATCTTTCTTAATCATAGCCGCCACCATTATCAACCATCACCACCCACTATCCCAAACACTCCAAGCACCATCATTCTTACCCACAATTAATATTCATCCACCGAACTACCACAACTAGCCACATCATCACCATCAATAACTACAACTAGCACTGCCCTTTATAGCCTCCCACCCACCACCTTTCTTTGTCACAACGATTACCGTCACCCCTCATTATTAACTATCACCACCTACTACCACCATCTTCAATCATAATCGCCATCACTACCAATCACTACTAGCTACTGGCATGAACCACCATCATCAACCAATACTACGACCAACCACCACCTTTAGTCGGCATTCACCTGTTAGCCATCACTACCAACAACACATTTTTATACTATATATTTTATTGATAGAATATTAGATTAGTTAGTATTTTATTTGAATTTTATGTTTATTAATTTTCAAATAAAGAAAAAATTTATATATTCAGATATTAAAAATCAAACAATCTTAGTTATTTAGTATTTAGATCTTAATCGATTTTTTAATGTATCCAGATGTATATTCATATTTAAGTATTTTAATTTTAATATACATTTTAATATTCAAATATATTCAGATTCAGACATATTGATCTTAATAAAATAAATAAATGAGGCCGAACTCTTACGAAGAATGAAATCAGAATGCTACGATTAATGACGAACATTTCGTTTATTGATATATTGTTTTGGTCTTCCGCTGAGAAAACAAAATTACTATAAAAACAAGCTTTTACCAAGATTAAAATTAAAATACTGCGATTACTTAAAATAATAATGTAAAAACTTAATATACGATGATTAATAATAAATAAATTGTGTGGTAATTAACAATAAATGTGTTATTTTTCATGACTAACTTAATCTGAGGGTATTTTTATCTTCGAATAATCCACGTATTGGCAGTAGATATATTTTATTTTACGTTTTATCTCACATAAAACAATAATACATAATTTTTTTTAAACTTCATACAAAAATCATTTAATACCACCTCAAAAACATTACATCAATTTTTATTAAAAAAAATTCTAATGCGACCAACCAAATACCTATTAATTACACAAAGAATTGTTTTTTCTTATGGCGCCAACCAGATATCATACTATATTATTTTCAAAGTTTGTTTTAAGAAGTAATTATACCAATACAATCAACTAAATGACCCTGATTGATAATCTCACGACAGATGGAAATCAAGCAATTGGAAAGTCATAAAGCTTGAAAATAAATGAGCCAAAATGGTTTAGAAGTACCATCTTGAAGGTGACCCTACGCCAACTGTCGGTGTCAAAATCACAAGCCAAATGCAGAAAATAATATTAGATGGAGTAAAATAATACGGAGTACGTAAGTATAAAAAATATTTAAATATAAAAATTACGAAAATTATTTATTTTATGTCTCACACGACAGACACCAATTATGTAAGATTTTTTTTTTTTATCTCACAATTATATAAATTTTAAAATTTTATAAGTTCAAATATATAAGATATGAGTTTATAAATATTTAATATATAGTGATTCCAAATTAGAAATCTACATTGTCAACACATGACTCAGCTGGGTGTCGGCAGATTCCAAATTAGAAATCTACCGATTCCCACAATCTGCTAACCACAAAATAGGTCCCCCAATATATTATTTATTTTGGGAACGTAGAAGAGTCAGAACTGCCTCTAACGTATTGACGTCAGTTTAAAAATATCTTTTATTAATTTATTTCAGAAAAAATGCCCCTACGTTAAAATTCTGGCATATTTGTGCCCCTAAATCTAACAAGTCAGTTTAAAAAATGCCCTCCGTTAATCTATTTTGAAAAAAATGCCCCTACCGTTTTAGATATAAGTACAGTCAGTTGTTAGACTTAGGGGCACATGCCAAATTTTTAACGGTAGGGATATTTTTTTTAAATAGACTAACGGATGACATTTTTATACTGGAGTCAATACGTCAGGGACAGTTATGACCTTTTCCCTTTTGGGAATGTAGGATTCACAATCTTGTTTTTCATATTTTCATTTCTAATCTTTGAAACATTCATCAAATTAGACAAGTTGTTATTACTTTGAATGAGACCGATTCTTCTAAATTTCTCTACACAAAAAATTAAACTAGAGGCCAATAAAGGAAAATATATTAGTCTTTGTAGCAAAAATAAAATAAGATAAAAAGATAGGAAAATGACTTGGAAACCAATGTCTTGTATCATTTATTGCTTGTCAAATTATTAGAAAAAAGTTTGTTTGCATAACTTTTCTTTATTTTAATTATCCGATATCTGAAATTAGAATTCGTGCCAAATTAATCTGCTAAAGAGATAAAAGTTAATTCATTCAGTCTAAAATAAGTGACTTTTTTAGATTTTTTTTGTTGTCTAAAATAAGTATTTTTTCAGATTTCAAGAATGAATTAATTATTTTTTTCCTATATTGTCCTTGGAGTAAATAGTATTAGAATATGTGTTACAAGTATTTATATGAGATAGTAAAAATTAATATGGTCAATTCTATTACTAATTAATATTAAAAAGTAAATTTTTTAATTTGTATAAAAATATTCAAAAATTACTTATTTTGGACAAAAGAAAATACCTTTCAAGAAATTCTTCATTTCTTATGATTCAAACCCCATAAATACGGTTGATGATAAAGGAATCTCGGTCATTCTACCACAACTTATGTATATTGGTGTGTGCATCAATTTGACACCAGCATTGAATCAAAAGAAAGGCATCATATATGTCATACTTCTCAAGTTAACAAGTAAAAGAACTTATTCACTTATTATTAAAGTAAGTATATGGTATTGGAAAATATATGAGATGGTACTTGGTCATCTATAGAAAGGACATGTGAAATTTAAGATGGAGATGGTCATTGGACATAGTTATTTCGCTTGTCATCGGCAGAGAAAATATTCATAAAGATATATTACATATTTTGCACTCGATAACATTTAATAAAGAATATTTTGTAGTATTAGGAACGACGGCACGCTACAAGAAATTTATTATTTATTTTCACTGTTACATCTTCTCAATGACCCTCATAATTGACATTAAAGGAGGGCACGATCTTAGGATCTCCTTTCCAAAATACAGCTATAAATAGAGAGCTCAGTTATCTTTCTGGCAAACTTTTACTACATTCTTTATAAAGTTTAATATTATTTTATTTTCTTGCTTTTTAATCTTACCATTGCTGTGACCGGAAGTCTTGCTCCCAGAATCATTATTTCTACTATTCCATCTATATTCTGAGGCTAAGTATCCTATTATCTTTTAATTATTTTATTATTTTAAAATCAAATTAGCTTAATTATCTAGAAATCAGGAATAAATTTAACATATTTCTACGGACTCATTTAATTATAATAAAGCAATTAACAAGAAAACAAGGTTAAATAGCGTTTACATATTTACTGTAAGATGTGTCCTCGCGGGGAGGTCGGAGGCCTAAAATAATTGCAGCAATTGATGGTGTAACAAACTTCTTACTCGAAACCCCAAAGAATTTGACGAGTATTATAAAAATTGACTATGACATCTATTTTTATTTGGAAGTAATGAAATGGCAATATTATTGATTTGTTATTCGTATATTTCATGAAAGCCAAGAGCAGTTAAGTGAGTGGTGAAAGTACAGAAAGGGGGAGAATGGTATATTTTTAAACTTAATCTTTTGTTAGTTATTAGTTTATCATAACGATAGAAAGTAAAATATAAAAAGTAAGTGCATGAATAAAAGTCATTGCTTTTCCTTGATTTCTTTCCTTTAATAGTTATATATAATGAAGGCTTGCTTCCTTGATTGTTGGTTCTTCCGAAATTAGCCGCTTAATAATCTTTACAAGACCTTCAATCTTCCGGATATACTGGCTGTGATTCATGCCTTAATATTAAGCTTGCTTGATTCTTTTCGTCGCAGCTGCCCAACAATCTTTGCTGATTGATTGTTTTCCTTAGGCATCCAGTTTTGCTGATTGATTTGCGTGATCCTTGTTGATTTAATTTCTTTCCTTAGGTATTGAGATTGACTTCAGCGATCTTGTAGTACCTTCTTGATTCCTTGTTCTCCTGTGATTGATTTCCTGCAGAGATATATTATTTGCATCATTAAAACTAGATCTAACAATCTCCCCGTTTTTGCTGATAACAAAATAATACATAGGTGTAAACACCAGTTGACTTCCCTATATGTTAGTCCTGCTCAAGGATGCAGTTGACTAGTCCGTGTTACTCCCCCTCAATGTATGCAGTTGACTAGTCCATGATTAGAGTCGACTCTTTCCAATGAGTACCTGTATTATACTATATCTGTACTTGTACCTGTATTATACTACATATGTACTTGTACCTGTATCTATATATATAGATACAACATATACTTTTCTCCCCCTTTTTGGCATCAGCAAAGAGGGAACAATCCAAGAACTAAGCAGAATATATAACATTAAACAAGAGAGTTATAGGAACTATCCAATGGCTAAGAAAACAGCCCACAAAAACAGCACAACAAAACAATAAATTATCCAAGGGCTAAAAAATAGCCCATAACTAGCACAACAAAAAATTTTCTTAAACAACCACACTAACGACACAGAAAATAAATAGGGGTATTGCAGATACCTCCTTCAATTGTTCAAAGCTAGCATTGGCTGAGATGCTCCCTCCATCCAACATGTCATGAATTTCGTTGAAGGCTTTGACAGCATTCTCCCTAACTCGAAGAACTTGCAGCTCTAATCTTGGACACATCAGACCCTGTTTCCTTTGAAATGACATGAATGTCATCAACAGTAGATTGAGTGGCTGTGAGAAGATTTTTGATTTTAGAGAGTTGAGAGTCAATGTCACGAAGTTTGTTTCCAAAACCATAACTACCAGGACTGTGATGAGGAACAGAGGGTGAAGGCTTGGGCTTTATAGGGGCATGCTTTGCTTCACTATCGTGTTTCTTAACCCAGGAGCCCTTAACATTCACATATCCCATAGTAGTAAAGGATCTAGAGTTGTAAAACTTTGAAACAGTGACAAACAGATAGTTAGACAGGGAAATTTGATGAGCTTCCAGAATGTGAGTGATTGCAATGCCATAGGGTAAACTAGTGGGATCTTCAGCACTTTCGGTCACGAAATTGATAACCCGGGAGGAAAGTTTGAATTTGAGTTTGGTCACTAGGAAATAAACAAAAGGTGTTTCTTTTTGAGAAAGTTGAAAAGGATCCAGTACGGGGAAGCAAAGTAGTTGCGACAATATGGGTCAGAACTCGAGTTTCGAAGCTAAATCTCTGGGACCTAACTCGTTTGGAAGGGAATAAGAGGGACACTCAACAATAAACTGTTTGGCTTGGTCAAACAAAATTTCAGAATCATCAGGCCAGGTGTTCTTAAATAACATAATTGCGGCGACATTGAAAGAGCGAATCAAACAGGGCACAATTAAGAACAATGTGTTTTCATAACACTAAATATTCCAACCTATCAGGCTTACTACAATGGATATCGGCATAGAACATTTTTACCAAGGTTTCATATATTTAGGCGGAGGAGAATAGAGAAACTTAACCCATCATTGATGAACGAACAAGTCTTTGACCTTGCAATTGAGGGTTTTCATGTTGTCAAGATCGGCGACCCTATCATGAGCGACAATCTTGTCTTGTAATGACAAGGTTCCTATTTGTGGAATCCCAGAAGTTGAGGCTAGATTCGAGAGAGGCAAAAAAATCAACCTTGGATTTCTTTGGAGTGGAGGTGACAGGGGGTTCTTCCACGGGTCGTTTACCTAGGGCTTTTTCTCCTAGTAATGGAGGGTGTTCAAAAAAGTCTCCCTGAGAAGAGGCGAAACCCTCACAGTGATCGGACCCTAGGTCTACCTGTTCTGGGGGCATAGTTAGGGGTTTTGCTTTGGAACGGGTGCTTTTTCTAGTAGAGGTAAAGGGATTTCATGGATATTTAGCCATTGAAGGGAAATGGTTTGATCGGAGCTTTGGAGAGGAGATGATGATGAGAGTGACTGAAAGGGGTTCTCCGCCTTAAGAAGAGGTTTTTTATGGTTGAGTACAGAAAAGGAAAAGATATCAGTTGAAGGGACGTGGTGATTGGCTTTTCAACTTTGATTGACGAACTGATGTGAAAGAAGAGGAAAGAGAGGGAAAAATCAGGGATGTAATTAATGCATGAGTAAAGCACAATCATTACGCCCGTAAAAGTTCAATAGTACACATAGTTCCTAATACTTATTGATAAAGCACGTAATGCCAAGTAAATTTCTTAAATCACAAAATCTCTCTTCTAATAAAGGTTTAGTAAAAATATCAGCTAACTGATCAGTGGTTCCAAAAAAAGATATTTCTACGTGATGCTTGATATCTATATGCTTTGCTCTCGAGTGATGCACAAGATTTTTTGAAAGACAAATAGCACTTGAATTGTTACAAAAAAATTGTATAGGATTAAACGAAGGTTCATAGTCACCCAATTGATGAGACATCCATAGTAGTTGTGCGCAACATTGTCCTATGGCAATGTATTTTGCCTCAGTAGTGGACTGTGCAATTGATGCTTATTTTTTAGTATTCCAAGATAGTAATGCCTTTCCAGTAATTCACATGTACCGCTTGTGCTTTTTCTATCGTCCTTATCACATGCAAGGTCAGCATATGAAAAACCTTCTAATTTAAAAGAGTTAGAGCGAAGATACCATAGTCCTTGAGTACAATCCCAATGAGATGACGAATGATTTTTTTTACTGCGGTCAGGTGTGATTCCCTTGGGAGTTAACTGAAACCTGGCACATTTACAAATGCAGAACATAATATCTGGTCGACTTACTGTTAAGTACAATAGTAATCTAGTCATTCCATTATATTTAGTTTAACATGAATTCCCTGCTCATCTTTGTCCAGATTTGTGGAAGGGCTTATTGGTGTGCCAATAGATTTTGCATTACTCATACTAAATTTTTGAATCAATTCTTTTGTGTATTTGGTCTGACATATAAAGGTTCCTTCTTCAGATTATTGAATTTGCAGTCCAAGGAAGAACGTTAGCTCTCCCATCATACTCATTTCAAATTCACTTTGCATAAGATTTGAAAATTTTTGGCACATAAGAGGGTTAGCACTACCAAATATAATATCATCAACATAAATCTGAATGATGAGGTTACCTTCCGGTGAACTTTTAATAAACAAGGTAGTGTCTACTTTACCTCTTGTGAAGCCATGATCAGCGAGAAAGGAATTCAGTCTATCATACCAAGCACGTGGAGCTGCTTTAGTCCATACAATGTCTTAGTGAGCTTGTACACATGATATGGGAATTTTGAATCTACAAACCCAGGAGGTTGTTTTACATAAACTTCTTCCTCAATGAATCTTTTCAAGGAGGCACTTTTAACATCCATTTGTATTAGTCTAAATCCTTTAAATGATGCGTATGCCAGAAGAATTCGTCTGGATTCCAAACGAGCTACTAGGGCGAAGGTTTCATCATAGTCGACTCCTTCATGTTGTGTGTACCCCTAAGCAACCAGTCTAGCTTTATTTTTTCTGACCTTTCCATCCTCATTTAATTTATTTCTGAAAACCCATTTTGTTATAATAACAGATACATTTTCAGGTTTGGGTATTCCACATTTAATTCTTACAAAACTAATATAATTCTTCCTGTATAGTATGAACCCAACTTGAATGTTTTAGCGCTTCCTCCATCTTCTTTGGCTCAACATGAGAGATTAATGTAATATTTGCTTTCTTTTTGAGAGCTCACCTGGTTTTCGTTCCTTCATTTGGATCCCCTATAATGAACTTTTGAGGATATTCAAGCTCGTTTCTCCATTCGGTTGGACGCGCTACATTGGTAGTCGACTCGGTTGGTTGATCTAGTACATTACTGTTGTTTTCACCAGTTGACTTTGTCGCAGTAGATATGTCAGTCGACTCTTGAGATTTGCTTGTGTCCTAAATTTCTTGAGCTTGATTTTCATTACCTGCAGTAATTCCTTTTTCGGCCAAGGGATTATTTTCATCGAATATAACATGTATTGATTCTTCCACACATAATGTGTGTTTATTATATACTCTAAAAGATCTACTATTTAAGGAATAGCCTAGAAAAATACCTTCATCACTTTTTGAATCGAATTTTCCATGATTATCCTTATCGTTATCTTGGATGAAACATTTACTTCCAAAGGGATGGAAGTAACTGATATTGGAACGTTTACCTTTTCACAATTCATATGGAGTCTTCTTCAAAATGGGCGTTATGAGGCATTGATTGAGAATGTGACATGTTGTACTTGCGCCTTCTGCCCAGAAGTAATTTGGCAGTGAATGATCTAGCAACATGGTTCTTGCCATATCTTGGAGAGTTCTGTTCTTTTATTCCACAACTCCATTCTGTTGTGATGAGCATGGTGTAGAGAAATTATGTGTGTATCCTTGATCATTACAGAAATCTTCAAATGCTCTACTTTCAAATTCTCCTCTATGGTCACTTTGAATTGTTGCGTTTCCACGCCCCTTTGAGACCCCGAAAAATGGACAAATTCCTTTTCTTAGGAACACATACAAGATTCGTCACAACAAAAATGATAATGGTAACCCTAACATTAACTACTTTATTTATGAAAGATCGATGTTGTGGGATCTAGCGGCTCCAGCCGCATTGACGATAGTCCTCCATTGCGTCCAATCAGCCTGAATCGGACAAAAGAAACTCTAACTCGACGGATGGGATCTAAACTTTCTCGAGAGCTTGCTATTTTTTATGGGACCTGAAGGTTAGGCTAAACCTCCCTCAAAGGGACGAAGTGACACGACTGAAAAGAGAGGGATGAAGTGAGCGGAACTCTTTTTCAAAGAACTGGCGATATTCCCTTAACTGCAGATTCAATAACACCGATTATGAACCCGAAAAGAGAAGAGCATGCACTTGGGATGATTTTAGGCACGGCCTATTCCCTTTGGCTTTATAATCCTGCGATTTCTGGGAATTTAAAACCCGATTTCCTCCATAAATTCTCCGATCCAAGCTTTTTTTTTATCCTCTTCTTCGTGTTCTATTGATTAGAAGCATCTAGCAGCGCCTCGCCGGTTTCGAATTATAACAAGGATGGATCAATCAAAGGGGGTACTACGAGCCCTCTTCCCCACGCATCTAACCAGCTCGCATGGTTCACCGGTTCCACCGACTAGACCAAAAGAGTGATTCAGTCGATACAGAGGTGTGCTTGAAGTGGGGGGAAGGATAGGGAATACGACCTTGAAGGCGAGAATCTAAAATAATTAGTCTTGGACAGTTTATTTGGGGGACAATTTTGCACTTAACTGCGCAGGAATATGAACAAAACACGTGCATCCAAACACTCGCAAACGATCTACTCTACACAGGTGTGGGCTTACGGGGCTAGGGCTCATAAACCCTTTCTTTCATTTATCAATAGGGCCCTGCCGGCCGATTGCTCTTACTCTTATCCTTCCTTCGCTGACACAGAACAGAGAGAGCACTCCCCAACTCCAATGAATTGGAGAATTCGAGAGCACGTATCAGAGAGTGCTCCAATGGCAGCGGGCCCTAGGGTATTGGTGTCGGAGAAGGGGATCACTCAATGCTGCTACAGGCACCAGAGATAGCTGGGTATTCCCACAGAAAAGTCTTGCTCTAGCTTGCCCAAAGCGTTAAGAGTTAGCTTTCTGCTGAGTGAGCCCGAACAGGAGCGGGGAAAGGCTGAGGTACGATAGTGAGAGCAAGAAAACTCCTGCGCTTACGCTTGCTATTCCAAATTGGAATGGAGAATTACGTGATTATGGCAGGATGGTACGCTCTGCTCTCTCGTGAACCTTTCTTTAAGCCTTATATGTAATTGACTAATTACTTAAACTTTTGACTTGGTAAAGTAGAAGGTAGTGGAGAGAAACTGATTTTCTTGAATTGCTCAGTGAGAACCTGCCTTCCCGGAAAGCACTCGCATGTCTGATCCATTTATTCTTCGTTCCTTCCATTGGAAAAGACAAAGAAAGGAAAGACTACACCTTTCTTTATCGATTGGCTTCATGTTCCTTTGCTTCCCACTCTGTCTTCTACCGATACAAATGAATTTCACTCAATTACATTACCCTTAGGGGAATACTTTTCATTCTTCTTGTTTTGGCTTTTGCTCTGACTTCTTCTCATCTAAGCCCATTCCGCATGCGCTTCACGCACCATTGGCGCTATTCTCTCCTATTATTCTTCATTGGACGGTTCGGATGGACTTCGTCGTCAAGTAAAATAGCAATCAAATGCGAATTGATGTTGAGATGGAGTCCTTATGGAGGTACTTCTATAAACGAGGGTGACAGATCGATGAGGGCGCTCCTGCTTATCGGTTATACCCTTCGACCCCTGTTTTATCTAACTACACTGATCGGGGTCGATCTCACTGACCCCTTGCTTCACCACGCCCAAGCTGTTTCCATTTGGTTGTTTCTTCCTCGTTGTTGATACAGGCAAGACCCAGCCAGATGATGTCTGCTGGTTGGTAGTGAGAGGACTTAATAGAACATCCGAAACTCAAGAGCTTCCTTGACTACTTAGTTCAGGAACTCTTTAGAATACCACAACCCTAATGGTCCCGAATGGGAATTGTTTGACGACTTGATGAAGATGTGCTTGCGGTCGAAATTCTTCCACTATGAAAGATGGATGGACGAACAGTCTAAGTATACGACTTTTCAGATCAGAGAAATCAACTGCATCTGCTGATGTGCTTCCTGGTGACAACTAACCAATCCCCACAACACCAACAAAGCTGGATGACATACGATCAAAAGTTCGGATGATGTGATACAAGTCAACCTAGAGGCAAACGTTGGATATGCATAAAGAAAGTAGGCTAATTCCAAGGTTGGCCTTTGACCCATCTCTTGTGGATCAACCCTTCGGGTCTCGCTTCCAGCGCAGGAGGCCAAGCATTCTACCAGACGTCCCGGCCTGGGAGCCCCGTTCCAACTCAATCATAGATGATGGAATCATCAAAGATTTGACCTCTTCGAACTCTGTCTCTAACTCACTAGAGGCACGGGAAACAAAGAGAAGATGTGTACGAACCTCAGGGCTTTTAGGAGGTAAGTTGGAGATCTACTAGCTTTCACTTTCTTTTTTGACCATCTATCTTTTCAAAACTATCAAGGATATAAACATTTCCATACCTTTTTTCCAGGAAGGACTATATTACCTTATTCGTTTTCAATACCACATCCTATTGAAAAGTTGACTTATGATCAAGAGATTATAGTTGAGGCAATCAACCAGATAAACTTCAGTGATGTCACCGTTGTTATTGAAGAGAATAGTTCCAGTACCAACTATTTTGCCTTTTGAGTTATCCTCAAATTTAGCACTTCCTTCATCAATTTTTGTGACTTCTTTCAACAGGTTTTTGTCACCTGTCATATGATTGGAACACAAACTATCTAGATACCATTTTTCTTTGTGGCTTATTCTGTGGTGTTTCTACAAACCAAGGTGATTACTTTCTATTAGGTACCCAAGCTTGCCTAGGTCCTAGAGGGTTAGTGTTACCATATTCAGAATTGACTTTGGTTTCCAAACCCAACCTGAAACGTTTTCTTTACGAAAGCTAAAAAAGGAATACTTATGCCCACTTTTGTTACAGTAATGACACGTAACTTCTGACCCACCTTTAGGTCTTTCATTTGTGTTAGTACTAGTCGACTTAGTTCTGGCTGGTCTTTTTTCAGTTGACTTGTAAGTCGTCTGGTTTGACATAACAGAACTGTGACTGGTGGACTTGTGCATGCCATTGAGTTGCATTTGCAATTCCTCAAACTCTTCTTGAAGTACTTCTTTTTTGATTTCACATACTTCATGCTTGAGTTTCCAGTCTTTAACTTCTTTAGCGAGTCTCTTGAGCTCATTCATCATTTTTTTAGACTTTTTTAAAGTTAAATTAAGAATATCATGCAATTTATTGCATCTTTCACAGTTATAAGATTTTACCTCACTGGTTTCACCTTGTGCCATGAAACAATTTTCATTTTCTTCATCTGAATTGTGCTCATCTATCTAGCGTCCTGAGGATTTGTTCATTTCATTTTCCATAATCGTCATGAAGCAGAGATTTGTTATTTTTTTATGATTTGAGATTTCTTCATCACTCCAACTTCCGAAAGATTTGTTCTTGTTAAAGCCTCTAAAGATATGTATTTTTAGTTCTGGGCACTCTACTTGAATGTGCCCAAATCCTCCACACTCATAGCACTTTCCATCATTCTTATCTTGTTCATTGTATTGCCTGGATAGTCTTGGTGGAATTTTTTCTTTCTTTGTATTCCAGAATCTTCTCATTAATCCATCCATATTTCTTGATAGCATAGCAATCTCTTCTTGTAAAGCTTTAGGATCATCATCAATTTTATTTTCAGCTGTTTCAGTTGAGGTCTTGAATGCAACTATTTCCTTTTTCTCTTTTTGACTAGTCTTCTTGAGATGCGTCCTTTCGAAAGCTGAGTTCTCCTCGTAGCTCATCATAGAATAGTTTGTATAGATCCTGAGATTCCAATGTGACTACTTTGCTCTGTCGGGTGGTTGGCAAACTTTTGGGAATTTTTCTAACTTGATCACCACCGGTATTGGGCTTGCCAAGTATCGCTAATTATTTTGCTGAATCTGGCAAACATCTCTTTAATGGATTCTCCTTCTTTTATTTAGAAGAGTTCTTAATCATGAACTAAAATGTTGATATGTGTTTCCTTTACCTTGCTAGTTCCATCATATGTGACCTCAAGCTTGTCCCACATTTCTTTGGCTGTGTTATAGTTTGAGATTTTCTCATATTCTTCACCACATATAACATTATAAAGCAAATGTCTTGCTTTATTGTTAAGTTGTACCACTTCCAATTGTTCTTTTGTATACAAATCCATATATTCAGGAACAGCAAGTGGTGGAGTAGTAGTAGGTAAGGGATAGTTTCCTTTTTTGATGACTCTCCAAACTTTGACGTCATAGGCCTTGGTAAAGATCTTCATTCGCACTTTCCAATGGGAGAAATATTACCCATTGAAATATGGTGGTCTAACTTGTGAAGTTCCTTACTGAAGGAGAGCTCCTATGATAACTTGATTTACCATGATCTTTTCTCACAAGCTGTTAAGCAAAAGTAAAATGTGAGCCTTGCTCTGATACCAATTGAAAGTACATGAGGAAGGGGGTGTATCGTATATTTTAAACTTAATCTCTTATTAGTGACTAGTTTATCAAATAGTCGACTGGATATAAAAACTCAGCAGTTATAATGACATAAAGTAAAATGCAGAAAGTTAGTACAAGCATTAAAGATATCGAAATTTTTATACTGGTTCGGATTCAATGTGAATCCTAGTCCAGTCCACTTGGGTTACAAGGGAGTTCTCTTTAGCGAATGCGTTTCTCCGAGTACAATTAAAATGACTTGATAACACAGTTCCTCTAACACTCATTTCTTTTTTATGCAATGTCTCACCAGTGTTATACTCTCCTTTTTCTCTGACTTGTTACACAGCAGATCTTAGTGAACTACAATGTTTGTTTGTAGTAGAACAAAGAGAGGGTTTTTTGGTTCGATCAAAGTATATGTGACTAAGGTTAAGGCTGGGTATAAATACTTTGATGAAGATCGAGGCTTGACAATCCATGAGATTTGATCCTTGGAAAGAAATTAATTCTTTCCAAGAATAAGATAGCTAGCCGTTGCTTTTTCTTGATATCTTTCCTTTAATAGTTATATATAATGAAGGCTTGCTTCCTTGATTGTTGATTCTTCTGAAATTAGCCGCTTAGCAATCTTTACAGGATCTTCAATCTTCCGGATATGCTGGCCATGATTCATGCCTTAAAATTAGGCTTGCTTGATTCTTTCCATCGCAGCTGCCCATTATCTTTGCTGATTGTTTTGCTGATTGATTCTTTCTTTATGCATCCAGTTTTGCTGATTGATTTGCTTGATCTTTGCTGATTGATTTCTTTTCTTAGGCATCGAGATTGACTTCAGCGATCTTGTAGTATCTTCTTGGTTCCTTGTTCTCCTGTGATTGATTTCCTACAGGAATATATATTATTTGTATCATTAAAACTAGATCTAGCAAGTGGCCTAACTATAATTGTCATGCTAATTAAATTTCAAAGAACAAATGATGAACCTGGCCTTCACAAATGTTCATCATTAATTATTTCAGATCGTCTAATTCTTCGGCGTGCATGCATTTAGAAATATTTTCTTTGTGAGTATTGAAAAAAGCAAACTTTGTACCACTTTTTAATAATCTTTAATATTCTTTGTTTGTTTATTTATTTCTAATTTATATTTATCGTTCTGGTTGGTGAAGGACAGTAGTAACTCCTGGCCAAACTAACTTGCAGTTTCTCTTGAATGCATTTGTACGTACCATGCACTTGTACTTCAGAAAAATACGAATTATGATCTATATAATCCATTTTAAACTGAGAAATAGTACAAGATTTTACATTAATTGACGAGTAGAATCCACTATAAGAAATTATAGAATTAATATATTTTGCAATCAAAACTTTTTGTTCATGTTTCTACTATTGTTGATTATAAGAATAATATATCAACTTATCGTGAATATTCATCTTTGGAAGGGGTTACTTGATTTGCAGTTAAAATTATTGAAATGTTTGGTTAATATATTTCTAATACGTACGTTTTTGTGGATACTTTTCACTGACCGTTTCAGTAAATTTTTAGTTTCTGAAACAATTGAAAGAGCTTTTCTTTTCTAGTATTTGGTTGAAAAACAGTTTTTCGAAGAATTAAAATAAAAAATTGCAAAAAAACATTTAGTCAAATTTTGAAACAAACACCTTTATTTTTCAGTTACAATTTCCATAGAAGTAGATGTGCTCATTAATGTGCAAATTTTAGACTTCAATAAGTATGGACGTCATGAAATTGATTCAAAAGAAGAAGATTTTATTTTGCGCTTGTTGTGTTAATTAATCACGCTAACTATGTCTTATGAAAACGATTAAGCTGTTATTGTAAATATAATCCGGTTTATAAGTCTGAAGTCAAATCCCACAGAAAACAAAGGCTTAGCTACAATTGTTCACTATCACCAAGAATACAAACTTGAACAATTCGTAACTTATAGATATTAAGATTCTTGTGTTTAACTAACTAACAAATTAAAATAATAAATTAACACTAAAGATACTATAGGTTGGAGAAAAAATTAAGAAGGTCTAGAGTTAAGATTTTCCCAATTGTCAGAATTCTTCCCGCTATGTCTTCTATAATTATGACCAAGTATTCTCTTCCGAACATGAGTGTTCTACGTGTTGTAATTCTCTGTCGAATAATTACGATAATTTATTAGACATACTCTCCCAAGTTACGCTAGCTGGCTTTAATTACAACTCACTTAAATGCACCCAAGGTTTTGTTATCCCTAATCCTACCTTTAAACCCTTGGTTATTGATTCCTCGCATACGTCGCGAGTGATGTTGTTCAACAACTAACTAAATATGCATTCTCTCTCGCGTAATACATACAAAATAGGCACAGCTAATTAAGGGCCCTTCAATCAACCACAAGAATAATATAGTTGAACAATAGAGAAAATACTACGGCTCAATTATATAAAAATATAATAAGAATTTATCCTACAAAAGGTTCCATCAAAACCCTAGATAAATTAGCTATGCATAATATTATATAAAACTACAATACTAAAAGTTATAAGAGGAAGGAAAAACTCGTAGAAGAATTTCCCGCCTTACTCTTATTGTTAGGTTGAATCTGTGTCAAAAATATGTCCAACCTCCTCAAAATATCATTTTTCCATGTATATATACCAAGTAGGGTCAGACCAAAATATTATACCTTCTCCTACATGAAAGAGGGATAGTTTTTAGGTCTAGAGTAGCGCGAGCGCGCTAGTCGCCTCGCATATTAACAAGTGCACTGCCTCGCATTAGGTCCACAATCGTGGTATCAACCGTATTTTTCACTTGTATCGTTTCGAATTTGGAAAAACGTAAAATATGAAAGTTATAGCTCTTTGAGTTATCTTCCCAATCATATATTATATAGCCCAAATGGAGTTTCGAGAAAAGAGTTATATCTATTTTACTAGACAGTACACAATATACATACTCGAGTCTTCGTTTGTTCTTATTTATCAAATTTGACCCTTGAACACGAGTTCGACTTAATTCCTTCGGCTTTTACTCAGACTTTAAGGCTCCAAATCATTTGAATTTATTCCATAATATCTATTTAGCTCGAAATCACTCCTACAAGACATAAATCACACAGTTAGTGTAAAACACTAGTGATTAAAGCTCAAACTCAATTAAAGTATAGTAAATTTGAGTGTAATAAGCGACTAAAATACGTAATTATAGTCTATCATCATTATGTCATGTCATTCACCAAATAATTTATGTTATGGGGTCGGTGATATTTTATCATTTTTCGGATCATTAAATTAATAGCATGTTTGGCTAAGTTTCTACAATAAGTTATTTAAAAGTTCTATTTTTAAAAGTATTTTTCAAAAAGTACTTTGGTGATAAACAATTTATGTTTGACTAATTAATATGAGTAGCACATTTGAGAAGTAATTAATGTTTGATAACTTTTATAAAATGCTTCAAGTATATTTTTCTTAAAAGTTTCTCAAAAAATTATTTTTGGGAAAAAAATACTTTTTTTCCTTTTAACAACTTGACCCAATAGTTTAATTTTGGAAAAAGCACTTTTGGCCTAAAAAAATAATTTTGGTCAAACACGCGATAAATTGGCATACAAAAACAGATGATCGTTATTATTCCCACCGTTTCAATTCAGATAACATACTTTCCTTATTAATCCGTTCTAAAAAAGCTGACATATTTTATATTTGAAAATAATTAACTTTAAATTTTTTATTTTATCTATTTTACTCTTATGACAAACTTTTATAGTTACATAAATGCATAACCCGCAAAGCTTTTACCTTTTAAACTTTTGAGATCACATATTTTAATTTTGTTTTTCTTAAATTTTATGTTAAGTTAAAATACATATATAATTTGAAACCGATAGAGTAACAAACATGGGGACAGTCTAGTCTTTCAACAGGATCTCCCCCTCTTTTCCAAAAATTTTATTTTGTGTCTTATACAACTGACGCTAGTTGTATGAGATAATTTTTTTTGTCTTATATTTTTATGAACCCGAATTTCTATAGATCCAAAAGTGTAATATTAATATCCACAAATTTATAAAACAAAAAAAAGCTTCATATAACAAATATCAATTATATGAGATACAAAATAAAACTTCTCCTCCTCTTTTCAAATTCGTCACAATTGTACTCGGCAATATTTTCCCGCCATTTGTTCAAGTCAAACGCCTCCCTTTGACCTCGGATTTCTCATTTCTCTCATTCCCTATCTTTCATCAACCATGTCTAAAATGGTAAAAGCAACAAAATCAAGTAATTAGAGCTAGTACACAAGTACATACCGAAAAGACAAAGCAAAACTGAAAAATCTGCAAAAAAAATAAAAATAGAAAACTCAAGATTTTCCAACTTTATGACGTCATAATAGTATAGGGCCTCAAATAATATAACATAGTAGCTGTTGCTTGACAGCTAATAAAAGCGACATACCAACATCGCTCAAAAAGGTTTTCAATAAGTTAAGCTCCGTGTTTTTGGACCCACCTTTGGAGACGTGGAATATTTTGACCGTTAGATCATGCTATAATGACCATTGGATCATTCTGTCGGCGATGGGGTGGGGGGTGTGGGTGGACTATTCGGGCACCACGTTCATGGGCTGCCGATTGTGGGACCTACACATTGACCCAACTTCTTTATTTTTTATTTCTGTGTTTTTTTATTTTAACCCTTCTTTTGCCTTCCACCGACAAAACAATGAAAGGATTAGTACACGTAGGATTATGCCAGCTGTCAGAAAGTTCTTGTGGGACCTACTTAGAAAAATCACTGTGTTTTTCCTTGTGATACTCACACGTGGGTAGATGTGATTGGCCATTTAAGATGGTTGTCCCAATCTAGTTGCTTAATCATTCGGTAATTGTGTTTTGCTTTTGCCTAATCAACCAAATCATGATTAGTCTTTTTTGCTTTTAATCTTTGACCGGAGCTAAGTTTTTCATTTTACTCGCTCACTTATCCTTTTTTTTCTCTTTTCTTTTGCTTAAATTTCAGAATCTACTTTCATAAATTTTCGATTGAATTTTAATTTTTACAAGAATATAAGAAAAATATGTAATAAGTCAATTTTTATATTATCCTTTTAAGCAACACTATCTTTCAGTTGTACTTCTACGACTCTGTACAACATTATTCCTAGCTCTGGTAATGTCGGAATTTTTGTCTTCCTAAAAGGAGGGCCATATTCAATTTAATGAATATATTGCTAGCTATTTTTTTACACACTAAAAATAATTGCTACTCCTATTTCAACGCATTTTTATTTTTAGTATTCTGGAAAACCTTTTTTTCTCAAGTATTAGTAAACGTAAAGTTGCACAAAAAAGACTTCCATAAAAGAACATATAATTCTGTAATTGTTATGAAATAATATAAGAACAAGAACAATAGAGAGAAAAGTAGAGAGAGAGGAGTATTCTTATTGATATTTTTGGGATGATTTACAATGGGGTAAGACCCCTCTATTTATAGGCATAGAAAAGACTTAGCCTCAAAGCAAAACTCTTCTATAAGATAGACATTCACTCTAATTAGAGTTCTATTTATAACACTCCCCCTTGAATGTCTATTCAATAATGTGCCTCGTTAAAACCTTAACTAAAACAAAACCCAATGGGAAAAAAATTAAAGAAAAGGAAAAAGAGTACACATGTTTGAATATGCGCCTATTGGTTGTCTCGTTAAAAACCTTGCAAGGAAAACCCAGTGGGACAAAACCTTGTAAGGGAAAAAGAGTGCAACGCGCATTAACTCCCCCTGAAAAGAGCATCAATTCATATCCTTGAGCATTTGCATTCCAATCTTGTGCACCATCTTCAAAACGATCTTTTGTAGAGATTTGATAAATAAATCAGCCATATTGATTTGAATAAATATTCCGCACCTTGAAATTATCATTCTTGATAGATATGAACATTTTCATATAACGTCGTGGAATGACTCTTCAATATCTCCATAGAGGTATTCTCGATGCCATCATGCTTATAGTTATAACAAGATACATATGTACACAAGTTGCACTTAGGATGTGGTACTTCAGGACTAAGAATTGTATATGCTTCAAGCAACTTCAATCTTTCATGGATTGACATATAAGTTAAGTCATATAAGCCATATAATAGACTTTAGATGCATATCAAGTTTTCATGTCATGCTAAACAAATAAGATATCGAAAACTGATTACACATACCATTGACTTTATTATGATCACTTTGATCATTTGCTCATCTTCTTTAATAAGAAGTTATTTTGAAACCGATTTGTCTATACGCCTTAAGCGTATCAAAGACTTTGTCCTTCTAGGAACTTAATATGAGCATTTGCAGTATAGTTACTTTCTTTGGGTCAGCAAATGCGTATAGCATGCTTTTGCAATATGTTGCAATTGAATTATCCTTTTATGAACTTCAGGTTCATATTATGATATTCGAGGATCTATATATACAAATGATAATTCATCCCATGTAACCTTTTCTCAAGTGTTTATCATGTCTCCCCCTCATGTTAGAAAAGCTAACTTGTTTCCTCAACTTTGAGAGTCCATCTTTGTGCATTATGGTGTTAATGAAAATATACACCCCACATCAATAATAAGATGGAGTTATTTGGTTCCTGACCCTGAACCACTTGTGAGGGGAGAATATAATATACTCTCGTATATCAAACTGATACGTATAACTTTGTTCTCATAAGAAACAGTTTAGCTATTAAGTGTAGGCACTCAATAATTATCTTGCTAAACCAACTATGATATAAACCAACTTATCAAGATGAACTATCTTGAATAGAAAATCTGGAAATTATGCTCGAAGTTATATTACTGAGCCATTTACCTTGCAAGCACCGGCCAGGCTGCGGGTTAATAACAATCGCACATGTAACCATATCATAGATGCATCATATGTGGTATACATGGCAGGTGAATGGGCCCATATTCACCTTTGATATTTCCAGAATTTATGGGATACAACCCGAACTCTTTATTTGGTCAATTAATTAATGAGAACAAGTAATACAAGAGAATTCGTAAAGAACTTTCTAGTTCTTTAATATTTACCCATGTGAATTCTCTATTACTGCACATCATACTTAAAATGAGATGGCTAACCCGAATGCCAACTGAATAAATTATCAATATTGATAAACTTCAAATTTACACCATGACATGTGCAATTATCAATAAACTTCAAGTTTATTATGGTATGGGTTTTTATACCAATAAATATCCACTTTATTGTGGCATTCTTTTATTTGTGTAGTACAAACTGGAGAATAAAGCGGGTAGCTTTTCATATACAAATTATCCCGCTACAAGTTGTAGTAATAGAAGATATCAAATCTTTTCTTTATTTATAGTCTCAATATAATCAGCGCTTTCGCGTGTACTTTGGAAACTGAATAAGTTTCTTTGAGACTTACTATAGCACAATACTCAATTGTGTTTCTCCAACATAGTAATAATTGGCTCTTCTAGAGCTCTCAATTAATTTTGTACTACCACAGATTCATCAACATCCATGTGGTGAATATCTCTTTTAAAGAGAAAGTTATACCATTATGGTCATGGTCAAAATTATATGCAAGATATGTTTCTTGCATTATCGTTGTCCTTTAATAGTCATATTTCCAAAATATTTTGGCGTACAATAGGTACGTGACCAACGATCATTCATGCCATAACAATGACATTATTTTCATATATCATCTCAAACCTCCTTCTAGGGGTGAGTGTGGTATATTCAATACCAATGCGTCTGGCATTCGATTTGCTATTCTTTGCAAATAGATAATATTTTGCACCTCTTTTTCACAAATAGAGGTATGTGGATCAAGATGAGATAATGATGCATTTTTTCACAAAATTTCCCGTTTGGTTTCACCAACTTCTCCCCCTAATTTTGGGAAAAGTGTCTCATCAATTTGACAGTCTGCAAATTGTGCAGTGAACAAATCCCCTGTCAATGTTTCGAGGTAGCGAATAATGGAGGGCGATTCAAACCCAACATATATTCCTAACCTTCTTTGCGGACCCATTTTTGGTGCGGTATGGCGGTGCTATAGGCACATATACTGCGCATCCAAAGATTCTTAAATGGGATATATTGGGTTCATGACCCAAAACTAATTGCAACGGGGAATATTTGTGACAATTCGTCAGTCAGAGACGAACTAGCATTGCTGCATGCAAAATGGCGTGACCCCAAACCGAAGTGGGCAGCCGACGAACTAGCATTGCTGCATGCAAAATGGCGTGACCCCAAACCGAAGTGGGCAGCCTCTTTTTCATGAGTAAATGAGGTATTTAAGATTATACTCATGTATTGTCTCAATCTGATATCCATTTTGAATGATATCTCTAAAACTCAACAAGTTTCTTTTAGACTTGGAGGAGAACATTTTGACTGATATCAATAAAACTCAACAAGTTCCTCTTAGACTTGGAGGAGAACATTGCATTCTCTAAAATATTGTTCCTTTAGGCAGAGTTATAGTTGCTCTTCAGGAGCCTTCAATCAAATTAATTCTCATGGTTTGACATACAAAAGAAAATATATGAACATGAGAATAAACAAATTCAATTCGTTTGTTTCACTGTAATCGATTGTTAAACATACATAATCGATTATCTCTTAATATAATCGATTGTTAAACATACACAATCGATTGTGTCTTAATACAATCGATTGTTAAACATACATAATCGATTATTTGCTATTTTGAAAAACTTCAGATCACACTGTCTTAATATAATCGATTGTTAAACATACACAATCGATTGTGTCTTAATACAATCGATTGTTAAACATACATAATCGATTATTTGCTATTTTGAAAAACTTCAAATCACACTGTCTTAATATAATCGATTGTTAAACATACACAATCGATTGTGTCTTAATACAATCGATTGTTAAACATACATAATCGATTATTTGCTATTTTGAAAAACTTCAGATCACACTGCCTTAATATAATCGATTGTTAAACATACACAATCGATTATGTCTTAATACAATCGATTGTTATGCAGTTTTAATGCGAAATTTCAAGGGCAACGAACTTTCTTTTCATAATGTCAGACATAAAACAAAATTACATCAAGAGCGTGTTCATACTTACGGGCTCTATTACAATTATCACATTCACTTCAGGGAATGGATCATAATCATCTTTATGTGCTATATACAATCTCATGTCTAATATTACTTTCATAAAGTGAAAGATTATTTTGAGAATCTTGATACCTTCATGGTAATAATTTTATCTTCTTTCAGACTTATCACATACTGCTACCACATTCTCTAAAGGGAATGGAGCAAATTCAATTGGACGGATTTTTAATTCTTTGCTCACAATCATACATGAATTTGATCATGGCAAGGCATAGAAATTTTACCACTTCATGTGAGTGTAATTTCTTACAAACTCCATTAGAGTTATAATCAAACTTTTTTGTCTATGTTTGTATATGAAATCAAATCGTAGAATTTCAAGAATTTGAAAGGGAAAAGTAAATTACTTACCTTTAAGGTATACCAATAAATGTTGTGATATCAAATATACCTCTTGAGTTTTCATCCCGTTGCATTACTTTATGGTGATACCATCTCTTCTATTTTCCGTATAGAAAATCGTTGATGAAGCAGCATAGTGTTTGCATCTTACTATACATGGTCTCTGGCAAATTGCATTCGATGAATCTGATTTATCAATTCCCAGCTTATGACTAGAGAGTTGAACGATCTTGTTTCTGCAGCCAAGTAACATTTCTGGGTGTCGTGAAACAAGACAAATACATGTCACGAAAAAAATAAATTCAATTGGTTAGAGACTCGTGCTGATAATGTGTTATGAAATAATATAAGAACAAGAACAATAGAGAGAAAAGTAGAGAGAGAGGAGTATTCTTATTGATACTTTTGGGATGATTTACAATGGGGTAAGACCCCTCTATTTATAGGCATAGAAAAGACTTAGCCTCAAAGCAAAACTCTTCTATAAGATAGACATTCACTCTAATTAGAGTTCTATTTATAACAGTAATAATGATTTTAAATTGTATATGGGACGTTATAATGTCTCAACACCTAAACTTCAATATTAATTTGCATTCATCTCCCTTATATAGTTAAAAGATTTACAATTGTTCTTCCTAATCGCGATTCTAAATGTATCAAAATTTTTAATATTTCTTCCGGTCCAAAATAAGTAATTTTTTCGATGTTTTCACACATATTAAGAAATTCACCTTTTAGTATTAATTAAAAATAGAATTGACAATATTAATTTTTACTATCTCACATAAACACTCCTAACACATATTCCAACACTATTTACTCCAAAGACAATGTAGGAAAAAGATAACTAATTTATTCTTGAAATCTGAGAAAATCACTTATTTTGGGCCACAAGCAAAAGGTCAAAAAATCACTTATTTTGATTTTCATGTTGGAGACTTCAACTTGTCCACTTGCTTGAGGAGGATAGAAAGTAGAAACTTTATGGTTTACACCATACTTTGAAAGCAAAGTGTCAAAAGCTTTATTGCAAAAGTGGGATCCCCCATCACTAATAATCGCACAAGAAGTGCCAAACCATGTGAAAATGATCTTCCTAAAAAATGCAACAACACTCTGGGCTTCATTGTTGGGCAAAGCCATGGCTTCAACCCACTTTGAAACATAATCCGCCGCCACGAGAATGTAAGTGTTCCCACAAGAGCTAACAAACGGACCCATGAAATCATGCCTCACACATCAAAGATATCCACTTCAAGAATGGTATTGAGAGACATCTCATCCCTTTTTGAGATTCCACCCACTCTTTGGAACTCGTCATACCTCTTCACAAAATCACTCGCATCTTTGAACAAGGTTGTCCAACAAAAACCACAACTAAGAACTTTCGAGGCGGTACTCACCCTACCAGGATGACCACCATAGGGCGAGGCATGGCAAGCCTCCAAGATACTCAATTGTTCTTCCTCCGGGACACATCTTCGAATCACACCATCTGCCAAAATCTTGAACATGTACAGTTCATCCCAATAGAAATTCAAACTATCTCGCTTGAGCTTCTTCCGTTAGTTATAAAAGAGCTCGCACTGGATTATTCCGGTCATAAGATAATTAACAACATCTTCAAACCATGGCATTTCATTCACCGACACCGAAAGGAGTTGTTTGTCAGGAAATGAGTCATTGATCTCTAGGCCATCACAAGGCCCCCCTCCTTCTGCGACAAGTGGTCTGCCACTTGGTTCTCACTACCCTTCCGATCCACGCTCTCCAAATCAAACTCTAAAAGTAACAAGACCCATCGCATCAATGTAGCTTTGAAATCTTCTTCGTCATCAAGTACCAAAGTGCGGCATGATCGGTATGAATAATAACCTTGGCCCCCATAAGATGCGACCGAAATTTTTCCATAGCAAACATAATCTCCAAAAGTTCCTTCCGGTCACCATGTAGTTCAATTGAGCATCATTCATTGTCTTGCTCGCATATTGCACCGGATGAAATATTTTGTTCACACGTTGACCCAACACCGCTCCAACCGCAACATCGCTAGCATCACACATGAGCTCAAAGGGCAAGTTCAAGATAGGTGGATCTTTGACTGTGATATATCCTTAATGTGTTGGAAACACGTTCTCAATGCAATATACTAAAACGTGTGTTCTTTTGTATAGGTTTTGATGAATGACAAACGAAGCGAAAATTGATATATGACGAAGTTCAAGAAACAAGCGCACAATTGATATACAACGAGATTCAAGCTCAAGACAAAGTTTTATAGTTTAATTGAGTCATTCTTAATTGTGATCTTGATCCTACAACTTGACTCGTAACATGGCTTCTCTCATAAAACTATTTTCCAAAATCATGCATATTTAATTTAATGTAAAATGATTTTAAATCATGCATATTTACAGTAGTCAAAATAATTTTTAGACATGCCTTAAAAATCTGGACTAAGATAATCGATTATGTACTTATGATAGTCGATTGTTTTAAGCCAAGAATGCATGACAATCGATTGTGAACTAATGACAATCGATTGTGAGTAAGACAGTGAGCATCAGGTTTTTCAAACCTGCATGACAATCGATTGTGAACTAATGACAATCGATTGTGACTGAGGCAGTGTCCATCAAAGTTTTTCAAAACTCAGAATAATCGATTATGAACTAATGGTAATCGATTATGTTGAGACAGTGTCTTCCAGTGATTTTCAAATTTATTAAATAATCGATTGTTACATTGGACAATCGATTGTCAAAGAGACAGTGTCAAAAATGTTATTCAAAAACTGATAAGTAATCGATTGTTGACTTTGTGCAATCGATTGTGAAGCTGACCGTTGTCGTAAAGTTTTCAAATACCGTCAGGTAATCGATTATTGATTCTGTATAATCGATTGTTTTGATTAAAATCCGAAAAAGATTTTTTGAACGTTGCTGAGTAATCGATTGTTGATTCTGGACAATCGATTGTTTGTGGTAAAATCTGGAAAGGATTTTTTGAACGTTACCAGTAATCGATTATGGATTGAAAGTAATCGATTATCAAGCGTAAAATCTAGGATTGAATTTTGATCTGACTGGCAGACAATCGATTGTTGGGGTTTGACAATCGATTGTCAGTGAGTAAAATCAGCAACTCTTAATTGGCAATTAGGCAACGGTAATGCCAAGTTTTTCAACTATAAATACAGCTTCATTTCAGTGTTTTAAATACAACAACATACTACAACTGATCATTACATTGCTATAAGCTTGCATACTTTTGTTTATCATTTTATATTCAATTTCATAAAGCTTTTGAGAGCCATATTTCTTGTCCAAAGTTGTTGTGATCTAGAGCTTACTTCTTTTACTCATATCTACTCATTAAGGAGTATTTTGTTTGAGTGTTTAGTGTTTTATACACTTGTAAGAGAATTGTGATTCTCTTGTTGTAAGGAACTTGTGTTTCCTTGGTTGAAGTCTTGGAGTGTAGTATCTCCGAGCAAAGGTGTTAAGGCTTGTGTCCTTAAGTTGTAAAGGTTTGTTGAGCACCCGTAAGCTTAACAAGTTAGTGGAAAATCTCGAGAGAGTCTCTCGGGGACTGGACTAGCCACGCGTTGTGGTGAACCAGAATATATCGGTGCGTTCTTTCCTTTTTGTTTATTTAACGCACTTATTTATTTCCTGCAATTTTTAATTTCCGCAAGTTTACGCTAAATTTTACAATAACGCTATTCACCCCCCCTCTAGCGTTAAGCGTATTTTCTAACAATTGGTATCAGAGCCCAACTCTCTGAAAACTTAACAGTTTGAGAGAACCATCCATGGCTTTTACTCGTGATTCTTTTGCAGGAATTGATGAAGGACAGTGCTCCACACGACCACCTCTATTCAACGGTACAAATTACACGTACTGGAAGGAGATGATGAAGATCTTCGTTCAGTCCAACAGCTTTCACCTTTGGAAGGTGATAATGAAGGGAAACCAAATTCCAACAAAGAAGGTGGAAAACGAATGGGTTCCCAAGTCCGAGGATGAGTATGACGCAGATGACATCCGAAAGGTTCAAAATAATGCTAAAGCAATTAATTTATTATATTGTGCTGTTAATGCTGACGATTACAGGAAAATATCGTGTTGCACAACGGCAAAGGAGATGTGGGACAAGCTAGAAGTTACGTACGAAGGTACGGACCAGGTAAGGGAAGCAAAAATTGATTTCCTAACCCATTCTTATGAATTATTTCACATGAAGGAAGGTGAAAAGGTGGACGAAATGTTTGAGCGATTTTCAATAATCGTAAATGACCTACATGCCCTCAAGAAAACATTCACGGATAGAGTGCTCGTGCGAAAAATTCTTAGACGTCTCACACCGGCATAGTGATCAAAGGCCGATGCAATTCAAGAATCCATTGGCATTTCAAACGTCACCATCGACGCACTAAGAGGTAACCTTAAGACCTATGAATCTACTATTCTTAACCCTTTTGTTGATGATCTAAGGAGGCAAAGAATAGCTCTAAAGGCGAGCACAAGCCAACCGCAAATTGATGAGGAAGGAGACAACGAGTTTGGACTCGTTATCAAAAGATTTCAAAAGTTCATGCGCAAGGAGTATGAACGCAAGGGCAAAAAGCAAGGCGAACAAATCAAGTGCTATGAATGTGGTGAAACCGGGCACATCAAATCAAATTGCCAAACATCAAAAAGGAGAAGAAACCTTTTAAAAAGCAACGTGCATACATTTCTTGGGGAGGCGACTCCGGAGATGAGTCAAGCGAAGGAGAAGAAGACGAAGCAGCAAATCTTTGCCTTATGGCACAAGAAGACAATAAAGATGAGGTATGTCAAATCTCGTGTAAAAACTTCTTTACTCTTGAAGAAATGCGAACTGCTTTTGATGAATTATATACTGAATGTATTAAGGCTTCAAAAACTGTTAAGGGCATAAAAGAAAATGCTTCATTAAAAGAAAAGGATTTTCAAAAACAGCTTTCTTTGAAAGAAAAGGATTTAGAAAAACTGGTTTTAGAAAATGAAAAGCTGAAAGAGGAAAATAAGTTTTTTGGAAAAAGAAGCGCCGATAAGCCCGAAAGTTCTACTAAAAATTGTTCTTCTTGCTTGCATCTAAAAAATGAGGTAGATAGACTCAAAGGTACCTTAGATAAGTTTAATTCTTCCCACAAGAATTTGAATGAGGTCCTTGTAAATTTGAAATCAACCAAGCATGGCATAGGATTTAAGAATGAGGTTAAAGAAAAGGTTGAAGCCAAACCCCAACCACCTAAGGCTCAACCTAGGACTAATAAAACAAATGCTTATCCTAGAAATAGCAATCCTAGAACCAATATGCATGCTAGACAAAATGTTGAACATTTTAGGAGACCTAGAAATGACTTACCACCTAGAAATAGTTACCCTAGAAATAATGCATATTTTCGGCCAAATGTTGAACCTTTGAGAAGACCTAGAAATGGCCTTCAACCGAGAAACAATTACTCTAGAAATGCTGCCCATCCTAGAGCTCATAGTAGGAGAAATAATTCTCATGAAATGCGAAATAGTCATAGCGTTCAAAATAGAGTAAGAATTTTTCATCCGTCTAGTTACTATGAACCTAGAAGGATGCATAACCCAAATGTAACTTGTCATTATTGTAGACGTATTGGTCATATTGCTCCTGCATGCTTTACACGTCATAGACATATTACTCAATTGCATCATTATAATATGCCTAACCCCCAAGGACCCAAGATGGCATGGGTACCTAAAGAACATTAATTTGTTTTGTAGGTGTGCTTGAAGGGATCAAGTGTACTATGGTACCTTGATAGTGGATGCTCCAAGCATATGACGGGAGATGAATCCAAATTCCTTCAATTAGAGCACAAAGAAGGTGGAAGTGTTATCTTCGGTGATAACAATAAAGTAAAGATCATCGGCATCGGCTCGGTCGGTAAGGATAAAAATTCCTCTATTAAGCATATATTACTTGTTAAAGGATTAAAGCATAATCTCTTGAGCATAAGCCAATTGTGTGACAAGGGAAATCTTGCTTTATTTGATTCGGATGAATGCTTAGTGTTCAGACGTAGTGATTCCAAAATTATCCTCCGTGGTTTTAGAGTGGATAATATTTATATGGTTGATCTTGCTAATTCCTCACCCGATTATGTTGATTGTCTAATGAGTAAAGAGGATGATACTTGGCTATGGCATCGTAGAGTAGCACATATCAACATGCATCTTTTGAACAAATTGATTTCTCAAAACTTAGTTGTTGGTCTTCCCTATTTAAAATTTGAAAATGACTCTATTTGTGACTCGTGTAAAAAAGGGAAGCAAACAAAAGCATCTTTCAAATCTAAAAACATTGTTTCAACTTCTAGACCATTGCAATTGCTTCATATGGATTTATTTGGTCCCTCTCGCATTGAAAGTCTAGGAAGAAATAAATATGCTTTTGTGATTGTTGATGATTACTCGAGATTTACTTGGACTTTATTTCTTGCCAATAAAAGTGATGCTTTTCAAAATTTTAAATATTTTCTTAAGCGTGTTCAAAATGAGAAAGAAACAACCGTCACTTCAATTAGAAGTGATCATTGGGGAGAGTTTGATCACAATCTCTTTGCGGACTTTTGTGACGAACTCGGAATCGAGCATACCTTTTCCGCTCCACGTACACCACAACAAAATGGGGTGGTGGAAAGGAAAAATAGGTGCCTCGAAGAGATGGCTAGAACCATGCTCGACGAAGCTAAGATACCCAAACATTTTTGGGCAGACGCCGTGAGTACCGCTTTCTATGTTCTAAATAGAGTAGTAATTCGGCCGATACTCATGAAAACCCCCTATGAACTTTATAAGGGTAGAAATCCAAATATTTCCCATTTTAGAGTTTTTGGTTGCAAATGTTTTGTTCATAACAATGGAAAAGACCAATTGGGTAATTTTGATGCTAAGTCGGATGAAGGTATTTCCATTGGATATTCCTCACGTAGTAAAGCATATAGGGTCTTTAATAAAAGAACCCAAATTGTGGAGGAATCCCCTCATGTTGTATTTTCCGAAAATAATGCTCGCTTGGCGAGAAAGGATTCCGGTTTTGATCTTGCAGGTATCTTAGATAGCTTGAAAGACAAAATACAAGAGGAACCACCCAAGGAAAATAAAGATGAAACTGAGGAACAACCAACGAAAGAAGCGCCACAATTGGAAAAAGAAATGAATATGCCTAACGAGTGGAGGACAATCAAAGATCACCCTCTCGAACAGGTAATTGGCAACGTTGGAGACAAGGTAAGTACCCGAAACTCTCTCAAAAATACCTTAGAACATACTGCTTTTGTTTCTCAAATTGAACCCAAAACCATCTCAGAAGCAATTGGGGATGGATTTTGGACCTTGGCAATGCAAGAGGAGCTTAACCAATTCGAACGCAATGACGTTTGGGATTTGGTGCCAAGACCCGAAGGTCATACCATAATTGGTACGAAATGGGTTTTTCGCAATAAACTAGATGAAAATGGTATAATCACTAGAAAAAAAGCTAGGCTTGTAGCAAAAGGCTATAATCAAGAAGAAGGTATTGACTATGAGGAAACATATGCTCCCGTAGCTAGATTAGAAGCTATTCGCTTATTGCTTGCATTTGCCTCTTCTATGAATTTCATTTTATTTCAAATGGATGTGAAAAGTGAAAGATTAAGTAAGTTTCTTATGGAAAATGATTTCATTAGGGGGAAAGTTGACACAACTCTCTTTGTTAAGCATAAAAACAATGATATCTTGTTAGTTCAAATATATGTAGATGATATTATATTTGGTGCTACTAACAATGTTTTATGCAAGGAATTTTCCGATTTAATGACAAGCGAATTTGAGATGTCTATGATGGGTGAGTTAACATTCTTTTTGGGATTACAAGTAAAGCAAATGAAAGAAGGTACATTCATTTGTCAAGCCAAATATTGCAAAGAATTGCTGAAACGATTTGAGATGAACAATGCAAAAGAAATGGCAACTCCCATGAGCACATCCGATCATCTAGACAAAGATGAGAAAGGTAAGGAAGTCGACACCAAAAAGTATCGAGGTATGATTGGCTCTCTTCTTTATCTTACTGCTAATCGTCCGGACATCATGTTTAGCGTGTGCTTATGCGCTCGTTATCAATCGTGTCCGAAAGAGTCTCACCTTACTGCGGTAAAACGGATTTTAAGGTATCTTTTTGGTACTACAAATGTGGGTCTATGGTACCCCAAAGGCTCTTCATGCCAACTTGTTGGCTATTCCGATTCCGATTTTGCTGGATGTAAATTGGACCGCAAGAGCACTAGTGGCACTTGCCATTTGCTCGGTAGCTCTCTCGTTTCTTGGTTTAGCAAGAAACAAGTAAGTGTTGCGTTGTCCACAACCGAGGCTGAATATGTAGCCGCGGGGAGTTGTTGCGCTCAAATCCTATGGATGAAACAACAACTCTTGGACTATGGCCTAAGTCTTAATCATATCCCTCTTAGATGTGATAATACTAGTGCCATATGCTTGACGAAGAACCCCGTTCTTCATTCGCGAACGAAACACATTGAAATTAGACATCATTTATTAGAGATCACGTTATCAAAGGCGATGTCGAAATTGAATTTGTTGAAACCAAAAACCAATTGGCAGACATCTTTACAAAGCCTTTAGAGAAAGAGTCCTTCTTCCGAATTCGCAGTGAACTCGGGATCCTTGACTCCACGTTGATCTAAGTCATGCATTGCATTTTTTTTACATGATTTCTAACTTGAGTGTCGGAGACGTCTAACAATTTTTGCAGGTATCGCCCCAAAGGAAAGGGGAATTATAAAGCATGACGCGCAAGAATCGAGTCTTCTTCAGAAAAATCTGTTTCCCTCATCTAATAATCGATTATCTCGTATCAATAATCGATTGTAATGCTATCATTTGAGCTATTATACTCTCTTTAAATAATCACACCTTCTTTCCAATAAATAAACAAGGTTTATTTCATCTTTGGCATCTTATTATTATTTTTGCTAATGGCAAAAGGGGGAAGATAACGGGTATGATGCACTCTCAAGTTATAAGCTTAAATTGAGGGGGAATTCTCAAATTGAGGGGGAACAAATTGCATACTTGTTGCATGTATATACTTGTCTTGAATCGTCAATATAAATTGCTTGTCTTGGATATCCCGCTTAATGTTTGCCATTATCAAAAAGGGGGAAATTGTTGGAAACACGTTCTCAATGCAATATTCTAAAACGTGTGTTCTTTTGTATAGGTTTTGATGAATGACAAACGAAGCGAAAATTGATATATGACGAAGTTCAAGAAACAAGCGCACAATTGATATACAATGAGATTCAAGCTCAAGACAAAGTTTTATAGTTTAATTGAGTCATTCTTAATTGTGATCTTGATCCTACAACTTGACTCGTAACATGGCTTCTCTCATAAAACTATTTTCCAAAATCATGCATATTTAATTTAATGTCAAATGATTTTAAATCATGCATATTACAGTAGTCAAAATAATTTTTTAGACATGCCTTAAAAATCTGGACTAAGATAATCGATTATGTACTTATGATAGTCGATTGTTTTAAGCCAAGACTGCATGACAATCGATTGTGAACTAATGACAATCGATTGTGAGTAAGACAGTGAGCATCAGGTTTTTCAAACCTGCATGACAATCGATTGTGAACTAATGACAATTGATTGTGACTGAGGCAGTGTCCATCAAAGTTTTTCAAAACTCAGAATAATCCATTATGAACTAATGGTAATCGATTATGTTGAGACAGTGTCTTCCAGTGATTTTCAAATTTATTAAATAATCGATTGTTACATTGGACAATCGATTGTCAAAGAGACAGTGTCTAAAATGTTTTTCAAAAACTGATAAGTAATCGATTGTTGACTTTGTGCAATCGATTGTGAAGTTGACCGTTGTCGTAAAGTTTTCAAATACCGTCAGGTAATCGATTATTGATTCTGTATAATCGATTGTGTTGATTAAAATCCGGAAAAGATTTTTTGAACGTTATTGGGTAATCGATTATTGATTTTGTATAATTGATTGTTTTGATTAAAATCCGGAAAGAAAATTTTCAACGTTGCTGAGTAATCGATTGTTGATTCTGGACAATCGATTGTTTGTGGTGAAATCTGAAAAGGATTTTTTGAACGTTGCCAGTAATCGATTATGGATTGAAAGTAATCGATTATCAAGCGTAAAATCTGGGATTGAATTTTGATCTGACTGGCAGACAATCGATTGTTGGGATTTGACAATCGATTGTCAGTGAGTAAAATCAGCAACTCTTAATTGGCAATTAGGCAACGGTAATGCCAAGTTTTTCAACTATAAATACAGCTTCATTTCATTGTTTTAAATACAACAACATACTACAACTGATCATTACATTGCTATAAGCTTGCATACTTTGTTTATCATTTTATATTCAATTTCATAAAGCTTTTGAGAGCCATATTTCTTGTCCAAAGTTGTTGTGATCTAGAGCTTACTTCTTTTACTCATATCTACTCATTAAGGAGGATTTTTTTTGAGTGTTTAGTGTTTTATACACTTGTAAGAGAATTGTGATTATCTTGTTGTAAGGAACTTGTGTTTCCTTGGTTGAAGTCTTGGAGTGTAGTATCTCCGAGCAAAGGTGTTAAGGCTTGTGTCCTTAAGTTGTAAAGGTTTGTTGAGCACCCGTAAACTTAACAAGTTAGTGGAAAATCTCGAGAGAGTCTCTCGGGGACTGGACTAGCCACGCGTTGTGGTGAACCAGATATATCGGTGCGTTCTTTCCTTTTTGTTTATTTAACGCACTTATTTATTTCCTGCAATTTTTAATTTCCGCAAGTTTACGCTAAATTTTATTATAACGCTATTCACCCCCCCCCCCCCTCTAGCGTTAAGCGTATTTTCTAACATAATGAACCTCCGGTAGAGCCCCGCGTGCCAAAGAAAACTTCGGACTCCCTTGACTGTGGTAGGGGAGAGCCTAGAAATCACATCTATCTTTGTTTTGTCAAACTCACTACCATGTTTCAAAATTTTATTCCCAAGTACAATTTGTTCTTCCACCATAAAGTTGAATTTTTCCCAATTGAGAACGAGATTGGCTTCTTCACACCGAGCCAAAACTCTATCAAGGTTCTTCAAGCATGCATCAAATGAATACCCCACAACACTAAAATCATCCATGAACACCTCTAAATGTCTTACGCCATATGGGTGAAAATGTCCACCATACACCGTTAAAATATAGCTGGTGCATTGCACAACCCAAAAAGCATGTTAGAGAAGGCAAAGGTGCCATAAGGACAAGTGAATGTGGTCTTTTCTTGGTCTTCCAGAGCAATCAAGATTTGTTACAGCCAGAATACCCATCCAAGAAGCAATAAAAAGCACGCCTTGCCAGTCGGTCTAGCATTTGATCAAGGAATGACAAAGGAAAGTGATCCTTGCGGGCACTTTGTTCAATTTGTGGTAGTCCATGAAAACCCTCCAACCTGTAACTGTTCTGGTAGGAATCAAATCATTCTAAAAATTTGGAACCACTATCATGCCACCCTTCTTCAGTACCCATTGCACCGGAGAAGTCCAAGAGCAGTCAGAAATGGGGATACAACCCCGGCATCCAACCACTTGATCACCTTTTTTTTCACAACTTCTTGCATCGCCTCGTTCAATCTTCTTTGATGCTCCAAGGAGGACTTTGCATTATCCTCCAAGATAATTTTGTGGATGCAGAATGTGAGGCTTATTCCCCGAATATTAGCCAAAGTCCATGCAATTGCCCTTTTATGCTTTTGAAGCACCGCCAATGCGGTGTCAACCTGCAGGTTAGTAAGGCAAGAAGAAAGAATAACAGATAAAGTAGAATTTGAGCCAAAGAACTCATACCTGAGGTGTGGAGGAAGTGGTTTCAACTTCAACACCGGTGGCTCCTCAATTGATGGTTTTGTTGGTGGAATCTTCCGATTTTCAAGATCCAAAGATAATTCCCTAGGCTCATAGGAATAAGATCTCATCCCATGTAACGCACTCACACACTCTACTCTACTGGCATCACAATTGACATCAAGATTTAATGGCACGGTCTCAAGGGGATCTTCCACATTGATCATAGCACTGTGACATCCTCGATAACAACTATGACAAGTTCAACAAATGAGCACACCACGCTGCTATTGGGTTGCTTCATAAACTTGCACACATGAAAGACGTCTTTTTCATCACCCACCCGGAAGGTGAGCTCCCCTGCTTCTACATCTACCAACGCCTTCCCCGTTTCTAGAAAAGGTCTACCCAAGATAATAGGAACTTCGTAGTCCACTTCATAATCCAAAATCACAAAATCCGCTGGAAAGATCCACCTCGAAGAGCACATCATCAATAATACACAACGGCCTTTTCATCGATCTATCCGCCATTTGTAACCTTATGGAAGTTGGTCTAGGTTAAGGCCTCAAGTTGATACTAGCTCCCAAGTCACATAAAGCTTTGGCAAAATTCGCACTCTCAATGGTGCAAGGAATAGTAAAAGCACCGGGATCCTCTAACTTCAGGGCCATTGAATGCACTATAGAACTAACTTGGTGAGTCATCTTTATAGTTTCACAATCCATAGAACACTTCTTTGTGAACAAGTCTTTTATGAATTTCGCATAGTCCTGCGTTGTTCAAGTGCCTCCACCAAATGTACCTTAATGGACAAGCTCTTCATCATATCAATGATCTTTTTGAACTGATTATCATTTCTCTACTTTGCAAGCCTTTGAGGATCATGTGGAGGTGGCTTTGGCAAAGGAGCTTTGGCATTTGGCACTATCGGCTCTGATATGTCAATCACGTGTTCCCGAGACGGGTTTACGGCATCTTGAGTTTCCACCTTGGCCTCATTAATATCAATCCTCACTTATCGTTCACATTGTCAGCAACCAGATCTTCAACTACCAAGGGTACTTCATCTTCTTGCAAATCAACATCATCATCCACAACTTGCTTTTGTTTCGAGGCATTCACTTTACCGCCTCTCCCACTTCTTATGGTAACTACCATAACATGATTGTTCCCACCCTTTGGGTTCACTACTGTATCACTTGGTAGAGCACCCTTCAGATGGATATTCAATGATTGAGAAATTTGGCCGCACCTCCAAGTTTCAGATAAAGGTATTGTGGGAAGCCAAATGTGCATCCGAATCCGCATTCTTCTTCGGCATTTGTTCGAACATCATTTCAATTATACCCATATCATTGCTAGAAGAACTCGGACCTTGAGAAAGTAATCGGGATGGATTGCTAGGTTGTTGGTACGTTGGGGGCCTTTTGAAGACTTGCCCCTGTTTCCTTGGTTCCTATTATTCCATCCACCTTGATTATTGTTGCCTCACCAATTGTTGTTATTACCATTCCTATTCCCTTGGTTTCCTTGGTTGTTGTTATTATTGCCCCAGTTGTTATTTTGGTTGTTGTTCCCCAATTCCCATTGTTTTGTTGTTAATTACCCCAATTGCCTTGAGGTCTCCATAGTTACCTGTTTGAAAAGTTTCCTCGTTGACCTTGAAACTTGTTCACATATTGTACCTCTTCATTTTGCTCATCATAGCCATCGTTTTGAAACACATCACAATCATCATCAAATTGCTTAGAATTCCCTTGATTTTGTTGTGTCCTTTGCCTTCTCTTGTTGACAAGCATATTAACAACCTCTATGGAATTCACTTGGTGAGGATTTTGGACTTGCTGCAACTGTGCCTTAGCCAATTGGTCCATAGTAGTTGTCAACTCCCTATAGCTTGCCCATGGTCATGTGACTCCTTATGCAAATGGATAACTGTAGGGTCACTTTGAGGAACATTGGCTCTACTTTGCCATGTGGAGGATGTCTCTGTCATCTCATCAAAAACGGCACAAGCTTTATAATACATCAATTTCATAAAATTACCCCCGTCCAATTGGTTCACTATACATTGATTTGTAGTATTGATGCCCCGGTAGAAAGTTTGTTGCAACATATTCTCTGTCATGTCATTATTGGGGCATTCCTTCACCATCGTTTTATATCTCTCCCAAATCTCATGCAAAGGTTCTGTGGGCTCTTGCTTGAAAGCCAATATCGCATCTTTAAGTGTGGCCATGTGTCCGGGTGAGAAAAATTTAGCAATAAACTTATCCGACAACTCATCCCAAGTTGTGATGGAATGTTTGGGAAGTCTCTCGAGCCAATCCAGTGCTTTCCCCCGAAGTGAGAATGGGAAAAGTATCAACCTAAGAGCATCGTCGGACACATTCGTCTGCTTGCTCCCCCAACATGTATCCACGAACCCCCTGAGATGTTTGTAGGCATTTTGATCTGTATTGCCCACGAAATATCCAAGCTGCTCAAGTAAGGTCAACATCACATTGGTTATCTAAAAATTTTCTGCCCGTATTCTGGGTGGGACAATTTCACTTACATAGCCTTGGTTATAGAGCACCCGAGGAACCGCTCTTGGAGGTGGCGGCAGAGGGTCTGGAACATTATCATTAGCATTGGCAGCCTCGTTGTGATCCAGGAGGTACAAGAGGCACATCCTCGTCTCCAATATCATCAACCTCCTCCCGCGAAATCACGTTTCCAAGAGGGTCATTAGTATTTAAAGCCATTTGGTACCTGAAGTATTCACACACACAAATTAGTAACAAAGAAGGAAAGAAGAACAACACATAAAACTAACTAAATAGATAGGTAAAACTGTTAGCTCCCCGGCAACGACGCCAAAAATTGATCGCTTCCAATTCCGCACTACTAGAGAGTAGCAAAAGAGGACCGCAATAGCTTTTATCCAATTTTGGGTCGAGATTGAATCCCCAGAGAACTAGGATTGGAGTTAGGTATCTATTTAGCTTAGAATTGTGTGTGTGTTCTTAATTGATCTTCTTATCATTTTTAGGTTTTCTTTATGATTCTACAATTACCAAACTACTAATTGAAAATGCAACTAGATTAAGCTAAGAGTAATTTGCTACAAGTTTGTATCCAATGGTTTAAAAGGCACTAGGGTAGTGGCAACCTCCTAGGTGGACAATTGATGGGCAATTGAACCTAAGGCACGAATAACATGATTGGGATCATGCTATAACCATTGCACAATCTTACCCCCTCTTACACCTCTCGGTAGAGAAACTGATTTTGCCCAATTGACTTTCTCAAGACCAATAAGGTAGGCAAATTTGCTCAAGGAACTAGGGTTCAAGTCGGGTGTTACTCTCTCGAAGTTTAACCCTTTAATTGGGACTATCAATTCTCTTGAGTCCATCCCAATTCCTTGTTGGGTCAATATCGGAGACTTAGGCTCTCTTTCGTAATAAGAGCCCAAGTCAACTAAGCACAAACTAGTGTTTGCAACCACTAATTCATAGATTAAACCATGAAATTGACCCAAATAATAAACACCCATAGTAAATCTAACCTTAAATCACAACACCCATCAATTACTCATACTAGGGTTGAGCCACAACTCTAGCTTATGGGTCTAGCTACTCATTCTTGAAGAGAACAACTAAGATTAGATGAAGATAAAGACATACTAATTAATTACTAATGTAAATACAAAGAATCTATGATAAAAATTAAATAAAAATACCAAAAATTGCTACAAAAGGTCTTCTCACGGCGCATCTGAAGTTGTAAAATGTCTAATGCCCTAAAAATAGAAAAAGGTGCTATTTATACTAAGCTGGAAAAACTGGACAAAAATGCCCCTGCGAGGTTAATATGGACCGCACAAAATGGTGTGCGGCCGCACTAGGCTCTTGAACTTGAAATCTCGACTCTCTGAACCTAGGCTCCATGGACCGCACAAAATGGATTGCAGCCGCAGAGGCTTCTAATGCCGTCCTGCGCAAAATGGACTGCGGATCGCACAGGCTTCATCCTCAGAATTTAGCATCTCTCTGAACTGTGTTTTGCGGACCACACAGAATGGTAGTGCGGTCGCGGTGCCTTCAGTGCAGACCATACAAAACCTTTTTCGGCCGTACTACCTTGATGCCTGAAAATCCAACTCTCTAAATCTCCCTAGTGCGGATGGCACAAAGTATAGTGCAGTCACACTAGACCTGTTTCTCCTGAGTTTGTCTTGTCTTTGCTACTTGTGCAAGTTTCACTCCTTTTGAGCTGATCTTTGACATCTTATCACTTTGTTGATCAAACCTGCAATCAAGCACAACTTATGATCCTTTTGGGACTATTTTGTATGAATGTATAATCAAAGCACAAGCAAGAATGAGTATAAAATACGTCAAATCCCTAGTTATCAGTACCCGGCCTTGAGGATCTCCATCAAAAAGAAGTTAGTCTTTAAGAAGCCAACGACATCATCTCCAGTCCCGAGGTGGTACCCGTCCTCGAGGATCTCCATCAAAAAGAAGTTAGGCTTTAAGAAGCCAATAGTATCATCTCCATTCCCGAGGTGGTACCCAACCTCGAGGACCTCCGCCGAAAGGAAGTTAGGTCCAGGGAGCCACTGGCATCATCGCAAGTCCCGAGATGGTACCCGATCTCGAGGACCTCCTTCAAAAACTAAGCTTGGCTTTGGGAGGCCTTTAGTATCATTGCAAGGTTCGAGATGGTACTCGGTTTTGAAGGCTCCTTTCAAGAAGAAAAATAAGCACTTCAAGCTCCGTCCATACGTGTTTGACCTCAGGATATCATCTAAATCCAGGTAGTCCCTCATCTAGGACCTATCTACAATGCCTTAAGGTTATATATATTAAGTTCAAGACAAGTCTGCTGACACCCCGAGTTAACCCTCACTCGGGGACTGCTCTCGAAAGGCTAAAGGCAGTCTCCATCCTCGAGCTTCCGAGCGAATTTCCACTCAAAGATTACCGCAAGGTCTAAGTGATAAATCACGGTCTCAAGGCTCGAATCTTTCCTTCCATTCATCTCAAAGTAAGTGTCCCGACGACTCGAGTTTATCGATCCAATCCAGTTTTTGCCCGAGGAACAACAAAGGACTCCACAATAAGCCATTTTTATAAACTAAAGGTCAGAAAGAATACTTGAACCGGGGTTTGATATTGGCAATAGCCGATAGATTCATGCATTCAGAGTATCCAGAAACGTAAATGAAAGAGAATATAGCAAGCATCGAAAAAAAATTGAGGAAACATCTTTGTATCCGCAAACAATTGATTGCAAAAGCCCACGAGGGGTCCTTACATATGATTACAAAATCCCACCAGGGGTCCTTACATATGATTACAAAAGCCCATGAGGGGTCCTTACACATAAACAAAGAAGCAAAAAGATACACATACAATAAAAACAAGTCCATGGGATCCCCGGTTATTATGAAGGTTTGCATCATAAGTATAATGTCGTTAACGTGAAGTTATCACATGAAATTTAAAGATTCGATTGTCAAGGTTGTTTCTTATCGCTCCTCTCTAAGAAATACGGGGACTATATGTATACGGTAAAATCAGAGGATCCAGTTTTTTATCATTAAGTCATCTCAGAAGATCATCTCGAAGCCTCGAGGCTACAAGGCCGTGGTCGAGTTTCCTCCCTCGAGGTCCGTCGACACCTGACCTAGGAACAATTTTGGCCGCGACCATGGTGGAAATGGGGAGTTCCCAGGGCATACAACTAGTGCTGGCAGAGTCTAGTATCATTTAGTTGTCCCATTCTCATATCTTTGTAATTAATGCATGTTGTACTATGATGGGTTTCCCTCCTACATAAAAGGGATCCCTGTCACTTTTTTTAAAGTCTTATTGCTTCAGTTGCTCCATACGAAATATATAAGATTATTCTCTATGCTCTATAACATACTCCCTTGATATTATTGCTTTTATTACTATCTTTATATCTGTTCATCATTCATTGCATATTATTGGCCATAAAGAGCCTTCGTTGATTTTATTATAACTATTAACCGTACCTCGATTACCCTCGATATCTCAAAGCTGGGCTCTAGAATCAACCTCTAGGCCCCCGAATCGATAAGTCTGAGGCCTCAATTGACAGCCCATCAGTTTGATTGTCATCCTACCCTTGTCCCTTATTTTGTTTCTAAGTCTCATACTAATAGTATCAACTGCTTAACAACTAGCATAAAAATAAGTCATGTACTTTTAGAGTCCCGTCATCAAATTTAATTGTTGTTACCATTTTTACGGTAAACAGGGCATTGGGCACGAACCTGGTCCACCGGTCTTCGAACTTACCTCGCCCGGACTCAGGCCTAGGACGGACCCTCGAGCCTATAAATCGGAGGCATACGAATTTGACCATATACAACTATATTCTTATGCAAGTAGTTAGCCAGACTAAATATTTATTTTTTCTAGCATATATATATATATATATTAATTATACTTATTTTACACATGAATTGTACATATATTATATATTTGTCATCTATTTTTAGTTTAACATATTAGGGACTTAGACTGGAATTGTTATACAAAATGACTCAACAACAACAATGTTTTGGGGAAAAATAGACTCGCCACATAGACCAAAGAGATGCTGACATATGGCATAAGAGTCAAAATAATAAAGAACAATGAAGATTAGAGAAGGCAGGAGTAAAACACCCACGTGATCATCTACGAAGATATTGTGCCTGGTAGCTGAAAAAGTGAAAATAGGTGTGGAATGAATGATTAAGGCCATGAAAATGAAAGATTCATGTAGCCACGAATATGCAAAGAAATTAGCACAATGCCTCGTTAAACATGATTGGGTGTTATTAACATGAACATTACGAATCACTCATGCAACGGGTAATCAATATAACAAATATTAGTAATAGATCGGAATTAACTAGGGCAAAACAGTTACAAAATTATACCCTTATATAAATTCCCTTACCACACCTCGTACCCCATCAAAAAATTCACGAAGTTATACTATCAATTGTCTATATTTTTCTTTGTTGTTGAAAGATCATATTTTTTCCTATTAGAAGAAAGGTGCGACTGCCAATAAGATTTCAAGATTTCAAGATTTCTTTTCCCTCATTTTCTCAATCTTGCTTTCCATTGTTTCTTTTCTTCTCTTATATAAAGAAAAATGAAGTAAAATTGGTTATCGGAAATCTAAATTATTATTTTATTTGCTTTGACTACAAAAATTATTTTTGGTTGAACAAATAGTGACAAATCCAATATAATCTTACAAGTGGAATCTAGGAAATGTAATGTGTATACAGACCTTATCCTATCTTTAATGAGGCACAGACTGTTTTCAAAAGACACTCGACCACAGATTTCACTGCTTTTTAAGTCATTTCGAGACTTCGGAACTCTTTCCTTAGTACTATCGTGGATAAATATTCTAAAGACAGATTTTTTGACCCATACAATACTAATTCAATAAGGGTATGAGATGTATGATCGTGTAATCAGTGAATTTGAATAAGCTTTTTTCTAAAATCCGATCATAGTAGTTTAACATTTACTACCTTCTTTGTAATTTTTGGCTTCTTGCTTTGAATTTTTACTTCGTAACAATTTTGAAGTCTTATTATTAGTGATGGTACAACTTTGTGAAATTTAATTTGATGAATTTGGCATTTTTCATTTTCTTGCTTTTGGATTATAGAAAATGACTCTACAGGCTAATCAAAATGCAAAAAAAAGCTGCTCTGAAATTATTTTTGTAGATGATAATAGGGATCGGATAGATTTAGAGCCAAAGGAGAAAAGAATAAAACTTTTATCTATTATAATTACAGTGTTCATGTCAATTTACATATATCTCTACAAATTTTACGAGGTATAGTTGCTATTTCCACCAACATAAATATCAGGTAACTCTACCTATAAATAGAACTTTTTCCTGAAACATAGAGTAACTAAAAATATAATAAGTCAAGGAATTGGTACTGTATATTCCTACATAAAGGGAACATATATCAGGGGGAGGGGGTTAATTGCTTCCATGTATCCCATATCTAAATACTTTATATTATGAAAACTTCGATTGTCTTAGATACAATATAAGATATCAAAAAGAAATTAAAAAACTGCTACATTGTTACCGATAACGCACAAGTAATTAAATGCATATTGCTAGTCTTCTAGATGGGAAACTATATATTAATTCTCTAATTAACACAACAAATAAAAATTAAATAGGATAATTCCTCTAAATTTGTAAGTTTTCTGCATTTGTATGCCACACGAGAGTTAACTAACAATTTTACAATTGCCATTTTTAAAATACATAATGAAGATTATCAAGACAAAATTGGGAGTCAATTACTCAAATGGTCTTTCAACTATCTCAAATTATCTCCTAAAGTCACTTTACTTTTGTTTGTAACAACAAAATCACTGAACTATGTCTATTGCACTCAGAAAGTCACCCAACTAATTTTTTTTAAATTTTGAATTGCCAAATACATATTTTGCCCTCTAAATTATAAATATTTATCTACTTTTATTTTTTTAAACTTTTTAATATCATGATTTTCCCTTTTTAATATATATTATGGACTTACCTATAGAACAAATAAATATTATTATAAATTAAAAATAAAAAGTATTTAAGCATCTATAATGCTGGAATAACAAAATAATGAGCACAGTTAAAACATTAATTTGAATAATAGTAATAATAATTTTAGTATTAGCAAAAAAATTCAAAAGTTTATTGACACAATTCAAAATGAAAGAAAATAAAGGTTGTAAAATATATATTCCATGCACGTAATACAAAAATAATTATTTAAACAAAAATATTTTTATAATATACGTTACATATTCTTGAAAATTATGCTCAATTATATTGTATATATTCCATGCACAATTTAACATAACATATTTACCATGTACAGATAGTTCCGCTGCTTTCTGGTGATATAACTTTGTGTTGTCAGAAAGTTAGTAGAAACATAATAATATAATTGAGCATAATTTTCAAGAATATATATTGTATATTATAAATATATCTTTAATTAAATAATTATTTTTATATTACGTGCATGAAATATATATTTTGCAATCTTTATTTCTTTCATTATGAATTGTGTAAATAAATTTTAAAATTTTTGTTGTTAATACTAAAACTATTACATTGCTAACAAATTATTCTAATTAATTTTTTTTACTATATTTATTATTTTGTTATTCCGGCATTATATATGCTTACTTTCTATTTTAATTTATAAATAATATTTATTTCTTCTATAGGTAAAATTAAAATATTAAAAAGTATTTTAAAAAAAAGATAAATATTTATAATTTAGAGGGTAAAATAGGTTTTTGGAAATTTAAAATTTGATAAATCTAGTTGAGTGACCTTCTGAGTTTAATAAATATAGTTTAGTGACTTTGTTGTTACAAACAAAAGTAAAGTAACTTTAGAAGATAATTTGAAATAATTGAGTGGCCATTGAGTAATGAACTCCAAAATTGACAATGTTATAACTTGATATACTCCTAATTAGTTTAAGTCTTTTGGAGTAGGTATTATCGGACATTTGTTCAAAGGTTGATGATTCTGTTCAAAACGTAGATGTTTTTCTTTTATCTTTTTTTGTTATTTTATTAAATTCTAAAATAATTCGGGCCTTTTAGGTATATATGTTACCTAAATTAGTTAGTATGTAACTTAATTTACATTTATATTCATATTTGGAGTCAGAACTCAGAAGTCGTGGTTGTATCAAAGCTTTCACTATCATCATTGAAGATTAGTTGAGGCTTCAAAAGCTAAACAAAGAAAGTGTAAGTTATTATAGGCGTAGAGTAATGAACAATCCAAATCACAGCACATGTCATGTATTTATAATTCCTTTTTTGTAGGAAGAATATATCTTTGCTTCCAAAACAAACAATATAAACTTTTTGGCTCACTCCCTTTTGCCACTCATCGCTCATTGCCTCTCAACTCTGAATTCTCCAACAACAAGCAAACTAGGGATAAATTTTTCAGTCTCAAGATGTCATGACATTCAAAAGACAGATATACACACAATTATCTGCACTCTATTTTTGATAAACATTACAATTTTCATTTCGTACATAAATTTTCAAGATTTAAAGCTTAGAAAAAAGGTGGCACATTTAGTGGGGAATGGGACCAATAAAAACAGGAGAAGAAGGTGGAAATAGTGCATATATATTGTTACATAAATGTAGGTCATAGTCGTCAGATAGGTCAGAAAACATTAAATAGGGTGTGGGTGTGGGTGTGGGTGCGGGTGCGGGGTAATTTAAAGTTCAAAAGCATATAAGTTCTAAGCATGCACATTGTAACCCTATTTGTCGATAGAGTTTCTTTTTTCTATTTTTTTAATGGAATTTTGTACGCTTTTGGAAATTTTTCAAAAATCAAAAAGTATTTTTGACTACTTTTTCAAAAATTTTAATTTTTTTACCTACTCACAAAATTGCAATATTTATTACAAGTGAAATGCATATCTAAACTTAATTTTAAAATTTTAATTTAACTCTAAATATTATTAATTTACAAAAATTATACTCCATTTTTTATGTCCAAAGGACTACTAATTGTGTTAACATCGATGTATATAACTTAAATGGAGATAAAAACAGGAGGCAAACATATAGATGAAGCATCCAAAAGGGTCCACTTTGCAGAATTTGTTTTTATGAAAGAGAGAATAACTCTTTCGAATCCCCTTATTTGAGAAACCAAAGAGTGCATTTCTGTACACATGCTTTGGTTCTTCTAATATATCTTCTCCTTCTCTTGGCAGGAGGGAAATTCGTGGCAGCTACTAGGGGTGTTTAAAATCGATCCGAAATCGAAAACCAATTCAAACCGAAGCTTAACGGCTTATTGGTAACGGCTTAACGGACGAGGAACGGATTGAATTTTTTTTATTAACGGCTTATCGGTTTGGGGATGGATTATTCAATTTTCTTAACGGCTAATCCGTTAACCCGTTAAGAATATAAATATTATATATATATATATATATATAAAATTTATTTTTATTTATATATATTGAATATAAAAAAATTAAAACCCTTGAAAACGATTAACAAAAGTTTATTTCTACTTCTAAGCATTTTTAATCTCGGGATCTAGATGATTTGCAGGTACTCGCCCAACATAAAGGAGATGAAGGTGCTGGACAAGATAAAAGTGAGGAGGGCAAAGCTATACTACCTCAGGCATCATCGCAAGTCCCGAGATGGTACCCGATCTCGAGGACCTCCTTCAAAAACTAAGCTTGGCTTTGGGAGGCCTTTAGTATCATTGCAAGGTTCGAGATGGTACTCGGTTTTGAAGGCTCCTTTCAAGAAGAAAAATAAGCACTTCAAGCTCCGTCCATACGTGTTTGACCTCAGGATATCATCTAAATCCAGGTAGTCCCTCATCTAGGACCTATCTACAATGCCTTAAGGTTATATATATTAAGTTCAAGACAAGTCTGCTGACACCCCGAGTTAACCCTCACTCGGGGACTGCTCTCGAAAGGCTAAAGGCAGTCTCCATCCTCGAGCTTCCGAGCGAATTTCCACTCAAAGATTACCGCAAGGTCTAAGTGATAAATCACGGTCTCAAGGCTCGAATCTTTCCTTCCATTCATCTCAAAGTAAGTGTCCCGACGACTCGAGTTTATCGATCCAATCCAGTTTTTGCCCGAGGAACAACAAAGGACTCCACAATAAGCCATTTTTATAAACTAAAGGTCAGAAAGAATACTTGAACCGGGGTTTGATATTGGCAATAGCCGATAGATTCATGCATTCAGAGTATCCAGAAACGTAAATGAAAGAGAATATAGCAAGCATCGAAAAAAAATTGAGGAAACATCTTTGTATCCGCAAACAATTGATTGCAAAAGCCCACGAGGGGTCCTTACATATGATTACAAAATCCCACCAGGGGTCCTTACATATGATTACAAAAGCCCATGAGGGGTCCTTACACATAAACAAAGAAGCAAAAAGATACACATACAATAAAAACAAGTCCATGGGATCCCCGGTTATTATGAAGGTTTGCATCATAAGTATAATGTCGTTAACGTGAAGTTATCACATGAAATTTAAAGATTCGATTGTCAAGGTTGTTTCTTATCGCTCCTCTCTAAGAAATACGGGGACTATATGTATACGGTAAAATCAGAGGATCCAGTTTTTTATCATTAAGTCATCTCAGAAGATCATCTCGAAGCCTCGAGGCTACAAGGCCGTGGTCGAGTTTCCTCCCTCGAGGTCCGTCGACACCTGACCTAGGAACAATTTTGGCCGCGACCATGGTGGAAATGGGGAGTTCCCAGGGCATACAACTAGTGCTGGCAGAGTCTAGTATCATTTAGTTGTCCCATTCTCATATCTTTGTAATTAATGCATGTTGTACTATGATGGGTTTCCCTCCTACATAAAAGGGATCCCTGTCACTTTTTTTAAAGTCTTATTGCTTCAGTTGCTCCATACGAAATATATAAGATTATTCTCTATGCTCTATAACATACTCCCTTGATATTATTGCTTTTATTACTATCTTTATATCTGTTCATCATTCATTGCATATTATTGGCCATAAAGAGCCTTCGTTGATTTTATTATAACTATTAACCGTACCTCGATTACCCTCGATATCTCAAAGCTGGGCTCTAGAATCAACCTCTAGGCCCCCGAATCGATAAGTCTGAGGCCTCAATTGACAGCCCATCAGTTTGATTGTCATCCTACCCTTGTCCCTTATTTTGTTTCTAAGTCTCATACTAATAGTATCAACTGCTTAACAACTAGCATAAAAATAAGTCATGTACTTTTAGAGTCCCGTCATCAAATTTAATTGTTGTTACCATTTTTACGGTAAACAGGGCATTGGGCACGAACCTGGTCCACCGGTCTTCGAACTTACCTCGCCCGGACTCAGGCCTAGGACGGACCCTCGAGCCTATAAATCGGAGGCATACGAATTTGACCATATACAACTATATTCTTATGCAAGTAGTTAGCCAGACTAAATATTTATTTTTTCTAGCATATATATATATATATATTAATTATACTTATTTTACACATGAATTGTACATATATTATATATTTGTCATCTATTTTTAGTTTAACATATTAGGGACTTAGACTGGAATTGTTATACAAAATGACTCAACAACAACAATGTTTTGGGGAAAAATAGACTCGCCACATAGACCAAAGAGATGCTGACATATGGCATAAGAGTCAAAATAATAAAGAACAATGAAGATTAGAGAAGGCAGGAGTAAAACACCCACGTGATCATCTACGAAGATATTGTGCCTGGTAGCTGAAAAAGTGAAAATAGGTGTGGAATGAATGATTAAGGCCATGAAAATGAAAGATTCATGTAGCCACGAATATGCAAAGAAATTAGCACAATGCCTCGTTAAACATGATTGGGTGTTATTAACATGAACATTACGAATCACTCATGCAACGGGTAATCAATATAACAAATATTAGTAATAGATCGGAATTAACTAGGGCAAAACAGTTACAAAATTATACCCTTATATAAATTCCCTTACCACACCTCGTACCCCATCAAAAAATTCACGAAGTTATACTATCAATTGTCTATATTTTTCTTTGTTGTTGAAAGATCATATTTTTTCCTATTAGAAGAAAGGTGCGACTGCCAATAAGATTTCAAGATTTCAAGATTTCTTTTCCCTCATTTTCTCAATCTTGCTTTCCATTGTTTCTTTTCTTCTCTTATATAAAGAAAAATGAAGTAAAATTGGTTATCGGAAATCTAAATTATTATTTTATTTGCTTTGACTACAAAAATTATTTTTGGTTGAACAAATAGTGACAAATCCAATATAATCTTACAAGTGGAATCTAGGAAATGTAATGTGTATACAGACCTTATCCTATCTTTAATGAGGCACAGACTGTTTTCAAAAGACACTCGACCACAGATTTCACTGCTTTTTAAGTCATTTCGAGACTTCGGAACTCTTTCCTTAGTACTATCGTGGATAAATATTCTAAAGACAGATTTTTTGACCCATACAATACTAATTCAATAAGGGTATGAGATGTATGATCGTGTAATCAGTGAATTTGAATAAGCTTTTTTCTAAAATCCGATCATAGTAGTTTAACATTTACTACCTTCTTTGTAATTTTTGGCTTCTTGCTTTGAATTTTTACTTCGTAACAATTTTGAAGTCTTATTATTAGTGATGGTACAACTTTGTGAAATTTAATTTGATGAATTTGGCATTTTTCATTTTCTTGCTTTTGGATTATAGAAAATGACTCTACAGGCTAATCAAAATGCAAAAAAAAGCTGCTCTGAAATTATTTTTGTAGATGATAATAGGGATCGGATAGATTTAGAGCCAAAGGAGAAAAGAATAAAACTTTTATCTATTATAATTACAGTGTTCATGTCAATTTACATATATCTCTACAAATTTTACGAGGTATAGTTGCTATTTCCACCAACATAAATATCAGGTAACTCTACCTATAAATAGAACTTTTTCCTGAAACATAGAGTAACTAAAAATATAATAAGTCAAGGAATTGGTACTGTATATTCCTACATAAAGGGAACATATATCAGGGGGAGGGGGTTAATTGCTTCCATGTATCCCATATCTAAATACTTTATATTATGAAAACTTCGATTGTCTTAGATACAATATAAGATATCAAAAAGAAATTAAAAAACTGCTACATTGTTACCGATAACGCACAAGTAATTAAATGCATATTGCTAGTCTTCTAGATGGGAAACTATATATTAATTCTCTAATTAACACAACAAATAAAAATTAAATAGGATAATTCCTCTAAATTTGTAAGTTTTCTGCATTTGTATGCCACACGAGAGTTAACTAACAATTTTACAATTGCCATTTTTAAAATACATAATGAAGATTATCAAGACAAAATTGGGAGTCAATTACTCAAATGGTCTTTCAACTATCTCAAATTATCTCCTAAAGTCACTTTACTTTTGTTTGTAACAACAAAATCACTGAACTATGTCTATTGCACTCAGAAAGTCACCCAACTAATTTTTTTTAAATTTTGAATTGCCAAATACATATTTTGCCCTCTAAATTATAAATATTTATCTACTTTTATTTTTTTAAACTTTTTAATATCATGATTTTCCCTTTTTAATATATATTATGGACTTACCTATAGAACAAATAAATATTATTATAAATTAAAAATAAAAAGTATTTAAGCATCTATAATGCTGGAATAACAAAATAATGAGCACAGTTAAAACATTAATTTGAATAATAGTAATAATAATTTTAGTATTAGCAAAAAAATTCAAAAGTTTATTGACACAATTCAAAATGAAAGAAAATAAAGGTTGTAAAATATATATTCCATGCACGTAATACAAAAATAATTATTTAAACAAAAATATTTTTATAATATACGTTACATATTCTTGAAAATTATGCTCAATTATATTGTATATATTCCATGCACAATTTAACATAACATATTTACCATGTACAGATAGTTCCGCTGCTTTCTGGTGATATAACTTTGTGTTGTCAGAAAGTTAGTAGAAACATAATAATATAATTGAGCATAATTTTCAAGAATATATATTGTATATTATAAATATATCTTTAATTAAATAATTATTTTTATATTACGTGCATGAAATATATATTTTGCAATCTTTATTTCTTTCATTATGAATTGTGTAAATAAATTTTAAAATTTTTGTTGTTAATACTAAAACTATTACATTGCTAACAAATTATTCTAATTAATTTTTTTTACTATATTTATTATTTTGTTATTCCGGCATTATATATGCTTACTTTCTATTTTAATTTATAAATAATATTTATTTCTTCTATAGGTAAAATTAAAATATTAAAAAGTATTTTAAAAAAAAGATAAATATTTATAATTTAGAGGGTAAAATAGGTTTTTGGAAATTTAAAATTTGATAAATCTAGTTGAGTGACCTTCTGAGTTTAATAAATATAGTTTAGTGACTTTGTTGTTACAAACAAAAGTAAAGTAACTTTAGAAGATAATTTGAAATAATTGAGTGGCCATTGAGTAATGAACTCCAAAATTGACAATGTTATAACTTGATATACTCCTAATTAGTTTAAGTCTTTTGGAGTAGGTATTATCGGACATTTGTTCAAAGGTTGATGATTCTGTTCAAAACGTAGATGTTTTTCTTTTATCTTTTTTTGTTATTTTATTAAATTCTAAAATAATTCGGGCCTTTTAGGTATATATGTTACCTAAATTAGTTAGTATGTAACTTAATTTACATTTATATTCATATTTGGAGTCAGAACTCAGAAGTCGTGGTTGTATCAAAGCTTTCACTATCATCATTGAAGATTAGTTGAGGCTTCAAAAGCTAAACAAAGAAAGTGTAAGTTATTATAGGCGTAGAGTAATGAACAATCCAAATCACAGCACATGTCATGTATTTATAATTCCTTTTTTGTAGGAAGAATATATCTTTGCTTCCAAAACAAACAATATAAACTTTTTGGCTCACTCCCTTTTGCCACTCATCGCTCATTGCCTCTCAACTCTGAATTCTCCAACAACAAGCAAACTAGGGATAAATTTTTCAGTCTCAAGATGTCATGACATTCAAAAGACAGATATACACACAATTATCTGCACTCTATTTTTGATAAACATTACAATTTTCATTTCGTACATAAATTTTCAAGATTTAAAGCTTAGAAAAAAGGTGGCACATTTAGTGGGGAATGGGACCAATAAAAACAGGAGAAGAAGGTGGAAATAGTGCATATATATTGTTACATAAATGTAGGTCATAGTCGTCAGATAGGTCAGAAAACATTAAATAGGGTGTGGGTGTGGGTGTGGGTGCGGGTGCGGGGTAATTTAAAGTTCAAAAGCATATAAGTTCTAAGCATGCACATTGTAACCCTATTTGTCGATAGAGTTTCTTTTTTCTATTTTTTTAATGGAATTTTGTACGCTTTTGGAAATTTTTCAAAAATCAAAAAGTATTTTTGACTACTTTTTCAAAAATTTTAATTTTTTTACCTACTCACAAAATTGCAATATTTATTACAAGTGAAATGCATATCTAAACTTAATTTTAAAATTTTAATTTAACTCTAAATATTATTAATTTACAAAAATTATACTCCATTTTTTATGTCCAAAGGACTACTAATTGTGTTAACATCGATGTATATAACTTAAATGGAGATAAAAACAGGAGGCAAACATATAGATGAAGCATCCAAAAGGGTCCACTTTGCAGAATTTGTTTTTATGAAAGAGAGAATAACTCTTTCGAATCCCCTTATTTGAGAAACCAAAGAGTGCATTTCTGTACACATGCTTTGGTTCTTCTAATATATCTTCTCCTTCTCTTGGCAGGAGGGAAATTCGTGGCAGCTACTAGGGGTGTTTAAAATCGATCCGAAATCGAAAACCAATTCAAACCGAAGCTTAACGGCTTATTGGTAACGGCTTAACGGACGAGGAACGGATTGAATTTTTTTTATTAACGGCTTATCGGTTTGGGGATGGATTATTCAATTTTCTTAACGGCTAATCCGTTAACCCGTTAAGAATATAAATATTATATATATATATAAAATTTATTTTTATTTATATATATTGAATATAAAAAAATTAAAACCCTTGAAAACGATTAACAAAAGTTTATTTCTACTTCTAAGCATTTTTAATCTCGGGATCTAGATGATTTGCAGGTACTCGCCCAACATAAAGGAGATGAAGGTGCTGGACAAGATAAAAGTGAGGAGGGCAAAGCTATACTACCTCAGGCATCATCGCAAGTCCCGAGATGGTACCCGATCTCGAGGACCTCCTTCAAAAACTAAGCTTGGCTTTGGGAGGCCTTTAGTATCATTGCAAGGTTCGAGATGGTACTCGGTTTTGAAGGCTCCTTTCAAGAAGAAAAATAAGCACTTCAAGCTCCGTCCATACGTGTTTGACCTCAGGATATCATCTAAATCCAGGTAGTCCCTCATCTAGGACCTATCTACAATGCCTTAAGGTTATATATATTAAGTTCAAGACAAGTCTGCTGACACCCCGAGTTAACCCTCACTCGGGGACTGCTCTCGAAAGGCTAAAGGCAGTCTCCATCCTCGAGCTTCCGAGCGAATTTCCACTCAAAGATTACCGCAAGGTCTAAGTGATAAATCACGGTCTCAAGGCTCGAATCTTTCCTTCCATTCATCTCAAAGTAAGTGTCCCGACGACTCGAGTTTATCGATCCAATCCAGTTTTTGCCCGAGGAACAACAAAGGACTCCACAATAAGCCATTTTTATAAACTAAAGGTCAGAAAGAATACTTGAACCGGGGTTTGATATTGGCAATAGCCGATAGATTCATGCATTCAGAGTATCCAGAAACGTAAATGAAAGAGAATATAGCAAGCATCGAAAAAAAATTGAGGAAACATCTTTGTATCCGCAAACAATTGATTGCAAAAGCCCACGAGGGGTCCTTACATATGATTACAAAATCCCACCAGGGGTCCTTACATATGATTACAAAAGCCCATGAGGGGTCCTTACACATAAACAAAGAAGCAAAAAGATACACATACAATAAAAACAAGTCCATGGGATCCCCGGTTATTATGAAGGTTTGCATCATAAGTATAATGTCGTTAACGTGAAGTTATCACATGAAATTTAAAGATTCGATTGTCAAGGTTGTTTCTTATCGCTCCTCTCTAAGAAATACGGGGACTATATGTATACGGTAAAATCAGAGGATCCAGTTTTTTATCATTAAGTCATCTCAGAAGATCATCTCGAAGCCTCGAGGCTACAAGGCCGTGGTCGAGTTTCCTCCCTCGAGGTCCGTCGACACCTGACCTAGGAACAATTTTGGCCGCGACCATGGTGGAAATGGGGAGTTCCCAGGGCATACAACTAGTGCTGGCAGAGTCTAGTATCATTTAGTTGTCCCATTCTCATATCTTTGTAATTAATGCATGTTGTACTATGATGGGTTTCCCTCCTACATAAAAGGGATCCCTGTCACTTTTTTTAAAGTCTTATTGCTTCAGTTGCTCCATACGAAATATATAAGATTATTCTCTATGCTCTATAACATACTCCCTTGATATTATTGCTTTTATTACTATCTTTATATCTGTTCATCATTCATTGCATATTATTGGCCATAAAGAGCCTTCGTTGATTTTATTATAACTATTAACCGTACCTCGATTACCCTCGATATCTCAAAGCTGGGCTCTAGAATCAACCTCTAGGCCCCCGAATCGATAAGTCTGAGGCCTCAATTGACAGCCCATCAGTTTGATTGTCATCCTACCCTTGTCCCTTATTTTGTTTCTAAGTCTCATACTAATAGTATCAACTGCTTAACAACTAGCATAAAAATAAGTCATGTACTTTTAGAGTCCCGTCATCAAATTTAATTGTTGTTACCATTTTTACGGTAAACAGGGCATTGGGCACGAACCTGGTCCACCGGTCTTCGAACTTACCTCGCCCGGACTCAGGCCTAGGACGGACCCTCGAGCCTATAAATCGGAGGCATACGAATTTGACCATATACAACTATATTCTTATGCAAGTAGTTAGCCAGACTAAATATTTATTTTTTCTAGCATATATATATATATATATTAATTATACTTATTTTACACATGAATTGTACATATATTATATATTTGTCATCTATTTTTAGTTTAACATATTAGGGACTTAGACTGGAATTGTTATACAAAATGACTCAACAACAACAATGTTTTGGGGAAAAATAGACTCGCCACATAGACCAAAGAGATGCTGACATATGGCATAAGAGTCAAAATAATAAAGAACAATGAAGATTAGAGAAGGCAGGAGTAAAACACCCACGTGATCATCTACGAAGATATTGTGCCTGGTAGCTGAAAAAGTGAAAATAGGTGTGGAATGAATGATTAAGGCCATGAAAATGAAAGATTCATGTAGCCACGAATATGCAAAGAAATTAGCACAATGCCTCGTTAAACATGATTGGGTGTTATTAACATGAACATTACGAATCACTCATGCAACGGGTAATCAATATAACAAATATTAGTAATAGATCGGAATTAACTAGGGCAAAACAGTTACAAAATTATACCCTTATATAAATTCCCTTACCACACCTCGTACCCCATCAAAAAATTCACGAAGTTATACTATCAATTGTCTATATTTTTCTTTGTTGTTGAAAGATCATATTTTTTCCTATTAGAAGAAAGGTGCGACTGCCAATAAGATTTCAAGATTTCAAGATTTCTTTTCCCTCATTTTCTCAATCTTGCTTTCCATTGTTTCTTTTCTTCTCTTATATAAAGAAAAATGAAGTAAAATTGGTTATCGGAAATCTAAATTATTATTTTATTTGCTTTGACTACAAAAATTATTTTTGGTTGAACAAATAGTGACAAATCCAATATAATCTTACAAGTGGAATCTAGGAAATGTAATGTGTATACAGACCTTATCCTATCTTTAATGAGGCACAGACTGTTTTCAAAAGACACTCGACCACAGATTTCACTGCTTTTTAAGTCATTTCGAGACTTCGGAACTCTTTCCTTAGTACTATCGTGGATAAATATTCTAAAGACAGATTTTTTGACCCATACAATACTAATTCAATAAGGGTATGAGATGTATGATCGTGTAATCAGTGAATTTGAATAAGCTTTTTTCTAAAATCCGATCATAGTAGTTTAACATTTACTACCTTCTTTGTAATTTTTGGCTTCTTGCTTTGAATTTTTACTTCGTAACAATTTTGAAGTCTTATTATTAGTGATGGTACAACTTTGTGAAATTTAATTTGATGAATTTGGCATTTTTCATTTTCTTGCTTTTGGATTATAGAAAATGACTCTACAGGCTAATCAAAATGCAAAAAAAAGCTGCTCTGAAATTATTTTTGTAGATGATAATAGGGATCGGATAGATTTAGAGCCAAAGGAGAAAAGAATAAAACTTTTATCTATTATAATTACAGTGTTCATGTCAATTTACATATATCTCTACAAATTTTACGAGGTATAGTTGCTATTTCCACCAACATAAATATCAGGTAACTCTACCTATAAATAGAACTTTTTCCTGAAACATAGAGTAACTAAAAATATAATAAGTCAAGGAATTGGTACTGTATATTCCTACATAAAGGGAACATATATCAGGGGGAGGGGGTTAATTGCTTCCATGTATCCCATATCTAAATACTTTATATTATGAAAACTTCGATTGTCTTAGATACAATATAAGATATCAAAAAGAAATTAAAAAACTGCTACATTGTTACCGATAACGCACAAGTAATTAAATGCATATTGCTAGTCTTCTAGATGGGAAACTATATATTAATTCTCTAATTAACACAACAAATAAAAATTAAATAGGATAATTCCTCTAAATTTGTAAGTTTTCTGCATTTGTATGCCACACGAGAGTTAACTAACAATTTTACAATTGCCATTTTTAAAATACATAATGAAGATTATCAAGACAAAATTGGGAGTCAATTACTCAAATGGTCTTTCAACTATCTCAAATTATCTCCTAAAGTCACTTTACTTTTGTTTGTAACAACAAAATCACTGAACTATGTCTATTGCACTCAGAAAGTCACCCAACTAATTTTTTTTAAATTTTGAATTGCCAAATACATATTTTGCCCTCTAAATTATAAATATTTATCTACTTTTATTTTTTTAAACTTTTTAATATCATGATTTTCCCTTTTTAATATATATTATGGACTTACCTATAGAACAAATAAATATTATTATAAATTAAAAATAAAAAGTATTTAAGCATCTATAATGCTGGAATAACAAAATAATGAGCACAGTTAAAACATTAATTTGAATAATAGTAATAATAATTTTAGTATTAGCAAAAAAATTCAAAAGTTTATTGACACAATTCAAAATGAAAGAAAATAAAGGTTGTAAAATATATATTCCATGCACGTAATACAAAAATAATTATTTAAACAAAAATATTTTTATAATATACGTTACATATTCTTGAAAATTATGCTCAATTATATTGTATATATTCCATGCACAATTTAACATAACATATTTACCATGTACAGATAGTTCCGCTGCTTTCTGGTGATATAACTTTGTGTTGTCAGAAAGTTAGTAGAAACATAATAATATAATTGAGCATAATTTTCAAGAATATATATTGTATATTATAAATATATCTTTAATTAAATAATTATTTTTATATTACGTGCATGAAATATATATTTTGCAATCTTTATTTCTTTCATTATGAATTGTGTAAATAAATTTTAAAATTTTTGTTGTTAATACTAAAACTATTACATTGCTAACAAATTATTCTAATTAATTTTTTTTACTATATTTATTATTTTGTTATTCCGGCATTATATATGCTTACTTTCTATTTTAATTTATAAATAATATTTATTTCTTCTATAGGTAAAATTAAAATATTAAAAAGTATTTTAAAAAAAAGATAAATATTTATAATTTAGAGGGTAAAATAGGTTTTTGGAAATTTAAAATTTGATAAATCTAGTTGAGTGACCTTCTGAGTTTAATAAATATAGTTTAGTGACTTTGTTGTTACAAACAAAAGTAAAGTAACTTTAGAAGATAATTTGAAATAATTGAGTGGCCATTGAGTAATGAACTCCAAAATTGACAATGTTATAACTTGATATACTCCTAATTAGTTTAAGTCTTTTGGAGTAGGTATTATCGGACATTTGTTCAAAGGTTGATGATTCTGTTCAAAACGTAGATGTTTTTCTTTTATCTTTTTTTGTTATTTTATTAAATTCTAAAATAATTCGGGCCTTTTAGGTATATATGTTACCTAAATTAGTTAGTATGTAACTTAATTTACATTTATATTCATATTTGGAGTCAGAACTCAGAAGTCGTGGTTGTATCAAAGCTTTCACTATCATCATTGAAGATTAGTTGAGGCTTCAAAAGCTAAACAAAGAAAGTGTAAGTTATTATAGGCGTAGAGTAATGAACAATCCAAATCACAGCACATGTCATGTATTTATAATTCCTTTTTTGTAGGAAGAATATATCTTTGCTTCCAAAACAAACAATATAAACTTTTTGGCTCACTCCCTTTTGCCACTCATCGCTCATTGCCTCTCAACTCTGAATTCTCCAACAACAAGCAAACTAGGGATAAATTTTTCAGTCTCAAGATGTCATGACATTCAAAAGACAGATATACACACAATTATCTGCACTCTATTTTTGATAAACATTACAATTTTCATTTCGTACATAAATTTTCAAGATTTAAAGCTTAGAAAAAAGGTGGCACATTTAGTGGGGAATGGGACCAATAAAAACAGGAGAAGAAGGTGGAAATAGTGCATATATATTGTTACATAAATGTAGGTCATAGTCGTCAGATAGGTCAGAAAACATTAAATAGGGTGTGGGTGTGGGTGTGGGTGCGGGTGCGGGGTAATTTAAAGTTCAAAAGCATATAAGTTCTAAGCATGCACATTGTAACCCTATTTGTCGATAGAGTTTCTTTTTTCTATTTTTTTAATGGAATTTTGTACGCTTTTGGAAATTTTTCAAAAATCAAAAAGTATTTTTGACTACTTTTTCAAAAATTTTAATTTTTTTACCTACTCACAAAATTGCAATATTTATTACAAGTGAAATGCATATCTAAACTTAATTTTAAAATTTTAATTTAACTCTAAATATTATTAATTTACAAAAATTATACTCCATTTTTTATGTCCAAAGGACTACTAATTGTGTTAACATCGATGTATATAACTTAAATGGAGATAAAAACAGGAGGCAAACATATAGATGAAGCATCCAAAAGGGTCCACTTTGCAGAATTTGTTTTTATGAAAGAGAGAATAACTCTTTCGAATCCCCTTATTTGAGAAACCAAAGAGTGCATTTCTGTACACATGCTTTGGTTCTTCTAATATATCTTCTCCTTCTCTTGGCAGGAGGGAAATTCGTGGCAGCTACTAGGGGTGTTTAAAATCGATCCGAAATCGAAAACCAATTCAAACCGAAGCTTAACGGCTTATTGGTAACGGCTTAACGGACGAGGAACGGATTGAATTTTTTTTATTAACGGCTTATCGGTTTGGGGATGGATTATTCAATTTTCTTAACGGCTAATCCGTTAACCCGTTAAGAATATAAATATTATATATATATATATATATATATAAAATTTATTTTTATTTATATATATTGAATATAAAAAAATTAAAACCCTTGAAAACGATTAACAAAAGTTTATTTCTACTTCTAAGCATTTTTAATCTCGGGATCTAGATGATTTGCAGGTACTCGCCCAACATAAAGGAGATGAAGGTGCTGGACAAGATAAAAGTGAGGAGGGCAAAGCTATACTACCTCAGGGATAAAATGAATGCCCTGAAAAGACATTAACAAGCTAGCTCATATGAAGGTATACTGAAATATGTGTTTGATCTATAATTTCCTGAAGAGATCTATCAAATTCTAGTAAATATGTATGTTAGGCCGATAAGCCGCCCATTAACCGCCCTATAAGAGCTAACCCGATACCAATCCGCCCGATATCTTATCGGGTGGCTAACGGATTAATACATTTAAAAGCCGATAACCGTTAAGCCAAACCGTTAAGAGTAAAAAGCCGCCCAATCCGCCCGATGAACACCCCTAGCTGCTACAATATCTATTACAATTACTGTTCTTTAAATAATTATTTTATATGTATTGGATAAACCTCCTCATTTATAATAGTTTATAAATCATGTAAAAAATACAAATCGTACTAGAAAAGCTCGATGTGACATATATTCTTTTTCTCCTTTATTTCTCCCGTCTAAGATTCTCATATCCTTTGATTTCGACTCAATATAGTCTTATCACTCGTTCACTTATAATGTGTATTAAGTATTTGGAATTTTCAAGTGGTCTACTTGCTAGTTGCTACTTTTCTCTCTTCTTTAATTCTATTAATTGACCTTAGTTTGGTAGACAATTTGTTGATTTTATTTCGTTTTATTCTAGTAAGTCTGGAGGACTAGGTGTCAACATGATTATAGGTAGAAATGACACAATGCGTTCTAAATTTCAGTTTTTCAATTTTTTGGGATAAAAGTATTTTGAATTATCCTAAAATAAATAAAAGTTATTTACAATTTTAAGACAAAACAAATTCTGATTAATTAAAAATGTCTATCTGTGCACTTGTCCCATGTATACAGAGGCGAACCCAAGTTTATCAGTGAGGGATCGCCAATCCCCAAATTCTGTATATATACATATATATTTTTTGAAAATGATTAATTTAAAATAGTTGGCACCCTGAATACTATAAGCCTTTAGGAGATATTGATTGAATACAATAATGTACCTTGTCATATAAAATTCTGGGTCCGCCTCTACGTATATAGACCCTCTCAATAGCCCAAACCTAGCTGTAATTCCGTCACTGTATTGCAAATCTTAAAATAAACAAATAAAAATTGTATGTTTCTATAGCTATATTTCAACTAATTGTGGTTCTAGTGCTCTTTTCCCAGTCAAGAGATTTTATTCTCTACAGAAACAAGTGTCATAAAGAAATAATTGCGATAATATAGACAAAAACTTCCACTTTTACTTAGTCGTTTGCACCAATTAAATCACCGTTTATTAAATAAGAAACTCGTGAATTAATTGTGCTGTCGGTGATGCATGATATCGGACAATGTGGGGACTTCTACAAGAAAAAGAAATTAGTACTATTATATTAAATGGAAATATTGTTGATCCTTTTGCTTTCTCCAATTATTAAAATCACTTTTTCAGTGCACTTTGGTTTCAATTTCTTTTAGGCATAAATTATTCGAATATCATATACTATATATTACTACTACGTTCTTATTTTTGTAGATCAAATTATTAGGATTATGATTCCTACTAAAAATAACAACCTTCATATTGAATAATCGGAATTACAACTATATGAGCGGAAGCTAACCTGAATCCATATGTGTGGAATTTTATGAACCACCTTTGATAATTGTCCTTGATTCCTTTTAAACCTCTTGATCCTTTCTTCAAGTTTCGTGAAATTTGTATGTTACCATAAGAATGAATCCACAAGATTTAACAATATGAGAATTGTTACACAATAACAATAATATGACAATGATCAAATTTGGCTTATGGTTTTCCACCCTATTTGCAAGACAATGGACAATATGGTTCTTGATTCAATGGGAAGAAGAAGAACTTGTCTTGCTAAAGAATGGGAACCATAACCCCACTTTATAACTCTAGGAGTTACATAACCCAAGAGACAAGAGTTACAAGACAAAAGTTATGTCTTGAGTTATGTCTTGCAAGAGTTACAAAACTCAAGAGTCACAAGCATTCATGTAACCATAGTTACATTTGTAACCTTAGTTAGCCCATCATAAACTAAGGTTACCCTTTTGGGTATCTACACATTAGTCCTACACTTTAGTATGACAACACATTGGCCCCCTTAACATAATGTCCATAAGACCACATAATTAGGCCAAACCAAAAGATAGCACATAACATATAATTATCCATATATTGTTCATATGTGTGTAGATATAAGTCCATATATCTAGATATAAATCCATATATCTTACAATCTCCCACTTGGACAAGATATACATACATATGTACAAACCTTAATATTATATGTTACAAACCTTAGGTGCACAAAATTGCTATCACAATAAAATTGTCATGAACAATCCGGTCCATCAATCATACCAACATAGGAACTAAGTGCTCGTCGTTACTCATTCGTAACTAGAACCAATCATAGATCACGTATATCAATATAACCAACGACATGGATCAAGTGTAGGTATGTAGCATGGAAATAACATAAAGTGTGGTCAATAGAATGTCTATTTCCAACTTGTTCTCTTTATTGAGATCAAACATAAACTGTAAGAGTACAAAAACTTTAAAACTGAATATCTGCAGATATAACTGAATTACTGAATTTCTGAATATAATGAACAATTACATAAATGTGCAATACAAACTCCCACTAAAATACATAATCCTTATCTGATTTGACACCCATACAAGCAATATGCTCATGAAATACTTTTGGTGTCAATCCCTTAGTTAGCGGATCCGCAAGCATGGAGTTTGTACTTATGTACTCAATGCACAATTGTCCATTTTGTACTCTTTCTTTAACAACCCGAAATTTGACGTCCATATGTTTTGCTTTCGTCAAACTACTGTTGTTATTAGCATAAAGGACTGTTGATCTGTTGTCACATAATAGCCTAAGAGGCTTCTGAATAGTATCAATAATACGCAGTCCACCAACAAAATTCCGCAGCCATAATGCCTCATTGGATGCTTCATAACATGCCATAAACTCCGCTTCCATGGTAGAAGTGGCTGTAAGAGTTTGCTTAATGCTTCTCCAAGAGATAGCACCACCCGCAAGCATGTAAATATAGCCTGAAGTAGACTTCAAACTATCCTGACATCCAGCAAAATCGGAATCGGTATACCCAATGATCTCAAGCTGGTCCGATTTCCAGTATGTAAGCATGTAATCCTTTGTTCTCTGTAAGTACCTCATGACCCGTTTGGCTGCCTTCCAATGGTCCATTCCCGGATTGCTTAGATATCTGCCTAACATCCTAACAATGTACGCTATATCAGGTCGTGTACATACCTAGCATAATCAGACTACCTACCGTCGAAGCATAAGGTGTCTTCTGCATTTCCAAAATTTCATAAGAATTGTTTGGGCACTGTTTGAGACTAAATTTGTCTCCCTTAGCAACAGGGGTGTCGCCTGGTTTACAATCCTGCATGCCAAATCTTTTCAGAACCTTATCGATATAGCCCTTTTGTGACAGACCGAGAACACTTTTGGAGCGATCTCTTAGAATCTGAATTCCTAATACAAAAGAAGCTTCACCAAGATCTTTCATTTCAAATTTATTTGAAAGAAATTTCTTAGTTTCAAGTAATAATGCTATATCGTTACAGGCAAGCAGTATGTCATCGACATATAAAACCAGAAAAATATACTTACTCCCACTGAACTTATGGTATATACAGTCATCAGCAATATTCGGTTCAAAATCAAAAGATGTAATGACTGCATGAAACTTATAATACCATTGACGAGAAGCTTGCTTGAGCCCATAGATGGATTTCTTTAATTTGCAAACCTTCTTCTCTGATTCATCCGAAACAAAGTTTTCAGGTTGCACCATATAAATTGTTTCCTCAATGTCACCATTGAGAAAAGCAGTCTTAACATCCATTTGATGAAGCTCAAGATCAAAATGTGCTACTAATGCCATTATAGTCCTGAAAGAGTCTTTCGATGAAACTGGAGAGAAAGTCTCTTTATAATCAATGCCTTCTTTCTGAGTGTAGCCTTTTGCGACAAGACGAGCTTTGTACTTAATAACATTGCCCCTGAATCCCTTTTGGTTTTAAAAATCCATTTACAACCAATAGGTTTCGTACCTTCGGGCAACGTAACAAGCTCCCAAACGTCATTATCGCTCATAGACTTCATCTCATCATTCATGGCATCAATCCACTTTTGAGAGTTAGAACACTTAATGACTTAACGGAAGTTGATTGGATCATCTTCCTCAAGTCCAATATCACTTTCTTGTTCTTGGAGAAATACATAATAATCATCCGAAATTGCATTTCTCCTCTCTCTAGTGGATCTCCTTAATGGCATTTCAGTTACTTGAGGTTGTTGAGTTTGATTTTCATTAGTTATATCAGGTTCCTGATGGGGGAGATTTTCGAGATTGTCTTGAACCGGAGTTGTGTGATCCGAGTCAGTAAGACCAAGATCAACAATTTGAGGGAAAGACACATGTTCTTCCTCAAAGATAAAATCTCTAACAACTTTATCTCCCCCCCCCCCCAAACTCAATATCCTCAAAGAACCTAGCATTTTCCGTCTCAAAAATAGTTCGTGATGTGGGATCATAAAACTTAAAACCCCTGGATTTTCAGAGTATCCAACAAAATAGCTACTAACCGTCTTAGCGTCCAGTTTCTTTTCATTCGGCCAATAAGGCCTTGCCTCAGCTGGACAACCCCAAATGTGTAAATGCCGAATACTGGGTTTATGCCCAGTCCAAAGTTCATAAGGGGTTTTGATTGTAGCTTTAGTTGGAACTCTATTTAGAATATAAGTTGCAGTTTTTAATGCTTCACCCCATAGTGAGTCTGGCAAAGAAGTACGAGAAATCATACTTCTTACCATATCCTTAAGGGTCCTATTTCGTCTCTCAGCTACACCATTCATCGTAGGACTTCCTGGCATAGTATATTGAGGGACGATCCCACACTCATCTAGGAATTTAGCAAAAGGCCCTGGACGTTGTTCACCGGAACCATCATATCGACCATAGTATTCACCACCACGGTCAGATCTAACGGATTTAATTCTTTTGCGTAGTTGATTTTCAACTTCAGCCTCAAATGATTTGAACACGTCTATGGATTGGGACTTTTCGTGAATAAGATATAGGTACCCATAACGAGAGTAATCGTCTATGAATGTGATAAAGTATTGTTGACCATTCCGACAAGGAGTAGGAAATGGCCTGCAAATATCCGTATGTATCAATTCTAAGACGTCCGAAGCTCTCTTGGCACCTAATCTAGTCTTGTTTGTTTGTTTTCCCTTGATACACTCAATACAAATTTCCGAATTTGAGGTATCAAGAGAATCAAGAATTCCATCTGACACGAGTTTCTGAATTCTTTGAATGGATATGTGACCCAAACGTTTATGCCAGAGTGATATAGAATTCTCATTAGTTAATTTCCTTTTAGTACCACTTAAACTTGTATGCAAAGTTTCTTTATTTGAAGTTATTGTATCAACCAAATATAAGCTATCAAATGTTGATAAAACACCAGTACCAATAAGATTTGAACACTGAAAGAGACTAACTTTATTATCCCCAAATGTACATTTATAACCAGATATGTCCAATTGGGAACCGAAATTAAGTTCCATCTAAAAGACGGTACAATAAAAGTCTCATCCAAATCTAAATGAAAACCAGTTTTAAATAACAGCCTAAATTTGCCAATAGCTTCAACTGGCACCTTCTTGCCGTCACCCACATAGATGTATCTTTCACCATCATTTGGTTTTCGGCAGTTCAGGCAACCCTGCATTGATATACTTATGTGAGTAGTAGCAGCAGAATCTACCCACCAAGTATCCTTAGGTACCGAAATTAAATTAACTTCAGAACAAACAAGAGAAAGAAGTGTACCTTTTTTCGCACGCCAGGCATGGTACTTGGTACAATCCTTCTTCACATGATTAGTCCCTTTACAGAAGAAGCAACCTAATGCAGTGATTTTAACCTTAGGTTCCTTATGTTGCTTATTCTTGGGCTTTGCAACCGCAACTTCCTTACCCTTCCTCTTCTTAGTTTCCTTAGAAGAGGATGCCAAATGAGCACTTTCTTTCTTATCTAGCTTTATCCTTTCCTCTTCTTGCACACAGTGTGAAATGAGCTCGTTAAGAAACCATTTCTCCTTCAGGCAGTTGTAACTGACCTTAAACTGATTAAAGTGTGCAGGAAGAGATATCAAAACAAAGTACACAAGCAGTTCCTCAGTTAAATCCAGCTTGAGTGACTTAAGTTTCGAAGCAAAATGAGACATTTCCATAATGTACTCCCTAATGTTTCCCTTGCCCTTATACCTCATGGAAACAAGTTTACTCAATAGTGTACTTGTTTCCGCCTTTTCGTTTTGAATAAAACGCTGTTCGAGGTTTTCAAGGAAAACTTTGGCATTAGGTTCATCATTCATAGTGCCCCTGAATGATTCTGGGATTGCACGCTTCATGATCATGACTCATGCGATTCGAGTGTTCCCACTTCTCCATCACCCTCCTGTCATCAGGAGAGGATGTATCCTCAAGAGGAGTAGGTTGCTCGGTCCGAAGTGCTAAGTCAAGATCCATGCAACCGAGAACGATCATGACGTTCTCTTTCCATTCCTTAAAGTTAGTGCCGTTAAGCACAGGGATGCTATTGATGTTGGCAGAGATCGTAGAAGCAGAAGAATTTACTAAAATAGAACAAAAGGATTACTGAATACATGCTTACATAAACTTGAACTTTAACTTTATAGATTCAGAATTAGGCAATTCCCATTACAAGATACCTAGCACAACATTGATTTTAGTCTTTGGACAGAAAAACAACTTGTAAGTGGTACTCTTGGTGTAGCGATCAAACATAGACAATAAACTCCTGTCAAATATTAAACCTTCCTTTGGGCCGATTTAATATTCATATGGAAAACCAAATAATCGTCTCATATTTACCACCACAAGAATGTTCGAATTCCTGCCAAATAACACCTTCCTTTGGGCCGGTGTTTGTTAAACGCATGGAAGACTAACATCCACAGTCATCTTATATTTTAAAATTAATCAATCTACACAATAGAGACTTTGGCAACATAGTGCTTCAATTGAATAACTAAAATATTAGATGCTATAAACTTTAGTTCCTTAAGCCATTTTATGAATCTCAACTTAATGTGTTACATATTTTGATGTGTAACACTTGAATATTAATCGTTGTTTACTGAATCGGACAATTCTATATATTATAAGAATTGATGGACTTTAAAACAATTAACATTCAATGAAACTTAAGAGAGTTGAAACGTTTTTAACCTTACTGGACCAACACAATCGATTGTCAAAACCAGACAATCGATTATTTGGTTTTCTGAAAAAGTTTGTTACTGGACCATCCACAATCGATTGTCAAAGCCAGACAATCGATTGTTTGATTTTATGAAAAATTACTGGACCATGACAATCGATTGTCAAAATCAGACAATCGATTGTTGTGGTTTTATGAAAAATTTTTAAGTTACTGGACCATGACAATCGATTGTCAAAACCAGACAATCGATTGTTTTGGTTTTGATAAAAAAATTTCAGTTTCTGGACCATCACAATCGATTGTCTACAATAGATAATCGATTGTATGGTATAATTAAAAAACGTTTCAACTCACTGGACCTGAACAATCGATTGTCAGGCTTTAACATTCGATTGTCCGGTGTTCCAAAATAACTGCCAGAATATTTAACGTCTCAAACAATCGATTGTTTAAGGCAACAATCGATTGTCTGACTGGCAGTGGCCAAAAAATAATTTCCAGAATAACACATGATTTTCAACATGGATTTTAAACATAAAAAACATATTGTTAACCAACTAAAATCATGCTGAATCATACAATGTTTTAACATCAAATACATTAAAACATAACAATCATAAGATCATGCTATTTCATGGTAGAATTTTATAAACAAAATTCTAATTAAACTTAAACATGATTTCTAACATAACATGAACCTTATGATCATCCAAATTATCCAAAATGAAGGGTGGCTCTGATACCAATTGTTAGGATTATGATTCTTACTAAAAACAACAACCTTCATATTGAATAATCGGAATTACAACTACATGAGCGGAAGCTAACCTGAATCCATATGTGTGGAATTTTATGAACCACCTTTGATAATTGTCCTTGATTCCTTTTAAACCTCTTGATCCTTTCTTCAAGTTTCGTGAAGTTTGTATGTTACCACAAGAATGAATCCACAAGATTTAACAATATGAGAATTTTTACACAATAACAATAATATGACAATGATCAAATTTGGCTTATGGTTTTCCACCCTATTTGCAAGACAATGGACAATATGGTTCTTGATTCAATGGGAAGAAGAAGAACTTGTCTTGCTAAAGAATGGGAACCATAACCCCACTTTATAACTCTAGGAGTTACATAACCCAAGAGACAAGAGTTACAAGACAAAAGTTATGTCTTGAGTTATGTCTTGCAAGAGTTACAAAACTCAAGAGTCACAAGCATTCATGTAACCATAGTTACATTTGTAACCTTAGTTAGCCCATCATAAACTAAGGTTACCCTTTTGGGTATCTACACATTAGTCCTACACTTTAGTATGACAACACATTGGTCCCCTTAACATAATGTCCATAAGACCACATAATTAGGCCAAACCAAAAGATAGCACATAACATATAATTATCTATATATTGTTCATATGTGTGTAGATATAAGTCCATATATCTAGATATAAATCCATATATCTTACACAAATCAGTATAAAGTAAATGATAAAAACTCCAACTACACCTTTGGATATCAACATGAAAATGTTTGGAATAAGTATTTGCACCTTTTTTTTTCTCAAGATCAATATTTGACCATGAAATTTTTAATTTTCCCTTAAAATGAAATTTGGAATTTTTCAAAAATTTGATAAAATTCACAAAATTGTTTTACAAAATTTTCACTCAAATCACCCACCAAACTTCAAAAACAATCCAATATTATATTCACGTCCAAACGCGACTCTAATTTTAAAATATTATTTTTACTTGTATTTTTCTTTTACTTTTTTTAGAATTTTATAATTCTTATGTCCAGACGCCCACTTAATGTTTAAGTTGTTTTAATTTTTCTTCGCTACTAACTAGCAACTTTTATTATTTAATAATAGAATTTTGTATAGCCAATAACAATAATAATAATTGTATTTTAAGTAAGGCAAAAAATCTTTCACTTTTTCTTTTCCCCTTTAAAATAGGTTGAAGTACTTCTTCATCAAAAATGGGTTGAACTACTTTTAGGACTATTAGTAAATTATAATATATATTTTTAGTTGTTGTTAAATTAGATATAGTACAATATGTAACCATGCCAGTAACTTTCCTTTCTTGTGAGCAAAACATAAAGTTTTTTCTTTTATGTGTCGGCAAATTGATGTGATATCAATCAAAGGAGTGGAGGAAATTATTATGAATGGTAGATATTTTTGCACCAACTTTTTTTTAGCTGGCCCTTATTGTACGGAAAATGAACTCACAACAAATTAGACAAACAATTAATAACAAAAATAAAGTTATTGTATCTTCTACATTCAATATCATTGTGCAATGGACTATTCTCTCCTTATGGCAAGGAGTCTAAGAAAAGATAGATTCTTGAACAATGAAAAATTTGATGTCCTTCATAAAAAAGATCAAGAATTATCTCATAGATTTTGGCTGCTTTTTTCCAAAAATAAAATTTGAAAATATTCATGTTGATTTTGAAAACTCAGTTTTTTTTTTAGTTAAAATGTATGTTCAAACACAATTTTAACTTGTAAAAATTATTTTTTCAAATAATTTGAAAAACTCTTTTTCTAAGTTTTAACTAAATTTATATCCAAACGCTAGCATAATATGATCCAAATTATTTTCCTTGGATGACAAAAGTCTAGAGTGAAATATAGCTAGGCAAGAAAATATACAGTTTTTATAATCGATCTCGTCTTTTTTGTTTCACTCACTCGTTCACAATATTGCCACTATATGAGCAGAGATAGAGACAGGACTTAAAGCTATAGAATTTCAGATTTTAGCATTTTTATGTTACTGGAGTTATAAAGTAAGAATATGTACATATTGAATGAATTTCTTAAAACAAATATATGATTTGCACTAAAATTACTGTATTCAACCGAACCGTTACTGAAGTTCTAGCTCCGCCACACTCTATGAGAATATAAAGAAATCCAGCAAACCCAGTCCAAGCCCTAATTATGTAAAATCAATAGCGGCTTGTAGAAATACCGAAATAATCACGTTAATTTTGTCAATGTTTTGGCTAACACATTGTTAATAAAATATTAGTTTGGTTAAGAAGGAAGTTACGTTAATGACTAATCTGAGTCAAATTTAATTTGTTTTTATATTTAATAGAATTTCCAAGTCAAGACAATGTAAGATATATGGATTTATATCTAGATATATGAACTTATATCTACACACATATGAACAATTTATGGATAAATTATATGTTATATGCTATCTTTTGGTTTGGCCTAACTTTGTGGTCTTATGGACATTATGTTAAGAGGGCCAATGTGTTGTCATATAAAGTGTATGACTAATGTGTAGATACCCAAAAGGGTAACCTTAGTTAATGATGGGCTAACTAAGGTTACATATATGTAACCATGGTTACATGCTTGTGACTCTTGAGTTATGTAACTCTTGTAACTCTTGTGACTCTTGGGTTATGTAACTCTTGTGTTATAAAGTGGGGGTTATGGTTCCCACATTAGTGCAAGACAAGACTCTTCTTCCTGCCATTGAATCAAGAGCCAAAATACTCCATTGTTGTCTTGCAAATAGTGTGGAAAACCATAAACCATTTTGATCATTGTCATAACACTATTATTGTTAACCTTTCATATATTGTTTTAGTCTTGTGGATTCATACTTGTGGTGATATACAATTTCAAGAAAACTTGAAGGAAGGCTATAGGAGTTCACAAGAACATAAGGACAATCATCAAAAGGAGGTTCAACATTTCCACATACGGATTCAGGTTAGCTTCCGCTCATGTAATTTAATTCCGGATTATTCAATATAAAAGTTGTTATATTTAGTCGGAATGATAATTCTAACAGACAAGCTATATACTAACTACTCCGCTATTAGCATGTAACGAGATAACGAAAGTTTAACCTTGTGAAATACTAGTACATTAGTTATCTGTTGATATTTGGTACAACAACTAACAAAAACGCTTTAAATTCAATGTCGTATTTATATATATATATATATATATATATATATATATATCGAGGGGCGTCAAGCAACACCCTTTCGCCGAAAAGTTACATTATATTGCTAGATAATTCTTTTTATTTTATATATATTTACTATATGTTGACTCTCTTTGATTTTTTGATATACCTAATTACTTATATTTTGACGCTTGATGAAAATTCTGGCTCCGTCACTATATATATATATATATATATATATATATATATATATATATATATATTAAAAGCACCAAGACCCTTATTGAAATATCGTTCGTCATTTTTACCCCTTTAAAAATAGAGTTCACACTACACAAAATAGTCATTTAATTTTTTTTTTAATATTTAAAACTTGAAAATTCACTATAATTATATTAAGTATTTCCTTATTTGAAGTATATACCTAAAATTTAGGACTTTAAAGGCAATTAATATTTTACCTTTAATAAATCATTAAAAAGTCAAATATTTGGAAGGTTAGTTCACAATTTTACGTGAATTTGAAGTAGTCAACAACTAGAGTAATTTTATTGAAGAACAATTCCTACTAACATCTTGTATTTTCAGCAAAATTACATTGATTTATTCTGATTAAGTTGTAAGCTAGTGTAAGAATAAATTAAAATTATTAAATGCATCGGAGAATAATACTTCACTCTTTTAATTTTGTCTTCCTTAACCTATCCAGAGGCTATTATAATCCTACAAACTCCAACAGAAAATTGATCAATCTTTTTATCATCAAAAATATATATCATATTGCACAAAAAAGTCATTTAATTAGTATTTTGTATGAGTAATATTATGAACGTTGAAATTAACTAAAATTTTGACTATTATATTTTTCCTTATCTATACTATTTTAAAAGTACAAAACTCCCTAGCGAAATGTTATATTATCTTTTTTATCCTTTAGAATAAATTTCACATAGGAGAAAATCATAAATTAATTATTCTCCTAACATTTAGGACAAAAAATATAATTTTTTATTAATTCATTAATTGTTTAAACTAGGTATGAAGTCCTAATATTTAGGATTTGGAGTTCATTAAAAGTACCCTAGCATCCCTAATTTAGCAACTAAACCATAAAATATTTTCTACGTTTGTTCTCCTCTTCATAAATAAGAGATACTATAATCCTCTTAAAATACAATTAATTAAAATCACATCTAGATTAAATAACTAGAAGGTTAAAAGTGTTTTGCATTTCAAATTAATGTTTATCAAAAATGTTTTTTTAGTAGTCCATCGAATATGTGTTAATTATTATGAGAATCATATAAAGTTAGCTCGTATGGATGAGCTAATTTGGCTTTTGAAAAGATTAAACAAAGTAACGAGGCTCACATTAGATATAAATTCATGCATTTTTATTTCTCATAACTCGATTTGAGTAGAAAAAATGTGTCATTAGTTTTTTATGTATTTTTTATTTTTACACTCAGAAAAAGTAAACAGGAATCTAAAAGAAAAATAAAAGCCAAAATTTCAAATGTTAAAAGAAAATTTGAATGGAATGTGATTTAGACTTAGGCCAAAATGAAAGATACTTAAATACAATAAGTTTTAGACTTAAATAACTTTGATTTGTTTATCGGATTCTTCCTACTGATCTTACAATTTTAAAATTAAATTTGTTAGCTCTAAATAAAATGTTTTATATACCAATATTTATGTGATTTTAGAAGGAAAAAAAATATTTATTTAGACGAAAGACACTCACAACGGACACGTATATATATGTTTGCATGGTCAAAAGTTATCTCGGTGACTATTTAACATTGGTCATAATTGGTAACTTGTAATAGCCATTACATATAGTGGTGCATGTACAACAACATCGTATTACCATATATGGAGTTTAAAAGGGACTTTTCAACGCAACAATGTTTTGTACTCTTTAACAAATAAAAATAGAAACTATATACAGGCCAGCAGACAAAGGCAGCAAAATTTAGATGTATGGCAATGTTGACTGCCTCAATATATGGTAGTAAATCCATTCAATTAATAGAAAAACGTAGATTAGCTGTAGTAAAAAGGTGTTAGTATATTTTTGCCTCTAAATGGATTTTATATATATATATATATATATATATAAAGAACTTATTTTCTGAAAATATTTTACGGTGTTTAGTTGGAGAGTAAATAATATTTTCTGAAAAAAAAGTTATTAAGGCAATATTTTGTCCAAGGAATGTTGTACTCCGGTTTAGGTCGAACTAGAACTGATTACTCAAGTATTTGCTTGGGAAATTTGTCCTTTTGATCTCTCAAATATCAATAAATATAATTTTAATTTTATTGATATTTGGCGAATTAAAATTAACCTTTAATTTATTGAAATGCGCATTTGTGATTCCCTATTTGTAAATCTTCCCAAATTTACCGAATAATATGTGGTTACGTCATTTGACTAATTATATATTATGTTGACTTTGTATTTTTATTTCATGCGGTGACTAATTATATATTACGCTAAGCATTTTCATATATAAATTGAACAAAAACACATTTTAATAAATTAAAGGTTAAATGTACTTAGGATCAAAATTAAAATTTATTAATAATTAAGAAATTGAATGTACTATTTGTCCCTTGTTTATTTTGCTCAATAGGTTGTGTACGTAAGTGTGCATAATATTTGGCAGCTGTATATTTCTTTCATGCTATACGAACTCTATCAGATTAATTCACTTATAAGCAGATGAAAAATGTAATTCATAAAATTGTTGCATTAAGGAGGTTATATATTAATGATTTTCATTTCTGAAATTCTTATAGTGTTTAAACAAGTTTTACCTTTACGTAAAAAGAACTTTACCCTTAATTATTCAATATTAGTTAATTAATTAATCAAAACCTTGGATCAACTCTCACATGTACAGCACGTGACCCAACCATTTCCTCACTCTACCTCTTTAATAGAGTATGAAAAATGGTACTCTATTATTATTAATGTAGTATTATTTTATTACTTTTATAATAATGCATAAAAATATGTCAGTGTATATATGCAGTATATTACCAAAAACTACCATTCTCTCTCTCATTTGACCCTTTTAACCCTTAAATATCACTTATTTCATCTTCACTATTGTTAGTACAACTCCATCACTTAACTTTCATTCATACCATCAACAATAACTACTACTACAACTAATGACTCATTAAGCCTAAAAACACCAGTTAACCATTGAATTACCAATATACCCTCCACCCCACCACCAAGAACCACCGTGCCCCTCCTTCCTAGGTGGGGCCACTGCCACTTCCACCACCACCACCACCAAGATTGGACCCCACATACCCAATTTCTTGTTTTCACTCTTTGATCATTTTAATCAAAGATCTATCCAACAGATCTGAGTGTCCCTTGTGCATTACGCGTTGAACTTTCCAAACTCTCTTTAATTTGTCTTTGTGTGGATCTCTTAGCTTCTTGTTCATTCGTTCTCTGATCCACGCCACCCCCACAGCTCAGCGTATAAATATTACTCCACTGACCAAGTAAAGAGAGTGAACCCCATTACTATACTTTATTTCTATAGCTGGGGGTTTTTCTCAAAGTAACAAGAAAAGAATCCTCCCCCAAAAAAAAACTGTACAAACCCAAAAGAGTCTTTTTCTTCACATCACCAAATTCTTGTTTTTTTTTATTTTCCACACATTTATAATAATATTCCTCCATCCCCACAAAATTTTATTTCATTACTATAATACTGGTATGTGTTTGTATGTGTATGTTTATACATCATTTTCATTCATTATTATTTCTATAATTGAGAGAAGAGTGGTTGTTACTTGTAATGGGTGTTTAAAAGCAGTGTCATAAAGGGTTGTGCTTTTCTTGAATGTGTAGTGTAATGGGGGTTCTCTCCTAATGTGCTAAGAGGGTATATTATCTCCTCCATTCTTGATTGTGTTGCTCAAAGTAATGGATACTAAAGGGAGGCTAGTTGCTGGTTCACACAATAGGAATGAGTTTGTTCTCATCAATGCTGATGAAGTTGGAAGAGTAAGTCCTGCCTTTTCAATATCTTCCTTTTCTTGTATTCATCTTTTTCACTTCTTAGCTCCGTTCTGAGTAATTTCAAGGAGATTTGAGGTCATTCTGGCATTCAAAGTTGCTGCTTTTTTTGTCGGTGGGGTGTTATTGACCACATTTTTGCTCTTACTATTTGCTCATTTCCTGTTTCTGTGCTAAAAAGGTGTATTTTTTAGGATAAAGTTCACAACTTTTTCTTCCGTTTTGCTGGATTCTTAGATTTTACTCAAACAAGTTAGCACACATTTTGGGGGAGGGTGTTGTTTTCTAGTTCTTCACTTCAGCTAAGTAAAGATCCCTAATTCGTTGCTTTTGGTTGTGCAATATCTAGATTTAACTTGCCAAAATTGGCTCTTTTTGACCACCACTTTTAAGCTCCCTTGATTTCCGAGCCTGCTAAAGGCTATTACTTGCATTCTTTTTGCGTAAGTTTGTTTACATGCCCAAGATTGTTTTTTTCTAGAATTTTTCTAAATGGGGTTCTGTGAATTCCAAGCATGGAAATTCTTGATCTGAAGAGGTGTTGATATTTCTTAATTGTGTATTGATTACAGGTAACTTCTGTGAAAGAATTAAGTGGGCAGATTTGCCAGATTTGTGGAGATGAAATTGAAGTTACAGTAGATGGGGAGCCATTTATTGCTTGCAATGAATGTGCATTCCCTATTTGCAGACAATGCTATGAGTATGAAAGGAGAGAAGGAAATCAAGCTTGCCCTCAATGCAAAACTCGGTTCAAGCGCATTAAAGGGAGCCCCAGAGTTGATGGAGATGATGAAGATGATGAATTTGATGACTTAGACCATGAGTTCGATTACCATGGTAACCCTCGGTATATGTCTGAGGCTGCACTCTCTTCTCGCCTTGGCCGCGGTACCAATCATAATGCTTCTGGGCTTACTACCCCATCAGAAGTAGATCCTGCTGCTCTTCACTCAGAGATCCCTCTTCTTACTTATGGTCAAGAGGTAATCCCTCAAGATTGTCAAGTTTTTTTTGTTCTCACTCTGTTGTATTTTTGCTAAAAAGTTGCAATTTTTGGATTTGTCGTTCAGGATGATACAATTTCTGCTGACAAGCATGCTCTTATCATCCCACCTTTTATGGGTCGCGGAAAGAAAGTTCATCCTGTGCCTTATTCTGATTCCATGTCTTGTAAGTTAAATCAAGTTTGTGCTAAATTTTAATTCTTAGACCAATTTTCCAGTATTAGAGGGCCTAATGTGTTTGATACTTTGCAGTGCCTCCTCGGCCCATGGATCCTAAGAAAGATTTGGCAGTTTATGGATATGGAACTGTTGCGTGGAAGGAAAGAATGGAGGACTGGAAGAAAAAACAGAATGATAAATTACAGGTGGTTAAGCACGGAGGCGGTAAAGCTGGTGGTAACGATGGAGATGAGCTGGATGATCCCGATTTGCCCAAGTAGGTGTATGCGTTCCATTTTTTTTTAACCAACCTCATGAGTGATCTGTGATATGAGTTGCGCTATATTTTATTTGTGGGATGGTGACTTGCAGTTGTTGCAAGCTGTAGATTTCATTGATTGTGTGGAACTATGTGCTGAAGAAAATAGTCAAGTACTAAGGTTTTCTTACTTTAGTACGAGGCATGAAAAGTTGATCATGTCACATGTGTTTCAATTTTTTATGAGGTTCTTTTAGTTGAGACTGCCTTAAGAAGTTGATCATACCAGACAGCAACTTAGTCTCGTGCAGGTTACTGCACCTTTCAAAAAACTAATTCAGTTGTCATTCTGTTTCAATAAGTATGTGAAAGGGAAATCTCATTAATGGAAATGGTAGCCACACTGAGCCATTTTTCAAAAGGGATACAAAATTTAATCATGGATGGATGTCCATCCACCTTTTTGCTGCAGCTGCCGCATTGACATAGTTTTGGCACTCTGGGGTAGATTTGCTTGTGTCTTGGATGTACTTGCTTATTGATCAAGCTAGAATCTCTGCACTGTCTAATCGGCTTTGGAGTTATTCTTCTTTGGAAAGAATCTTAATGACAAAGGGACTTCCCAATGAAATTAATTACCACTTTTTCTTTACAAAAATTTAAGCAAATGTAAGTTGTACTTGCATAAAAAAAGATATGAAACATAGGGGATAAATGTTGCAGATTAGTCACTTGAATTGAAGCATTTTTGTACAGCTTAGTCTATCTCTTTTGCCACTTATCTGTTGTTGTTGCGGTATAACATGTTCCATGTCTGTTTATTCCAGCGAGGACCTTCCTTTCTAAAACCCAATCACTGCTTTATTTGAACATTCTTTGTATCAGTAAGATTTGTCTTTCTTATTTTATCTCTGTTTGCAGGATGGATGAAGGCAGACAACCACTTTCGAGAAAGCTGCCTATTTCCTCTAGTAGGCTGAGCCCATACAGATTACTCATTTTAGTTCGTCTTGCTGTTGTTGGGCTCTTTTTCCACTATAGAATAACGCATCCTGTCAATGATGCATATGCATTGTGGCTGATTTCTATCATATGTGAAATATGGTTTGCGGTATCGTGGATATTTGATCAGTTCCCTAAATGGTTTCCGATTGTGCGAGAGACATACCTGGACAGGCTATCTCTGAGGTATACGCCTAATATAATAGGTGTGTCTGTGTGTATACATACATGCCTCTCTGTTCATGTCCTTATCTTAAATGTTTTTCTCAGGTATGAGAAAGAAGGGAAGCCTTCTGGGTTAGCCCCTATAGATATATTTGTTAGTACAGTGGATCCCATGAAAGAACCTCCGCTTATTACTGCAAATACCGTTCTCTCCATTCTCGCTGTGGATTATCCGGTGGACAAGGTTTCGTGCTATGTCTCTGACGATGGTGCTGCCATGCTTACTTTTGAGGCTCTCTCTGAAACATCTGAGTTCGCAAGGAAATGGGTTCCATTCTGCAAGAAGTTCAACATAGAGCCTCGGGCCCCAGAGTGGTATTTCTCCCAGAAGGTTGATTATCTGAAAAATAAAGTACATCCATCATTTGTGAGGGAACGTCGTGCTATGAAGGTGTGCAAGTTATCAAGTTTTATGTTGTTTTATGTTCATCATCATTTCCCCGGTGTGGTATGACTAATGCTCTTTTGTTTTTGTTTTTATTTTTGTTTTTCCTTCACTGAGCCGAGGGTCGATTGGAAACAGCCTCTCTGCCCTTTCGGGTAGGGTAGGGGTAAGGCTTGTCTACATATTACCCTCCCCATACCCACTTTGTGGGACTATACTGGGTAGTTGTTGTTGTTGTTGGTATGACTATAAAACCTTCTTTGCTCAGACAACTTGCTACCATACTTTTTGTGCAGAGAGACTATGAAGAATTCAAGGTTCGGATAAATGGGTTGGTTGCCACGGCACAAAAGGTTCCCGAAGATGGCTGGACTATGCAAGATGGAACGCCTTGGCCCGGAAATCTTGTCAGGGATCATCCTGGAATGATTCAGGTATAAATCTGATCTCTTTTATTGCCTAACTTCAATGAAGATATTTTGAGATTGTACTATTGCGACCTAACCTATTTTCATTTTATTAAATCGAAAAGGTCTTCCTGGGTAATGATGGTGTCCGTGATATTGAAGGGAATATACTGCCTCGCCTTATCTATGTTTCCCGTGAGAAGCGTCCAGGATTTGACCACCACAAGAAGGCTGGTGCCATGAACGCTTTGGTAAGTCATTTTTTGTTTCTTCTTCTGCCTCCCCTCCTTTTTTTTCATTAAAAAAAAGCATTGGATAGGCTTTTGACCGTTTTTGAAAATGTGATTTTAGATGCGGGTATCAGCGGTCATATCAAATGCTCCTTACTTGCTCAATGTGGATTGTGATCACTATATAAATAACAGTAAGGCACTGAGAGAAGCTATGTGCTTTATGATGGACCCCACTTCAGGAAAGAAAATATGCTACGTACAATTTCCGCAAAGGTTTGATGGTATTGACAGGCATGACAGATACTCCAATCGCAATGTGGTCTTCTTTGATGTACGTAAGAAGCTTTCTTCTGGGGTTTTTGTTATGCAATGTTGCAGTGTTTATGTTTGTGCACAAGTATATGATATGCACTATTAGCTGCCTAACAGAAAGCTAGTTTAATTTTATGCCATTTGCGTTAACAGATCAATATGAAAGGACTTGATGGGATCCAGGGTCCAATTTATGTGGGTACTGGATGTGTCTTCAGGAGGCAAGCGCTTTATGGTTATGATGCTCCAAAGAAGACAAAACCTCCAGGAAAAACATGCAACTGCTGGCCGAAATGGTGTTGCTGTTGTTTCAGTTCTCGAAAGAAGCATAAGAAAGGGAAAACTACCAAGGATAACAAAAAGAAGACTAAAACCAAAGAGGCTTCACCACAAATTCATGCCCTTGAAAATATCGAGGAAGGAATTGAAGGTACGGAAGGGACACTTTGAGAAGCCACCACTAAGGCTAATTTGTAGACTTAAGTATCTAGTTTGGATCCTTTTCAATTTGCCTATTTGGTTAGCAAACATTCTAATTTCGAAGTTCCTCTGTCATAACTTTCTTCTTTTTGGATTATATCCGAGTTAAAATCTCTGGAGCATGTTTCTTCCCTTACTCATGGTAAAATGTCAGATTCTTGTATGTTCGTTTGTCGTTAACTTGCTTTTTGCTGCAGGAATTGATAGTGAAAAAGCAACCCTCATGCCTCAGATAAAACTTGAGAAGAAATTTGGACAATCACCAGTATTCGTTGCTTCAACACTTCTAGAAGATGGTGGCATTCCTCCAGGAGCAACATCAGCATCTCTCCTGAAAGAAGCAATACATGTCATTAGTTGTGGTTATGAAGACAAAACAGAATGGGGTAGAGAGGTAAAATACATGCTGATATTTTTATTTTCTGGAATGCATTCTGCATTTATTTGGTCTAACTTGTAGTGCACCGCCAGGTTGGATGGATTTATGGATCTGTTACTGAGGATATCCTTACCGGATTTAAGATGCACTGTCACGGTTGGAGATCTGTCTACTGCATGCCAAAAAGGCCTGCGTTTAAGGGGTCAGCTCCTATCAATCTTTCAGATCGGCTTCACCAGGTTCTGCGGTGGGCTTTGGGATCTGTTGAAATTCTCTTGAGTAAACATTGTCCCATTTGGTATGGATATGGGTGTGGGCTGAAGCCACTGGAACGTTTTTCCTACATAAACTCGGTGGTCTACCCATTGACTTCTCTTCCTTTGATCGCATATTGTGCATTGCCAGCTGTATGTTTGCTTACTGGGAAATTTATTGTTCCAGAGGTAAGAATTTCTTGCTTCGAGCTTTATTTTATATTCTACTCAACTCTTCATATTACATGGACTTTGTATCTTTATTTCTGGAAATGACAGTATGCAAAATATCCCTCTTTTCATATAAGCTGCCTTAGAAAAATATTTGAGTAAATGTACTATTTCACACAGGGGTAAGGCTCGTCTACATATTACCCTCCCCAGACCCCACTTTGTGGGACTATACTGGGTAGTTGTTGTTGTACTATTTCACACAGCTCAAACTGCTACTTTCTGCTGTTATTAATTTGATTTTTTCCCCTCGGCCCCCAGGTATCTTAGAGCAGGAAGCCTGTTATCTTGGTTGTGCTGTACCTAGAAGGAGACAGCTGCTCCAATTTCTTGTCTTTATATATTTGTCGGGGACTAGTGATTAGGCCACCAGTTTGAAAGTTTGATACTATTATTCAGTTCCAGAATCTTTTATCTCTAGGCATAACTAAAAATGCATCACAACATTCAATTCATCGCATGATATTTTTGCTGAAAATTCATTGCGGTTTGCAGATTAGCAACTATGCTAGCATTCTTTTCATGGGACTTTTCATAATGATTGCTGCCACAAGTGTTCTTGAGATGCAATGGGGAGGTGTTACTATTGATGACTGGTGGAGAAACGAGCAGTTCTGGGTCATTGGTGGTGCCTCATCTCACCTATTTGCTCTTGTCCAAGGTCTTCTTAAAGTTTTGGCTGGTGTCAGCACTAGCTTCACTGTTACTTCCAAAGCAGCAGACGACGGGGAGTTTTCTGAGCTTTATCTGTTCAAGTGGACATCTTTGTTGATTCCTCCTATGACTTTGTTAATTATTAACATCATTGGAGTCATAGTTGGAATTTCGGATGCAATCAACAACGGTTATGATTCTTGGGGTCCTCTATTTGGTAGGCTTTTCTTTGCCTTATGGGTCATTGTTCATCTATATCCCTTCCTCAAAGGTGTGATGGGCAGACAAAATAAAGTTCCAACCATCATTGTTGTCTGGTCTATCCTTCTGGCATCTATCTTTTCCTTATTATGGGTCCGAGTCAACCCATTCACGGCAAGAGGTGGACTTGTTTTAGAAGTGTGCGGATTGGACTGCGAGTAAGAACAAGAAATAGGAAGCACTATGTGGCTTCAGTGTAGAATGGTTGTATGAAAATGAAATAGAGCTCAAACTCAGGGAGAGAAGGAACTAGGATATCTTTATCTCCTGACAATTTGGTCATCGACAAAGGTTTTTGTGTTGGAGAAGCAGAGAATGAGCTCTGATGATTGTGTATAAAGGGCAGCATAGCAGACACATTGATATTTGTTTTTGCAAAGTGTTTCTTGATTCTTTTGGTACATTTTAGGATTTGTGGCTTGGAGTGCTGGTGGAGTTCCAATATTTGTAATACCAACTGAAACATTAAATTTGTTGTGGTAAGCCACAACCCCTTCTTAATAAGGGACTTCACACGTAAAAAATTGGTGTCAGAAATTTCATCAGTAATTAAGAATTTTCGTTCCACTGTTGTAATTTTAAAAAACTGAGATTCCATATCCAGAATTCTCTGTACTTTTTGGATGCTGATATACCCCTCTCAATAAGGGAACTCAGGCAGAAATGTTAATTAAGAACTTTATTCCATGGTTGCCATTTCAAGAAAGTGATATTGGAATCTGGAAAACTATGTTGTAGTTATTGTAGATGCTATTATTTGCATATTCGTACATACTGCATCAGTGCTATTTATGGATGTTCAAGCTATAAATTTGCAGAACATTTTAATTGGGTTACGATTAGCTTGTTGGACATTACTATCTCTTTTTAAATCTATAAAGTTGTATGAGTTATACTTTTGTCTCACAATTTTGTGAACCCAGAAAGTGTAGTTGTGTGAGGCACACAATAAAACTTCTCATATTTTTCATAACGTATACAGAAATTTTTTTCTACTTCCTCATTTTTGGATATATTATTGACTCGTCAAAATCTTTTGCATCAAAAGTCAAATAATGGAATAATTTTTATAGTTCAAAATAAAAAAGTGAAGCCTCCAGGTGGTTTGTGACGAAACAACTACTTGACAGGTAAAACAAGGTACCTTAACTTCATAGCATTTCAAAAAGTTATGATGAGTTATTTTTTGCTGTTGTGTACTTCCAGTTTCTAATTTTGAATAATTCAGTAGTATATGGTTTAACTAATCTAAAAAGTATCCTTTGATCTGTTGAAACTTAGTTACTTAAATCAAACCCATGAAATAACAGACATGATAAAATTACAATCGTTTAGTTCTCACCACCTTCTAGCACAAACAAATAACAAAAACATAAATAAAATAAAAAAGTTGCTGGCTTTTATCTCATGTAACAGTAAATAGGCCATCAACTAAAAGACCAACGAAAGAAGAAGAAAAATGAAAACAGTTACAGAAATGTTTCTTCTATTTCCATGGTAGGATTTGCAGAGCACGCCTCTTTTCTGGTCTTAATGCTGTTAAAGTGCCAATATTTCCCTTCACATTTGGATCATTTTCTTTCATGTCAGCTTTCTGGGATTGTTTGTTTGGGGTTCCATGTATCAGAATGGTTCTGACATTCTTCTTTTTAACAGTGGAAGTCAAGTGCTCGGCCAAAGAAGTTTTAGCTACACCTGCTGGGGTAAATGGTTCTTTCTTTGCAGCCAAGGAATTTTTTTTCTCAGACATCAAGGTATCTTCACCAGCAAAGCCTAAATGACATGACAAATCCATAATTGGTTCAGTCAAAGCTAAAAGTTCAAAATAGAACATATAAATTTGGTGGATGAAAGTTACCTCCTTCAATAAAGCTAATGTTTGCACGAGACTTATAAGAATGTGATACCACAGATTCTGGTGTTTCATGCTCCTTTTTATCAAAAGAAAACTCGTCTTGTTGATTAGCCTCGCAGGACTTCCCCCGATCACTTTCACTCTTAGCCTCTTCACATAATATTCCAGGTAGGTCCATTTGTGTGGTGAGAACTGAATCCTTAACATTCATAGATGTGCTCTCATTTGATTCAAAAACGGTAAGTCTGTCCCTCTGAACAGCAAGATCAACTTCCTTAATAACATTTTGACATTCAATTGTTGAAGAAGTAACCCTGGTGCTTGCAACATTTTCTATCACACTATGTTCTGGAAAGTGGAACTGCTTATCAGCAGGCCAAACTATTGAAATTTCTTTTGCAACTTCATCATTATTCGGAATGTTGTAGTGGAAAGCGTTACTGGTGTTTCTCACTTCTAGGCTTTGTTCTTCATCTCCCCTAGTCTCCTCTAAAGTGATGATAACCTTTTCCTGACTTCTTAATGTAGTGGATTCAGCATCAATATCAAGAATTCCACTTTCTGAAATTCATAAAGATATATATAAGCAGTTCTAATATTGGAGAGAAAAAATATTAATAGAGCAAAAAATTCAAGATATTTGAAAGTAAAAAATCTCAAAATCTTCATATAATTGCCTCTTTGGCTGTAAGATGAGGAAAATGGATGGCCTGTATATACAAATTTCATGCAAAAAGGAAAGCTTTGTTTTCTTTCTTTGTAGCTCATACAGACTTAATGAACTCACCAGCACTAATAGAAGTGCCATCAGTCTTCCTTAAGCTCTCGTGAGTTATGTTGTCAGTTTCAATGTCACTTAGAAGCATGTTTGGTTGTTGGCAAACTGCATCACTAACCGAACCACCTTTTGCTGCTTCGTCTTCTGGAGATTCCTGAGATGTCATTTGACGATTGTATTCCTGGCCCTCAGCAAGAGCATCATCTTCTGTGACTTCGCCTTTCTCATGCAAGAGCTCGAACTGAGGGACAGAATCATTTTCTACAGCATTGGTAGTATAAATGTTAGTATTATGCATCTATACGTTGTTCCAAATAAATGTTAATCACTCCCTTTCATATTGAATAGCCAAAATAAATGACACATTTCTAAATTTGGTAATAATTCAAATTTAAACTCTTCATTTTACCCTTTTTGCTCTTAATGAGAAGCTTTTATAGCCACACAAATAGTATGGCCCCACAAACCTTTTTACCCGTTAAAATTTTAATCTTCTTTTTTCTTGAATTCCGTGCCGAGTCAAACTATGTCAAACAATATGAAAGGGAGAGAGTACTATTCAGGGATTTTGCAAAATAAAAAATGAGAAAGGTGTGAGAGTAAATACTATATTCCCTCTATACCTTGTTCCAAAAAATTTAATTTACAAAGTTCCATGCATCTGATAAATTAGTTTCTTGTTCTTTCAATGCAGTTTATTTTAACCATTACAAAATTTATCATTGTAACAATTGAGAATTCATTATAGTATAATCAGACTTGCAATTAATCTTATATATACCAATCTGCAAATTTAATTTTGTATTGTTATTTTTAACATACTAATTTACCATAGGAGGTGGTTGAAGATTGTAAAGACAATGCAAATGAATTTTGCACAGAGCAGCTTTGCAAAAACCGTATACAGATGTTATTAAGAGTGTCCTTTAGTGCACATGGCTCAAAATGTTGAAAAGGAGTAAAAGATTACCTTTTTGCGTCTCCAGCTCTGTCTGTCTGAGAGCACTGGCATCATTTGTTTGAAACCAATTGAGTGTAGCTTCACCAGTGTCATCTATCGTTTCATTAAGTTGACGATCTTCATACTGTGCAAAACTTTGTTCCTGAGAGCCAAGGAACTTACCACCATCCATATCCTTAAAGATATCTTCCTCACAGCAAGGACTTTCCTCCAATTGCACTGGACTTGTACCTTTTGATGATGTAGCAAACAGAGGCCCTCCTTTAAATTGTTCTTCATTCTCCTTGAACAAGCAATATCCTTTAGTGCTACTAGAACCTCCAGTAATAACTTCTACAGTTAGTGGCTCTCCGGAGTATTCAGACCCTTTGCGCTTAGGCTCCTTACCGACCATTTCAGAGGCAGCTGCAATCGTTGCTGTCTTCAATTGACAAGTAGAATCTTCATCCAATTTGGAAGGACTTGTTTCTTTGATTGAGGAAGCAAACAGCAGTTTCAAGTGATCATCACTATTCTCTTCATTGATGGCATCATATGGTTTGATGGACTCAGGACTGGATGGACTTGTTCCTTTGTTTGGTGTGGCAAACAGCAGTTTCAAGTGATCTTCACTATTCTCTTCATTGACAGCATCAGACTGTTTGATTGACTCAGGATTGCTCTTATGGGTTTCCAGCACCATTTGCTGTTCAGAAAATTCATGATCGCCGCCTGCAGGCTCCGAAATAACAGCTGAAGTGTTTTTGTTTGCAATTTCAACATAAATATTCTCTTCCGGATATTCAGAGGTATCTATTAGCAACAAATCCTTGCCAGCCACTGCTTCCTCAATTTCGGGCTCCTGAAGAGAACTTTCAATGTGCTGCAATGCCTCACTGTCTTTAGAAGGTTCACAACTTTCTTTTGCTTCCATGGTTCCCAAAGGACAGCCTTGACTTTTGTTCCTAGCCTTGCTATCAATGCCTTTAGTCGAGAGAGCTAATTCTGTTGTATCCCATAGGCAACCAAAACTGTCCTCCAATTGAAGTGGACTTGCACTTTTTGATGGTGTAGCAAACAAAGCCCTTCGTTTGAACTGTTCTTCTTTCTCCTTGAGTAAGCAAGATCCTTTTCTACTTTCACAACTTTCATCAATGATCTCCACAGTTAGTGGCTCTCCAGAAAATTCAAACCCTTTGCACTTAGGCTCCTTACCAACCATTTCAGAAGCAATTGTAATCATTGTTGTCTTCAATTGACAAGTAGAAGCTTCACTCAATCTGGACGGACTTGTTCCTTTGATTGGTGTAGCAAACAGCAGTTTCAAGTGATCTTCAGTATTCTCTTCATTGTAGACATCATCGGATGCTTTGCTGGACCCAGGACTACTCTTATTAATCTCCAGCATTTGCTCTTCAGAAATATCAGCATCGTTGAATGTAGGCTCTGAAATAACAGCAGAAGTGCTTTGCTTTGCAATTTCAACATTGACATCTTCTTCTGTCTTGCTTGATGTTCCATCCATTTGATTCAGAGGCAGGGTATTGATGGGTGAAGCAAACAGCACTTTCAGTTGATCTTCTGTTGCATCAGGAATTCAAGCTATTAATGCACAATCAAGAAGCTAATAGAAGATGATAGGAGGAGAGCTATATTTATTGTCCACAGTAAGAAATAGTAATTCGAATCTAACCTTGTTCACTTTCATCACCATAGTTGAAAGAAGCAATATGTGAGGTTTCTGGAGCTATAAGAAAAATGTCTTCGGTGTTAGTACTGGAAGCTTACACAAACACAAACTGCAATTAAATACATTATGGTTAATGGGGATAGTTGACTACCTTGGTCGACTCCAGCCGGTCCATCTTCACATTCACCAACATTTCTTTCTAATACACTGCAACTAAAAGTTTCCATTTCATGACTCTGACTATACTTTCCTTTGGTAGAAGTAGTCTCTTCATTAGTGCTTTTCACAGAGATTGGTGAGGCAGATAGATTCTTTAGGTGTTCCCCTGTTACAATGGACATCTCTAAGCAAATGTTAGAAACCAAAGAGAAGAACAAAAAGGAAAGTGAAGAACTGAGAAAATCCAGAGGGCAAACAGAAACTGGTTTTCCCAAAGATCATATCAAAAGAAAGGGATTTCAGAACCAACCTTGCTCGTCCTCGATCAATCCACCGACAGGTTCACTCAGATTTCTTTTTCCACTGGAGTCAAGTCCTTCTCCACTCAATTGACTTTGAAAACGGTAAAGTTGGCCTCCAATAGATCGTGAAACAATTAAAGGTGTAGCAAACAAATTTTTTAGCTCTTCTCCGGCTGCATCAAGTTAATGAGTTACACTTGCTTTATGAAATTTTACAGAAGCAGGAAACGAGTTTAGAAATACCTTCTTCGTCTTTAGATGTGTCCTTTAAAGGAGTTACAAGTGTCAAGTCATTGCCAGAAGAGTGAAAAGCTGCATGTCAAAAGATACTTGCAAAGTGATTAATGAATATGGTGAATGATGATTTTGAAAGAACTAAAGACAAACTGGCAATGACATTAACTGGCTTGTTACTCAACAACCTAAATTTCGAAATATAGCTTCATAATAGAACATAAATCAAGCAATAAAATGGCTTGGAAATCATATTAAGGAAGAAAAACTAACTGTTTTCATTTGCGTGGCAAACGTGTTTGTATTGACTGATTGTCTCATTCAACTCAATAGAAGTTGCTATTTCTACCTTGCTGCTTCTACCACCAAATGGCGTGGCAAACAAACTTTTTAAAATTTCTCCTGTAACATTTAGTAAAATCAAGCTGTAGGTAACATATAGTCTTTAGGGAAGAAGAAGTTCAGGCCTAACCTTGGCCATGTTCATCACAATTACGGACAGAACTTTGAAGACTTAAGTTATCAAAGGTAGAAAAAGCTGCATAAAATCACATAGCAAATGTGGGAACTAAAAGTGAATTAAGCAATAAATGACACAAATTAAACATGTAAAAAGAAGCATTTTAAAGCTAACCTTGCCCCCTTCTGCTGAGATTCTCATCAATTTCTCTATTTTTGACCTCTATATGCAAAGTAACTTTATTTTCTTTCAACCTTGAATCACCTTCCAAAGAAGCTTTTGATTCTTCTTTAGAATGTGAAACAACACAAGGAGTGGCAAACAAAACTTTAAGTTCTTCACCTGTTGCAACAAAAGGTAGAGAAATGAGCAAATTAAAGAAAACAAGGAGGTAAGTAAGCCTCATAACTACCTTGCTTCTCTTTATCACTGTCCTCTAATGCGATGTCATCACCAAAAACAGCAGGTTCTGCAACTAAACGAGATGTCAATGACAATAGTTCAAAAGCAAATTGGAGAAACGGAAAGGAAAGATTTGATTACTTAACTGCAAAGTTTAATCATTATGAAGAGCATAACAGTCGCTCTTGCTTAAACGGAAAATACTACAATGTTTCAACAGAGCATCACAATGTAATACGTATGAAACAAAATACTACAATGTTTCAACATAGCATCACAAAGTAATACGTATGCAACAAAATACTACTATGTTTCAACAGAGCATCACAATGTAACACATATGAAATTCCTATGATCAGTAGGAGATGAAAAAATACTACTTACCTTGAAAATCTAGAACTGCTTTTATGGGACTTGAGACGGTTTTCGCGGAAGCAGCCGCCTCAATTGAGCCTTCACTACCATTGCTGTGTCCAAGCTGCCGCATACATTGATCAGGTTCAGCATACTGATCTTCCAAGTACCTGTCTTCATTATCATTGCTGTTTCTGAGCTGCTCATCATCTATAATGACTTCTTGTCCTTCAGTAGCCTCGAACTCTATGGATCTCACACCCTCATCATGTTCATTTTCCTGATCTTCCAAGTACCTGTCTTCATTGCCATTGCTGTTTCTGAGCTGCTCATCATCAATAATCCCTTCTTGTCCTTCAGTAGCCTCGAACTCTATGGATATCACACCCTCATCAGGTCCATTTTCCTGATCTTCCAAGTACCCGTCTTCATTGTCATGGCTGTTTCTGAGCTGCTCATCATCAATAATCTCTTCTTGTCCTTCAGTAGCCTCAAACTCTATGGACCTCACACCCTCATCCGGTTCGTTTTCCTGATCATCCAAGTACTCACCTTCATTATATTTAGCTAGCTCCGAAGAAGTTTGGATACCACAATCAAGACTGTTACTGGGCCTGAACGTTGATTGCTTTCCATGATCACAAGATTTCTCAAAAGTGACAGCACTAGAAAGGCCTGCTGCTACATTCAAGCGTTGAGTCAACAGCTAGTGAAATGCAAAGAATAGGTAGAAACATTTATAACCAAACATTAACAAAGCATACCATCATTGTCATGTTGAGATATTGGCGAGAATTCCTTAGTGGTCTCCTCCAAGTTTGCAAATCCTTCTGCATGTAATTCACCTTGAGTTGTGAAGGTAGGTGCATCTCCATCACATTTAGCAATAAATCCAGCTTCTGCTTTTTCCATAGGAGGACCAGATTCAGAATTTTTGACTTCCATCTTGTTGCTCAGATTGAAAGCACCTTCACTGTCCAATGAGACATTACTAGACAACCCCGCATCAAACTCTCTAGCATAGTTCGTTATAGTTAGCTCCTGTTCACTAGAAGGTATTCCTTCAGTAACAATAAATCCAGTCTCTGATAGTTTTTTGAAATCAGACTCAAGGTTGTCCTCCATATTATCACTCTGGTTTAGTGAATAGTTATCTAGAACTTCATTAGATAATCCTGTGCCAAATTCATCTGCATTATCTGCTGCGATTGCACCATGCTCCTTTTTGTCAAGAGTTAAATCATTTGGAACTGCATCATCAGCCAAATTGCTTGCAGGCTCCTGTTCACCATAAGTTAGTCCTTCATCAACAATACATCCAGTCTCTGATTGTTCTTTAAGGCCAGACTCAAGGTTCTCTTCCATGTTATCACTATGGTGTAGTGAAGAGTTATCAATAACTTCATTAGATAATTCAGTATCAAATTCTTCTGCATAATCTGCTGCAATTGCACTATGCTCCTGTTTGTCAGAAGTTATGTCCTTTGGAATTGCATCATCAGCCAAAACAGAACCAGGACATAGGCCTTTGCTTGCAGGCGCTTCATGGTCAGACTGCAAAAGTTCCTCAACTACGTTCTCATCGGGTCTAGCTGCAAAACACGAAAAAATGAATTAGCATTCTTCACAAGAAACTGCATAATATTAATTAAGTTTAAGATACATTACCGTTTGAGCTGAATGGATCACCGAATGGAGGGCATTTAAATGTGGAGTTATTTTCAGACGGAGAAGCATTTGCATCTACAAGTGGTCCTTTCTCCTTCAAATTTTCAGCTAGTGTGCTCGAGTCAGCAACTGCTTCATCCTTGCTTCCAGCGAAAACCATATTGACGTCATTTTTAACAGCTTCAAGCTCATTCAATCCTGATTTTAAGAAGCTCGTAGCACCTTCTAACCCTAAGACATCACACTCATTACTGTCTGACTCTCTGACTGTTACCATGTCCTCAGATGTAGGAGATTCTACTTCCACATTTGATCTTTTTTGTTGACCCTGCTGCTTCTTTCCAGCAGTACTAGTCTTTTCATCAACTGCTGTCGCCTCCACATTTGTTTTTGCTCTACTTGTGGACTGTTTCAGAGAATCTAAATCTTGCAGGGCGAACTTGTTCTTGGTAGAACTTTTTTCTGGAACAGGGGTGCAGTTTATCTTTGTCAATTTATTCTCACCACTTTCCTTCTTTTCATATGAAACTGTTACAAGAGTGAGACTAGCAGCAGTCCTTCCAGAACGTCTCTTCTCTTCTTTTACCACGGGTTTTTCTTTTTGCGCTGAACTATCCAATGTCTCGGTGACTACATTGGCTTTAGCAGCTTTCCTTTCAGAACGTCTCCTCTCTTCTTTTACCACAGCAATTTCTTCTTGCACTGAACTGTCCAATATCTTGGTGACTACACTGGCTTTAGCTGCACTCCTTTCAGAACACCTCCTCTCTTCTTTTACAACTGCAACTTCTTCTTGCACTGAACTGCCCAATATCTTGGTGTCTACATAGGCTTTAGAAGCACTCCTTTCAGAACATCTCCTCTCTTCTTTTACCACTGCAATTTCTTCTTGCACTGAACCGTCCAATATCTTGGTGTCTATATTGGCTTTAGCAGCACTCCTTCCAGAAAGTCTCCTCTCTTCTACTTTATTTTCAGCAATATCATCTTTAGCCGGTACAGAATCTTCGACTTGTTGTGCAAGCCCTTTTAATCTCTTCAATGCCTTCTCGGGTTCTTCTTTTGTACTTTTACCCCTTACGTTGTCATCATTAGCATCTAAATTTCTTTTGTCCTTTGCGGTTGCAACTTCATCAGGTCTTAATTTCTCCAAAGAAGAAACAACAGATTTGCGCCGATTACTTCTTTTGACAGGAGCTTCTCCCGGTTCTTCAAGTGTGATACCAACTTCAACAGTCCCTTGAGAATCAGTTGGCCTGCCCGTTTTACACCGAGTCTCCACTGAAGAACCGTTTCTTTTCAAGTTAGATTGGTTTCTTGCTGTCATGCCTCTATCAACCACTTTATTTTCAACAATATCATCTTTCGCCAATACTGAATCTTCCACTTGTGTAGCAAGCCTTTTTGACCGCTTCAATGCCCTCAGGGGTTTGTCTTTTTTACCTTTATTTGCCATATCGTTATCATTAATGTTTAAGTTTCTTTTCTCCTTTACAGCCACAGCCTCATCACTTCTCAATTTCTCCAAAGGAAAAACAGATTTGCGCCTATGGCTTCTTCTAAGAGGAACTTCTACCTGTTCATCAAGTTGAGGAACCACTTCTGATGTTGAAGCTTCTACAACCAAGTTAGACTGATTTCTAGTCCTGTCCCTAGTAACCATCTTATCTTTAGAAATATCATCAGTCAACCTTGCACCCTCCACCTTATTAGGTAGCCTTTTTGACCTCGTCAAAGCCATTTGAGGTGCCTCCTCCACCACCCTATTCTGCTGAGACCTTCTTGTGGTTGCTTTAAATTCATCATTGGCAGCTTCAACTGTGAATCTTGCACCCTCTGCCTTAGTAGCTTGCCTTTTTGACCTCTTCAAAGCTGTTTGGGATGCCGCCTCCACCACATTATTCAGCTGAGACCTTCTTGTGGTTACTTTAACTTCATTGCTGGCAGCTTCAACTGAAGATTCGACAAATTCTGTACAAAGCAGTTTTACATTTCTCTCAATAACTTCCTTACCCCTCGTTTGGTTCCTTTTGTTACTCACATCATCCGCAACCGGTTTCAAGTTCCCAGACCTTGTTAGCCGTTCTGCTGGCTTCTCCAAAACCTCATCCCTTACTTTTGCATCAACCTCATTTTGGACATGTGAGGTCTGAGTATGAGCAATCGATTTCCTTCTCCCTCCTCTTTTCATCTCCTTGGTTTTCGTTTCAGCTTCCATGCACTCCATTATCTGATCATCACTAGCGAATGTGACTTTCTTGTCCCTCTTCTCTGCCCTATCAATTTCTTTTTCACTCGTCCTTTTATCCAATTCGTCTGCACTCTTGTTAGCATTTATCTCACCTTTTACTCTTCTACTCGTCCATAAACCTTCATTCACACCCTCATTTTCTTCCCTTCTTTCTTGTACTGATACTACTTCTTTGTTCCTCAAAAATCGTCTCTTGGTCATTCCAACTTCATCCTCACTCTCATTCACTAAAAATACATTATCCTTTGTACGCCTTGTCCTTCCCTTTTTGTCACTAACACCATCTTCCAGATTCATACCCCGCGACCTCGTAACCCTAACTGGACTATCCAAAATGCCTATCTTTACACCATCACTCCTAACACTCAAGCTGTTATTGTGCAACATTGACTTCCTCCTCCCTCTACTTTTCACTTCAACCAATTTTGTAAACTCGAAAATTTCATCGTCAGGACTAAACTTCACTTTCTTTAGTGTCCTATCTACAACATCAGACTCTCTATCATTCACAGTCTCATCGAAAACCTTTAAACATGACCGCCCTTGAGTTAAGGGCTTTTCATCATTTACCTGCACATAATCACAAAAATTTAACCAAGAAACCAAAATTTCTTTTTTAAGTCAAGATTCAAAAAAGAAATACGCATTACCTTAAAAATTGAAGTTAGTTTGTTGGCCATTTCCAAGTTAGTTAAATTTGCAGGAATTCCATGTTTCTTGCATAGGGCTTGTAGTTCCTTCCTTTTCATATTATCAAAATCCATCTCTGCTATTTATTCATTAATCAATAAAAAGGCCAAAAATTGGAACGGAAACAACGAAATTCAAAGAAAAAAGAGCAAAAAATGGAAGGCAAAACATACCTGAGATTGAGAAATTGTCACGAATTGAACATGGGTGTTCAGTTTTCCCTCTTTAATTTTTGAATTTTGGGTACTGTTGGAATTTAAGGGAACGATAAGGATTTGAAATTTGAATTTACCCACTTTCCCGCTTCACAAGGCAATACGACACGACTTTTTGTTTAGAGGATGAGGAAGTCACGTGCTGGAGCGTCAAAATGGATAAGGAGCTTTCTTTTACTTTTTCCGATTGGATACGTGGAGGAAATCTAGTGGTTGGTGAGTGAGAAATATACAAATAGATTTGCAGACTAAGCTTTATGTTTGAGATTTATTTCAAAGCTGCTGAGCGTCATTCATTTAAGTAACTCACTTATACAACTGCTGTTTGACTATTACACATTCCCCAATGCGTCCTTTGAATGGCGACATTGCAATTAATTAAGACCTAAAATATTCAATTTCGACTTAAATTTTCGATTGGAATTGAGTTAAAATCGGGCAGTAAATGTTCTTCGAGGGCTTTGATATCCTGTAGGGGTTGCATGTTTCGGTCTGAATTCCTTTTTCCTTATAAAAAAACAAATCAAATAAGTTGGTGTTTCAAATATCGAAACCAAATTAAATAATTAAATCGTTTTTTATCGATTCGATTTTTGTTAATTTTCTTTTTGTATTTTTTAATATTTATAAGATTTTTTCTTAAATATGAGACATACACTACCAAATACATATTTCGATACATTTTCGACGTAATACTATTAAACCAATTACTCTTTGAGAAATCTATCGTTTACCAAGATATAATGATAATAATTAAATCAAATGGTGATGAATAATTTAAGTACTCAATTAAAAATTAATTACTTTTAACATAAAATAAATCATTATACTTAGCAAAAGAAAACTATTAATCAAGCTAGAATATAAAGGCAAACAATTAGATTACTATAATATACAAAACGACTAATATGTGCCATAAAATTTTAGAAACTTTATATAAAAATATACATACATACATACACACACACATATATGTGTGTGTTTGTCTGAGAGAGAGAGGGAGACAGAGAGAGAGAGAGTAATAATAATTTAGAAGTCATTTCTATAGTCGGTTTGGTTCATTTTTTCAATTATTTATTTTATTAAAATCAAAACCAAACCAAGTTTGATAAGTTTTAAGATTCAAAATCAAAACTAAACCAAACCTAAAAAGTATCAGATTTTTTGATCGATTCTCGGTTTGATGATTTTTTGGCTTTTTATGAAAACCCTAATTATATACTTTTCATCTAATTTGGTAGTAGTTTTATTGTGAAATCGAATTTTATTCATAAAATGTGTGTTATGTAATTTTTATGGTTAGAGATGGATCCAGGATTTAAAGATTGCGGGTATTGTATTATGTTGGACTTTGACTTGATCTCTTCTGAGTTCCGGTTTAGGTTATTCATCTTTTGGTATAAATCAATCAAATAAAATAATTTAATAATTCTGGTGAGTGAAGCATAAAACTTCAATAATATAACTAATATCAACAAAAAAAATTAGTAAAGTATTATTCGTTATAATTGTCTTCAATGAAATTTCATTTTCTGGAGTTATGGTTTGACCAAAAGATGGGCAAATATGACTAAAACCCGCAATAGATACATATTTAGATACTCTAAACAAAAACTTACTTAATAAATACTAAAAAAGAGTTTGATAGAACACTAGAAACTACAAAATTGAAGCAAGAATATATATCGGGGCAAGGTGGGTGTGGCCCCAATTGGGGATAAGATGCGGAAAATATGGCTTAGATGGTTTGGACATGTGAGGAGGAAAGCACAAACACTTTGTAAGGAGGTGTGAGAGGTTGACATTGGAGGGTCTTATGAGAGATAGAGGTAGGTCGAACAAATTGGGGTGAGGTGATAGGCATGACATGGAACAACTACATCTGATCTAGGATATGACAGATGATATGATGATATGGAGGTCGAAGAATAGGATAGTAGGTTAGGTAGTCGAGATTATTTATTCTGGTAATGTTAGTACGTACTCTTGCATTTGGTTGGTAGTGGGCTTATTTGAATACATGTCTTCTTTCTTTTTTTTTACATTTTGCTCATCTTACAATCTTGTGGTATATGCTTTTTTACATGGCTTTTCAGTGCTGTCCTGTCTTGTTTTCTTGTTATTATTGTGGTAAATATGCTTGCTTGAGTCAAGAGTCTATTGAAAACAATCTTTCTATCTCAAAAAAAATAAAAGTAAGATTTGCGTATATACTATTTTCCCTAAATTTCACTATGTGAGATTGTAGTGGATATGTTGTTGTAATTAAGAAAGTCCATAGGAACTCCCAAGGAAAAAAGAGTCGCAACAATTGAATAAAAGGAAAGCAAAAAAGAAATAAAGAAAAGAATCGAAAAGGAGAATGAATCTTTTGTAAGCAACAAAATAGAATTAGTTATAAGAAATGCAATAGCCAGCTCTAAGAGCGTAACATTAAGCCATGCGTCAGTGGCACCAAGCAGCCATTTGTACTTTGGGTGCCATTTTACTTATTTATCCAAATTTCTAAATATACATACATATTCATATAGTGTTTCGATCGAGGTGTACAAGTGGCATGCCACCCCTTCCTCCTTAGTAGAATCGGTCTGTATACGATTAAAATCGGGCTCGACCTTTTTATGATTAATCGAGATCGGGGGTGATATGTCAACATCAGACCCCATGTCATACTGGACCATGACACGAAGTTAGATTTCCAAGATAGAGATCTTGAGACCGATTAAGATCGAGATCGATCAAGATGGAGATCGACGAAGATCGGGACCGAATAAGATAGAGATAGAGGGAAGCTTATTGGGTCGAATTACGGAAAGATGAAATATCTGCAATCAGGTGAGGATCACGGCGTAAATCTTGGTATGTATCAAGAAAAGGCCGATTAATTATCCAATCATGGAATTTCTTACTGTATTTAGGATTGTACCAAGAATAGGGTTCCCTTAATATATAAAGAGGATCTAACCATTTGTAAAAGGCATCACATTCATATTACATAAAGCAATATACTACTACTCTCTTGAGCTCTCAATATTTTTGTGACTTTGTTTATATTTTCTGGTGGATTAGTCATTCGATTCAAGGGAAAACAAGCTCAATGACCAAAGTTATATGTCTTATTTGGTTTACTTTATTTACATTTGTAGATAATTTCAGTATCGACTTATTTCTTCTCTCAATTTGTGCTAAGTAAATCACGTGTCCATTAAATCACAGTATAAATTCAATTGTTATTCGTTTGTAGGGTAAATAATTTGGCGTCCTCCGTGGGGCTAAAGATAATAGTGATTGTCTGGTACAAATATTGTGACACACACTATTTTACACTTGCTCTTTAAATTCTTTGATTATAAGATTAAAAGATATCAAACTCTCAGGCAGCACCTCTACACATTGACAATGATCTCGTCCACCACGGTAAGAATTAGAACATTGCACCAGGAAACGTTCCGGCAATAGTGCTAATCGACGTCAACTCGCATGTAGCCATCAATAGAAATTTGGACGTCGATCCAGAAGCAGCATTCGTGGGGGTACCAGATCAGTCTAAAGAGCCGTAAAATTCTTAACCAAAAATCGAGATTTCGTGATGACGAGTTGGTCTTCTGCGTTATTATAGTAAAAATAAGCTCGTCGCGGTTCAGACCTTTTGGATTGAACAGTACCTTTCAGACTTAGAGGAAAACGTCCCTCAAAAGGACGTGTTTTTGCGGCCCATTATGTGGCCACATAATCACTCTTCCACATAATGGTCGCAAAGTGCAACAGAAAGTTGGCCAATTTTGAGGCCAGTAATGCGGCCCAATTATGAGATCACATAATCGCTATGCGAGTCGCATATTGATTGCATATCTGCCATGAATTTTTGTGAAGGTAAGTTCTGTGGTGCATTATGTGATTGCAGAATAGGTAGCAGACCGCATACCAATTGCATACACAGTCAGAAAACTCAACTTCCTAAAAGCCCTTATGCGGTGGCTTTGCGGGTCGCATAACCGCTATGCGGTTGCATATACGACCGAAAACCTGTTTCAGGCACCCATTTTCTTAATTTAAAACCACTCATTCCGTTAAAACACCCCCTTAGGACATTTTTAACATATTTCTCTGATAACTATAGTAAGAGGGAAAGGTCAAAGAGAGGGGAAGGGGTCTCCTTCAAATTTTGGCCTAAACATCTTAAAGATTAACAATCAAGGTACCTAGGTCTCCCTCCCAAGAGGTAAGCTTCTATTACCCAAGTTTTCAATTCCACATTGCAGCTAAAAGGGACCATTAGGGAGGTCATCCATGGGTATTAGGGTGGTTAGCTTGCATTCATGCAATCGTAAGGTATATGGGGGAGTGCTAAAACAAAGATAGGAAAGAATGGGGAGTGGGTTGGGGGAATCATCCATTAAAAAGGGGCCTTGAGAACATAACTTATAATGTTTGATATAATGCTTAAATTATCTAGGGCTATGATCAATTTCCTAATAACGAGTTCAATTGTGTTACATTGTTGAATAGATTGAAAGTGTTAAAGGTTCCGAAACTTGTCGTAGGAATTGGGGAAAGTTTCAACTAAGGTATGTATGGCTAACCTTCTTCTTCTTAGTGTCGAACTCTTGGTTTTCGAATAATTGGCGTGAGCTCCGAGTTGATCATACTACATGGATTGCCTTAATGTGTTCTAAGTGTTGAAATATTTTTTTTCCAAAATTTGTTCTAAGTGTTTACCCTGAAATCATCTAGTTGAAAATGTGACTATGTTCTCCAAATGTTCTTTTTCTTTCCTTAAATGTGCATGCCTTATATGATAGCACTTATCGACGTGGATGATGAAATTATTTGAATGAATAAATAAGGGAAAGACTTGAATTATAAAAATATGTCCAAGTGCCAAGAACTACTTAATAAACGGGATTATTTTTGCCGTGTAATAGAAAATGGAAAGAAATGAGAATTAAGGAATAATTGAAACAAGTTATGCCCCAAGTGAGATGTCTTAGCTGATTGGCCCGAGATCAGACGCCATGTTGTACACATGGTAGCATTTATGTTGGGTTTCTAATTATCACTGTGAGTTTGGATATGTCTCTCTCGGGATGACTTAGCCGGTCGAGCCAAGACCAGACTCCGTATAAAAACTCGGTTGCATTATGGGTTATGCTACTTGGCACTAAATATTATTAACCTAAAAAGATGGAAAGATTTAATCGGAACTATATGAACCTTATTTGGTGTTCCTTTGTAATCTTGTGAAGTAATTGTTCATTCTATACTGCTTTCTATTTGTTCATTATTCATACTATTATGATTTGTATTTGTTACATAGTAGTATTATTCAACAGTACTATCGTCCCTTTTATCGGGAGTGCTATATATTTGAATGGATGTAGGTGGTTCTATCACAAATAGCCGATCGTAGATAGTGGTTCTCTCTTTCTCTCTTTACAGCAGTCTTGGTGAGCCTCCATTCCTCCCAAAGGTTATGCAGTTCTTCTTTTGTATAAATTTTCATATTTTGAGGTATAGCTGGGGCCTTGTTGCAAGCATTGTCAAATTAGTCCTTTGTATCGTTAGAGGCTTCATAAATGTTTATGTGGGTCATGTGTGGGTGTCGGGGTAGTCACTGGATCACGTTATATTTTGAAACTTTTCTCCACTAAATTGTCAACTGTATGTACTATTGGAAACTTTACTATAGTATATAGTGTTTAAGTGAAAGTGAACTAAGTAATGTTTATGTATTTATATAACTTACCTCTCCCATGTTTAACAATTGGTGATGTGTTTCCCTTTTTTTCCGGATTATGAACAAATCGGGTAGGGAAGGCTGGATATGCTTGCTCGACCGGGTTCACTCGGTTGTGCACTATTTGCACTCTCTGAGGTTGGGGTGTGAAAATCAGCTATTCAGAATGCACACGGCGATGAAATCAACCTGCGGGTAATCTTCAAAATGTTGCAAGTCCAACAGGCAGCAATAGCTTAGCTCCAAAATCAGAATCACACATCGAGCAGGGTCGAATTCGACCATCCTAGGAAATCATACATAGGGTCGAATTGGCTTCTAAGAGGTCGAGCGAGAAGGAATCGATGACCAACCCTTCTATCATTAAGATGCTTGAAAAACTGACAAAGTGAATTGAGACAGGGGAAAAGAAATCCGAGGAAAATGATAAGAAGGTAGAAACCTATAATTCCAGGGTAGATGAGATCCCGGGGGCTCCATCAATATTGAAAGGTCCATATTCCAAAAAGTTTATACAAAAACCTTTCCCCCAAGCGCAACTCCAAAGCCGATCCCCAAGAATTTCCGTATGCCCGAGATTCCTAAATATAACGGGATGAGCGATCCAAACGAACACATCACCTCCTACACATGTGCTATCAAAGGAAATGACTCAGAAGATGACGAGATCGAATCCGTCTTATTGAAAGAATTTGGGAGACTTTATCGAAGGGTGATATGATATGGTATCATAATTTACGGCCTAATTCTATTGACTCATTTTCCATGCTTGGAGATTCCACTATAAAGGCACACGCAAGGGTCATTAAGCTTGCAACAAGAAAGTCTGACCTTTTCAAGGTAAGGTAGAAGGACAACGAGATGCTCAGGGAATTCGTATCTCGATTACAAGTGGAATGAATGGATTTGCCATCGGTCACCGACGATTGGGTCGTTCAAGCTTTCACTCAAGGTCTTAACGTTCGAAGTTCAGTAGCTTCCCAGCAGTTGAAGCAGAATTTGATCGAATACCCAGCTGTCACTTAGGTCGATGATTAGGGTCGAGGATAATCAACTAAGGGCTCCTTCTAGGTCTGTTTATCCTAACAAGCCCGTGGATAAAATTAAGAGATATATCGATCGAGAATCGAGGTAAAAAAGAGATCAATATCGAGTGTATATGAGGACCATAGAGACACTGGATCTAGATGAAATTCTACACGGAATGTAAGCAGAAATGATCGAGGTCAAAATTCAAGGAAACTTGGTATTGAGAAGATTATCGACAAAGAGTGTCACGAAGCTTTCAATCTCAAAACACGCGTTGCACTCTTTTTCACTTAACTCGTTTTTGTCTCAATTGAGTTTTTCGGCATGGTTTTTCATTAGGCAACAACAGATCGTGCTAATTTAGCATCAAAGACCGACCACGAACTGGTGTCAAAGACATCATTTAACAGTATTCAAGGTTTCCTACAATAAACCTCGAATATTGGGGGCCATTGACTTTGGATGACAACTTTGTTGCGGAGAAAATAATTCATAATATAAGTCCAAACGGTCGAATGAATTGTGCCCACTTAGGTTGTTCGAGCCCTGGTTCAAAACATGCACGTATGTGTAATCATTTTTCCTAAGAATAAAGAGAAGTATTTTTCCTTGCAATTATTGCATGTCTTAGAAAAAGTTTTACTACATTACAATTACATGCTTTCAATCTATTATAGGAATGAGATTAAGGGTCGATCATAACCAAAGTTCGGATATTCACCCCAACACTTGGGGACTGCCGTCCAAAAATAAAACTCGAACATATTGAACTATTGAGCGTCGAAGGCATAAGACCTTTTAGGCAACCCTCGAATTTTAAAATTCGCGGCCATTCCGACTCGGGGACTATTATTTTAGGCACGCTAGGATAACTCGAGGAAGCAAGCTCACTGGGCTACACCCGAACCAAAAGGCTATGCCCAATTTATCATGGCTTGGAGACGTTCGAAACCCGTAGTAAAATAGCCTCGAAAAAGACACAAAAGAAAGTAGAAATACAAAGGCCTAAAGGCTATTTTTACTTCGAGTTCGAGAAATCATTCTCACTCGACTACAAAGCCCAAGGGCTATCTTAACCCGAGTTCGAGCAAATTCTCAATCGGGGAATATATATCGAGCCTAAGGGCCACCTTATTTCGGGTTAAAGCAAGTCCTCACTTGACTATAAAGCCTAAGGGTTACTTTTACTTCGAGTTCGAGCAAGTCCTCACTCGACTACAAAGCCCAAGGGATATCTTAACGCGAGTTCGAGCAAATTCTCACTGAGGGGCTATCTATCGAGCCTAAAGGCCACCTTATTTCGAGTTAGAGCAAGTCCCCACTCGAGTGTAAAGCCTAAAGGCTACTTTTACTTTGAGTTCAAGAAAATCCTCACTCGAATACAAAGCCCAAGGGATACCATATGTCGAGTTCGAGCAAATCCTCACTCGACTATAAAGCCTAAGGGCTACTTTTATTTTGAGTTCGAGCAAGTCCTCACTCGACTACAAAGCCTAAGGGCTACCTTATCCCGAGTTCGAGCAAATTCTCACTCAGTGACTATCTATCGAGCCTAAGGGCTACCTTATTTCAAGTTATAGCAAGTCACTCGACTATAAAGCCTAAGAGATACTTTTACTTTGAGTTCGAGCAAGTCCACACTCGACTACAAAGCCTAAGGGCTAGCTTAATCCGAGTTCAAGCAAATTTTCACTCGGGGAGTACATACCAAGCCCAAGGGCTACCCTATCTCCAGTTCGAGCAAGTCCTCACTCGACCATAAAGCCTAAGGGCTACCTTTACTTCGAGTTCGAGAAAATCCTCACTCGACTGTTAAGCCTAGGAGCTACTCAAACTCAAGTTCAAATGGTCATTCGGGCTCCATCAATCAAAAATGGTCGAGGGCAGTACTTATTATCGGTTCTTACCATCTCAAACTTTGGACCTTCAAAAACAATTTCACAATTTTATGTTGAGACTCTTTGACCCTTACAAAAAGATAACATATTCAAAAGACATGGAAAGGAAAAAGTTTATATATTTATCAAAATCTTTTTATAAGGGCAAGACGACCTGATGGAAGTTCTTTAAAAAGGACAAATCGCACTCGACAGAAATACAAAAACTAACTAAAAGCCTAAGTGGCTTGGTCATCTCCGGAGTGGCGTCTCCGCCCTCAGGGTCTTCTGCACTTTCGGATTCGCTCAAGCTTTTAGATTCGTCGTCATCATTGGGATAAGCTAATTTCTCAGCCTCAAATTCAAGCTTCTTAGGGTCCTCGATCTCGGTCGAAAGATCAAATCCCTGAGCATGGACTTCTTTAAGGGTCTCCCTTCAAGATTGACACTTGGCGTGCTCGACAATCCTATCTGCTCGAATTTGAGCGGCCTTGGTATCCTCTTTTGCCCAAACCCGAGTAGCTTCAGCGTCAGCCCGGTATATAGCCACCACTACATCAGCATTGGCCTTTGTCGCTTCGACCTCTGATTTGGCCACTTCAAGCTTTGTAACCAGCTTCTCCCTATCAGAAATTGTAGAACCCAACTGAGACTAGAGCTCCTCGATTTTCTTGGCTTGCGGTAAGGTTTTTTCATTTATATTTCGGAGCTGAACTTTAGCCGAAGCCAGATGGGCCCGGGCGAGGATAATCGATCCACGTTCTTTTTCCATACTTCGGCCGCAGTCCTTACATCCTCTACCTCTTCACGGAGCTGCCTAATTATGTCAATCTTTTGGTGGACGTGCGGGTTCAGATCGTTAGTCACACTACCTAATTCATCTTCAGTAACTTCAAAGATTTTGTTTACCTGCTCGACCAGATATGCATGTTCTTTTTGGGCCACCTCTAAATCAACTCGAAGGCTCTAAACCTCCATTTCTCTTTGCTCACTAAGAAGTTTGAAGGTCTTCTTCTTCTCAGTGAGACCCTGAATCTCGGCCTTATACCAGCTCATCTCCTCTCTGTATCGGAGGAAGGCCTCATGATAAAGCTCCAAAGTCTGCAAAACATAGAAAAGGAAATTATATAAAAAAGCATAAGCATAGAACCTGAAATTGTTATGTTGAGCTTCGTTGAACAGGCAAGGCATCTCCACTTCGTCCATCTTATCCTGATCCTCTTCGGTTACCAAACACCGAAGGTAGCTAACCACCCTTGCGTGGGCAGAAAGGACCCGAGCATCCTCCGGGACTGAGACGATAACTGATCGCTTATGCCCGTGATCAATATTTGGGGATGGAAACCGAGTAGTGAGTTTAAGGCTCGAGAAAGCCTCTCCGGAGCTCTTTTTTGGTATCTCCAAGTCACCTAGACCGCTGACATTCTCTAGTCCGACAAAATATCCAGGAAACGGGTCTTCTGCACTATGGAACCCTTCATCATGGCAAGTCTCCGCTGCTTGAGCATCCTTAATAATCGACTCAATGAATGAAGGAAGCGGGGGTGGGGGGAAATCTTCGATTTCTATCGCCCCAAGAAAATCTTTTGGGGCATCGACTTCACCTTGGGAATCCTCGAGCTCGGTCTTTGCACCAGCATCAACCGCCTCCTCGATGACCTTCTCACCTCGAGGCGAAACATCTTCAACTCTTTCTAGCTTGGGGACTTCGGACGAATTTCCTCCCTCAATCTCATCAATTCGAGGTAGAGTAGTTTCAGCTCCCACCGGTGGAGTAGTTCTTCAAATTTCTGTGCCAGCTTGCATACGGGCCACCATCCCGGAGTCTTATATTTCTTCTTCTTCTTCTTCTTCTTCAACCTCATCCCTTAGCCGTTGGACTGACTCAATAGATAAAGGGATGATTTTCCCCTTGGGTTTATGGGCTGCTTTCTTTTTGGGTTTCTGCCCCTCGGAGTCCGTGGAATTCGAAGCCCTTTTCCTCTTTTTCTCTGACTTCAGAGCAGATGGTTGGACGTTTTTATCACTAGACGGGAGCCTCATAACCACATCCTTCCCGAGACTTACAAACGAAAAGAAATGAATAAGCCTGGAGTATTCGAACCGTGGTTAAATCACCAAGTCAGGAAGAAAAGTTTACCATGGCTACTAGCCTCCCATCGACCTTTCGCCAGATCGTGCCATGCGCGCGCAACATGTATCGACTTCGATATTAGGCTCTTGACCCAGTCCTCGTGTTGAGGAACCACACCCGGCATCCAGGCAACGACTGCATCAAGTAAAATGCAGATAAGAAAGGGTGAAAAGACGGAGACAATCTACATGAGTTATGGAAGGAATTATACTTACGTCGAGGGTGAAAGGAAGTCCATCGACTTTGCTTAAGAAGAAACGAAGTAGTATCACTATCCTCCAGAAAGAGGGATGAATCTGACTGAGGGTAACCTCGTATTTCTTGCAGAAAACTATGATGACCGGATCCTAGGGACCCAAAGGGGTAAGTGTAAACACTTAAGAACCCGTCCACGTGGGTGTTGATTGCTTCTTCTTGGGCTGGCACCACCACGTATTTCTACCCAGTTGCAATCCTTTTTAACTTGGGAGAGGAGTTTCTCGGTTATCGAACATATATACCTCAATACCGATTCACATCGGCCCGACACCGAGGAATTCTTTTCAACCTTTAAATCAGAATCAAGGACACACCCCCCGGAAAAAAACTCTTCAGGGCGTGGCTCTGCCTCTGGTACCCCAGCGGTCGGCCGTGACGAAGCAGTCTCCTTTTGTGAAACGATTTTTAAAGTCTTAGCCATTTCTACTTTTAAGAGTGAAGAAGAAGGGGACGAAATAGGAGCACTTGTTATTTTGTGATGAAACGAGTGAAGAGATTCAGGGATCTAAGAATACAAAGCTTTGAAGAAGACAAAGAGTTTTAAAGATTAGAGTAAAGAAGATCTGAAAGTAAAGTTTGAAAAGTTAGGAAGACAGATATTTATAATTTCTCAGTGACAGTTCAAAGCTGGTAATGGCGGACCATCGACTGACGCATATTAAATGCTTGGGGAACCGTACCGACGAGATGTTTCAGTTAACTTTGTTACTTACGTCATGATGCTTACACATGATATATTGAGGTGAAGTTCGATAGCTCAAAAACTTTGTTACTTATGTCATGATGCTTACACATGATATATTGAGGTGAAGTTCGATAGCTCAAATTGTTTCTTGTCATTACTCTCCAAAAAAATAAGGGGACTATTTGTATAAGGTCAAAATGGGTCTCGACCTTTTTATGATTAATCGAAATCGGGGGTGATAGGCCAAGATCCGACCCCATGTCATACCGGACCGTGATGCGAAGTTAGATTGCCAAGCACGAGATCTTGAGATCTATTAAGATCGACCGACCAAAACCAAGACCGACCGTGATGGAGATTGCGAACATCGAGACCGAATAAGATGGAGATCAAGGAAAACTTACTGGGTCGAATGACGGAAAGACGAAATATCAGCAATCGAGCGAGGGTCACAACATAAATCCCGACATGTATGGAGAAGAGGCCAATTAATTAGACAATCGTGGAATTTCTTACTATATTTGGATTGTACCAAGAATAGGATTTCCCTAATATATAAATGAGGTCTAACTATTTGTAAAAGGCGTCACATTCACGTTACGTAAAGCAATGTACTACTACTTTCTTGAGCTCTCAATATTTTTGTGACTTTGTTCATATTTTCTAGTAGATTATTCATTAGATCCGAGGGCAAAGTAGCTCAAGGAACAAAGCATTATGTTCATTTGGTTTACTTTATTTATATTTACAGTAAATTTTAGTATGAACTTGCAATTTTTCCTTAATTTATGCTAAGTAAATTAAGTGTCCTTAAAACAACAATATAATTTCAATTGTTATTTGCTTTTAGGGTAAACACCCTGGTCGTGATAACATGTTATATGATGTTTGTCAAAATTTTATACGAAAATGTAAAATGAATTAGGCGACTACGTATTTGAAACTTTGATCTTCTCTCCGAAATCAATTCTTCGGGAATTGCCGTCTTCATGCATGTTAACTCTTTCAATTTATTGAATCTAGTTGACTAGGTACAAGATTTAAAGGAAGATATATATGTATATATATATATATATACAAAATTTAATTAAGGGCAATAAAATAAAAAAAAATATTTTTAAATTAAAAAAATTTAGTTGTTTTTAAAAAGGAAATACGTTCATCATTTTTTTAACGAGAATGGAGTACGATATTTCGTAATCGTTTTTACTTCTGTAGCTTCATCCAGAAGCCATCAATGAATTACTTTTCTGCCAACTCCAAAATTTAGAAGCAAAGAGCTTAATATACTTTTAATTCCTTGATTAATTGAAATATTCATAAAATATTATAGTAAAATAGAATGTTAGATATATGAAAGAAGAAGAAAATAATAATAGAAGGGTGAAGTCAGAAATCTCGTGTGGAATGTGCCGCTCACTGCATCTTGCGATGCTGCGTTTGCACGTATGCTAAGATCTCATCATTCTTTCCCCATTGATTAGAAGGAAAAAAATGTATTCTCTATAAATCCAAAATGAAAAACGAACAGCAAAATAAATAGTTTTCACAATTAGCAGCAGCTAGAGCTGCTGCCTGCTGTGAGAAGAAAGAGGTGAATGAATGTAGGGTATTTAATAGAGGAAACTGTCGGCGATGCTTTCATACTTCACAACTCGTTTGTTGCCCTAATGCAACTGATGATTCTCTGCTACGCATGTGCACCCTAATTTCAGTGGATCCCCAAAGTCATACGGCTGACGAGCAGTAACCTATACTTGTGAAGTAGGTATTCTACACAGGTCCTTTTCAGGTAATACTTATTGTGTTTATAAATAAATTAAGACCCCGTTTGTCTCATTTAGAGTATTAGATGCTGAAAAGTACTTTTAAGTGCTAAAATTGATTTTTAAAAAAAGTAGTTACATGTTTGGATAAAAATGTTGAAATTAAAGGGTATACAAAGAGTTTTGTTTTAAAAAGAAGTATTTTTATGATAGAATAGTAAATAGTTTGGTCAAACTTAAAGTGCTTATAAGCTAAAATTAAAAAGTTGGGGGAGACCAACTTATGACTTTTGACTTATTTTTGGCTTATAAGCACTTAATTTATAAGCACTTTTAATTTTACCAAACACATAAATAAGTCAAAAAATACTTATCAGTTTAATCAACTTATAAGCTTAGCCAAACAACCTCTAATCTCACATATTAGGTAACATTGTTTTCAGGATGAGTTATTGTTTTTACTCATATCTACTCTATAAAAAGAGTCTTGTCTTGAGTGCTAAGTGTTTGTACACACTTGAAGGGATATTCCAATCCCTTGTTGTAAGAAGGAAAAGTAGTTCCTTGGTTTGAAGTTTTGAGGTGCGGTATCCTCGAGCAGGTTGAAGTCTTGTAGAGTGTATATCTACGAGCAAGTGTAACGGTTTGTTAGGCACCCGTAAGCTTAACGAAATTAGTGTAAAACTCGAGAGAGTCTCTCGGGGACTGGACTAACCACACGTTATGGTGAACCAGGATAAAATTCGGTGTGTTCTCTCCTTACCCTTTCAATTACTGCACTTACTTTATTCCTGCAATTTTAATTCCGCAAATTTACATTATTTTTTATTATAACGCTATTCACCCCCCTCTAGCGTTAAGCGTATATTCTAACACCAAGTACCACGCTTGGCGTGCGAAAAAAGGTACATTTCTTTCTCTTGTTTGTTCTGAAGTTAATTTAATTTCGGTACCTAAGGATACTTGGTGGATAGATTCTGCTGCTACTACTCACATAAGTATATCTATGCAGGGTTGCCTGAACTGCCGAAAATCAAATGATGGTGAAAGATACATCTATGTGGGTGACGGCAAGAAGGTGCCAGTTGAGGCTATTGGAAAATTTAGGCTGTTGTTTAAGACCGGTTTTTATTTAGATTTGGATGAGACTTTTGTTGTACCATCTTTTAGACGGAATTTAATTTCTGTTCCCAAATTGGACATATCCGGTTATACATGTTCATTTGGTGACAATAAAGTTAGCCTCTTTCAAAATTCAAATCTTATCGGTACTGGTCTTTAATCAACATATGATAGCCTATATTTGGTTGATATAATAATCTCACATAATGAAACTTTGCATACAAGTTCAAGTAGTACCAAAAGAAAATTAACTAATGAGAATTCTACATCACTCTGGCACAAACGTTTGGGTCACATATCCATTCAAAGAATTCAGAAACTCGTGTCAGATGGAATTCTTGATTCTCTTGATTCCTCAAATTCGGATATCTGTGTTGAGTGTATCAAGGGTAAACAAACAAACAAGACGAGATTAGGTGCTAAGAGAGCTTCGGATTAGAGTTGATACATACGGATATTTGTGGGCCATTCCCTACTCATTGTAGGAATGGTCAACAATACTTTATCACATTCATAGACGATTACTCTCGTTATGGGTACCTATATCTTATTCATGAAGAGTCCCAATCCATAGACGTGTTCAAATCATATAAGGCCGAAGTTGAAAATCAACTAAGCAAAAGGATTAAATCCGTTAGATCTGACCGTGGTGGTGAATACTATGGTAGATATGATGGTTCAGGTGAACAACGTCCAGGGCCATTTGCTAAATTCCTAGATGAGTGTGGGATCGTCCCTCAGTATACTATGCCATGCAGTCTAACAATGAATGGTGTAGCTGAGAGATGAAATCAGACCCTTAAGGATATGGTAAGAAGTATGATTTGTCGTACTACTTTGCCAGACTCACTCTGGGGAGAAGCATTAAAAACCGCAGCTTATATTCTTAATAGAGTTCCAACTAAAGCTACAATCAAAACCCCATATGAACTTTGGACTGGGCATAAACCCAGTATTAAGCACTTACACATTTGGGGTTGTCCAGCTGAGGCATTATAGGCCGAATGAAAAGAAACTGGATGCTAAGACGATTAGTAGCTATTTTGTTGGATACTCTGAAAGATCCAGGGGTTTAAAGTTTTATGATACCACTTTTAGAACTTTTTTTGAGATGGGTAATGCTAGGTTTTTTGAGGATATTGAGTTAGGGGGGTGGGGAGATAAAGTTGTTAGAGATTTTGTCTTTGAGGAAGAACATGTGTCTTTCCCTCAAGTTGTTGATCTTGGTCAGGGTGTTCTCATTCCTGACACGGATCACACAAATCCAGTTCAAGACAATCTCGAAAATCTCCCCAACCAAGTTCCTGATATTACTAATGAAAATCAAACTCAACAACCTCAAGAAACTGAAGTGCCATTAAGGAGATCCACTAGAGAGAGGAGAAATGCAATTTCGGATGATTATGTTGTATTTCTCCAAGAACAAGAAAGTGATATTGGACTTGAGGAAGATGATCCAATCAACTTCCGTCAAGTCATTAAGGGTTCTAACTCTCAAAAGTGGAATGATGCCATGAATGATGAGATGAAGTCTATGAGCAATAACGGCGTTTGGGAGCTTGTTACATAGCCCGAAGGTATTAAACCGATTGGTTGTAAATGGATATTTAAAACCAAGAAGGATTCAGGGGGCAATGTTATTAAGTATAAAGCTCGTCTTGTCGCAAAAGGCTACACTCAAAAGGAAGGCATTGATTATAAAGAGACTTTCTCTCCAGTTTCATCGAAAGACTCTTTTAGGACTATAATGGCACTAGTAGCACATTTTGATCTTGAACTTCATCAGATGGATGTTAAGACATTGTTTCTCAATGGTGAAATTGAGGAAACAATTTATATGGTGCAACCTGAAAACTTTGTTTCGGATGAATCAAAGAAAAGGGTTTGCAAATTAAAGAAATCCATCTATGGGCTCAAGCATGCTTCCCGTCAATGGTATTATAAGTTTCATGCAGTCATTACATCTTTTGGTTTTGAACCGAATATTGCTGATGAATGTATATACCATAAGTTCAGTGGGAGTAAGTATATTTTTCTGGTTTTATATGTCGATGACATACTGCTTGCCTGTAACGATATTGCATTATTGCATGAAACTAAGAAATTTCTTTCGAAGAAATTTGAAATGAAAGATCTTGGTGAAGCCTATTTTGTATTAGGAATTCAGATACAACGAGATCGCTTCAAAGGTGTTCTCGGTCTGTCACAAAAGGGCTATATCAATAAGGTTCTTAAAAGATTTGGCATGCAGGATTGTAAACCAAACAACACCCCTGTTGCTAAGGGAGACAAGTTTAGTCTCAAACAGTGCCCAAATAAAAATTATGAAACTTCGAAAATGCAAAAGACGCCTTATGCTTCGGCTATAGGTAGTCTGATGTATGCTCAGGTATGTACACGACCTGATATAGCATACATTGTTGGGATGTTAGGCAGATATCTAAGCAATCCGGGAATGGACCATTGGAAGGCAGCCAAAAGGGTCATGAGGTACTTACAGAGAACAAAAGATTACATGCTTACATATCGGAAATCGGACCAGCTTGAGATCATTGGGTACACCAATTCCGATTTTGCTGGATGTCAGGATAGTCTGAAGTCTACATCAGGCTATATTTACATGCTTGCTGGCGGTGCTATCTCTTGGAGAAGCATTAAGCAAACTCTTACGGCCACTTCCACCATGGAAGCGGAATTCATAGCATGTTATGAAGCATCCAATGAGGCATTATGGCTGCGGAATTTTGTTAGTGGACTGCGCATAGTTGACACCATTAAAAAGCCACTTAGGCTATTATGCGACAACAGATCGGCAGTCCTTTATGCTAATAACAACAGTAGTTTGACGAAAGCAAAACATATGGACGTCAAATTTCGGGTTGTTAAAGAAAGAGTATAGAATGGAAAATTGTGCATTGAGCACATCAGTACAAACTCCATGATTGCGGATCCGCTCACTAAGGGATTGACACCAAAAGTATTTCATGAGCATATTGCTTGTATGGGTGTCAAATCAGTTAAGGATTATGAATTTTAGTGGGAGTTTGTATTATACAATTATGTACTGTCTGTAATTCAGTTTTAAAGTTATATCTGCACTATTCAGTTTTAAAGTTTTTTGTACTCTTAAAGTTTATGATTGATCTCAATAAAGAGAACCAGTTGGAAATAGACATTCTATTTCAGACCACACTTTATGTTATTTCCATGCTACACACCTATACTTGATTCATGTCGTTGGTTATATTGATATACGTGATCTATGTTGGTTCTAGTTACGAAAGAGTAACTAAGAGCTCTTAGTTCCTATGTTGGTATGATTGATGGACCGGATTGTTCATGACAATTTTATTATGATAGCAATTTTGAGCTCATAAGGTTATATTGTAACATATAATGCTAAGGTTTGTACATATGTATGAGTATATCGCCCAAGTGGGAGATTGTTAGATATATGGACTTATATCTACATACATATGAACAATATATGGATTAATTATATGTTATGTGCTATCTTTTGGTTTGGCCTAAATTGGTGGTCTTATGGACATTGTTAAGGGGGCCAATATATTGTCATATAAAGTGTAGGACTAATGTGTAGATACCCAAAAGGGTAACCATAGTTAATGATGGGCTAACTAAGGTTACATATATGTAACCATAGTTACATGCTTATGACTTTTGAGTTTCATAACTCATGTGTTATAAGTGGGGGTTATGGTTCCCATAAGAATGCAAGACATTCTCTTCTTCTTCCACCCATTGAGAGAGAGAACCATTGTTGTCTTGCATATCAAGTGGAAAACCATTCTCCATTTTTGGTCTTAGATAAATTCTTGTGAAAGCCAATACTTCAAGAAGGACAATTTTCAAGAAGGATCAAGGAGCTTTCAAAGCCAAACATTTGGACAATCATCAAGAAGGACTAAGGATTTCAACTTATGGATTCAGGTACGCTTCCGCTTATGTTGTTATTCCAAATAATTTGATATGAAGACTATAATATTTTAGTGGATATTATAATCCTATCAAGTAAGGCATGCCAGGGCTACATTACCACTTATCAGTGTCAAGAATGTTAGCATCCATCTTACGGTGACATAAAACGTAAGAAGAAGAGATAAAATAGAGCAATACTTTTATAATATCATAACTATAGTCGAAAAAGATCCTTAATAACACCAAAAGCAACTTAAGAGGAAAGAGGGAAGATTTGATTAACTATTAGCTTACTTTCAGAAATAGAAACAATTGAAATAGTCGCACAAACACCAGCTTCAACAACACCAATCTGTAATAAAACAACTACATCAATGTATACCAAAATACATGCATCGAAACCCTAGAATACACGCCATATAATTGACCCAACGGCATAGCCTATCATTCTAAACATCAAATATTCAACAACAGAAATAATTAAAAAGAAAAGGAACAAAAAAATAATATATAAAAAAACCAAATTATATATATATATATATATATATATATATATATATATATATATATATATATATATATATATATATATATAATTAATTAATTAATTAAAAAGAAAAGGAACAAAAAAATATATATAAAAAACCAAATAATTAAATAAATTATTTAATATATATATATATATATATATATATATATATATATATATATATATTTCATCATCTAATCTATCACCTACTGCAACATCTTGTAGAAATTCACTATCGGTAAATTGAAAACAAGGGTGATCACTATCAAGCATTACGGGAGGAGGAGGAGGACGTCTAGGTTGACGACTACTTTCAACTTGCTTATCTTTTCTAGGCCGGGAGTTGGGGGAAGGGTAGTATTATGGCCACTATTTTCACCGGTTTTACCTTTTCCCTTAACAAATATTTTTTCAAAGAACATGCCATATTAATTATAATTATGCAAACTAAACCACAAAATAATATATTATTAAAACGTAAGAGTTGAAACGAGTTTACCTGATTGACGAACAACTTCGTGAAAGTTGAAAATCGTTGAACATTTGAAAACTTCAATTCAACAGCTTCACAATTTTTCACGAATTTTCAACAATAAATTAAGCAATTGTAGTAGAAAGATTGAGAGAGGTTGAGAGAGATTGAGAGATATTGATGAATTGGTGAATAAAAATGAAAGAATGAGGGAGTATTTATAGTTGAAAATGGGAAAAAGAATAATTATATAAAGTTTGGGGCCCAAATGGCCATTTTGTAAACTTCCAAACAGCCATATTTTAAGCCCAAACGACTATACTTTAAATATGGCCGTTGCTGATTTTTAAAAGAAATATTTTTAAAAAAAATAGCCGTTGGGCCCGTTTAGGCCCGCCACGCCCGCCAGGACTGGCCCAGGCCCGTCTGACGGTCCCGGGCTCACGGGATAATGAACGCGGATTGGCCCGTCACGGGCCTAAAAGCAACACCAGGCCCAGGACCGGACCACCAGGCCCGTTAGGCCCGCCAGGACTGTGGGCCACAGTGCACCATTACGTACAACCCGCTCCCATTTCATATATTTGTTGCAGGCGCAACCTGATCCCATTTTATATATCTTTTTGCCGGCATGCAACCCGCTCGCGTTTTGTATATCTTGTTACAGACGTGCAACTGGCTCACATTTCATATTTCTTGTTGCAGGCGTGCAACTCATGCCCATTTACAAATCATCATCAATTATAAAAGAATCCCGGCAAGGAAATAATAAGAAAACAACAATATCCTGGTGAAGGAGTCAACAACAAGAATATATACGTTCCGGCAAGGGAACCAACTGTAAGTAAATATGTCCCGGCAAGAGAATCAGCTATAACCAAACTTGTACCAACAATTAACTTCACAATGAAACCTCAATTACAGAACAAGGCATAATAAGGACGTGATAACTACACCTGCAATCACAACAATTTGACATGTAACCTATTTTCACGAAGCCATAGAGGAACTCACAACCAAGAAGTATCAAAAAAATAAGGAAGGCAGTCACTTCAACTAAGGCAATTTAGGGTCAATGTAACATGTAAGAATTAGAGGAAAGCTAAAAATGTCATATGGAGCATATAGAGGCAATTTAAGCAACTAGGAATCTCAATCATAAAAGGATACTTTCCACATAAGGACCTAAGAATATTAAAGGGCAATTCTCCCACAGATAAGAACAAGCATACGCTCATCACCTCGCATGCACGGACTACAATTAGCATAGATGACTCAAATGTAATAGGTAGTCCCCCATATACAATGTTAGGCAAGATACTTACCGCAATTCGGCCAATTCAAAACTCAATTTACATTTTCCTTTTTGCAGTTGATAAATCTTGGCTCAATCTAGCCAAAAATGACTTGAATATATCTAACAACGCAAGAGAAAATAATTCTAATTAGCAATGCTATGATTCTTATATAATTTGTGAAAATTCAACAAAAGTCAACTCCCCGGGCTCGCACGGAACCAATTCCGATACCATTTGGTCCTTCAAATCATCATTTTACATTTTAAAAAGATTATAAATTTTTTCCCAAATTTCATCCCAAATCATGAATCAAATGATGAATTCAATGATAGATTTGTGTATTCTAGCCAAATATGAGTTCGAATCACTTACCCCAATGAATTTCTTGAAAAGCCTTCGAAAATCCGAGCTCTCTAGATGAAAATATGAAATAAAACCCTAATCATCGTATTTATAGTGCACCTCCCATATTCCACCGCTGTTGATCGCACAAAATCAAGTGCGGACCGCACTCGAGCCAGTGCTATCCTCACAAAATCCATCGCCCCCATGGTAAATTTTGCACACAAGTCACAAATGACATAATGAAGATATTCCAACTCCTTGAGTCAGATTTTGATCTCGATATCAAAAAGTCAACCCCTCGGTCGAACTCCCAAACTGCGACTTCTCGTTTTAGCCATTTTCAAGCCTAATTAAACTACAAACTTCCAAATAATTTTCCTGGCATGCTTCTAAATCCAAACTCACCATACAGAGCTATTGGTATCATCAAAAATCTATTCCGGATTTATTTACTCATATATCACCTTTCGGTTAATTTAATTAAACTTAAGCTCTCTTCTAGGAGACTAAGTGTCTCAATTCGTTTCAAAAACCTTTCTAAACCCGAACCAATTTCATCGACAACTTACATAAGAACCGTGAAGCATGAATTTAGTAGTATATGGGGAGACTAGGTTGTACTTATTCAAAATGACCGGTCATATTGTTACATTCTCCACTTCTTAAACAAACGTTCATCATCAAACATACTAAGATTATTTTGAGGTTTCAAGTTTGATGTTTCTACTTTTACACATATACTCGTGGTTGAACCCATATTATTGCATTCAAAATAAGTCTCACAACACCATTTCAATTGAGATTATTTCCTTTATCCTTATTTATAAACTTTAAGACAAAATTTCTTACACTCAAGTCATTTCCACAAAGGTCAGATCTTCACATCAACACATGATATTAATCTCGATTGGCTATAGCAACTTGTGCCTTTGTACCCCTCGAATCCGGAGTGTTACATTATCCTCTCACATAGGGTCATTCGTTATCAAATAATAAGTAGAGTCCGTCATCAAACACATAAAATCATCCAAATTTAGTCGAGCCTTCAAATTACTCCAAACAAAACCAAAACACCAAATCCACCTCGGGTTCAAACCTAAGGATTTAGGAACTTTCAAATTCCACAAACAACGCGAAATATATCAAATCAAGTCCGATTGATCCCAAATTTTGCACACAAGTCATAAATGACATAATGAAGCTATTCGAACTTCTTGAGTAGGATTTTTATCTTGATATCAAAATGTCAACCCCTCAGTCGAACTCCCAAACTGCGACTTCTTGTTTTCGCCATATTCAAGCCTAATTAAACTACAAATTTCCAAATAATTTTCCAAACATGCTCCTATATCCAAAATCGCCATACGGAGCTATTGAAATCATTAAAAATCTATTCCGGATTTTTTTTACTCATATTTCACCTTCCGGTCAACTTAATTAAACTTAAGCTCTCTTCTTGGAGAGTAAGTGTCTCAATCCTTTCAAAAACCTTTCCGAACCTTAACCAATTTCCTCGAAAAGTTACATAAGGACCGTGAAGCATGAATTTAGCAGTACATGGGGAGACATGGTTGTACTTATTCAAAACAACAGATCGGATTGTTACATTCTCCACCTCTTAAACAAACGTTCATCCTCGAATATACTAAGATTATTTTGAGGTTTCAAATTTAATGTTTCTACTTATACACATATACTCGTGGTTGATCGCGTATTACACCATTCAAAATAAGTCTGACAACACCATTTCAATTGAGATTATTTAATTTATCCATCTTTGTAAACTTTAAGACCAAATTTCTTGCACTCCAATCATTTCCATAAAGGTCCGATCTTCACATCAACACATGATATTAATCTCGATTGGCTATAGCAACTTGTGCCTTTGCACCCATCGAATCTGAAGTGTTACATTGTCCCCCCACTTAGGGTCATTCATCCTCAAATAATAAGTAGAGTCCGTATCAAACACATAATGTAACTTATCTCTTTCTGTGCACAACTCAATGTCTTAAATTTTTCTAACTCTCAAGTTTTTCAGAAATTTCTGCAGAGTCTCCTATGTGATTTGGCCTATCCACCTGTTAGAGTAACACCAAGACAACTCCTAACAACACATACACAACTCAACAATGCTCCACAATGTATATATCAATAACACTAATATCCCTATTACAAGTACAATATTATAATAATGATATTTGTACATGAAACACATCATATGAATGACCTTAACCACATCTTTGGTTTTAATAGTTGTACATAATGATTGCAAAATCACCAATTAACCTCATGTCAAAAAAATCTTGTTTCAAGCCTCAATTTACTAACAATGAGGCATGAAGACCTCATAATAACTTACCCAAATTAACGAGTCACATTTAATGCCACCTGGGCACTCATCTTGTAGGCTAAAGCTCAATAATTACAATACAATCTGGCAAATTATGCTAAAAGATATTCATACAAGAATTTTCAAATAAGCCTCATAGGCATGACTCCCTATAAGTACTATAGTATAAATTTTAATTTCATAAAAGGAGAATTGAAACACATAAACTTTTTTCCACCAGGACCTCGTCCTTATATAATATCCACCGCAGCTTGTAGCCCGGTTTAAATATTTCATATCATATAAAAATGTGAGGATCTTGTCCTCAACTCTGAATCACAACTATTTTGCACATCGTGCCAACTAAAATTTTTCATTTCCTTTCTTCCTTCTTTCAAATAATTTCTATTAAACAAAATCACAACATACAATGATCCCTCATACCGGTAGGGCATATAATTTACAACTAAAATCAATTATTTAGAAATTACATCAAACTCTCGAATTGATTAATAAAAGTCACTTTTAGCCTCACAGCTATTTGTGGTGACCAACATATAATGATAGATATAGTTATCTCCATATAATCTCCCAATAGAAGTATCCACATAAGAAATTTGAAGATTACGAAACTTACTCATGATTGGAGCATATTAGGAAGACTTGCCTCGATACTCAGAACCGAATCAAGTTATGTTCCTTTATGATAACCCGAGTTCGAACTTGTAATGAATCCATCTAGTGTAGCAACCTCAGCTATACCATAGCAAATATATCAAAGGGGTCGGGCCTCCACCTCTTAAGCGCCATCCACCCGTTTTTCCTTCACCCCTAATTGGTAGTGTAAGTAGAGTAGTAACTGTAATGGAGTATGTGGCACGTATGATCTGCTGGAATAGATTTCTCAAAAACCTAGGACAATTTCTCAGGATGTTCCTAGTATCACCATATTCATAACAATCCATCCGCAGTTCGACTGCTCATATTGAGTCCATGCTGGATAACTTAAATAACCATTGCACGAAATTCCATGCCACCAGTACATTGAAGATGATTGCCCCACGCGAGTGTTGTGATTAACTCAAGCACTACGAGTATACTGAATATGTTTCCATGACCACGCTGGTACTGAAATGTAGAATTATTAAGTATGCGGGAATATCTCTAGTCTTATATCACATGACCCCGCAATTTGATCGTTGATAGTAGACTCCCCTCACTTAGCATGAAGCCATAGGTCACAACATCCGATAATCCAAACTGTTAACTTTCACAGCTTATATAAGTCAGCCAGACGCCAGGGCCCATTGCACCCCTATATGATTCATTGGGTGATGTCTCAATATTTTCTCCTCTTCAATCTAGGCAACACGTGGGAACAATGATTAAGCAATCCTGGCTCCCTAATAACCCATCTATGGTACCACTAAGCATTGTATTATAGTTATTACCAAGTGCGCAATTTCATTCACGAGTGGATGTAAAACAACATAAGTTATATGCTTCAAGTTGAATAAACGCCGCACGATAAGGAACGAAAGAAGTGAGGTTATCCTAATAGTTTTGTAGCCTCTCGAAGATAAGTACAGAGATCTCTGCACCGAATTACAAGACTCTACTAAACTCGCTTGTGACTTGTAGCACCTATGAACCTAGAGCTCTAATACCGACTTCTCACGACCCAAAAATCCCTCTAAAGGAGTCGTGATAGCACTTAGTCTCTAAACTAGGTAAGCCTAATATTAACTGAAATAATATTGATATTTGCCAACTTTAAATTCTATAACTCTTAATAATTTACAATTCTCAAAACCAGTGGTATAAGTCACAAGCCTATCGAACAGTAACTACAAAAGATAATACATCACTGCCCCGAACAAAGGAGCGAATAGAAATATATACAAATGAAGGTGACTCCGAGACCTCTGAACGCCGTAGAAGGTTTACATTGAGTATCCACCACGACGACCCGCACAACTACTATTAATCCACCTTGATCTGTATATAAAAATATAGAGAAGTGTAGTATAAGTACACCACGGCGGTGCCCAGTAAGTATCAAGACTAACTTTGGTGGGGTAGTGATGAGGAACAGTCAGGATACCTACTAGTCAAATAAAATTAATAGGATATGATAATAAAACATCAAGATAAATGTAACGAAGTAATATCAACTGCGAAAAAAAATCCAAGTACAAATAGTATAAATAATAAAAGGAAAACACAGCTAGTAACGAACGAAAATCACATTAATCAGATAACCCAAACAATTCAACACTGACATAACAGAGAAAAGGACAAGTAAGAATGTATTCAATTAATTTAAACAATGTCAACTCAATCAATCACATCATTTTTAATACACCATCCCGATAATTTCAATCCTCGATTTCTCATATTATAAATTCAACTTTCGAACTTTCAGCATATATGGCACATTGTGCCCACATATTTTCCATCTCAGTCTTAACAACAAAATCCACATGATATACAATACAAAATGTACTTAAAAATGCACTTAAAATATTCAAATAGTCCTATTTACATATATAAATAAAATTTAAATTTCTAAATAAATTTGGAAAAATCGACGAGAAAAGATGAAGTTATTTTTAGAAATCATTCAAGTAAGAAAGTACCACTTTCAATTTAAAATACAACCGCGGAAGAATTATTACCTATAATAGGGGAGTTAGTAACTTAAAAGTTAGTAGAAATTCCTTTTTAATAGAAAATACAACCTCAGACAGTTTAAGAAAACTTAACGGAGTAACTATTGAATTATGTATGTAACAATTATTGAAGTTTGAAGTATTGGAACGTATAAATAAATATATATATATAAATACGGCGCGGTATTGAAAATATTGTAGAGATAGAACACCTTTTCTGACATCACGAGATGAAACCAGTTCAAACACAAAGGGTCACAACAATAAATGAATTAAACAGTTTAAACATTTGAATTGATAACAACAACTAAACGTAGCAAACTGAAGGTGAACGACACCAAAATCCAATTACTAATAAGGATAAGGTAACCAAACACAGAATTTAACTTTATTTCATATCTTGTTGTAGGCGTGCAACCCTATCCAATTTCACATGTCTCGTTGCAGGCGTGCAATCCCCTCCCATTTCATATATCTCGTTGCAGGCGTGCAACCCGATCCCATTTCATATATCTTGTTACTGGCGTGTAACTCGCTCCCATTTCATATATCTCGTTGTAGGCGTGCAACCCGATCTCATTTCATATATTTTATTACATGGGTGCAACCCGCTCCAATTTCATATATCTCGTTGCATGCATGAAACCTGATCCCATTTTACATATCTTGTTTCAGGTGTGCAACCCGCTCCTATTTCATATATGTTGTTGCACGTGTGCAATCCGCTCCCATTTCATATATCTTGTTGCATGCATGCAACCCGCTCCTATTTACAATCATCATCAATTATAAAAGAATAACGACAAAGGAATAAAAAGAAAACAACAGTATCCCGGCAAAGGAGTCAGCAACAATAATAAACACGTCCCGGCAAGGGAACAAATAGTAAGAATTAAGTATGTCCCAGCAAGGGAATCAACTATAACCAAACTTGTACCAATAATTAACTTCATAATGAACCTCAACTACACAACAAGATATAATAAGCACGCAATAACTACACTGGCAACCACAACAATTGGATATGTAACCTATTTGCATGAAGCCATAGAGGAACTCATACCCAAGAAGTATCGAAACAATAAGGAAGACAATCACTTCAATTAAAGCAATTTAGGGTCAATGTCACACATAAGAATTAGAGAAACGCTAACAACGCATATGGAGCATACAAAGGCAATTTAAGCAACTAAAAAACCCAATCAAATAAGGATACTTTCAACATATGGACCTAAGAATCTTCAAGGGCAATTCTTTCATAGATAAGACCGAGCACAGGCTCTTCACCTCGTGTGCACGGACTAAAATTAGTATAGAAGACTAAAATCCTAAGGGGTAGGCCCCCATACAAGGTTAGGCAAGATACTTACCTCAATCCGACCAATTCAAAACTCAATTTAGCTTTTCCTTTTTCCAGTTTATTAATGCTTGACTCAATCTAGCAAAACCGACTTGAATACATCTAACAATGCAAGAGAAAATAATTCCAATTAACAAAGCTATGATTCTTATACAATTTGCAAAAGGTCAACAAAAGTCAACTCCCTGGGCCCGCACATCGGAACCCGAAAAAATTTACAAAAACCAAATACCCATTCCGGTACGAGTTCACCCATATAAAAATTATCTAATTCCGATACCATGTGGTCCTTCAAATCATTATTTTATTTGTTTGAAAGATTTTACAATTTTTTCAAAATTCCATCCCAAATCACGAATGAAATGATGAATTCAATGATAAATTAATGTATTTTAGCCAAATCCGAGTTAGAATCATTTGTCCTGATGAATTTCTTGAAAAGCCTTCGAAAAATTACCAAAATTCGAGCTCTCTAGGTCAAAATATAAAATAAAACCCTAAACCTCATATTTATAGTGCACCTCCCGGATTCCACCACTTCTGACCGCACAAAATCCAGTGCGGTCCGCACTCGAGCCGTGCCGTCCGCACAAAATCCATTGCCCCCGCGGTGGATTTTGACTGCAGTGATAGGCTTTAGTAGTTTGGCCATAACTTTCGCTAGTGATGTTCAAATTCCTTTACTATTATTTTTCTGAAAACTAAATTCAAAGATCTATGACTTTTGGTTTTGAATTATTTTTAAATTCCTTTTAGATCGAAATATATGAGCTTCCGAAGTAGGACCAAAAATCCTGCAGACCATTTTTGGTATGCGGCCACATGCTATCTTGTGCGGTCCGCACACCATTTAGTACGGTCCGCACTCCCCTCAGTGGTATGCATATTTTTTGTGTGGTCCACATTCCCAAAAGTGCCAGACCCATCTTAGAATTCCGAAATGCCTGGACTCGCTCGAAATTCACCACGAAATACACATAAAGCCCCCGGGACCTCAATCAAATGTTCCAACACGTCCCATAACATCATCGAAATTTAGTCGACCTTTCATATTACTCAAAACAAAACCAAAACACCAAATCCACCTTGGGTTCAAGCCTAAGTACTTAGGAACTTTCAAATTCCACAAACAACGCCGAAATATAACAAATCAAGTCCGATTGACCCTAAATTTTACACACAAATCATAAATGACAAAATGAAGCTATTCCAACTTCTTGAGTTGGATTTTGATCTCGATATCAAAAAGTCAACCCTTTGGTCAAACCTCCAAACTACGACATCTCGTTTTCACTATTTTCAAGCCTAATTAAACTACAAATTTCCTAATAATTTTCCAGGCATGCTCCTAAATCCAAAATCACCATACAGAGCTAATTGGAATCATCATAAATCTATTCCTGATTCGTTTACTCGTATTTCACCTTCCGGTCAATTTTATTAAACTAAGCTCTCTTCTTGGAGACTAAGTGTCCCAATTCCTTTCAAAAACCTTTCCGAAATCGAACCAATTTCCTTGGTAAGTTACATAAGAATCGTGAAGCATGAATTTAGCAGTATATGGGGAGACAAGGTTGTACTTATTCAAAATGACCGATTGGTTCGGTATACAATTCATATCTACTACTTGTTGTAATCTCAGTAAATCTTTATAAATAAATTTGTATTCCACATTGAAAGCATTAAGTTAAGAAGAATTCATTAGGTCAACTTGTTAATTTAATTAGGGCCATTGCCCCTTGGGGAGCACAAATAACAAATCTACTAGACAACTACTATACATTAATTACTTCCCCGTCAAAGTTATAGTATCTAAGTCTGATTATTAAATGCAAGTTGTTTCTTTTTAGATGTAGAACTAGAAATTAATTCTTAAAAAAGCGCAAGTCAATGTCAACACCTAGCATTGATGAGCTTTTGGTATAGTGGTGGTGGCATGAAGTGCGGCGTGTCCATAGCATTAATATATATCACAAAGCTCATGTTGTAATACCATTTCTTCTTTGTCTATATTTTTAAATGGTTAATTTTCGCAGATGAATTTTTAAAGATTAACCATATTTTCTATTAGTCCATGCCAAAGTACTGCCAATTCATTCAAGAGGTCTATAAATAATGACATTTGAAAACCAATGATATACTCAAACACAAGCTCCAAAATTAAAAGCTTGAAATACTTTCCCTAATATGGCCCCGCTTAAGTTTAGTTTGGTCTTCACTACTCTTCTCATGGCAGTCACAAGTTAGTACCCATCTCTCTTGATCTTTATATTTAATATTCTTAATATGTATTGCGTTATTTATATATTACACTAGTTAGAACCTAATTCTGCAATTGTGACTGTTGAATTTTTCAGTGGATGTGATGTGTTTCTCCAAGACACAAGTTATGGCTGAAAGGAATGTTGATCACACTCTATCAGGACTCAAAAGAAAATTACTTCCACAACTTAATGATATAATTAGTTGTGGGACCTTATGTGGTCCTCATAGTCCTACAGATTATGATTGCAGTGATTGTTGGTATTGTTGTGACTGCAGACAAGAACCTTGGGAAATGATTTTCCGTTGTCGCTTTCCTGAGTAAAAATTAGTAAACTAGTTCCCAATTCCAAACAAGTCTGCTAGAGATCTTTATTATGCATTTCTGATTCCCTTTAATTTCAGTATTTGCTTTTGTATTTTCTTATTTTCTTGTCTTTCATACTTTGTACGAATAACATCAAATACAAATGCCGGGAGGCTTTTGCTTTTAACTTCTTGTACATACATTGAGCAAATCTATTTGCAAATATGTTCTTTTTATGTTTCATCATTTAGCACAAATATATAGGCATTACCATTTCTTGCTTGTAGGGGCGATCTATGATTTAAAGGTAACGGGTATCACATTTTTTTAGGGGTATTATAATCTTGGGAATACTATCAAGACTATGATCTGAAACTTATCCCATCGTTTATATGGATAAGTTATACCAAAATTTTAGTACAAATATAATATCGATTTTAGCTAATGCCTCTAACTAAATGTGGCATAAATCTAATACCAAAATTTATACTGTGTTAACTCACATAATTCCTTGAGTCAAATGGTTCCTTAATGTACACTTTGTATTTACTAGAGTTTGTCAGGAATATATATTCAGTTAAATTCAGTCTCTTTCGAATTTACTTGGTCAACTTCACAGATTTTTGGTTTGCAATATGAAAATTGCATATCTTACACTAGAAACAAATGGAATTGATATTTTTAATTAGGAACCACACCTCTATTATTAACATCACAAATAATATAATAGTTCCTCTAGGAGAAGTACATAATTTCCTATATGTTCAACCAAAAAATGGAATTTCGGTCAAAATTTTATTTTTAGAAGAATTCGAGTTACTGATAATCGGAAATAAATAAAGAAAATTGATTTTGCTAATAAAATAAATTGAAAGCAAAATAAATCAATATATTTCAATAGTGTTTCGTGTCCGTACAAGTGGCCAGTCTCCTTCTTTTTATAGCTATCTCTAAGATATACGTTTTGCCTAAGGCTGTTAAGTGTGGCGGTTCCGAACCGGAACCGGACCGAAACCGCGGTTCTGGCGGTTCTGCCGGTTTCGGCGGTTCCGGTTCCGCGGTTCCGATTCCGGCGGTTCCCCGGAACCGTGATGGAGCGGTTCCACCCGTTGCAACCGCGGAACCGGAACCGCCAGAACCGGAACCGGAACCGGACCGGTTCAAGCGGTTCCAAACGGTTCCGCAACGGTCCGATTTTTTTAAATATTTTTTTTTAAATTTCTAAACGGCTCTTTTTCAAAATTAGCCGTTTGGAATTTTCAAAAATAACCATTTGGCCCCAAACTTTAATTTAACCCCAAACTTTATATAATTACACAATTTCCCATTTATCAACTATAAATACCCCCTCATTCTTTCATTTTAATTCACCAATTCATCAATATCTCTCAATCTCTCTCAAGCTCTCTTTCAATCTTTCTAGTGCAAGTGCTTAATTTATTGTTGCAAATTCGTGAAACATTGTGAAGTTATTGAATTGAAGTTTTCAAGTGTTCAATTTCAATGATTTTCAATTTTCAAGAAGTTGTTCGTCAATCCTGTAAACTCGTTTCAACTCTTACGTGCTAAGAATATTTTTGTGTGTTGTTATTTTGCTAAATTATAATTATTATGGCATTTTCTTTGAAACATATGTTCGGAAAAGGAAAATCTAAAACCGGTGAAAGTAGTCGCCAAAATACTACCCTTCCCCCTGCTCCCCGACCTAGAAAAGATAAACAAGTTCAAAGTAGTAGCCAACCTAGAGATACTAATGAAACCTTCGGAATCCTTGATAGTGATCACCCATGTTTTCAATTTAGCGATGTTGATTTTCTACATGATGTAGCAGTTGGTGATAGAATAGACGATGATATTATGAATATTCTTTATCCTAATGCACCTATCTTAGAGGGAAATGAGGATGATGATGATGACGAAAAACCCAAGCGCCGGTAGATTTAGATGATACACCTACTAGTCCTGCTACCAATGAACCGGAACACCCACCCATACAAACTCCCACTTTCAGTAAACAACCTCCTAAACGTTCAGAAACTTCATTAGTTTGGCAATTTTTTATTCAACTAAGAGAACAAATAAGGCTAAGTGTAAATCTTGTGGGAAATTACTTGTGCATAGGTATACTGGAGATCGTAGCGGCACAGGTAGTTTAGTTAAACATATAAAATTACACCCTGGCAATAAGGCTAGATATTTCCAATAGAAAGCGCAACAAGAGGGGAGGACAAGTCCTGATTCTACAGTTAACCCAAGTACTGGTTCAAATCTAGTTCAACCAGGAATAAACACAGTCACCGGAGGTATATTGTGTTACGATCCAAATAAGGATCGTGAAGAATTAGCTAAAATGATTACTGTTATGTGTTTGCCTTATTCTTTTGCTTCTAATCCTGCTTGGATTCATTATATTAGAAGAGTATTTAATCCTACGTATAAAGGTTGGCCTCGCGCCGCAGTTAAGGCCGACATTTATAAATACAAGCATGAATATGTACAATACTTGCATTTTTTGTTTACCCATATAAGTAATCGTATGTCTATTACAACTGATATTGGTAGAACTAATAATGATTGTGATTATCTAACCGTAAACAGGCGTTAGAGCATGCTCGGCCTAATATTCCAACCCCTACTTCGTCCACATCACAGGCGCCTAAAAGAGCTGCTGGCTTAACAGCTCTTAAATCGTGGACGAAGTTCAGGGGTACTCAAGGTGAAAATGTAGATGATTTTTCCCATCTAAATGAGCTTCAAGTTTATTTGTCGCAGGGACTAGAGAATGAGAATCCAGGCGGCTCTTTCGACCTTTTGGATTGGTGGAAGGCAAGGGAAAAGCATTTTCCCATTCTTGCAAGGATGGCTCGGGATATTCTGTCGATTCAAGCGTCAACTGTTGCATCGGAGAGCGCCTTTAGTCAAGCAATACTACAAATAGGTGATCACAGGGTGTCGATGCGGGACAGCTTGGAAAAATCAGTGCTTTTCCGAGATTGGATCCGTGCAGAAAGAAGGAACTTTGGGCTAGCTGAATCACAACCAGAAATAGATGAGTGCTATGAAGAAATGCTAGCGGAACTTGCTAAGGAAACATCTTCACCCAGAAGTGGTGATGAACAAGCTTCATTTCCACCACCGTCAATACAACCACCTCCAAACCTTGAAGGTTTTATGAGATTTGTTAGAAATAATACATAAACTATGATGTAACTTGTACATTGGCATGTCTTCTTTTAGTTTTTTTTCCTTTTAATGGTGGTATTAGTACCATGTTGTGCTCATTCCATTGGGGGAAGGAAGAATAAAAAAAGATATACCATTTTGGTCAGTAAATATGCTCTTTATCATATCCTTGAATATCTTTTGTCTCAATATTTATTTGTCTTTAATTCTATATCAATCCTTGAATATTTATATAACATACAATATATAACATACAACACAATATACTAATGACAATATTCTTTTATCAATATATACTACTTATATACAATTTATACTAATTACTAACTACAACACAATATACACTATTTATATACAATATATACTACTTATATACAAAATATACACTACTTATACACAATATATACTAATTACCAAATACAATATATATTATACTAATAACATAGTACACCATATAAAATATATTATACAATATACTAATGAGTACTATACAAGATATTGATTAAAAAAAAAAATCAGAACCGCCGGGAACCGCAGAACCGGAACTGCCAGAACCGGAACCGCAGACCCAAATAGACTCAGAACCGGAACCGGATACAGCCTTAGTTTTGCCTTTGTCATAATTGGGCCATTATAGACAATTAAAGGCATTAAATATCACGTTACATAATCATTGTAATTTAGTACAAATTCTCTAACGTTTTCAGTATTTAATATTCATTAAATATTGTATCTGTACTATCTTGTGTTGTCAGATTCATTCTCCTTGATTTTTGAGATTTGAATAGGTACGAGCGTCGGGTCTTTTGAATATCTGCTCGTGCCTCTACTTGTATTTGTCGCAACTCGTGCCTCTCTGCTAATCATCGTTCTTTGACTAGCCTTCGTGTCATGACTCATCTTTCAATCACTTTAATATATATAAACTCAATTTTTCCCAAAAAAGATAGCCCTCCCACTTTCCATTTATTTATCACTTGAATATTTCGGAAGTGAAATTTATTAAAGCGAAATTTTTTGCCGCCATTAATGCTATTATAGAATCAATACTTTAATTGTCACTTCCATTTAATGCTTGTTATACATGGCATCTTTTTATTGGTTCTGTGATTTTGTAGCGTTTTTAAGGCTCTTTTACAGCTTCATCAATTATGAAGCGGCAGTTCTCATTATGACCTTTCCATCATTGAGCCTTTTCCTTTGGCGGTTGCTTCCTAGTATAAACATAGTTTTCATCTCTGTTTTTCTCACATAAAGTTCAAAGTTTTCAGAATATTCAATTCTTGTTCTCATCTTCCTCGTAAAACTTTCAAAGTATTCATTTTTCATCTTCCTCGTACTATCATGTCTTCATCAAACCCTAACCATAAGAGGGTTCCCATAGTTGATAGTCTTCCTCTTTCCCTTAGTAGGAGCAGAAGAGGAGGTAGACTATGCAGTTTAGTATCTTCATCCGTACGTGGTTCTTCTCTTCCTTCATCTAGTTCCTGTCACACCTCCTTTTTACCGCTTACACAGGGTTACCCCGAAAGGGTGACACGTATATATGAGTTTTTCCAATTAAAGTGACATTATTCGATATGGGATTAGTTATTCATTTCAAGAGTCGCCACTTGGGATAAATTTGGCTTTTGGTGTCCCAAGTCACCGGTTTATTTGAAATCCTAAATCGAGGAAATTTTGACTACCCAATTGGAGTCTGCGAACCAAAAAATCTTGAGTAAGGAATTCAGTTGACCCGAGGGAAGGTGTTAGGCACCCTCGGATTCTGTGGTTCTAGCACGGTCTCTTGAACTCATTATAAGTGGCTAAAATATGGTCTGCTATACATCTTAATCCGTAATTTTATATTATTAATCGCTTTTAAACTCTTTTAGGAGAATTTGCAATGTTATTAAAACAAGTCGTGAATCGCGTCACATAAATGCACCCGTAATTTAGACATTTTAATTCCATTGAGAATAGGAATTGGCCCACATAAATGCGCACCTGAATTTAGGAAGGTATTTTATTAAACACGCGCCTAAAGAAACTATGTATTTGACATTCGTGGGAAGACTGTGAAATTTGCTAAACGACACTTCCTATTTTCTACGTGTTCTAATGAATTAAGGAGACATCACATAGCATTTTCTTGAATTAACATGGCTCACTTTATGTGGATCGATTGGGAGTTCGTAAACACAAATTTGAGAGAAAAACAACCTGTATTACTCACAAGAATAGATTACACGAGTATTTACAAAACTCATAAAAAAACTCTCAAAAAACTGACAAACGAGGATCACTCTCTAGGATCACTCTTGTTCTCACTTTTCTTGGGGATGAACACTCTAATTTTTGTGATGATTTACAATGTAGGCAAGCACCTCTATTTATAGAAAACATGGTTAGGATTTTTTGTGGAAATTCCCGTGTGAATAAGGAAGCTTCCCATGGAGGCTATGGTTGGCTTGTTCAACCATTGTGGGCTGCCCGTGTGAATAAGGAAGCTTCCCATGGAGGCTATGGTTGGCTTGTTCAACCATTTTGGGCTGCCCGTGTGAATAAGGAAGCTTCCCAAGGAGGCTTGTCAAAGTTTGCTAGTTTGAACATTAGAAGTACGGCTGGAAGTCATCAATTCTCCCCCTCCATCCGTATCTGAAATAAACATCCCAGCTATGTCTCTGCATAACTCTAGCTTTTCTCGAGTCACTACCTTTGTTAACATATCAGCTGGATTCTCCTTCGTATGGATCTTCACTAGTCTTAGCAGTTGTCGATCCATCACCTCGCGTATCCAATGATAGCGAATATCAATATGTTTTGTACGGGAATGGTACATGGAGTTCTTGCTCAAATCCAAAGCACTCTGACTGTCACAATGTACCTTGTAATCCTTTTGTTTAATTCCAAACTCTTGGAGATAACGCTTTAGCCACAACACCTCTTTTCCAGCTTCAGCGGCAGCAATGTATTCTGTTTTGGTTGTGGATAAAGAAACACATTTCTGTTGCCTAGACTGCCATGAAACAGCTCCCCATGCAAAAGTGTAAATGAATCCTGAAGTATATTTTCTATTATCAAGATCTCCGGCCATATCTGCATCTGTATAGCCTTCCAAGATTGGATCAGCTCCCGCGTAACAAAGACATAATTTCATTGTACCCTTAAGATACCTAAGAATCCACTTTACTTCCTCCCAATGCTCTTTCCTGGGGTTGGAGAGAAAATGACTCACCGTTCCCACTGCATGAGCAATATCGGGCCTCGTACACACCATAGCATACATCAAACTCCCAACTGCTGAAGAATATGGTACTGACGACATTTCCCCAATCTCTTCCTTGGATGAGGGACAGGAACTCTTTCTCAGCTTGAAATGGTTGGCTAATGGAATGCTAACTGGTTTGGCATTGTTCATATTGAATCGTGCAAGCACTCGTTCAATATACTTCTCCTGAGATAGCCATAACCTCTGGTTCTTCCTGTCTCGGGTGATCTGCACTCCCAATATTTGTTGAGCTGGTCCTAAGTCTTTCATGTCAAAAGACTTAGAGAGTTCCTTATTCAGCTGGTTGATCTTTGTTGCGTCTTTCCCCACGATCAGAATATCGTCTACATATAGTAGAAGAGCAACGAAATTCCCGTCTGAAATTTTTTGAATGTAAACACATTCATCCGCGGCAGTTTTCTTGTACCCTTGACTCACCATGCACGAGTCAAACCTGTTTTTGAATATTAGAGACGAAGGGGGCATGTTCGATGGGAGATAATTACATGGTGGGAAAGAGGAGGTTGTGACGGTTGAGCGGTGTAAATCAGGGACGGTTTGGTTGTCGGCCGCCGCCGTGACGCGATTTTCGGCGGCGACAATAGGGTGGTAGGCCGGTGGTCAAGGGACGGTCAGTGGTGGTCAAGGGAGACGTTACAACCGTAGAAGTAGGTACGAGGAGGGTGAGGTTTGGTCTCTATGTGTATTAGAGACCTTTGGACATATATATGGTTTGGTATGGGGTTTTATGGTCGTTGGATTGAGGTGAGATCGACGGCTAGGCTGGCCTGGTCTTCAAACGGCATCATTTGTGTTTGGTGCTGTGTGGACTGGGTCAAGGTTGGTTATTTGGGCTGGGTAGTGTTGTTTGAATAGGCAAAGCAGGTTGGGCCACTCAGGTCTGGCCCAATTGTGGCCAACCTGAGTGGCTGTATATGTGTATACATATATTTTTTTGTCTTTTTCTTTTAATTAAATTAGTTACTAACTTTATTTAAAACCCACAAATCATAAATAAAACTAAACCAAGTCAAAATTAAACAAAAATAATTTCAAATGTCGAAAATACATCTATATATATATTCTTTTGTATTTTGATTTACAAACAAATTTATTAAATCCTAATCAATCTTAAAACACTCAGTAATGAACATGCGCATGCAATTAAATCCTAAAAAAAATCAAAATCCTATCATTTTAAAGAAAATCCTAAACTTTAAGAGTCTTGTAGGAGATTGTTTCGACCGGATAAAAATCACATGCTCACAGCTGCCCCTCTTTGCACGGGAACATGAAGAGTTTTCGTGCAAAGACAAGTGAGCAATTATGAGCGATTTCCGTCCGATTGAATACTCCATGTGAAGCATTTTGAAAAGTTTCTGACCGAACCTTGCTTCAAAAGTTGCATACATATCCTTGGCAATAAAGGAAACATGTCAGTGCAGTTCTGAAAATTTTGGTAGCCGGGACTACCGGGAGACTGTGATTGGATGCTGTTGCTACTGTCTCTGCTTGCTAAAGTCCTTATTACACCAAAAGAAAATAAAAAACTAAGCTATCTAAGTCTATCAACTACAAGATTCCTATCTATGAGTCATCTGAAGCTTGATCTTGAGTCTCGGCTATCTTTCGCGGCAGACTCCGATCTGAATCTTGATGCTCGTTAGCTGTTGCTGCTGGCTTAGTCTTCAATCTTGAAACAAAGCAGGATATGCTAGGCTTATGACTTCAATTATTTTTTTAGCAGTCCGCGTCTTTGTCCGCCTTATAACTTTGAGTTCACCTTTTGTCTATTTCTTTCCTTATGTTCTAAATCGACACTCATGCTTTCAATTATGCCGAATCTTGTACCTTAAGTTGACACCAGCTCAGACAGCAAAACAAGCAAACTAACGAAATATTCTGCCCCAGTTATCACCGGAAGATTTCGTGAGTTATTGGGTAACACACATCTATGCTACTCCTTATTAAAACAATAAGGATCGGAATTGTGTATCCCTTGGAATGATCGCCAGGTTATGCTGGAGAGGAGAAATGGTTCCTACTGGGGAATAAGATGAGAATCCTCGGGTTATGCCGGGATAAGAATGAAAAGGTCTCTGCGGGGAGGGATAGAAAAGATCTGCGGGTTATGCCGGGATAGGAGAGTTCCTACAAAGGATGGGATATGAAGAAATTCTTGGGTTATGCCAGGGGAAATCCGGGGGTTATGCCGGGAAGAATGAAAAATCCTAGGTTATGCTATGGGAATCCACGGGTTATGCCGGGATAAATAGAGATCTTGAATTATGTCAGGGGAATCCACGGGTTATGCTGGGTTGAAAGAACAATCCTAGGTTATGCTGGGGGGATCTGCGAGTTATGTCGGGATGAAAGGGGATCCTGAGTTATGTTAGGGGAATCCACGGGTTATGCCAGGATGACTGAGAAATCCTAGTTATGCTAGAGAGATCTGTGTGTTATGCCGGGATTAATAGAGATCCTGAGTTATGTCAGGGGAATCCACGGGTTATGCCGGGATGAATAAAGATCCTAAGTTATGTCAGGGGAATCCACGGGTTATGCCGGGATGAAATAAAAATCCTAGGTTATGCTAGAGGATTCGCGGGTTATGCCGGGATAAATAGAGATCCTAGTTATGTCAGGGGAATCCACGGGTTATGCCGGGATGAGTGAGAAATCATAGGTTATGCTAGGGATATCCTCGAGGCAGTGGAGGACCTCGAGGTTTTTGGACTATACTGGGGATAGAGGAGGAAAATAGTAACTCTTAGGTTATGCTAAGGGTAGGGGAGTATTAACTCCTAGACTATGCTGGGGAGTGGGAAGTGTAGGGAGAAGATCCTCAGGTTATGATGGGGATATGGAGGGAAACTTCCTCGGTATATGTTGGAGGGGGTGGAATGCAATACTTAGGTAATGCCTAGGAAGTCCACAAGCTGTACAAAGGGGAAGTATGGATTGGGATCTCGTGCTATCATGCTCGTTTACGAGTTTGCATAAGAATGGAAAGAGAACTTCCCTTTTTCATTGGCGCACCGCCATCTTTGGCCCTCGTGCTTATCCTTTGGTTGTTTTTGCCCCATGTTCCTTTTTGCTTTTTTAAGTCGCACCTGCATCTGTTTTAGCTCAGGAACAAAACAATCTGTTAGTTTGAACAATGATTGGTTTTGCGGCCTCGTGACACTTGATTTCGGTTTCCTTTGTATTCAAAAGCGAATCCTCAGCTTTCCGTCCTTGCTTAATTGGCCAGAGGGTCCTCATTTCGGGGTGGTCTTTGCTTCTCAGACCTTGGGTTGTGAGTTTTGTCCTGCCTTTGAATTTGGGCTTAGTTTTGGGACTTTTGATAAGAATCAACATCCTGATCGGCTTAAAATCCCCGATTTTGCTTCAACTTCACGCCCTTTTGACTTTGAATTTCCTTTCTCTTATTTCCTTACTTTTTGGACATTAACTGTCATGATCAACCGGGATTGGCTAAACATACTTGACGATGTCAGTCATTTCCCCAATTCTTGCCAAGAGAAAACCATGAAGCCGGCCCTGCTTCCTTTCTTTAAGGAGTGCTGAGGAAATTAAAGTGGAAAGGAGTGAAGTATGAGTTTAGAGAGGTATGCACTTTGAGGAAAAAGAGAGAACTTATCTGGAAATACGAGACGACTTTAAATGGCGACGACATGCTTCTTGGACCGGATACCCGGCCTAAATCCATTTCTGCTTTTTGAATTCAATTTTTCGAAAACAAAAGAAACTTGCTCAGACCTGGGCAGCAACATTTCCTCTTTTCTTCCGACAGCGCCCTTTGCGGGTTTTCGCCAATCGGCCTCTCTCATTTCTCTTCTCCCGTTGCCCGATAGCGCTCTTAGCGAGTTTTTGCTAAACGGACTCTCTCATTTTGTTTTTCTCTGGTCACCGTCTCCTTATGGTGCCCAGAGGTTTTCACCGATAAGACTCTCTTGTTTATTTTTCTCACAAACTTGATTGGTGTTGAACCCTAACAAATGGTATTTTCTTTCCCAGGGATCTATGACTTTGTAACAATTCGGACGGGTTTGCAATTGAACCGATACATTTCTGCCCCATATTTAATTTTCTTGGGTAAATGGGGTTCTTATTTTGATGTGACTGAACCTCAGGGAGAGGTTGCCTACGTATCTTTTCGAAATCAAGTCATACGTAGTTCAGGAAGTGTTTCCTAAACTAATTTTGTTTTGTACTTTCTCATTTTTTTTCTCTTTTTTTTTGAATTTTCTTTTCTTTTCTTTTCTTTTTCTTTTCTCTTTTTTTGATTTTTCGTTTTCTTTTCTTTCTGGATTACAAACAGGGTGGGGATAGCGGGAGAATAAAGCCTTCGTCCTTTTGATCCACCGGGGTAATTGCTGCAGGGGATTTAAACATAATACCTTTTTACTGCATCTGTGTTTACTGCTGCTTCGGGCTTATCACCTCCAACGTCTCCCAAGTACAATGCTTCTCTAGGCAATATCTTCCTGATGATGTATTGGCCTTTCCAATTTGTGGTGAATTTTCCTTTAGCCTCCTGATGATAGGGAAATATTCATCTCAAAACCAGCTGCCCGACTTCGAAATTCCTAGGGCGCACTTTCTTGTTGTAGGCGCGGGCTATTCTTTGTTGGTACAACTGCCTGTGGCATACAGCGGCCATTCGTTTTTCATCAATTAACGCCAATTGCTCCAAACGGGTTATGACCCATTCATTATCTTCGATTTTTGCTTTGACAATCACTCAGAGCGAGGGGATTTCCACCTCGGCAGGTATAACAGCCTCGAGTCCATAGACCATCAAATAGGGGGTTGCTCCTACAGATGTACGTACTGTGGTACAATATCCCATCAATGCGAAATGCAGCTTTTCATCCCATTGCCTCGAGCTTTGAATCATTTTCCTCAACATTTTCTTGATGTTCTTGTTGGCTTCTTCGACCGCACCATTAGCATTAGGTCGGTAGGGAGTGGAGTTTCTGTGTGTTTTATTGAACTATTCACATATCTCTCCCATCAGCCGGCTGTTTAGATTAGTTGCGTTGTCAGTAATGGTGGTAGCCGGGATCCCAAAATGGCAAATGATGTTGGAATACACAAAATCCACTACCACTTTCTTGGTAACGGACTTGAGGGTGATGGAAAATTTTGTGAAATAATCAATAGCGACCAATATAAATCTAGTCCCATTTGAGGCTTTTGGCTCGATCGGTCCAATGACGTCCATACCCCAAGCGGCAAATGGCCAGGGTGATAACATAGGATGCAGCTCATTTGGTGGTGCATGAATCAGATCACCGTGCACCTGGCATTGATGACATGTCTGCAAAAAGGTGAAGCAGTATTTCTCCATGGTCATCCAATAATAACCAGCTCGGTGTATCTTCTTTTCCAGTACATATCCATTCATATGGGGCCCACATACGCCTGCATGTACTTCGTGCATAATTGTCCCAGCTTCTTCAGCATCCACACATCTCAAAAATTAAGATTCAGAGTCCTTTTATACCAAGTGTCACCACTTAAAAAGAAATTGCTCGCATGCCGTCGGACGGTCTTCTTTTGTTCTCCGGTGGCTTGCTTAGGGTACTCATGTGTTTTTAGGAATTTCAATATGTCGTAATACCAAGGCTGTGGGCTAGGCTCTACTTCGGTTGTATTACAATACCTGTTGGACAATACGCTTTACGCTAGAGGGGGGGTGAATAGCGTTTTAAAAATATTAAGCGTTTTAGTGCGGAATTTAAAAACTTTGCAGAAATTAAAAACAAGTGCAGTAGAATAAACTTACACAATGATGTATCCTGGTTGGCCACAAACGTGGTTAGTCCAGTCCCCGAGAGACTCTCTCGAGATTTCCACTAAACTTGTCAAGCTTGCGGGTGCTTAACAAACCGTTACAGCTGAGGACACAAGCCTCACCTAGTTGCTCGGGGATCACAATCCCAAAGACTTCAATTGCTCGGGGATACCAATCCCAAAGACTTCAATTGCTCGGGGATAACAATCCCAAAGACTTCAACTGCTCGGGGATAACAATCCCAAAGACTTCAACTGCTCGGGGATAACAATCCCAAAGACTTCAACTGCTCGGGGATAACAATCCCAAAGACTTCAACTGCTCGGGGATAACAATCCCAAAGACTTCAACTGCTCGGGGATAACAATCCCAAAGACTTCAACCGAGGAATCACAAGTTCCTCAATAAACGAGAATCGCAATTCTCTTACAAACACAAAACACACTCACTTTACAAAGCACTCCTTAATGAGTAGATATGAGTAGAAATAGTACGCTCAAGATCACAACAACTTAGCTCAATAGAATGGCTCTTCAAAAAGCTTTATGGATGAATGGAAAATGATGATCAATGTAAGAAAGCTTTTAGCAATGAAAATACTCAAAGTGTATATGTTGTTGTTGTGAAAACACTGAGTTGAAGCTGTATTTATAGGTGAAAAACTCAGTCTTACCGTTGTCTAATTGCCAATTAAGGATTGCTGAAATTACTCAGTGACAATCGATTGTCAAGACTAAACAATCGATTGTTTGCCTATCAGATTAAAAATTCAATCCCAGATTTTACGTCAACAATCGATTACTTCAAATCAATAATCGATTATTTATAACGTTAAGAAATCCTTTCCAATTTTTGGCATAAAACATCGATTGTCCGGAAATCAACAATCGATTATTTTAACAACGTTCAGAAAATCTTTTCCGGATTTTAAGCAAAACATCGATTGTTAAATATCAACAATCGATTACCTGAAGGTAATTGAAAATATATGACAACGGTCAGCTTCAACAATCGATTATCAAATGGAATAATCGATTATTAATTAATTTCAAAACTCTCTGTCTCATATATAATCGATTATCAAAAGCCACAATCGATTATCATTTTATTTAAAATCACTGGGAGACATTTTTCTCATTCTAATCGATTACCATTAGTTCATAATCGATTTTTATGAGTTTTGAAAACTTTGCCTCAGTTAACAATCGATTATCATAAGTACACAATCGATTGTTATGCAGTTTGCAAAAACCTGATGTTAACTGACTTACTCACAATCGATTATCATTAATTCACAATCGATTGTCATGCAGTCTTGGCTTAGAGATACTCGATTATCATAAGTACATAATCGATTATCTTAGCCCAGATTTTTGAGGCATGCTTGGAAAACATTTTAACAAATGTAAATATGCATAGTTTAAAATCATTTGACACTTAATTTAAATATGCATGATTTTGGAAAAATAATTTTAGTAGAGAAGCCATGTTATGAGCCAAGTTGAGGAATCAAGATCACAATTAATATTGACTCAATTATAACATTTCTAAACTTTGTCTTGAGCTTCTTGTAATGCATCCATTTTGTGCTTGTCCTTGAGCACTGCTATATATCGCCTTTTGCTTTGTTTGACATTCATCAAAACCTACAAAAGAACACACGTTTAGTATATTGCATTTGAAACGTGTTTCCAACAATTTCCCCCTTTTTGATAATGGCAAACATAAGCGGGATATATGCAATAATTATTTTGATAATCCAAGACAAGTGTAAAGTATGCAATTTGATGTTCCCCCTCAATTCATGTTCCCCCTCACTTTAAGCATGAATGAAGTTGAGAGTGATATAGCATACTTCTTGATATCCCGTTTCTTCCCCCTTTTGCCATTAGCAAAAATATATACAAGGGAAGAATATGCAAAAAAAACATATGAAATAAACAAAAGTTTATTTATTGGAAAATAACATTACATGGGTGGAGCCAAACACAATAAAACGAACAACAACTAACCAACCAAGGAAAAACAAATCAAAAACAACAATTTCACATCATCAAAAACAACAATTTCATCATTCATCACCCCCATCCCCTTCATCATCATTGGGAGGCGCTTGATATGGCACCACCTGAGCATAGGCATAATGCACGTGATCAAAGTAACCATGGACCTCACGGCTTATTGAGTAATTTGGTCAGAGATAGTCCGGAGGGTAGGCTCCTGAGGAGGATGAGCACGACGGGCTTGTCGATTTTGAGGAGGAGCGGGAGCATGATCACCATCATGATGAAAGGAAGACTCCGAAATTTCCCAGATTTTGGTGCTCTTTTTGAGAGGACCATTAGCAATATTGACCCCGGAAGCTTCAAGAAATTTCATTATTAAGAGGGCATAGGGGAGAGGTATGTCATCTCTGGTGGCATTGAACATATGAGATTGAATAAGCTTGCACCAATTGATTTTAACACCGGTGATAATGGCATGAAGAAATTTGGCATCCTCTTGGGAAATGGTGGTGTGATTGAGTTTACGGGGTTTGAGAACACGAGTGATGAAATAGAGAATGAAACGATAATTCTGGTCCATACCCTTTATGGTGGGACGACGGGAAGAAGACTCATCATAGGCGACTCCGGCTTGGCGGAAGAGATTAGCTTCATCAATCATGTCCCCGGCATCATTTATGTACTGGTAGATGTCTTCATCATCATGCGGAATGCCGGCAATGAGGTGGAGGTTATCTTCAGAAATTAGAATGGAAATGCCATTAACATTGGTAACGAGTTCACCCTCATCATCTTTGTGAAGGTTGGAGTAAAAAGCTTCAACCAAAGTAATGTTGTAGTAGGGGTGAGTAAGGAGTAGGAAATTGAAAAGTTGGCACTCTCTTAGCATATTCGCGGCTGGAATGAATGGTGCAACAAGAGCGTTTGTTGAAAAGCGAGGAGGGAGAATAAGGCGTTTCTCAAATTTGGTTAAGAAACGGGTGAGCTCTTCATCGGATTCAAAGAATAGAACCGATCCATCTTGATATGGATGGCGAGAAGAAGAAGCACCTTGTTTGGAACGAGCACGTTTGGAGTTGCGGCTTGACATTTTTGAAAAAGATGTGCTAGGATTTTTCAAAGATAACAAGATAATTTGATGCTTGGGAGGCTTGAGTGAGTATACAAGAGCATATGTGCAGCCTATATAGAGAAGGAATGAATCTTACACTTATTTGAAAAGATTTGAAGAGATTTGAAGAGCTTTGAAGTCTGAAACGGTAAAAATAAATTCACTGACCGTTCAACAATCGATTGTTTGAATAGAATAATCGATTGTCATTAATGAAAATGATCTGACACATCGATTACACGCCAGAACGGTAAAAAAATTTGAAAAAGATAGTCGATTGTCAAACTTGGTAATCGATTGTTTTTCATATTTATGACCTGACAGGAATCGATTGTAGAGCCAAAACGGTAACATAAGTTTAAAACAGATAATCGATTGTCAATATATAGTAATCAATTATTTCACTCACAGAGAGTTTGGATTTTGGCAAATAATCGATTGGCAGAACAAATAATCGATTGTTTGGAAGGGGGATGCTAAAATGATGAGACTTAATTCTATCAAGCAATGTAAACATTCAACAAGATTTCATGACAAAAAAAATTGAATCAACAAATAATCGATTATTGATACTGATAATCGATTGTAAGCATAAATAATCGATTATGATCGATTTTTCTTGTATCAAGACAATTTATACTTTCCTCTTACCTTTTGGGGGATACCTGCAAAATAGAATTAAACATCTCCGACGCTCAAGTCAGTAATCTATAAATGAAGTAATAACTTTGAAACTAGTGTAGTCGGGTGAAAAACGTGAACTCTTAAGAATTTTGTCCTAGGATGTTCTTAAGAGGGTTTAGGGTACTTACCTTCCCTTCGACTTTGCCAATTACCTGATTTTGAACATCCTCCGTTCATTTTGGTCTTTTGGCTCATTCTTCAATTTAAGAAGCTTCTTCCACAATTTTGCCTTTGTCTTCCTTGTATTTTGTCTTTTAAATTTTTCGAAAATACTTCCGATTTTAAAAAAAAGGCCTAAATCGACTTTTCCGTCTCTTCCTCCTTCTTTGTGCTTTAATTGAAGGAATTTTGAATTCGTCTCCCGTCAAGTGTTTGGAGTATCCACTACACTTGATTCCTTCAAGCACACCTGCAAAACAAATCAATGCTCTTTTGGTACCCATGCCATTTTGGGTCCTTGAGGGTTATGCATACTATAATGATATGTTTGAGTAGCATGTCTATGTCTAGTAAAGCATGCGGGAGCAATATGACCAATTCGTCTACAATAATGACATGTCACATTTGGATTATGCATGCGTCTAGGCTCATAGTAGCTAGAATAATGCACATTGTTTACTCTATTTTCATTTCTCCTAATTTGAGCACCATAATCATTTCTAGGTTGAACATTTCGGGATCTTCTAGCATGATCACTGTTGTGCTTAAAATATGCATCATGTCTATGGTGACGATTGCTAGGCGGAAGGTCATGTCTAGGTCTCCTAATATTTTGTCTAGCATGCATGTTTGTTTTAGGAAAGGCATTTTTGTTATTAATCCTAGATTGAGCTCTAGGTGGTTGGGTTTTTGCATCAACCTCTTCTTCATTTATGAAGCCTATTCCATGCTTGGTTGATTTCAAGTTATCAAGCACCACATTCAAGTTTTTATGAGAGGAGTTGAATTTATCTAGTGTGCCTTTTAATCTACCTACTTCATTCTTAAGGTCTACACAAGAAGCACAATTTTTTGTAGAACTCTCGGGCTTGTCAGAACTTCTTTTCCCATAAAACTTGTTTTGTTCTAGTAGCTTCTCATTTTCCAAAACCAATTTTTCTAATTCTTTTTCTTTTAATGAAAACTGTTTTTGAAAATCTTGTTCTTTTAGAGAAGCACTTTCTCTTAAACTAGTGACGGTTTTTGTAACTTTGAGAAATTCAGCATACAATTCATCAAAGGCATTTCTCATGTCATCAAGAGTATAAAAATTTTGAGAAGAGATTTGACTTACCTCACTTTGATTTTCTTCCTGTGCCATGAGGCAGAGATTTGCCGCTTCTTCATTTTCTTCTTCACTGGATTCGTCTCCGGAATCTCCTCCCCAAGATATGTATGCTCGTTGCTTCTTGAAGGGTTTCTTCTCCTTTTTAAGATTTGGGCAGTTTGTTTTGATATGCCCTGTTTCACCACATTCATAACATTTAACTTGCTCACCTTGCTTTTTCCCTTCGTAAGTGACCTCAAGCTTGTCCCACATTTCTTTCGCTGTTTTGCAGCAGGAGATTTTCCTGTAATCATTAGCATTAACAGCACAAAGTAATAAATTAATAGCTTTAAAATTATTTTGGACCATTCGATTATCCTCGGTGTTGAATTCCTCTTCTGATTTTGGCACCCATTCTCCTTCCACCTTTTTGACAGGAACCTCATTTCCTTTGGTGTACACCTTCCACAAGTAAGGGCTGTTTGATCTGACGAATATCTGCATCCTTTCTTTCCAATATGAATAATTAGTCCCATTAAACAAAGGAGGTCTTGTGGGGCACTGTCCTTCATCAATACCTGCAAAAGAGTCTAGAGTAGAAGCCATGGAAAGATTCTCTCAAACGGTTAAGTCTTTCAGAGAGTATGGCTCTGATACCAATTGTTGGACAATACGCTTTACGCTAGAGGGGGGGTGAATAGCGTTTTAAAAATATTAAGCGTTTTAGTGCGGAATTTAAAAACTTTGCAGAAATTAAAAACAAGTGCAGTAGAATAAACTTACACAATGATGTATCCTGGTTGGCCACAAACGTGGTTAGTCCAGTCCCCGAGAGACTCTCTCGAGATTTCCACTAAACTTGTCAAGCTTGCGGGTGCTTAACAAACCGTTACAGCTGAGGACACAAGCCTCACCTAGTTGCTCGGGGATCACAATCCCAAAGACTTCAATTGCTCGGGGATACCAATCCCAAAGACTTCAATTGCTCGGGGATAACAATCCCAAAGACTTCAATTGCTCGAGGATACCAATCCCAAAGACTTCAATTGCTCGGGGATAACAATCCCAAAGACTTCAACTGCTCGGGGATAACAATCCCAAAGACTTCAACTGCTCGGGGATAACAATCCCAAAGACTTCAACTGCTCGGGGATAACAATCCCAAAGACTTCAACTGCTCGGGGATAACAATCCCAAAGACTTCAACCGAGGAATCACAAGTTCCTCAACAAACGAGAATCGCAATTCTCTTACAAACACAAAACACACTCACTTTACAAAGCACTCCTTAATGAGTAGATATGAGTAGAAATAGTACGCTCAAGATCACAACAACTTAGCTCAATAGAATGGCTCTTCAAAAAGCTTTATGGATGAATGGAAAATGATGATCAATGTAAGAAAGCTTTTAGCAATGAAAATACTCAAAGTGTATATGTTGTTGTTGTGAAAACACTGAGTTGAAGCTGTATTTATAGGTGAAAAACTCAGTCTTACCATTGTCTAATTGCCAATTAAGGATTGCTGAAATTACTCAGTGACAATCGATTGTCAAGACTAAACAATCGATTGTTTGCCTATCAGATTAAAAATTCAATCCCAGATTTTACGTCAACAATCGATTACTTCAAATCAATAATCGATTATTTATAACGTTAAGAAATCCTTTCCAATTTTTGGCATAAAACATCGATTGTCCGGAAATCAACAATCGATTATTTTAACAACGTTCAGAAAATCTTTTCCGGATTTTAAGCAAAACATCGATTGTTAAATATCAACAATCGATTACCTGAAGGTAATTGAAAATATATGACAACGGTCAGCTTCAACAATCGATTATCAAATGGAATAATCGATTATTAATTAATTTCAAAACTCTCTGTCTCATATATAATCGATTATCAAAAGCCACAATCGATTATCATTTTATTTAAAATCACTGGGAGACATTTTTCTCATTCTAATCGATTACCATTAGTTCATAATCGATTTTTATGAGTTTTGAAAACTTTGCCTCAGTTAACAATCGATTATCATAAGTACACAATCGATTGTTATGCAGTTTGCAAAAACCTGATGTTAACTGACTTACTCACAATCGATTATCATTAATTCACAATCGATTGTCATGCAGTCTTGGCTTAGAGATACTCGATTATCATAAGTACATAATCGATTATCTTAGCCCAGATTTTTGAGGCATGCTTGGAAAACATTTTAACAAATGTAAATATGCATAGTTTAAAATCATTTGACACTTAATTTAAATATGCATGATTTTGGAAAAATAATTTTAGTAGAGAAGCCATGTTATGAGCCAAGTTGAGGAATCAAGATCACAATTAATATTGACTCAATTATAACATTTCTAAACTTTGTCTTGAGCTTCTTGTAATGCATCCATTTTGTGCTTGTCCTTGAGCACTGCTATATATCGCTTTTTGCTTTGTTTGACATTCATCAAAACCTACAAAAGAACACACGTTTAGTATATTGCATTTGAAACGTGTTTCCAACAATACCCATGTATTTATTTGATTTGGATTTGTAAAGGATCAACATATGCATTCCCAGGGTATGGCAACATGGAGGCTAAGGTTCCAAGTGCATCCGCTAACTCATTGTGACAACGGGAATGTACCTGAACTGTACCGACCTGAACCGTTTGCTGAGGTTTTTGACGTGCTGTCTGTACGGGAGGAGCTTAATATCCCTTGTCTCCCATTCTCCTTGAGCTTGCCGGATGATTAGATTGGAATCCACCATGATTAACAACTCTTTGACATCTTGGTTAATAGCCATGTTCATGCCCATAATGCAAGCATCATATTCAGCTGTATTATTAGTGTAAAAGAACCGAAGTCTGGCTGTAGCTGGATAATGCTGGCCTATATGTGATATTAATATTGCCCCGATCCCTACTCCCTTTGCGTTTGCCGCTTCGTCGAAGAACATTTTCCAAATGGGAGTGTCCTCACCTGCTATTTCCAATGAGTTCACTTCTTCGTTAGAGAAGTAAGTGATTAAAGGCTGATACTCATCATCAACAAGTTTTCTTCCAGATGATCTTCCAGTTCTTGAGCTTTCATCGACGTACGAGTGACATAAATAATGTCAAACTCGGTAAGAAAGATCTGCCATTTAGCCAGCCACCCTGTGGGCATTGGTTTTTGGAATATGTACCTTAGTGGGTCTAGCCTGGATATGAGGTACGCGGTATGAGCTTGCAGATAATGCCTCAGCTTCTAAGCTACCCATGTCAAGGCACAACACGTTCTCTCCAATAATATGTACTTGGCCTCGTAGCCGGTAAACTTTTTGCTCCGATAATAAATGGCCTGCTCTTTCCTTCCCGTGGCGTCATGCTGCCCGAGAAACAACCGAAAGAGCCTTCCAAGACCTTCAAGTAGAGAAACAGTGGCCTTCCTGGTTCTGGCGGAACTAAAACTAGTGGATTGGACAAGTATTGTTTGATTTTATCAAAAGCTTCCTGACACTCGACTGTCTACTTAATTGCCGCATCTTTCTTCAGTAGCTTAAATATGGGCTCACATGTTGACGTCAAGTGGCCGATGAACCGAGTGATGTAATTTAATCTTCCTAATAGACTCATCACATCCTTTTTGGTCCTTGGCGGGGGCAGCTCCCGAATGGATTTGATCTTGGTTGCATCTAATTCAATGCCCCTCCGACTGACGACGAACCCCAGAAGTCTTCCTAATTGTATTTGCGGAGCCTTTCGAATAATTTCCTCAGATCCTTTACATGATCGCCTTGCGTCCTGGATTTGATAATCACATCATCGACATACACCTATATCTCTCGATGCATCATGTCGTGGAAGATAGTGGTCATAGCCCTCATGTATGTTGCCCCGACTTTTTTCAATCCAAAAGGCATAACTCTATGACAATACGTGCCTCGAGGTGTGGTAAATGCGATTTTCTCAGCATCTTCCTCATACAAGGGATTAAATCTCATGCTTGGCACAATTATCGACAAGGATGTGGATGTTGGGCAGAGGGAAATTATCCTTGGGACTCGCCTTGTTCAAATCTCTATAATCCACACACACTCAGGTTTTCCCGTCCTTCTTCGGTACTGGGACCACATTAGCCAGCCAGATGGTGTACCGTACTACCCAGATTACCCCTGCTTCAAGCTGTTTTGTAATTTCCTCTTTGATTTTATCACTGACATCAGGCTTGAAATTTATTTACTTTTGTTGTACTGGAGGGCATTCGGGGTATGTAGGCAACTTATGAACCACCAAATCCATACTCAGACCAGGCATGTCGTCATAGGACCACGCAAATAGTCTTTGAATTCCAACAGGAGTTGAACCAATGAATACCATATTTCTTTATTTACGTGGATCCTTATTTTAGTTTCTTTGATTTCATCGAGATCGCCCAGGTTAACCAGTTCAGTATCATTTAAGTTAGGCTTAGGTTTGTTCTCAAAGTGTTCCAATTCTCAAGTAATCTCCCTAAAAGCCTCTTCTTCATCGTATTCCAGTTCCTGGTTCATTACTTCACAAACAGGCAGCGGGTTTGGGTCGTGGCAAGAAGTTCGCGAGCATGTCGTTTTATTTAAAGCCCCATTATTGGGACTGAAAAAGATGAAAAATAAAGAAAGACAAAGAATCAGAGAAAGGCAGAGAAATGAAAATTATTGATTTTATTTCTTTGAACTTGAAAGATAAACAGGGTTTACAATTTGGGATTTGAAGTGCTAAAAAGGAAAGCAAACAACCGAGCTACACCCTGAAATAGCTCGTGATGTGGGAAGAGGTAGCAAGGAGAGACTACCGGGTCTCCCGCCTGACCGGAAAGGGTGTGGCCTTCCAAGTTTGAAGTTTAGCATCTGGCCATATATACAGCACTTCAGCGGCGCTTGACCCTTCTCCCGGTTGTACCATGTTTACATCATAGACCAACTCTCTCATAGCCCCACAGATCTCATCAATTTCTTCTGTCGTGAAGGTTTTTTCTTCCTCCTCTTCATTGTACTTTGGTTTTATAAAGGTTTCGTACAAGTGAGGCAGGGGTCGTGGTAAGGCCCATCCTTGGCGTTTTCTGCAATTAGCCCAGGTGATATCTTCTGAGGTTGGATGAAATCCCAGTCCAAAGAACTTCTCTGTGGCAGGTAAGGCGACTAGCTCGGTTATGCCTTGTAGGGAGCTTCCGAGTCCCTTGCCTGGCTTGAAACCTTGACGCGTCATTTCTTTCGCCACCATAATTGAAGCATTTGAAAGAAAAGGCTGAGGAAGCGGCTTGCCCTCTTCATGCTGATCAGCTACTATGACTTCAAAAGCTTAATAGACTATGTGTTCACTGCCTTCCTTGGCTTCCATACAGGGGACAAAGGGGTCCCGGTAAATCGATTTTTCGTCCTCTCCATGAACTATAATCTCTTGATTTTCATACTCAAATTTCAGCATTTGGTGTAAGGTTGAAGGAAGTGCCCCTGCTGCATGAATCCACGGCCTTCCCAGGAGGTAATTGTAGGAGGTGTCATATCCAACATCTGGAATGTTACTTCAAAGTCGACAGGACCAATAATGAGAACCAAATCGATTTCACCTATGGTATCCCTTTTTATTCCATCGATGGCTCGGACACAAATGTTGTTAGGACGGATCCTCCATATCCCAATTTCCATTCTCTGCAAGGTAGATAACAAGCATACATCTACTCCGGAACCTCCGTCGACCATCAACCTCTTGACATAAAATCCCTCACACTTGACAGTGAGGTGCAAAACCTTGCTGTCAGCAGCTCCCTGCGGGGGTAGGTCATTCTTACTGAACAATATCTAATAGATAGCGAAGAATCTCTCCGCCATTTCCTCTAACTGTTCTACAGAGGTCTCAGCTGGCACATAAGCTTCGTCTAATGTTTTGGCCAACACTTGCTGATGTTCGGGTGATTTCATCTAGAGGGACAGTAGAGAAATCTGCTCAGGGGACTTTCGGAGTTGATCTACCACTTCGTACTCCAGCATTTTCATTTTCTAGAAAAAGGCTTCTGCTTCCTCAGCATTCACTGGCTTCTTTGGCGCAAATCGTCGTTTGGTAGCGGCATTCACCTCTTCCATGTCAAGGAATTTCTTGGTGGAACATCCCTTTTGGGATTCACCGAGGACTTCTTTGCCTTTATATGTAACAATGGTTTCCTGATAATTCCAAGGGACAACTGAAGGGTTGGTTATGGGATTTTTAAGGCACGCGGCCAATTACCACCGGCTCATTCAGCACCGGTGGCTTAATCGATCCCCGTACCACATAGGCCTTCTTGGGTATGTACATGGTTTTGTTCAGCTCGAACCTTTTTGGTGGGCTTAAAGTGGGCTGCTTTTCTTTACTTCCTCGTAGGATGTAGAGTATTTTTTCCCTGGGAGGGGTTGTCTCAACTTCAACCTCAGCCTTTTTTTCTGCTCCAGGGCATTCGGCTTCGTTTATTTTCTTTTCTTCCATCTTCTTTGGGGTGAATTTTGGTTTTCTATCTGCCTCGGCAATGGCTATGATGGCTCTCAGAGCGGGATCAATTCTTTGTCCTCGCAGATCATTTTGATGACTGGCCCGTTGTTGTGAGCCGGTAACGGGTTTTCAGTTACATTTGGGACTTCGTAATCTCTTAGAACTATCTTCTTTTGATCAATCAAGTCCTCTACTGCTCATTTTAAGGTCCAACACTTTTCATTATCATGTCCCTTTGCCCAGAGTGGTAGCCACAATGCATGCCCCTTTGGTAAGACGCTAATTCAGGGTTTTGTCTATTTGGGGCTACAGCTGGAGAAGACCTATATGGACTAACTTTGGGAACAGGCTGGCGTAGGACTCTCCTATCCGGGTAAAGTTCTATCTCCGAGGTGGCTCCCTAGGACGATAGTTGTTTTGCTGAGGGCGGGGGTTGTAATGATTATGAGGGAGTTGATTCCTTGAAGCTGGATTTCTATTGTTCTGTTGTTGAGGTCGGGGAAAGGGTTGAGCATTCATAACTGCGTGGGTCTGAGGGACATAGTGCATGTGTCGGTGAGGATAGTAATGTTGAGGTGCTCTTTCAGAGAATGCATGCCTGTGAGTATGGTGCTTCCTCATCCCAGAGGCTGCCATAGATGTTTCCTCTTGTTTCTTATTCCTTGGGATTCCTCCCGCCCCTCCTTGTATGGCTTGGGAGGTGGCTCTTATGGCATATTGACTTAGAATTCTCCCTTTTTTGAGGCCATTCTCCACCATCTCCCTAATATTTATTGCTTCGGCGAATGCTTTGCCCATTTCGAACATCATGTTCTAAAAATAGTCTGCCTCTTATGCCTGCAGAAAGATGGTGTCCATTTCTGTTTCATCCATAGGAGGCTTCACCCTCGATTCTTGCTTGCGCCATTTAATAGCATATTCTCTGAAGCTTTCAGTGGGTTTCTTCTTCAAATTGGATAGGGAATTCCTATCCGGGGTGATGTCGATATTGTACTAGAATTGTCTCACAAAGTCCCGAGTGCTTTAGAAGTTTTTTCTGGCACGGGGGTAAGTTCATACGTGGGCTGACGGTAGTTGTATGTAGGATACAGGGAAGGCTAATTTTGGTAATTAGGAGTTTGAAAGGTAAAGGCTGCGGGATCAAACACAGACCTCAGTACTGCAGGTTGTGTAGTAGCTGCACACGGAGGGGTTGTAAAGATGTTGGGAACTAGCCCGGATGCAAACATTGGAGGGTGGGTTTCAGAGGGAGCCCCAACAAAATTGGTGGAAATGGTGGGTTGCCCCAGAAGAATGCTCGGGTGACTTATAGGAATAGTAGAGGTACACCCCCTGACCGTGGAAATAGCTCGGGAAATCCAGGGATGGCGCTGGGAGGTTCCTTTCCATTGGTCTATGCGTCCCACATTTCCATGACCCGGAACCCCTGGATCCTATTTTCTTTGGCCGCTGCAGATTTGGAGGTCGGTACTCCTGTGATTGGACTGTCTTCTGGAATAGGGACGGTAGGCAGAGCCATTTCAGTTGACATAACTATATTTCCCTTTGAACGAGTGAAGTATCCGTGTGAAGCCAGTTTACCGTAAAACCAACTACAGTTCTTAACACTTGAACTGTAATTCAAGAAAATGTAGTTAGTTCGGAATAAATGACGAACATGAAATCACACGTTGAGCATGATGCACCTATGTAGATAATGGGTTTCTATATGCTTGCCACAGTCACATGTGTCATCCCGGCACTTTTATTTCAATTTTATTTTTGTTTATTCCCTCTTATTTTCTCTCTCTTTTTTGCTTTTATTTTAAAGAATAAAGTCAAATTCTATAGAGATTGCCTACGTATCATGACTTTGCATGAATCAGACCGAGCGTAGTTCATGAAAATAAACGGTGAAGTACGTAGCAACATTTTTTGGGATTTTCAATTTTGATATGTTGGAAATCATGTATATCTATGATATGTGCGCTTTGGTTGTATGAGCATGATTTTCAGGTATAAGTTTTGATGAATGACAAACAATGAAGTCAAGTGTCAAACAACGATATAATATAACAATCAATCAAATGGCGAGAAGCATACTAATGACGGAATTGCATGAACGAGCCAAAGAGTTCAAGACCGAAGACCCAAGACGTAGGTCGTTTGGTAGAACCAATGTAAGGACAACGTTTAAGTTATCTTATCATTTGGCTCAACATTAGGTCATCATAAACATGCATAAAATATTTTATTAAATCATATTTATCATAAACATGCATCTTTGTGTTAAAACAAAATGGTGTTAAAGGTTTTAAACATGTCTTTTAAATCTGGGTCTCAACAATCGATTATTTGAATCCTACAACTGATTGTATTAAGACAGTGTGATCTGAAGTTTTTCAAAATAGCAAACAATCGATTGTCTACTTTTAACAATCGATTATTTTGAGACACTGTGCAACCGAAGTTTTAAAACATCTAAACAATCGATTGTTTTTGTCATACAATCGATTATATTTTGACCGTTCCCACAGAATCCTAAATTTATTTTTGAACGTTGAATACAATTGATTATTTAGTCCGTACAATCGATTGATTAGCCTAAAATCAGGAATCTGTCTTTTGAACGTTGGCCAAACAATCGATTATCTACTCCAAACAATCGATTGTTTGAGCACAGAATCAGGGATTTTATTTGTCAATTAAGCAACGGTCAGCACCACTTTTTCACCTATAAAAAGAGGTCTTTTGAGCTGATTTTAAACACACAACTCCTCCATACATTGTTATACATATTGATCATTTTCAAGCATCATTTTAGAGCTTTTGTTGAGCCATTTGATAGACAACTTTGTGTTGTTCATAGAGCTTATTGTGTATCTCTTTATCCACTCTATTGAGAGAGTATTTGTTGTAAAAGAGAGTTGTTTGAGAAGAACATATCTTCTCATTTGTCGGGTTTGCTAAGTACCCAAAGTCCTAGTGGTTGAAGTCTTGGGGTGAGGTATCCCCAAGCAAGTGAAGTCTTAAGGTGTGGTATCCTTGAGCAACTGTAACGGTTTGTTAAGCACCCGTAAGCTTGACGAAGATAGTGGAAATCTCGAGAGAGTCTCTCGGGGACTGGACTAGCCACGGGTTGTGGTGAACCAGGATACATCGGTGCGTTCGTTCCTTATTATTTACTTATCGCACTTATTTCATTCCTGCAATTTTTAAATTCCGCAAGTTTACTCTGTTTTTTATTATAAAGCTATTCACCCCTCTCTAGCGTTAAGCGTATTTTCTAACAATTGGTATCAGAGCCTAACTCTTTGAAAGCCTTAACCGGTTGAGAGAAATATATTTTTTTCTGTTGAGAATATTGAACGCAGGAACGATGGATGAAGGACAGTCCATCACTTGCGCTCCACTATTTGATGGAACAAACTATACATATTGGAAAGAACGGATGAGTATCTTCCTCAAAGCAAACAGTTTTCGTTTGTGGCAAATCATCAAAAACAGTGAACCAAATGCCGACAAAGAAAGTTGGAGAAACCACGGTTCCAAAGAAGGAAGATGAATATGATGCCGAGGATATCAAGAAAATGGAAAATAATGCAAGGGCCATCCATGTATTATATTGTGTGGTGAATCCAGATGATTATCGAAAAATCTCTTGCTGCACAACCGCCAAGGAGATGTGGGATAAGCTCGAGATCATTTATGAAGGTACGCCTCAAGTCCGAGAAGCCAAAATTGATTTTCTAACACATAAATATGAAATCTTTAAAATGGAGAAGGAACCCATTGGTGTTATGTTTGAACAATTTTTAAGAACCGTCAACGATCTCCATGCTCTCGGGAAAGTTTACACGAACAAAGATCTTGTTCGAAAAGTCCTACGGAGTCTCACTCCCGAATGGCGCTCCAAAGCCAATGCCATCCAAGAGTCGATGGATTTCACGGATATCACAATTGATGGACTAAGAGGTAACCTCGAAACTTATGATAGCACAATTCTTAATCCTTATCTTAGAAGCAATTCGAATTTCGCCTTCAAAGCCTCATCCTCTAAAAGAGAAGAGGTAAGTGATTTGGAAAGGGATGATGATAATATTTCCAATGATAAAATTAAAAAGTTTTGTAAGTCTATAAAAAAGACAAGAAAAAGAAGAAACACCATAGGCGCTTATCACGGGATTCGGACAGCTCAGGCGATGAAACCTCCGCATTGTGTCTCATGGCGAAGGAGAAGAGGTAAGTACATCTATCTCTCACTCGTTTGAAGAATTACAAAATGCCTATGATGAATTGTATGGTGAATTTGTTAATGCTTCCAAAACTATCATAGAATTGAAGAAAACACTTTCTTTGCAGAAAACACTTTCTTTGCAAGAAGCAGATTTTCAGAAAACACTTTCTTTACAAGAAAAAGAGTTTGAAAAATCCTCTTCTTTGAAAGAAATAGTTTTTGAAAAATTGACTAATGAAAATGATGTTCTTAAAAATAAAATTGAAGTTTTAGAAAAAGAAAATAAATTTTTGAAAAATGACATTGTTGATTTTAAAAATAAAATCAAGGAATTGAATGAAGCCTCTTCTATTGATAAATGTTCCAATATTCCTTCTTGTAGTCCTTTAATACTAGAGAACACAGAACTTAGGAAAGCACTAGAAACACGTAGTGTTGATAGTCCTAAAATTGAAGATATTAAAAAGGATGAAAGTAATGAGGTCGGACCATCTAGAAAGAATTCTAGGAACCTCACTAATGAGTCTAAGATTAATTGTTTTAGACCACCCAGAAACAACTCTAGGATTTTTGTTAATGAGTCTAGAATGAATAACTTTAGACCACCTAGACACAATTCTAGGAATTTTATAAATGAGTCTAGAATCAATAATTTTAGACCACTTAGACATGACTCTAGGAAATTCAACGCTTCTAGGGGGAACAACTTTAGATCACCTAGAACGCATTTGGCTCAACCTAGACATATGCACAATCCTAATGTTATATGTCACTATTGTAATCGGGTAGGACACATTGCACCCGTTTGTTTTGCTAAACATAGAGATTATGTGTTGATTATGACTATTGTTGTCCTAACCCCCAAGGACCCAAAAGAAGTTGGGTACCAAAACCTATTTTTAGGTTCTTTTTGCAGGTGTGCTTGAAGACTACAATATTGTAGTGGATGCACCAAGCACGAAACCTTAATGCATTAAGGGGGAACGTCGGTTAGTTATCGTATTTTGAATAAAAACGCAATGAGTTGATATGTGCAAATAATCTATATCAGTTTTTGGTTGATACATGCTTTAACAAGTTTTATTTTTGAATAACAATTAGTATCAATTGGTTTTATAATAAATGATTGATTAAGGTTTTGATGAATATTTTTAGTTTAAAAAACAAATTGGCATAGTTGAGAAAAATGATCGTTATTATTAGTATGCCATTTACTAACTTTTTATATGATCTTGTCTATAACGATTGGTATCGTCAATGGTTTAAATAACTTTTGGTATACTCTTTTTGTTAATGCCAAAAGGGGGAAGATATGGGCGATATGCATGCTTTAATTGAGGGGGAATATTCAATTAAGGGGGAATTATATTGAATTGAATTGGTTGCATAAATTGTATGTTGAGATATAGCATCTATTTAGGGGGAATTCAATATGCATATCTTCCGTTGTTTGTCATTATCAAAAAGGGGGAAATTGTTGGAAATCATGTATATCTATGATATGTGCGCTTTGGTTGTTTGAGCATGATTTTCAGGTATAAGTTTTGATGAATGACAAACAATGAAGTCAAGTGTCAAACAACGACATAATATGACAATCAATCAAATGGCGAGAAGCATACTGATGACGGAATTGCATAAACGAGCCAAAGAGTTCAAGACCGAAGACCCAAGACGTAGGTCGTTTGGTAGAACCAATGTAAGGACAACGTTTAAGTTATCTTATCCTTTGGCTCAACATTAGGTCATCATAAACATGCATAAAATATTTTATTAAATCATATTTATCATAAACATGCATCTTTGTGTTAAAACAAAATGGTGTTAAAGGTTTTAAACATGTCTTTTAAATCTAGGTCTCAACAATCGATTATTTGAATCCTACAATCGATTGTATTAAGACAGTGTGATCTGAAGTTTTTCAAAATAGCAAACAATTGATTTTCTACTTTTAACAATCGATTATTTTGAGACACTGTGCAACCGAAGTTTTTAAACATCTAAACAATCGATTGTTTTTGTCATACCATCGATTATATTCATAAACAATCGATTGTCATTTTCATAGAATCGATTATATTTTGACCGTTCCCACAGAATCCTAAATTGATTTTTGAACGTTGAATACAATCGATTATTTAGTCCATACAATCAATTGTTTAGCCTAAAATTAGGAATCTGTCTTTTGAACGCTGGTCCAACAATCGATTATCTACTCCAAACAATCGATTGTTTGAGCACAGAATCAGGAATTTTATTTGTCAATTAAGCAACGGTCAGCACCACTTTTTCACCTATAAAAAGAGGTCTTTTGAGCTGATTTTAAACACACAACTCCTCCATACATTGTTATACATATTGATCATTTTCAAGCATCATTTTAGAGATTTTGTTGAGCCATTTGATAGACAACTTTGTGTTGTTCATAGAGCTTATTGTGTATCTCTTTATCCACTCTATTGAGAGAGTATTTGTTGTAAAAGAGAGTTGTTTGAGAAGAACATATCTTCTCATTTGTCGGGTTTGCTAAGTACCCAAAGTCCTAGTGGTTGAAGTCTTGGGGTGAGGTATCTCCAAGCAAGTGAAGTCTTAAGGTGTGGTATCCTTGAGCAACTGTAACGGTTTGTTAAGCACCCGTAAGCTTGACGAAGATAGTGGAAATCTCGAGAGAGTCTCTCGGGGACTGGACTAGCCACGGGTTGTGGTGAACCAGGATACATCGGTGCGTTCGTTCTTTATTATTTACTTATCGCACTTATTTCATTCCTGCAATTTTTAAATTCCGCAAGTTTACGCTGTTTTTTATTATAACGCTATTCACCCACCCTCTAGCGTTAAGCGTGTTTTCTAACATGATAAAGATATAAACATTGATTACAATGGCTCATAGAACAAAAAGCAACTACCAGACTGGGATTTAAAACCCTTACAGACTCAAAAGGACAACAAACAGACTCATTTTCTCAAAAAAATATAAGTCTATGAATACATTAACACTTCCAATGCTGTTGGAGTTTGCGGGGCGTCATTCGACCTAGCCGCAGGTTTGCACGCTAGACTTCCTTGGAGATAGTGGAGATCTTGCATTACTTGTCGGACAAAGGTCATAGTAGCGGCAAAAAATATGGATTTTGTCATGTCCTCACATTGATTGCATTTAGTGGAAATATAGTCTGTAATCGCCCGTATCTTTTCCCTGATAACCCCTTTTTCTTGTAGCAGATGCCCTATTTGTTCGGCCCGTGCTTCATAAGTCTGCTCAACTTCCTGATTTAGCTTTTGAAACTGCCGCATATCTCTTTCCAACCCCTCTATTAATGCGGCAGGCTCTCTCTCGGCTTTGAAATCCTTGGTCTGCTTGGCCATTTTGCTTTCAGCTATGATAACTCTCTGTTTTAGACCAGTGTTTTCGTTGTTTCTTCCCTCTTTTAACTGCTCTAGTATTCGGGCCCTTTCTTCAGCACTTTTAATTAATTGTCTCCGAGCTCTAGACAATTCACCCTCCGCCTTGTTCAGGTCAAAATCGTATTCGGTTACTTTTCGGCACAGGTTTTCTATGAGATTTTCATCCTTTATACTCATCAGAGGGTTTTCTACGGCTGTTTTCCAGGCTAGCAGGGCCTCGTTTTCTTTAACCAATACCTTCTTTTATCCCTCACTAGCAATAGTTTGCAGGCTGTTTTCGAATTGCAATTCTTGAATTTTCTTTTCCAGCCTTCTTATGGTAGCACGGTATTCATGTTCCTTTGCTAACCAATCCCACTGCTCTTGTGATGTTCCGACGAATCCTTAGAGGTGAGGCCTTTTGGATGGTCTTTTGTGCTCAATTTCTCTCTTATGCCAAGCAAGGTACCTCGGAGATACTTCACCTCTGGCAGGATCTTGTAAACAAGTGTCAGCGGTTAGGTATTGGCATTCATTCCAGATTGTTGCGAACCATTGCTTCGTGGAACTGACTACCAGGCCCAATTTCGACTACCCGGATGCTGAGATCTTCATCTTTTGGCCATATCTAGCATCTTCCGAGATGTCTCAAGACCCGATGCGGGGCATAAGGCTGGATGCTTCTAAGGCCCATCAAGACAAAATGCAGTTCTGTTGCGGGCATATACACAACTTCGTCCACGGAGAGCCAACTGAGCGTCCATTGTATTTGATTTGCAGAAATAGACCGGAGATGTGACATCCACTCTGCGATACCCTCTGGTAATATGAACCCATTGACCGTGTTGTCAACTTCTTCTATACAACCTTTTGTTGGCAGCCCATGATTCATGAACTGAGGCTTGTGACATAGATGCTCAATCATCCACATTAGTAATAGGAAGTTACAGCCTTCAAAGAAATCCCCTCATACTTTACAAATGGTAAGGGCTCAGAAGATATCAGATAGGATCATCGGAGCTAGAGTGCTCTTTTCTTGAGTCATCAAAGTACAAACGACCCCTACAATCCGTATATAGTTGTTCCCATCCTTCCGTGGGAATACTAAAAGACCCAAAAAGACACCATAAATGCGAAGCATCGATGCTCCTCCCATTTAATTCGATTGCCCTTGCTACAGATGAGGTTTTCAGGGTTGTTGAATCCTCCGATGTGGCCATATCTTTGGTATATGAACTGGAGGGTGCAAAATCCAGCCGAAAAGTTAGGGTTGTGAATCTTTCTGCTAATTTTCAAAACATCCAGAAATTTGTGCACAGCGAGGGCTCTAGGAAATATCAAGTATTGATGTCTCAAAGGGATTGTATGGGTTCCGATGTATCCGGTCATTTCCTCCAAAGTCAGGGTTAGCTCGAAGTCCGAGAAGTGGAAGACGTTGTGGGCAAGGTCCCAGAAGGTGATTAAGGCCTTTATGAAGTCCCCCCACTAGGGTTGATTTTTAGCAAACTATTGAGGCCTCCCAGATGCGCATTGACCTTTTTCTGTCCGGCTTCTCCGAGGTCATTCCACCACAGCCGCAGCTCAAAAGTAATTTTGTTCATTATCGTGCTCATTCTGCACATTTATTAGGGCGGATTAGTATTATCAAAATGTTAAAACTGACATTTTATGGAATTTTTTTCAAAAGAGGGACTGGCTTTGCAAATACAGCCTCTTTACACTTCAGCGAGAAGGTTGTTAGGCTGTGCTTGCTTACCAGCCCGAATAAAATTCATAGGGTGCCATTTGCGTAAGATCATCCTTCCGGCGTCCCCTGCAGCGTCATTAAGCTATTATCGCAATAATGGCACCATCCGACTCATTTTGAAGTAAGAAAATAACTCGGGCATTTCTAGACAATTTGAAAGAGGGATTAGACCCGGCCAAAATAATTTATCTAAACCTGCAGATATTATTGAAAAATTCCAACATTTGGTGCCTTTGTTTTGTTTTTGTGGGTTTTTTTTGGAAAAATTCGGCAGCCTTTCGGCACTATTTGGGCATAAGTTTGTAAAGATGACTACCCTAGCACTGCTTATTTCAAGGCAAATACATACGCAAGTAGCCCATAAAAATGCACCAGGGTGGTCTTTTATTTCAGGGCACCTGTTCTAGATGGATCCAACCCCTGTGTTGAGTCCCATGAGTCAAAATACATGATGCAAATAAACGTTCCTACTAGGGATCCGGCATGAAGTTTTGTTATACTAAGTTGAGAACCTCGGGTATAGGGTCTAAACTGTGTGCCCGAGCGGACAACTCGAGTCGAGGAGGGGGCTACGTACCGGGGACCTGCGAGATTGTCCGGCTTTGTAACTTGTCCGGCCTCTTTCTTATTTTAGGGTAAGACACTAACAGAATAGGGAGTCTCAACCAGTAAGCACATCCCCAGAGATGATAAGTGAAGGGTTTCGTACCAGTACACGTATGCAATTCAAATAATATCAAAGCGGTAAAACATGTGGCATTTAGCACAGAACAGGTAAACAAATCTGAAGAAGCCAAATACAACAGTTATTGTGAGCCCGAATTCTTGAACCATGAACCAGATATTCTGGCCTCTATCCCTAGCAAAGTCACCAGAGCTGTCACACCTCATTTTTACTACTTACACAGGGTTACCCTGAAAGGGTGACACGTGTATAAGAGTTTTTTCAATTAAAGTGACAGTATTGGATATGCGATAAATTATTCATTTCAAGAGTCGTCACTTGGGATAAATTTGGCTTTTGGTGTCCCAAGTCACCGGTTTATTTGAAATCCTAAATCGAGGAAATTTTGACTACCCAATTGGAGCCTGCGAACCATAAATTCTTGAGTAAGGAATTTTGTTGACCCGAGCGAAGGTGTTAGGCACCCTCGGATCCCGTGGTTCTAGCACGGTCGCTTGAACTCATTATAAGTGGCTAAAATATGGTCCGCTATGCCAGTTAATCAGTAATTTTAGATTATTAACCGCTTTTAACATCTTTTAGGAGAATTTTCAATGTTACTAAAACACATCGCGAATCACATCATATAAATGCACCCGCAATTTTAGACATATTTTAATTCCATTGAGAATAGGATTTGGGTCACATAAATGCGCACCGAATTTTGGAAGGTATTTCATTAAACACGCGCCTATAGCAACTACGTCTTTGACATTTGTGGGAAGAATGTTAATTTTTCTAATTGGTACTTCTTATTTTCTATGTGTTATAATGAATTAAGGAGCCATCACATAGTATTTGCTTGAATTAACATGTCTCACTTGAATATACAAGGATATCTTAACACATGCTAAATCCTCTACTTTTGCGGGTGCTTAAATGCACTAATTGTTTTGATGTATAGACTGTATATTTGGGAAAACATGATGTCCACCCTAGACTCATTCATGGCTAATTTCACATATTGTTTCGGATTTGGGCCAGCCCAAGAGCACAGATTGCCTGGCTGTGAGTTTCAGCTATTGCGACTGGCCCAGGCTTTTAATCACTCAGCCCAGAAAGCGTGTTGAATTACAACATTTGGGTACTTACTGGGCCTCGCGAATGAGCCCAGTGTTGATTTGGACAAAAGATTCCAATTCTCAACAACCGTTTTGGTTCAAAATTATATTCAAAGTTGAATACCTATACACTCACAAAGACAATATTAACAATCATTTTTTATATATTAACATTACATCTGAACCAAATGGTTCATATACTCTTCAGTCAGAGTATATGAATCCAATTCTTCAAAATTTCAATTATAACTTTGATTTACAGCTTATAGATCTGAAACAAGCATGGCTAGCGTATTGAAATCTAAAACGAATTAAAACAGTATACGGTATTTGGAGTTCAACTAGTTATTAAGCTGATATTTCATGAGTTACTCATTTAAAACAAAAGTAGGAAATAAACATCTAACAATTGCATCACCTAGTTAACAATACTATCAGCTATCCATGCTTAAAATAATAGTCCAATTGTCGTGATTATTAAAAACAAATCAGTCTCTAAAGTTCAGTTGTTACGGAATGAAACAGTCCAAAAGTTTAATTACAACAAAATAGTCATCTTATTATTACATATCCAAACTAAAAAGGGGGGAAAATAGGGGAAGAGTTTTGAATAAACTAATGCATCCAAGTCTTCACACTTGAGAATATTTCATATTTGAACTTCAATATATCAAGTGAACAAGGAAATGTACCTGTAATTCAGCAAAAAACAAGCCTATGAGTAAATGTACAAATTAGCTAAGCAATCAACAGCCAAATACACAGTGCATCCAGGACTTCACCAGAGTTTTTAGAGAATTAAGTCTTCAGAAAATGATTCAAACAGCACTAATGGTCTATTTTGCAGATGTAGGAAAAACTAATATGTATTTTATCTCTAGGATTCAAAGAGAAGGTTTCGGATCCCTATAAAAATGCCCAGATGGTTTATTATATAGTAGAGCCTTAGGGCATCAGATTTTTCTCTTGTTTTTCTTTTAGTCCTTAACTCAAATTTGCACTTTGCGTAAATAGTCCTTCAATTCCTGACTTGTGCGTCAAGTTTGAGGCAGGAATTGTGTTTTAGTCCTTGTTAGAAGGTTCTAAGGGATTACTATCAGATTTTCAAAGGTTCAAATCCCTCTTATACCCTCACTCGCTTTCCTAAATTACCCTCCCCTGAAGTTTTGACCTTAGTCAGTTCATTGACCCTAGTTTAGTTACAATTGACCCTGGTCAATCAAACTTGGATCACATTTTAACCTTAGACTAATAGGCTCATGAAAGTTCAATGCCTTAATTGTAGACTTTCACATCCAAACATTATACAGGATTATCAAAACAAAGGACCAGAAGAATGAATACATCTATCGACACTTAGCTTTTAGAGATAGTTCAATCGAGGTGCTCAGAAATACATAAAATGAAAAGCAGACAGTAGGGGGTGAGTACTTAGTTCATGAGCAAGATTAGGAAGCAAGTAAAGGATACCACTGAACAATTATAGGTCCAACCCCCAAACCAATATCAATACTAAAAAAAAACCAAAAATCATTATGGCAATCAAATACTTAGGGGCAAACCAGAAATCATAGAATAAAACAAATGAAGAATTAGAAGATGGATGTCAATTAAGCTATACAATATCATATTACTGAAGAATAAACTAGACTAGGTTTTCTAGAGTCAAGAGACTAATGCTAGCAAGATATCACACTACTCAGGCGATGAAAAGATTTCAGAATATTGAACAACAAAAGCACATGACCATTTAAACCTATTTCACGCGAGACTATGGACAAACAAGAAGTTATTTAAAAAAGTTGGTTAATCTAAGAGCTAAATAGAAGAAGATAAACTACTTAGGCAAATACATATAGAAGAAATCAAATAATCAAGCAAATATATACAAAAGAGACGAATTACTTAGCTTCTTTATGCATGCCCAGTACAGACCCTTTCCACAGCTCTTGACCCCTTCCACAGGGGTTTCGAACCACCTAGGACGGTGTACAACCAATTTTAAAAGTTCATGAGGAGCTTTCATAGTTCTGAGACCTCAGTGTGATCTCAGATTTGGATTTATTCCGTGGTTGAGGATGTTTGGGAGCCATGGGTGGTATGGTTGGTGTCAAGAAGGACCAGGGATTACCTAGGACGAATTTGAGCCATTTCTGACTAGTTTTGAGATTTCGGGTTAGGCTTTAAGTTGATATTCGACGGGTTTCAGGTAGATTCGAGAGAGGTGACCTACACGGTTGGAACGAGGAGATTGACGTTCCTTAGGGGCGTAAATTTGGAGGGCTTTGGAATAGGGTCGCCAAAGATAGGGTTTCCGATGACTTTTCTTAGAATATTTGAGATGATGGATGGGGATTCGAAGGGAGTGGGATACAGAACGGGGAAGGGGGTGTCCTAGTGGTTCTATGGTGTAAAGGTGGAAGGGTGTAGAACAAGGTCGCCGGAGACGGTGGTCCCGACGACCCTGTTTTTGAATATTTGAGACAAAGGGGGAATGTTCGATGGGAGATAATTACATTATGGGAAAGAGGAGGTTGTGACGGTTCAGTGGAGTAAATCTGGGATGGTTTGGTTGTCGGCCGCCGTCGTGAGGCGATTTCTGATGGCGGCATTAGGGTGGTAGGCCGGTGGTCAAGGGACGGTCAGTGGTGGTCAAGGGAGGGTTACAACTGGAGAAGACGGTACGAGGAGGGTGAGGTTTGGTCTCTATGTGTATTAGAGACCTTTGGACATATATATGGTTTGGGATGGGGTTTGATGGCCATTGGATTGAGGTGCGATCAACGGCTAGGATGGCCTGGTCCTCAAACGGTGTTGTTTGGGTTTGGTGCTGTGTGGACTGGGTCAAAGCTGGTTATTTGGGCTGGGTAGTATTGTTTGGAAGGGAGAAGCAGGTTGGGCCACTCAGGTCTGGCTCAACTGTGGCCAGCCTGAGTGGCTGTATATGTGTATACATATATTTCTTTATATTTCTTTATTTAAAAATCACAAATAAAACTAAACCAAGTCAAAATTAAACAAAAATAATTTCAAATGCCGGAAATACATCTATATATGTATTTTTTGTATTTTAATTTGCAAACAAATTTATTAAATCCTAATCAATCTTAAAACACGCAGTAATGAACATGCACGTGCAATTAAATCCTAAAAAAAATCAAAATCTTAACATTTTAAAGAAAATCCTAAACTTTAAAAGTCCTGTAGGAGCTTGTTTCGACCGGATAAAAATCATATGCTCACAGTTCCAACCCATCTTCTAGAACCAGAGGTTCCCTTTCATAAAAGTCTTCTTCTAGGGGCAAGGAATCTTCTGGACCTCTTCGTGAACCTTGAATAGAGGAAATAGTTCATGCGGAACTATCTTTTTATAATGACAGAGAATCCTTTAGAAATCAAATGTCCTCTTTAGATCATGATGATATCTACCCAACTCAGATCACCGAAGGTCTAATTTCTTTAGTTCGTAAAGATTGCCATTGGAGTCATGACTTCTCTATCATAACTCCTAATGCGAATCAAAGATCACCTTCTATTTAACTGTATTTTCCCTTGTTTATATATACCCTTTCAAGTCAGGATTCAAACCTGCTATTGATCCCGCCATCCTAGAATTTTATCATTTTTTCGACGTCTGTTTAGGTCAAATTGGCCCTATAGTGTGGAGGGTTGTTTCTTGTTTGAGGCACTTGACTAACATGGCCAGTGTGAATTTTAATTTCTCCCATCTAATTCACCTTTACTCTCCTAGACTCTTTCGCCAAGGTGTCTTCACTTTAGTAGCAAGGAGCAAAAGAGTTATGGTCAGTCCAGAAGATGACAAAGACTGTGGCTGATACGCGAGGTTTGTTGCTGCCCCCACTGTTGGTTTGGTGGGTGACGGAAACGTTCCCTTCCTCGAAAAGTAGAATTTTGCACGTAAGTTTTTTTTAACTTTCTCGTGCCTTTTTTTTTTAAAATTTTTGATGATTACTTCCTAATTTTCTTTTTCTTTTTTCAGCAACCATGGAAATTGTTGATGAAATTCCTAATTCTGTGGTTGGGTAGGAAAGCTGTTGAATATTGTCCCAGTGGAGGGTAGATCTTGGAAAAACCTTTCCCAACGGTTTGGCTGGAAAGAAAAAACTTACAATAAGAGTTTTTTTTACTGCTTTCTTCATATCTCATTTTATTTTTATCAGGATTTGCTCTTCGAGGGATTAGTGCCGAGGTAGTCATAGTTTCTCGTATTTCTTGGAAAGGACCCAAGTAATAATTTTGAGTTCTTCATCTAAAAGAAAAGTTACTGATGACCAACTCTTAAGAAGAGAAAGATAGGGGTTCCTTGGTAACAAGGCCACGAGCTCATAGACATATCGTTTCTAATGATGAAGCATCCCCCCTCGTCTTATTCCTCTTATCGAGTCTGTTGAAGCCCAGTGGTAATTCCCGATGATGATGTTAATGGTGCTCCCGCTGCTGCTCATGATTCTGTTAAGCAGCTTTTTAACCGCGGGTTTGGTAGTGAAAGTTTAGGTCCGATTTCTGATGAAGCACCCCTAGCTTCGTTTTCTGCTCCCGTTCCTAAGATTCCTTCTTTGCCAATCGTGGCTGTTACCGTTTCTCCCCAGGATGTTTTAACTGCTTCTACCGTTCCTCCCTAGGCTGTTTTAACTGCTTATACTGTTCCTCCCTCAACTACTCCTCCTTCATCTGTTCCATATCCCAAAGTTGGGTCCTCAAGTAGAGGTGAAGCTATGAGGAAAGTTACCATTGATGCCCCTGCTGAGGGTAACCTTTTGAGGAAATTAGGTCAGGCCAACGTATGGCTAAAGCCTTTAATTGGTCCAACTGAGAGAGCCAAGCTTGATAGTCACAGTTCCTTGACCTTGATGAACGATGTCATGCATGCTTCTTTAAAGGTATTCCTTTTTTAAAATTTACTTAAACCTTTTTCTATTTTCTGGGTTCTCATTTTCCGCCCTTTTGTGGTCAATCTCATCGGCACGAACATGATGAAGAGGGATACTCTTTCAGAGCAATTAGTGCATGACTAACAAATGGATGTGGATAATTGGAAGGAACAGTGTGTAAGTCATCAAATCGACAAGGAAGCATTAGAATAAAGTAAAAGTACCTTAGAGCAGCAAGTAAGGGCTTTGACTTCAAAGTTGGCGGTTGAGAAAGCTTCCTCAATCCAATCAAGTAAAGAAAATGATCATCTTGAAACTTCATTTTTCTGAGCAACTCTCCAAGACAAGTGAAGAGATCAAAGAGTTGAACGATCTCTCAGATAAAAAAGAAGGATATGCAGGTGAACTCGTGCAAAATTTGACTCATATTCAAAAAGACGTCCGGGTATCTTCTGATAAGGTTTGTTCTTTGAAAAGTTCCCAGGCTTCTCTTCAAGCTTCTTATGAATCTGTCTTGGCTAAAAATGAAAATTTAACAAAATGAAATTGCTGGCTGGGAAAAAGACTACGAGATCCTTAAAGATAAAACTGCCATTGAAGTGAGTTAGGCATTTTTAAATTCTTGTCATGATACTCTCGGTAAAGTTAGCCAAGAGAATTTTAATTTGGAATATGGGTTTGCCAAGATCAAAGAGATTATTGAGAAGACTCAGCAGAACCAAGATTTTTCTTCTCCCGTAGCTGAAGCTTCTGAAAATATTGAAGATGATATGGGTACCCTCACTTGTTTAAGTCAAGCTGAGCCTGCTGTTGTTGATGTCCCTGCTTCAGTTCCTTCAACTTCTCAGTGAAAAGCTTACGTTGTTCGAATTCCTTTGTTGTTGTTTTTTTCTTTTTGGTGGTATGTAGTTACAACCCTTGGTTTTTTTAAGGGTCTGCTGAAAATGTTAAGTCCCTTGACCTTTTATGGGGCACTTTGTATAAATAACTTTTGGTTTATGACTTCATACTTAATCTAAACGTTTTTTAATATTAGAAGTTTTCATTGCTGTTTGAACTTCTGTTTTGCTTATTCTTTCCTTTACTTTTAATGACTGACTGAATAACTTGTACTTTTATAGTTCAAAAATGCTTCTTTTACTTTATGAATACTTGATTTAATCATGAATTTTATAAAAGAGGGCCCTTTTATATTTGACACTTAATGAAGAAGACGTCTCAACTTCATCATGGTGTTAATATATGATAAAACAAATAAAAATATAGACATTTTGTTTTTGTGGAATAACTTTACCAAGTTTTTATTTGAACTTTGTATAGTTTTAAATAACACTTTACATGTATTTAAATTACTTCTATAACTTTTTCGTAACTGTTTTTCTTATAATAGATTTAAAAAGAGAAAATGCACACAAAGTTTTTATTTATAGCCCACTTCAGTACATTTCGAAAAAGAAAATGAACACAAGGTTTTTATTTATAACCCGTTTCAATACATTGCCTTTGCCCTAATTGTGATAGCGTTTTTCTTTATCCTTGGCTCGTGACTTTTCTCTACACTTGACTCATTCAATGAGTGAACTTTTCAGGCTTGAACTTTGATTATTTCCCAATCCTCTTTGCCTTCTTCATACACATGTTTATGTATATTACATAGTTCCCTAGTGTCTGAGCTCTAAAGTAGGAAGTCTCGAGCATTTGATTTGTTCCTTCCATTTGGTACATTCCCTGAAAAAGAAAAACATAAGGGACTCGGAGGTGCGATTATAGATGAAGACTGCTTAACCCGTTTCAATTTCTATCAGAATAATTATAACTCTAGATCGAAAATTTTAATTAATTCTACGTGTCTTACTGGTCGTTACTCATCATTTAGTACGAGTTAGGTTTTAGCCTATCATCTAAAATCGTTAGTAAAATTTTAACAATTCAAAAAATAAATTTTAATGTATGGATACTTGATCGCGGGTATTCCTTAGAAATATTATCTCTTCAAATAAACGACATTGTAATGTGAAGGTAGTATCTTGCCATTTATCATTTCTAGCTCGCATGCTCCTTTTCTTGCGATTCCATGAATCTTGTAGGGTCTTTCCCAGGTTGGACTAAATTTTCCCGCATTAGCTGCATTCGTAGATAGAAAAACCTTTTTAAGCACGAAGTCCCCAATCTTGAAGTATCTTAGGCACGCTTTTCAATTGTAGTATCGTTCCAAGACCTGCTTTTGTGCTGCCATTTTTATTAAGGCAGCTTCTCAATATGAGATTTTGGACTTAATTTTCTCGCATTAGCTACCTTTAATTGTCTATAATAGCCCAATTATGACAAAGGCAAAACGTATATCTTAGAGATAATTATAAAAAGAAGGAGACCGGTAATTTGTAAGGAGAAGAAACACTATTGGAATATACTAATTTACTTTACTTTCAATTCATTTTATTAGCAAAATCAATTTTCTTTATTTATTTTCGATTATCAGTAACCCGAATTCTTCTAAAAATAAAACTTTAACCGAAATTTCATTTTTTTGGTTAAACAGTACTATATATTTAACATAAATTTGCTGAGAATCACACTCTCTATTAGAAATAAATTTGCACAAATAAAATAACATCTTCAATAAGATCATTTAACCTTTTTTAATAAAATCTCAACATGTACGTAAAATTCTTGCCAACCTTGCCGATGTATGCCACGCCAATCATTCAATGTGAATCCGCTACTAGTTGCATGTTTATTCAAAAGAAAGTGAATTTTTATAGAGAGAAAAACACTTATATATTAAATTAGTGAAGCAACTTGACCATGCTTGCCTTCCTTTTTAAATTTAGACAGTTTCCTCAGACATACTTTCCTTGTAACCATTGATTTTCTTCTCAATGTCTTTGAGGACTTCACACATTGAATTGTGAGATGGGCCTCTTACGCTCTTAGCTTTTTCTGCACTCATCTTAAGTTTCTTCACATTTTCCTTCAAGTCCTTTCCTTCTTCATATTGCATTACCAATCTCACCAATTTCTCTATTTCCTCCCTTTCCACTACTTTCTTTGTTGGCAACACCTTTGGCTTGACAGCCACACCAAGTTCCTCCGTCATCATCGTTGCATTTTGTCTTTGTTCAGCATACAACGGCCATGCAATTATCGGCACACCATTTGTTATACTCTCAATACAAGAATTCCATCCGCAGTGTGACAAAAATCCCCCAACTGACGGGTGGCTCAAAATTCCTGCTTGATCACTCCACATCTGAATAACCAATCCAAAATCTTTCGTTCGAGTTAGAAAACCTTCTGGCAGGTACTCAGGAGTGCCATCACCGCGTTCCTTGTCTACGCTGAGGTAGTCTACAACCTCTGACGGTGGTCTCACCCCCCAAATGAACTTTTGTTCACTTAACTCCGACCCAAAAGCTAGCTCATTTAACTGTTCTAATGAGAGGGTGCTGCCACTCCGAAAGATATGTATAACACTGATTCGCATCCAGCCAATTGAGGACAAAGTTCCTATCACCACCACTCTCATTTATGATTTCTTCATAATGTGATCTTATATCAACGGTCCAATTGGATAAATCGGTGAATTATTCAGGATCGCTTTCAATATTTCATTTTCTCGAAGCGCTTTGAGTGAGCCGGTCTCAGCATCTTCCCAAGTGTTCATCAAGATTCCATCAGACAAACAGAACCCAGCCCCATGTACCCTCAAGTACTCGTGATACTGCTCATCGTTCCGGTCCAGCATAGGATCAACAACGTCTTCGGGATGAACCGGTTTGCAACGGTTCATCCTGATCTACACATTCACCCTCAATTTCTTTGTCAATAACAGTACAATATATAGTCAAAGCTGTAAACCATGCATTTGTAGGAATAAATAAATAGTTGGGTAATCCAAATTCTTTGGCGATTGGCAAGGCTTCAGGGCAAAAAACATCAACGATGAGAGCATCCAGAATATGCTTCTCCGTAGATATTACAGACTTAACAACAGATAACGTTTCGCGTACAAGTATGCAAAGTAGGGCAATCATTTTTGTGTTGGCATTGACTAGGTTCGAGATATCTACTGCTGGTATTTCAATTATATTAATCGACTTTGAATTTTTGGCGAATGTAAGGATCTCTGTTTCTGCCGCAGAGCTGCCGAAGGTGATAGCAAAAACGGTGACTGAGACGTTATGGTGGGTGGCAAGGCGGTTGCTGAGGGCTAGTGCTGGGATAATATGGCCCAAGCCTGGACTTGAAAGAATACCAACACGAAGCTGTTGTGAGGTAGAAGACATAGTGACAAAATATTGGGATTTGGGGGTGGAAAGTAAAGAGCTAGTGATATGGTAATGAGATTAGCTGTGTAACTCACGTCCGTCAAGTAGAGAATAAACAAACTCTCAAATCAGCCTGCCTGTGTACAAAAAACATCAGACAAGGTAATGAAATGAGAACACAAGGATAGTTGATTGTCTCGATTCATATATTTGTTGTCAATTCTTTTTGTCGATATATTTCTTATAATCGTGCACTCCTAAAATCTATGATTAAGACTCAGACTAATTTGTTAGGAGAAATATTTTAATGCAGTGTGTAATAAGCAATTCATCAACATGCTAAAAAAATAATGAAAGACAAAGACTAGTTAAAGTAGTAAGGGAATATGAACAATTTGTCAACCAACTAAAAGAAAAATAAAGACTAAGACGAAGGAGCAAGCGGATGTATTTTAATGCAGTCTGCAATAAACAGTAATTCGTGAACCTGCTAAAAGATAATGAAAGACCAAGACTAATTAAAATTATAAGGGAATAGTTCTGAAATAGCCTGCTAAAAGTGCTCCAATATAAGACTAAGACAAGGCAGTTGACTTTGGGGGATAAATTAAAATTGTAGCATAGTGATTTTTTAACTCCCAACTTATATCTGTTTAATTAGTGCAAAATATTGAATTTTGTTGATTAACAAGACCATGATCATTGCTAGCAAAATTAAAGCCCAAAAACGGATCATACTCCCTTAGCGGATCCGCCCTTCAAGATGGGTGGCATGACACCCACCAGGTTGGATATATATATATACTAAAATTTTCTTATATAAGGTTAAATATTTAATCCTACCATCTGCGATCTCAAAATAGACAAAAGTGCCATAGTTGGAGAGACATTTTGCAAGCTTTTCTTGAGTATACGGCTCAAGTTCCAAGGTAAATGCTTACCCGTACACCAAACGAATAAATACATAACACCGTGTATTCAAAAATATAGTTAATTTACACCATAGTTAATTAATACGATTTAGTGTGAACACCCAATATAGTAAATATATGTATTGCTCTTGTGAAATACATATATTTCAAAGGACAAATATTTCCACTAGATTTTGCCATATGTTTCCGCGAAAGCGAAGAGATTTGGACCTTTTTTAACCACTTGACGCAGCACGTTATCAAACAGCATTCAGGTATTTGTCTAATATCTTATCGGCATAGTGGTATTATAAGTTCTGTACATCATTTGCCTAAATGGCAAGAACCATATGCATACCACCGTTATTGTGTGAGGCACTTGAAGGCCAATTTCCAGAAGAAATTTCCTGACAAGGTCTTGCATGACTTAATGTGGATGGCTACAACTGAGCATCAGCAGTGCAAATTCACGAGGCGCATGGAAGCGATCCGGCAGATAGATCCACGAGCCTATGCTTAGTTGATGCGACATGAACTTCACATGTGGACATTGCACGCTGATGGCGGCAAACGATGGGGAGCCCTCACTACAAACGTATCAGAGTCATTCAACTGCTTGTTGAAGTCTGCCCGTGGACTTCCTGTCACTGCCATGGTCCGCATGACATTGAAATAGAGTGCGGAGAGGTTTGTTGAAAGGCATGCAGCTGGATCGGCATTGATGGACAGGGGAATTCAATTTTGTGCCAATACCCATGAGAAGATTTGAAAGGTTTAGGAGGCGAGCACAGTGGCATTTATTTCTTCAATACGATCATGAACGGGGTATTTTTGAAGTTAAGACTGGACACCGTGGGAATAATCTACAGACGGTGAATGAAAATAGAAGGTTATATTCATATGGAAAATGGACTATCTACCACATGTCGTGCGCACATGCGCTGAAGTGCTTTCAACAAGTTAGATATGGGGCAACAAACTATATTGATAGGCAATACATTGTTGCTGGACAGATATGCAAGTAGCACGTAAGATGCATCAGGATGGTCTTTTTTATTTAGGTACATCTATCCTGATGGACCCAACCCATGTGCTGGGTCCCTAAAGTCAAATGCACATGATGCAAACAAGCGTTCCTAGGGATCAGGCATGAGGCCAAGTTACTCTAAGTTCAAAACCTGGGTACATATTCTAGACTGTGTACTCAAGCAGACAATGAGAGGCGAGGAGGGGGCTACATACCGGGAATCAAAAGGCCATTCGGCTTAGTAACTTGTCCGAGCCTTTTTCTTATTTCAAGATATGACACTAACAGAGTAAGAAGTCTCGACCGAGAGCACATCCCCGAAAATGGGAAGAGAAGGGCTTCGTAGCATTTTTATATACAATTCACAGAATATTAAAGCGGTAAAAGCAATTAGCACATTAGGATCAAACATGTAGGAAAATCATATAATAGATAAAGCCAATCATAACAGCTATTCTAAGCTCGACTTCTTGAACTCTGAACCAGAGATTCTGGGTTCAATCCCCAGCAGAGTCGCCAGAGCTGTCACACCTCCGTTTTACACTACACCCTGCGAAGGGCGTAGATAAAGGAGTATTTCCAATTAAAGAACAATCAAAACGAAATTTATTTAATCAAAGATTTTAGAGTTGCCACTTGGAAGATTTATGGTGTCCCAAGTCACCGGTTTAAATCCCGAATCAAGGAAACGGTTGACTCTGTATTACAGTCTGCGAACACGAAAATCTGGATAAGGAATCCTGTTAATCCGAAAAAAGGTGTTAGGCATTCCCGAGTTCCGTGATTCTAGCACGGTCACTCAACTGTTACATTCGGCTTAATTATCTTTTTTTTTTACAATTATGAATCTATGTGCAAATTTTAACTTTTTAACTGCTTTTATTTAATTTTAGGAAAGATTTAACGTCACATTAAACGCGCTTTGAACCACGTCACATAAATGCGTCCGCAGTTCACAACACATTTTATCTCACGTTGTTGAGGTTTGGATTTGGGTCACATAAATACGCACCCGAGTTTAGGAAGATAAATTATTAAATAACGCGCCTAAAGTAACCACGCGTTTGGAATTTTCCGAGGGCCATAGAAAATTTTACTAAATGGCTCACCTCGATTTCCAAAGATTAAAGTTAATTACATGATGGCCATAGTTAGGGAAACTATTGTAAAAGAAATAAGCTAGATAACAATCCCAAGCTCAATTTAATTTTAATATCTCCCAAAATCCCTTTACTCCAATTTATTGCCGTAAACACTTAATTGTTCAAGTTTTCAAACCTTAATATTTCTTATCTCTTAATTTAATTCACAACCACCTTTATTATCTAGTATGTTATTCTTTCCAATCAAACAGCAGTACCACAAAACTAACCAACAACTAATGGAATTATATCCCTGTTGCCTTTTGTTTTGACGTATTTAACTTATTCAAACATTTTTGGATTCAACGTTCACAACACGAAGGGAGGAGCAAAAATTCAGTATGTGTAAAGTTAAAGGGAATTAAATTTGCAAATATCCTAATCTACAACATGCAGGTTGCAGCAACCGTTTTGCCCCAATAACCCAATCGTCACCCATAATCTCATTTCCAAAACCATATAACTCAATTGATTTTCATGCCATACTCTAACTTAGTCGGCTCTTAATATCAGGAATTACATAAAACAACAAAGAAAATCAGATCCATTATAGACTAGATTTGTCATTTTAATCACATGCTATAACAGCTAAACAAAGGCATATCAGACAAGCAATTGAATATGAACGCATGAAGTCAAGAATGCCTACAGCAGGTTTTTCATTTCCTCATTAACGCATTCAAGAGAAGTACAAGGAGGATTTCAACATACCTAGAAGCACTCTTAAGAGTTGAAACTTGACAAATCAAAAAGAAAAAATTGAAACCCCAGCCAACAGACAACAACGAGCTCACAGTCAAACCTTTCCCGTAGCTTTAAAGCTATTCCGAATCCCAGAAGAAATTGAAGCCAAGCAGTGAAAAATGGAGACGAAAGAACATGGCACTGCCTCTTATCTCTCTATGCTATATGTTATTGTACGTATATCTTCCGATTTGGTGAGATAAGGCCAGGTGGAATTGAGAGGTTAAAGAACGAGCAATAGCATCCTTTGTAATTTTGACTCCTATCCGTTGCTACAGCTAGGTGATGCGACTGCTACTGATTTCTATTTTTGTTTATCGTTGAAGGTACAAGAATTAGAGGAACAGCTGAAGCTCACGAAGGGAGATGGGAGTGAGGCTTTGTTCGCTCGTTGCTGAAGAAGTGAAGGGTTGTTCGGTTGGAAAAATGGGGGGGGGGGGGGGGGGGGGGGTGTATGTTGAGATGAAGAGAAGAAGATCGAAAAACACGGGAGGGGGAGTCTCCTTTTGATAAAACCGTGCTGATCTTCAGTGTCCTCCCCTTTTTAGTGTATTAGGCATTATTTTTGTTCATTCTATAGATTTTAGGTTTAGGTTTAGGTTTAGGTTTAGGTTTATTTTCTTTGTATTTGTCGATTAGTCCCTAGGTCTTTTATATATTTTTTATTTCAAAGAAAATTCTAGAAAGGTCCTAAGAGTTGGCTTAATGGGTATTGTGTATTAGGCAAAAAAATTGGTCCCCAGATTTGGTTTTAAATTAAACACCCAATTTTTTTGTTTTCTATTCTCTCTTTTTTTCAAAATTAAAGTAAAAATATAAATTAATTTATAAAACCAAATTAATCTATCAAAAATGCTAATTAATTTTGAATAATAATTATCACAAATAATTAAAACAAATCGAAACAAAAACCACCTAAAATCAGAGTTAAAATTAAAGGTGCAAATTAAACCATTTTGTGATTTCTTTTTTATAAATGACTAATTGCTAATTAATTCTTAAAAATATCAAATTAAATCCTAAATGTAAATGCATATATATTTTTTGTATTTTCCATTACATTAAAATTAAACGATTAATGTAAAATGCCACAAAATCCACAAAATTGCAAATAATGCAAGGAAATTATGTTTGTTTTGAAGTTGTGGGAGTAATTCATATAAGGCAAATATCACGTGCTTACTGTCACGGTGTCAGAAGTGATAATGCCTTAGAATTGGGTTCTACTGCCTCGGGTTCTATTTTTTTTTTCTAAAAAAGGGATTCAACATTAGACTTCTTGGCTACACACTCCTCAACAGAATGGGGTGGTGAAAAGGAAGCACAGACATTTGCTTGAAATTGCCAGAGCACTATTGTTCAAATTTCATCTTCCAATTAGATTCTGGGGTGATTGTCTTCTAACTGCAACCTAATTAATCAATAGGTTTTCATCCCCTCTCCTTAATCCCAAAAGTCCCTATGAGTTGTTATATGGTTTTGTTCCCTCTTACTCACATCTTAAAGCTTTTGGTTATTTATGTTACTCTACTATAACTAAGTTGCACAAGGATAAATTCTCTCCCAGATCTATCCTATGTGTGTTTGTGGGTTATCCCTTTTCTAAAAAGGGTTATAAACTATATAGTGTCACTTCCAAAACCTGCTTCATCTCTAGAGATGTCATTTTATTATAACACATTTTTGCATTCTTCAAGGCTTCTAATCAGCCTTCTTGTTGGAAATCATGTATATCTATGATATGTGCGCTTTGGTTGTATGAGCATGATTTTCAGGTATAGGTTTTGATGAATGATAAACAATGAAGTCAAGTGTCACACAACGATATAATATGACAATCAATCAAATGCCGAGAAGCATACTGATGACGGAATTGCATGAACGAGCCAAAGAGTTCAAGACCGAAGACCCAAGACGTAGGTCGTTTGGTAGAACCAAATGTAAGGACAATGTTTAAGTTATCTTATCCTTTGGCTCAACATTAGGTCATCATAAACATGCATAAAATATTTTATTAAATCATATTTATCATAAAGATGCATCTTTGTGTTAAAATAAAATGATGTTGAAGGTTTTAAACATGTCTTTTAAATCTGGGCCTCAACAATCGATTATTTGAATCCTACAATCGATTGTATTAAGACAGTGTGATATGAAGTTTTTCAAAATAGCAAACAATCGATTGTCTACTTTTAACAATCGATTATTTTGAGACAGTGTGCAACCGAAGTTTTTAAACATCTAAACAATCGATTGTTATTGTCATACAATTGATTATATTCATAAACAATCGATTGTCATTTTTCATACAATCGATTATATTTTGACCGTTCCCACAGAATCAATTATATTTTGACCGTTCCCACAGAATCCTAAATTGATTTTTGTACATTGAATAACAATCGATTATTTAGTCCATACAATCGACTGTTTAGCCTAAAATCAGGAATCTGTCTTTTGAACGTTGGTCAAACAATCGATTATCTACTCCAAACAATCGATTGTTTGAGCACAGAATCAGGGATTTTATTTGTCAATTAAGCAACGGTCAGCACCACTTTTTCACCTATAAAAAGAGGTCTTTTGAGCTGATTTTAAACACACAACTCCTCCATACATTGTTATACATATTGATCATTTTCAAGCATCATTTTAGAGCTTTTGTTGAGCCATTTGATAGACAACTTTGTGTTGTTCATAGAGCTTATTGTGTATCTCTTTATCCACTCTATTGAGAGAGTATTTGTTGTAAAAGAGAGTTGTTTGAGAAGAACATATCTTCTCATTTGTCGGGTTTGCTAAGTACCCAAAGTCTTAGTGGTTGAAGTCTTGGGGTGAGGTATCCTCAAGCAAGTGAAGTCTTAAGGTGTGGTATCCTTGAGCAACTGTAACGGTTTGTTAAGCACCCGTAAGCTTGACGAAGATAGTGGAAATCTCGAGAGAGTCTCTCGGGGACTGGACTAGCCACGGGTTGTGGTGAACCAGGATACATCGGTGCGTTCGTTCCTTATTATTTACTTATCGCACTTATTTCATTCCTGCATTTTTTAAATTCCGCAAGTTACGCTGTTTTTTATTATAACGCTATTCACCCCCCCCCCCCCCTCTAGCGTTAAGCGTATATTCTAACAATTGGTATCAAAGCCTAACTCTCTGAAAGCCTTAACCGGTTGAGAGAAATATATATTTTTCTGTTGAGAATATTGAACCCAGGAATGATGGATGAAGGACAGTCCACCACTTGCGCTCCACTATTTGACGGAACAAACTATACATATTGGAAAGAACGGATGAGTATCTTCCTCAAAGCAAACAGTTTTCGTTTGTGGCAAATCATCAAAAACGGTGAACCAATGCCGACAAAGAAAGTTGGAGAAACCACGGTTCCAAAGAAGGAAGATGAATATGATGCCGAGGACATCAAGAAAGTTGAAAATAATGCAAGGGCCATCCATGTATTATATTGTGTGGTGAATCCAGATGATTATCGAAAAATCTCTTGCTGCACAACCGCCAAGGAGATGTGGGATAAGCTCGAGATCATTAATGAAGGTACGCCTCAAGTCCGAGAAGCCAAAATTAATTTTCTAACACATAAATATGAAATATTTAAAATGGAGAAGGAACCCATTGGTGTTATGTTTGAACGGTTTTTAAGAATCGTCAACGATCTCCATGCTCTCGGGAAAGTTTGCACGAACAAAGATCTTGTTCGAAAAGTCCTACGGAGTCTCACTCCCGAATGGCGCTCCAAAGCCAATGCCATCCAAGAGTCGATGGAATTCACGAATATCACAATTGATGGACTAAGAGGTAACCTCGAAACTTATGATAGTACAATTCTTAATCCTTATCTTAGAAGCAATTCGAATTTCGCCTTCAAAGCCTCATCCTCTAAAAGAGAAGAGGTAAGTGACTCGGAAAGGGATGATGATAATATTTCCAATGATAAAATTAAAAAGTTTTGTAAGTCTATGAAAAAAAGACAAGAAAAAGAAGAAACACCATAGGTGCTTATCACGGGATTTGGACAGCTCAGGCGATGAAACTGTCGCATTGTGTCTCATGGCTAACGAAGGAGAAGAGGTAAGTACATCTAACTCTCACTCGTTTGAAGAATTACAAAATGCCTATGATGAATTGTATGGTGAATTTATTAATGCTTCCAAAACTATCATAGAATTGAAGAAAACACTTTCTTTGCAGAAAACACTTTCTTTGCAAGAAACAGATTTTCAAAAAACACTTTCTTTACAAGAAAAAGAGTTTGAAAAATCCTCTTCTTTGAAAGAAATAGATTTTGAAAAATTGACTAATGAAAATGATGTTCTTAAAAATAAAATTGAAGTTTTAGAAAAAGAAAATAAAATTTTGAAAAATGACATTGTTGATTTTAAAAATAAAATCAAGGAATTGAATAAAGTCTCTTCTATTGATAAATGTTCCAATTGTTCCTCTTGTAGTTCTTTAATACTAGAGAACACAGAATTTAGGAAAGCACTAGAAACACGTAGTGTTGATAGTCCTAAAATTGAAGATACTAAAAAGGATGAAAGTAATGAGGTCGGACCATCTAGAAAGAATTCAAGGAACCTCACTAATGAATCTAAGATTAATTGTTTTAGACCACCTAGAAACAACTCTAGGAATTTTGTTAATGAGTCTAGAATGAATTATTTTAGACCACCTAGACACAATTCTAGGAATTTTATAAATGAGTCTAGAATGAATAATTTTAGACCACCTAGACATGACTCTAGGAAATTCAACGCTTCTAGGGGGAACAACTTTAGATCACCTAGAACGCTTTTGGCTCAACCTAGACATATGCACAATCCTAATGTTATATGTCACTATTGTAATCGGGTAGGACACATTGCACCCGTTTGTTTTGCTAAACATAGAGATTTATGTGTTGATTATGACTATTGTTATCCTAACCCCCAAGGACCCAAAAGAAGTTGGGTACCAAAAACCTATTTTTAGGTTATTTTTGCTGGTGTGCTTGAAGACTACAATATTGTAGTGGATGCACCAAGCACGAAACCTTAATGCATTAAGGGGGAACGTCGGTTAGTTATCGTATTTTGAATAAAAACCGCAATAAGTTGATATGTGCAAATAATCTATATCAGTTTTGGTTGATACATGCTTGAATAAGTTTTATTTTTGAATAACAATTAGTATCAATTGGTTTTATAATAAATGATTGATTCATGTTTTGATGAATATTTTTTAGTTCTAATAACAATTGGCATAGTTGAGAAAAATGATCGTTATTATTAGTATGCCATTTACTAACTTCTTATATGATCTTGTCTATAACGATTGGTATCGTCAATGATTTAAATAACCTTTGGTATACTCTTTTTGCTAATGCCAAAAGGGGAAAGAATGTGCGCGATATGCATGCTTTAATTGAGGGGGAATATTCTACTAAGGGGGAATTATATTGAATTGAATTGGTTGCATAAATTGTATGTTGAGATATAGCATCTATTTAGGGGGAATTCAATATGCATATCTTCCGTTGTTTGTCATTATCAAAAAGGGGGAAATTGTTGGAAATCATGTATATCTATGATATGTGCGCTTTGGTTGTATGAGCATGATCTTCAGGTATAGGTTTTGATGAATGACAAACAATGAAGTCAAGTGTCAAACAGCGATATAATATGAAAATCAATCAAATGGCGAGAAGCATACTGATGACGGAATTGCATGAACGAGCCAAAGAGTTCAAGACCGAAGACCCAAGACGTAGGTCGTTTGGTAGAACCAATGTAAGGACAACGTTTAAGTTATCTTATCCTTTGGCTCAACATTAGGTCATCATATACATGCATAAAATATTTTATTAAATCATATTTATCATAAACATGCATCTTTGTGTTAAAACAAAATGATGTTGAAGGTTTTAAACATGTCTTTTAAATCTAGGCCTCAACAATCGATTATTTGAATCCTACAATCGATTGTATTAAGACAGTGTGATCTTATGTTTTTCAAAATAGCAAACAATCGATTGTCTACTTTTAACAATCGATTATTTTGAGACAGTGTGCAACCGAAGTTTTTAAACATCTAAACAATCGATTGTTATTGTCATACAATCGATTATATTCATAAACAATCGATTGTCATTTTTCATACAATCGATTATATTTTGACCGTTCCCACAGAATCAATTATATTTTGACCGTTCCCACAGAATCCTAAATTGATTTTTGTACGTTGAATAACAATCGATTATTTAGTCCATACAATCGACTGTTTAGCCTAAAATCAGGAATTTGTCTTTTGAACGTTGGTCAAACAATCGATTATCTACTCCAAACAATCGATTGTTTGAGCACAGAATCAGGGATTTTATTTGTCAATTAAGCAACGGTCAGCACCACTTTTTCACCTATAAAAATAGGTCTTTTGAGCTGATTTTAAACACACAACTCCTCCATACATTGTTATACATATTGATCATTTTCAAGCATCATTTTAGAGCTTTTGTTGAGCCATTTGATAGACAACTTTATGTTGTTCATAGAGCTTATTGTGTATCTCTTTATCCACTCTATTGAGAGAGTATTTGTTGTAAAAGAGAGTTGTTTGAGAAGAACATATCTTCTCATTTGTCGGGTTTGCTAAGTACCCAAAGTCTTAGTGGTTGAAGTCTTGGGGTGAGGTATCCTCAAGCAAGTGAAGTCTTAAGGTGTGGTATCCTTGAGCAACTGTAACGGTTTGTTAAGCATCTGTAAGCTTGACGAAGATAGTGGAAATCTCGAGAGAGTCTCTCGGGGACTGGACTAGCCACGGGTTGTGGTGAACCAGGATATCGGTGCGTTCGTTCCTTATTATTTACTTATCGCACTTATTTCATTCCTGCATTTTTTAAATTCCGCAAGTATACGGTGTTTTTTATTATAACGCTATTCACCCCCCCCCCCCCCCGCCCCCTCTAGCGTTAAGCGTATATTCTAACACTTCTCACGTTCTTTCTTCTCCTCTATCTACTTGTTTTGATACTGATTGTTCTGCACCTCCTCCTTGTACTTCATTTTCCTATTCACATGCTTCTTATTCGTCTATTGATCCTCCATCTCCTATTTCACATTCTGATCCTAGTCCCATTTCAACGTACAGTACTTCACCTCATGTTCCCCATCTTTGTTCCGCTCTTGTTCTTCACCTACTGATCATCCTATTCCTGTTTCTTCTTCTCCATTTCCTACTTTGAGAAGATCCTCTAGATCACATAACCCTCCTAGTTATCTCAATAGCTATGTTTGTCAGTCCTTATTTTCCAACTCCATCTCACCCTATGTTGGTCAGTTGCATATCCCAGAGCCAAATTCATATTCCCAGGCAGCCACTATTCTTGAGTGGCAAGATTTCATAAGGAAGGAATTTGAGGCTTTAGAAGCCAATGGGACTTGGGAAATTGTTGAGTTCCACATGGCAAGAAGCCTATTGGGTGCAAATTGGCTTATAAAGTGAAATATAAGGCTGATGGTAGTATAGAAAGGTACAAAGCTAGGTTGGTGGTTAGGGGTGATACTCAAGTGGAAGGGGTTGATTTTCATGAAACATCCTCGCCTGTTGTAAAAATATCCACTATTAAGACCTTAATTGTTGTAGCCATCAAGCAACAGTGGTCCTTGTTCCAGCTTGATGTCAATAATGCCTTCTTGCATGGTGATCTTGATAAATAGGTTTTCATGAAGCTTCCTCCTAGATTATCTGTTCCTATTTCCACTTCTTCTTCCACTTATTTGGTTTGCAAGCTCAAGAAATCCCTTTATGGGTTGCGGCAATTTTTCAGATAATGGTATGATAAGCTTTCTTAAGCTCTCTCTTCTAGAGGCTGCATGCATTCTCTCAATGACTATTCTGTCTTCACTAAGGGTTCTGGGGCTTCTTTGGTTATACTGGTTGTTTATGTGAATGACATTATCCTAACTGGTACTGACTTGATAGAAATTTCTGCGCTGAAGTTTTCTTCATGATCAGTTCAAGATCAAGGATTTGGGACTTCTTAACTATTTTCTTAGTATTGAAATTCTCTATACGTCTTCTGGGGTTTTGCTGCATCAAAGGAAATTTATTCATGTCCTTTTAGATGAGCTTCATTTTCTTGAATGTACTCATGTCACATGTCCCCTTTAATTAAATGTGAAGTTGAAGGCCAAGAAATGTGAACTTTGGCCTAAACCTGAAGACTATAGAAGTCTCATAGGCAAGCTGAATCTTCTGACGCATACAAGACCTGACCTTAGCTTTGCAGTCCAGCACTTGATTCAGTTCATATAGCATTCTTGCAGACCACACATGAAGGCTGCTCTTCATCTTCTCAGATATCTCAAAGGTTCATCTAATTCTGGGATCTTTTACACTAATGATCATGTTATGTCTTTACAGCTATAGTGACTGGTGTCATACCCTTTTTTTTTACAAACATCACTAACGCTCTTAAAAATATTAAAAGGATTTCGCAAAGCTCAAAGGATTTTCAAAATTGAAAAGTGACCAAATTGTGTGTTCAAAAGGATTAACTTAGAGTCGCCACCTACCATTGTATTTTGGTGTGCCAGGTCACTGTTATAGAAAATATTTTTTCTTTTAAAACACTTGGACTCAAAACTAAGTCGGCACCAGAGATTTGGGTAAGAGGGTTCATTTGACTCGGGGAAAAGGTGCTAGGCACTCCCCAAGTCCCGTAACTAGTATGGTGCGCACTTGATATGGTCGACTTTTAAAATATTCAATTGAGGTAAAAACACAAAAACAAAATAAACACACAAGAGGCTAGAGGTCGTCCCCATCTAAAAGATAAAAATAAATAAAAGAAAATATTAAAGTTCTATTCTACATTATTTCTTTTACAAAGTTCGTCACGGCCTCCAATTACATTCACTTCGGGGCATACCCTTAGAAAAAAGTATATACAAATCCTTCGGGGCATTCCCCGAATAAATTTAACTAAGGGAACGACCAGCCTCAAAAATCAAAATATGCATAGTTCTTCCTAATATATGTTTGCCAACCCCAAATTATTTGAGTTGTGCATACTTGTTACCGAGCCTAAAAGATGTCATTAGCTATCCAATAGAACAAAATAAAAATGACAAAGCTACTTGAGTCCAAATATATTGAAGTCCAATGGAAGTCCCGAAATGCATAAAATGACTCATATGTTGGTAAACTCACATAGCAAACAAGACATAAACTAATGCTAATGAAGCTCTACGGGATGTGATTGGAAAATTCAAACAAAACTCAAAAAGCCAACATCAAACTCAACATTATCACAATCAGAAGCACGTGAAAATCATAAAGAGAGTTAAGAATAGAGGAATGGACCTTGAATACTGAACTTTTAACTGATGAAAGTTTCCAGCAATTATACGAGCAATTAAACCAAAAGCGACAACCGAAATTATAAGAAATGGCAAGCAAACTCGGACGCAATCGGGGAACTTGGGCTCGACGGACGAAAGCTCATAGTCTCACCATGTCAGAATCAAACAACAACAATTTCATGTGGTTTTTATTATTTTGGAATTTCAAGGAGCCATTAAAATTAGAAAAATAAGAGAAGAACTCCTGGTCTGTTACATATTCAAAGAATTTTCAGTAGTACTTATGCCGATGATTAATGAAGAGATTCGGAGGCACTTAAAAATAGGGTGATGCTTCTGAGTGACTGTTTCTCTCTCATTTTCGGCGAGTTTGCCGGCGATGGAAGTGAGACAGAAATGAGAGAGAGAGAGAGAGGTGAGGGTCGACTGTTGTGCTGAGGCGTTCTTTGGTAGAGGAGGGTGCGGCTGGTGTTGTTTTTACTGAGGGGGGTGGATGATGGGTGGAGCGGCGGAGGCTGTTAGTCGTTGGAAGGGTTCACTTGCAGCCAGAAGAGTGTTCTTTGGTCGTTTGAGGGCTGGTTCACGGCTGAAGGTTGCTATGGTGTTTTGAGATTAGGAAGAAAAAAAGGTCAGTGGCGTGAGTGGTCGCCGGATTCCGTCCCATTATGGTGGTCCAGGGAGCATAGGATATGGTGTTTAGTTTAGGTGGACTCTAGGGTTTTGTAGTGTTTTTCTTCATGAAGAAGATGGTCTCCAAATTGTAAAATAATGGCTCAAGGTCTTTCATCTTAGGGTGTCTAGTTTATTAGGATTTTAGGATTAGGTTAGTAGGTATTGCGCCTATAATCATGGGCTAGATTTGAATTAGGTCAAATTTGGTCAAGTATACCTTTAAAAGTGGCAATTTAATTCTACTAGACTAAAAATATTAATTCTTGAAATAATATATAATTGAATTGTGAAATCAATCCTAATTAATTAATTCGAACTATATTATGACACGAAGTAAATTTTTGTACTTTCAGGAGATTATACTAAAAATAAAAATGCATTAAAAATAATATTTTTCTAAAAAAATACCTAATATCTTAATTAAATAGAGAAAAATGAAACTATTTTTGTATTTTTTTAATTTTGTGATAAAAATAAAGTAAAAGAGTCAAAATTAGTTGAAATAACTATATTAGACCTAAACTGAGTATTTAAATGCTAAAATATGTCAAATCTTGGGGAGCATCAAAAATCACATGTCTACAGTTGCCCCTCTTTGACTGGAAATACGAAGTATTTTCAGACAAAAAATGACTAGACAGGTTTTTTGACCTGATCCTTATTTGGAGAGACCAAAAACTAAGAGAAAGGAAGAGAATGTGACCGAGCCCTAGTATCTGAGCTGCCTACATATCCTTGGCTATAAAGGAATCAGGTCACGTATAGTTAAGAAGTGAATTAGGTGATGGAGTATGCCGAGGTAGAGAGCCGATTGAGATGCCGCCGAGGTTCTGGTCCGCGGTCTTGTTATTACATCAAAATCAAAAAAAGAAAAAGACTAACTAAGCCTATCAACTATGAGGTACAAGATTCCTATCTATAAGTCTTCTGAAGCTTGATCTTGAATCTTGAGTGATTCTTCATGCAGACCTTAGAATTGAACATTGACGTTTGCTAGCTGCAGGTGCTAGTTCATTCTTCTTCAGCTTTTCAGATCATGACGGGACATGCGAAGATCGTAACTTCAACCATGTCTTGAGCAGTTCTCATCTTTCATCTACTTGTGTAACTTCAACCTTGTCTTGAGCAGTTCACATCTTTCATCTACTTCTGCATTTGGATTTACTTCTTCTTCTTCTTTCTTCTTTGTTTTGGATTGAGACTACTTCTGTTGGTCACCTCGGACTGTTGACTTGCATTCTTGTCGCGAGCTCCTGCTACTTGTAACTTGAATTGAATTCTGAAATGACTTCCCTCGTTCTCCAGGTGGGTGTCTGCTACTGACTTAAAACTTGAAATAATTCTGAAATGAACTCTAAATTGTCTTCCATCATTCTCCAAGTGGGTGCATGCAATCAAAACAACAAAACAAATAAACTTTTCTGCCCTAGTTTGCACTAGGAAGATTTGTGAGTTATTAGCAAAACTGTAAATCACATATGATATTGATGCAATGATGAGAATAAAACTAAAGACTTAACTGCGATGTGCGTCTTCCATGAATCAAACCAAGAATATTTGACTAACAAATTCATTAGACTATGTCTTATATCTTTGGAGAAAGATTCATCAAACTAAAATTTTGATCATAGGAGAAAATTCAAGAGACTAGGTTTTTTATCTTAGGAGAACAATTTATCAAAATGAGATTCAATCTTAGGAAAAAATTCATCCGACTAGGTATTCTATCTTAGGAGAAAAATTCATCAGACTAGGATTTCAATCCTATGAGAAAATTCATCAGACTAGGTCCTTTTTTTGTTATCTTAGGAGAAATTTTCATCAGACTAAGATTTTGATCCTAGGAGAAAATTCATCAGACTAGGTCTTCTATCTTAGGAGAAAAATTCATCAAACTAAGATTTTAATCCTAGGAGAAATTTCATCAGACTAGGTCTTTTATATTAGGAGAAAAATTCATCAGACAAAGATTTTAATCCTAGGAGAAATTTCATCAGACTAGGTCTTCTATCTTAGGAGAAAAATTCATCAAACTAATATTTAAACCTAGGAGAAAGATTCAGCAGGCTAGGTCTCTTATCTTAGGAGAAAATTCATCAGACTAATATTTTGATCCTAGGAGAATGCTCATCAGACTAGGTCTTTTATCGTACGAGAAAGATTCATCAGACTAAGATTCTATCCTAGGAGAAAATTTACCAGACTAGGTCCCTTTTGTTATCTTAGGAGAAAAAATCATCACACTAAGATTTTGATCCTAGAAGAAAATTAATCATACTAGATTTTTTATCTTAGGAGAAAGATTCATCATACTAAGATTTGATTGAGAGGAAAATCCATCAGATTAAGACTTTTTATCCTAGGAGAAAAAATATGAAGAGCAATGGCAACATCTTATGCACACTAACAAGAGAAGTAAGGGGAAAAGATTTGAGAAACTTCCCTTTGTCGGCTATTCTCTTCTTCTTCTTCTTCTTCTTTTTTTTTATTTTCTTCTTTTCTTATTTTTGAACCATATTGCATGCACTTCTTTGTTCCTGTTTCAAACAAAGAAAACTTGTGAGTTCAAAATACGGTGGTTAGTTTGTGGCCTTGACCTTGAGGGCGGCTAATTCTACACTTGCCAAGATAACTTTTATTTCAACTTAGACAACCTTGACTGTTATCGACTACCCAATTTCTTTCAACCCTTATCACAAAAAACACCTCTGCTCCATTCGATCTCAATAACCTCTATCTGTTGCATTTTTCTCATGAATTGACATTTACCGAACCATTGCATTCCATATGAGTCCCCAAGCATCTTGATTGTTATCAACTCAATGTGCATACCACTTTTCTCTGACTTATGCCACTTGGATGTACTAGCCAAATTCATTTTGTGCAATCGCAAAAGTTGGTCAAATTTTTTGATGTTATTTCTCACTTGTTCTGACCAAACAGACTCAAGAAGGGACTCAAACAAAACAAGAGGAAAAAATAAGGGACAAGGGAAAGAGATGATACCTAACAAGAAATTACAAAGTAGAAACTTATCAGATGTGGATACCAACTCTAATGACCATGATGTGTACCTTCGGATAAAGTGGCCTAATCTCTCAAGCAAGTCTAATATTCAACTTTTGTTGTACCTCTGAACCGTGAAACTAGGCTCCAGCGCTTCAATTGTCCTATTTGATCCATAATCCTCAGTTGACTTGTGGTGCCCTACAGGGTTTTCACCATCAAGCCTCTCTCATTTTTTGCTCTTTTCCCAACTCAGCGTTGCCTTATGGTGCTCATGAGGGTTTTCACCGATAAGACTCTCTCATTTTATAATTTTCTCCCTTTGTGCTGAGAACAAGGTATTACCCATAATATAAGAAGATAAGACTTTCACCACGCACTTGATTTGACATCCTCAAAGATTGGTTGGAAGGTCTTTCTTTGGACCGTAATGTAGGCTTTTGGACATGGTTGGAAGAAAGGGTGGCATGAAGGCTCAGAATAATTTAAGATGAAAGAGTTCAAAATTACAAATTTTAAAATCAGGTCTTTTGGCAAAGTTAAAACTTCTGCCCCAATTTCATGAAGTCTGAGAATTTTTTTTCGGATTTCTGCTTTAATAGAATTTCTAAGAAAAATTGCCCCGCTCTTGACTTCGTGGATTATGAAATACTTTATTTGGTATGACCAAACCATAAGGCTACCTACGTATTTTGTGGTGATACGAATCAGGTTGAATGTAGTTCAAACACAAAGTTGGACAATTTGTTTTTTTCTTTTCCTTTTCTTTCCTTTCTTTTCTTTCTTTTTTTCTTTTCTTATTTTTTTTTCTTCTTTCCTTTTCTCCTTTTTCTTCTTTTCTTTTCTTTTTAGTTTCCAACTCTACTTCTAATTCCAAAAGGGGTAGCAAAGGATAAAAGTGTTTGGTTAGCAGAATAAAATGCCTTCATCATACTAAACTTTAAAAATTCCAAGTACAAACATGCAATTGAACAAAGAAATCATGCACATTATCTATTGATGAAATCATCACAAACAAAAAGTGCCGACAGGAAAATCCTATGTCCCAATGAATGATCATTTCCAGTTCGAAGCAGACTTGACTTAGCTTTATATTGAGGTGGAAGAATGCATTTAAGCATTGACTGATTTTCCTCAAACTGCTTGAGAGACATTTCCTTATTGTACGCTCTTATCAACATCTTGATTTCCCAGATTTACTGCCTCAGTTTCACTCAGTTTAAACTTCAAGTTATCTCAGAACGTGTGAATCTCTACTTACTTCCTCAAATGCCACTTTTATCATATTCAAAACCGCATCATTGCTTCATGATTAGACTAACTTTCAAGAACAGGATGCCAATTATGCATGCATGTCGTGCCACTAGAGTCAGTATGAAAAGAACTATAAAAGAAAAAGTGACCTAAATAAATTGACTAGAACTAACAGAAAAATAGGAGACTGCATTAGACAGATGAGTGAAAGGGTTTGAACAAGACAAGCAAAATAGACATGGTTTACAACCCTGGAATAATCCTAAATAACATTAGATGAATTACTACAACTAAAAAAACTAGGAAAATTAAGAAGAAGAAAGGTTTGAGCCACAAGACAATGTCTGAATTACAACCCTGGAACAACCGGACAACAGAAATGATAACAAAATAAACCACCAAAACTCCTCCATGGCTATCTAAGAAATGAGTGTCTTTCCAATTACTAGGCTCAATATCTTAGCCACTGGGTTGCACATAAAAATATACTAGGACATTTACCAATTTCCATCACGTTGACCTTAGCAAATAGCTTTTAGGTCCCTTTTGCCAACTCGTCCTTAAGATCAACCTCTGGAACCGAGACTGATAGCACTGAAAACTTCACGATAAGTGGCTCTCCAAGGGATTCAAGATTCTCATATTACTTTTCCACACAAGTCATGTCCACTGTATGCGTCTCATTATGAATAGGCAATAGATATTGGCTAATATCTGCTGCATTTAAATTTTGCACGTTAATGTTACCTGCATCAGGATTGCTCTTTTCAGATGCCAACACTTTTCTATGTCGTGACCTGAGGCATTAGTGCAATATGCACACCTTTGAGAAAAAATAAAATTCTTTAGAATATGTTTTTATCTGAATCGGCTTCAATATGTTTAATTTCCTCAACCTTTGGAACAAATTGGCATATGACTCTACAATAGGAGTGAAAGACTTTCTCTTTGCTGCTACCTTCTCATTTTGTACTCCGACCTTGGTTGGAACCTCTTTAGGTTAGGGGATTGATATGCTTGTAGAGGTGGGTAAGACATCTGTGGAGGTGATGCAAGCCATTGCGGGTTCTGTGAGTGTGGAGCATATGGCGGTGCATTGTGGATAGAGTACTAGGAGGTGAGGTATGACTGGGGATTTTTTGGAGGAAAGTAGCATTAGTGAGGATTATATGGAGTACGAGGATATTTATGGGGTTGGTATTGAGGCTGAAAGCGTTTAGCAGGAAAGGCCACAAGAGCATGGTGTTGGCGGGGCTCAGCAACAGCTTTTCTATCAATCGGAGAACTGACCCGAGCAACTTGTTTGTTCCATCTTAACCAAAACTCCCTAAAACTTTCCTTGGGTCTCTTTCCTTGGGTATCAGGTACTTTGAACAGAGTCTTGCTAGAGGATCGAGGAAGAGTAGCTGGTGGAGGAGCTAAAGAAATAGGAGCAGATGTCAGAGCAGGGTATGAGTTCGTTTTAGTTGGTGGAGCATGAAAAATTTAGAAGGAAGTGCTTGGGTAATTTTGGTAAGGGGTAAAGACCGGCGCATGTTGAGGGGAAAGGTTGACGGTAATGGGCATCTGGGCTTGGGACAGTGGTGGAATGGATGCATGGTTTTCTATATAGTTGGTAGGTTATGAAGGTGGAGGATGTCCCTTAATCCAGGCTTGATACATTTCTGCAATATGTTGTTTTCAACCTTTGGATCTCTTCTTTCAATTTAGATTCTGACCCCACAATCTCTCTCGAGGGGTCGACAACTCTTGTATTCAAGTATTTGCTAGCCATGGCTTCCTTGCTTTTGATCTTGTGCTGTATGGACAAGTCACTAAAGGGCCACAAACTAACCACCCTCTGTTATGATAACAATGAAAGTAACAAAGAGGAGCAAAACAAAGCCAACATGTTAGCATTAGCACATTTATCTAATAATATCGCAATGCGTGCAATGCCCTTAGTCATAGTTAACGGTTCTAGAATGGCTTTGAGGGTACAAAGGTCATATGACATCATCCCAATTTCACTTTTATTGCTCTTTACCTCTTTATTTTCCTTTCTAGCACTCTTTGGTTTTTCTTTTTTTTCTTCCTTTCTAATTTTCACTCTTTTCTTCCCCCTCATTTCTCAATCCCATAACTTTATCATTTTCTTTCAAGAAAAATGATTCAATCAAACCCAATGTAGGTTGCCACGTATTATGTCCCTCATGAATCACATCAACCGTAGTTCTGGAAAAATAATGGACAAAATAAACTAAGAAACAAAAATATTTTTGGGACTTTTCATTTAATAATTTTTTTGGTTTTTCAAATACAAAATGGGAAGTAATATAACAAAAGACTCGATATTACTATATAGCACTAGAAAGTAAAGACAATGTGAATGACAGACTCAAAACATCAAAGTATCTATAAGCAGCTCCTAAATGCAGTGGTCCTGGGGTTGTCATGCTCGAGCTCTTGTACACTGATAAATACCTGAATGAGAAAAATAAGACCAAAAACAGGTAGAGACTCAAGACACTATGCGATGCCACACCACCTCCTATTAAGCACATGCAAGACACGATTGGGCTATTTTGAAAATTAACCTACATGGCCAAGAGTGGTATTAATGCAAACTCAACAAATGTGACCTCTAAAACATGGAAAAATACCTCACTAAGGCTTACATGGATTCAAACTCCCAATAATCATGGCCCAAAATTAATTTGTAGAAATAACCCATTTTGAAAAAATAACTGATATGGCCAGAAGTGGCTAAAGATGCAAACTCAAAAAGGACGTACCTTAAAGCAATATGACACCTAGTTGTGGACTCAAAATCCTAAGACATGGGTAATGTTGGAAACACGTTCTCAATGCGATATACTAAACGTGTATTCTTTTGTAGGTTTTGATGAATGACAAACAAAGCACAAATTGATATATGACGGAGTTCAAGTACAAGAGCACAAATGTTGAGATTGAAGCTCAAGACGTTGTTCTTAATTATTATTATTGAGTTATTCTTAAATGTGATCTTGATCCTATAACTTGACTCCATAACATGGCTTTCTCTCATAAAACTATTTTCCAAAATCATGCATACTTATTTCTGTATCAAATAATTTCAAATGATGCATATTTACATTAGACAAAATGTTTTCTAAACATGCCTCAAAAATCTGGGCTAAAATAATCGATTATGAACTTATGAAAATCGATTGTTTCCGAGCCAAGACTGCATGACAATCGATTATGAATTAATGGTAATCGATTGTGAGTAAGACAGTGAACATCAGGTTTTTCCAAATCTGCATGATAATCGATTGTGATCAAATGCCAATCGATTGGTGTTGAGGTAAAGTTTTTCAATACTCAAAATAATCGATTATGAACTAATGGTGATCGATTATGTTGAGACAATGTCTTTCAGTGATTTTAAATTTAATTAAGTAATCGATTATGTCTTTAGATAATCGATTATCACTGAGACAGTAAGTTTTATGATTTTCAGAAAATAACAAGTAATCGATTATGGCTTTAAATAATCGATTATCACTGAGACAGTAAGTTTCATGATTTTCAGAAAATAACAAATAATCGATTGTTGCAAAGGACAATCGATTGTTGAAGCTGACCGTTGTCAAATGATTTTCAAATACCTCAAAGTAATCGATTATTGGTTTTCATATAATCGATGTTTTGCTTAAAATCTGGAAATGATTTTTAGAACGTTGCTGAGGTAATCGATTATAGATTTTATATAATCGATGTTTTGCTTAAAATCCGGAAATGATTTTTAGAACGTTGCCAATATAATCGATTATGGATTTGGTGTAATCGATTATCTGTTTTTGAATTTTGCCAGTAATCGATTATGGATTGTAAGTAATCGATTATTAAGCGTAAAATCTGGGATTGATTTTTGATCTGACTGGCAGATAATCGATTGTTCGGTCTTGACAATCGATTATCACTGAGTAAATTCAGCAATTCTTAATTGGCAATTAGACAACGGTAAGACCAAGTTTTGCACCTATAAATACAGCTTCAACTCAGTGTTTTACACACAACAACATACTCTAACTGATCATTACATTGCTTTAAGCTTTCATTCAATTGTTCATTATTTTCTACTCATTTCATAAAGCTTTTGAGAGCCATATTATTGTTCAAAGTTGTTGTGATCTTGAGCGTATTATTTTACTCATATCTACTCATCAAGGAGTACCTTTGTTAAGTGAGTGTTCAAGTATTTCAAATACTTGTAAGAGAATTTTGATTCTCTTGTGTTGAGGAACTTGTGCTTCCTCTGTTGAAGTCTTTGGGATTGTATCCCCGAGCAAGTGAAGTCTTTGGGATTGTATCCCCGAGCAAGTGAAGTCTTTGGGATTGTATCCCCGAGCAAGTGAAGTCTTTGAGGTGAGGAACCTCCGAGCAAGTGAAGTCTTTGAGGTGAGAAACCTCCGAGCAAGTGAAGTCTTTGGGATTGTATCCCCGAGCAAGTGAAGTCTTTGAGGTGAGGAACCTCCGAGCAAGTGAAGTCTTTGAGATTGTATCTCCGAGCAACTGTAAAGGTTTGTTAAGCACCCGTAAGCTTGACAAGTTAGTAGAAAATCTCGAGAGAGTCTCTCGGGGACTGGACTAACCACTGTTGTGGCCAACCAGGATATATCCTTGTATAAGTTATTTTTATTGCACTTATTTACTTCCTGTAAAATTTTAAATTACGCAAGAAAATGCTAAATTTCATTAAAACGCTATTCACCCCCCCCTCTAGCGTAGAGCGTTATTTCTAACAGGTAATTGAACCACTTTTCGTTAAAATAATCCCATTTTGTAACAATGGCTGATATGGCGAAAAGTGGATAAACATGCAAGATTTGGCTAAGTTCCCGTAAAGTCAAGAATCTAAGACTCACTAGGAAGATCGGACCCTATGTGGGTTGCCTACGTATCCCGCCCCGAGAGACGAGAATCAGGTATGAGTAGTTCAGGCAGATTGGACATGGGAGAAAGCTTAAAAATGACACTAATTTGGAAAAAAACACAATTTTTTTTAATTTTTGAAAAATTATGGAAAAGTGTAAAATCTTTTTGGATTTTCTATTTTCAACTTTTTATGACTTTTCTTGAAAAAGTTGTGAAAGAAAAATATAACTAGGTTTTACTTGCTTCATTTTATCCTTCTTTCCCAAACATCGGTCCACCGTGTGACCATTTTACCCTCAAAGATGCGACATATATCACATAAGGATGATTGAATGTCTTTTTGAGCCACATGCCCATTTTAACAAAATTTGGATCGGCCTCCTACAAAGGAAAACGGTGCCTAGGACCGAGCCCTACTAGGTCTGAATGACATGATGCAAATAAGAATGACCTAAAGGCTGACCTACGTTTGGGGTTCACTAACAAGGTAATTCGAGGGAGCGTATGGTAAATGGTGGCTGACCAAGATTTTCACCCACTCCATACAGCCCCCTCTCCTAAAATAAGGGTGAATCAACAAAGAGTTTGTGTACGCGACGTGTACTTTGAGACTTATTGCAGAAAGAAGACTCAAAGTTATGCAAATGATGACAATTTATAAAGCAATAACATATTGAGAAAAACGATAAACAAAAAACAAAAAACAAGGAAATAAGACAAACAAAGCAAATAAAGAAAACAAACACCTCAACCGAATATCCTAAAAGCCAACAAGTTCAAGTACCAGTTCAAACCTGCAACTCCCCAGCAGAGTCGCCAGAGATATCATACCCCTTTTTACAAACCTCACTAATCCTCTCAAATTAATGAAAAGATTTGTAAAAGATCAAAGCTTAATTAAAAGGATTTTACAAATCTCGAAAGGGTTTTTAAAATTGAAAAGTGACGAAGAATTCGTGTGTTCAAAAGGATTAACTCAGAGTCTCCACCTAGCATTATTTTTTGCTATGCCAAGTCACCATTTTAGAAAATATTTTTCCTTTTAAAACACTTGGACTCAAAACTAAGTCGGCACCAGATATTTAGGTAAGGGGGGTTCATTTGACTCGGGGAAAAGGTGTTAGAAACTCCCAACCCCCATAACTAGTACGGTTGCACACTTGATCTAGTTGGCTTTTAAAATGTTCAATTGAGATAAAAACGCAAAAACAAAATATACACACAAGAGGCTATAAGTCCTTCCCACCTAAAAAGATAAAAATATATAAAATATTAAAGTTCTATTTTATATTATTTCTTCTACGAAGTTTGCTGCGGCCTCCAATTACATTCATTTCGAGATATACTCTTGAAATAAAATATATATAAATTACTCGAGGCATCTCCCAGATAAACTTAAATAAAGGAACGACCTTGCACCATAAAAACCAAAATATGCATAGTTCTTCCTAATATATGTTTGCTTACCCCAAATTATTTGAGTTGTGCCTACTCGTTACCGAGCCTAAAAGATGTCATTAGCGATCCAATAGAACAAAATAAAGATGACAAAGATACTTGAGTCCAAATATATTGAAGTCCAATGGAAGTCCCGAAATGCATAAAATGACTCATATGTTGTTAAACTCACATAGCAAACAAGACATAAACTAATGCTAATGAAGCTCTACGGGATGTGATTAGAAAATTCAAACAAAATTCAAAAAGCCAACATCAAACTCAACATTATCACAATCAGAAACGCATGAAAATCAAAAAGAGTTAAGAATAGAGGAATGGACCTTAAATGCTGAACTTTTAACTGATGAAAGTTTCCAGCAATTATACGAGCAATTAAACCAAAAGCGACAGTCGGAATTAAAAAAAATGGCCATCAAACTCGAACGGAACCGGGTAACTGGGCCTCATGCCCTGACACTAGGAGATCAGTCACTCGATTCTGCATCTTCCTTGAAGGAAGTTTGGTGGTTTGGAAATTCAAGAAGTAACCTGTGGTTTCTCTTTCCTCAGAAAAAGCTGAGTACAGATCTATTAGTAAGGCTATGTGATGAATATAAATTATTCATGTATTTACATACATATAAATAAGGATTTTTAAATAAACTATGAATAAATACATTCGATTCTCCTATATTTTCTAACAAGTTCTGCAGAGGAAAGTTGAATTGAGGAAAGAGTGCTACAAGCAAAACAAGGAGGAAAAAAGAGCAATGCACGTGGTAAACAAAAGTGAGTCAAATTTTGAAGTCACAATATGAAGTCTTGAAGTTACAACATCAACTTTTAAAGTCACAATTTCAAGATCAAAGTTGCAACATCATCTCGCATTTGCTTCACATTTTCTATAAATAAAGACTCATAATGTATTGTGAAAAGTGTATTTTACGGGAGAAAACTAATCGTTGGTCTCTCTCTTTGTCTTTAGTAATTTCTATTAGTAGTCTTTCTTTTAGAAGAATAATATTCCTTCATAAGTTCTTTATTCTAAATTAATTTTTATTACTTTATAATGGAGTAACTTCTTTTGTTGGGATAGTTGATGAAACTTGATATATATATATATATATATATATATATATATATATATATATATATATATATATATATATATGTATATATATATATATGTATATATATATATATATATATATGTATATATATATATATATACACAATTTTAAATGATGATTTTGATATTAACAACCAAAACAATATATCTTCTAATACTCCTACCTTGAAGCAACCTGATTATTATTCAACTGCCGAGTTAAAAAGGATTTTGGTCCAAAGAAATTTTCCAGAAAAAGAAACTACTATTTCTGATATAAAACAAGAACTTGTTATTTTAAAAGAAGAAATTATTTATTTGAAAAATCAGTCAAAAATTCATGATAGAAGAATTTCTAGCCTAGAAGATAATAGGACTTTTGATTTACATTTACAAGCAAACAAGGTTGAGAATTCTAAAGCAAATGAAACTGAGATTTCTGAAAATGAGATTTCTAAAAATAGTAATACTGAGAAAATTAGCCAAGATCATACAAAAGATTCTTTTTTGACAAATATCTTCAGTGAAGATAGAAATGAATTTTTACAAAAAATGAGTATTATTACATCTCAAAAGTTTTATACTAAAATTACTTTACAAATTGATTACAATTTTAAAAAGGAATTCATTGCCTTATTTGACAGTGGAGCAGATGTAAATTGTGTTCAGGAAGGACTTATACCTTCAAGATATTTTCATAAAACAACTCATTGTTTAAGATCTGCTAATGGTAGTCAAATGAAATTAAATTATAAATTACCAAAAGCTTTTTTATGTAACAATGGTATTTGTTTACCTCAAAGTTTTATGATTGTGGAAGATATTTCTTGTCCAATTATTTTAGGAGTCCCATTCATGCATGCGATATTTCCTTTGAAAAGGTGGGATCATACTAAAATAATAGGAACTTATAATGATAAAGATTTTCAATTAGATTTTATCACTAAACCATTTACTAAGTCTATAAATCAAATTGTTGAAAAATTAATTTTAAAAAATCAACAAGTCAATTTTATAAAACAAGAAATTTCTTTATTAGAAATAGATATTTTACTAAAAAATCCAAAATTACAAGGAAAAGTGAATTTATTAAAAAACCAGTTTATTGCTAATATTTGTAATGATCATCCCAGTGCTTTTTGGGATAGAAAAAAGCATGTTGTGACATTACCTTATGAAGATTGTTTTGATGAGAATAATATTCCTACTAAGGCAAGACCTTGTCAAATGAATTCTGCATATTTGGATTTGTGTAAAAAAGAGATTGATAATTTATTGAAAAAGAATTTGATTAGACAATCTAGTTCTGCTTGGTCATGTACTGCTTTTTATGTTAATAAACATGCAGAACAAGAAAGAGGTGTACCTAGATTAGTTATTAATTATAAACCTCTTAATAAAGTTTTGAAATGGATCAGGTATCCTATCCCTAATAAAAAAGATTTATTGAATAGGTTACATGATGCAACCATTTTTTCTAAATTTGATTTAAAATCGGGATATTGGCAAATTCAGATTGCTGAACAAGACAGATATAAAACTGCTTTTAATGTTCCAATAGGACAATTTGAATGGAATGTTATGCCTTTTGGATTGAAGAATGCGCCTTCAGAATTTCAAAAGATTATGAATAATATATTTATTCCTTTTACAGATTTCATTATTGTTTACATAAATGATATTTTAGTATTTTCCAAAAATATTGAATTACATTTCAAACATTTAGAATTATTTCAAAAAATAGTTATTCAAAATGGATTAGTTATTTCTAAACCAAAAATGTGTCTTTTTCAAAGTAACATTAGATTTCTTGGTCATAATATTGGAAAAGGAACAATTACGCCTATTAATAGGACGATTGAATTCGGATCAAAATTTCCTGATATTATTACTAATAAGACTCAATTACAAAGATTTTTGGGTAGTTTAAATTATATTTCTCCGTTCATAAAAGACTTATCAAAAGATACTGCTATTTTATATGAAAGGCTAAAAAAGAACCCTCCTGCTTGGAATGACTCTCACACTGATGCTGTTAAGAAAATAAAATCCAAAATAAAAGAACTCCCTTGTTTAACTTTGGCTAACCCAAATTGGGAAAAAACTGTTGAAACTGATGCTTCAGACATTGGATATGCGGGTATTTTGACTCAATTTTCTCCTGTTGAAAAAAGAGATTATGTTATACAATTTTATTCAGGAAAATGGAATGATAGTCAAAGAAATTATGCAACAGTAGCAAAAGAGATTTTAGCTATTGTTAAGAGTGTTTTAAAATTTCAAACGGATTTATATAATCAGAAATTTGTAATCAAAACAGATTGTCAAGCTGCTAAGTTCTTATTTAATAAGGATTTTAAGCACAATGTTTCTAAACAGATGTTTGCTAGATGGCAAGCATTATTGGCTCCTTTTGATTTGGAAATTGTTTATAAAAAAGGAATTGATAACAGTTTACCAGATTTTCTTACCCGAGAATATCTTACTAATGATTAATTTTCAGTTTTGTAGGATGAGGCCAAATTGGCCAAGATGATTATTAAGAAAATTATTTTACCAGATGAATGGGGACAAAGTACTTTAAAAGATTGCCAGTATATACATCCAATTCAAAAGATGTCAATTAATTATAATTACTGGGATAATGTAGAGGCATTTTCAAAGACTTTATTTTATGAAAATGATGATCATAAGCACTCTTGGTTTATAAAAATTTGTGCTCAAGTTTTTAAAAGTACCCAGATTCCAAGTTGGTTCATTAAATGGTGGTCCTTTTTCGGGCCTTCCCAAGGAATACTACCAGTACAGTTTAAAGAGTTATATCATCAATGGGTAGAGATTTCGCCAAGGATTATGGATTTGGACAAAGAGGACAGATTATACCCAAAGACTCCGATTATGAATTTTTTTATGGAATTTTCTGTTCCTTGGATTTACAAATGGACCATTGAATTAGGGAAAGATTCAGATGAAGTACCTTGTTTATTTAGAAGACATTATACAAAATTTTGGCCTAAACTAATCTCAAAAGGATCTGATGGAAAGATGGTTGGGCAAGAGCTATTGGATACTATTAAGACTACAATTGCCAAATATGACAAAGAAATCCCAGATGATGCAGAAATGGAAGAAAGTCATTTTAGAAAAATTACTAAGAAGATTCAAATAAAGAAAGGAGGAACATTATCTAAAGAAGAGCTAATTGCAGCTTACATGGAGCAGATTAAAAAAGATATTCAGAAGCAAATTACTGATGATGATGTTTTAATGGGGGATAATTTTGAAGATTCTCAAAGTGTAAATAGTATAACTTCAGAAGATTTACCGGATCTACTCAAGAAAGCTGAAGAAGAGATTTTGAAAATCAAAAAAGCCACTTAAGTTTCTAGAAGGGGCTATTATGTAATTTTATTCATTTTACTGTAGGATTATTGACTTTTATGTCGGTTACTATGCACTTTTACTGTGCACAATATTTTCTATAAATAAGGTAGATTTCATTTAGAGGAGGTAGGTTTTCGGAACTCCTCTCTCTCTTTCTAAGATTTTCCTCTCCCTTCTCTCTAAAATTTCCTTTTGTAATACTCTTGTAATAGTTATTGTGAATAAATAAATCAAGAAGTTCTGGTAATCAGGTACTTTCCATTTCTTTAGTTATATTTTATTTTCTATATTATAATTGTGTTTTATTTGTTTATTTGCCCAATGATGGGCTAAATTCATAAGTGTTAAATAATAACTGATATAGCTTAAGTATGATCGAAAAAGGTAATGACTCTTAATGAGTAGCTTGCCTTGAAGGGGTAAAGGTTGTGGTATGGGTGTTAGTTTAAATAATTTTATAGCAAATAAAGCTTAAATCATGGCGTTGGTAAGCCCTAAAAGGGGTGTTCCCGGCATGGTTAGTGAGGGATTACATCGGGTATAAACCTTGTGATTCCGTTGGTAAGTCCTGTATGGCTGGTTAAATCGCCTATGGATGTTCCCGGTCGGGTTTATAACGAATAGTTCCGTGGTTTGCATAAAACAAATTAAACTATATAAATCCCATACTTCCTAAAAGATCCTACAGCCCTAAAAAGGTCCTGCTTAGGGCTGTAGGATCTTTTAGGAAGTATGGGATTTATATAGTTTAATTTGTTTTATGCAAACCACGGAACTATTCGTTATAAACCCGACCGGGAACATCCATAGGCGATTTAACCAGCCATACAGGACTTACCAACGGAATCACAAGGTTTATACCCGATATAATCCCTCACTAACCATGCCGGGAACACCCCTTTTAGGGCTTACCAACGCCATGATTTAAGCTTTGTTTGCTATAAAATTATTTAAACTAACACCCATACCACAACCTTTACCCCTTCAAGGCAAGCTACTCATTAAGAGTCATTACCTTTTTCGATCATACTTAAGCTATATCAGTTATTATTTAACACTTATGAATTTAGCCCATCATTGGGCAAATAAACAAATAAAACACAATTATAATATAGAAAATAAAATATAACTAAAGAAATGGAAAGTACCTGATTACCAGAACTTCTTGATTTATTTATTCACAATAACTATTACAAGAGTATTACAAAAGGAAATTTTAGAGAGAAGGGAGAGGAAAATCTTAGAAAGAGAGAGAGGAGTTCCGAAAACCTACCTCCTCTAAATGAAATCTACCTTATTTATAGAAAATATTGTGCACAGTAAAAGTGCATAGTAACCGACATAAAAGTCAATAATCCTACAGTAAAATGAATAAAATTACATAATAGCCCCTTCTAGAAACTTAAGTGGCTTTTTTGATTTTCAAAATCTCTTCTTCAGCTTTCTTGAGTAGATCCGGTAAATCTTCTGAAGTTATACTATTTACACTTTGAGAATCTTCAAAATTATCCCCCATTAAAACATCATCATCAGTAATTTGCTTCTGAATATCTTTTTTAATCTGCTCCATGTAAGCTGCAATTAGCTCTTCTTTAGATAATGTTCCTCCTTTCTTTATTTGAATCTTCTTAGTAATTTTTCTAAAATGACTTTCTTCCATTTCTGCATCATCTGGGATTTCTTTGTCATATTTGGTAATTGTAGTCTTAATAGTATCCAATAGCTCTTGCCCAACCATCTTTCCATCAGATCCTTTTGAGATTAGTTTAGGCCAAAATTTTGTATAATGTCTTCTAAATAAACAAGGTACTTCATCTGAATCTTTCCCTAATTCAATGGTCCATTTGTAAATCCAAGGAACAGAAAATTCCATAAAAAAATTCATAATCGGAGTCTTTGGGTATAATCTGTCCTCTTTGTCCAAATCCATAATCCTTGGCGAAATCTCTACCCATTGATGATATAACTCTTTAAACTGTACTGGTAGTATTCCTTGGGAAGGCCCGAAAAAGGACCACCATTTAATGAACCAACTTGGAATCTGGGTACTTTTAAAAACTTGAGCACAAATTTTTATAAACCAAGAGTGCTTATGATCATCATTTTCATAAAATAAAGTCTTTGAAAATGCCTCTACATAATCCCAGTAATTATAATTAATTGACATCTTTTGAATTGGATGTATATACTGGCAATCTTTTAAAGTACTTAGTCCCCATTCATCTGGTAAAATAATTTTACCAGATGGAAAAACTACTGTGAAAACTACAGAATTAAGTTTTACTATGGACAAAGATAGTGGAGTTTTCCATCTATTATCTCAAAATGACATAGATTATTACAAATCTAAAGATTTCAATTATTTACATATTGGTTTAGTTCAAGTTGCTTTTAAGCCATTAACATTGAAAGGCTTACCTGAAAGTTTTGTTGCTGCATTACGAGATGGTAGAAATTTAAATTGGAAAAATTCTTTGATTGGTTCTATACAATCAACCTTGGCTTATGGTGCAATTTATTTTAATGCTTATCCGAATTTAAATATTGCTCTAACTGATGTGAATATATTACAATCATTAATTTTGAATATTAAGATTAATGGATATGATTATTTACCCGGAACAGAAGTTATGTGTATTTGTACTAGAATTGTTTATAGACCTCTTTATACTTTATCTCCTAGATGTAAAATTGCTGAACAAAATCATGAGACTGTTTTGTTTGAAAATAATTTTTCTAAATCAAAAATTATTACTCGTAGATTAATTAAGTAGGAAGAAATAAATTTTCCTACTGAATGGATTATTGAAGAAGCTGCAGTACCTCGTGAGATTACTAGTGAGGAGATTTCTGATATTAGACAAAGTAAAGATGGTAGTGTAACTTTGAGTTTTAAAACCCAGGATATCCCAAGACTAACAGATTCCTCTTCAAGATTAACCCGATCTGTATCTTCTTATATTTCTCCAGTAGATTATATTGTAGATATTCCATCAAGGGCTTCAACTTCTCAAATTAGAGATACAAATTTTGATAAAATTATTTTAGATAATAATAATATTGCTAAAGGTGAAGATCTTTTAAGTGATCCTACAGATTCTGACATGAATTTTCCAACTGGTTTACATGGATAGTAAAAAAATTGATTTTAGTCCAGGTTCTCTGGCACGAAAAAAGATTTCTTTAGAATTTTATAGTCCAAAATGGGAAGAATTTAGGAATTGGTTTTTCTCTTCCTTTAATAAAGATGAGACAGAGTATTTTTCTAAAGAATTTTACAAAGAGTTAGAAGGAAATAATATTTCATTGCCATTTGTCCCATGGTTCATGATTAAATATGTGGGATATCATTTGTCAGTCATTGAACATGAGTATCATTTGTCTAATGGAGATATAATGATTTCTTCTTTACCTCCAACTCAGTCTTTTGATATCAATAGAGATGGTAAAACTATTAATTTTACTGCTTTTGCAAAATTATTTGAAAACAAAGTTGCTGTAACTACTTGGGAACATGTCAATTTGATTCTTAAACAGCAGAATTATGCTAATTATTATTTGAATGTATTAGGAGAGCATGTCATGGCATTGCATAAGAATTTAGACAATTATTTAAAACAAACACAGATTTTACAAGAAAAAATAGAAGCTTTTCATAAACCAAAACAAGAATTAAAAATTGTCAAAAATACTTTACAACCTCCTCCGGAAATAAAAAGTTTCAAAACTGATTATACTGAAGAAATTGAACAGCTTTTAAAAGAGAAACTAAAGAATATTGTTTTTGATTCCAATATTACTGGAATTGATTTACAGCCTCAACCTGTTTTATCTACAAAACAAGAAAATTTTATTACTCAGAATGTTTCAGAAAATGATTTTGTTAATAAAATCAATACAAAATGGGCTGATAAGCCTATTCAAAGAATGTTTTATTACAATAGACCAACTCCGATGGATGTTTTAAATGAAGAAAGAGATCAGATTTTTAATAATAGTTACAGTAGCAAGGAAATTTATGAATGGAATATTGATGGTTTTAATGATAAACAAATTTTTACTACTGTGCATAGAATGTTGATGTATAGTACTATTTGTAAGATTAATAAAAATCAAGATCGTGATATTGCTGCTATGATTATTGCTGGTTTCACTGGCCAACTTAAAGGTTGGTGGGATAATTTTTTAAATCAAGAACAAAAGAATACTATCAGGAATACTACTAGTGTAATTAAAATTGAAGGGCAATTAGCCTATCAGACTACTGATCAAACAAGTACTTCTCAAGTACAACAAAATGCTGTTTATACTTTGATTACTACTATGGTTGAACATTTTTGTGGTAGATGGACTGATGAAGCAGAAACTATTAGAACAACATTACAAAATTTACGTTGTAGACAACTATCTGATTTTAGATGGTATAAAGATGTATTCTTAAGTCGTGTTATGGAATTGCATGATTGCAGTCATGAGCATTGGAAGTCTAAATTTATTGATGGTTTACCTTCGATTTTTGCGGAAAGAGTGAGAAAACATTTACGTGGTTCGCATAATAAAATTCCTTATGAATCCTTGACTTATGGGAAAATTATTAGTGTTTGTACTCAAGAAGGTTTAGCTGTTTGTAATGATATAAAGATGAATTATCATATCAAAAAGAATAGATTGAATGAAAGGAAGCAATTAGGAGAATTTTGTGATCAATTTGCTTTTGATATTCCTGGTTCTTCAAAAAAGAAAAAGAAGTCTTTAAAATTTTCTAAAGATGACAAGAAAAGAAAGTATAAGAAAAAGTTTACTTCTCGTGATATGTCCTCTTGGGATAAGAAAGAAAAGAAAGTTTATAAAAGGAAGGGTAAGAAAGATTATATAAGAAAGATTAGATGTCATAAATGTGGTAAATTTGGGCATTATGCGAATGAGTGCAAAACTCAGGAAAAGATTAAGAGTTTGGATCTGGATGAAAAAATAAAAGATTCTTTGTGTAAGATTTTATTAAATTCTGATTCTGATTCTAATTCTGAAATATCTGATTATTCTTCTACTGATTATAGTTCGGATGATTTAAGAATTCTTCATAATGAAGAATTATATTCTGATTCTGATAGATCTTCTTCAGAAGATATTTGTGCTTGCAAGAAAGATGATAGTCTATATGATTTAATTTCAAATTTTCAGGATTTGAACGTGAATATGATTAATGATGAAAAAATTATGAAGATTTTAAAGAGAATAGATGATAAAGATTTAAGAAATAAAATTCTGGATACAATTTTAAATGATGATTTTGATATTAACAACCAAAACAATATATCTTCTAATACTCCTATCTTGAAGCAACCTGATTATTATTCAACTGCCGAATTAAAAAGGATTTTGGTCCAAAGAAATTTTCCAGAAAAAGAAACTACTATTTCTGATTTAAAACAAGAACTTGTTATTTTAAAAGAAGAAATTATTTATTTGAAAAATCAGTCAAAAATTCATGATAGAAGAATTTCTAGCCTAGAAGATAATAGGACTTTTGATTTACATTTACAAGCAAACAAGGTTGAGAATTCTAAAGCAAATGAAACTGAGATTTGTGAAAATGAGATTTCTAAAAATAGTAATACTGAGAAAATTAGCCAAGATCATACAAAAGATTCTTTTTTGACAAATATCTTCAGTGAAGATAGAAATGAATTTTTACAAAAAATGAGTATTATTACATCTCAAAAGTTTTATACTAAAATTACTTTACAAATTGATTACAATTTTAGAAAGGAATTCATTGCCTTATTTGACAGTGGAGCAGATGTAAATTGTGTTCAGGAAGGACTTATACCTTCAAGATATTTTCATAAAACAACTCATTGTTTAAGATCTGCTAATGGTAGTCAAATGAAATTAAATTATAAATTACCAAAAGCTTTTTTATGTAACAATGGTATTTGTTTACCTCAAAGTTTTATGATTGTGGAAGATATTTCTTGTCCAATTATTTTAGGGGTCCCATTCATGCATGCGATATTTCCTTTGAAAAGGTGGGATCATACTAAAATAATAGGAACTTATAATGATAAAGATTTTCAATTAGATTTTATCACTAAACCATTTACTAAGTCTATAAATCAAATTGTTGAAAAATTAATTTTAAAAAATCAACAAGTCAATTTTATAAAACAAGAAATTCTTTATTAGAAATAGATATTTTACTAAAAAATACAAAATTACAAGGAAAAGTGAATTTATTAAAAAACCAGTTTATTGCTAATATTTGTAATGATCATCCCAGTGCTTTTTGGGATAGAAAAAAGCATGTTGTGACATTACCTTATGAAGATTGTTTTGATGAGAATAATATTCCTACTAAGGCAAGACCTTGTCAAATGAATTCTGCATATTTGGATTTGTGTAAAAAAGAGATTGATAATTTATTGAAAAAGAATTTGATTAGACAATCTAGTTCTGCTTGGTCATGTACTGCTTTTTATGTTAATAAACATGCAGAACAAGAAAGAGGTGTACCTAGATTAGTTATTAATTATAAACCTCTTAATAAAGTTTTGAAATGGATCAGGTATCCTATCCCTAATAAAAAAGATTTATTGAATAGGTTACATGATGCAATCATTTTTTCTAAATTTGATTTAAAATCGGGATATTGGCAAATTCAGATTGCTGAACAAGACAGATATAAAACTGCTTTTAATGTTCCAATAGGACAATTTGAATGGAATGTTATGCCTTTTGGATTGAAGAATGCGCCTTCAGAATTTTAAAAGATTATGAATAATATATTTATTCCTTTTACAGATTTCATTATTGTTTACATAGATGATATTTTAGTATTTTCCAAAAATATTGAATTACATTTCAAACATTTAGAATTATTTCAAAAAATAGTTATTCAAAAGGGATTAGTTATTTCTAAACCAAAAATGTGTCTTTTTCAAAGTAACATTAGATTTCTTGGTCATAATATTGGAAAAGGAACAATTACGCCTATTAATAGGACGATTGAATTCGGATCAAAATTTCCTGATATTATTACTAATAAGACTCAATTACAAAGATTTTTGGGTAGTTTAAATTATATTTCTCCGTTCATAAAAGACTTATCAAAAGATACTGCTATTTTATATGAAAGGCTAAAAAAGAACCCTCCTGCTTGGAATGACTCTCACACTGATGCTGTTAAGAAAATAAAATCCAAAATAAAAGAACTCCCTTGTTTAACTCTGGCTAACCCAAATTGGGAAAAAACTGTTGAAACTGATGCTTCAGACATTGGATATGCGGGTATTTTGACTCAATTTTCTCCTGTTGAAAAAAGAGATTATGTTATACAATTTTATTCAGGAAAATAGAATGATAGTCAAAGAAATTATGCAACAGTAGCAAAAGAGATTTTAGCTATTGTTAAGAGTGTTTTAAAATTTCAGACGGATTTATATAATCAGAAATTTGTAATCAAAACAGATTGTCAAGCTGCTAAGTTCTTATTTAATAAGGATTTTAAGCACAATGTTTCTAAACAGATGTTTGCTAGATGGCAAGCATTATTGGCTCCTTTTGATTTTGAAATTGTTTATAAAAAAGGAATTGATAACAATTTACCAGATTTTCTTACCCGAGAATATCTTACTAATGATTAATTTTCAGTTTTGTAGGATGAGGCCAAATTGGCCAAGACCTTCCTCTGGAAGGGGAAGAGGAGCAAATCAGAATAGATTTCAGACCCTAGGGCATATTCCAGCCCAGAAAAGATTTCTTGAAGAAGGATCATCTTCATCATCAAATATAAGACCTTCTTTTGCAGATTACCAGAAATATCTAGATTTTATTGCCAGCAATGCTGGAACTGCTGGGGGTAGCAATGCTACTATTCAACCCACCTCTATTGAGGATCATAAAGATTTTGAACCCCTTAATGAAGATTCTTATGCAGTTGTAATTGGGAAAACTGACAATGAGATTTTTGATATAAATCCTATAAAAGAGATTATAATTTATGTTGATAACAAAGATTTTCAATGGAAACACAATCCTTGGATTGTTATGAAAACGTATTTGAACAATGCATTATTTCCAATGCAAACTTACAAGAATAGATTGCACTATGAAATGATTTTAACATCTACAGGATCAGTAGAGATTTCTCATAACAATACTAGTAATTCTAATAACAAACGTTAAGCAGGACCTTTTTAGGGCTGTAGGATCTTTTAGGAAGTATGGGATTTATATAGTTTAATTTGTTTTATGCAAACCACGGAACTATTCGTTATAAACCCGACCGGGAACATCCATAGGCGATTTAACCAGCCATACAGGACTTACCAACGGAATCACAAGGTTTATACCCGATATAATCCCTCACTAACCATGCCGGGAACACCCCTTTTAGGGCTTACCAACGCCATGATTTAAGCTTTGTTTGCTATAAAATTATTTAAACTAACACCCGTACCACAACCTTTACCCCTTCAAGGCAAGCTACTCATTAAGAGTCATTACCTTTTTCGATCATACTTAAGCTATATCAGTTATTATTTAACACTTATGAATTTAGCCCATCATTGGGCAAATAAACAAATAAAACACAATTATAATATAGAAAATAAAATATAACTAAAGAAATGGAAAGTACCTGATTACCAGAACTTCTTGATTTATTTATTCACAATAACTATTACAAGAGTATTACAAAAGGAAATTTTAGAGAGAAGGGAGAGGAAAATCTTAGAAAGAGAGAGAGGAGTTCCGAAAACCTACCTCCTCTAAATGAAATCTACCTTATTTATAGAAAATATTGTGCACAGTAAAAGTGCACAGTAACCGACATAAAAGTCAATAATCCTACAGTAAAATGAATAAAATTACATAATAGCCCCTTCTAGAAACTTAAGTGGCTTTTTTTATTTTCAAAATCTCTTCTTCAGCTTTCTTGAGTAGATCCGGTAAATCTTCTGAAGTTATACTATTTACACTTTGAGAATCTTCAAAATCCCCCATTAAAACATCATCATCAGTAATTTGCTTCTGAATATCTTTTTTAATCTGCTCCATGTAAGCTGCAATTAGCTCTTCTTTAGATAATGTTCCTCCTTTCATTATTTGAATCTTCTTAGTAATTTTTCTAAAATGACTTTCTTCCATTTCTGCATCATCTGGGATTTCTTTGTCATATTTGGTAATTGTAGTCTTAATAGTATCCAATAGCTCTTGCCCAACCATCTTTCCATCAGATCCTTTTGAGATTAGTTTAGGCCAAAATTTTGTATAATGTCTTCTAAATAAACAAGGTACTTCATCTGAATCTTTCCCTAATTCAATGGTCCATTTGTAAATCCAAGGAACAGAAAATTCCATAAAAAAATTCATAATCGGAGTCTTTGGGTATAATCTGTCCTCTTTGTCCAAATCCATAATCCTTGGCGAAATCTCTACCCATTGATGATATAACTCTTTAAACTGTACTGGTAGTATTCCTTGGGAAGGCCCGAAAAAGGACCACCATTTAATGAACCAACTTGGAATCTGGGTACTTTTAAAAACTTGAGCACAAATTTTTATAAACCAAGAGTGCTTATGATCATCATTTTCATAAAATAAAGTCTTTGAAAATGCCTCTACATAATCCCAGTAATTATAATTAATTGACATCTTTTGAATTGGATGTATATACTGGCAATCTTTTAAAGTACTTTGTCCTCATTCATCTGGTAAAATAATTTTCTTAATAATCATTTTGGAAAAAGAAAAATATGATTTATTAGAATTACTAGTATTGTTATGAGAAATCTCTACTGATCCTGTAGATGTTAAAATCATTTCATAGTGCAATCTATTCTTGTAAGTTTGCATTGGAAATAATGCATTGTTCAAATACCTTTTCATAACAATCCAAGGATTGTGTTTCCATTGAAAATCTTTGTTATCAACATAAATTATAATCTCTTTTATAGGATTTATATCAAAAATCTCATTGTCAGTTTTCCCAATTACAACTGCATAAGAATCTTCATTAAGGGGTTCAAAATCTTTATGATCCTCAATAGAGGTGGGTTGAATAGTAGCATTGCTACCCCCAGCAGTTCCAGCATTGCTGGCAATAAAATCTAGATATTTCTGGTAATCTGCAAAAGAAGGTCTTATATTTGATGATGAAGATGATCCTTCTTCAAGAAATCTTTTCTGGGCTGGAATATGCCCTAGGGTCTGAAATCTATTCTGATTTGCTCCTCTTCCCCTTCCAGAGGAAGGTCTTGGCCAATTTGGCCTCATCCTACAAAACTGAAAATTAATCATTAGTAAGATATTCTCGGGTAAGAAAATCTGGTAAATTGTTATCAATTCCTTTTTTATAAACAATTTCAAAATCAAAAGGAGCCAATAATGCTTGCCATCTAGCAAACATCTGTTTAGAAACATTGTGCTTAAAATCCTTATTAAATAAGAACTTAGCAGCTTGACAATCTGTTTTGATTACAAATTTCTGATTATATAAATCCGTCTGAAATTTTAAAACACTCTTAACAATAGCTAAAATCTCTTTTGCTACTGTTGCATAATTTCTTTGACTATCATTCCATTTTCCTGAATAAAATTGTATAACATAATCTCTTTTTTCAACAGGAGAAAATTGAGTCAAAATACCCGCATATCCAATGTCTGAAGCATCAGTTTCAACAGTTTTTTCCCAATTTGGGTTAGCCAAAGTTAAACAAGGGAGTTCTTTTATTTTGGATTTTATTTTCTTAACAGCATCAGTGTGAGAGTCATTCCAAGCAGGAGGGTTCTTTTTTAGCCTTTCATATAAAATAGCAGTATCTTTTGATAAGTCTTTTATGAACGGAGAAATATAATTTAAACTACCCAAAAATCTTTGTAATTGAGTCTTATTAGTAATAATATCAGGAAATTTTGATCCGAATTCAATCGTCCTATTAATAGGCGTAATTGTTCCTTTTCCAATATTATGACCAAGAAATCTAATATTACTTTGAAAAAGACACATTTTTGGTTTAGAAATAACTAATCCATTTTGAATAACTATTTTTTGAAATAATTCTAAATGTTTGAAATGTAATTCAATATTTTTGGAAAATACTAAAATATCATCTATGTAAACAATAATGAAATCTGTAAAAGGAATAAATATATTATTCATAATCTTTTGAAATTCTGAAGGCGCATTCTTCAATCCAAAAGGCATAACATTCCATTCAAATTGTCCTATTGGAACATTAAAAGCAGTTTTATATCTGTCTTGTTCAGCAATCTGAATTTGCCAATATCCCGATTTTAAATCAAATTTAGAAAAAATGATTGCATCATGTAACCTATTCAATAAATCTTTTTTATTAGGGATAGGATACCTGATCCATTTCAAAACTTTATTAAGATGTTTATAATTAATAACTAATCTAGGTACACCTCTTTCTTGTTCTGCATGTTTATTAACATAAAAAGCAGTACATGACCAAGCAGAACTAGATTGTCTAATCAAATTCTTTTTCAATAAATTATCAATCTCTTTTTTACACAAATCCAAATATGCAGAATTCATTTGACAAGGTCTTGCCTTAGTAGGAATATTATTCTCATCAAAACAATCTTCATAAGGTAATGTCACAACATGCTTTTTTCTATCCCAAAAAGCACTGGGATGATCATTACAAATATTAGCAATAAACTGGTTTTTTAATAAATTCACTTTTCCTTGTAATTTTGGATTTTTTAGTAAAATATCTATTTCTAATAAAGAAATTTCTTGTTTTATAAAATTGATTTGTTGATTTTTTAAAATTAATTTTTCAACAATTTGATTTATAGACTTAGTAAATGGTTTAGTGATAAAATCTAATTGAAAATCTTTATCATTATAAGTTCCTATTATTTTAGTATGATCCCACCTTTTCAAAGGAAATATCGCATGCATGAATGGGACCCCTAAAATAATTGGACAAGAAATATCTTCCACAATCATAAAACTTTGAGGTAAACAAATACCATTGTTACATAAAAAAGCTTTTGGTAATTTATAATTTAATTTCATTTGACTACCATTAGCAGATCTTAAACAATGAGTTGTTTTATGAAAATATCTTGAAGGTATAAGTCCTTCCTGAACACAATTTACATCTGCTCCACTGTCAAATAAGGCAATGAATTCCTTTCTAAAATTGTAATCAATTTGTAAAGTAATTTTAGTATAAAACTTTTGAGATGTAATAATACTCATTTTTTGTAAAAATTCATTTCTATCTTCACTGAAGATATTTGTTAAAAAAGAATCTTTTGTATGATCTTGGCTAATTTTCTCAGTATTACTATTTTTAGAAATCTCATTTTCACAAATCTCAGTTTCATTTGCTTTAGAATTCTCAACCTTGTTTGCTTGTAAATGTAAATCAAAAGTCCTATTATCTTCTAGGCTAGAAATTCTTCTATCATGAATTTTTGACTGATTTTTCAAATAAATAATTTCTTCTTTTAAAATAACAAGTTCTTGTTTTAAATCAGAAATAGTAGTTTCTTTTTCTGGAAAATTTCTTTGGACCAAAATCCTTTTTAACTCGGCAGTTGAATAATAATCAGGTTGCTTCAAGATAGGAGTATTAGAAGATATATTGTTTTGGTTGTTAATATCAAAATCATCATTTAAAATTGTATCCAAAATTTTATTTCTTAAATCTTTATCATCTATTCTCTTTAAAATCTTCATAATTTTTTCATCATTAATCATATTCACATTCAAATCCTGAAAATTTGAAATTAAATCATATAGACTATCATCTTTCTTGCAAGCACAAATATCTTCTGAAGAAGATCTATCAGAATCAGAATATAATTCTTCATTATGAAGAATTCTTAAATCATCCGAACTATAATCAGTAGAAGAATAATCAGATATTTCAGAATTAGAATCAGAATCAGAATTTAATAAAATCTTACACAAAGAATCTTTTATTTTTTCATCCAGATCCAAACTCTTAATCTTTTCCTGAGTTTTGCACTCATTCGCATAATGCCCAAATTTACCACATTTATGACATCTAATCCTTCTTTTATAATCTTTCTTACCCTTCCTTTTATAAACTTTCTTTTCTTTCTTATCCCAAGAGGACATATCACGAGAAGTAAACTTTTTCTTATACTTTCTTTTCTTGTCATCTTTAGAAAATTTTGAAGACTTCTTTTTCTTTTTTGAAGAACCAGGAATATCAAAAGCAAATTGATCACAAAATTCTCCTAATTGCTTCCTTTCATTCAATCTATTCTTTTTGATATGATAATTCATCTTTATATCATTACAAACAGCTAAACCTTCTTGAGTACAAACACTAATAATTTTCCCATAAGTCAAGGATTCATAAGGAATTTTATTATGCGAACCACGTAAATGTTTTCTCACTCTTTTCGCAAAAATCGAAGGTAAACCATCAATAAATTTAGACTTCCAATGCTCATGACTGCAATCATGCAATTCCATAACACGACTTAAGAATACATCTTTATACCATCTAAAATCAGATAGTTGTCTACAACGTAAATTTTGTAATGTTGTTCTAATAGTTTCTGCTTCATCAGTCCATCTACCACAAAAATGTTCAACCATAGTAGTAATCAAAGTATAAACAGCATTTTGTTGTACTTGAGAAGTACTTGTTTGATCAGTAGTCTGATAGGCTAATTGCCCTTCAATTTTAATTACACTAGTAGTATTCATGATAGTATTCTTTTGTTCTTGATTTAAAAAATTATCCCACCAACCTTTAAGTTGGCCAGTGAAACCAGCAATAATCATAGCAGCAATATCACGATCTTGATTTTTATTAATCTTACAAATAGTACTATACATCAACATTCTATGCACAGTGTAGTAAAAATTTGTTTATCATTAAAACCATCAATATTCCATTCATAAATTTCCTTGCTACTGTAACTATTATTAAAAATCTGATCTCTTTCGTCATTTAAAACATCCATCGGAGTTGGTCTATTGTAATAAAACATCCTTTGAATAGGCTTATCAGCCCATTTTGTATTGATTTTATTAACAAAATCATTTTCTGAAACATTCTGAGTAATAAAATTTTCTTGTTTTGTAGATAAAACAGGTTGAGGCTGTAAATCAATTCCAGTAATATTGGAATCAAAAACAATATTCTTTAGTTTCTCTTTTAAAAGCTGTTCAATTTCTTCAGTAGAATCAGTTTTGAAACTTTTTATTTCCGGAGGAGGTTGTAAAGTATTTTTGACAATTTTTAATTCTTGTTTTGGTTTATGAAAAGCTTCTATTTTTTCTTGTAAAATCTGTGTTTGTTTTAAATAATTGTCTAAATTCTTATGCAATGCCATGACATGCTCTCCTAATACATTCAAATAATAATTAGCATAATTCTGCTGTTTAAGAATCAAATTGACATGTTCACAAGTAGTTACAGCAACTTTGTTTTCAAATAATTTTGCAAAAGCAGTAAAATTAATAGTTTTACCATCTCTATTGATATCAAAAGACTGAGTTGGAGGTAAAGAAGAAATCATTATATCTCCATTAGACAAATGATACTCATGTTCAATGACTGACAAATGATATCCCACATATTTAATCATGAACCATGGGACAAATGGCAATGAAATATTATTTCCTTCTAACTCTTTGTAAAATTCTTTAGAAAAATACTCTGTCTCATCTTTATTAAATGAAGAAAAAAACCAATTCCTAAATTCTTCCCATTTTGGACTATAAAATTCTAAAGAAATCTTTTTTCGTGCCAGAGAACCTGGACTAAAATCAATTTTTTTACTATCCATGTAAACCAGTTGGAAAATTCATGTCAGAATCTGTAGGATCACTTAAACGATCTTCACCTTTAGCAATATTATTATTATCTAAAATAATTTTATCAAAATTTGTATCTCTAATTTGAGAAGTTGAAGCCCTTGATGGAATATCTACAATATAATCTACTGGAGAAATATAAGAAGATACAGATCGGGTTAATCTTGAAGAGGAATCTGTTAGTCTTGGGATATCCTGGGTTTTAAAACTCAAAGTTACACTACCATCTTTACTTTGTCTAATATCAGAAATCTCCTCACTAGTAATCTCACGAGGTACTGCAGCTTCTTCAATAATCCATTCAGTAAGAAAATTTATTTCTTCCCACTTAATTAATCTACGAGTAATAATTTTTGATTTAGAAAAATTATTTTCAAACAAAACAGTCTCATGATTTTGTTCAGCAATTTTACATCTAGGAGATAAAGTATAAAGAGGTCTATAAACAATTCTAGTACAAATACACATAACTTCTGTTCCGGGTAAATAATCATATCCATTAATCTTAATATTCAAAATTAATGATTGTAATATATTCACATCAGTTAGAGCAATATTTAAATTCGGATAAGCATTAAAATAAATTGCACCATAAGCCAAGGTTGATTGTATAGAACCAATCAAAGAATTTTTCCAATTTAAATTTCTACCATCTCGTAATGCAGCAACAAAACTTTCAGGTAAGCCTTTCAATGTTAATGGCTTAAAAGCAACTTGAACTAAACCAATATGTAAATAATTGAAATCTTTAGATTTGTAATAATCTATGTCATTTTGAGATAATAGATGGAAAACTCCACTATCTTTGTCCATAGTAAAACTTAATTCTGTAGTTTTCACAGTAGTTTTTCCAGCAAATTTTTCAAAAGTTCCCAATTTATAAATAGCCTCTATATTTACTTTAGGAATCACCCAAGTATTTAATAAATCTTGTTAGACAGGAAAATCTATTTGTTCCTTAATCATATTTTTAATAAATTTATATATATATATATATATATATATATATATATATATATATATATATATATATATATATATATATATATATATATATTATAATACTATCTCAGTTTAATACATCCTTGGCTTGAAACTTTCTTTTTATACTTTGTAATGTGTTGTAAAATAATTTTAATTAATCATTATTATTACTTATACATATTTTATATATAAGTTATTTTTATATTGATTTTGTAATTTTCATGAAGCAAAATTGATATATAATAACGAATAAATAAAATAGTAGAGTGAGAATAATTTTTAGTAAACTATTATTCCAAGTTCATAATCTTTTTGCCTCAGTATTAATTCTCACGGAAGAATTATTGTAAGCAAGATTATCAATTTACATAGTAAAAATATTCTCATAAAGTTTTTACTACCTCTTAACACAATTCAAGCAAGAAAAATATTTTGGTCTAGTCGTCACTAGTTTTAACTCAATTAATCACATAATCTCAAGGAGTGCTATTAATTGACTACTTCTTAGTGAGCTACATATGATTGTTTTAGCAATAAGAAATTATTCCTCGGAGAAATACATATAAAAATTGAGATTTTATTATAAATATTATCAAGTGAATTTAACGATTCCCAACTCTTTTAATTTATAAATCTCCCCAAAGTTCTTAGTTTTGTTTAAGTATTTAACAAGCTTTAAACTTCACTCATTTTTCACAAATTGATTCTCTCAAATAGTAATTGAAATATTAAAGGTGTGTAGCATAAATGTTCCAATCTCTGTGGAACGATATCATAAACTATACTAAAATTTAACAAAGCACGAGCAGGAAAATCTTATACACATTGCCCTCATCAAAATTTTGGCGCCATTATCGAGAATTGGCATACATCTACTTCAGATTAAATATTTTGTTACTAATTTGAAAACTTATTACTTTTAAATTCTTTTTCAGTTAATATTTTCACTAATTAAGTACTATAACTACTACTGTCTATTTAATTATTTAATATACTAATGTAACGTTTTTGACATTAATATTACAATATCTTCTGATTGTTAGTACTTCTCCCTACCAAATTTCATCATTCTTCTTTAGCAAATTTTACGTACTACTATCAGTAGTTTCTCCTATATTACAATAATAGTGTTATACTATTTTATTCTATTTTTTCTTTTTCTGTGTTATAACTACTACTTATTGCATTTATAACGTGTACATCTATAAATATTCCAATATTATTAGTTCTTTCACATTGATATTCTTTCACGATGTATTATACTACTGAAAAATATTCTACGCATGCATTCGCCAGAATGCCTTCTTGGTTCGGGACGAAGCCAAGCCGATACATAGACTATTCTAACTATATATACTATCAGTAATTACGTTTATCCATATATAATAATATTATATTATTATTTCTTGTCATAGTTTATTGTTGCATTATTTTATTTATTACGATTTTGTTATAGGTTTGAGTATAATTTATTATTCTTTATATATAATAAAATTATAGTACAATAATGTTTGTTTAGCACGTATTGTTTTTATCATCTTTGTATTTTTCTTTTATATACTTATTTTTTCTCGCTTGTACTTTCTATACTTAAGAATTTTAAGTAGTTTATGACTCGCTCTTTTATAAAAGAGTTAGCTAATTGCGATCTTGAAATTGAAAGATCTCTTCGATTGCGCAGGAAAGAACAGACATCGTCGTCTCAAGGAGCATCTTGTAAAGAAATAAAAAAATCAGGAAGCAGAGGACATTAACCAACTTGGAATCCCCCCACCAGTCCATGTAGAAGAGCAATTTGATGGAGTGGCTCCAAGGCCAGTAAACAGAATCCTTGGGGACTATGTTAGACCTGATCATTTCAACTGTGAATCTAGAGTTAGGAAGCCCCATGTGGCAGCCAACAACTTTGAAATCAGGACCCGCCTTATTTAGACAATTCAACAATCTTGTATCCACTGGTGATACAAGTAAAGACTCACATAGTCAGTTAATTGATTTTCTAGAACTTGTAGAAACTACTAAGTACAATGAAGTACCTCCTAAAGTTATCAAGTTAAGGTTATTTTCTTTTTCTTTAAAAGGATATGCCAAGACTTGGCTGCGAAGTTTGCCTCAAGGGTCCGTTACGACATGGGACCAGATAACTCAGAAGTTTTTAAACAAATATTTTTCCTATGCTAAAACAACAAAGTTAAGACAAGATATATCTAATTTCTTGTAGACTGACACTGAGTCAGTTTATCAAGCCTGGGAAAGATTAAAAGTAATGTTAAGAAAATGCCCATACCGTGACATTCCTGAACATATGCAATTCTACATTTTCTATCACGGGTTAAAACCCTCTGTTAGAAATGTGATAGATGCAAGCTGCAGGAGGTTCTGTAATGGGAAAAACCACAGAGGTAGCATTGCAAGTGTTGAATGAAATTTCTGAGAACGTTATCCAATGGCCATCTGAGCGTGTAATCATTAAAAAGGTTGCTACTGTAAATCAAGTTGATGATTTAACTACACTAACGCAGCAAATCATTTCTTTGGCACAAAAGTTTGAATCTTTTCAGGTAAATACACAACAATCAAACCAATCTGAGGCTTGTGACATGTGCGGAGGAAACCACCAGAACCATGAATGTCAAGCAACAAATCAAACGGATGAACAGGATAATGTCATCGGTTACAAGCCATATCCTTTTCGGAGTCCAATGGTACTAAAACATTCGGGATTTCAGTGGAGTAACCCGAATGGTACAGAAAACTCTCAAAGCTTCCAGAAACAACAGGTACAAGGTCCGCCGGGATTCTAGAGTCAAAATCATAGGCAGCCGGGTTACAGACCTTATCAGCAAGCAGGACCATATCAACAAACAGGGTCATACCATCAGAGGCCCCAACAAGCTCATCCAAGTCTTGATGACCTTTTGTACAAGTATATTAAGGTCACTGATGAAAAGATAGAAAGCCAAAATTTATCCCTCAAAAATCTGAAAATTCAGTTAAGCCAATTGGCAACTCTTGTGTCAGAAAATATTTAGGGTCTCTTACCAAGCAATATAGAGAAAAATCCAAATGGGCATCTTAAGGCCATCACTTTACAGTCAGGTAAGGAACTAAATGAACCTTATACAGAAAGACAAGAAAAGAACCAGACATAACATCAGGTAAACAAGGATAAGAATTTTGAAAAACCATCTAAACCATCAAAGGAGAAAGAAATAAAGAATAAGGGAGAAAAAATTTATAATAAAATGGGTGCCCCACCTGTGACAATTCTTTTTCCACAAAAAATTAAACAAGAAAGCATGATGGTCAATTTGCAATATTTTTGGAAATCTTAAAATAGATTCATATTAATATTCCTTTTACTGATGCTTTGTTGCAAATGCCTTCAATGCTAATTTTTTAAAAGAAATTTTGTCAAGTAAAAGGAAATTGGAAGAAGTTTCTGTGGTAATGCTTACTGAAAAATGCAGTGCTATACTTCAAAATAAGCTACCACAAAAACTTGGTGATCCTGGTAGTTTTACTATTCCATGCACTTTGGAAGGTGTATATTTTGAAAAGGCACTTTGCGATTCTGGAGCTTCAATAAATTTGATGCCATTTTCTATCTTTAGAAAATTAGATCTTGGTGAAATGAAAGATATAGGTGTTTCTCTTTAGTTTGCAGATCAAAAAACTAAGAAACCTAAGGGAATAATTTAAAATGTGCGTGTAAGAGTAAATAAGTTTGTTTTCCCTGTAGATTTTATAGTACTTGAAATGAAAGAATGTCCTGATGAACTGATAATTTTGGGTAGACCATTTCTTGCTACAGGAAGAGAAATCATAGATATTCATCAAGGACAACTAATCTTGAGAGTTGATGAAGAAAGAGTCATTTTTTATATGCAAAAGATACTAAGATTTTCAAGAGACGAGGCGTCATCTTCATGCTTTTCTATTGACATGATAAGTGATCTTGAAGCTAAATTCAAAGATGATCAATTAATTTCAGATACATTGGAAAGATGTTTGACCAAACCAGGCATCGGACAAGATGATGCTCCCACAATAATGAGAGAAGCTGAAATACTAGAAAAAGATTATGAGGATAAGGCGATGTAATCAGAAGAAGTTCAAGAAAAAATTGAACTCAAAGTTCTTCCTTTTCATTTAAAATATGTTTATCTTGAGCAAGAATTATTTTCAATAATTATTTCATCTTCTTTGACTGCATAACAAGAAGAAAGACTAATTCAAGTCTTAAAAGCACATAAAGGAGCCTTAGGGTGGAATGTCGAGGATATCAAAGGGATTAGTCCAATAATTTGTATGCATAGAATGCTTGTGGAAGATAGCTTCAAGCCAATAATCCAACCCCAAAGGAGATTGAATCCTGCAATGCTGGAAGTGGTGAAAAAGGAGGTTGTCAAGCTTCTAGCAGCAGGTATTATTTACCCAATTTCATATAGCCCTTGGGTAAGTCTAATCCAGGAAGTAACAAAGAAAGGAGGTATGACAGTTATAAAAATGAAAATAATGAACTCATACCTACGAAGACTGTTACAGGATGGAGAATCTGTATTGATTATCGGCGTCTCAATGATTCTACCAGAAAAGATCATTTTCCTTTACCATTTATTAATCAAATGTTAGAAAGAATTGCAGGATATAGTTTTTACTATTTTCTTGATGGCTATTCAGGGTATAACCAAGTACCAATTGCACCCGAAGATCAGGATAAGACAACTTTCACATGTACTCATGGAACATATGCATACAGGAGAATGCCATTTGGTCTGTGCAACGCCCCTGCTATATTTCAGCGTTGCATGTCAGCAATTTATTCTGACATGATTAAAAAAATTCTTGGAATTTTTATGTATGATTTTACACTCTTTAGAAAAAACATTTGAAGATTGTTTGTACCACTTGATTTTAGTTCTTAAGAGATGTGAAGAGACAAACTTGATTCTGAATTGGAAAAGATGTCACTTTATAGTTACATATGGAATTGTTTTAGGACATAAAATCACTGCTAATGGGATAGAAGTTTATAAGGCTAAAATTAATCTTATAGAAGGAATACCCACTCTCACAACTGTTAAAGGCATTAGAAGCTTTCTAGGTCATGCATGTTTTTACAGACGGTTCACAAAGGATTTTTCAAAGATTTCAAAACCTCTAACTAACCTCTTGATGAAAGATGTTAAGTTTGATTTTTCAGGTGATTGTTTGATAGCTTTTGACACCCTTAAGGAGAAATTGTCAACTGCCCCGATAGTTGTGTCCCCTAATTGGAGTCAACCTTTTGAGGTTATGTGTGATGCTAGTGATACAACAATTGGAGCTGTTTTAGGCCAAAGAAAGGATAAGGTGTTTCGTCCCATTTACTATTCCAGTAGAACACCGAATGAGGCTCAACTAAATTATGCCACAACAGGAAAAGAGTTACTGCAATAGTATTTTCATTTGATAAATTTTGTTCTTATTTGCTAGGAGCAAAGGTCACTGTTTTTACTGACCATGTAGATTTAAAATACCTCTTAGCAAAAAAGATGCTCAACCTATATTTTTAAGATGATTTTTACTTCTACTAGAATTTTACCTTGAGATTAAAAATAAAAAAAGAACAAAGAATCAGGTAGCTGTCCATTTGTCTAGACTAGAAGACCCTCCCCTTGAGTTCAGCAAGATAAAAGAAGAATTTCCTTGTGAACACATTTTTTCAGTTGACTCTGTTGTGACTCAACCACCCTAGTTCGCAGATATTGCTTACTAAATATGGACACCCCAGGATCTCTCTTACCAGTCGAGAAAAAAACTTATTTCTGATATTAAGTTATGATGATCCGGCCAGTCGTCTTATGAGTTACCGCTCCTTTTCCCCTATTTCAGCTTCTTTATGATTCGTTATCCGTGTTTTATAGTATCGTATTGGTCGATCATGTCCGAAAAGAGTTTGGTGAAGTTCGAGACACTTAGTCTCTTTCAAGAAGATTCAAGTTGAAAAAGTCAACCGGATATTGATTTATGTGTTGGAGGTCTCGGATGTGAGTTTCGATGGTTCGGTTAGCTTTGGGAGGTGATTTATGACTTAGGAGCGTGATTAGAATGGGTTTTGGAGGTTTGGAGTAGAATTATGCTTGAATTGGCGAAGTTGATATTTTGGCGATTTTCGGTTGATAGGCTAGATTTTGATATGGAATTTTGAGAGTTACAGTAGCTTCGTTGCGTCACTTGGGATGTGTGTAAAATTTCAGGTCATTCGGGCGTATTTGGTTGGGTTTTTTATCAAAAGCGTATTTCTGAAGGTTTTAGAAACTTAGGCTTGAAATCGATGTGATTTGGTAGATTTGATGTTGTTTGAGGTGTTTTGATGATTGGAAAAAGTTTGAATAAGTTATTGGGTTATGTTTGTTATTTGGGTTGAGGTCCCGGGGGCCTCGAGATGATTTCGGGTGGTTAACGGAGAAGTTGGAAGGTTATTGCAGCTGCTGAAGTTAGCTGCTTCTGGTGTTTTTGCACCTGCGGTTTCGGGACCGCATGTGCGGTGTCCCAGGTGCGTTGAGTGTGTCGTAGAAGTGGAAAGGCTGAGGGATGTCTGCAACCACAGATGCGGTATGGGGACATCAGATGTGGTTTAGGCTGGATTAATGAATTTTCATAGAAGCGGAGGTTTGACCGCAAATGCGGTATCGCAGAAGCGGTTGGTGAGCCGCAGATGCGATAATTGGTGGGCAGAATGTTTATAAGCTTGCCTTCGTAATTTTTGAAGATTTTCACCATTTTTGACTTCAGCTTGAGAGCTTTTGAACTATTTGGAAGGGATATTTCAAGGGAACTTTGTTAAGGTAAGGATTTTAGACCTAAAACACACTTCTGTGGTAATATGGCATGGATTTAGACAGAAATTAAAGGAATTAAAGGGCTAAAAATGGAGGTTTAGGGCTTGAGTATAAGAGGGCTTTAAATGGGGATTTGATGGGTCATTTGGACTCTAATTTTGATGTTGTTTATATGTATGAATTTTTGGGGAGATAAGGAACCCGTTGATGTAAAAGATTATGAATTTTGAGAAGTGGGCCCGAGGCTCGAGTTTTGGCCAATTTCAGGATTTGTGCCCCTTTATTGATTATTTTCGAGTTGGGCTTTGTTCCCTTAGCATAGTTTGATGTTCTTGTTCTGATTTTGGATAGATTCAACGTGCATAGAGGCCAATTTGAGAGATAAAGGTGTCGCGAGCTAGAGAGTTAGCCGGTTCAAGGTGAGTAATGATCATAAATGATGTTCTGAGGGTTTGAAACCCTGGATTGTACATTGTGTGCTATGTTGAGGTGAGGCACACGCTTGATAACAAGCGTGGGGTCGTGCACTATTGGGGATTGTGACTTGGTCCGTCCCGATTGATGATTTTACCGCGTATTTGACTGAAACTTATTTGCTATCATCATGACTTTGGTTGATTGCCATATTTGGGCTTCATGCCAACTATTTGAATCTTTCAGGGATTTTTATTACTATTTCCTCACTGTTTTGACTTATTACTTGAACCCAGTCATGTTATTTTCCACTGTTTTACTACTCAACCATTTCTACTCAGTTTTGAGACTTAAATGATATTTTAAATGATGTTTTGGGCTGAGAAATACTATTTTACTATTGTTCGAGGGGCTTGTGATGATTTTTCGGGCTGAGTAAGGCAGAGGGCCTAGTTATAAGGATACACTGATAATGATATGAGGCCGAGGGCGTGAGCTACATATATATGCCATGAGGTGGCTTGACTGATATGAGGTCGAGGGCCTTTATTTGATGTCGCGAGATGGCTTGCTTGGCCCGTAAGAGGCCTCTCCCGGAGTCTATACACCTCCAGTGAATGCGGATACCCATTGTGATGAGAGATTGAGCTTGAGGGGATAGTATTGTTCTGAGAGTGAGCCCGAGGGGCTGGTCTAGTTCTGAGATGTTGCCCGAGGGGCGTATTTGTTGATATTGTACCCGTGGGGCAAACTTCTATTTGTTTACTTACCTATCAATTACTTGTTTTACTTGTTGAAAAGGGATTTTACTCGACTCTTCACTATTTTACTATTTTTAAGTGATTTTCAATACTTTCGTATAGTTTTCATATTTGGGCTTCATGCCAACTATTTGAATCCTTCGAGGATTTTTATTACTATTTTGACTTATTACTTGAACTAAATCATGTTATTTTTCATTGTTTTACTACTCAGCCATTTTTACTCAGTTTTAAGACTTAATTGATATTTTAAATGATGTTTTGGGCTGAGAAATACTGTTTTATTATTGCCCGAGGGGCTTTTAATGATTTTTTGGACTGAGTAAGGTAGAGGGCCTAGTTGTGAGGATACACTGATAATGATATGAGGCCGAGGGTCTGAGATACATATATATTCCATGAGGTGGCTTGATTAATATGAGGCCGAGGGCCTAGATTTGATGCCACGAGATGGTTTGATATTGCGCTTGGGCCATAAGGGGCCCCTCCCGGAGTCTGTACACCTCCAATGAGCGCGAGTACACATTGTGATAAGAGATTGAGTCCGAAGGCTAGTATTGTTCTGAGAGTGAGCCCGAGGGGCTGGTACGGTTTTGAGATGTTGTCCGAGGGGCGGATTATTTTATATTGTGCCCATGGGGAAATCTTCTATTTGTTTACTTACCTATCAATTACTTGTTTTACTTGTTAAAAATGGATTTTACTTGACTCTTCAGTGTTTTACTGTTTTTATATGGTTTTCACTGCTTCAGTATAGAATACCTTGTGCTTTATGTGTTTTCGTACTTTCAGTAATTATTTACATTTGTTACTCACTGAGTTGGACTTCTTGAAAAAAAGGTTGAAATTTCAAGAAACGACTAGTCTTTAAAATTAGATGAGGTTTTCAACCGCTAGTTAAAGAATTCTTGAAAAGTGGTTGGAATTTCAAGAAAAGACTAGTCTTTAAAATTAGATAATGCATTATGGACATACTGAACAGCGTTCAAAATACCAATTGGAACAGCCCCATATAAATTAGTCTTTAGAAAGTCTTGCCATTTGCTAGTTGAATTAGAAAACAAAACTTTTTGGGCATTGAAAGCATTAAACTTTGAATTAACCTCTGCAGGTAAAAAGAGATTTTTTCAGGTTAATAAATTAGGAGAACTGAGGTTGGAAGCTTATGAAAATTCCAGAATATTCAAAGGAAAACAAATATATGGCATGACAATTTGATCCGACAAAAAAGTTTTAAAATTGAAGATCAAATACTTCTTTACAATAGCAGGCTGAGGCTATTTCCAGGAAAATTAAAATCCAGATGGACAAGTCCTTATAATGTTACAGATGTTACTGTATATGAGGCAATTGAAATTCAACAGATCAATGGATGAGACAAATTTAATATAAATGGTCATAGGTTAAAGTAGTATTTTGGAGGACATTTTCAGCAACAACCATCGGTAACCTTGATAGCCTAAACGTTCCGCTGTTAATAAGCCGAGTTGACGATATTAAACTCAGAACTATAATTTCTTTACCCGTAGCCATTGAGGGGGAAGCAATGGAACCTCATAATACCAATATAATTTATACGAATAAATGTTAACCAATTGATCTGGTTAATATCTAGATTATTGTACAACCGAGACATCCCATGAAGGCTTCTATAAAACAGAGCCATTTATACATAAGTAATTTCATGGTGGTCAGTATGCCTAAGTCACTGGTTTGTTAACTATTTGATTGTGTAAATTAATTATTAGCTCGGGTAAATTTTTTGGTTTATATCAAGACCAGGACCCAATGACTATTAAGGTATTAAATTAGTCAAGTCTATTACACATAAAACATGTGTAGCTACAGTTTCTTTCAAGCTTTCTTCTGTGACTGTAAATTTGAAAGCTAAAAAGATTTTTATCTTCTTGTATCACATTACTTCCAAGTTTATTATTCCAATTTTGTAAAAGCGGGAATTTGCATCTTCAACTCAAGAAATCATTGGAATTTAGAAGAGTTATGAACATCAACAGGTAGATTCAGTAATTCTTTACTAGAACTTGACCAGAATTTATGTCAAGGCGAAATAATAGTTGACACTAATTTCTGAAAAATAAAAATGCTTTTTTTTATTTCTTCATTTTGTCCTGAAAATGCAACCAAAACAAAAATTATATCCCTAGTACCCAACTTTGAAGCTTGCAAACCATTCTTTCTTGTCACACCACAATTTAAACCAGTAAATTATAGGTACCTTTGTATATGTAATTACTTCTTCCTAATTATTTCTCTTCAGCTGGAAGTTCAAAGATGGAGCTTATATAAAAAAATTGGCGGTAGAAAAGGCAAAAAAGTAGCATACATATAGATTCTTCATATGTAGAAAAAACTATATTGTACAGAAAGTATTGTTTAAGAAAAGTATGAAAAAGAAAAAAGAAATTGCTTCAAATTTCAGAATGTATATAGCTCAATAGCTACAAATAAAAAAGTCACTATAAATATTTTTTTTATTTTATCAGCCTGAAGCCTAGTATTACAAACCGAAAAGGCCCTAAAAGATTTCAGCGAAACAGTGTTTAAACTACATTAATGATGATTTACATAATAAGCAAGCCTATGGATAGAAGTACAATTCTTATTAATGGTGGCCATAAATTTATCAATTCTTAAGAGTCATAGGGAGAAGAAATGCAAGTTCTTGCCGAACAAAGATGGAATCATAAGAAAGGTAAATGTTTTGTGAGGTTGAAAAGGTTAATCAGTTTTAGAAAATGAGAAAATTCTTATCTTGAATAAATTTTCTCTCCACAAGGCAAACAATAATTTTGAAGAGATTTTTTCACGATTAATAAATAAAATAAATTAATTAAAAAATATTTTTCCTCGAGGACAAGTAAATGTTCAAGTATGGGGGGGGGGGGGGGATTTGATGAATATAAATTAATCATGTATTTTCATACGTATAGTATTTTTAAATAAATCATGAATACATATATTTGATTCTCCTATATTTTCTAACAAGTTCTGCATAGGAAAGTTGAATTGAGGAAAGAATATTACAAGCAAAACAAGGAGGAAAAAGAGCAATGCACGTGGTAAACAAGAGTGAATTAAATTTTGAAGTCACAACATAGAGTCTTGAAGTTACAACATCAACTTTTGAAGTCATAACTTCAAGACTCAAAGTTACAACATCATCTAATATTTGCAACACATTTTCTATAAATAGACACCCATAATGTATTGTGAAAAGTGTATCTTACGGGAGAAAACTGATCTTTAGTCTCTCTCTCTTTGTCTTTAGTAATTTCTACTAGTTGTCTTTCTTTTAGAAGGATAACATTCCTTCATAAGTTCTTCGTTAAATTAGGTTTTATTACTTCATAATGGAGTAACTTCTTTTGTTGGGATAGTTGATGAAATTTGATATATATAATATAGTACTATCTCAGTTTAATTTATCCTTGACTTGAAACTTTCTTTTTACATCTTGTACTGTGCCGTAATAACAGTTTAATTAGTCATTATTATCACTTCTACATATTTTTATCTCTAAGTTATTTTTATATTGATTTTATAATTCTCACGAAGCAAAATTGATATATAATAACTAATAAATAAAATAGTAAAGTGAGAATAATTTTTAGTAAACTTTTATTCCAAGTTCATAATCTTGCTTGCTTCAGTTTTAATTCTCACGGAGGAATTTTTGTAGGCAAGATTATTAATTTACATAGTAAAAATATTCTCATGAAATTTTTACTACTTCTTAGCACAATTCAAGTGAGAAAATTATTTTGGTCTAATCATCACTAGCTTTAACTCAATTAATCACATAACCTCACGGAGTGCTATTAATTGACTAGTTCTTAGTGAGCTAAATATAATTATATTAGCAATAAGAAATTATTCCTTAGAGAAATACATGTAAAAATTGAGTTTTTTTACATATATTTTATCAAATTGATTCTCTCAAATAGTAGTTAAAATATTAAAAGTATGTAGCATAGATGTTCCAATCTATGTGGGACGATATCATAAACTATATTAAAATTTGACTAAGTATGAGCAGGAAAATCCGATACAGATTGGCCTCGTTACAGTGGCTGAAGTTACTTGGCTATTCAGGTTGTTGTCTGATTTTGGTGTACTTCTTTCCACTCATATATATGTATTTTGTGATAGCCAGGATGCTCTTCATATTACAAAAAATCATGTCTTCCTTGAGAGAACGAAGCACATAAAATTGCACTGCCATTTTGTACCTGCCAAACTTGGAGATGGGCTGATCTCTCTTATCCACACTCCCAGCGCCTCTCAAACTGTTGATATTCTCACTAAGGTTCTACATGATCCTGCTCATCATATCCACACTCGCAAGTTAGGGGTTTTGTCACCCTCCCAACTTAATGGGGACTATTAGAATAGCAAACTAGATATATTAGGTGTTGGTTAATATATTGGGCTTATTCTTTTTCTTACTCTTTGTATTTATAGTTTGTCCTAAATGTACAGGTTCGGGGTTATGGGCCCATTCATTGTACTCTTTTATTTTTTCGGGTCACTATAAATAGTGAAGTCCAAGTATATAATAGGGGATTTTTTACTCATTTTCAGATATACAGAATAAGTGATGCTCGCGAAGTTTCTGTTCCTAGCAAACATGGCGTAAAGCCTAATCTTCAATCTTTGTCATCTCTTCTATTTCTTCTCATGTTAACAAAGTTTTTAGCTTAGAAGAACGAGGTGGATTTTTGAAGGAAGGAGATAGTGTGAGAATTATGTCGTTGGATCAGAGCTTATTATAATCTACTAGTTATTGGTGTTTGTGAAAAGTTTTCAAATATGGGATATTTGACGCACAATTATTTATTGGTGGAAAGATGTGGCAGTTCTATATAGGCCGAGAGATATTTATGGTGAAGATAGATTTAAAATTGTGGTACAAAAAAGGAGATGAATTGTTTTAACGTGGACTATGTACTTTATAATGGAGGAGATTGAACCGCTTTAGATTTTTGGGTGGGTTTTGGTATTAGTGTGGAAAATGGGTTAGGATGTTTAAAAGGTCATGGGACAGTTAAATGAAGGGGTAAATATATTTAAATAAATAACAGTAAGGATAGAAAGTATCTAATAGTTTAATAAAACATACATATAACTAATATTTGATCGTAGATGACACATATAACTATTTTCGATTATTTAAGATCATGAATCCTTTTACTTTCTCTAATGTAGTCCTTCCAAACTATCTATGGATTAATTTATATTGTTTGTTTTCTATGTAAGAAATGTTTCTAGGAGTAAATATGAATACTATATAGACGAGGCAAATTTAAGTACTCAACATGTGTTCCCTATGATAAAAATTACTCCCTTAACATGTAGAATTCTCAACCAATTAAGTTTACCCTGTTATCTGTTTTGTTTTTTAAAGCTATAAGAAAAAGACCAAAAAAGGGGGAAAATTGAAAAGGGGAAAAGGAAAATCAGTTCCAAAAAACCAAATAGTGAATAATCCTTGAAGAAGTTCAAGAGAAAGAAAGAACTAACTTTCATGGAATTACACGTACTCCGAATTTCCTCTGCATTTCCATTCCCTTCCATTCCCAAACACAGCCTTATCTCCAAATCCCACTTCCCTATTTTTCTCAATTTCTCAGATAGTCCACGATTTTCATTCAAAGTGGATTCCCAGAAGAGAAACGACGTAGTTTTTGACGACGCAGCATACGAGGCGGAGCGTCACAGACTCGACGCCGAGGCGCGTAAAGCCATGGCTGAAACCTCAGAAAGAGAGACCCAAGACCAAGAAGACCCGAAAGCTTGGAAATGGGTTATCCGAAAGCGGATTTGGGACTTAATGGAAGCCCAAAATATAGCCCAATTCCCAAGGCCCGTTCATCATCGGATACCCAATTTTGTTGGAGCTTCAGTTGCTGCTAATAAGGTTCAAGGATTGCATCTTTAGTTGTTGTTTGTAAGAAACAAAAAAGAGATTATAAATAAAATAATTAAGTGAGTTGTTTAGCTCGTTATTTTTCTGGGATTAATGGCAGTTGAGTGAATTGGAGGAGTTTAAAGGGGCCAGGTATGTGAAGGTGAATCCAGATACACCACAAAAGCAAGTCAGGTTTCTCACACTTGATGGTGGGCTTTCATCAACTTACCTTTTTTATTTTTAAAAAAAAAAGTTTTTAAGTTTTTTTTCCCCCTAACAAGATGATGGTTGAATATTTATCTTTAGATTCATGAATATTTTGCAATAAATGAAGAATGAAAAAGAAAAATTAGTATAGCAAGACTTTTGCATTGTTCTGTTTTACGACAGATAATGTAGAGTTATGAGCACTAGTTTTGGATAAATGCAGTTTGAATTGAAGATTATGACAGAAGTTAATCAACGTAGTGTTTAAACAAATTATTTTATATCCAACTTTAAGGTTACGAGTTAAGACACGGAAACAGCCTCTTGCAGAAATGCAAGGTAACACCGCGTACCTTCCCGGACCATGCGCATAGCCGGATCTTAATGCATCGGGCTGCTCTTTTTTAATTAAAAAGCTCTTTCTCAGAATATGAGTAATCAAATTCAGTATGTTTGATCTAGTTAAATATTTAAAACAATATTCTCAGGACACAAATAGACCCTTCTCCAGCTTTGTCCAAAATATACGCGAAATAGAACTGTAGAAATTCGTGAAATGAAATGCAGACCTTTTTTCCTTGAGATAGTAGGAATACCTTACTCTTTGATTAGACTAGGAACCTACTTTAGCTGTTACCCTGATTCATAAATTTTCAGTTGTAATGTTATATTTTGTGCAGTTTAAAATGATATGAAATTCCCTCTTTTGACTTATAAATTGACACTGATTCACTCATCGCTAGATCCTATTTTTTCTGTAGGAGGGAAGAAGCTATTGACACCGCAGCCTCGCCTTAGGACAGGTTTTTTCTCTGTACTTGAATCAAGTATGTTATCTCCAGGTACCATTAAGGAGGCCTGCACCTCTGCTGGAGTTGCCAAATATGGAAGACCAATTGGATTGGAGGAGAAAATAAAGGTGGATTTGATTGTTATTGGTTCAGTTGCTGTTGACCCAAAGACGGGTGCTAGACTTGGCAAAGGAGAGGTGAGCATGTGTCCCAATCTTTCCCTGTCTGCTTTTTCATACTGCAAGAAGCTAGCTCTGGAAATTGGGTTATACTTGATGATACAATGTGGATGAAGCTAGATCTTGCAATAGACTGTTTCCATCATATATGATGCAGCTAATATTTGTCCATTTCTGTATAATCTGGTACTTTTCCATCATAGTATAATGTCTGATCTTAACTTGTTCTGCTTTTTTATTCTATAGAATGGTTATATTGAATATTACTGTCTTTAGCTTCCAATAGTTGCATTCTCTAAGTAGAGTCGGCTGAAATTTTGCTAATAATGTCCAATTTTAGGAGGTCGATATTATCAGCCTTTGCTATATTGTTTATGCCTGTGTTTCAAGTTTTTCCTTTTGATTTGGCTGGTGATAACTTTAAAAGTTCAAGTTTAGATGATTGTGCTAGGGTTGGATTGATGAATTTTATGCACTCTGTCGTAAATCGTATGAAAAGGTTCAAGGTGTCTTATAAAAGAAACTGTTATTATCTTGATTTCATTTACTAGCTTGTTCCTATATGTTACTTTGATATACGGAGCACCAAGTGTTAACTGGAAATTCTTCTTGAATTACATCGCTCATTGTGTAGGGATTTGCTGAACTTGAATATGGCATGCTGAGGTACATGGGTGCCATTGATGACTCAACACCAGTTGTCACTACTGGTACAAACTTTCAAGACGCCCTTCTTCATCATAGTTTAGCCCTTGGCACTCTTAAAATCATCATCATAGTTTAGCCGCTTAAAATGCAAACTTCGCCTGTTAGTTGATCTCCCATCCCCCCTCCCCCCCCCCCCTCCCCGGTTATCGTGGATGACGAGAGAAATAAGTTTCTCTTTGGATGGCTTCCTCAGTGCATGATGAACAGCTGGTAGATGACATTCCTATCGACAAGCTATTGATCCATGATGTGCCGGTTGACATAATATGCACCCCAACCCAGGTCATATTTACAAACACATCCATCCCAAAGCCTCAAGGTTAGTGTACTCCGTTTGTATTATTGCTATCGTCAGTACCTGAAATCTCTTGTTTGTGTGCATGCATCTTCGTTCACTCTTTCTTCTTATTTTCCCTCTTAGGTTCTTGTTATTTTAAATGTTTATATTAACCGCATATTTGGAGCTTTTCACTTTCTCTTGGTCAGTAACTTGCAAAAGTATACTAGAGACTAACTGGAAGAGTTGCCTTGACACATCACAGTGGCTCAACAGTGATTGCAGTTGGCTAACCTTTCTTATGATCATGCAGGGATATATTGGGAGAAGCTCTATCCTGAAAAGCTAAGTCAAATTCGAATACTCAGACAGCTGAAAAGTAAAATAGAACAAGAAACTGGACGAAAGCTTCCAACTGGCCCTTCTGAGAAACTGCCACCAACTGCCCAGCGGCGACGCTGATATATTTACCTTATCTTCAAAATATGAAGTTAGACAGGAAGTAATTGTGTTATGTAGCCTTGTGTAGTTTTCTTGTACTTAGTTTACGTCCAAAGCATACAATAAACTGTAAACTCATTTAATAGCTAATAGACATGCGTTGCAATTGAGTTTGCTTCTCTCTCTTTCTTCCAACGTTCACTTCCACCATCCCCTACCCAGATCCCTCTCCCCCTCTCCCCCCACCCCCTCCGGCAACCCCTCCCCCTCCGGCGACCCTTCTCCGGCGACCTTCTCCGGTGATCCTCTAATTTCTTCAAAATCTGGTACTGGGAGGAGGGTGGTATAACCACACCTCATCAGGTTCACATTTCTATTCATTTAATCTCATCTTTTTATTCATAACTTTTCCTATAGATCTACTTATTTCCATTGATGCATTTATATGTGTAATTTTTTTTTTGGCTATCTGTCATTGGTATTTCCAAATTTTTGAGCTTTTCTGTACCTTTTGTTATTTGTTATTTCCTTTTCTCATATCATTTTATGCTATTCAACCTTTTCTGTATTATTCTTGTTCCATTTTTAACAAACTCGGACATTTTCAACTAATTTGGCATCCAACTGATCCACCGCATCTTTTGTTGAGTTTGTGGATCTGTCGGATTACTTCAAGAATTGGGCAATATTTCGTATTTCGATTCCTTTTAATTTCCTCGGTTTTTGACTTTTATATAGTGTGGGTACGAATTTGGCTATCTGAAGCTTGTTTCGTTTCGAGTTTTCTAGGTTTGAATTCTTGCTTTTCGCCGGCGATTTTTCCAGCGACCCCTGCTATTTTCTTCCTATTCTCTCTTCTGCTTTTGTGGTATGTGTGGATGTGTTCTGTTTTCTTGGACAGGTGACTTATTTTTCCGGCAAGGATTTCCAGCAAGCTACAGTACTTCCGGCGACTACGCGTCAGACTTTCGGCAGGACGCAACAGAACTACACGTTCCGATAAGCTGCAAAAAAACTTGCACTAGGTACTAGTCACGGCGGCGAGGCCAGTTCGCGGCGTTTGGGAGTGAAGAGCTAAACAACACCGGCCAGGACGTGCAAGAGTCGGTAGCAGTTGACTTTGGGCGCATCATAGCCTACTTTCAGGTTTTCCACCGGGAGTTGGTACCTCCCGCTCTCTTGTTTAATTTGTACATCTTTTTACGTATCTTAGCTAGCATTCCGTGTGAGGTTTACTCTGTTGCTATCTAGTTTGCATCTTTTTGCGTATTCCGCTATAGTGCGTGTGTGCGTCACTATTCTCCATAGTCGGTTGGAGGTATAGTGGCCACGGCGGAGGATGATAGTGTAAGGTCATGTCCTCGGGGGGTGGGGGCGGTGGCGGGGGTGAGTAGTGGGGCAGGGAGTGGTCATGCGGGTAGCGCGGGAGGTAAGGGTGGGAAGAGGGTAGCGGACGCCCATAGATTAAGGCTTGGGTCGTGGAACATAGGCACCCTGACGGGTAAGTCCATTGAGTTGGCGAAGGTTCTCCAGAAGAGGAGGGTTAACATAGCATGTGTCCAAGAGACTAGGTGGAAAGGGTCGAAGGCGAAGAATGTAGACGGGTTTAAGTTGTGGAATTCTGGGGTCGTGAGAGGTAAGAATGGAGTGGGCATCTTGGTAGATAAGGATCTAAGTGAGTCCGTGGTCGAGGTTAGGCGAGTGAATGATAGGTTAATGTCTATTAAGCTGGTTATTGGGGGTTGCGTCCTCAACGTCATCAGCGCTTACGCGCCGCAAGCAGGCTTAGACGAGGAGGCTAAGAGGCGCTTTTGGGAGGGCTTGGATGATCTGGTGAGTAGTATTCCCCAATATGAGAAGTTAATTATTGGAGGAGACTTTAATGGTCATATTGGGGCTGATGTTAGTGGTTATGGTGAGGTGCACGGTGGCTTCGGCTTTGGGGTTAGGAACGGAGGAGGCACGTCACTGCTTGATTTCGCCAGGGCTTCCGAGCTTCTTATTGCGAACTCGACATTTCAGAAGAGGGAGGAGCATTTGGTCACCTTCAAGAGTTCGGCGGCGAGTACTCAGATAGATTACCTCCTCCTCAGAAGGAGCGATAGGGGTATGTGCAAGGACTGCAAGGTTATTCCGGGAGAGTCCCTTTCGACTCTTCATAGACTCCTAGTTATGGATGTCGGTCTTTGAGTGAAGAGGAAGAGGAGGGGTGCTCGGGGACAACCGCGGATTAGATGGGGTGTTTTGACTAAGGAGAAAGCACAGGAGTTGGAGAGGAGGTTAGCTGAGGGCGGAGCTTGGAGAAGTTCTGGGGAAGCGGACGCTATGTGGTCAGAGACGGCGAACTTGGTTAGGGAGGTAGCACGGGACGTGCTCGGGGTAGCCAAGGGCTATTCAGGCAGACATCAGGGTGACTGGTGGTGGAACGATGTAGTCGAAGGAAAAGTGGAGGTGAAGAAGCGGCGTTTGCTAAGTTGGCAGGGAGCACAAGCGAGGAAGAACGGAGAGCAAACAGGGAGATCTACAAGGTAGCGAGGAAAGAAGCAAAGCTGGCGGTTACGGAAGCTAAAAACGCGGCGTTTGGTCGCATGTACGAGGAACTAGGGGAGAGAAGCGGGGACAGGAAGCTATACCGGTTAGCTAAAGCAAGGGAAAGGAAGGCACGTGATCTTGACCAAGTTAGGTGCATCAAGGGCGAGGATGGTAGAGTTCTGATGGGGGAGTCTCAAGTCAAGCAGAGGTGGCAGGCGCACTTTCGAGATTTACTTAATGAGGAGGGGGATCGTAACATAGAGCTAGGGGAGTTGGGGCATTCAGAGCAACATAGAGACCTTGGGTACTGCAGACGCATTAGGGCGGAGGAGGTTATGGGGGCGTTGCGTAGGATTAGTAGGGATCGAGCGACCGGGCCAGACGAGAACCCGGTGGAGTTCTGGAAGTGTGGGTATGTCAGGAGTGGAGTGGCTCTCCAGGTTGTTCAAGGCGATCTTCAGGACCAAGAGGATGCCGGATGAGTGGAGGTGGAGTACAGTGGTGCCCTTGTACAAGAACAAATGTGACATCCAGTGCTGCAACAACTATAGGGGTATCAAATTAATAAGTCACACCATGAAGGTCTGGGAGCGGGTGATCGAGGCGAGGGTGAGGGATATGGCATCTATATCTATGAACCAATTCGGTTTCATGCCGGGTCGCTCCACTACAGAAGCTATCCACCTTGTCAGGTGGCTGGTGGAGCAGTTCAGGGATAAGAAGAAGGACCTGCACATGGTGCTTATAGACTTGGAGAAGGCGTACGACAAGGTCCCAAGGGAGGTGCTATGGAGGTGCTTGGAGGCGAAGAGCGTGCCGGAAGCCTACATCAGAGTAATCAAGGACATGTACGATGAAGCTAAGACTAGGGTTAGGACGGTGGGTGGCGACTCAGACCATCTTCCAGTTGTTATGGGGCTCCATCAAGGATCGGCGCTTAGCCCTCTCTTGTTTGCTTTGGTGCTAGATGCCCTAACCCGGCATATTCAAGGGGATGTGCCTTGGTGTATGTTATTTGCTGATGACATAGTCTTGATAGACGAGACGAGGGTCGGTGTTATTGAGAGGTTAGATTTATGGAGACAGACTCTCGAGTCTAAGGGTTTCAAAATAAGCAGATCTAAGACAGAATACCTGGAGTGCAAGTTTAGCGCCGAGACGAGCGAAGTAGGCAGGGACGTGATGATTGGATCTCAGGTCATCGCCAAGAGGGACAGTGTCAGATATCTTGGGTCGGTGATTCAGGGGGACGGAGAGATTGACGGGGACGTCACTCATCGTATAGGAGCGGGGTAGTCAAAGTGGAGACTTGCATCAGGAGTCCTGTGTGACAAGAAAGTTCCACAGAAACTCAAGGGGAAATTTTATAGAGCTGTGGTTAGACCTGCAATGTTGTATGGGGCGGAGTGCTGGCCAGTGAAGAACTCTCATGTTCAGAGAATGAAGGTTGCGGAGATGAGGATGCTCAGGTGAATGTGCGGGCTCACCAGGTTAGATAGGATTAAGAACGAGGTTATTCGATAGAAGGTGGGGGTGGCCCCGGTGGATGAGAAGATGCGAGAAGCGAGGCTGAGGTGGTTCGGGCATGTGCGGAGGAGAAGTCCTGATGCCCCGGTGAGGAGTTGTGAGCGGCTGGCGATTATCGGCGTTCGGCGAGGCAGAGGGAGGCCTAAGAGGTATTGGGGAGAGGTGATTCAGCACGACATGGCTAGAATGCGGGTTTCTGAGGACATGACCATTGAGAGGAAAGTCTGGAGGTCTAGTATCAGGGTTGTATGACAGGGGCTCCTAGAGTTTTTCGTACTCCTCACCCGGGGTGGGGTGAAGCTTGGCAGGGTTATCCGTTGATGATTTGTGTTTTGGATTGTGTCCCCCTTATGGTAGTTATTTATGGTAGTTACTGTATGATATTATTGCATGCTATTTTATTTATAGTTCTTATGTTTAGATAATAATTTACGTTATTTCTGCTGGAGTTACTAATGCTCTTTTGTTTTTGTTTTTGTGTTTCTTTTCTTCACTGAGCCGAGGGTCAATTGGAAACAGCCTCTCTACCCTTTCGGGTAGGGATAAGGCTCGTCTACATATTACCCTCCCCAGACCCCACTTTATGGGACTATACTGGGTAGTAATTATTGTTGTTGTTGTTAGACATGCGTTGCAATGGTGATGTAAAAGAAATTTTCTTGTAAAGACAAACTTTTAGTTTCATAACCAATGGAATTGTTAACAAGTAAACCATCTTAGTTTTACATGCATTGCTGGGGGAAGACTACAGTTATCCTCAAGTTTGAGACAAGATTATAGAACATCCCTTTAGTATCCCACTTATACATCTCTCACGTTTACATAATTGAACAGAAAATGCCTCTACATTCAGGTTTGTTTGGTACGAAGGAAAATATTTTTTAATTTTTTTTTATGTTTAGTTGGCTTAAATGTTTTTGAAATATATTTTTTTGTGAACTTATTTTCCTCCAATTGAAGAAAATAAAAATGTTAAATATTTTCCCTGAACTATTTTTCAATATTCCCACCCTAATTCTCATCCTCGCCTCCACACCCCCACCCACCCCAACCCTTCTTTTAATGGTTTCAGTACCTGCGGGATTATTAACAGTACCTTTTTTAGAGAATGTTAATAAATTCCAAAATCCACTTCGTCGTCCAATAGTGATGACTGTCTTTTTGATTGGTACTGCAGTCGCCTTTGGTTTGGTATTAGTGCAATATTACCTATTGATAAATCCCTTTCACCCATCTACCATGTAAACGATGAGTATTTAGGAGGAGGGGAGAGAGCAGGAAAAATGAGAGCTGGGAGAAAGGGATAAGGATAATAGCATAAATTATTTTTTTAAGAAATATTTTCTACTCTCTAACCAAACATTAAAAAATATTTTTCGAAAAATATGTTTACTCACCAACTATTCTAACCAAACACACTCTGATTTTTTGGGGATCAGGTGCCAGTGTCTTCTTGTTTAATTACTCTCTTTCTCATAAACACCAAATTATAGCAAAGTCTAGCTTTGCTCTCGTTGCAAACGATAGCCCTTCTCTAATAAAGTCCATCTATCTCCATTCTCTTCAAATAATTTCTCTTTTGATCTCGATATTAACTTTCCAAATTAAGAGTTCAAGAAAATTAGAGAGAACATAATAGACATTTTCTATTCTTCATTTGCATCAAATTTCAAAAGAGAGTTTATATTTGACATAGGTTTAATGTAATTTTGCAAGCTGAGCAATATATGTTTCGTGGGTTAAGCAAAGTAGATCAACTTAAAGGATGAGTTTGCAAACAAATGCAGTTTTTACGAGTAGCATAAAACAAATTCTTTTCTTTTTTGCACAAAATAAAGAAAATATTTACGTACGTCAGCATCAAAAAAAAAAAAGAATTCAAATGTTATTTCAGCAGTGACAAAATTCAGCAATTTGATTTACGAGGCATTAGCTCATAAAAAATTATTCACGTGTCTTTTTCTTTAAAAGCTCTTGTAAAATCAATTTTGATCTCCAATGTGGTCACTAGGGTAAAGTTGGCGTGAAAAAGATGAAAAATTGGAAAGTGTCTCAAATGAATAACGTACACACATAACAACGACACGAACAACATCTCCGAGGAACATTCATAGCCCATATGTGTAGACAAAAGGGGTTGATCTGATGGTAAGCAACCCCCACTTCCAACCGAGAGGTTGTGAGTTCGAGTCTCCCCAAGAGCAAGGTGGGAAGTTCTTGGAGGGAAGGATGTCGGGGGTCTATTTGAAAACAGCCTCTCTACCCAAGGGTAGGGGTAAGGTCTGCGTACATACTACCCTCCCCAGACCTCACTAAGTGAAATTATACTGGGTTGTTGTTGTTGTTTATTCATAGTGCATATGTACTCTTCATTTAAATATCTAACAATGTAAAGGGAGAATTCACAATATTCTTAAGTCAAATTTTCCTTCCTTCCTGTAACTGATATTTAAAAGGATTTTTTGCTATGTCTCCTCATTGTAGCGGAATATTAAGATTCTTGCTCAAGAGAAATATAAAAAATTCTTTGGGTCTATCAAGTACAGCATCTCTACTCCTCCGGAATAGAGCTATAATTTGCATACACACTACCTTCCCCAAACCCCACTTATGGGATTCTACTGGATCTTTCTTTAGGTGAAACATCAATCATAATTATAACTAAAAAAAATTTAAAAGAAAGGGGGGGGGGAGGGGGGAGGGGTTCACCCCTTTAGCTAACATAAGAAATCCCACACTGAAAAATAAACACCGATTGCCCCTTTATAATACAAACACAAGAACTCACAAGTTACAGACTGTACAGACCAAGGTGAAATGTTAATTAATGTAAACCAGCTACAGCCATACAATGCCTCCCTACCAATTTGTTTCCGACAAACAGATCTCCTCCTACTAATCCTAAAGAATAAACACACAACAAAGTCGCCAATGTCGTTAATTGCTTCAGTTCAGATCTGCTGAACCATCAAATGAACATAGAAGACCAACAGTATACATATGCTACTTCCCTAAAGAAATGAGATTATGGTAGCTTGTCGCAAACCATAAGCAAATGAGAAGATGATTTTGTTTACTTTAACATTCTGTTTAGAGGGATCCGGTCACTCTGTCGTGTGATCCTTTCTATAGGAGAAATCACCTGCGGCATTGACATTCCCACAGAAACAATGATCTCTGCAATCCAAGGAAAAAGAGCATATTACAATGCAGGATTCTGTCAAGTGCAATAAAGAAAGAAAAAGACAACTTCACCTTGACTCAAGGAAAAAACAAAAATGTAGAAAATACATGAGCATAGATGTATGGTGCTATAAGTGAAGATTAATTAATACTTTTCTGCCAACAAGGATTTTGCTGGATTAGAATGTACAAACCTACAAAATATTAAAGAAGCTTGCATTCTTATATGGATAGTTATTTCTGTTCTAGTGTTGTCCCATCATTCGTGTGGTGAATGGATTGGTTTGGAGAATCTAAACACAACGAGAACTTCAACCAAGGTAAATCTTGCTGTACGACCTGTAAAGAAACTGAAATTTAGGCCTAACTCAACCACTAAAAGCTAGCTCATGGGGCGAAGATTGTCCAAGACCATACAAGGAGACAACCTCATTCTCTCAACCTACGTGGAACACTTAGCGGGGCATAATGTTATCTGCAAGACAAGACATCATTGACTTATCCTTCTGAATCTCAAATAAAAAACTCTCTTATACTCCAAACAGATAATTTTACCTCAAAAGATCGAGACCAACACATTTCAGCTAGTAAATTGAAATAGAAAGCAGTACTAGTTATTAGACACAATGTTTCTATGTCCGACAAGGCTACCCAAGGAAAAAAATAGAGACGAGGCTTGACTGGACATGATTGGTCAATTTGATTGGTAAAATACAAAAAGAGCAAGGGTGGTAAGATGCTGCTCAAAATGACCAAACATCTCCATTAACAACAAAGATAGAAATGATGATACTGAAGCCAAGTAAAGTGGCATATCTGAACTGAAAAAAGTATATTCATGATAACTATAACATGAAAAAAAGTGAAAGATGAACTAATTAATAAATTGCATGGCAGAGAAGTAGGATTAGTCACACACCTATGCCTTCTCGCACAGACAAATTTGGCCTGATGATATCATTTGAATTAACCAGAAATACGTCCCCTATATACAAATGATTTGTAGGGACAAAAATGCTGCACAACTCTTCATCCCCATCATCTTTCTGCAACAAATCAATAGCTCAGAACATCCTTTAATGATCAGCTAACAAGATAGCAGGAACGCTAGCAGGAAGTAATATTAAGGATTACAGAAATGGGACTAAGGTAGAGTATCCCCAAAATCAGTCCATTTAGTCTGCTTTGCTTTCTTTCTCCCCCAGAGATATGGCATGCTGGGGAAGGGAGTGGAAGAGTATAATTGTAGTCAAAATTGTCTAAATTCAACATATATCATATACATGCATGATTTATCTATAACATGTATCTTACAGGGTAAAGAAATGCACGTGACATCACTTGGACAACGGCATTCATATGAATCTCTAGCTTAAGGTCCAAACTTTTTGTCCCTTATAAAAAAAGGTCCAAACTTTTGGTCATCCCATGGCCATCGAAATCAAATCAAAGGGAGGGATAAGGGCTTCATCCTTGTAACTCTTAGATGTAATGAACTCCAATATGTTGGTACAAAGGGAGGAAATACAACGGGGAATGGACCTAATTAAAATACTTCCTCTCGACAGCGTTTATCATACCACTAAGGTTTCTTGTAACGTCCAGAAATGAAGTAAATAACATATACTTCCTCTTTCTTTGTCAAACTTGAAGGGGTTGACAAAGATATATAACCAGCCCCTCCCCTTGTTTGTATTTGAATTCATAAACATATGACGGAAAGATCGATACACAGCTCCTATCCTTCATCTTTTCATCCCAATCCAACATAATGAGCCATAACAGACATAATGTTGCATGGACATCTAATCAACCGACTATTATCAAATAACTTCAAGTCGAAATGTAGTTTTGTTAGAAGGTATACATCTTGTACCCCTTTTTGTAGTGTAAACATTTAAATTGACAATGTTGAACAGTCAAATTCAGATGAGACTAACAGCATTTGAACTTTGAAGAACAAGAATAAATTCTTTTATTAGAAAAATATGGAAGAGTATATAAAGCTAAAATACGAGTGTATGTAACACTTAGCAAAAGAATAGAACAAAAAGGAAAATGAAACAAGAAATGAAACAATAAGAAAAGAGAGACAAGAGAAGAAGCTACACATGCAATAGCACACCTCTGCCCTGAACCACAGACGACCTTGCAATATTGTATTAACCACCCCATAAATACTCAGCCAATTTCCCTCCCCCGCACTAAAACATGCACAGGACCCACAATTTCCCTCGAAATTGCCATCTCTATATAGAAAGTTTGACATTAATTATATTAACACTATATAAAACATATCAGGTATAAGGTAATTCTAATACATTCCAAGCTCCAACAGGTTTCAAGCATAACCCAACAACAACAACAACTACCCAATATAGTCCCACAAAGTGGGGTTTGGGGAGGATAATATGTAGACGAGCCTTACCCCTACCCGAAAGGGCAGAGAGGCTTTTCCAATCGTCCCTCGGCTCAGTGAAGGAAAGGAAAAACAAAAACAAAAACAAAAACAAAAGAGCATTAGTAACTCCAGCAGAAATAGCGTAATAATTATCTAAACATAAGAAACATAAATAAAATAACATGTAATAATATCATACAGTAACTACCATAAATAACTACCATAAGGGAGACTCAATCCAAAACAAAAATCATCTATGGATAGCCCTGCCACGCCTCACCCAACCCCGGGTGAGGAGTATGAAAAACTCTAGGAGCCCCTATCCTACAACCCTGATACTAGACCTCCAGACTTTCCTATCAAGGGTCGTGTCCTCGGAAACCCGCATTCTAGCCATGTCATGCCTAATCACCTCTCCCCAATACCTCTTAGGCCTCCCTCGGGTTTCAGGCATAACCCGAGGGTCAAAAATATTCGGAAATGGATATGGAAGCTACAAACGGAAGTTTCGTCCAACAGAGGACTAAAGTTGTACCAAACAATAGGTTGAGACTATTTAAGTAAGGAAAACAAAAAAAGAGATACATATAGGATAGTATGATGGAAGTTATTTTGGTCAGTATAGGATATTATGATGGAACTACCTGGAGAACAACTGAAGATGTTATGAAACCGATTGCATATTCACCAATTCGGGGATGACGAATTATAGCAACTTCCTTGAATGCATTAGTATTCTGGTCTGTATTAAAAACAAGCCAAGGAAATCAAGTAAGTCTTCCAAACCCAGCAAGATACAGACAGATAAGAGCTACCGCTATTCAGAAGAATTTCATCTTCATTTATCACATGTATAACCGGACATGATTATGTTAAGAACTTTGACACCCACCAAAATCAACAAATCAGAAGTCCAAATAAAATCAATGAGCAATATGTCCCCAAGAACAGGCTTAGTGATTTGGTTCTGGTGTGTTTCCATTGTAAAGCGTTAAACAATAGTGTGTCCTAATGTGATTTCACAAACATCAACATAATGTGGAACAATGAACAGCCATGTGCTTCAGATATAACATGCTTCAATCATTACTGGTTGAAGTAGATCACTAGGACCAGTTGATTGAAATAATATACTATTCCATTATATACTTTTTATCTTGGCCCTAAAAAGTAAATCCGATTAAACTGAAACTCCGCTGGTGCTTAGATATACTATTTACAGAGAATCATTTCCCCAATCTTCAGCTAATATGGAAAAAAGTCAATGAAACAAGAAACACTACCATTTTTTCGTATAAGCATTTTGTCCAAGGGAAGCATTATGTCATGGTAATTGAAAAGGGATTTCAAAGATATTTTATCAAAGCTAAATCTGCAGTCGAAATATCTATATCTCATTAAATACCTCATTGCTAGGAAATTAAAAGTTCACAACCAAAAGAAATTATTACCTGGTGAAATAGCAGAACTAATTTGCTTGGATGCAGAGTATATATGCTTAACAAAGGGCATCCTCTTTATAAACCATTCCCCTATCCAAAAAACTGTTGAACCCAGCCATGATGAAGCAAAAATCCCGACAAAGAATATGAAGGTTATCGATGTCACAAATCCAAGGCCTGTAAGTACAAGAGAGCACTTATAAATCTACCGCCACACAGGCTTTTATTGAAGACACAGCTTGGATGTTGTTAATAATTTACCAGACATATCACTACTACAAACATGGTCAACGCATCAATATAACTACAGCAAGTGAACAACGGGAAAAAAATCCTGTAATGCCAAAAGTGACGTACCAAATATATCAATACCAAGTCTCTCATATATGGGGCTGAAGAAACTATCTACAAATTGAATAAACCACCAAGTGATGAAAAATGTAACAGCCACAGGGAACAGGACCACACTGTGAATTGGCAATATCCACCAAATATTAGTATACAGATAAAGAAAGTAGGCACCACAGTAGAAGAGATACTGATAGAAAGAAAGGGCGGGGGACGATGCGTGGTACTTCTCGACCCTGTCTCCAAGGGGACAGGCCACTGAGAAAGCAGGAGTGTCCCACAAGCCAGCAAAAGTACATTTTTCTTTCCTAAGTAGCTGATAAGGCAAAAGCAAAGTGTTGGGATTTTGATAAGCTCCTTACCATCCAGTCATGAACTTTTTTGACACCCAACTTTGAAGAACAGCATAGCAAGCCTGCTTAAATACATGCCAGAATTAGTCCAGTCAATATGAAGATTAGGAAATTGAGTTTTTGTACAGTGAAAGAAAATAGAAATGAACAAACATGGTATTTGTTTACAAAACCTTGGATGTTAGTGAATTAATATTTGAAGGTACATAGGAGTTCGAGCAAGAACTGTTACTTCTAGAATTCTACATCACAATTCCTCAACACTTTTTTGTGATGCCAAACCAATTTCCTTGCTTTACATACTCTCATTAATCACTTGCCAGAAGTTTTTTTTTTTTAAAAAAAAAAAAATCTCTCAGTAGTTGTGTGCAATGCAGTCGTCAAAGAACTAGTTCAACTCTCTCTTGTTAAAAAAAGAACTTGGGAGATCTATGAAATAATTGCAGAATATAATACTAGAGATTTTGTTGAGTTAGCTCTATCTGACTAGTTTTCTTTTCTTTGATAAGAAATTAGTTGATTAGAGAACCAAAGAACTTTTTTTAATAAGAGTAACTTTTCTTGATGACCCGCAAAAAGATAATAGTGGGAACAGTTAGGCCATTACAAGTTGTGTTAGTGAGCTAAGAAAATCAATAATGGCAGCACTATCATTTGATTTGAGTACTAAAATTTTTAGAGTAAAAAATATGTTATATTTGAGTTTTCAAACAATATCCTGCTGTTGTACTTAGATTTACTAGCTCCTTGGACTCATCTGTTTAGTAATTTTGTGAGGATGAACGTCCAATAACAATCAACTATGCCTCAACCCCAAATCAACCCGAGTTAGCTATATGAATCCTCAATATCAATCTTTCTATAGTCAGGTCCATTTCATTTCACTACTAAATAATGTACCTTTCTATGGCAAATTAAGAATTATCTAGTCTCACACTTATCTTACACGGATAACCAGTTAGATTCCAACTAGTTGGTATTGCTTATATCAATCATTTGCTTTGCTTCCATTATACTCCGTTCTTAGCTAAATTTGCTTGATTCCATAAGATTTAAACTTTCCTCAATGTTATTTTAGGTCTACCTTGTTCACCAGGACTGGACTTTTGATATTCCCTCAAATTTAGAAAGTCATTCAACTGCTACATACCCAGCAAACTAGCACAATAATCAGCAACCAAACCAGATCTAAATTCTCACCATTGATATATCTATAGCTTAACTTTTAAAATGCATATTTTAATTCTCACTATTTCAACTTTCAGCTTAAAATCGTATAAAAATTGGTCATTTTGCCACTGCCTCAAAGTTAGAGAAGCTGTGTCTAACACGCTGGACAGCGAGGCACTCAAAGTTCACAAACATAACAAGGGAAAATGCTAATGTTAGTTTGATCTGGTAATCTACAAAAATAGAATAAATAACATGTTATAACTGGTGAAATTACAGTGTAAAAAATCTTCCTTCAGTTTATAAGTAAATTAACTCTTTTTTTGTTGTGGTTGTTTTGTTGGGGGGCTAACCGGGCGGCGGGGGGGGGGGGGGGGGGGGCGTAAACGAACCTTGCGAGTGGAGGAACTGGGGGAAGAAGGAGGGGATTTGACGGGATCTTCGGGATCTTCTTGGAGCGGCGAACTCGACGTTGACTCTTTCTTATCTTCCGCCATTTTCAGACTACGAACAGATTTTTCTGAAATTATTGGGGTTTTGTTGGAAATTGATTGTTTACAGGGTGGTGTCGGACGACACAAAAAGAATAAAATTTTATGAAAATCGCCATATTCTGATGAAATGATGTGAATTGAAAAGTTGCCTCTATAGTTTTCTTAATACAACTTTTCTCTCAAAAGTTTTTTTTTTTTTGTTCCTAAAGATAATATGTATATTGTTATAAAAATATTCTATTTTAGGTGAATGTCCATATTTAGAGAGATTCTAGGGTTTACTTCTTGGTGGCTAAGTCACCACCTCCCTATAAATAAAGGGGTTCTATTCCATTGTAAACAATCCCAAAGTATCAATAAGAATACTCCTCTCTCTACTTTTCTCTCTATTGTTCTTGTTCTTGTATTATTGTTCTTGTTCTTATATTATTTCATAACACGTTATCAGCACGAGACTCTACCGTCTCAAGAATCCTCTTGAGAAAATTAAGGTATTCGCTTTTTCCGAATTTGGTTTTAATTATGTCTGATATTATGAAAAGAAAGTTCGTTGCCCTTGAAATTTCGGGCAAGAACTATATGACATGGGTGTTGGATGCTGAAATACACTTAGATGCAATGGGTCTTGGAGACGCCATTAAAGACAGAGATAAAGCATCCACCCAAGACTGTGCTAAGGCCTTGATTTTCTTGCGCCATCATCTTGATGAAGGTTTGAAAATTGAATATCTCACAGTCAAAGATCCACTCATCTTGTGGAATGGCTTAAAGGAGAGATATGACAACCTGAAGTTGGTCACTCTACCACAAGCACGATATGATTGGGCTCATATGAGGCTCCAAGACTTTAAGTCTGTTTCTGAATATAATTCTGCAATGTTCAGAATTACTTCTAAATTGAAACTCTGTGGAGATAATATCTCTGATTATGATATGCTTGAAAAAACGTTTACAACATTTCATGCCTCCAATATGGACTGCAACAACAGTACAGAGAGAAAGGTTTCAAAAAGTACTCTGAACTGATTTCTCTTCTCCTTGTGGCTGAGCGAAACAATGACCTGCTCATGAGAAATCACGAAAATCGACCCACTGGGTCTACACCATTGCCTGAAGCAGATAAGGTGTACTCTCATTATGCCAAGCATGGAAAAGGCTATGGCTTTAATCATGGTCGTGGTCGTAATCGGGGTCATGGCCGTGGACGTAGACAAGGAAGAAATTTCCCTGATGTCCGTCACCCCCCAAAGAGATATAACCACCAAAAGCAGAAACGGGATTATGAGGATCCAAAGGCAAATAGTTCAGAAACTATATGTTATCGTTGCGGTGAAAAAGCGCACTGGTCAAAAGCTTGCCATGTACCAAGACATTTGGTTGATCTTTATCAAGTATCTCTAAAGAATAAAGGCCCTGAAACAAATTTTGTCTCTGACGACAATTTTGACATCACCCACCTGGATGTGGCAGACTTCTTTGAGCAACCCGAGGGGAAAATAGACCACTTAATCGGTGATGGATCTGTGATGAAGGATGATGGAATTGTTTGATTTTATTTTACTTATTTGTATTAGTTAGTGAATAAACTAATAGTCATTAGTATCAGCTCGTATTAGTTAGTTTATGATATAATGTTAGTATTAGTTCTTTAGAATGTTTCAATATGCTTAAATTTCAAAGATATTTTTATTTTCCAGTAGAGTTAATCGACTAATCTAACAGTTAGTCGATTATCTAATATTTCGCATCAAAACTGGATTTTTCCACAAGCTAAGTTAGTCGACTATCTGATTTAGATAGTCGACTAACCTGATGACTGTTTACTAAGTTAGTCGACTATCAACTTAGTTAGTCGACTAACTAATATTTCGCATTAAAACTGGATTTTTCCGCAAGGCAAGATAGTCGACTATCTGATTTAGATAGTCGACTAACCTAATAACTGCTTCCCAAGATAGTCGACTACCAACTAAGTTAGTCGAATAACCTCAGCAGATTTTGAAAATATTATTTAAATGTGAAACAAACGGATTGAATTTGTTTATTCTCATGTTCGTGTATTTGTTTTGTATGTCAAACCATGGGAAAGCAAATATGGATATCTCACAAAGCAAGCTTGGATCAACGTCCAACTGTAAAAATATTTGTTTAGTTGATTCATGTACTATACATACGATACTCAAAGAAAAGAAATATTTCTCTCAACTAAGTATGTGTAAGGCAGATGTTACTACAATCTCTGGTAGTAGTAAATTGATTGAAGGCTCCGGAAGAGCAACTATAACTCTGCCTAGAGGAACAATGTTTACCATATAGAATGCAATGTTCTCCTCCAAGTCTAAGAGAAACTTGTTGAGTTTTAAAGATATACGCCAGAATGGCTATCATATTGAGACAATAGATGAGAATAATCTTGAATATCTCATCATTACAAAGAATGTCTCTGGCCAAAAGAGGGTTATTGAGAAATTCCTGTCTTTATCTTGTGGCCTGTATTGGACAAAAATTAGTGCAATTGAGGCACATTCAACAGTAAACCAAAAGGTTATTGATTCCAATACTTTTGTACTTTGGCATGATCGATTGGGACACCCTGGATCAATCATGATGAGACGGATTATAGAAAGCTCATATGGGCATCCGTTAAAGAATTTCAAGATTCTTTTAAATAATGAATTTTCTTGCACTTCTTGTTATCAAGGCAAGTTAATTATTAGACCATCACCAACAAAGGTTGGGACTGAGTCACCTACGTTTTTGGAACGTATACAAGGGGACATTTGTGGACCTATTCACCTACCTAGTGGGTCCTTTAGATATTTTATGGTCTTAATAGACGCATCCTGTAGATGGTCTCATGTGTGCCTGTTGTCATCACGCAACCTTGCGTTTGCAAAACTAATGGCACAAATAATTCGACTACGAGCACAATTTCCTGATAATCCAATCAAGTCTATTAGACTGGATAATGCTGCTGAGTTTTCATTCCAAGCATTTAATGATTATTGCTTATCAATTGGGATAAAAGTGAAACATTCTGTAGCTCATGTTCACACTCAAAGCGGTCTTGCAGAATCTTTAATTAAACGCCTGCAGTTGATTGCAAGACCATTACTCATGAAAACGAGGCTGCCCACTTCGGTATGGGGTCATGCCATTTTGCATGCAGCAATGCTAATTCGTCTCAGACCGACGAATTATCACAAATATTCCCCGTTGCAATTGGTTTTGGGTCATGAACCCAATATATCCCATTTAAGAATCTTTGGATGCGCAGTATATGTGCCTATAGCACCGCCATACCGCACCAAAATGGGTCCGCAAAGAAGGTTAGGAATATATGTTGGGTTTGAATCGCCCTCCATTATTCGCTACCTCGAAACATTGACAGGGGATTTGTTCACTGCACGATTTGCAGACTGTCAATTTGATGAGACACTTTTCCCAAAATTAGGGGGAGAAGTTGGTGAAACCAAACGGGAAATTTTGTGGAAAAATGCATCATTATCTCATCTTGATCCACATACCTCTATTTGTGAAAAAGAGGTGCAAAAGATTATCCATTTGCAAAGAATAGCAAATCAAATGCCTGACGCATTTACGGACTTGAAAAGGATAACAAAATCCCACATCCCCGCAGAGAATGTTCCAATCCGTATTGATGTCCCTGTTGGACAATCATCTAGTGTCATATCCAATGAGTCGAATGCACGCCTGAAGCGTGGCAGGCCATTAGGTTCCAAAGATCGAAATCCTAGAAAGAGGAAAGCAAACGATCAAAATGGCACTACGAAAGAATCTCATGAGGAAATTCATGATTTAATAAATTCTGAGATTCATGAAGAATCCATTGAGCCCGAGACTCAGGAAAATAAGGAACTATCCATAAATCCAATCGATATTGAGGCAAATTTTAATTGAGTAGATATAGTGGTGGATTATGTCTTTGCTTATAATGTCGCATCTAGCATTATGCAAGAAAGTGAGGATCTTGAACCTCAATCTGTTGGAGAATTTCGAAAAAGACATGATTGGCCAAAATGGCAAGAAGCAATCCAATCAGAATTGAATTCACTGGCAAAACGTGAAGTTTTTGGCCCTGTAGTTGAAACACCTAATGGTGTTAAGCCTATTGGCTATAAATGGGTCTTTGTACGCAAGAGAAATTAGAAAAACGAGGTACAAAGATATAAGGCACGCCATGTTGCACAAGGATTTTGTCAAAGGCCTGGTGTCGATTATGAAGAGACATATTCGCCTGTAATGGATGCCATAACTTTTCGTTATCTCATTAGTTTTGCTGTCCTTGAAAAGCTTGACATGCATTTAATGGATGTGGTTACTGCCTATCTTTATGGCTTACTGGATAATGAGATATACATGAAAATTCCCGATGGACTCAAAATGCCAAACGCTCATAATTCAAAGTCCCGGGAAATGTTTTCGATCAAATTGCAAAGATCCTTGTATGGTCTAAAGCAATCAGGACGAATGTGGTATAATCGTCTTAGTGAGTATTTATTAAAAGAAGGCTATATAAATGATGCCATTTGCCCGTGTGTTTTTATAAAGAAAACAACATCGGAATTTGTTGTACTTGCCGTATATGTCGATGACATAAACCTTATTGGAACCCCCATAGAACTCCAAAAGGCAATTGATTATCTAAAGAATGAATTCGAGATGAAAGATCTCGGAAAGACAAAATTATGTCTTGGTTTGCAAATTGAATATTTGGCAAACGGAACTTTTGTTCATCAATCTACCTATATAGAAAAGGTACTGAAACGGTTTTACATGGATGGAGCATATCCTTTAAGTACTCCGATGGTTGTTCGATCACTTGATGTGAATAAAGATCCATTCCGACCGCAAGAAAGGAATGAAGAGCTACTTGGTCCTGAAGTACCATATCTTAGTGCAATTAGCGCACTAATGTATCTTGCAAATACTACAAGACCTGACAAACCTTTTCAGTTAATGTCTTAGCAAGGTATAGCTCGGCTCCCACAAGGAGATATTGGAATGGGATCAAACATATATTGCGGTACCTAAAAGGGACTACCGATATGGGCTTATTTTATAGCAATAATTGCAGTCCTGATCTTGTTGGTTATGCTGATGCTGGATATTTATCCGACCCACACAAGGCTCGATCTCAAATGGGTTATGTGTTTACCTGTGGAGGCACCGCCATATCTTGGCGATCGACTAAGCAATCAATTGTGGCTACTTCATCTAATCATGCCGAGATAATCGCTATTCATGAAGCAAGTCGGGAGTGTGTGTGGTTGAGGTCTATAATACATCATAGTCAAGACAAATGTGGTTTGAAGTGTAACAAACTACCCACGACTTTGTATGAAGACAATGCAGCATGTATAGCTCAATTGAAGGGAGGATTCATAAAAGGAGATAGAACAAAGCATATTTCACCAAAGTTATTTTTCACACATGATCTTCAAAAGAATGGTGATATCAATGTGCAACAGATTCGTTCAAGCGATAATATGGCTGATTTGTTCACAAAATCTCTACCAACGTCAACCTTCAAGAAGCTGGTTCACAAGATCGGAATGCGAAGACTCAAGGATATGAACTGATGCTCTTTTCAGGGGGAGTTAATGCGTGTTGCACTCTTTTCCCTTACAAGGTTTTGTCCCAATGGGTTTTCCTTGCAAGGTTTTTAACGAGGCAACCAATAGGCGCATATTCAAACATGTGTACTCTTTTTCCTTTTCTTTAATTTTTTCCCGTTGGGTTTTGTTTTAGTTAAGATTTTAACGAGGCACATTATTAAATAGACATTCAAGGGGGAGTGTTATAAAAATATTCTATTTTAGGTGAATGTCCATATTTAGAGAGATTCTAGGGTTTACTTCTTGGTGGCTAAGTCACCACCTCTTTATAAATAAAGGGGTTCTATTCCATTGTAAACCATCCCAAAGTATCAATAAGAATACTCCTCTCTCTACTTTTCTCTCTATTGTTCTTGTTCTTGTATTATTGTTCTTGTTCTTATGTTATTTCATAACATATATATATTAATTAGTGCGTACAGACAGTGGCTTTAGTAGTCTTCCATTACAAGTGATACTAGTATCATACGGTAGTAAGTTATGACTAGAGGAAGATACAGTACTATTACTACTACTATTAACATACATGATATATTGTTTGCATCGTAGTTACTATTATAGCTAATCGGTGCCTGCCTTAGATTTAATTCCAAAAAGTGCTTTTTATCCTCTTTAAAAACTTCCTTCACAAAAACTGGTGCAGCCGTGTAAACACATGGCTCAGAAGATGTTGCAAAACATTTGCCTGCCTTCGCTAGCTGATCTGCTATATGATTTTGTATTCTGCACAATGTTGGACGAGTTGATTGTTAAGCTAGTCGAGGAAGTACATGCAGTCGTTTAACACATTGGCAAATGAAATATTATTAGTTTGTAACATTATAACAATTTCATTTGCATCTATCTCAACTTCTAGTGGCTCCAAATTCAATTAAAATACCAATTTAAGTTCTGTAATTAGAGCATATAATTTTGCTGACAATGTTGATCCTTTTTGTATAGCTCTTGCATACCCTAGGAGGATTCCATCGAAGATTAGGTGCGTGTTTTTTCTGAGCTTTACGATGGTAAGCAATCAAGTATGCAAATTCAGTTGCTTGGTAGGTTGTAAGTTTTACATTAACATTTTCCTTTGCTGGATTAAAGTTACTTTTATTGCGAGTTAGTCAAATATTTCACTGGCTTATAGCTAAGAAGGTTTTTGGGTTTAAATTATAAGGAAGAGTTAGTCCTTGTACGCCTTTTAGATTAGTAATAAGATTAGTAAGGCCTAATTCTTTCCACTATGTAACTGCATTATCACATATAAGAAAGATGTGTTTAATATTTTCCTGTGCGCATTGGCAGTATGTGCAAGAATCATTTTCAATTAAATTAATACTCCTAATATAAGCTTTAGTGGGTAACCTATCATGATATAGAAGCCAAACAAACGCTTTTATCTTGGATTGTATTGGAAGTTTTCATATCCAGAAGAATTTAGATGGAGGGGTGAGTGATATTGTTAAGTTGGTTACCAAAGCGCTATACATAGAGTGTGCTGTAAAATTATCCATTTGTGTTAAGCCCTAGTAGAGAATGTCTTGATTATTAAGAAATTTATAGATGTAAATTTCTTGGATTGAATTAGTTATGTTCCTAAGTAGTTCAAAGGATATGTCTTTCCAATTCTAACTAATGTCATTCGGAAGAGATGATATTGTAATGTCCTTATGGCTTGAAGGTATTGGTCCGTGTATTAAAGAATGAGTTGTGATGCCAGATTTTAACCAAGGGTCGTCCCAGAATTTAATATGTTGACATGTCTCAATTTTTCATTTTAAACCTTTTGGAATTGTTCCCAGCCTTTCAAGATATTTGTCCAAATCTTTGAGTATTTATAGGCATTATATCTAGTTAAATATTTATTAAGGAGTATCTGTTGACATATTGCCTTTGGTGATTTAAAAACTCTCCAAGCTAAATTTGCAAGAAGTGTTGAATTTTTATTTCAAGTTTTTGAATTCCCAACTCTCCTGACTCTTTTAGAATAGTGATAACATCCCATTTTACAAGGTGAATTTTATTTCTTGTAGCAGTAGTACCCCAAAGAAAATTTCGCTAGTATTGATTCATTCAATTAATAATAGAAGCTGAAATTTGAATATATTGCATAATATAGTTCAGTAAGTTATTTAATGTCAATTTTATAAAAGTAATTCTTCCTGCCATCGTTAGAAAATTTGTTTTTCATCCTACAAGTCGATTTTTAAAGTTATCAAAAAGGAATTGAAAATTCTCCTTTTTTGATTTTTCTTGGAACATAGGAAACCCTAGATAGTTTCTAAAAGATGTGCCTTCTTTAATACTGAAGGAGTCAGTCACAAATTGTCTATCACTAGGCTTGCAGTTCTTTGAGAAGTAGATTTTTGATTTGTCAAAGTATATTTGCTGGCCTGAATGATGCATAAATTAATTTAATACATCCACAATTGCATGACAACTTTTAGTATTAACTTTGGAAAATAAGATAATATCATCAGCGAAGAATAAATGTGATAGTGTTGGGCCTGCTTTCGATATCTTGATAGGTTGCCATTGGAGATAGTCTATAATTGTGGAAATCCTTGTGATAACATTTCCATACACATTATAAATAAGTAGGGCGATAATAGATTGACTTGCCTTATGCCTCTAGTTGGTGAGAAATAGTGTGTTCCGGATCCATTAATTATGATTGAGATGGAAGATGTAGTAATGCACGACATAATTAAGGACACCATAAGTATAGGTATGTTAAAATGGTGTAGGGTTTGTTTGAAGAAAGACCATTCCCGTCTATCAAACGCCTTTTTTAAGTCCAGCTTCAGGAGCATTGCTGAAGATTTACCTTGCATCTTTGCAAGGTAATTTAAAGTTTGCTCTATTATAGCATTATCTGAAGCCATTTTTCCTTGTTGAAAGCTAGTTGGTGTAAGCCCAATTATTTTAGTAATGATAGGTTTAAGACGACTAACTATAATTTTAGTGATAAGTTTGTACAAGATATTACAAAGACTAATAAATCTATATTGTTGTATAATAGTGAGATGTTTTATTTTTGAGATTAAACAAACTAGAGTTTTATTCAGTTCCTCGGGAATAACTTTAGTGTTATAAATTTCTTCACACAATTGATTAACTATCCTCGTACGTCTGACCAATATTTTTGATAAAAATATGGGTGCTAACTATTCGGACCCGGTACCTTATATGGTTTAAAGCAACACATAGCAGATTTTATCTTTCTGACTAAGTGGTGCATCAACCATTAGTATGGCAGTGTGAGATAGGTTACATGTGCTTGGGTCCCAACGAGCTTTAGTAGAGCTTAAATCATTAGTAGTGAGTAGTGGTTTGTAGTAATTTAGAGTTAATGTTTGTCATCTTATGGTTCAGTTACCCAATTTCCTATTGTGTCCTTTAAAGCAGTGCTTCAATTTCTATCTCTTCTATACAAAGTATATATATGAAAATACTTAGTGTTACCATCGCCATCATTTATACAATTAAAATGAGATTTTAATTTTTAAAATTCTTCTACATGTAAAAGGTTACTGTGATCTAGATTTAACTGCGTTTCTAAATTTTGAAGGAATAAACTGGTAGAATAACGAACAGATGCTTACATACCTGCTAGTCTAGGTAGAATTTTTTTTCTTGAAATATATTGTCAAAAAATTTTTATTCCATCTATTAGATACTAATTGAAACTTGTGAACAATGTTTATTAGAGATTCATCTTCTGACCAAGCATTACGTACTAATCGTTGAAAATGTGGATGTAAAGCTCACATAGTTTCAAAACGAAAAATATTACAATATATAGTAGGTGTTGGTTCTAATATAATTAAAAGAGGGCAGTGGTCAGAATGAGTACGCGATGAATGATTAACTATTACTTCTGGTTATAAACTTAACCAGTCATAGTTGGCCAAAAATGATCTAAGGTATTCGAGGATTGTATACCCATATTTACGTTTATTTGTCCATATATATCGACTAACCTGAAACCCTAAATCAATTAACTTACAACTATTTATAAATTTGCCAAAGTTATTAGATCGTTTATTATTGATAGGAAGACCATCAAATTTTTCTTTTGACTCTAATATTTTATTAAAATCTCCCCCAATTAACCAAGGCATAAAAACAGTATTATGCAAATTAAGAAGGTTTTAACAAAGAACATTACGTAATTGATAGTATGGACTAGCATATATAGCATATAAAAGCCAAGGTGGTTTATTCGGACATACATAGACTACACAGTGGATCTCCTGCTTAGAAAGCCTCATTTCTGTTACATTAATACTAGCTTCATTCCATAATGCAAGTAAACCTCCCATGAGACCGTTTGCTGGTACTTGAGACATATTTGTAAAGTTAAAGTCATCACGCAGTCTAGTGTGATCTTGCATATGTGTTTCAAGTAAGATGGCTAGCCCTGCCCTATGATTATCTAGTAGAGATCTAAAATTCCTACAGAACTCTGAATTGTGTGACCCTTAAAATTTCATACTAGGAAATTCATGTAAAAATTAGGACTCGTTATCTCTCTCATGGGAGGTGGAGCCATCGGACTGACTGCCTGAGTCATTGTCTGATCCAGACTTAGCGAGAGAGGGAGCTGGAGAAGTGTGAGAATGATCACCATGACATATTTTTTACTAATGGATTTGTTGTTTGATAAAAGTTTAGACTACATGCTATTATTTCTGGTGGGCATTTGAGAATGAGCTTTTTTCGAACTGTTCTTCTAGATTGTAAAGTTGAATTCCCTTTAGCCACAAAAATTCTGTCCTCGTTGCCCTCATTTCTGCTAGTATCTCTGCTAACTCTTGCCTTGTTTGAGTATCTAGTACGAAAGAGATGGTAGAGGCGTGTGTTGTAGACTGTCCATAGGTATAAGGCTCTCTAGTGGACTCAGGGGACTCGAGTAAGGAGAGAGTGGGTTGAATGTATCTAGTGCTTGAAACCAAGGGGCATACACCTGCCCCATGTGATGATGTGGATAGAATGGGAGAAGTTGAAAATTCTAATTCCATAGAGGACTCATGGGACTCACTGGATATTGCCATGGAGTTTGTATTGAGGAAAATGGCTGGTGCTTTAAGAATATGGGAGTTTATGTCGCGTACCGTTGTTTGGTTGTAAGATTCCATTCCTATCCTCATTCCCTCTATAACTATTTCCGCTAAGTTAGTGGAGTTCTAGACTAGTAACACAACTTGCTGGTTGTTCAATTCCATGGTAAATAATAGAGCATAACCCTGCATGCCCATCTCTAACCAAGATTGAAGAGGATGATCCATGGACATTTGTTGAGGTGTATAGATCCTTGGTGTAGAGACGTGTGGAATCTGAGGTCCTTGCATGATTAATCTCGCTAGATGGAGAAGTGGTTGTTTGTCTGCATATTCTCTCTGAAAGATTGATTTTGGGTTGTTGTTTATGAATGAGGGTCTATGCATTGTGTGTGTTTTTAGAAGAAGAAAATAGTGGTATAATATTTGTTGTAGGATTTGCGATATTAGTTTTGAAGGAATTAAGTGGCGGAGCTAACAAGAAAGGCTCTAATGGAGTGGGTTGGGGAGTGGTAAGAGGAGGTGATTCACGTGGAATATAATCATTCTGTTTGCATGGAGTTTGATGAGGGCTAGTTTCATTGTTATCAGAATTCATTATGGCATACAGCTGGGTTAAAGGGCTGTTGGGTAGTAAAGTGGACGTGTCTAAGAGTGATGGAGCCATGGGCTCTATGTGATAGGTCCATGTGAAAAAGTGAAATATTACGTGGAGAATCAAGCCTATGTGTGAACTATATCTGAGGAAATGTGTAACAGTTTAATCTCCAACGTTATTTTCCCAACGAAAATCACTGTCTTTTGTCAGTTTGTTGGTGGAACTTAATATAACGCAAAACTTTGAATCTCCAGCGCTGAAATCTCGAAGTTACTCGTATCAGATGTGATTAAGGAAATTATGAGATATATTCATTTATAAGTAATTTATTATAAAAATTGATAATTCATAAAATATTTTTCATATTAATCAAATATTATTAATGTTAGTCATTTAGCTATTTATAGCGAAAAAAGATTAAATTTTTATTTTTTTTTGACTGAAATATTATTAGAATAGATTGAGTACATATTAAGGAGCTTGAATTTCAAGAAGGCTTATGAGCATGACTAGTCTAGAAAAGGACCGGAAAAACTTGAATGGATGACTTCTGCAGTTTTAAGATGGTTTGAATTGAAAATCCAAATTAGAAGATGAATATGAAAAAAAATATGTGTATAGAACTGTGTTTTAAATATGCATCATATTTATAAAAAAATATGTATCACATGTATTACCCCCCTCCCCCTCCTCCTCCCCCTCCCCCGCACATATATATATATATATCCATACATACATATTGAATCCCGATTTTATTGCCACTTTAAGGATAATCTTTGTAAAAATGCGGGGAGGGGATCAAAAAAATGCCATATAGATAGAAAAATTCACATAGCAGGTGAGTACACCTATATTTTTTGACACATCAGCATCTAGGGGGTAATAACTTTCAAAATGCCAAGTTGAGGGAGGTAATTAAGACTGAATATTATTTAAGAATGATACTAATAATCTGAGTCAAATTTAAAAGTAATTTAAAATATATTGCCTATATAAAAGATAACTTTTTTTAATATTTATATACTTTAAGTCCAAAAGAACCCGGACTCCTAAACTATTAATGTAGTAGGCACTGAATGAAAAGTTGCATGTAAACATGGGAAGATTTACAAAATGTACTACATCTTGAGTATGCTAATATGCCATATCTTTTCCATAAGTAGCTAAAGCATCTGCCACACTGTTACCAGTAGAATCACGAAACACTCAGCTCGTATCTTCTTGTTAAGTCGTACATCAGAAGTGACATCGACATTAAATTTATAGTAGCCAACATGGGGTGAGTCCAATATATAGGAATTACTTAGTAATACGTGATGGAGATTGTGGGCATAAAGTAGTCAAACATGTAAGTGATGTCATATTAGTAATACGTTCCGAATAGAAATTCTTAGTGTTGTGTTATTATAAACATTGTGATTGCAAGTTAGCCATATGTGCTAAAGGACAACGGGAGAGAGTGCCGATAAGGGAACAAGAATATGTCTCCTAAAAGGAGTCGTGGTAGATTTAGGAGCGGAAGGGTGTTCATCCGAATTTTTTTCGTCGAAAAATTATATTATTTATGTAAGGCAAAATTTATTTTTTACCTCTATATATTATATTTCGAATCCCCTTGACACAACCTAAAAGTATAGCTTTAGTGGTCAAGGGAGTTCATGTAAGCCCCGAAAAATTTCTTTGTTAGTAACCTAAAATCTCGTGGTATCACGTAGGCTTATTATAATATTTTTATGAGCTATAAACATGGTGTATATCAATTAGATTTGGTAAAAATGTGTATATATCTTATGGTAACTAATTTGGGGTCCAAGGAAAGGCCTAAGTCTAAGAAGAGTTGGAAAAGTTCTTAATAGGCTAAAATTTCAAATGAGCTTGCACTAGTCCATATTTTGAACGAGCTTATCTAAATATGTATAATGTTTTATATGATGAATTACCTAATAGATGAAGGTCTTCGAGTCTAATTTCCAACGCTTCAAACCGTTCGTCATTTGGACATTCCTACGCAAAGTTATGATCAAATTACCAAAGGCTGAAAAATGCGATACTTTGTCAAATTTGCGATCGCAAAACCTGTCGTACTTCTGACTTTGCGGTCACATTTCTATCGTAAGCTAGGCCAGTGCAGCCCAGTTTTGGGTGTCGATTTTGCTATGCATTATGCGGCCAGTATTCTTATTTTGCGGTCCATTTTGCGATAGCAAACCCGACTTCGGATGGTTAATTTTTCTATTTGTATAACCCGACCCACTTTCAATATATAGGCTTTAGGGTTCATTTTGTGGTCATTTCTTATTGATTTTAGAGAGAGATGAGAGCATATAGAGAGAGAAAGGAGATGTCTATCTTCATAATCATCCAAACCTTGCATCAACCTTCAAGAATCAAAGAGCTCATTCATAAGTTCTTCATCCAAGAGGTAATATTCTATACATTAGACTTTAATTTCGAGTTTGGGGTATGAGATGAGGCATTTAGGTATGATTCTTGGGTGTAATACTATTATATATACATGCATGTACAAAGTAGGTTTGTGGGAGAATTGTTTAATATAAATAAGTAAAGATTTGGTTGGGGAAAGAAGGAAAACTTTGAAAAGAGATTTGAAATTTAGATGCTCAACTAGTATTTGATAAAATGCTCAAATGAGCTGAAACAATGAATACATTTCTAATTTATGTTCAATTTTGTTATATCTCAAAGTATATTGGAATTGCTAGAATTTTTGGAACGTCGTAGTAACTTATGGAAAGCCTAATCGAGGTATGTATGGCTAACGTTGACCTCATAAAGTCACTTTGTTTGGTGTATGACTATTTGGTGTGTGATATTTATGTGGACTATTTGTTAAATTCTTGTGATTGGCATGCTTTGAGTGTTCGTGGTTAAGTCTGCCAAAATAATGGTGCAAGTAATTGGCAACAAACGAAATGTGTGTGTGTGTGTGTGTGTGAATATGTTTATGTGGTAAGGGCAGAGAAACAAATGATGGAAAGAAATCGTAATTGATACAATCGAAAGAACTGTAGTAATAACATATATGGCTTATCATGGGCAATTACCGTTATGACTTAAATTGCATATGAGCTGTGGAATATGATAGAAATGGTATTGATGGTTATGGAAATTCTTAGTCAATTGTTGTTGCGGTTGTTGTTGTTCCTTGTGTTGTTGTTGTTGTTGTTGTTTGTGAATTGTGATTGTTCGGTAGGGTCGGATTGCGCGCCGCAACTCGAAGTAATAAGGTGTGGGATGTGGTGATAAGGGTGGCCGAGGTAATAAGGGTATAAAAAAGTGATCGAAAATACTGAAATGAAAATATTGAAAAATTGTGAAATCACTGATGTGATGAGATGATGTTAAAAGGGGAAAAAGAGAAATTGTGAAACTTGTTTGGCTTTGGTTGTTTCTTTCATGTGCATTTGATCGTTGATTCTATTATTATTTGTTACTTGTGCATTGTTTGGAAAAAGGAGAGATTGTGAAATTTGTATGGCTTTGGTTGTTCCTTTCATGTGCATTTGATCATTGATTATATACTGTTGGTTACTTGTATATTGTTTGATTTTACTTGGGGGAAGGTTTATTCATCATACCAGTACAATTCAAATATACTTACATTTTTTTTGTTGGGGGCACTACATTCGTATTATGATTATAGGTGGTTCCATAGCAGATACTCCAGTCCACCAACAGTAGCACTCCTTCACTTCCCACTAACTGAATTGGGGAGTCCCTTTCCTCTCGGGGCTCGGCGTGGCTCATGCCGCTTTTCTTCCAAAGTCTTATTTTGGTTTTTATGTAAGGTATAGCCATAGCCTTGTTGATGGTATTTCCATATTATTCTCCAGTTATATTTAGAGGCTCCACAGACAGGTTGTGGGTAGTGTGGGGTATTGGCATTTAAAATAGAAATATTGATGTTTGGCAACGATGTATAAAACTTATAATACCTTTAAAATGGCAAATGAAGTTGCTAATGGAAATGAAATGAAAATCGTTAATGATATGTTTGTAGACTTTGATTAATGGAGTCCATCTCATATTTATTCATGAGTTAGTTTGGGGTAGAATGAGACCTAACATGCTTGATCGGTCGGGTTTACTTGGTTGAGCATCGGTCGCGCTCCTTGAATTTTGGGGCGTGACAAACTTAGTATCAGAGCCTAAAGTTTTAAAGTGTCCTAGGATGTCTGGAAGTCGTGTCTAGTAGAGTCCTTCTTATCGGTATGTTGTCGACCACATCTATAAGTTGGAGGTTATTCGGACATTTAGGAATTTCACCCTTCTTTGATACTCCAATCTTTCGATAGACCTCAAGTTAGGGAGCTGATTTCCTCTCTAAGTCTTATTCTCAAGATTGGTAACATTGATACCATATTCCGCAAATTTGAAGTATGTAAGGAGGGATTGATCCCACCATTGAGTCCGAGTGGATTGCCCAAGGACTTGTTAGGAGAATGTATTGAGCTGTGGATGGATTGGTAAAATATATCGCTAAGAGGGGAGTGTCCTTGTCCCTATTAATGTCTCTGCATCATCAGATCATGTAGTATATTAGTATGTTACCTACCTTTGTTAGGGATGTGGAGACGAGGGGTATCAATTAAGTTATTGCCCTATCAACCTAACATCATTAAGGGAGTCAAATGAAATTTTCTACTCATTGTATATGTACCTCCATATTGAAGAGTTCTCATAAACATGGTCTTAATAAGGTGTTGAATAACAAAACATTACGTGTATCGACTCTTTGAACGAGATGCACTATTCGTGAATCCACTCTATTATGAATTCTCTTATTTACATTCTTGTGAAATTAAGTTCTATAATTATGCCCTTGAATTGAGTGATAACTCTAGGATTGATACTTCCCACTTGCTTTTCCTAAATTCTCACCATGGGACTATATCCGATGAATTTCTTACAGAATCTTTGATTTAAATGGACAAAATCTACTCGCTTTTGCCTATACCTGCACCGTCATAAAGTTACCTATGTGGTGTCAAGTTCCATGCAAAGCATCCCAGCATTTCGATCCTTCTCGAGTTACTCTTTTACTCAGTTGTGTATATGGCTTATATTGTTTGAACAGTCAATCTATTCTCTTACGAATATCATCATGAAATCCTCTAACTACCTAGTAACATAAGAGCATACCTTAACACCTCACATGATGTCAATTAAAATGGTCACCATGTGCATAATGTCTCTCTAAAAATTGAGATCCTCACATCCACGTCGTATGAAGATCATGTGTCACCATAACTTTCGTGTCCACTTGGGACATCCGGCAGTAAGTAGCTCACTTTATCCTAGTATTGTGGTTGCTCGTGGCATGGTCGTATATTGCAGTTAGGAGTTAATATAGTAGAAGCATGTCCAACTCATAACAGATGTTTACTTTCTCTTTACACCTTCATAACATGTGTTCATTGTGTTCTTTAGTTAGTGACTTCATTGTGCTAATTTCCTCACACTAGTTCGACAACCATGAGAGAACATATCCTTCTATAAGTCATGTAGCACTTTTTATCTCGTAAGGACCATTACTAGGTTCTCCGTCAAGACGAAGCACATCTTTGGCGGTTATTATAGCACAATGACCATTTCTCATATTCTTCTGTATTTCATTAGCATCTGGGTAGTTCTCAAGTTGAAATCCATGAAGAACTCATTATGAACATATGCAAACCCTCAATGATTATTCTATACCATCTTATTGGGTTCTTATATCACTTCAAGTTCATCAAGAGTTGATAGCATGCTGCAATTACTTAAATTGAATGATCTCTTTCTGATAATGGATTATCTACACTTGTGCCAGTCCAAAGATCTGCTTATTAGTCTAAGTCTCGCCTTTTGGTTTCGGGTTGGCCAACGAGAAATACACCTTGTATCACATTCATATGTCAAAGCCTTTCTCTCAGTTAAGTCTTATAGCATCTCCCAATATGGCATGTAATAGCTGGTTGTGTAAAAGTTTGTTGCAGTGCTTCATTATGAAGTTGAGTGTTAAACATAATTGGATTATTTTGAATTCTACAGCTATGCATCACGTGACTTCATATAGAGATCTTCTTTCAAAAATGTAGCTTCTCGTAATCGCTTTATATTACCACCCTTCGTAATGGATACAATGTAAAGGTTACTTCTGTAACGCTCTTTCACTTTCTTTTCATTTGTCTTGCATAGTGTGTTGTTTACCCATAATCTTCAATGCGATATTATCTCAATGTCTTGACTAGTCATCCAACTATACTATTCGATTAAATTCACCTCATTTTTATGCTCTACAAGTACCCTTTTCTAAAAGGAAAGTAGGTAAATCCCCCTTTACTATGGACTTCTAATATCTTCGACTTAGTTTAAGCTTGTTGGTTCCAAATGGTGCTCATTAATTTTGCTACACTACTAACTATTTCATCTGATAAATCTCATTGTAAAATTCATATGGCATCAAAGAGGAAGTCGTGTGGCATTAAGGAAGGGAACACATTCCTTTTGTTAGAATAAATAAATATTGCTGGTATTCTTTGTAAATGTTCTTCTAACAACCATTTACATACTCTGCTTATCCATGTGACTAGATAACCCAGGTTACTTCTCCTTGATAAATGCATTAAGACGTCTCATTCATTCGAACTTATCCATGTGGCACTTTGAGGTCTTGTTTTATACCAACTCGTAACAGTTTTAAGTACTTTCTCGCTATTGTTATCAATCTTCTAGGGCTACGAAGGCTTGTCTCATAGGTTTCAAAAGTAATGACTTTCCTTTAAGCTCAGGATGAAATTGCCCTGATTTCAAACCAAAGTGCGTCCCCTTTTTTCAAAGTCTTAAATGGGTCAGATTAGATGGGTTACGTGGCCTTCTTCTCACTTGACTTCTACAATAATTGACTATATCATTTTTATGTGAACGGAGTTTTGCTACCCTTGGCATTACACCTTTTTGGGTGGATAGGAATATTATTTGTCTTTCTTCCCGAAGCATCATGTTAACCATAAAAATGCCTCTAACCAGTACATGATTTCATCCCAACATTTAGATGTCCGGGCTATGTGGTTTTACTCGTGAAGGGGGTGAGATTAGATGCCTTCAGATTTTTTCACATATCATGAGCATATTGAGATGGAAAACAAGTTGCCATACCTTTAATTCTCTCATATATGGTCAATTGTCAGGGAGGGTTAAGTTGTTTGAGTTATGATAATCTCATTAGTGTTTTAACTTCATTTTCATCCTCATGGGCTTATGGCATAAACTTCTTGTGTCAGCTTTGCCAATGTACTACTTACCCCTATGCCTCATTTGTGTAATAACTTCTACTCGTAATTTTTATATTAGAGGGAAAATTCTCGATCCGAGACCTGGCTCCGATCAAGGCTTATAAAAGCATATTGACGTCGTCACAGTGATTAACCATGTCAACATTGTTAGTTGTAACTTCGTGTCCCTTAGCATATAACCTCATAAAGTACTCTACTCACCGCATTAATGGATTCCTTAATAACTCTAGCCTAATGTTGAAATCTGCTGTTCCTCATTGTATTAGATCCACTGGGTATTGTAAGTTCGAACAAGTCAAAGATAAAGCTTCACAGTGTGATCACATATATATTTGATAGGTAATTTTATGGTCAGTTTATGATAGCACATCTTAGAGTAATTGTTGAAAGTCATCAAGGGTTAACGTGAGTGGTCGCCTAAAGATTGAGAGTTTGGAGGGTGAGCAGGCTATTCTTAGTATTTTCCCCTGAAGATGTTATATGAGTCGATAATAAAGTTTGCATAGGTGTATTCCACATTAGGCCGCACTAGGAGTATGAAGTGTCCCCATAGTTATTCGCCATATATTTTGTGGATTCATATGTCTATGTCTAAGAAAGTAGGTGGATATAAATTGTGTATCATTCTGGTGGAAATTATTGTAGGTGAAGTTAGTGGATAGTTAGCTTATGTGAAATATCTACTTGTTATCCTTGTTAAGTAAGTTTGGGGGTCGAAATTGCTCCGATGAATGTGTTCTGGCGAAGGCTATAGATATAAAGGCCATTGAAGGCCGAGAGTGTTGTGGGTAGAAATTGGTTTTGGAAACAAAAAACGTTTTTCTTGATTGCATAGCAATTGGTTTTGGATTTGAAAGGTACCTTCTAGGCGTTATGATTTAAAAAAGTGCAGTCCATCCCCGATTATCATCGTAATAAAGTAGTGTTTGTAATACTGAGGTTCTTATCATTGATATATACATTATGGTGCTTTGTCGAGTTGTGGGTGTGTTTTTAGGATGGTTTTGGTGGTTCTCTAGCAGTTGGATAGGCCTATTTACAAAGAAGACTTTGCCGAATTTTCTAAAAAATTTAGGAGTTAGTCAAAATTTAGGGTCTTGAGGCAGGTGAGAAAATGGATTTATTATATTAAGCGTTTAAGTCAGACTCTACTCCTCATTCGAGGACGAATAAGCCTAAGGGGGGTGGGAGAATGTAAAACCCCGAAAAATTTAGCTAAGTAACCTAGGATCTCATGGTGCCACGTAGGCTTATTATAATATTTGTATGTACTATTAACATGGTGTATATTAATTGAATTTGGTAAATATGTATATCATTCTTATGATAAGTAATTAGGGGTCCAAGGAAAGGCCTAAGTCTAAGAAAATTGAAAAAGTTCTTAATAGGCTAAAATTCCAAATGAGCTTTCACTAGTCCATATTTTGAACGAGCTTATCTAAATATGTATAATTTTTTATGTGATAAATTAGCTATCAAATGAAATTTCTTCGAGTCTAGTTTTCAATTCTTTAAACCGTTCGTCATATGGACATTCCTACGCGAAGTTATGATCAAATTACCAAAGGCTGGAAAATGCGACCCTGTGTCAAATTTGCGACCGCAAAACCTGTTGCATTTCTGACTTTGTGGTCGCATTTCTGTCGCAAACTGGGCCGGTGTAGCTCAGGTTTGGGCGCCGATTATGAAATGCATTATGTAGCCAACATTCTTGTTTTGCGGTCCATTATGCAATAGCAAACCCGACTTCGAAGGGTTAATTTTTTTATTTTTATAACACAACCCTATTTCAATATATAGGCTTTAGGGTTCATTTTTGGATCATTTATTACTGATTTTAGAGAGAGATGAGAGCATATTGAGAGAAAAGGAGAGTTCTATCTTCATAATCATCTAAACCTTGCATCAACCTTCAAATATCAAAGAGCCCAATCATAATTCTTCATCCAAGAGGTAAGATTCTATACATTAGGCTTTAATTTTGAGTTTGGGGTATGATATGGGGTATTTAGGTATGATTCTTAGGTATTATACTATTATGTATACATGCATGTACAAATTAGATTTGTGGGAGGATTGTTTAATATAAATAAGTAAAGATTTGGTTGGAGAAAGAAGGAAAATTTTGAAAAAGAGATTTGAAATTTAAATGCTCAACTAGTATTTGATAAAATAATCAAATGAGCTGAAATGATGAATACCTTTCTAATTTGTGTTCAATTTTTTTATGTCTCATAGTAGATTGGAATTGCTAGAATTTTCGGAACGTTGTAGTAACTTAAGAAAAGCCTAATCAAGGTATGTATGGCTAACTTTGACCTTGTAAAGTTATTTTGTTTGGTTTGCGACTATTTGGTGTGTGATATCTATGAGGACTATTTGTTAAATTCTTGTGATTGGCATGCTTTGAGTGTTCGTGGTTAAGTCTCCCAAAAATATGGTGCAATTAATTGGAAACAAACCAAATGTATGTGTGTGTGAATGTGTTTATATGGTGAGGGCTGGGAAACAAATGATGGAAAGAAATCGTAATTGATACAATCAAAGAAACTGTGGTAATAAAATATATAGCTTGTCATGGGCAATTACCGTTGTGACTTAAATTGCATATGAGATATGGAATATGATTAAAATGGTATTGATAATTATGGAAATTCTTAGTGAATTTTTGTTGTTTGTGAATTGTGATTGTTCGGTGGGTTCGGGTTACGTGCTGCAACATTAAGTAATTAGGTATGGGTTGTGGTGATAAGGGTGGCCGAGGTAATAAGGGTGGAAAAAAAGTGATTGAAATAACTACTGAAATGAAAATATTGAAAAATTGTGAAATCACTGATGTGATGAGATGATGGTTAAAGAGAAAAAGGAGAGATTGTTAAACTTATTTGACTTTGGTTGTTCCTTTCATGTGCATTTGATCGTTGATTCTATTATTATTGGTTACTTGTGCATTATTTAGAAAAGGAGAGATTCTGAAACTTGTTTGGCTTTGGTTGTTTCTTTCATATGCATTTGATGGTTGATTCTATACTGTTGGTTATTTGTATATTGTTTGATTTTACTTGGGGGAATGTTTGTTCATACATACCAGTACAATTCAAATATACTTATATTATTTTTGCCGGGGGCACTACATTCGTGTTATGATTGTAGGTGGTTCCATAACAGGTACTCCAGTCCACCGCCAATAGCACTCCTTCACTTCCCACCAGCTGAATTGGTGAGTCCCTTTCCTCTCGGGGCTCGGCGTGGCTCATGCCGCTTTTCTTCCAGAGTCTTATTTTGATATTTGTGCAAGGTATAGCAAGAGCCTTGTTGCCAGCATTTCCATATTATTCTCCAGTTGTATTTAGAGGCTCTGCAGACAGACTTTGGGTAGTGTCGGATATTGGAAATAAAATAGAAATATTGATGTTTGGAAATGATGTATAAAACTTGTAATACCTTTAAAATGGCGAATGAAGTTGCTAATGGAAATAAAATGAAAATCGTTAATGATATGTTTATAGATTTTTGATTAATGAAGTCTGTTTCCTATTTATTCATGAGTTAGTTTTGGGGTAAAATAAGCTTAACAGGCTTGCTCGGTCGGATTTACTCGGTTGAGCGCCGGTCGCACTCCTCGAATTTTGGGGCATGATAGTTCAAAACCTTTGTAATGTGGTTCTATTAGCTATAGCCTTTTTAACTATTTTCTTTTTTTGGACTCCTTGAGAATAATCCTGCCTCCGCCGCTGATAGAAGTTTATCTTTCAAAAAGTTATAATGAATAAGTATTATATTAATTCTTAGTCTTAGAATAACAAATACTAGTAATGAATTGATTGTTTCACTATTTCATACATTTTTAATACAGAAAAAGGCTAAATTCCACAACTATCATACTTTGAAATAAAAATAGTCTTATTTTAAATGGAGTGCCACGTGGTAACACCAAATTAAAACGCTTATTTCCCTTTTTATCCAACTAGTTTTTTAAAAAACCCACAACCTGACCCATATTTTCATTTTTTCCAATTTATTTAAAATTTAGGTTTCAATTAAACAAAAATATTTTTTTTAAATAATTCTTTTCTTGTTTTTACAAATTTGTTTTTCCAATTTTTACAAAATAAAATTCTTTTAAAAACTGAAAAATAACAAAAAAAATTCAAAAACGAAAATATTTTATTTTAAAGATTTGTTTCACTTTTTAAAAAATGAAAATATTTTGTTAAAAACTGGAAAAAAATTAGTTTTGCCAATTTTTTTCAGTGTTTACAAATATATTTTTACAGTTTTACAAAAAAAATATTTTGTCAAAAAATGATTTTTTTCAGTTTTTACAATTTATTTTGCAAAATCTTTTCAGTATCTACTCAGTTTAAAAAACGAAAATATTTTGCAATTTTCTTTAAGTTTACAAAATGAAAATTATGTAAAAAATTTGAAAAATGAAATTATAGTACGGTTTGTGGGTCTTTTATAAAACGGGTTGGGTAACAAAAAATGAGTCATTTTAATCTGGTGCTGCCATATAGCACTCTATAAAAAATAGGCGTATTTTTGTTCGAAAGTTTGCCGATAGGAGTATGAATAATCCAATAGTATAACAAATAATATATATAAACAATATTTGAAAGTAACAAAGTATATTTAACTCTGCCGTTTTTAATATATCTAATGTACCTTTTACATAGAGATGTTCGTTCATTTAACTTTAGTGTATACTTAGGTGACCTTAGTAAGTTACACGTTTCGGTCATTATTCCACAAATTAACCAATATCAATTTAATGTATATTAATATATCGAAATTTAAGGTGAAATACATATAAATAAACACATATATATGGCCATGAAAATGTATTTTTGAACAGTTATCCACCCACCACTGAAGCTAACGTGTTCGTAGTGGCCATGATTATAAGTCTATAACCCATCTTGGTTAAGCAATCGTAACCTATTTCTAGAGTAAAGCTATTTTCGATGGTAGCACAAATAATGCAAGAATCTTCTTGGGCTGTGACAGATTCACAATCATCCTTAAAACATAATGGGTGGATTCAGAATTTTAAAATGATCGGTGTTCGTCGATAAAAATTTAAAAGAAAAAGAAAAATAAATTTAATCGTGGATGTTCAATCTATATTTATTTTACTATTTTTATAATTATTTATATAAATTTAGTTAAAAATAATGGATGCTCAAGCACCCATAAGTGTTCATGTACATGCCGGTGTGCCAACGGCGAAGTTAATGTACCTTATAGTATCTTATATGCTTTTCATTATTTAATTTATTTTGCTACTTGTATCATTCACAGGCGAATACACTGTATGAGTCCCCAGTTACACCCATTATATTCGATTCAAATTATAAATATGTTTGTGATAAAAATTTGAGAATCATATACTCTAATTATGTAAGTTAATAGAGCAAATAATTATTACACTTATCAATACGATAAAATAACCATTTTTGTTCAGGTGCCAATAGACAACAGCAAAATTTGTCTCATATTGGGGGTTGGTTTAGGGAGGGGGAGGGGGGAGGAGGGATAGAAGAACTTATAAAAGTCACCTGGTACAAAAGGGGTTCAATTGAACTCGATTCATCGAATAAATTCATTATTTTTACCTGTGAATTTTAGCAAAAAAAACACCTAAAAGTGATAAATACGAAGACTTGAACCCACTTGACGCAAACAGAAGTTGCAGAGCGGCGGTTAAGCGGACTCAAACTAAGTTTAGGGTTGCCAGTTTGAATCCATTAAGCATCTTTTTTTTTAGCTTTGCTCCTAACGTATGTGTTGAACACACATTTGAATTCATCGTCCACTTCATCGGTTCTATTATAATCATAGTAGTATATTATTTTGCTTATTGTTGTTTTGTTGTTTTTTTTCCTGTCCTTATTTTTCTACTTCTTCTTATGATTCCTTGCTATTCTTATTAAACTTCATTTTAGTTTAAAAAACTTTAAAGCTTTCCTCAAATTGAATTTTGGTTCACTTTGTCACACCTACTTTTTTAAAATCTCACTTAACGCTCTTAAAAATAATATTAAAAAAATTTAGTAAAACTCAAAAAGGATTTTCAATAAGAAAGTGACAAAATTTTGTGTTCAAAATGATTAACTCAGAGTTGCCACCTGACATTGATTTCGGTATGCCAGATCATCTTTTTTTTAAAAATGATTTTTCTTTGAAGACAATGTGGACTCCAAAACTAAGTTTGCACCCGATATTTGGGTAAGGAAGCTCATTTGATTCGGGGAGAATGTGTTAGGCATTCTTCGAGTCTCGTAACTAGTACGATTGCATATTTGATCTAGTTGGCTTTTAGAATATTCGAGTTAGGTAAAACAAACATAGGAAAATAAACACACAAAAAGGCTCGAGGTCGTTCCCACCTAATAAAAAAAACAAAACAAAATAAAATAAGTCTTCCTAGCCTATACTATGCCTTTGATGTTGCCACAACCTCCATTTACATTTACTTCGGGGCATTCCACTGTTTAAAATATATACAAATCCTTCGACATTCCCCAAATAAATTTAACTAAGAAAACGAATTCTCACCTTAAAATTAAACAAACAAAATCCTAAAGTTTGCATGTCCGAGTGTGGCAGGCCTAAACATGCCTATAACGAACAATGTAATAAAGCAAACGTAAATAAAACTAAAATAAATAAACTCATTTCAAGCTCCGTTTCATTTCAACGATTAATTCCCAAAACAACCCACAAAGAGGCATGTCACACTAAGATCAATTCTCTTTAATTATGTCTAAACCCCCTTAGCCGAATTCAATTCAACCATCCGAACAACTAATCAATTTGCTTAATTTTGTTAATTTAGTTCTGTTGCAATCAAAATATTACTTGTGAAGCCTAAAACAATTATCTCTTAATGAATCAAGGAAACATGGAATCAAAAAAAAAACTTATTCTGGCCATCAAAACACATCCAAACAGATTAAACTAAATATATGAGCAAAGAAGCATCAATTCAATATTTAACGAAGCAGAGCAACGGCAAATTAGCGAAATAACGGAAGTATGATATTAAGCAAAAACAGAAGAAGAAAAGAAGAAATAGACCTCAAATGAATCTAAAATTTAAATGAGTGGCAGCTTTGAAGTGCAAAAGTGACAAGATCGTGAACAAGATCTCCACCAGAAACCCTCGCCGGATATTTCTCTAAACTCAATACATGATTTAAAACTTCTATAAATCTTAAGAAAGAAGAGATGGAGTCAAAAATGGGTAGAGATGGAATTTTTGGGTGATTTCGATTAATGGACAACAATATGGAGATTAACTTGTCGATCAATCGCAGAAGAAAAATATTGGGCGTTATGGAAGAAAATTAAGAAGAAAGATCACTGAGTGTGTGAATTTGTTGTCCAAGATAAGTGATGCGGCGCTAGAAATTTTATCTCTCAATCCCCTCGGTTTTTTACTCTGATTTTGTGTATATACTTATCTGGAATAAATCAATTTGGAAAACAAGGAAAGCTTCCCAAAATGTGTGGTTCCCTAGGAATACTTTATGGTCTTCCCTTACTAAAATCACCATATGGAATTTTAGTGTGCATGTGATAAATTTGTTGGAGGAATTATGTAGAAGAATGAGGTGGAAAAAGGTGATTTAAAGTTGAGAGGAAAAAGAATATATATATTTAAGAATTCTATTCGGAGTGAATGTCTATCTTGTAAAGAGTTTTACTTTCAGGCTAAGTCATTTTTCCTCCTATAAATAGAGGGGTCTTACCCCATTGTAAATCACTCCAAAATTCAATAAGAATTTTCCCTCTCTCTTTTTTTCTGCAATATTGCTTTTTTCTTTTATTATTTCATAACACGTTATCAGCACGAGACTCTAACCAATTGTAGGGGCGTGCTTTCGAATCGGTTTATCAATAAATCGAATCGATTATTTGTTATCGGTTTATTGATATCGGTTATCGGTTTATCGATTTGATTTCGATTTCGAAAATTTTCCTTATCGATTTATCGATTCGATTTCGATTTTGGCAATTCGGTTTATCTGTTTGTCGATAAATCGATAAGATATATTAAAAAGACAAATATCCATTCTTTTATAATAGTATTACTACCCTATCCCCTTGACACATGACCAACCCCTCCAAATCTCACCACACGCCCCCCCTCTTCCCCTCATTTTTTTGTTTCATTTCATTATACTATACATAAACAAAACCCTAATCCTCTCAAAACCTATACCTAGCCGCCACCCTCACGCTACTCTTCTTTTTCTCCGACCAAATAGCACCCTCATTCCGGAGACAACCACCCCCAAAAAGAATCAGGTATCAAGTATGACCATGTCCGTGCTCTGTTCCTATGGCTTTTGAATTCCTTAGAATTGAAAAACCTAGGTCTTCATTTTTTTTCAGCCATCAACACACCCAAAAGGACCACCCTAAATCGCTAGAATCTAGAGCAAAATGCAACGACCACTCCACCCCTTCAAAACACATAAATAACCCTAACCCTTAACCCCCGATTTCCTAATTCACTGCCGCCGATCTCATTCGAGAAAGCTCAAGAGGAGGTCGCTAAGGTTTCTGCTTTTGTTTTGGTTTCGAGATCTCACTGGAGACGTCAACTTTGAGTTTGCTGCTTGCGGTACTGTCCGAAGCACCGTCGAGTGATTCCGTTGAGGTTCTATTTGAGATCGTTAATCTCTATTCCCGGTTTAAGGTCTGAGTTTCGATTCTGTCATTTACATCTTCTGTTTTTGTTTATTACGATGCTCTATTAATGACGTTCTCGCTATTGTTAATTGCTATCTCCCTTCAATTTCATAACATGGTTTGGATAGCATGAATTTGGAGTCACACGACGTGGGTTATGTCATTTTCTTTTGGATTAAGAAGTTGGGTTGGTTTCATTTGTGGTTTGTGATTATTTTCGTTGTTTTGCTGTTGTTAGCTGACCTTGTGCCGAGGTTCTGTACTAATTCAATAGTAATAAAGGAATTGTTGCTATTAAAAAGTCACACTCTAACTTTACTTATCTTTCTAATTGCCAGATTTGGTGTCATGGCTCTTTGAATTTTTGTTTGATTTTACTTGTTCCGGTTTTACTACTTAGGTGACAGTAGTAGTTTGGGATTTCATGAATACTTAAGGGAGGTAGGTACGGAGAATTGACATTTTTATTTGATCGTTGCCAAAGGGTCGATTGTAAGAGGTTTTGTTTCTAACAGAGTTATCGCATATTTCTCTGGCAAATGGATGTGGATTTTGAGAGGTTTTTGACTTGGATTCAGACATTGACAATGCATTTGAGAATAAGTATAGACCAAAGGAAGAACTTCCAGCGAAGGGAGCTGTGGCATTAGCAGGGAAAAAGACTCAAGAGACTCTTACTTGAATGGCTAATGAACTGGAGCAAACATTGCTGGTAAGTGATTATTTTGAAGTAAATGTTTCCTCTTAACAAAGTGTGATTGGTCTACAACAACTCAAATCATTGCTTGGGCTTTAAAAGTTTACAAAGTGTGCAGCCTGCCTCTTGGCTTATTGGTGTTATCGATAACCGAATCGATAAGCCCCAAAAATCGATAAATCGAAATCGAAAAAATTGAAACCTTATTGAAATGATAACGATAAGCATATGTAAAAGTCGATAATCGATAAGTAATTATCGATAAGGATAAAAATCGATTCGATAAATCGAATGCACACCCCTAACCAATTGAGTAGATGCTTTGGATTGAGAATAATGATCGTCAAATATTCTATGCTCTTCCTTCATGATTAAATTCTGGATTTAAGGTAAGTATTTTACTTTTCTCTTTCAAATTCTTGTCATTCTATAGTTTAATTTTAAATACAAGCAAAGAAGATAAATTTTTATCGTAACTCCAATGGAGTTTGAAAGAAATTATAATCACCCAAAGTGGTAAATTTTCTATGTCTTGCCATGATCAAATTCATGTATGATTGTGGGAAAAGAATTAAAAATCCGTCCCATCGAATTTGCTCCATTCTCATTCCCTATAGAGAATGTGATAGCAGTATGTGATAAGTCTGAAAGAAGACAAAATTATTACCGTGAAGGTATCAATGGATGTGGACGTGGAAATAGACGAAATTATAATCGTCATCATTGTGATAATGAAGATAATAAGGATTCTCAAAATAATCCGTCACTCTGTGAAAGTAATATTTGTCATGAATTTGACAATATGAGATTTTGTAAAGCGCGTATAGATGATTATGGTCCATTCATGATGTGAGTGTGACAACATCTAATTTATGAATACATATTCATTCTTGAAAGAATATGAACGTGCTAGTGGTAATGAATATACCACACTCACCTTATGGTATGAATGGTTATTGGTCACGCACTTATTGTACGCCAAAATATTTTGGCAATATGATTATTAAAGGACAACAATAATACTAGAAACATATCTTGCATATAATTTTGACCATGACCATAATGGTATAACTTTCTTTTTAAAAGAGATATACACCATATGGATGTTCATGAATATGTGGTAGTACCAAATTAATTGAGAACTCTGCAAGAGCCAATTATATTATTTTGGAGAAACACAATTGATTACCAATAAGGTATTGTGTTGTAGTAAGTCTCAAAGAAGCTTATTCAGTTTCCAAAGTATATGCGAAAGCGGTTGATTGTATTGTCACTATAAATAAATGAAAGATTTGATATCTTCTATTACTACAACTTGTAGCGGGATAATTGTATATGAAAAGCTACCCGCTTTATTCTTCAGTTTGTACTACACAAATAAAAGAGTGCCACAATAAAGTGGATGTTTATTGATATAACACCCATATCATAATAAACTTAGAGTTTATTGTTATCCAGTTGGCATAGCTGGTTTAGTCATTTCAATTTAATTATGATGTGCAAAAATAAAAGAGAATTCACATTGGTAAATATTGAAGAACTAGAAAGTTCTTTACGAATTCTCTTACATTGCTTGTTCTTATTAATTAATAGACCAACTAAAATGGGGATTGAACCACATGAATGCTGGAAATATCAAAGGTGAATATGGGCCCATTCACCTGCCATGTATACCACATAAGATGCATCTATGAGATGGTTACATGTGCGATAATTATTAACCTGCAACCTGGTCGGTGCTTGCGAGGTAACTTGCCCAGTAGTGTAATTTCGAGCATAATTTCCAGATTTTCTATTCAAGAAGTTCATGTTGATAAGTTGGTTTACATCATAGTTGGTTTAGCAAAATAACTTATTGAGTGCCTCCACTTAATAGCTAAACTGTTTCTTATGAGAATAAAGTTATATATATCAGCTTGATATACGTTATATACGAGAGTATATTATACTCTCCCCTCACAAGTGGTTTATGGTCAGGAACCAAATAATTCCATCTCAATATTATTGATGTGCGGTGTATATTTTCATTAACATCACAAAACACAAATATGGGTTCTCAAAGTTGAGAAAATAAGTTAGTTTTCTAACATGAGGGGGAGACATGATAAACAGTTGAGAAAAAGTTACGTGGAATGAATTATTATTTGTAATCTAGATCTTCGGTTACGATAATATGAACTTTAAGTTCATAAAAAGATAATTTGTTTGCAATATATTGCAAAGCATGCCATATCTTGGCGATCGACTAAGCAATCAATTGTGGCTACTTCATCTAATCATGCTGAGATAATTGCTATTGATGAAGCAAGTCGAGAGTGTGTGTGGTTGAGGTCTATAATATATCATATTCGAGACAAATGTGGTTTGAAATGTGACAAATTACCCACGATTTTGTATGAAGACAATGCAGCATGCATAGCTCAATTGAAGGGAGGAATCATAAAAGGAGATAGGACAAAGCATATTTCACCAAAGTTATTTTTCACACATGATCTTCAAAAGAATGGTGATATCAATGTGCAACGGATTCGTTCAAGTGATAATATGGCTGATTTATTCACAAAATCTCTACCGACGTCAACCTTCAAGAAGCTAGTGCACAAGATTGGGATGCGAAGGCTCAGGGATGTGAATTGATGCTCTCTTCAGGGGGAGTTAATGCGCGTTGCACTCTTTTTCCATTACAAGGTTTTTGTCCCACTGGGTTTTCCTTGCAAGGTTTTTAACGAGGCAACCAATATGAGCATTTCTAAATATGTGTACTCTTTTTCTTTTGTAGAATTTTTTTCCCATTGAGTTTTATTTTAGTTAAGGTTTTTAATGAAGCACATTACTTATTGAGTAGACATTCAAGAGGGAGTGTTAAGAGTATAATTCTATTTGGAGTGAATGTCTATCTTGTAGAGAGTTTTACTTTGAGGCTAAGTCATTTTTCCTCCTATAAATAGAGGGGTCTTACCCCATTGTAAATCACCCCGACATTCAATAAGAATTTTCTCTCTCTCTCTTTCTCCGCAATATTGCTCTTCTTCTTTTATTATTTCATAACATATATATATATATATATATATATATATATATATATATATATATATATATATATATATATATATATATATATATATATATAAAGAAAAATAAAGAAAAATAAGAGATTACCTTCATTTCTTGTTTCAGTTTTGCCTTTACCGTTCTTTCGATTTCATTTTTCTCGTTTTTTTGGTTTTGTTGCTCTTCTTCTTTTTTTATTTCATTATTCTTTTCTTCTAAAATGAATTAAAATACTAGTTTAATCTAAAATAATAGAGAATGAAAAAACAAGATTGTCATATTAAAGAAATTTAAATACTACTCAGTATATGTTAAAACCTATAATTTTAAAACTAAATTAAGTGTGTGTGTGTGTATATATATATATATATATATATATATATATATATATATATATATATATATATATATATATATATTGAAATTTTATTCTTATCTTTTGAAAAAAATAAATGTCAATACTATTTTTGTATTTTTTTAATTTTGTGAAATATAGATAAATTAAAGGTAAATAGATAAAATATCAATTAGCTAAATAAAAGAAAAATATTTTTGTAATTTTTAGATTTTTTTAAAATAAAGTAAAAGAGTTAAAATTAGGTAAAATATCGATATTAGATCTAAACTAAATATATAAATACTAAAATATGTAAAATCTCGTGAAGGATAAAAAATCATATGTCTACACTCTTTTTCATAAGTATTGCTGAAAGAATGAGTGCTTTACTGAGATTACTTCTAATCTTTTAATTTAAATTATTTAGATTATATTAAAATATTTAATTTGTGTTATACTCAAAATTTTATTTTGGATTCAATATCTTTTTCTTTAATTATTTTGGATTAATTAGTTTAGTTTAAAGACTTGTTTGTCGTGTTTTGTTTGTACTTTATACGTTATAAGTTTTACAGTTATAATACAATTTTTAAGTTGGTTAAATACTTTTTCGTTAAAATTGATAAATTTTCTAAGATAGATTTATTAATTTATATAGATATATTTCAAACATTTAAAGTTAATAATTTTTTTAAAAAAAATAAAAATTTCCCGATTTAAAAAAAAATGAAGTCATGTCATGGAAAAAAATAGAGCATTGCGGCAAATGGTGTTTATTGGTGCACTTATACAATTAACTATTGCGATGTCACATATGTACAAAATTCTGGGTCTATCACTGTATTTGCCCTGCTCTACCCATAAAAGAATTTTACCTATTAAATAATTACAATCTCCTACCCATTAATAAACAAATAGGTATCTCAAAATAACTACCCCAACCTTAATGTCCTACCTATAAAAACGCAAATGTGCTCAAAATTTTAGAAAATAAGCGCACAAAATTAAGATTTCCACCGGCATCCCCTAATTTGAAGATAGCAAGTGTGAAAAGACAGATCGAAGATACTGATTTCTATTTACAATTCGACTTCTTCTCCTCAAATTTTGTAGAAGTAGATGATTTGACTTTGGAAGATGCTAAAACTTTTGATGCTCAAACTCGCATCTTATTTTTCCGATTTTGGCTTGACTGGCAAAGCAGAATGTAAAAATTTGTAGGTATTATAGAAGTTTAGCGCTCAAACATTTGAATTTTTAGCTTAAAATTCTATTCTAAGTTTGGAGATCTGGAGATCTAGAGGTTTGAATCATAACAGCTGATTTAATTTCAAAAAATCATTTGTTGAAATTCAATATTTGACATCAATACTATTGAAATTTGTATTATTGAGATTCAATTTTGGACATAAAAGTGTTTATGACTTCATAATCATGGAAAATATACCAATTATGTCGTAGCATAGTGGATATGGGATGCTAAATTGCAAAGCAAGTGCAAAAGGATAGTAACACAATCGTTATTCCATATGTTATTGCTCAAGGATATCCACCAATTACAATTTTTAGTGATATGAGAGTTAATATTTACATAGAATTGAAAAAATCAAGTGCAGGGAAGATAACATTTTTCTCTGTGTGTGTCGTTTGCAAAAAATACTACGGCTGCAAGCACCTCCAGTTCCGATGTTGCTCCAATTTCATCAGAAATTACACAATTTGAAAGCACTTGTATGATTAGTACATTTGATGTACAAGAAGCAGATGGCACGAGTTTATAACTTGATAATGCAAATATTAGAACGGATCAATTTCATCAAAAAGTTGAAAAACGACAAATTTACAATGACAAGAACCTGCTGGCTCTCGTTATGAAACAATATGTCGTTAGAGAAAAATATCAATATCACGTTAATAAATCATGCACAAGAAGATTCATCTGCATGTTTTCAAGTAAAAAACTATGTGATATCTATATAGTATATAAGTATGCTAAATCAATATGCTATGCGAATATCAAAATTGTATTGGTTTGTCAGTGTTTTTTATCAATAATACTGGTATAGTATATAATATAAGTATGCTACATCAGTATACTATGCGAGTATATAATTGTACTGATTTGTCTTTGTTATTATCAGTAAAACATAATACTAATATAGTATATATGTATTGTTAAATCAGTATAATATGTGAGCATAGAACTGTCTGCTTTGTCTATGTTTTCTATCAGCAAAATATGATACTGATACAATATATAGGTATGCTATATGAGTATACCATATGAGTATATAATTGTACAGATTTTTGTGTGTGTTTTTAACCAATAAAACATGATACATAACTATACTTGTATTATAAACAGGTATATTCTTGAATGTGTGGATGAAAGATGCATTTAGAGACTTAAAGCATCAAGCCTGCGAGCATCAAATATTATCAAATTGACGGATTTCAATTTTGCCCGCGAGCATCAAATATTATCAAATTGACGGATTTTAATTTTGTCCACAGTTGTTTAAATGATAATCTTCAGCTTTTCAAACCAAGACGGGACATACAGAGTTTGTGACCTCAACCCTATCTAGAGCAGCTCACATCTTTCATTAGCTTCTGCATTTGGATTCAATTCCTGTCTTTCTTTCTTTTTTCTTTTTATTCTGGATTGTGACTAACTTCTGTTGATCATCTTGGACTGCCGACTCGCATTCTTGACGCGAACTTCTTTTGTTGCTGACCTGAATTGCATTCTGAATTAAATTCCCTTTTTTTCCAGGTGTGCGCCTGATTGCTGAACTTAAACTGTTTTCCCTTTTTACTTGACACTGTTTTCCCTTGCACATTTTCCCTTGAAACTTGAACTGTCTTCCTTCGAAACTGCTTTCCCTTGAAACTTGAGTTGTCTTCCCTTGTTCTCCAGGTGGACGCCTGATTGTTGAACTTGAACTGCTTTTCCTTGAAACTTACACTACTTTTCCTCAAAACTTGAATTGTTTTCCTTTGAAACTTGAGTTGCTTCATTTGAAACTGCTTTCCCTTGAAACTTGAACTGTCTTCCTTTGTTCTCCAAGTGAGCACATGGTTGCTAAACTTGACTCGCTTTCCCTTAAAACTTGAGCTGTTAGGTGTGCGCCTGATTCTACAATAAAATAGATAAAACAAAAGAAATTTTTCTCCCCGAGTTTGCACTAGGAAGATTTGTGAGTTGTTGACAAAACTATATATCACATATGCTACTGATGGAGGATGCAATGATGAGACTAAAATTAATGACTCGACTAGGATGTGCATCTCCTAAAAATGATTGAGCTTGCGGAAAACTATAAACTAAGCTTGACTAAAGTAAAAACTGACCCTATTCTCCATGCGGGACCCCTGATTTCAAGAATACTAAAAATTGATACTCTTTTTTTTTTAAATCCAGACTTGCCCCTTTTTTTTCAACTACTTCCCTTTTTAATATTACCTTAGGAGAACATTCGTCAGACTAGGTTTTCTATCTTAGGAGAAAGATTCATTAGACTAAGACATTTATCTTAGGAGAAAATTCATCAGACTAGGTCCCTTTTTTTGGTATCTTAAGAAAGATTCATCCAACTAAGACATTTATTTTAGGAGAAAATTCATCAAACCATGTTTTCTATCTTAGGAGAAAATTCATCGGACTAGGTTTTCTATCATAGGAGGAGGTTCATCAAACTAAGACGTTTATTCTAGGAGAAAATTCATCAGACTAGGTCCTTTTTCCTTTTTTTTTATATCTTAGGAGAAAGATCCATCCTACTAAGAAACTTATCCTAGGAGAAAATTCATTAGACTAGGTTTTCTATCTTAAGAGAAAGATTCATCAGACTAAGATTTCTATCCTAGGAGAAAGTTCATCAGACAAGGTCTTCTATCTTAGGAGAAAGATTCATCATACTAAGACATTTATCCTAGGAGAAAATTCATTAGACGAGGTCCTTTTTTCTCTTTTTTCTTGGTATCTTAGGAGACAGATTCATCCGAATAAGACATTTGTCCTTGGAGAAGTTCATCAGACTATGTCTTCTCTCTTAGGAGAAAAACTCATCATACTAAGATTGCGATACTAGGAGAAGATTCGTCAGACCAGGTTCCCTTTTTTGTTATCTTAAGAGAAATATTCATCAGACTAAGATTTTTATTAGGAGAAAATGCTAGGACCTTTTACCTAGGAGGAAAAAATGTGAAGATCAATGGCAAGATTTTGCGCACAATAGAAAGACAAATAAAGGCAAATATTTGAGAAACTTCCCTTTGTCGGCTATTCTCTTCTTTTCTTTTTCTTCTCCTTTTTTCTTTTTTTTGTTGTTTTTTTAACCACCTTTCTTGCACTACTTTGTTCCCGTTTCACACAAAGAAAATTTTGTCAGTTTTAAAAATGGTGGTCGGTTTGTGACCTTGAGTCCTTGGGCACCTTTGACTTTTGCTCAATCGGCTTGAGTAGGTTTCAAGAGATTTTTACTCTACATCAACCCTGATTGTTTCACACCCATTACCATTTTTATTTGCGGCTCAATCAGCCTTATCATAATGGGAGATCTTTGCTCAGGTTACATTTTCTAATATCTTGAATGACTTCCTGCTTTTGAGCAATTTGTCTGTTCGAAAGAATCACCAGCTATCTTTGCTTGTGCCAAGTACGATGACAAGAGTCTTTTGGAGAAGCCTTTGAATGAATCCTCAAGGCACGTTGACAGTAACAACTGAGTGTGTTGACCAAATTTACTTTATGCAACTGAAAACCTGGTAGCATATTTTAAAATTTTTTCTTGTTTTAACAGGACTGACTCAGAGTGAAGAACACAATGATGCAAAGAAACAAGTATTAACAATAAATGCCCATGTCGGAAGGACAGAAGGAAGAGTTCTTTTTTTCTTTTTTTCAATAGCTAGCCTTAATGATCATGATATGCATTTTGGACTTAACGGCCGATCTACCAAACTAATCTGATCTTCCCTTTTACTATCCTTATTAACTTTTAAGTCAGACTTGTTTATGCCAATTCTTTACATCTGCTTCACGACTCATTTTCAACAAGTAGTGCCCGAGTGGTTTTCACCAAGAAGTTTCTCTCATTTATTCATCTCTGTTTACCGTCGTCTTACAGTACCCGTGAGGGTTTTCACTAATAAGTCTCTCTTATTATTCTTTTCTTTTTCTTTTCTTTTGATTTCTTGTGTGAGCAACTTAATAATGTTTGTCACGTGATAACAACTGCTCGTTGCATGCTTCTCTTGGCATTCCTGAAGGCTTATCAGGAGGTCTTTATTTGGAAGGTTTTGGATATGGTTGGATAAAAGGGTCGGCATGAAGGCTCAAAGTAGACTCAAAATGAAGGGCTGTGGACTTACAACTCTGGGAATCGACTCTTTCAAAAGTAAAATAAAATTTCTGCCCCAGTTTCAGATACTGGGGATTTTTTGGAACTTTTTTTTTCTCTCTTTTTTTTTAATTCTTATTTGGTTGGACCGAACCGTGAGGATGCCTAAGTATCCTTTTTTATAAATAAATAAGGTCCAACGTAGTTCAAAAATCTAACCTAATTATTTTTTCATCTTTCTCTTTTTTTTTCTTTTTTTTTTTTGCTTTTCTTTTTTTGCTTTTTTTCTTTTGTCTTTTTGTTTTTGTTGTTTTCAAAAAAAATTGCCCCAGCTTCTACTTTCTGGGGCATGGCTCTTTGCTAGTTCTTTTATTCTTTATTTTTTCACTTGAACTTTCTAAGAATTGCCCAGTTTGTTCTCTTGGGACATGGACTTTTTTTCTTTTTCTTTTTTTTTTCTCTCTTATTTTTCATTTTTTGGTTTTTTGACTCTTGACTCTAAACTTGATTCCAAAAGAGGGTGGTCAAAGAAAATAACACAGGCTCAAAGGGGTGATAAAGGGCATAAAGTGTTTGGATAACAGAAAAAAGGCCTCTCAACATCGAGAACACCAAACATAATATCTTTTCGCGATCACAGCATTGACGGGCATGTTTGTCTTCTTGGTGTGTCGTGGTCATAAGACATTTTCCAACCCTTAATGTCAAACTTTCCAACAGACTTCAATTGATTAAACATCCTCAAGCCCGATCTTCACAATGATTTGAAGGTGAATTTTTCTCGACCTTAATTTCAAAATATTTTAACTCTTTATTCATCCTCAAAAGTGATTTTTTTCAGTTATTCATTTCCAGATTAAATTAGTTTCTATGATTTGGACAAAATTTTTGCATGCATGTCGTGTCAATAGAACTAGCGAGAAAAGAACTACAAATAGAATGACACGAAAGGACAAACTGTAATTTATTGAATAAGGATGGAAGGGTTTGACAACTAAACATGCAACCTAAAATTCGAGTTACAACCCTAAAATAACAAGGATAATAAAAAAATATAGACGTGACTCATACAAATATAATTGAATGGTAGAAGGGTTTGACTCAATAAAATAAGTAAAATCTAGATCACAACCCTAAAATAACCAAAATAACAGAAAAAACATCAAAACAAACTACCAAGATTCCTTCCTAGTAAGGAGAGAATGATTTTTCAATTGCTAAGCTTGACATTTATCCATAAATTTGCTTATCAGAATCACCATGGCCTTCTCCAATTTCAGTCAGCAAGTTTCCGAGAGGATGATGATACTCCATGTCACCAGGCATCATCCCTATAAAGTGTGCATCATCGTGTGCAAGAAAGGATTATGCCTGATATGCTGGGTGTCATTATCTTGGATCACAATCAATTTTTCCTGGATCATCCTTTCTATTTCTCTTTTCAAATCCCGATAACTTTCAATATTCTGTCCCTAGGCATTGGAATGGTATTACCACCTTTTAGAAGGGTCAAAGCTTCTTGCACACGGTCCACATGATTTGGAGGAATGGATGCAATCCTGTCATAATGCTTTATCTTCTCAAACAAGCTTGCATAGGACTCTCTTATTGGTGTAAAATATTCCTTCAACCTTTGTTCCCCTCTATACCCCTAGCTTGGATGTGGGTTTTAAGGTACTTAAAATTTTTTTGGAGACTCGTGCTCGCTTTCTGGGGTGTCTTGGTGGCCGGGCAACATACTGAGGTGCAACAACAGAGTATTGAGGGTTATGAGGTGGACAATACTGCTCAGGGGAGTCATGGAAAACCTGGGGAGATTTCTCATACCTTTGAGATGTTCTCCTGGGACCTCTTCTCAACCCTGATATTGTCATGATTTCTTTAACCTTCTCATTCGTGTCACTATTATCAGATTCAATATGAAAAACCTGAGTTGCGGCTTTGAGAAGTGCTTGACTTATAATTCTTCCTGTGTTAAGACCATTCTCAACAATTTCCCCCATTTTGATTTCTTCTAAGAAGGATTTACAAACAACGGATATCATGTTTTGAAAATAATCTGTCTCTTGAGCCTGAAGAAAGAAAGTGACTAGCTCGTGGTCATCCATGGGTGGATTAACTCTAGTTGCTTATTCTCTCCATTTAATGGTATATTCCATGAAACATTCAGTTGGTTTCTTCTTTAGGTTTGAAAGGGAATTGCGGTCTGGGGAAATGTCAATATTGTATTAGAACTATTTGACAAAGGCCCGTGGCATGTCATCCCAGACATACCAGCGAGACGTGTCTTGATCTATAAACCATTCGGAGGCTAATCCCGTAAGGTTTTTCCCAAAATAAGCCATCAACAATTCTTCATTTATTCCCGCACCTCGCAGTTGATTGCAATACCTTTTCATGTAGGCTATGGGGTCTACATGTCCATCATACTTTTTAAATTTGGGAGTCTTGAAACCAGGAGGCAAGTGGACATCGGGGAACATACATAGATCTTTGAAGGCAACACTATTTTGTCCTGCCAACCCTTGTATTTTTTTTAGCCGTTGTTCTAAGCTTTTCACTCTTTGGGCCATTTCTTCCTGTGTTATGTTTCGAGTAGGCTTCTCAATATTTGCAAGAAGATCAAATGAATACGAGTGGTACTCAAAAGAGTGGTACTTCTCTTTCTGTGTAGCAAATTGTGGCTCATGACGAGGCTGTCCTTGACCACTGGCCCATACTTGACACATTTTGATCATTTGCTGTTTTAGTATTCTAATTTTCTCAAACACAGTAGACTCTTGTTGAACCCTCTGACCCTAAATCTCTTGAGCACTTGTAACAGTTTCGACGTCAGTTATCATTTTTTCTTAGATCTTGTATTTCCAGCTTACCACAAACCGACCACCTCAACTTTCTTCACAATTCAAAATAAAACATGTTAGAATGGACTCAGTCGCTCCTTATTATTATCAACATGTTTTTTCATTTTTTTCAATCTTTTTTTATTTCCTTTAATAGTAATCGAAGTTGATGTGGGTTGCCTACGTATCTGTGAGAACATGAATCAGATCTTGCGTAGTTCGGCAAGATTAGGAATAAAGGAAATAAACTAAATTTATGTTTTTCTAGATTTTGAATTTTTCTTTCTTTTCACTTTTTTTCCAAAAGAAAGACTTATAAAGAAGAAAGAGAAAATTTTTAGATTTTGATTTTTCTTCAGCATTTTTGCAAAGAAAGACATCTAAAGAAGAAAGATGTTTTTCCTTTTTTTTGAATTTCGATCTTTTTTTTGTTTTTTTGTGTGAAATTTCGAAAGAAAAACTTCTAAAGAAGAAAGAAAAATATTTATGCATTTATGAATTTTTATTCTAAAGTTAGGAAAGAGGTACTTCTAAAGAAAAAGAAAATATTTTTGAATCTTGAATTTTCTTTTCAATTTTTGAAAAAAGAATGAAAATATTTTTGTATTTTTTTAATTTTGAGAAGCAACTAAAATAAAATATTTTTATAAATTGAGGTCTCAAAAAAACTTTTCTAAAGAAGGAATCAAAAATATCTTTTTTGGATTTTTAAAAATTGGGGGCCGAAACCGATGAGTTTTGTCTACGTATCTCACATCCCGTGAGAATCAGACCTGCGTAGTTCTCAAGTTTTGACATAATAAAAATAGAGAAAACACATGAAACTTTTGAAACCAAATTCTTTTTTCTTCTTTTTTTTTTCAATATTTCGACAAAGTTACAGCATATTTTGGGCACCAATTGTTTTTTTCAAAGGCGGTAATCAATTCTCTCATACCTCAATTTTATTTTTTCTAATTCCTTCCCTATTATAGCAACTGGTTAACATGCAAATCGAAGAAAATAATTGCACAAATAGCACGTAAAATATGCATCAGGATGATCTTTGATTCTGGGGTTCGCCTGTCATAGACGGATCCAACCCTGTGTTGAGACCCAAAGTCAAATGCAAATGATGCAAACAAATGTTCCTACTAGGATCTGGCATGAGGATGAGTTATTCTAAACTAAAACCTAGGTATATTGTTCAAGACTTGTGCAACCGAGCGGACAAGTCGAGCCGAGGAGGGGGCTACATACCGGAAATCGAAAGGCTATCCGGCTTTCTAACTTGTTCGAGCCTTTTTCTTATTTCAAGTTATGATATTAACAGAAAGAGGAGTCATGCCAGCGTGCACATCCCTGAAGATGAGAAGAGAAGGGTTTCGTAACAGTTTATATACAATTCAAATAATATCAAAGCGGTAAAAAGCAGCATTTAACATGTTAGGCTCAAACATGCAATAAAATCAGATAATAAATAAAAGCCAATTACAAAAGTTATTCTAAGATCAAATTCTTGAACCATGAACAGAAGTTCTGGGTTCTTGTCCCTAACAGAATCGCCAGAGTTGTCACACCTCCTTTTTACACACCCGAGAGTAGTATAGGAAAGCTTTTTCAACTTAAAGTAACAACCGAAATGGGATTATTTGTTTATTAAATTCAGAGTCGCCACTTGGAATAATTTATGGTGTCCCAAGTCACAGGTTCAAACCCCTAATCGAGGAAAAGATTGACTCTGTATTACTATTCGTGAACACAGAAATTCGCGTAAGGAATTTTGTTAATCCGGGAGAAAGTGTTAGGCATTCTCGAGTTCCTTGGTTCTAGTACGGTTGCTCAACTTTAATAATTGGCCTATTATCTGATTTTAAGATATGTTTTAACCTATGGTAAAATTTTAACTTTATACCCGCTTTTATTCAATTATCATTTTTTAGGAAAGATTCAACGTCATATAAAACATGTCTTGAACTACATCACATAAATGCACCCGCGGTCTACGACACATTTCATTTAGCGTAGTTGAGATTTGGATTGGGTCACATAAATGCACACCCGAGTTCAGAGAAGTAATTTTTAAATAGCGCGACTAAAACAACTACGCACTTTCATGTTTGTGAGGGCCTGTAAAAAATTCAATCTATGGCACACCTAGATTCTAATTTCAAAGGATTGTACTCAACTAAAGCAAACTATGAACGTTTATAATTATTTTCCTAAATTTGAGATTATTGTGAGGCCATGAATTAATTAAATATGAAAAGGCAAAAATGGAGACCCCGAATTCTCTGATATAGGCCCTATTTCCTAAAAATAGCACATTTGATATATGAGAATATTATGTTGAAAAAGAGACTTAGATTAGGAAAAATCTTTCGATTAAGAACATAAAAGATTCAAACTTTATGATCAAATCCATAAAAAAAATAACTAAAATTAAACAGCTCTTTTTATCCAAACATTCAATCTCTTAAAGAATTGACTCAAAAAAGTAAATAACAGAAAGAAAAAAAATGGCCAGCAAAATAAAGTTCAAATAAAAAGAAAAAGAAACTTCAGTTATCCCAAAGATTAGTCGATTTCAAGTTTCGTTGAAGTAAATGAGAAAAGTAATCTTTATGAAGATATGCTAATCCTTGGGAAACTCCCATAGCGATACGTAATATAGTAGAAGATTTTTACATTCTTTTTCTTACTGCTGGAACGGGGACGATGAAGTTGAGGGCCTCATCGACGAAGTGTTTCAGATTTTGGTTCAGCGAATCCAACACTTTCTCGCTCTCGCTTTTGCTTTTTGAATCTTATTAATTGAAAAATTATGTTCCCTTTTGTGTGAAAATGGCTGATCTTCTCTAGGTTAGGGGTTGTCTAGGTCTAGGAATTGAAAAAGTTAGGGTAGAGTTTCTATAATGAGTAGTTTATATGGAGGTGCGAAGGGATGATAGCCATCAGATTAAAAGGAAATAGATGATTAGAATTAAATCTTTCACTTAAGTGGGCTAATGGGTTGGGAAGAATGAACTGTTAATATCCATGGAAGCTTCGGATTGATAGAAAAATGAGGAAGATGAACAGTCGAAGAAGAGAGAAGAGAGAGAGCCTGAAGGCTTCCGTATGTTTCTTATTATCTCGAATGTTCTGTACTTACAAGTATATACAATGCCAAAAGAAAGTGTAAAATATCTCTGTGTGTGTGTATACATTGTGTACAACAAATAAATACAGAGTATTTACAATGGCTATTTCTACAATGTGGCTACTGCTGTAAAGACTGTAAGACTACTGCTTGGACCTCTGCTTCTAGTTGGGCCTCTGCTTGAGTGTTGGCTGAGCCCAGCAGTTCAACACCCCCCTTCAAGCTGGAGGGTGGATAAACACCCAGCTTGGGCAAGAAGGAATGATGCAAAATACCAGTCAAGGGCTTAGTAAAAATGTCAGCAAGCTGAGAACCAGACAGAACATGGTGCAAAGTTATGAGGCCTTCCTGAAGTTTGGTCCGAATGAAACGGCAATCAATCTCAATGTGTTTTGTCCGTTCATGAAAAACAGGAATGTTGGCAGTGTGGATGGCAGCCTGATTATCACAAAAAACAGGGACAACAGAGGATAGAGGGATCCCAAAATCAGAGAACAGTCGAGTGAGCCAAGTAATCTCACCAACAACTTTGCTCATTGCTCTATATTCAGCCTCAGTTGAAGACAAGAACACCACATGCTGCTTTTTGGCTTTCCAGCTGATCAGAGAACCCCCTAAAAATATACAAAAACCAGTAACAGACCTTCTAGTGTCTGGGCAGGAGGCCCAGTCACTGTCATAGTAGGATGTTAAGGCTAAGTCAGGGGTGCTATTAAGGAAGACCCCAAGATCAGGAGTGCCTTTAAGATATCTAAGAGTATGCAGGGCATCATTCATGTGGAGGAAGGTTTGTGAAGAAACTGACTAAGATGCTGGACAGCAAAGGCCAAATCAGGCCTGGTGTGAGTGAGAAAGTTAAGCTTGCCAACAAGGCTTCTGTAAGTTTCAGGTGAAGGAAGAAGAGTATCCATGTCTTGTTTAAGCTTGACAGAGAGATCAAGGGGACAAGTCACAGGATTAGCACCAAGACAGTTGTAGGAAGTGAGAAGATCAGTAATAAATTTCTTTTGGTGAAGGAGAAGACCAGCAGAACAATAACTGACTTCAATACCAAGAAAGTAATTGAGGACACCTAAATCTTTGATCTTAAATGTTGTATCCAGAAATGCCTTTAAGGCAGTGATTTCATGCAAGTCATTACCAGTGAGGATAATATCATCAATATACACAACCAATAACACAATGGAGGAACCAGATTTCTTATGAAAGAGAGAGTAATCATTGAGGGAGGAAGAATACCCTTTAGAGCTTACAGCCTCAGATAACTTGGCATACCACTGCCTAGAGGCCTGCCTCAATCCATACAAGGATTTCTGGAGGAGGTATACTAAAGAGGAAGAAGAAGAGGAGGAAGAGGAAGAAGTAGAAGAGACTGTCAGACCAGGGGGTAATTTCATATAGACTTCTTCATTTAAATCACCATGGAGAAAAGAATTATTGACATCCAGTTGAAAGAGAGTCCAAGACTGCTTCACAGCAACAGCAATTAAAGACTTGATAGTAGAGAATTTGACAACAGGAGAAAATGTATCAATGAAGTCCACACCCTCAACCTGAGTGTCACCCCTGACAACCAACCTAGCTTTATATCTCTCCATACACCCATCAGCCTTGTATTTAACTTTGTAAATCCACTTGCATCCAATAGGCCTCTTATCAGGAGGAAGGGGAACTATGGACCAAGTATTATTGGCTGCCAAAGCTTCAAACTCTTTGGTCATGGCATCCTGCCAGGCAGGATCAGAAGCAGCCTGTCTGTAGGAAGTAGGTTCAACATGTGCAGTGTAAACTGAGCTGTTACAGCAAGAGGAAAAAGAACTAGTGCCAGAGATGGAAGAAGGAAGATTACAGATGTATTGCTGAAGATGTGCAGGAGGGACATGAGGTCTGGTTGACCTTCTAAGAGCAGGTAACACAGGTTCTAGTGGCAGAAAGGAAAGGGAATTGGTGGTAGTGGTATGTAATGTGTCATCAACAGTAGGACAGGGATTAGAAACAAGAAGAGACGGGGAAGGAGAAGTATTAGATGTTGAGGAAGGGCTGAGTAAGGATTCATCAACAGCAGGTGAACAGACAGGGATGGAGGGAAGAAGGGAAGGTGGAACAGAAGAGGTGCTTCCTGAAAAAGCAAAAGGAAAGACATTCTCATCGAATGTAACATCCCTGGATATGAGTGTGAGTTTGGTTTTCAAGTTATACAGCTTGTATCCCTTTTTACCCAGTGGATACCCCAGGAAAACACAAGGGTCAGCTCTTGGATGGAATTTGTCTCTGTACTGTTTGGGTACAGAAGCAAAGCAAAGGCAGCCAAAAGTCCTAAGATGGTTATAAGAAGGACTCTGTCCAAAAAGTAATTCATAAGGAGAGTCATTGTTAAGTAGTTTGGAGGAAAATCTGTTGATGAGGTAGGTGGCAGTAAGGACACAATCCCCCCAGAATTTAAGAGGAAGATGGGACTGAAAAAGTAATGCCCTGGAAGTTTCCAGAAGGTGTCTATGTTTTCTCTCAACTACACCGTTTTGTTGTGGTGTATAAGAACAAGAAGTTTGATGAAGGATACCACTTTCAGCAAAGAAATTGATTCCAGCATTACTAGTTCCAAGTTCGAGAGCATTATCACTCCTGATGGTTTGGACAGCAGTCTGAAACTGAGTTTTGATCATGGAAATGAATGCCTTGATAATGGCAAAGGCATGCTTTTGGACCCCATAAGGTGAGTCCAAGTAGCTCTAGTAAAATCATCAACTATTGTTAAAAAATATTAGCACCCAGTATGGGTGGCAGTGGCATAAGGTCCTCAGGTATCTAGATGGATGAGTTGAAAAGGATATGTTGTTTTTATAGAACTTTCAGGAAATGGCAATTTAGACTATCTTACTAATGGACAAATAGTACATATAACAGGCTGTTTTATTTGCAAATTTACATGGAATAGAAGAAATGTCTTTCATTCTGACAAAAGGAATGTGCCCTAGTCTGTTATGCCATAATATCTCCATTTTATTCAATTCAGAATGGTATGTACAATGAGAAGAGGAAACAGAAGCAACAGTTAGTGGAGAATGGTAATTACAAGGAGTATAGGATGGAGAGGGAGAAGAAAGGGAAGATTGAACAAGCATGTAAAGACCATCATCCAGTCTACCAATTTCCAGTGGCCTCTTCAGAGAAGGGGCCTGTATCAAGCAAGAAAATTTAGTAAGTAGGACAATAGAATTTAGCTGTTGAACAAGCTTGGAGACAGAAATGAGATTGTAATGAAAGCTGGGAATATAGAGGACATTATGTAAGGTAAAACAAAGAAATTTAATGGATCCAGTACATGTTACCTTAACTTTGTTATCATTAGGTAAGGTAACTAAGTATGGTACAACTAATGGTTTGATATCAAACAGAAGAGTTTTATTGGAAGTAATGTGGTCAGTGGCACCAGAATCTATAATCCAAATGCATGCACTAACTCTAGTCAACATGCAAGCTCCATAAGACACATTTTGTAGAGGACTGAGAGAAGAAGAGAGTGTACCAGCAAAGTTTGCCGATGCCATAATTCTTGATTGATGTTGAGATTCTGAGACTTGTGTCTGCTGAAGGAGCACCATGAACTGTGAATATTGCTCATTTGTTAACCCAGGAATAACAGAATCTGAAGCGGAGTACCCCTGATTAATCTCACCCATGCTTGAGGAATCAGCAGAATTTACACACCCATGCACCTCAACATTTGCAGCAGTTCTCTTGTTTCTGGTAAACTTGAACTCTGGTGGAAACCCATGCAGCTTGTAATATTTATCAATCAAATGACCTGGTTTCTTGCAATATCTACATACTGAATTTGCTTTGGTGGTGTCAAAACTGAGCTTCTGAGTGAACTGTTTGGGATGTGAATGTGCTCCAGAGGATTTATTTATGAATGAGTGCTAAAAGCACTGGAATCGCTACGAAAGTGGGATGGTGCACGAGTGACTTGTCTTTGCCTTTCATCCTGAAGTAGTATATTATATGCACTATCTAAGGAAGGAGGAGGCTGTAGCATAAGTATATTATCCCTAACACCAACATATGTGTCATTGAGCCCCATGAGGAATTGGTGCAGTTTATTCTCATCATCCTCCAGCTCATCCCATAACCTTTTCAATTTGTTGAAATAAGATGCTATGTCTAAGGATCCCTGAGTAGTAGAAGCTAACTCTTGTTTTATCTCAAAAAATTTTGTGCCATTGACTGTTCCATATCTATTGTTGAGTTGATTCCAAATACTCTGAGCAGTGTCAGAGTATTGAACACTCTCGGCTATCTCTGGCGTGAGAGAATTTGTGAGCCAAGAGATGACCATGTTATTGCACATATCCCACTGCCTAGAATGAAGAGAATTTGCAGCAGGTTTAGGGACAGAGCCATCAACAAAACCTATTTTGTTCCTAGCGGACAGAGAAACGATTATGTTTCTCCTTCATCCCCCAAAACCAATCCCTGAAAACGGACTGGTAACCAGAGAAACACCGGGTACATCAGACGACATAAGAAACAAAGGATTTGATGGGTCAGGAACAAAATTAGTAGAAGCAGGAGAAGAATCATCACTGATGTTAGCCATTTTAAAGCACTAATGATGCCAAAACCTAAGGAAACCCCCAAAAATCTGACGGACAGAAAAACATACGAACCAGCTAATCCAAAAGCAAGACTCCGTGAACATGCAACATATGATGTCGACGAAACGACGAACAAACTCAAAAAATGGATGAAATGAGAAAAAAAAACTAACCGATTACGAAAACCCTAGGTTCTGAAAGAGACTGAAAACTCGGATGGAACTCGACGAGGGTAACATCGCACGAAAGCTCTTGACAGGGAGAGTCGGAAAACCCGCTCTGATACCATGTTAACATCCATGGAAGCTTCGGATTGAAAGAAAAATGAGGAAGATGATCAGTCGAAGAAGAGAGAAGAGAGAGAGCCTGAAGGCTTCCGTATGTTTCTTACTATCTCGAGTGTTCTGTACTTACAAGTATATACAATGCCAAAAGAAAGTGTAAAATATTTGTGTGTGTGTATTCATTGTGTACAACAAATAAATACAGAGTATTTACAATGGCTATTTCTGCAATGTGGCTACTGCTGTAAAGACTGTAAGACTACTGCTTGGACCTCTGCTTCTGGTTGGACCTCTACTTGAGTGTGGGCTGAGCCCAACAGTTCAACATGAACTAAGGTTAATCGGGTTGGAGCGTTGGACCATGTCTTTTGGGTTTGAACTTAGGCTAAAGAGACCAAATAATACAATGAATCTATAAAAATTTAAAAATCACTCTAAATTAAAATAAACTAATATAAAACTAAACACTACAATTGAAACTACTTTTTTGTTTCTTCAAATACTATAATACCATAAATGTTGTAAGCACGTGATTTTTGCCCTACATGAGAATAACTCCTAAAAAATAGATCGAAACAATTTTTTATTGATTTAGGAATTTTTCTTTATTTTGTTGCATTTCATGCATTTTTAATATTTTCAAATCATAGAAAAATCATAAAAATGTCGCATTTTAATTTTATGCCACCTTAGGTTCAATTTGCATTTAGGAATTAATTACATTGAATTAATTGTGTTAAAAAAAGAATCATAAAAATGGTTAATTTTGCACTTTTAATTTTAGTCTTTGAATTTCGGTAGTTTTCCGTTTAATTTGGTTTTTATTAGTTGCAATAAGTATTAGTTATAGTAATTAGTTTAATTTGAAATAATTTGACTAGGAATTAATTTAGGTGTTATTTTTAGTTTTAATTTAAAAGAAATTAGGAAATATGAAAACAAAAGAGAGGAATCATATTTTTGGGCCAAATCTTATTAAAATTCAAGCCCAATGCAATTTCTCTTTTAAACCAAACCCAAATTAGCCCCAACCCAACCCCAAATCGGATCGATCCAATCCAACCCAAGACCCAAGTCAATTTCCTAACCTGAACACACATATACACACGATAGAGAGGAGAGATAGGCAGAGACGCCTGGGACAAGAGAGGGGCTGAAAATTGAGGGGCTGGAGGCTGCTTCACAAAAAAACACACACATAATACACATATAGATACACGAAAAAACACAGGCAGAGACGCTGGAAAATTGAAGAAGTTGCGCAGCTTTGGCTGCTCCTTCACAAAAACACACACCTGGAAAACAGAGAGCACACCCATATCTCATTTCATTTTGTGAAAATCAGAGTCTTGATCCTCTCCTGGACATCAGCGCCCTCTCCCTTTCATTTGAGAGCAATCGCTAGCCCATTTCACGTTTCCCTTGAGGCTCGCAGGTGACAAATCTGGCCGGAAGTCCAGTAACCACCATGATTGGCGGTCCATGAAGTGAGAAGATGAAAAAGAGAACACCTAAGAGGGAGATGCCGGAAATAGAGGAAGCAACAACTCCCATCTCCTTTCTGTCTTAGGCTCCAAGCAAAATCAGTTTCTTCTACTATTTTAACATTCAAAACCAAACTCACAAAGCATAAAAAACAGAACACATAAAGATTTGTTGTTTCGCTTTTTCCAGGTACAAATTTTCGCTCTTCCAAATGGAGTTTGTTGGAGTGGTCTGAGTTTGCAACAAGTCTATTGTTGAGTTTTGTCACAGTTTCGACAGGTTTTTTGAGGTTTGGTTCGAGGTAGTGGGTTGTCATTGCTCGTCGAGGTTCGGAATGGTGGTTCACAGCTTCAGACGATTCTTATTGCTGTTTTGGATGGGCTGTGGTTTATTGACGCCTTTGTAACTATTGGAATTCTTATTAATCAAAGTCAACAATTCAATTCGTGGCAGTTTCGGTTCGAATCAGGTATGTTTTCTTATGTTTGTAATCTTTGTATCCGGTTGAACATGAAATTTCGGTTGCTTCACCTAATTGGTTGCTATTGTTTGGATCCTCATTCAGACGCGGATGTTGTGGCGTCTATTATAATTTCTATGTTGAAATGTTTCTATAGGTAGATTATGTTAGTTATTAATGTTGAGTTACTAATGTTGTAAGATGCAACAGAACCTGCTGCTATTTACTTTGCATGCTCTGTTCTAATATCTTTGTTTTTCTTCTTTGAAAAATGAATACATAATTCCCAGAAATTAAGACCCTTTGAATTAAGTGTAAATCAGAATGTATACTCCATTTAGCTCATGGATACGGTCACGACAGTGAAGGAGATTAGGGGGTAGGTGTATTTGAGCTAATCCTGCTTAGTGATAATTGAGTGAAGGAACATTATTTATACTTGTTCATGTGTTTATTCGGATTGGATATAGCTGGACATGATAATGTCACAATATATATGTTGGGTTGCTATTCATTAACTGAACTACGTGATTAGATTAAAGGAGTCAGTGGGTGCATTTCATGTGGCCCGGCTCCAATTCCAAACAAGGTTAAGTAATGTAGATTGTGAACCACAGACGCTTTTCATGTGACATGGTTTGTGATATGTTTTAAATAACCTTGATTTTTTCTTGAATAAAATAAAAACAGTTTGAAAGTTTACGGTCCTCCAAATGTAGTTATCTTTTAAATATAATTGGGGAGCTCTATGCCAAACAAAAATGAATATTGCATGGCCCTCGTTTTAATTAATCTTGTTTATACTTAGAACTCGAGACGAGTCGTTTAGCAAACTTTCATGACCTCTCGCAAAGTTAATAATGCGTAGCTGCTCTAGGTGCGTGCTTAATAAGATTACCTTCCTAAATTCGGGTGCACCTTTATGTGACCCAAGTCAAAATCTCAACGAAGTTAAAATGTGTCAAAACCCACGGGTACATTTATGTGATGTGGTTCGAGGCATGTTTTAACGTCGTCGCAATTTTTTTTAAAAAATAATAATAAAAGTGGTTAAAAGATTTAAAAATCCACATAGGTCCATAATTCTATAAAATCAGATAATTTAAGCCAAATATAACAGCTAAGCGATTGTGCTAGAACCACGGAACCCGGGAATGCCTAACACATTCTTCCGGGTTGACAGAATTCCTTACCCGGATTTTTTGTTCGTAAACTGTTAAGCAGAGTCATTATTTCCTCGATTCGGGATTCTAAACGGTTGACTTGGGATACCATAAATCTCCCAAGTGGCGACTCTGAAATTCTTTTAAATAATTGAATCCCGTTTCGATTGTTCTTTAATTGGAAAAACTCCCTTATCTACGCCCTTAGCCGGGTTGTAGTAGCCAAAAGGGAGGTTTGACAAATGTAAATATGATAATTGAATTAAACTTAAAGATAAAAATATTTATTTATTGTGATAAAATAAAGCAAAAAAAAGTCAAAATTAGTCGAAATAACTATATTAGGCCTAAATTAAATATTTACACGCTAAAATATATAAAATCTCGGGGAGGGTCAAAAATCACATGTCTACACCAATGTCATGGATGCAGTCCCAAATATTTTGAAATCAAGTTATTCTCTGCTATGCTCTCTATACGTGTATCACTCTTACATTTCAGCCTAATAACAAGTGCAAATTCATCCAAACCAAAGTGCAACCTAGAATCATTCACTACAAACCTCATCTCATTTTGCATCTCATGATGTACTTCTCTAATAAGCAAATGGTGCATAACCGGTATCTACATAATAACTGGTGGCAGATTCAAAAAATAGCCAAAGCATATTTTCTTAAACAATCGAAGTTGCCTCTTTGATAAATTCTCTATCAATTGATGAATAACATGGCAATTGGTATCCCAATAATCCTTTGCTTTATAATATAAGTCTATAGGCACAAGGAAATGCCAACACCGCAAAACATGTTCATATAAAATAATTTCATAATAGAATTCACTTGAAAATGCAACTAAACTAACCAAAAATGTTACCACTACCATACGATAACAATACGACATATAACTATACCAGCAGGGTATACAATTTTACTAGCAAATTTTTGGCAACTATAAATGATTATACTACTATTACATAACAGATAGGAATAAAGAGAAAAATAAAAAAGGCATGAAACTATAAAGTATTTACAAGATACTGTACGATACTACTATTATTAAAGGAAACACAAATAGTGAAGATAGCCAAAAAAGGATCCAGAAGCATATGATTGTGTAAAGCTGTACTAAGGGGTAAATAGTTGTACGGGATTGTTCTAACAACTGTCTATAACTATAAAAATTATCACATACACTATGTCTATAGACACAAGAGAATCTTAACAATGCAAAGAAATAAAATTTACTTAAAATTAACACAACTGACTATAACTATAATATAATACAAAAGCATAACAGGAAATCAAAAAAGGTAATGTACTATCCATTCAAAATCTCACAGATCCTAATTTTAAGAAAATTACCTTCTTGGGTACGACACTACTTTTTTTCTTCTTTAACGAAGAATCATCGCTACAATCAACATCTACTGGTTGAGTCTCTGTTTTATGTACGGATTCACGTCGGCTTCCCCCTAACTCAGAATCCTCGACAACTTTACCTTTTCCCTTATCAGTCACAGGAACATCTCCTATGATCAGTTTGGAATTTGTGTCGGGTAACGACTGGTAGGGAGTTTCATCGACTGAAGAAGCATTAATATTCTTGCCTTTTCCACAATTCGACAATTTCAGTTGTGTTTTCAAAGTGACTACTATTGCGGTAGCGACTAAACACAGATTGAGAATAAAAAAATAAGGAAAAACTAGGACTGGACGTGGCTGAGGCAACGGATTCAGCAACTACTTGTATTGAAGAATGATTTTGTCCACGGCACTACCATCTATGCGTATAATGCTTCCGACCCATAGAGAGAATAACAACCTATATATATTGATTCACAAAAGTACAAAGAAAAATACAAAAATTCTATGATTTTAAAAACCTACTTTTACTAAAATGTACTTTCAAAAGCAAAATTTCACCCAAAAATAGGTACTAGACGAAGAGATAGAGCGGAATTAAAAAAAATTAAAAACTCGAATCTGGGTGAAATATGCATTCTCATGGGTTGGCTATGGAGATTTAGAAATTGTTCTCCAGTCTAGTGTTAAATGTAAAGGACGAAGACAAGCGTTAAAGACGGTGGGTAGCTTGGGCTGAGTGAAATATGTGGGTTGTATTCTTTAGTCTAGTGTTAAGAACGAACATAAGGCTTTAAAGACAGTGGGTAGATTGGACCAGATGAAATATGCGGGCCCCATAAATAAATTGGACCGCATGGGTAGGAATAGCAAATAATTTGGGCATGAGTATTAAAAGGTAAATAATTAGAAAACTTACACAAATGTCTCAAATAAATCTTTAACTTACCAGGCTCTAGCCATGAGTCATAGACTTACAAAAATTAGCCAACAAAAATTGAAAAAGTAAATAATAGGGTTCTTTCTGTCAAAGAATCACATGCAAAAATTACCTTCCATATTTTTATGCGTGATTAGCAATATTAGATACAGGATGGAAAGGATAATTTCATAGACGGGGTAGCAAATAAGGTGATGAAATACAAAAATCTATACAATATTCCAAAAATCTAAACAAAATGGGAATTTTTTCAATGGGTATAGATGAAATTCATTGAAAATATATAGATAAGTCAATATACAAATTTTGAGGAAAATTAGAGGTGATTTGGACTGGTTTTATATCAAAATTCGTTATTAAATCGAGTTCAAAACAGTCCTCTGCGACACATGTATCAAACATGTATCAGGCATGTATCTCACACACATGACACAAGTATACATGGATATATGTGACACACAATTGATACATGTGTGATCCACAAATGATATACAGTGTGATACACATATTTTTTTTCATGTTCATCTTTTACTTCGAATTTTCAATTCAAACCACCTCAAAACTTTACCAAATCATCCCAAAACTGATATTCAAGCTCCTTAAGTTGTGCCCAATCTATAATAAAACCTATTCAAAACAAAGCAAAAATTTGATATTTTTTTGCTACAAATAGCTAATTGGCTAATATTAGTAATATTTTATCAATTGGCCAAATTTTATAATGAACTACTTATAAATAAATATAGCTGATAATTTTCCTAAATAATTTAGAATTAATAGGTATAAAGAGAGATTTTCTCTTTTTTGAGACCATATGGCCGTACTCTTTGTTTGCTTCTCTTACTCCTCCACAACATCAATTGGGCTTTGATAGGCCCATTAGAATTAACTTAAATAGTCGCCTAACCAAACGCTTAAATTTAAAATAGCGATTTTAGATGGTATAAAGATGTATTCTTAAGTCGTGTTATGGAATTGCATGATTGCAGTCATGAGCATTGGAAGTCTAAATTTATTGATGGTTTACCTTCGATTTTTGCGGAAAGAGTGAGAAAACATTTACGTGGTCCGCATAATAAAATTCCTTATGATTCCTTGACTTATGGGAAAATTATTAGTGTTTGTACTCAAGAAGGTTTAGCTGTTTGTAATGATATAAAGATGAATTATCATATCAAAAAGAATAGATTGAATGAAAGGAAGCAATTAGGAGAATTTTGTGATCAATTTGCTTTTGATATTCCTGGTTCATCAAAAAAGAAAAAGAAGTTTTCTAAATTTTCTAAAGATGACAAGAAAAGAAAGTATAAGAAAAAGTTTACTTCTCGTGATAAGATCATATTTAGGTTATGAAAGTTATTATTTAACACTTAACTTTTTGAGTTCTTATGTCTTGGTTTAATAAACCAAAATTTATTAAAAATATGATTAAGGAACAAGTAGATTTTCCTATCCAACAAGATTTATTAAATACTTGGGTGATTCCTAAAGTAAATATAGAGACTATTTATAAATTGGGAACTTTTGAAAAATTTGCTGGAAAAACTACTGTGAAAACTACAGAATTAAGTTTTACTATGGACAAAGATAGTGGAGTTTTCCATATATTATCTCAAAATGACATAGATTATTACAAATCTAAAGATTTCAATTATTTACATATTGGTTTAGTTCAAGTTGCTTTTAAGCCATTAACATTGAAAGGCTTACCTGAAAGTTTTGTTGCTGCATTACGAGATGGTAGAAATTTAAATTGGAAAAATTCTTTGATTGGTTCTATACAATCAACCTTGGCTTATGGTGCAATTTATTTTAATGCTTATCCGAATTTAAATATTGCTCTAACTGATGTGAATATATTACAATCATTAATTTTGAATATTAAGATTAATGGATATGATTATTTACCCGGAACAGAAGTTATGTGTATTTGTACTAGAATTGTTTATAGACCTCTTTATACTTTATCTCCTAGATGTAAAATTGCTGAACAAAATCATGAGACTGTTTTGTTTGAAAATAATTTTTCTAAGTCAAAAATTATTACTCGTAGATTAATTAAGTGGGAAGAAATAAATTTTCCTACTGAATGGATTATTGAAGAAGCTGCAGTACCTCGTGAGATTACTAGTGAGGAGATTTCTGATATCAGACAAAGTAAAGATGGTAGTGTAACTTTGAGTTTTAAAACCCACGATATCCCAAGACTAACAGATTCCTCTTCAAGATTAACCCGATCTGTATCTTCTTATATTTCTCCAGTAGATTATATTGTAGATATTCCATCAAGGGCTTCAACTTCTCAAATTAGAGATACAAATTTTGATAAAATTATTTTAGATAATAATAATATTGCTAAAGGTGAAGATCGCTTAAGTGATCCTACAGATTCTGACATGAATTTTCCAACTGGTTTACATGGATAGTAAAAAAATTGATTTTAGTCCAGGTTCTCTGGCACGAAAAAATATTTCTTTAGAATTTTATAGTCCGAAATGGGAAGAATTTAGGAATTGGTTTTTCTCTTCATTTAATAAAGATGAGACAGAGTATTTTTCTAAAGAATTTTACAAAGAGTTAGAAGGAAATAATATTTCATTGCCATTTGTCCCATGGTTCATGATTAAATATGTGGGATATCATTTGTCAGTCATTGAACATGAGTATCATTTGTCTAATGGAGATATAATGATTTCTGCTTTACCTCCAACTCAGTCTTTTGATATCAATAGAGAGGGTAAAACTATTAATTTTACTGCTTTTGCAAAATTATTTGAAAACAAAGTTGCTGTAACTACTTGTGAACATGTCAATTTGATTCTTAAACAGCAGAATTATGCTAATTATTATTTGAATGTATTAGGAGAGCATGTCATGGCATTGCATAAGAATTTAGACAATTATTTAAAACAGACACAGATTTTACAAGAAAAAATAGAAGCTTTTCATAAACCAAAACAAGAATTAAAAATTGTCAAAAATACTTTACAACCTCCTCCGGAAATAAAAAGTTTCAAAACTGATTCTACTGAAGAAATTGAACAGCTTTTAAAAGAGAAACTAAAGAATATTGTTTTTGATTCCAATATTACTGGAATTGATTTACAGCCTCAACCTGTTTTATCTACAAAACAAGAAAATTTTATTACTCAGAATGTTTCAGAAAATGATTTTGTTAATAAAATCAATACAAAATGGGCTGATAAGCCTATTCAAAGGATGTTTTATTACAATAGACCAACTCCGATGGATGTTTTAAATGAAGAAAGAGATCAGATTTTTAATAATAGTTACAGTAGCAAGGAAATTTATGAATGGAATATTGATGGTTTTAATGATAAACAAATTTTTACTACTGTGCATAGAATGTTGATGTATAGTACTATTTGTAAGATTAATAAAAATCAAGATCGTGATATTGCTGCTATGATTGTTGCTGGTTTCACTGGCCAACTTAAAGGTTGGTGGGATAATTTTTTAAATCAAGAACAAAAGAATACTATCATGAATACTACTAGTGTTATTAAAATTGAAGGGCAATTAGCCTATCAGACTACTGATCAAACAAGTACTTCTCAAGTACAACAAAATGCTGTTTATACTTTGATTACTACTATGGTTGAACATTTTTGTGGTAGATGGACTGATGAAGCAGAAACTATTAGAACAACATTACAAAATTTACGTTGTAGACAACTATCTGATTTTAGATGGTATAAAGATGTATTCTTAAGTCGTGTTATGGAATTGCATGATTGCAGTCATGAGCATTGGAAGTCTAAATTTATTGATGGTTTACCTTCGATTTTTGCGGAAAGAGTGAGAAAACATTTACGTGGTCCGCATAATAAAATTCCTTATGATTCCTTGACTTATGGGAAAATTATTAGTGTTTGTACTCAAGAAGGTTTAGCTGTTTGTAATGATATAAAGATGAATTATCATATCAAAAAGAATAGATTGAATGAAAGGAAGCAATTAGGAGAATTTTGTGATCAATTTGCTTTTGATATTCCTGGTTCATCAAAAAAGAAAAAGAAGTTTTCTAAATTTTCTAAAGATGACAAGAAAAGAAAGTATAAGAAAAAGTTTACTTCTCGTGATAAGTCCTCTTGGGATAAGAAAGAAAAGAAAGTTTACAAAAAGAAGGGTAAGAAAGATTATAAAAGAAGGATTAGATGTCACAAATGTGGTAAATTTGGGCATTATGCGAATGAGTGCAAAACTCAGGAAAAGATTAAGAGTTTGGATCTGGATGAAAAAATAAAAGATTCTTTGTGTAAGATTTTATTAAATTCTGATTCTGATTCTAATTCTGAAATATCTGATTATTCTTCTATTGATTATAGTTCGGATGATTTAAGAATTCTTCATAATGAAGAATTATATTCTGATTCTGATAGATCTTCTTCAGAAGATATTTGTGCTTGCAAGAAAGATGATAGTCTATATGATTTAATTTCAAATTTTCAGGATTTGAATGTGAATATGATTAATGATGAAAAAATTATGAAGATTTTAAAGAAAATAGATGATAAAGATTTAAGAAATAAAATTCTGGATACAATTTTAAATGATGATTTTGATATTGACAACCAAAACAATATATCTTCTAATACTCCTATCTTGAAGCAACCTGATTATTATTCAACTGCCGAGTTAAAAAGGATTTTGGTCCAAAGAAATTTTCCAGAAAAAGAAACTACTATTTCTGATTTAAAACAAGAACTTGTTATTTTAAAAGAAGAAATTATTTATTTGAAAAATCAGTCAAAAATTCATGATAGAAGAATTTCTAGCCTAGAAGATAATAGGACTTTTGATTTACATTTACAAGCAAACAAGGTTGAGAATTCTAAAGCAAATGAAACTGAGATTTCTGAGACTGAGATTTCTAAAAATAATAATACTGAGAAAATTAGCCAAGATCATACAAAAGATTCTTTTTTGACAAATATCTTCAGTGAAGATAGAAATGAATTTTTACAAAAAATGAGTATTATTACATCTCAAAAGTTTTATACTAAAATTACTTTACAAATTGATTACAATTTTAGAAAGGAATTCATTGCCTTATTTGACAGTGGAGCAGATGTAAATTGTGTTCAGGAAGGACTTATACCTTCAAGATATTTTCATAAAACAACTCATTGTTTAAGATCTGCTAATGGTAGTCAAATGAAATTGAATTATAAATTACCAAAAGCTTTTTTATGTAACAATGGTATTTGTTTACCTCAAAGTTTTATGATTGTGGAAGATATTTCTTGTCCAATTATTTTAGGGGTCCCATTCATGCATGCGATATTTCCTTTGAAAAGGTGGGATCATACTAAAATAATAGGAACTTATAATGATAAAGATTTTCAATTAGATTTTATCACTAAACCATTTACTAAGTCTATAAATCAAATTGTTGAAAAATTAATTTTAAAAAATCAACAAGTCAATTTTATAAAACAAGAAATTTCTTTATTAGAAATAGATATTTTACTAAAAAATCCAAAATTACAAGGAAAAGTGAATTTATTAAAAAACCAGTTTATTGCTAATATTTGTAATGATCATCCCAGTGCTTTTTGGGATAGAAAAAAGCATGTGGTGACATTACCTTATGAAGATTGTTTTGATGAGAATAATATTCCTACTAAGGCAAGACCTTGTCAAATGAATTCTGCATATTTGGATTTGTGTAAAAAAGAGATTGATAATTTATTGAAAAAGAATTTGATTAGACAATCTAGTTCTGCTTGGTCATGTACTGCCTTTTATGTTAATAAACATGCAGAACAAGAAAGAGGTGTACCTAGATTAGTTATTAATTATAAACCTCTTAATAAAGTTTTGAAATGGATTAGGTATCCTATCCCTAATAAAAAAGATTTATTGAATAGGTTACATGATGCAATCATTTTTTCTAAATTTGATTTAAAATCGGGATATTGGCAAATTCAGATTGCTGAACAAGACAGATATAAAACTGCTTTTAATGTTCCAATAGGACAATTTGAATGGAATGTTATGCCTTTTGGATTGAAGAATGCACCTTCAGAATTTCAAAAGATTATGAATAATATATTTATTCCTTTTACAGATTTCATTATTGTTTACATAGATGATATTTTAGTATTTTCCAAAAATATTGAATTACATTTCAAACATTTAGAATTATTTCAAAAAATAGTTATTCAAAATGGATTAGTTATTTCTAAACCAAAAATGTGTCTTTTTCAAAGTAATATTAGATTTCTTGGTCATAATATTGGAAAAGGAACAATTACGCCTATTAATAGGACAATTGAATTCGGATCAAAATTTCCTGATATTATTACTAATAAGACTCAATTACAAAGATTTTTGGGTAGTTTAAATTATATTTCTCCGTTCATAAAAGACTTATCAAAAGATACTGCTATTTTATATGAAAGGCTAAAAAAGAACCCTCCTGCTTGGAATGATTCTCACACTGATGCTGTTAAGAAAATAAAATCCAAAATAAAAGAACTCCCTTGTTTAACTTTGGCTAACCCAAATTGGGAAAAAACTGTTGAAACTGATGCTTCAGATATTGGATATGCGGGTATTTTGACTCAATTTTCTCCTGTTGAAAAAAGAGATTATGTTATACAATTTTATTCAGGAAAATGGAATGATAGTCAAAGAAATTATGCAACAGTAGCAAAAGAGATTTTAGCTATTGTAAAGAGTGTTTTAAAATTTCAGACGGATTTATATAATCAGAAATTTGTAATCAAAACAGATTGTCAAGCTGCTAAGTTCTTATTTAATAAGGATTTTAAGCACAATGTTTCTAAACAGATGTTTGCTAGATGGCAAGCATTATTGGCTCCTTTTGATTTTGAAATTGTTTATAAAAAAGGAATTGATAACAGTTTACCAGATTTTCTTACCCGAGAATATCTTACTAATGATTAATTTTCAGTTTTGTAGGATGAGGCCAAATTGGCCAAGACCTTCCTCTGGAAGGGGAAGAGGAGCAAATCAGAATAGATTTCAGACCCTAGGGCATATTCCAGCCCAGACAAGATTTCTTGAAGAAGGATCATCTTCATCATCAAATATAAGACCTTCTTTTGCAGATTACCAGAAATATCTAGATTTTATTGCCAGCAATGCTGGAACTGCTGGGGGTAGCAATGCTACTATTCAACCCACCTCTATTGAGGATAATAAAGATTTTGAACCCCTTAATGAAGATTCTTATGCAGTTATAATTGGTAAAACTGACAATGAGATTTTTGATATAAATCCTATAAAAGAGATTATAATTTATGTTGATAACAAAGATTTTCAATGGAAACACAATCCTTGGATTGTTATGAAAAGGTATCTAAACAATGCATTATTTCCAATGCAAACTTACAAGAATAGATTGCACTATGAAATGATTTTAACATCTACTGGATCAGTAGAAATTTCTCATAACAATACTAGTAATTCTAATAAATCATATTTTTCTTTTTCCAAAATGATTATTAAGAAAATTATTTTACCAGATGAATGGGGACTAAGTACTTTAAAAGATTGTCAGTATATACATCCAATTCAAAAGATGTCAATTAATTATAATTATTGGGATTATGTGGAGGCATTTTCAAAGACTTTATTTTATGAAAATGATGATCATAAGCACTCTTGGTTTATAAAAATTTGTGCTCAAGTTTTTAAAAGTACCCAGATTCCAAGTTGGTTCATTAAATGGTGGTCCTTTTTCGGGCCTTCCCAAGGAATACTACCAATACAGTTTAAAGAGTTATATCATCAATGGGTAGAGATTTCGCCAAGGATTATGGATTTGGACAAAGAGGACAGATTATACCCAAAGACTCCGATTATGAATTTTTTTATGGAATTTTCTGTTCCTTGGATTTACAAATGGACCATTGAATTAGGGAAAGATTCAGATGAAGTACCTTGTTTATTTAGAAGACATTATACAAAATTTTGGCCTAAACTAATCTCAAAAGGATCTGATGGAAAGATGGTTGGGCAAGAGCTATTGGATACTATTAAGACTACAATTACCAAATATGACAAAGAAATCCCAGATGATGTAGAAATGGAAGAAAGTCATTTTAGAAAAATTACTAAAAAGATTCAAATAAAGAAAGGAGGAACATTATCTAAAGAAGAGCTAATTGCAGCTTACATGGAGCAGATTAAAAAAGATATTCAGAAGCAAATTACTGATGATGATGTTTTAATGGGGGATAATTTTGAAGATTCTCAAAGTGTAAATAGTATAACATCAGAAGATTTACCGGATCTACTCAAGAAAGCTGAAGAAGAGATTTTGAAAATCAAAAAAGCCACTTAAGTTTCTAGAAGGGGCTATTATGTAATTTTATTCAGTTTACTGTAGGATTATTGACTTTTATGTCGGTTACTGTGCACTTTTACTGTGCACAATATTTTCTATAAATAAGGTAGATTTCATTTAGAGGAAGTAGGTTTTCGGAACACCTCTCTCTCTCTCTAAGATTTTCCTCTCCCTTCTCTCTAAAATTCCCTTTTGTAATACTACTTGTAATAGTTATTGTGACAACCTTTTCTATCTATCTTTAGAAGTAGGGGGGGGGAGAGAAAGTCAATATGATATTTGCGCTAAATCAACAGGCTAGGTTTGGAACCCTTGTCGCAGCCCTCGAGAAGCTGGAAAGTACCCATGTGGCACACCATCCACAAGCACTCCAAAGTCTTCATTACACACATCGTTTCATAATGTATCGTATCGTACTATATTATATTGTACTGTATCGTTTGATAAAAATAATGTTAGGATAGATTGTATCATTTGCCATCGTTTCATGATATCACTCACTAGTAATATGTAGAATAAACTTGCAATACATACAGAAAAATTATGATACAGGATAAAATTACTATGTAAAAAGGTAAGGTAAAAGATAAAATAAAATAACTTTATAATAATAAAGTGTGAGATTGAGAGAAAAAGACAAGACAACGATGTGAGTACACCAAATTGATCGTTTCATAAAGTGACATATCTCGTCATTATGTAAGGACGAATTTAACAATATGAAACAATAAAATTTAAGTAACAATCAAGATAAATATCATATTTAAAGTAACAATACGATACAATACAATATAAGTAGTATATATTTCCCAAATTGAATTTAAGGTTAAAAAGTTTCACTTCCATCACGATGAGAAACAAAAATTCGCACCTTCGTTGTCAATTCCATCACAATGACTTGGAAAAGGCCCTTTGTTCTGTGGACGCATTACCCACTATTTTCTTATCACTCCATCGCCATATTGGATATTTCTGTTTAAGAGGGTCCATAGGATATGATAAAAATGTAGTAGCACTGATGGTGAGCTTACTTTATATAGTCACTCTTTAATTGGAAAGTAGAAAAGGAAGATTCAGATGAACTATGAATTTACACTTTTTGGAATCTAGTATGATGTCAAGATTTCATTTCACATCGCCAAATTCATTGAATCAATCCAGATTTAAAAATGAAAGTTGCTCTCTTATAAAATTTTAAGTGAAAAGACTTAAAATTGGCCGAGTTATCTCCAACGTCATTTTCATTGATTTTGTCTTTTTCTATAGTCCCCTGAGTAGAGTTTGAGTGACAAATTTTCATCATATTGCCAAGGAAAATAAAGAACCATGAACTAATTGCTACTTTAGATTGATCCCCTCTATCTTATGTAATTCAAGTGCTGATAACTTTTATAATCCTTAATATTGCTTTAGTTTGAATAGTATATTTTACGTTTAATTATTTTGATTGATCTTTTGAACATTAACCTAACAGTAGGTGCAGCTAAAAGGAAAGAACAATGAACTAAATTTGACGTTATCTTCATTTGCTTAAATTAAGCAGAAACAAGATTATTATTGAACCTCTTGTCAATTCAGCCTAAGACCTCTTGTGACATCCAGACTTCGGAATTTTATTTAAGAAACATTGTATAGTATTTTGGAGAAAAAATTAAACAACTTTTATCATAGTTGTAAAAATGTTCCTACCTCTTTCTTTTTCGGATAACTCTTAAATAACCCTTCAACTTCTCCCGTTTTCAAAACTACAAATTTCCGGTGTCCTATTACCTCTTAAATAAGTTGAATTATACATCATAATTAAAGTGGATGATCGTGAATTTTTGTCATTGCTTGCCTCATAGACAAAATTTCAAATTTAATAAGCATTCTCCCTCGTTTGCTTTATGGATAATAACCCTAAAGTTCTGCCCATGAGGCAAGAGGGGGTAAAAGAAAAATTATCCAAAAAAGTCTCATATTTCTGTAATTTCATTGCCTTAAAAATACTTTTTCGTTAAAAATACTTTTTTCTACTTTAAATCATTGCCGACCTAGCTTTTGTCACTGTTGGGAAAATTCTGAATAGGATTTCAAGCGATAGCTTTTATCAATTTTGTTACAGTTGATAAGAACTAACATGCAAGCTTGTTATTTCACTAGCAAGCATCAGCAGCGGAGCTAGAATTTTTATGAAGGAGTATCAAAATGTAAATAATTAAATAAATCGAAAAGTTAAGAGCAATCAACATATTGTAAAAATATATTTTATAAAAAAAGTTATCTAGCAATACAATGTAATTTTCCAGCTTGACACTTCTTGCTTCAATGTGGCTCCGCCACTAACTAGTACCACAAAGCTTGTTAGTCATGTACAATTTGATAGAAGAGTTTAATTTACAAGGGTGCTCATTTTAACATGTTATTTGGCATAGGTTAGAGACGATCAAATATGGAACTCTCAAGAGCAGTAAATGCTAGTGCAAGTTTTTTATTTTTTTATTTTTTTTTAAATTTCTCTTATTCGAATTTGCTTTGAATCATATAGTGTTTCGGAAATGAGAAGACCATAAGCTTGTTTATAATGATGCAAACTTGACTTATACTGATTTCTTGCGGTGAAATATGAATTTTATCTTAGAGTTCTCCATAAATTCATACCGCATACTTGCGATCCCAAGAAATAACTTTCCGTATCATATTATGTCTACCAATTGAATGTTCAGTTTGTATGAACGATGCTGCTATCTTGAGTGCAGCAAGAGCTATGTCCTTGTATTATAATTTAGGGGGAGTTTTCACCATTTTCTTGGAATACTAAGCATTGGAAATTTGGAAGCTGGGATATAATCGGAGTTGAATTGTTGAAACCATTTCTTCCAAATAAGTTGATCTAGATTTGACACGAAAAGGGTCTCTATTTGGCCAAATTTCCGCTACTTTCTTGTGATATCCCCGAACACAATGGTCATTGGCATGGTGGACCTAGAATTTGAATGTTAGGAGTGTATTTTTGGATTTAATTAAAATCTGCTTTGTATATGGGATGTCCACTACTTATATATTATTATTTTCTAATGATATATATGTATATATACACACGCAAGGTAGTTTTGTCAAACTTTATGGGTGACAGTGACCCTATTCGATATGGCATAAGTTCGCCTCTCATCATTAGATGTGATAAAATCTTTATCCGAAAAGTATGATATTTCCTCCTCTTTCTTATTTTTGATCGGATTATTATGCTCAATATACGATTTTCTCCATATTGCTATATTTTTAGAGTGTATAATTTTACATAAGTAATTGCTGAACTCAATCATTCAGCCTAATTCTTGGTTGGAATGGGTGTAAATATCTATTGTTCTCACTAAATAGTAGAACTGGATATTTTCTCCGTGGCCAAAATAACGGAAACCCACACACACATTATATTACAGTTCCCATCCGTCTCAATGGACATTGGGCAGCTTATGAGGTGAGGATTGCCCAAGCCATATAAGGAGACCAAGGACCTAAAATCCCTCCGATGTGGGACAAATCAACACCCCACTCACGCCCAGATCTCTGGAGCGTGGACAACATAAATGTGGCCCCAACATCGGTAACAATAATTGGGATGAGTCTGGCTCTGATACCATGATAAGAATGGACATTGGGCCTAACTCAACCCCCAAAGTTAGCTTATGAGGTGAGAATTGCCCAAGTCATATAAGGAGACCAAGGACTTCAAATCCCTCCGATGTGGGACAAATCAACACTCAAATGGAGCGCCCATGCAGAAAATAAGATTTAAAATAAGATTTCTAATTAATTGGGGGCTCCCTATTTCAAAATTGTCGCTTATCCTATTTGCTTCCAATTTTTTTCAGGCTAGCAGCTATTTCAGTTCGAAAATATACAAGGCCAAGCTATTTATTACGTTGCACAAACTGCTTCATTCGATAACAAGACAATTATGCAAAACGCTGGAGCCATCAAGGTTTTGTGCCATAATTACTGGAAATAATGTGTAATATGGGTATGAAATGTGAATTCGAACACACTAAGGTAACGAACTGTAATCAATTAGATTTTTTGGACCCACCTTTAACATTTTTCTTGGAGTTTAAAACACTAAAAGTGACGGCTGAATAAAACTGTACGAGGATTAGTAGGAAACTGAACTTTTTATGTGAACAAACATCGCCTTTTTAATTGGAAAGAAAAGAATAATTGGCATGCGCACTCCTCATCTCAGTTCAATCTTCTCGTGAACCTGAATTATTTGCTGAAGCCTCCAATCATTCTTGCCGGAGAGAATGTTTTGGGCGATACACGTGCTATAATGGCTGGACAAAGGGTCGCGATCCCGCAAGAATGAGCTAACCCCAAAAACCCGTTCTCATTTCGGATTGCAGGCTGCAACTCGGCGAATGAAATTTCTGCCCTGGAATCACGATGTAAATATTTCATTTCGCATCATTGAATTCATTGAATCATTCCACGATTGGGAAAAAAAATAAATTGCTTTCCAGATGTTGGGGTTTTATCTAATTAATTAAAGAAGAGTGAATGGGGAAAATGATTTGGTGGGAAACGAAAAATTTGAAATGCCACATTTGTTAGACATTTGGACTTATACTACATACATATGAACAGTATATGGATTAATTATATGTTATGTGCTATCTTTTGGTTTGGCCTAAATAAGTGGTCTTTGAGATATTATTAAGGAGGCCAATATATTGTCATATAAAGTATAGGGTATAATTTGTGTAGATACCCAAAAGAGTAACCTTAGTTAATGATGGGCTAACTAAGGTTACATACATGTAACCAAGGTTACATTCTTGTGACCTTTGAGTTTCTTAACTCACATGTTATAATTAGGGGGGTTATGGTTCCCACAAGAATGCAAGACACATTCTCTTCTTCCTCCCATTGAAACTAGAGAGCAGAACTTGTTCTTGCATATCAAGTGGAAAGCCAAACCTCTTGGGAAACCTCAAGACAATCTTCAAACCGGATAAAGGAGACAATCTTCAAGCCGGATTAAGGAGCTTCCACTTATGGATTCAGGTACGCTTCCGCTTATGTTATAATGCTAAGTAATTCGATATGAAGGCTATAGTGTTATAGTCGGATTTATTCCAACAATTGGTATCAGAGCCTCCTTCGTATTGGATCATTTGGAAGTTCATGAAATCCATGTTATAAAGCTTCATGATTAACTTAAGATAGAATTTTGATTTTGAAATTCTAGTACCTTGATAAAGCATGCTTTCATGAATGAGTTGTTGATGATAAACTTTAGTATTTCGATACCATATTATCACCATATGAATTGAAATGTTGAAATAAATTGCCTAGTTTCGATTGTTGAACATGATTCCTTGATTAAGCCTTTTGGTGAAAGCCCCATTAAGTTTATTATCGTTGATTGGCGATCTCAAATGTTGCCACAAATAACCTTCAGTGACGGCAACTCCAGTTTCAATACATAGTCGCCACTAATACATTTAGCGGCGACTTCTACGGGTTTAGTGGCAGTGTTCGTCGCAATGTTGCCACAAATAACCTTCAGTGACGGCAACTCCAGTTTCAATACATAGTCGCCACTAATACATTTAGCGGCGACTTCTATGGGTTTAGTGGCAGCGTTCGTCGCCGCAAAAGGTCCTGGAATAAATTTACAGAAACGTTTTTAATAAAGATAACATTTTTTTTATTAAAAACGTTTTTCTGGTGACATTAATGAAACCATAATGCAAAATTAATTAATAGAAACGTTTTTCATTATTATTGAAACGTTTTTTTATTTAACTAAGATATTAATGGAGAGATAATGCAAGATTAATATTAAAAAAATAATCTTGCAATTTTAAAGAAACGTTTTTCCATTAATTACAGAAATGTTTTTCCATTATTCAAGAAACGTTTTATCATTAATGGAGACATAATTAGTCTTGCATTGTTTATTGAAACGTTTTTTTATAATTAACATATTAATGAAGACATAATGTACAATTATTAAAGAAACGTTTTTTTCATTATTAAAAAAACGTTTTAAGTTTTCAGATTTTAATTGTACATTAATGTTTTGTCCATTAATATTCAGATTTTAATATTCAAATTTTACATTATAAACATGTGATATTCAGTTAAGATTCAATATATGGCTTATAGAATTAATTAATTTTGTATCTAATATTTTAAATTAGTCAATTGAAACATTATGTTACCAAAGTAACCTCTTTTGTGAAGATTGATTGATTTTAAAATATAGGAGGACTGTGTATGTTCGTATTCCATGCGTTTAACACCGGCCCAAAGGAAGGTTGTTATTTGGCAGGAATTCGAGCATGCTTGTGGTGATAAATATGTGACAATTATTAAGTTTTCCATGTGAATATTAAGTCGGCCCAAAAGGAAGGCTTGATATTTGACAGGAGTTTATTGTCAATATTTTGATTACTACACCAAGAGTACCAATTACAAGTTGATTTTCTCTCCAAAGACTAAAATCAATATTGTGCTAGGTATCTTGTAATGAGATTTGCCTATTTTGAATCTGTATACTAAAGTTAAAATTCAAGTAATTGTAAGCATGTATTAAGTTGTCCTTGTTCTATTTTCAGTAAATTCTTCAGCTGCTACAATATCTGCAAACATTAACAGCATCCCTGTGCTTAACGGCACAAATTTTAAGGAATGAAAAGAGAACATTATGATAGTTCTCGGTTGCATGGATCTAGACCTTGCACTTCGGATTGAGAAACCTGCTTCTCTTGAGGATACATCTTCTTCTGATGAAAAGAAGGAGATGGAGAGTGGGAACGCTCAAATCGCATGAGTCTTATGATCATGAAACGTGCAATTCCAGAATCTTTTAGGGGCACTATGACTGAAGAAAATAATGCCAAAGTTTTCCTTGAGGACCTTGAAAAGCGTTTTGCACAAAACGAAAAGGCGGAAACTAGTACTCTTTTGAGTAAACTTGTTTCCATGAAGTATAAAGGCAAAGGAAGCATAAGGGAGTACATTTTAGAAATGTCTCATCTTGCTTCAAAACTTAAGTCACTCAAGTTGGAATTACTTGAGGAACTGCTTGTGTACTTAGTTTTGATCTCTCTCCCTGCACAATTTAATCAGTTTAAGGTCAGTTACAACTGCCTAAAGGAGAAATGGACTCTTAATGAACTCATTTCACATTGTGTGCAAGAGGAAGAGAGAATAAAGCAAGATAAGACAGAAAGTGCTCATTTGGCATCCTCTTCTAAAGACAACAAGAAGAGGAAAAATAAGGAAGTTGCGGTCTCAAGGCCCCAGAAGAAGCAACAAAAGGAAACTAAGGTTGAAACTACAGAATCATGTTGCTTTTTCTGTAAGGGGACTAATCACAAGAAGAAAGATTGTACCAAATACCATGCTTGGCATGCGAAAAAGGGTATATCTCTTTCTCTTGTTTGTTCTGAAGTTAATTTAATTTCGGTACCTAAAGATACTTGGTGGGTAGATTCTGCTGCTACTACTCACATAAGTATATCTATGCAGGGTTGCCTGAACTGTCGAAAACCAAATGATGGTGAAAGATACATATATGTGGGTGACAGCAAAAGGGTTGAAGTTGAGGCTATTGGAAAATTTAGGCTATTGTTTAAGGATGGTTTTTATTTAGATTTGAATGAGACTTTTGTTGTACCGTCTTTTAGACGGAATTTAATTTCTGTTCCCAAATTGGACATATCCGGTTATTCTTGTTCATTTGGTGATAATAAAGTGAGTCTTTTTCAAAATTCAAATCTTATCGGTACTGGTCTTTTATCAGCATATGATAGCCTATATTTGGTTGACATAATAACCTCACATAATGAAACTTTGCATACAAGTTCTAATGGTACCAAAAGAAAATTAACTAATGAGAATTCTTTATCACTCTGGCACAAACGTTTGAGTCACATATCCAAATAAAGAATTCAGAAACTCATGTCAGATGGAATTCTTGATTCTCTTGATTCCTCAAATTCGGATATTTGCATTGAGTGTATCAAGGGTAAACAAACAAACAAGACGAGATTAGGTGCCCAGAGAGCTTCGGATGTCTTAGAATTGATACATACGGATATTTGTGGGCCATTCCCTACACCTTGTAGAAATGGTCAACAATACTTTATCACAGTCATAGACGATTACTCTCGTTATGGTTACCTATATCTCATTCATGAAAAGTCCCAATCTATAGACGTGTTCAAATCATATAAGGCCGAAGTTGAAAATCAACTAAGCAAAAGGATTAAAACCGTTAGATCTGACCGTGATGGTGAATACTATGATAGATATGATGGTTCAGGTGAACAACGTCCAGGCCATTTGCTAAATTCCTAGATGAGTGTGGGACCATCCCTCAGTAAACTATGCCAGGCAGTCCTACTAGGAATGGTGTCGTTGAGAGACGAAATCGGACACTTAAGGACATGGTGAGAAGTATGATTTGTCATACTACTTTGCCAGACTCACTCTGGGGAGAAGCATTGAAAACCGCAGCATATATTCTTAATAGGGTTCCAACTAAAGCTACAATCAAAACCCCATATGAACTTTGGACTGGAAATAAGCCCAGTATAAAGCACTTACACATTTGGGGTTGTCCAGCTGAGCAAGGCCTTACAGGCCAAATGAAAAGAAACTGGATTCTAAAATGGTTAGTAGCTATTTTGTTGGATACTATGAAAGATCCAGGGGGTATAACTTTTATGATCCCACTTCTAGAACTATTTTTGAGACGGGTAATGCTCGGTTTTTTGAGGATATTGAGTTTGGGGGGTGGGGAGATAAAGTTGTTAGAGATTTTGTCTTTGAGGAAGAACATGTGTCTTTCTCTCCAGTTGTTGATCTTGGTCAGGGTGTTCTCATTCCTGACACGGATCACAAAACTCCAGTTCAAGACAATCTTGAAAATCTCCCTAATCAAGTTCCTGATATTATTAATGAAAATCAAACTCAACAACCTCAAGAACCTGAAGTGCCATTAAGGAGATCCACTAGAGAGAGGAGAAATGTAATTCCGGATGATTATGTTGTATTTCTCCAAGAACAAGAAAGTGACATTGGACTTGAGGAAGATGATCCAATCAACTTCCGTCAAGTCATAAAAGGTTCTAACTCTCAAAAGTGGATTGATGCCATGAATGATGAGATGGAGTCTATGAGCGATAACGGCGTTTGGGAGCTTGTTACATTTGCCGAAGGTATTAAACCAATTGGTTGTAAATGGGTATTTAAAACCAAGAGGGATTCATAGGTCAATGTCATTAAGTATAAAGCTCGCCTTGTCGCAAAGGGCTACACTCAAAAGGAAGGCATTGATTATAAAGAGACTTTCTCTCCAGTTTCATCGAAAGACTCTTTCAGGACAATAATGGCACTAGTAGCACATTTTGATCTTGTACTTCATCAGATGGATGTTAAGCCAGCGATTCTCAATGGTGACATTGAGGAAACAATTTATATGGTGCAACCTGAAAACTTTGTTTCGGGAGACTCAAAGAAAAGGGTTTGCAAATTAAAGAAATCCATCTATGGGCTCAAGCAAGCTTCCCGTCAATGGTATCATAAGTTTCATGAAGTCATTACATCTTTTGGTTATGAACCGAATATTGCTGATGACTGTATATACCATAAGTTCAGTGGGAGTAAATATATTTTTCTGGTTTTATATGTCGATGACATACTGCTTGCCTGTAACGATATAGCATTATTGCACGAAACTAAGAAATTTCTTTCAAAGAAATTTTAAATGAAAGATCTTGGTGATGCATCTTTTGTATTAGGAATTCAGATACATCGAGATCGCTCCAAAGGTGTTTTCGGTCTATCACAAAAGGGCTATATCGATAAGGTTCTTAAAAGATTTGGCATGCAGGATTGTAAACCAGGCAACACCCCTGTTGCTAAGGGAGACAAGTTTAGTCTCAAACTGTTCCCAAAGAATAATTTTGAAACTACGGAAATAGAAAAGACACCTTATGCTTCGGCTGTAGGTAGTCTGATGTCTGCTCAGGTATGCACACGACCTGATATAGCATACATTGTTAGGATGCTGGGCAGATATCTAAGCAATCCGGGAATGGACCATTGGAAGGCAGCAAAAAGGGTCATGCGGTATTTACAGAGAATAAAGGATTACACTCATATATCGGAGATTGGACCAGCTTGAGATCATCGGGTACACCGACTCCGATTGTGCTGGATGTCAAGATAGTCTGAAGTCTACATCAGGCTATATCTACATGCTTGCTGGCGGTGCTATCTCTTGGAGAAGCATCAAGCGAACTCTTACGGCCACTTCCACCATGGACGCGGAATTCATGGCATGTTATGAGGCATCCAATGAGGGATTATGGCTGCGAAATTTTGTTAGTGAACTGCGCGTAGTAGACAATATTAAAAAGTCACTCAGGCTATTATGCGACAACAGATCAGCAGTCCTTTATGCTAACAATAACAGTAGTTTGACGAAAGCAAAGCATATGGACGTCAAGTTTCGGGTTGTTAAAGAAAGAGTACAAAATGGACAATTGTGCATAGAGCACATCAGTACAAACTCCATGATTGCGGATCCGCTTACTAAGGGATTGCCACCCAAAGTATTTCATGAGCATATTTCTTGCATGGGTGTCAAATCAGTTAAGGATTATGAGTTTTAGTGGGAGTTTGTATTATACAATTATGTATTGTCCATTACATTCGGTAATTCAGTCTTTAAGGTTTTATCTGCAGATATTCAGTCTTAAGTTTATGTACTCTTATGGTTTATGATTGATCTCAATAAAGAGAACCAGTTGGAAATAGACATTCTATTTCAGACCACACTTTATGTTATTTCCATGCTACACACCTATACTTGATCCATGTCGTTGGTTATATTGATATACGTGATCTATGTTGGTTCTAGTTACGCAAGAGTAACTATGAGCTCTTAGATCCTATGTTGATATGATTGATGGACCGGATTGTTCATGACAATTTTATTATGATAGCAATACAGAACTCATAAAGTTATAATGTAACATATAATGCTAAGGTTTGTACATATGCATGAGTGTATCGTCCAAGTGGGAGATTGTTAGACATTTGGACTTATACTACATACATATGAACAATATATGGATTAATTATATGTTATGTGCTATCTTTTGGTTTGGCCTAAATAAGTGGTCTTTGGGATATTATTAAGGAGGCCAATATATTGTCATATAAAGTATAGGGTATAATTTGTGTAGATACCCAAAAGAGTAACCTTAGTTAATGATGGGCTAACTAAGGTTACATACATGTAACCAAGGTTACATTCTTGTGACCTTTGAGTTTCTTAACTCACATGTTATAATTAGGGGGGTTATGGTTCCCACAAGAATGCAAGACACATTCTCTTCTTCCTCCCATTGAATCTAGAGAGCAAAACTTGTTCTTGCATATCAAGTGGAAAGCCAAACCTCTTGGGAAACCTCAAGACAATCTTCAAACCGGATAAAGGAGACAATCTTCAAGCCGGATTAAGGAGCTTCCACTTATGGATTCAGGTACGCTTCCGCTTATGTTATAATTCCAAGTAATTCGATATGAAGGCTATAATGTTATAGTCGGATTTATTCCAACAACATTTACTAAGGTACTTTGTCTCTCAACGAAAAATGAAAAAAAAGATCTTGTAGTTATATAGAGAAACACAAACTCTCAAAAGAGTTGAGAAGAAGTGGTGCCTTGTACGGTTGTTGTCATCACTCGCTTGACTTTCGCTTTGGTCAATTGATTTGATAGATATATTTTTGGACCAATCTTACTTCCCGTTTTTCCGTTATTTATTTTCGTTGCATGAAAGTTTAATAAATTCACGAGGTTAAATTATTAATTCCCAAACGATAACGGTACAATTTCCCAAGAAAAGTCCTACTGATTGGCCATAAATTCATAAGCTTGTCCTAATTTTTCACACCGAAAATCTAAAAACTCTCTCCTCTCTTTTCTGCATTGATTTTCAAGCAAAACGTAAGCATTTTGTGTGATTTGCTCTCACATTTGAGTTTGCCGAAGTACTGTGATTTTTAATGTTGCTATCACAGAATAGTTATTTCATTCTATCCTTATAGGAATTAATCTAAAATACTGGACATTATAAGGAGATTTCCTTAAGGGCACACAAGAAACTTATGGACTTTAAATTTTTTATTTTTTGTTTATTAAACTGATACTCCTTTACTTATTTATTTTTATGGTTTGGAATACAAAATAATTAACTCTAGATTATATGAGTTTGAATGGTCAATTGTATTCTCAGATTATCGCAACTTTAGGTTAATCAAAATTTTGATTTCTAAAGATAGTGAATACAACTTTAATCGAACTTTATGCTTAAAATTTTGAAAATTAGATGGATAATTTTATTTTACTTGAATATCAACCTAATAGTAAACCCTGAGGGGTAGCTCGACTAGTAAAGGCCAGAGAATAAAAGTCTTCAGGTCGCCAGTTCCAGTTCCTGCAGAGCTATTGGAGAGTAGAACTAATCGTGCACCTGCATTAAAATAACGAGACCCGATAAATACAATTAGTCGAATTCGTAAAACATTGCCCCGAAACCACAATTAAAAAATATCTAATAGTAGGTCCATCTAAAGGAGGATCTGAAGTTACCTCATATTTGATCAGACAAAAAGAATGGTAAGAATTGAACCCTTTGTCCTACTACATAAGATGAAAAAGAAAAACTATTTGTACAAGAACTATTCAAACTACAAAGGATTTTTTTTTTCAAAGGATTTTTTTTTCCTATAGATAAGATCGAATATAGAGTAGTTATCTTGTTTCACCATTACATTAATTTTGTTAATGAATTGCCTCTTGAATTATTCAATCAGTAAATTTTCACCCCCTCTCCATCTATTTCTTTTTTACCGTTGCATAATTTTCTTCTCTATTATAAATATAATTCTATTTAAGGTGAATATTTATATTTAAAAAGATTTTAGAATTTATTACTTATTGACTAAGTCATTATTTTCCTATAAAATAAAGGATTCTATTCCACTGTAATTCATCCCAAAATCCAATAAAAATTCTCTCTCCCTAATTTCTTTGCAATACAGTTCTTCTTATTTTATTATTTCATAACACGTTATCAACACGAGACTCTAACCAATTGAGTAAAAGCTTTAACATTGAGCATAACCATTATCAATTGTTCAATGAACTTTCTTCATGAATAAATTCTGAATTTAAGGTAAGTATTTTACCGTATTTTTCTCTTCTATTATATACTTTGATTTTAAATACTAGCAAAGAAAATAAATTTTGATTATAACTCTAATGGAGTTAGTAAGAAATTATAACCACATGAAGTGATAAAATTTCTATGTCTTGCCATGATCAAATTCATGTATGATTGTGGGCAAATAATTGAAAACCCGTCCCATTGAATTTGCTCTATTCTCATTCCCTTAAGAGAATGTGATAGCAGTATGTGATAAATCTAAAAGAAGACATAATATTACTATGAATGTATCAATAGATATGGACGTTGCAATATACGAAATTATAACTGGCCATCATTTGTGGCAATGATAATAATATAGTATTCTCAAAATAATCATTCACTTTGTGAAAGTAATATTTGTCATCGATTTGACATGAGATTTTATAAATCACATATAGATGATTATGATTCATTCATGACGCGAATGTGACAACATCTGATTTACGAATATACAATCATTCTTGGAAGAATATGAAAGTGCTAATGGTAGTGAATTTTACCACACTCACCTCTAGAAGGAGGTTTGAGATGATATAAAAGATAATGTCCTTATTATGGCATGAATGGTCATGGGTCACGTAACTATTGCACGCCAAAATATTCTGATAATGTGATTATTAAAGAATAAAATTAATGCAAGTAACATATCTTGCATATAATTCTGACCATAACCATAATGGTATAACTTTCTCTTTAAAAGTGATATTCACTATATGGTATTAATGAATTAGTGGTACTATAAAATTAATTGAGAGCTCTGGAAGAGCAAATTATTACTATTTCGGAGAACTCATTTAATTACAAATAAGATATTGCGCTGTAATAAGTCTCAAAGAAAATTATTTAGTTTCTAAAGTATTCGCGAAAACAATTGGTTATATTAAGACTATAAATAAGGATTTAATATCTTCTATTACTATAACTTGTAGCTGGGTAATATGTTTGTGAAAAGCTACCCGCTTTATTCTCCAGTTTGTACTATAAAAATAAAAGAATAGCATAATAAAGTGGATGTTTATTGATATAAAATCCATATCATAATAAACTTGGAGTTTATTAATAATTGCATACGTCATGGTGTAAACCTGAAGTTTATCAATACTGATAATTCATTCAATTGGCATAATTGGTTTAGCCGTATCAATTTAAGTATGATGTGAAAAAATCAAAGAGAATTTACATGGGTAAATATTAAAGAACTAGAAAGTTCTTTACGAATTCTCTTACATTGCTAGTTCTTATTAATTAATTGGTCAAATGAAATTGGGATTGAATACCGTGAATGCTGGAAATATCAAAGGTAAATATGGGCCATTCACTTGCCCTGTATACTACATAAGATGCATTTATGAAATGGTTACATGTGCGATTATTATTAACCCGCAACATGGTGTTGGCGGAGTAACTTGCTTAATTATTCAATTTAGAGCATATTCTAGATTTTCTATTCAAGAAGATTATCTTGATAAGTTGGTCTACATCACAATTGGTTTAGCAAAATGATTTTTTGAGTACCTCCACTTAATAGCTAAACAATTGCTTATAAGAACAAAGTTATATATATCAGTTTGATATACATTATATACGAAAGTATATTATTTTCTCCCCTCACAAGTGGTTTAGGGTCAGGAATCAAATAATTTCATCTTATTATTATTGATGTGCGGTGTATATCTTGATTAACACCATAACGTACAAAGATGAGTTCTCAAAGTTGAGAAAACAAGATAGTTTTTCTAACATGAGGGGGAGACAAGACACAACAGTTGAGAAAAAGTTATATGGAATGAATTATCATTTATACATCTAGAACCTCGAATAAAATAATATGAATTTGAAGTTCATAAAAGGATAATTCATGTGCAATTTATTACAAAGCATGCCAGATGCATTTGCTGACCCAAAGAAAGTAACTATATTCTTACTACAAATGCTCCTCTTATAATAAGTCCTAGAAGGACAAAGTCTATGGTATACTTAAAGCATATAGACAGAATGGTTTCAAATAAACTTATTGATAAAGAAGGTGAGCAAATGATCATAATAAAGGAGGCAAGTGATCTATAAGATCACATGATATAACACTTCATAAAATCTCATGAAAGATTCAGGTACCTGAAGATATGAATAAAGAAATCTCTATGTTATGTCTTCATGAAAAATAAAGAGGTTGGAACCGATATAAAATATTTATCAATGACATCTATAATAGTGCTAAATATATATGAGGGTCTTAAGTCAAGAGAAACAATTCAAGTAGAATTGATTTCATATGAAAGACATGTTGTTTTAGGCCTACAGCTCAAACGCTTGAAAGTGTAAAGTCAATGATATGTGCAATTAGTTTTGGATATCTCATTTGTCTAGCATGACATGAAAAATTGATATGGATCTAATTAAAGTCTATTATATAGTTTATTTGACTATACTTATATGACAATCCCCAAATGATTTAAATTGCTTGAAGCATATATAATTCTTGATATTGAAGTACCACTTCCTAAGTGAAATTTGTGCATATATGTATCTTGCTATAATTATAAACTTGGTAATATGATAGCGTGAATCTCTATGGAGATATTGAAGAGCCACTCTACGATATTATATGAAGATATTATATATCTATCAAGAATGATGATTTCAAGGTGCAATATATTCATTCAAGTTAAGATGGCTGATTTGTTTATCAAATCTCTACCAAAGATCTTTTGAAGATGGTGCACAAGATTAGAATGCAAATGCTTAAAGATGTGAATTGATGCTCTCATCAGGTGGAGTTAATGCGTGTTGCACTCTTTTTTCCTTACAAGGTTTTGTCCCATTGGATTTTTCTTACAAGGTTTTGTCCCATTGGATTTTCCTTGCAAGGTTTTTAATGAGGCAATCAAAAGGCGTATTATTAGATATGTTTACTCTTTTTCATTTTCTAGAAATTTTTTTCCTAACGAGGCACATTATCTGTTAAATAGACATTCAAGGGGGAGTGTTATAAATATGATTCTATTTAAGTTGAATGTCTATATTTAAAGAGATTCTAGAGTTTATTACTTGGTGGCTAACTAACTCTCTCTTTATAAATAAAAAGTTTTATTCCATTATAATTTATCCCCAAATTCAATAAAAATTTTCTTTTCCTACTTTCTTTACAATACTATTTTTCTTCTTTTATTATTTCAAAACATCCTCCATTATTTTGGTCTTGTTTGGTTGAATTTATGAAGTACGGCGATAATAACAAGGTTCTCCAAAAGCACAAAATCTTCTAAAATCATCATCGGCAACACATTCTTCTCATGTCATGATTCTTTTTTAACTTTGTATTTGTGTGAAACATGTTACTTTTTACTTTTCTCACTTCCAAGCCAACCAGTTAAGCTTTAGAGTATGTAAATCAAAAACGGCATTATTATTAGTTATAACATCACTAATTAAATCAGTTTTTGAGGCTTCAATTATTGATACATGTCTATGTTCTTTACTTTATTCGGCTCATTCTTAATTAGCGGCTTCTAGAAGGTATACAATTATTGTTTCTTTCTCATCCGATGCGGTATTAAGGCCTCGATTTATTTGATTCTCATTATATATAGCTATTGATAAGGGAAGTACTTCTTACCACGACATTTTTCATTTTATGGGTCAAATTCAAAATTTCTAATTAAAGAGGAAGGATCCTATCTATCCTATCAAAAATAAAATATGATTAGTTAAGGTCTAAAGTTGTACACCTCAAGACAAATCTTCATAATGTATTTTAACCTCTCACTTACTTGTTAACTATTTATGACAATTTTTAACTTGTCCCCATGAGGTAATTTTCGATAAGCTTCATGTCTGCACATAATATAATAATTTGATTTGAGAAAAATCTTTCGGCTAGAAAAAGCATCTTTTTGGCGAAGCATTCATCCACTCACTCGAGTTTTTTCCGTAATTGAAGAAGCTAAGAGGACATTCCAAACTTTTGAAGAGGCTTTTTAAAGCTTTATGAAGCAACATATGGTGGATTGGTTTTATATATACTTGCTTTGTCTTATTATTTTTATAACTTCTTTTTCCCTTTTCCCCAGCAGAAAACATCATTTTAACACAATATATAATATTATTTTAGTTTCCATTAAGATGATATCCTTTTTTTTTGGTGATTCATGAGTCATTACCGACAGGTTAGGCCCAAATCACAATTCACTAAATTATGCCACCTTAATATGTTTCATAATCTGATTCCAGACTTTTTAATTGTTTAAGCATTTAAGAGGTGCGGACGTGGTTATGTACATTCCATCCTCCTTTTGAATCCTCTTATTATATATGAAAGTGTATTTTATTACAAATATAATGAGTTTCCTTGTAATTCTTTATTCTTGCAAGAATAATTTAGGGATTCCTGAATCAGTTCGGAAATATATAGTACTCCTACTAGCATATATATATATATATATATATATATATATATATATATATATATATATATATATATATATATATATATATATGGTAACTCTGAGGTACTAGTTTTTGGTAAATACTTACTCACACCGGGAATTTACACCAAACTATATGAACTCTTTATGGTTAAATAATTTAATTAGATGAGAATGCATATAATTTACCATGGTTAAATAATTGAATTCCATATGCAAAATACATATTATATATTTATTAGTTTGATGTAAACATTCGATACATATAAATATTTACCGGTTTTGATTCTCACGTGTTCGTTATATATTCCCCTCTACCTACCATGACTTTCCTATCAGAAAAAGAAAGAAGAAAAGTTAATTACAAAGAAGATCCCTTTAAATAGGCAAAGGTAGTAATTACATGATGTTGGCTGAATTTCCACTAAACCAATTTTCTAAATGATTCTACTTGCCAATAATGTGAAAAAAGATTAAGAAGAAAGAAAAATATGATATTGGTAGCGTACATTTAATTTTCACAATGAATCTTTTTTTTTTGTTTAACCATCATAGTGTAGTGCAAATGCAAATTAAAGAAACATATATTTTTTTACCAGAAATTTCTCTATTCACGGGTCCGTGACCTTTAAAAAAGGGTAGAAATATATCTCACACCCATCCACATTAGGTTAGCGTATATAGTATAATGACAAGTACGTCCACATGCTTTAATTAGTTTGTTCTTCTTTGAGATGACGCAAAATGGAACTTATATTAGTAAATAAATTGAAATATAAAAGGGCTACGCGACAAAGTTTGAAGAATATGTTCTCATTGTTCCCAGTACTCCTTGGTCTGTCTCAGCATCACTATTCACTAGTCAGCATCTTAATTCATTATAGTTCAATTTAATTTGTTTGAGAATACCTCTATTAAACTTTACTAGAAGATAATTTATTTTGTAAGAGGAAAATTTTACATATTAACGTACCTATCAGAAATAAGAGTCACGCTGAGCTACGCCGAACTAGAATTTAATTTAATAGAATTCTAGAAGTACGTTATTATTTTTTATTTTTGGAAAAGAAATAATTGTCGAGAAGAATTATAGCTTAATCATTAATTCACTAAACATCTATACTAGTACTACTACTTAAAGATATTGCAGTTAAATAGTGGCAAAAGCATAATCATTTATAGCACGTTTTGGTAACTTAATTGTAGAGTGGTTATGCAATTATGAGATGGTTTCGATATCGTTATTTTTGAATATTTCAAGTCGTATAAATAATCATGATGAAATTGGTTGCAGGAAAGGAGCAACTAAAGATCATTATACTTTACTTCTTATAGTATGAAGAATCTTACGCTCGTCTCCATTTCACACCACTTTCTGGAAAGCTGCATAGATAGCAATTTCCTTCAAACGAAAAAGTAGTAAGAAACTGTTGATCACTTGCTATTAATATTAATCGATATTGCATAATAGATCATTACTAGAAACCCGGGAAAAAGCGACCAAAGTTGGTCACTTTTTGGTTGATAATGTGGTCAAAATGTTGGCTGGACTGATCAAACTTGCTTGGTCAAAAAAATACTAAAATTAGCGACCAACTTTAGTCGCTAAAGTAGAACCCACTTATAAAATTTAATAATTATATTATTATTTTAAAAAAATAATAAAATATAAATAAATATAATTCGAAGTTAGCGAGCAAAGTTGGTCGCTTACGAAAGGAGAAGCAGATAGAGACCAACTTTGATCGCTAATCTGGAACAACGTTTAATAATTATATTATTATTTTAAATATTATATAAAACATATAAATAAATCTAGCGACCACTTTGGTCGCTAATTTTAACTTTTGGATAATTAGCGACCAACTTTGGTTGCTAATTTTAATTTCTAGATATTTAGTGATTAATGTTGGTCCCTTTTCAGGTCAACATTGGTCAAATTAAAAATTACTTTTCTATTTACTATCTAAATAATATAAATGTGATCTGTTAACACTTTTGTAATATAAGGAATGGATACACTAAAATATACTCTAACATGTATATATATATATATATACAAATTGATTCATCGACTATAACCTACTCAGATGCATCGTTGAATATTAAAAACAAAATGTCTCGACTAATATCAATTAATCTGTTATAATTGATTCATCGACTTATAACCTAGTGATGGATGAATGTAATTCAGTAACTCTGTTACAATACAAATAATGAGTACTGTATCATGTACTATAACATGCTATATATTTAGTTAAAGTAGCACAAAGTGCATGTGTTATATATATACACACACTAACATATACTATAACAAGTTATATATACGTTACAGTATTACAGAGAAATGTCTGTGTGTATATGTTTTTTTGTGTGTGTATGTGTGTGTGTGTGTGTGTATATATATATATATATATATATATATATATATATATATATATATATATATATATATATATATATATAAAAGCACATGAAGCACTCGGAATACATAGCCGGGTTATTTTAGATATTGATACACTTGTAAATTGATTCATCAACTTATAGCCTACTCAAATGCATTTTTGAATATTAAAAACAAAACGTCTTGAGTTATATCAATTAATATGTTATAACTGATTCATCAACTTATAACCTAGTGATGAATGAATGTAATTCATTTACTCTGTTATAATACAAATACTGAATACATTAGCATATACTATAACATGCTATATATATATATATATATATATATATAGTTAAAGTAGCACGAAGTGTGTGTTATATATACACACACTAACATATACAATAACAAGTTATATACACGTTACAGTATAACAATGAAGTGTCTGTGTGTATGTATATGCATAAATATATATAAAGGAACATGAAGTGCTAGGAACAAATGGTCAGGTTCTTTTAGGGATTGCTTAAATTGTAAATTGACTCACCGACTTATAACTTACTCAGATGCATCATTAAATATTAAAAATAAAACGACTTATATCAATTAATCTGTTATAATTGATTCATCGACTTATAACCTAGTGATGAATCATTGTAATTCATTAACTCTATTATAATACAAATAATGAATACAATAGCATATATTATAACATGCTATATATGTAGTTAAAGTAGCACGAAGTGTGTCTTATATATATACACACACACACACATATATATATATATATATATATATATATATATATATATATATGTGTGTGTGTGTGTGTGTGTGTGTATATATATATATAAATTAATAGAATAATATTATATTAGTTTATCAATTTATTAATTATTCGTACGTAGTAATGTATAAGATTGATCATCAATTACAATATTATTTATGCGTGTGTATGAAATTACTCATATACTTAAATAAAACTTAAAAATTTTCTTTAGATACATGCTATTATAATCTATTAAGATTAGTTAACTAGTTAATATAATTTTTTTAAAGATTATGCTTATAGTTTTTAATTATTTATAATAATTGTAGTTAAATAAAATAAATATTTATAGCTATAAGATTTTTTTATAGCTGATAATATTTAAAAATTTAAATAGAAAAAAAAGTTATTTAATTTTTTTAAAAATAGCGACCAACGCTGGTCGCTATCTTGATCATACAGTCAAAAATATCGACCAAAGTTGGTCGTTATTTTGGTCAAATAGTGAAAATCAAATTAGCTACCAAAAATAGAGACCAACATTGATCGCCTTTTGCAGATCCAGACTAAAAAACGAGTTTCCCCTCCCGTTCTCTTATTTTCTAAAACAAAATTTCCCAAACTCTCTCTCAACTTGTTCCTGTCCCCTTCTGTATTTCCCTCACACAAATCAATCCCCCTATCCCGCGCCACCACTGTGACCGCCTGAACCACCGTCGGAGCCGCCGCTGCCCCTTTCTCTCCTTCTCCACCTAAAAAAACTAAGTTTGAATTATAACCTTGAATCTTTGTTATTTGTAGTTTTTGTTTCAATTATTTCAATATTGTAGTTTAATGATATGGATTGGTATTTGAATTCTTGAAAATTATATTTTATTGAGGATTAGGATTTAGGTCTTGTTTTAGTTAGCTTTGTTAATTAATTTTTTTAACTAATTAGTTTAATTAGTGTTAAATTTTGTTTAGTTAGGTTTGAATTATACTTTGTATTGTCTTGATAATTTAGTTAGAATCTAGGGTTTAGGATATGAATTAGACTTTTAATTTATGTATTGGAGTTATAGTTTATAAATTGAAATTTTAGGATATGAATTGAACTTTTGTGGATATAGGATATGAATTGAAATTTTTGTGTATGAATTGAACTTTTAGGATATGAATTGAGCCTTTAAGTTATGAATTGAGCCTTTAGGATATGAATTGAACCTTTAGGATATGCATTGAAATTTGTGTAGGATATGAATTGGACTTTTAGTTTATGTATTGAAATTTTAGTTTATAAAAAATTGAAATTTTAGGATATGAATTGAACTTTTGTGGATATAAATTGAAATTTAGGATATGAATTTAACCTTTAGGATATTAACTGAAATTTTAGGGTATGAGTTGAACCTTTAGGATATAGAATTAATTTACTAAAAACATATTAGGATATGAATTAACTAAATTAATTTTTTCTTATTTTATTTATATAGATGGAACATCGTACTTGGATGTACAACTTTAGGACGAGGATGCTGAAAGAACACTCATTGAGTACTTTATATACTTTGAACTAGACAATAAAATCAATTTTTTGAATATGCTTGTAATAGGCGTTAACTTAGTTTTGTTAGCTTAATGTGTTAGTTCTATTGAACTTTATACTTTGTTGGTTTTAATGTTGTTGTTGCTGTGTTGTTGTTGTTGTTGTTGTTGTTGTTGTTGTTGTTGTTGTATTCTGGTTGTTGTTGTTGGTAGTGGTATTATTGTTGTTGTTACTTGTAATAGGGAATTTGGTATGCTGGCAGATGGTGTAGCTGCCAAAACAGACAGTTTCTGCCAAAACTATACTCAGAAAAGCGACCAACTTTGCTCTCTTTTCTATTTTAAAAATATATTTTCTGGGCAACAGCGACCAATGTTGGTCGCTAATTAACCCAGATTTCTTAAAAAGCAACCAAATTTGGTCGCTATTCTGTTAAATTTTTTTTTATGAAAATAGCGACCAAATTTTGGTCGCTCATGTTTAAAAAATAATTAAATTCTTGAAATTACCGATCAATTTTGGTCGCTTATGTTTAAAAAAATTTAAAATTTTTAAAGATCGACCAACTTTGATCGCTATTTTTCAGATTTTAAAATATAATATTTTATTTACAGATCAAAGTTGGTGCTGTATTTGATTAATAAAGAAATATAATTTAAATATAGAGATCAATTTTGATCGCTAAATTTATATTACTAAAATATTAAAGCGATGTAAGTTGATCGCTATATTGCTTACCCGGAATATTTAGTCCTTTACCTTAGAAAATAAAGTTGCTCGCTAATTCGCGATCAACTTTGATCTTTAAGGTAAAAGTACCAATAAAATAATGACCAAGTCAATTTGGATATTTTTTGATTGCTTTTTGACCTGTAAACGACTAACATTAGTCGCTTTATTATGGTTATTTTTTTTCTCGAATTTCTAGTAGTAACAATTAAGAAGAAAAGTATTTGTATGCCAGGACATCTCACTGTATTCAGGTAACTGTTCTTCCCATTGTAAATAACTAACATCATTCCCCGAAAAGAAAAATTTGGAAGAGAAAGATAATTTGTTTGGCCACATCTCTAAGACGTCAAAAATGCTTCTTTTTAAAATAGTTCTAATTTTTAAGAGAGTTAAGGTATTTGTAAAGCTTTTTGTTAAGAATGGTGAAATCACAGAACTCGAAAAAGATTGAAACTAGGGCTTGACTAGTAGAACATGTTGCAAAGAGAATAATCGAGATACTTCTTATTCCTTTATGTCAAAACTGAATACAAAATATCTGAATGTAACTATTTATATTGGGTAAAAATTAGAAAATACAACAGAAAAAATTATTGAGCCGGATTGACTAATAAATATTAGGGATTTTTACATATACATCCCATATAACAAATCTTATAATCACTCATGTTTAAGGTTAGTGTTTATTACATTTAAGTATACCATGTTTTAATTTATGTATCAAAATTTACTTTTAAGGTTTAATGATCAATTATTTATTAGAGGCTTGATTTGTGGAACAAAATCTTTTCATATTTTTTTTCCCCCACTTTTTCCTCTTTCTTCCAACCGCATTTTACCCTTTTTAATTACCCCCACGTTTATTTACCAAGTATTTTTCTCTTTCTTCCAAAACCGATCAGTTTTCCCCTTTTTAATTACACCCCCCACGTTTATTTACATTTACATTTACCGATTTCTCTGGTTCAACTTCTTCTCTCCATTGTCATCCTCCATTGTCCTCCTCCATTGTCATCCTTCATTGTCGAAGGTTACCATTTTTTTCAGTCATACGTTGCATCTAAGTCCCAAACCCTCTACAAAACCATTTTTAATCTCTATCAGTGCTTCAATTTCATCCGTCAATCTCCAAACCCTCTTCAAAATTTTCTCAAGAAAACACATATTCAGTCACAAAAATCTTATCCATAGTAAAAAATGGTGAAAAAACATAGTACTCCCAAACGACAAAAAGTAGCCGATATTCCATCATTTGATTTGGGTGTTTTAACACCTAAATCTTCAGTAAAAAGACAACAATCTGTCCATGCAAGTGGAAAAGAAAGGGTTCCTGCATCGCCGAGACAAATCAGAGTTGAAACTCGTCCAAAACACTTGCACGATGTTGATGCTACCAGTGTAGAAACAGAAGCCGACAAATAACGCAAGCGAAAGGGGAAAAGCTTGAGGGTCGATGATGATGATTTTGTGGACGATTCACCCAAAGTTCAGAAAACAAAAATACAGAAGGTGTCTCATTCCCCCTCAAAACAAAAAAAGATGAAACACTCTAAAAAAACTACAAAATTGGTTCCACAACAAATTTCATTGAAGGTAAACAAATTTTTTTTTCTCCTCAATGTTTTGTAGTTTAATATTCTTTTGCCAAAAAATTAGAATTCAATTGTTTTTTTGGCGTGTAAGTGTTTTTTGTAAAAATATACTGTATTATTGCATATTAGGGTTGCTTATACAAATTGTAGTTAATTGTTGTTATTCGGAGTTAATGTGTAATTGATTGGCAAAATATACTGTTGAATCAAATTTGAGTTAATTGTAGTTTTTTGTAGTTTAATGTAGTGTAATGTAATGTTTATTTGGAACTGTCACTGTTGACTCAAATTTGATTGGCAAATTTTACTGTTGAATCCAATTTTACGTTAATTGTAGTTTTTTGTAGTTTAATGTAGTTTAATGTAATGTTTATTTGGAACTGTCACAGTTGACTCAAATTTGATTGGCAAATTATACTGTTGAATTAAATTTGTAGTTAATTGTAGTTTTTTGTAGTTTTTTGTAGTTTAATGTAGTTTAATGTAATATTTATTTGGAATTATCACAGTTGACTCTAATTTGATTGGCAAATTATAATATTGAATCAAATTTATAGTAAATTGTAGTTTTTTTGTAATTTAATGTAGTTTCATGTAATTTTTATTTGGAACTGTCACTTTTGACTCAAATTTGATTGGCAAATTATAATGTTGAATCAAATTTGTAGTTAATTGTAGTTTTTTTGTAGTTTAATGTAGTTTCAAGTAATTTTTATTTGGAACTGTCACTGTTGACTAAATTTTGTAGTTAATTGTAGTTTTTGTAGTTTAATGTAGTTTGTATGTTAAAAATATAGTTATATGATATGTTACATTATATATTGTAATGCTGAAATCTAGCTTCATTCTAACCACAATTAATATACTTTTTTTGCAGAATGGACTTTACTATGCTCAACATAATGTTGATTATGGTGTGCTACGGTTCCATAGCTTGTGCGATCCAACGATACCTAGCAAGATAAAGTCTTTATTATCCCCAACCCAATTAAGTGGTTTCAAGAAAACATGTTTTGGTTATTTATTAGATATGCCCCCAATCTGCATGCAGAACCAATCAATTCATCTTCTAATGAAGTATGAGTTATCAAAGTCTACTGACGACTACTTTTCTGTTCTTTTAAATGGACAAAAATTGATTTTTTCCTTGAAAGATTTTTGTTTGATAACTGGTTTTAACTGTGTTGATAGTTTATCGGACTATGGTTACAATTCTAGTTATGTTAGCCATTTAATGACTAAATATTTCCCTAACAAATCTCGGGTCGAGAAATCGCTTTTGAGAAATGTAGTGACATCCAAATCCTGGACAAATGATTTGGATGCTGTACAGTTGTGTATCCTGTATATGTTGGAATTCTTTGTTTGTCCTTCTGATAAGGACAATGTTAGTTTGATAGACAAGTTTACGTTTTTTCTTATAGAGAGTGGTCATTTTGATTCGTACCCATGGGGTACAAAATCTTTCAAGCAAGTTGTTGAGTCTGTCAGACATCGTCTCAGTCCCAACGTCCATTCTTATCTTATACGGGGATGCTCGTTAGCCTTACAAGTGTGGCTATACGAGTGTTGTTCTTCTGTCAGCATCGAGCTTGCTACACGGTGCTTTGACTCCATTCCTCGTATTTTAAGATGGTCGTCTACAAAAGGACATATTTGGTTAAATGTTCTTGAAGAAAAAATCATCAAGCTTGAGTGGCTCAAGGTATTCTTGTTAACCTTTGTGTAATTCTTCAATTACTATTACAGTAAATAAATGACATCTACAATTTTCTTTCAAATTTACTTAACTGTCTTCATCCATCTTTCAGTTCTCAAACATGGTTGCATCTGGGGAAGAGATTGGAGCGCCCAATTTCCCAGGAAAGATTAATTATGAAGATAAAGAGGTTAGTCCACCATCAATAGTCCCATCTGCTGCTTCTCCGACAGTTCAACCTGAAGAGGCTAATTCCCCAAATGACATGGAATCTGTAAGTAGCCAGATCAGGAAGTTGGAACAGAAGCTTGAGCAGGTACTGTGAGAAATTACAGTTGTGTAGTCATTATTTAGTACCAATTTCCTTCATTCCTTCGACATTGTAGGTTCCTTTTATTTTAGTGTAACTAATTGAATATTCTTACCAACTAACATACATATTTAATTTTTAGGTTGATGGAAAGTTAGATCAGTTAAAGAATGATGTTTTTGATGAACTCTCAAAACTTCGAGAGTTCATAGATGAATCTTTGAAAAGCTTAATGAATGCTGTCAACAAGAGAAATGAATTGGATGAGTCCAAGGTAAGAATTTACATATATTTATTCTAACACTATATAATAGTTATGATAATTTATTCTAACACTAAAACATTCCTATCACAATGTAGTTTGCTGCTACATATTTTGTATTTATTGAACACTACATTTAACTACAATTGACTACATTTAAAACTACAGTTTGCATTAATGTACAGACTTGAACTATATATTTTGTAGCTGTTATTTGTATTTTGTAGCTGTTATTTATATTTTGTAGCTGGCTCACTGTTATAATATACAGACTTGAACTAAATATTTTGTAGCTAGCTCACTGTTATTTGTATCTAACACTATATAATAGTTATGATAATTTATTCTAACACTAAAACATTCATCCCAAAATGTAGTTTGCTGCTACATATTTTGTAGTTATTGAACACTACATTTAACTACAATTGACTACATTTAAACTACAGATTGCATTAATGTACAAACTTGAACTACATATTTTGTAGCTGTTATTTGTAGTTTGTAGCTGTTATTTGTATTTTATAGCTGGCTCACTGTTATAATATACAGACTTGAACTACATATTTTGTAGCTGGCTCACTGTTATTTGTATCTAACACTATATAATAGTTATGATAATTTATTCTAACACTAAAACATTCCTCTCAAAGTGTAGTTTGCTGCTAGTTCAACTAAATATAGTGAACATAATCAAGCAGACAAAAACAAACATTTTCAGTTCAATATTGGTCCTCAACTCCGTGCAGGCCCCAATACAACAGGTATCTACATAATTCCTACATACATATATACTTCCATCAAGAATTGCTAATAAATAATCAATTTTCCTTTTCAGCTCCCACTTCTCCTCAACAACTTGAACAACAAGTTGATTTGTATGATGACCTCCAACAAGCAGCTGATGTAGCAAAAGAAGGTATTGTTTAATAATGTAGTTTTTAATATAAAATAGTTTATTATACACTGTTATAATGCTTTTAAGCATATGCATTATTTTTGTAGCATATGTTGAAGACAATGTTCCACAGCACCAATTCATGGTGTAACTGTGACTGAAGTTGTCGAAGAATGCGTTGAAAAAGAAGAGGAGATTGGAGTGATGCGTGGAGGAATTGAAAAGAAAGGTGTGACACTGGACGATTTTGAACTTCCAGAAAACCTATCACAAATGGTCATGTATGGTGAGCCAATTCAAGTTGATTCAACCCCTGTTCATCAAGGAAGAACAAGGTTACCTGGAAAACATACACGATCACCATTCACTCCACTCTACAGTACTGAAGGCAGCACGTCTTTTGGGCCAAATTTTTTTACATAAAGCACCCATTCACAAGTCCCATTGGTGAAGATGTTGATCCTGAACTAATAGATAGTTTTACTACCTCGTTATACCATCGAAGTGACAAATCATCTAGGAGGTATGGTGCTTAAATGTCTTATGTCTGTATGTACTTGTTTTCTTTTTTCTCTCTCATTTTTAGACTTTAAAGTTGTCAATGTTTTTGTTTTTTGTAGTTGTTTGTTTAATTCTATTATTATTACAGAAGGAAATACTTCTATTCGAAGAAGGATAACCATCTCAATCCTTTGTTGGATTTGGGTTGCGAAAACATTGATAAGAAGGACTGGTTCTACGCCCTTGCTCACCCCGGACAATTAATCAATTGTACAGTAAGTATATGGATTATCATTGCAGTTTTGTCTTTATCTGGTAGCTGGCTCACTGTTATTGTCAAGCAAGCTGATTTGTCTAACTGTAGATAATATGTAGTTATGGAACACTACATTTAACTACAAATGACTAGATTTAAAATACAGATTGCCTTAATGTGCAGACTTATAACTACATTACATATAACTACATTTGGATATAAGTAAATTGAAATATACAGACTTGAACTACATATTTTGTAGCTGTTATTTGTATATTGTAGCTGTTATTTGTATTTTGTAGCTGGCTCACTGTTATAGTCTTTGTGGTGTACATAAAAAAAAATAGGCATTTGAATTTTTATTTCTTCCTGTTTTCTTTCCTCTTGTATGCTCTCTTAATTTTTGATATTGAACAAGTGGTATCCAAAAGTTTCTATTATCTAAACATCTTTAAGTATGTCTTATTATATCTAAATGTAGTTCTTATTGACTACAATTGACTACAGATTGCATTAACTACAATTGCATTAAACTACAGATTGCATTAGTTACATTTAAAAACAATTGACTACATTTAACTACAATTGACTACAATATGTAGTTATTGAACACTACAGATTGCATTTAAACTACAGATTGCATTAATGTACAGACCTATAACTACAAAACATATAACTACATTTGGATATAAGTAAATTGAAATATACAGACTTGAACTACAGATTTTGTAGCTGTTATTTGTATTTTGTAGCTGGCTCACTGTTATTGTCTTTGTGGTGTACAACTGACTTCATTTAAACTACAGATTGCATTAATATACAAACTTTAACTACAGATAACTAAAATTACATATAACTACATTTGGATATAAGCAAATTGAAATACAGTTTAACTACAAATGTAGTTTATCTGTAGTTATTTTGTAGCTGTTATTTGTCTACACTACAACTTATTATAAATTGAACTTTTACTTTTTTCAGCACATTGATGTTATAATGTACTATTTGAGAAAAAAGGGGAAATATGGCCCCAACATCAAATGTAGATTTACAACAATCGATTGCTTGTTCAAGACAAAAATTGAAAGTATCTACGAGAAGTTCTCTACTGCTCCAATGGATCAAAGGAATTCTGTTGTTAAAGCCGATGATGATATTGGAGAATACATTATGGGCTATAGAATGCTAATGCAGCATGGGATCTTGTGGATTATGTGCTAATGCCTGTTAACCTTGTAGAGAACTTTCATTGGTTGTTGTTAGTGTTTGACATAAAGGACCGGCAACTGTATGTTTATGATTCATTGGTGAGGGCAAAGCGTAACAAAACTGTTCAAACCTTGGTTGATAAATTTTCAGTCATTATTCCTCTTTATTTGTCATGCACTGGTTTCTACGGTAAACGCAAAGACATTGACTTCAAGACTACAAAGTCATACGTAGAGAAGCCAGTTACGGACCCTCTAGACATACAATGGATGGTTGCCGAGATTCCACAACAGAAGGAAGGCTCACTGTAAAAAACTAATCTCCCTTTCTGTATGTTTAATTTAATTTTTTGTATGGTTTGGTATTTAATGAAAATTACTCATATTCTGCAGGGATTGCGGTGTATTTGTGGCTGCCTTTGCGGAGTATATTAGCAATGGTGATTTGTCTATACCAAAGGAAGATCTTACTGATATTGACAAACACCGTAGACGCTATGGAGCTCTGTTGTGGGACTACGCCACCAAGAAGCTAAATGATGGTTCAAAAATCAGTGAGAGTGAGGTTACCGGCAGGCTTGCAAGGAGGAAGGGTCCACCGCCAAAGAATGAGAGAACTAAAGTTGAACGAAAGAAGAAGTTGAGTGTACAGTTGTAATGAACTTTGGTTGTACTGAACAATTTTTCATGAATACTGAACAATTTTTCATGAAGTGGAGAATTATGTCAGTTTGGTTGTACTGAACAATTTTTTATGAATACATTAGACATGAGTATTCGATCTATCTAATAGCATATTTGCCGTAACAGCTATCTAATAGCATATATAATAGCTTCAGTTGCCATTCTATATAATTGTCAGTTCTTATATAATTGTGGGAATAAATTACTAATGGTGACTACAATTACCTACAATTTTATATAACTACACATCTATACTACATATAACTACAATTGCATAACTACAAATTGTTGGAAGTCCAATGCTACATGTACTGTTGCAGTACATTTGCGCTGTTATGTTTTCGGATAAAACTTCTTGTCTTGAACAATGAAGAATAGTGAATTGACGTTGCATAGAAATTCCATTTGTAGTTTTCAGCAACTCATACCATCCAGTAGATACACAAAAATACGTTATTCAGACATATTTTTCAACTGACAACGATTAACTACACGTAACTACAATTAACTACAAAGTTCATATAACTACAAAAATTGTAATTAATTGCTTAGGTTTCATGAATATGAACTACAAGGTTTTGTCGTTATCTACAAACTTTTGTCTTTATCTATTATGTTTAGAACACATTTAGAAATCACCTACAGTACATTATAACTACAATCTGCAAACAGTTTACATTACTCAAGTATATTAGTAAACTTCTTTATTATCGTCAAAACGTATAACAGTTACGCAATAAATTCCGATAATCTGGGATCACTAACATTTATTTTGAATAACTGTTGTAGCTATATTATATTCATGTCTTTTTCGGCGCATTCTTGCAACTTCTTTTGCTATGCCCTTCACCTCCACAATTGCCACATGACACCTTGTACTTCTTTGAGTTTATTTCATCAAATCTTTTATATCTTTCCTTGTGAGGTCTACCTAGCTGCCTTTTATCTCCAGCCGGTGGCTTTACTACATCATCCAAAATATGTTGTGGAACATCCCATTTGGCTTCATCAGGAAGAGGATTAACTGGCAATTCATATGTAAGAAGAAGGCTCTTCGTTGTGTAATACGGTGAGCAATAGTTGTCCGGCCTTTCATTCCTATGCCTTAATGCTGCAAAAGCATGTGCACATGGAAGTTCATCAAGTTGGAATTGTCCACAGCTACATTTCTTGTTTTCTAAACATACAATGTACCGCTTCACACCATCTAACACCGTGTGTATATGATCTGTTGAAGCCCTCACCTACAATTCAAGACCAAAAAGAAAATAATAAGGTGTCAATAAGTTAACTATGTTAGCAACAATCAGTTAACTACAAATCAACTACAAACAAACTGCATATAAGCGTTAACTACATTTACCTACATTTGACTACATTTTAAAAACACACTGGAAACACTGCATATAACCTTAACTACATTTACCTACATTTGACTACATTTTAAAAAGTCACTGGAAACACTTCATATAACCTTAACTACATTTACCTACATTTGACTACATTTTAAAAACACACTGGAAACACTGTATATAAGCTTAACTACATTTACCCACATTTGACTACATTTTAAAAACACACTGGAAAAACGGCATATAACCTTAACTACATTTTACTACATTTTAAAAACACACTGGAAACAACTTCAACAGCTACTACTTTTTTTGTTTTTTTTTCCTGCACCAAACAAGAATATATTACCTTTAGTTTCTGGGATAATGTATTGTTATCTTCCAATTCTTTGTTGAATTTGTGCCCAAGTAATGTGAAAGTACCCTTTGCCTTCAATAACTTATCTTTTGTCCAACGTTCTATAATAGTCCTCATATACTCCAATTGATCAAATATTGGCAGCTCTCTTGCCTCCTTTGTTACAGCGTTCAACGACTCTGCAATGTTTGACGTCATAGTAAAAGTTCTATTCGCTGTTGTATGTACTCTTGACCATCTATGATAGCCAATATCATATAGGTAAGACGATACACGTGGGTCTACCTCCTGAATCTTCATCATCCTTTCATTGAATTCATCCAGAGTATATGACCGTGCTGTAGCAAAGTACAATTCATGTAATTGTAGATGTGCCTTCTTGAATTTTGACCTTATATTTGTCCATATATGCCACATGCAAAAGTAGTGTGCCATTCCCGGATAGACAACTGATGTTGCCTTCGATATACTCCCATGTCTATCCGAGACAACACACATAGAAGGCCTTTCACCATATGCCTCCTTGAACTGTTCAAAGAACCACCTCCAAGACGCGTCGTTTTCAGAATCAACAACAGCATATGCCAAGGGCAAAATAGAACCTACAATTTGTAGACATAACATGAGACTAACTATTAAATACAAATATATATGGAGAATTTAGGCAATTTAAATACATTGATTTATATAAATGCAAACTAACTACATTGTAACTACAACATTATTACATCTATTACCTGCTGCATCCATGGTGCTTGCTGTCAGCATAATACCCCTATATGCTGATTTTAAGAATGTCCCATCAACCACTACTACCGGCCTACAATGTTGCCAACCATTTATTGATGTTCAAAGAGCAACAAATGCATACAAGAAGCAATCATCTGCTGCCTTCTTCAATTTAACAACAGAACCGGGATAATTCTTCTCAAGAATATAAAAATATTTTGGTAATCTGTTGTACGAGTCACATAGATTCCCTCGCAGAAACTGTAATGATTTTTCCTTTGCTCTCCATGCTTGCATGTAGCTTAGGTTGACTCCATGTTCGGATAACATGTCAGTTTGTATGTCCTTTGGCATGTAAACAGTCTTAGGATCACAAAACTTTGGAACGACAATGCTACCAACTACTGTTGCAGTACACTTGCGCTTTATGAATGTTTCGTCCATTCGGCAACATGTGTGTTGTCGGCTAAAACTTCTTATCTTGAACAATGATGAATCATGAATAGATGTTGCCTTGAAATGCCATTTGCAGTTCTCAGCAACACATACAAGCCAGTAGCTACAAAAAAATCCAATTTTCAGACATATTTATTAAAGACTACAATTAACTACAATGTGTCTACAACGAACTACAATTGACTACATTTAACTACAACTGACTACAATTACCTACAAACTCGCTTTCACGTCACTACAATTGACTACAATGAAATACAATTGACTACAGTGAACTACAACTAACTACAATTAACTACAACTAACTACAATTAACTACAATTGACTACGATTAACTACAACTTCCTACATAGAAATAATACAGTAATTTTTCAAATCAATAACTAACCACATACCTTCTACAACTTGATATTTTAACTCTGAACTAGAACTTCTGCGTAACTGCAAAATTCTTCATTGCAGCAACTATCGTCTTCTTGTCCTGGTACACTTGACCTTCTTCAATACATGTTTGAGAAGATTCAATTATTATTTCACTTTCATATTCCTCAATAGCTGGTGAAGATGGAATTTCTATTAACCTTAATGATCCTAAAGAACCTGCAGACAATTCACATTGTATTTTCATTATAGATAAATGGTGTCAAATTGTAGTTGATTAGAGAACACAAAAATCTCAGATTTCGGTTTCGAAGCAAACTTACCTATATTGATGGAGCATTCATTGGTGATTGCCAATTCCATATTGAAATCTCTTACGCTAATACATAAGGGATACGAACCTAAGTTTTTATTCTCTTTTTTCGTTTCCATATATACACGAACACCCATATCGTTCCTAATCTGCAACGGAGGACAATTATCATTCACAATGTATTTTATTTCTACAATTTTATCCGATGTATCAATCGATAATTGTTCTGCAATTGTAGACTCGAGAATTCCGTAGCTTGCATTATCATCAACCAAAATGGCATCAACTTCAAAATCTCGGAATCTGCCATAGCTATCCTAATAACTATTACATTCAAGCATTATCGAAATTTTTGACATTGTAGAATCTCCGTACTGATTGACTATCACGGTGTCAATTATGATTTTCAGTATTTGATGTACAAAAATGAAAGTTTTTCGAAATGGGAAATCACGGAAGAACTACAATATATGAGATTTTTGAACCTGGCTATCACTGAATAACTACAAAATCTGATTTTCAATAGAAGAATTACAGATTTCGGTTCAGAAAAGAGGAGAGATTCGATTAGGAGCATTTAAGATTTTACCTTAACTGATTGAGCATTTAATTGGTACAAAATCAAAGATTAATTAGGAGCCATAAATACAGGTGTTATTTTAGGCTAGAAATTATTTAACATAGATTTGAGTCTTAAAAAATGGCGTTATTTTAGGGTGCAATATCAACAAAATTTCGTTTGGTACATTTTTGGTAACAAACATGGAATATGAGGGTAATAACCAAACAAGGCACAATAATGGTAATAAGGTTTGCTATATGGGATGTATAGGGCTAACATGTAACTATCTATTAATAGGCCCAAGTAACTAGAGATCAGGTAACTCCAATACCCTCTAAGTTGGAGTGTGATAGTACTCCCAACTTGCCAAGTAATAATTAGTGATGTTGACCTGTCAAATTGTGATGACCCAAAAGGGTTGTCACTTGATTTTAAATTGAATTTTGTGATATGAAGCCTTAAAATCTCTTTTAACATCGCCTTGATTTTCATGCGCAATCCGGGCGCGTAAGCAGAAAGCTTAAATGAGAAAATCTATAAAAAGAATGATAAAAATCAACTATAAAATAAATTAATTTGACTTTGCTCAACATTTTACATAAAAGGACCCGGACCCATGATATAACGGTCCTAGAGGGTCCATAGGAAAATATGGGACTTGGGTGTATGCTCGGAATCGAATTCCCAGGTCCCAAGCCTGAGAAATGAATTTTTAAAGAAAATTACTTTCTGAAATTGTTTAAAGGATTTGGAAATGCATTTTGATCAGAACATGTTGGTATCGGGCCCATATTTTGATTCCGACGCCCGGTACAGGTCTTATATGTGGTTTAGGATAGTACTGCGAAGTTTGGTAAGAAACGAAATCCGTATGACCTGATTCGATCCTTAATTGAAAAATTTGATATTTTAAGAAGTTTGAAATAGCTCATTGATTTTGAGGTTTAATTCGATGTTAATGATGTTATTTTGGCGATTTGATCGCACGGATAAGTTCATATGGTGTTTTTGAGTTAATACATATGTTTGGTCTGGAGCCCTAAGGGCTAGGGTGAGTTTCGTGTGTGTTTCGAAAGGTTTTTGGAACTCAAAAGTTGCACGTTTTTCAAGTTTCTGGTGTGCTGATACTTTCTTTTTCGCGTTCGCGGGAGGACCCTCGCGAATGCGATATGTTATTTATGTTGAAGGAAAATTACTTCTATGCGAATGCGTAACACAGGTCGCGAACGTGAAGCTTTTAGGGGTGGGGGTGGTCTACCCTTTGCGAACGTGGGCCTGGCAATGCGAATGCGAATGCTTATGAGCCTGGGCATGGCGGGGGGGGGGGGGGTATTATGCCTACGTGAATGTGACCACCTGGACGCGAGCGCGAGGGCTCGAGGAGTTTGTGCTCTGTGAACGCGAGCCCACTTACGCGAACGCGGATGTCTCCCAGGCTTGACTCATCGCAAACACAAAGGTCTCCCACGGTTGACTCATCGGAAACGTGATGAGCGTGTCGCGAACGCGAAGACCAATTTTGCTCAGTTATTTTAAGTTTCAAAAATATAACACATTACGGGAGTTTCATTATTTTCACAACCTTCATCTTCTCTACTCCTCTTGGGCGATTTTTGAAGATTTCCTTTACCATAACCTCTTGGGTAAGTAATCTCTGACTTGTTTTATTCCATTTTTTCCAACACCCACTAGATTTCTGAGCCTAAAGTATGAGATTAAGGGTAGAAATTTAGGGATTCGGGTAAAGTTAGGGCTTTATGATTATTTGAGAATTTGACCTCATTTGGGCTCAGATTTTAAAACAAATATATTCGGGCTCGAGGTTGAATGGGTGATCGAGTTTTGGTCCGAACCTTGTATTTGGACCAAGAAGGCCTATGGTCGATTTTTTGACTTTTTGGGAAGAATGATTAGAAATCTATAATTAGGTATTGGAATTGGATTGTTGAGAATTTATTGATGTTATTAAGTCGATTATGTATAGATACGATTGAGTTGGAGCCAAACTTGAAAGGGAAAGCGGTATTTGAGGCTTGAGTTGGCCGTGAAAGTTCGAGGTATGTGTTTGGTCTAACCTTAGCTTGAGGGATTAGGAGTTGTGTCGATTTATTACGTGTTAAATTGTGGAGTGCGATGTATAGGCATGATGACGAGTACCTATACGTCGGTATCAAGCATGCCCGTGAGTCTTGTCTTATAGTTGCTATGACTCCGTTGTGGTTTATTGTACCTCATATGATATTATCATTGTCGTTCCCTTGTTGGGATATTTGTTTGATTGTATTGCTTTCAGGGATGTTGTTGAAATATCATTGTTCCCTTGCTGGAAAGTTATTATGTTGCCTTTGTTCGCTTGCTGGGATTCCTTGTGATTATTATCGGTTTGTAAAAGGGAGCTGGTCGTACGCATACCACAAGATTTAATGAAATAGGATCGGATGATACGTATACCACAAGATTTAATGAAATAGGAGCTGGTGGTATGCCTACCACAAGATATAATGAAATGGGAGCGGGCGGTACGCCTACAAAAAGATTAAATAAAATGGGAGCGGGTGGTAGGTCTACCACAAGATATAATGAAATGGGAGCGGGTGGTACACCTACAACAAAATTTAATGAAATGGGAGCGGGTGGTACGCCTATTGTTAGATAATACGCTTAACACTAGAGGGGGGGGGGGGTGAATAGCGTTATAATAAAAATTAGCGTAAACTTGCGGAATTTAAAAATTGCAGGAATAAATAAGTGCGATAAGTAAATAAATTAGAACAAACGCACCGATGTATCCTGGTTCACCACAACCCGTGGCTAGTCCAGTCCCCGAGAGACTCTCTCGAGATTTCCACTAACTTGTTAAGCTTACGGGTGCTTAACAAACCGTTACAACTTGAGGACACAAGCCTCAACAACCTTTGCTCGGAGATACAACACTCCAAGACTTCAACCAAGGAAACACAAGTTCCTTCTTACAACACAAGGGACTAACACTTCCCTTCAAGTGTACAAAAACACTTAGCACTCGAACAAGACACTCCTTTAAGAGTAGATATGAGTAAAAAGAATACGCTCAAGATCGCAACAACTTTCGACAAGAATTTGGCTCTCAAAAGCTTATGTAATGAATATAAAATGATAAGCAATAAAGTCTGCAAGCTTTAGCAATTGTATGATCAGTTGTTGTTTTTAGAAGACTGAATTGAAGCTGTATTTATAGTTGAAAAACCTTGTATTACCGTTGCCTAATTGCCAATTAAGAATTGCTGATTTTACTCTGTGACAATCGATTGTCAAATTACCACAATCGATTGTTTGCCAGATCTTCCAAAAATCAATCCCAGATTTTACGCATAACAATCGATTGTTTAAGACTCACAATCGATTACTGGCAACGTTCAAAAAATCATTTCCAGATTTTACTTAAAACAATCGATCATAAGAAATCTACAATCGATTACTCAGCAACGTTCAAAAAATCCTTTCCAGATTTTAATTAAAACAATCGATTATAAGAAATCAATAATCGATTACCTGACGGTATTTGAAAACATTTTGGCGACAACCAGTTATACAATCGATTATACTAAGTTAACAATCGATTATATATCAGTCTTGAAAAATCAATTTAGACACTGCCTCTTGACAATCGATTTTCATAAGTTCACAATCAATTATTTAATAACTTTGAAAATGTTTGGAAGACACTGCCTCAACACAATCGATTGTCATATGTTCACAATCGATTATTTGTGACTTTGAAAAATCTGATGGACATTGTCTCTTCACAATCGATTGTCATTAGCTTCACAATCGATTGTTTTGAGCTTTGAAAAACTTTGATGGACACTGCCTCATCACAATCGATTGTCATAAGGTTCACAATCGATTGTCATGCAAATTTGAAAAATCTGATGCTCACTGCCTTAACACAATCGATTGTCATAAATTCACAATCGATTGTCAAGCAGCTGACTTAAACATAATCGATTATCATAAGTACATAATCGATTATCTTAGTTCAGATTTTAGAGGCATGTCTAAAAATCATTTTCACTAAAGTAAATATGCATTATTTAAAATCATTTTGCTCTAAATTAAATATGCATGATTTGTTAAAAATATTTTTACGAGAGAAGCCAAGTCTTGAGTTTAAGTTGTCGGATCAAGATCACAATTAAATACCGACTCATATAAAACTTAATCTCGATCTTTGTCTTGTGCTTGAATCTCGTTATATATCAATTTTGCGCTTGTGCTTGGACCTCGTCATGTCTCAATTTGCGCATAGTTTGTCATTCATCAAAACCTACAAATATGAACACACGTTTAGTATAATGCCTTGAGAACGTGTTTCCAACAATTTCTCCCTTTTTGATAATGGCAAACTTTAAGCAGGATATGCATATTAGGCAATTCATAATGACGAATCAAGACAAGTAAAGATATGCAACAAGTATATGCAATTTGTTCCCTCTCAATATATGAATTCCCCCTCAATTTATGCCAATAAGTATTGAGAGTGCTTACCCGTTATCTTCCCCCTTTTGCCATTAGCAAAAAAATATAGAATAATAAAAAAAACCTGTTTATTTATTAAATCTGCAATTTCAGACATAATAACGCAAATAATGTCAAGACAATCGATTATTGATACTGGATAATCGATTATATAAAAGACAAATCGATTGTTCTGTTTTAGGGCGATACCTGCAAAAATACGTTAGACGTCTCCGACGCTCAAGTTAGAAAACATGTGAAAGGGAAAATGCAATGCATGACTTAGACCAACGTGGAGTCAAGGATCCCGAGTTCACTACGAATTTGGAAGAAGGACTCTTTCTCTAAGGGCTTTGTAAAGATGCCGGCCAATTGATCTTTGGTTTCAACAAATTCAATTTCGACATCGCCCTTGAGAACGTGTTCTCTTATAAAATGATGTCTAATTTCAATGTGTTTTATTCGCGAATGAAGAACGGGGTTCTTTGTCAAGCATATGGCACTAGTATTATCACATCTAAGAGGGATATGATCAAGACTTAGGCCATAGTCCAAGAGTTGTTGTTTCATCCAAAGGATTTGAGCGCAACAACTCCCCGCGGCTACATGTTCAGCCTCGCTTGTGGACAACGCAACACTTACTTGTTTCTTGCTAAACCAAGAAACGAGAGAGCTACCGAGCAAATGGCAAGTGCCACTAGTGCTCTTGCGGTCCAATTTGCATCCAGCAAAATTGGAATCGGAATAGCCAACAAGTTGGCATGAAGAACCTTTGGGGTACCATAGACCCACATTTACAGTACCAACAAGATACTTCAATATCCGTTTCACTGCAGTTAGGTGAGACTCCTTCGGACACGATTGATAACGAGCGCATAAGCACACGCTAAACATGATGTCCGGACGGCTAGCAGTAAGATAAAGGAGAAAGCCAATCATACCTCGATACTTTTTGATGTCGACTTCCTTACCTTTCTCATCTTTGTCTAGATGATCGGATGTGCTCATGGGGGTTGACATTGCTTTTGCATTGGTCATTTCAAATCGTTTCAGCAGTTCTTTGCAATATTTCGCTTGGCAAATGAACGTACCTTCTTTCTTTGCTTTACTTGTAATCCCAAAAAGAATGTTAACTCACCCATCATAGACATCTCAAATTCTCTTGTCATTAAATCAGAAAATTCCTTGCACAAAACATTGTTAGTAGCACCAAATATAATATCATCCACATAGATTTGAACTAATAAAATATCATTGTTTTTATGCTTAACAAAAAGAGGGTGACAACTTTCCCCCTAATGAAATCATTTTCCAATAGAAATTTACTCAATCTTTCATACCAAGCTCGGGGAGCTTGTTTTAAACCATAAAGAGCCTTTTTGAGTTTGAAAACATGATCGGGAGATTTAAAATCTTCAAAACCGGTGGGTTGTTCAACATAAACTTCTTCTTGAATAACACCATTTAGAAAAGTACTTTTCACATCCATTTGATATAAATTGAAATTCGTAGAAGAGGCAAAAGCAAGCAATAAACAAATAGCTTCTAATCTAGCTACGGGAGCATATGTTTCTTCATAGTCAATACGCTCTTCTTGATTATAGCCTTTTGCTACAAGCCTAGCTTTGTTTCTAGTGATTACACCATTTTCATCTAGTTTGTTTCGAAATACCCATTTCGTACCAATTATGGTATGATTTTCGGGTCTTAGCACCAAATCCCAAACGTCATTCTGTTTGAATTGGTTAAGCTCCTCTTGCATTGCCAAGGTCCAAAATTCATCCCCAATTGCTTCGGAGATGGTTGTTTGGTTCAATTTGAGAAACAAAAGCAGTATGTCCTAAGGTGTTCTTAAGGGAGTTTCAGGTACTTACCTTTTCTCCGACGTTGCCAATTACCTGTTCGATAGGGTGATCTTTGATTTTCCTCCACTCGTTAGGCATTTTCGTTTCTTTCTCCAATTGTGGCGTTTCCTCCGTTGATTGTTCCAAGATTTCATCTTGAATTTCCTTAGGAGTTTCCTCTTGTACTTTGTCTTTTAAACTATTTAAAATACCTGCAAGATCAGAACAAGAATTCTTTCTCGCCAAGCGAGCATTATTTTGGGAAAACACAATATGAGGGGATTCCTCCACAGTTTGGCTTCTATTATTAAATACCCTATATGCTTTGCTACGTGAAGAATACCCAATAAAAATTCCTTCATCGGATTTGGCATCAAATTTTCCCAATTGATCTTTTCCATTGTTATGAATAAAAACTTTACAACCGAATACTCTAAAATGGGAGATATTTGGTTTCCTTCCCTTGTAGAGTTCATAAGGGGTTTTCATGAGTATTGGCCTTATGACTACTCTATTTAAAACGTGGCATGCGGTACTCACGGCATCCGCCCAAAAATATTTGGGAATCTTAGCCTCTTCGAACATGGTTCTAGCCATCTCTTCGAGTCACCTATTTTTCCTTTCCACCACCCCATTTTGTTGTGGTGTTCGTGGAGCGGAAAAGGTATGCTCGATACCGAGTTCGTCCCAAAAGTCCGCAAAGAGATTGTGATCAAACTCTCCCCCATGATCACTTCTAATTGAAGTGACGGTTGTTTCCTTTTCGTTTTGAACACGTTTAAGAAAATATTTAAAATTCTGAAAAGCATCACTTTTATGGGCAAGAAATAAAGTCCATGTAAATCTGGAATAATCATCAACAATAACAAAAGCATAATGATTTCTACCTAGACTTTCAATGCGAGATGGTCCAAACAAATCCATGTGAAGCAATTGCATTGGTCTAGTAGTTGAAACAATATTTTTCGATTTAAAAGATGCTTTTGTTTGCTTCCCTTTTTGACAAGAATCACAAATAGAGTCATTTTCAAATTTCAAATTTGGAAGACCAACAACTAAATTTTGTGAAACCAATTTGTTCAAAAGATGCATGTTGATGTGAGCTACTCTACGATGCCATAACCAAGAATCATCCTCTTTGCATGTTGATGTGAGCTACTCCACGATGCCATAACCAAGAATCATCCTCTTTGCTCATTAAACAATTCACATATTCGGGTGAAGAATTGCAAGATCAACCATATAAATATTATCCATTCTAAAACCACGAAGGATAATTTTAAAATCGCTACGTCTAAAAACTAGGCATTCATCCGAATCAAATAAAACAAGATTTCCCTTGTCACATAATTGACTTATTCTCAAGAGATTATGTTTTAAACCTTTCACAAGTAATATATGCTTAATGGAAGAAATTTCATCCTTACCGACCGATCCGATGCCGATAATCTTTCCTTTGTTGTTATCACCAAAAATAACACTTCCCCCTTCCTTGTGTTCTAGTTGAAGGAATTTGGATTCGTCTCCCGTCATGTGCTTGGAGCATCCACTATCAAGGTACCATAGTACACTTGATCCCTTCAAACATACCTACAAAACAGATTAATGAGTTTTAGGTACCCATGCCATTTTGGGTCCTTGGGGGTTAGGCAAATCATAGTGATGTGATTGAGTGTTATGTCTATGTCGTGTAAAACAAGCAGGAGCAATATGTCCAATTTGTCTACAATAATGACAAGTCACGTTAGGATTATGAATCCTTCTAGGTTGATAGTAATTGGACGGACGAAATTAATTTACTCTATTCTTGACAATATAACTATTGCGCAAATCATGAAAATCATTTCTCCTACCATTTGTTCTAGGATATGCATCATTTCTAGAATAGTTGTTTCTAGGTTGGAAGTCACTTCTAGGTGTTCTAAAAGGTTCAACATTCCTTCTAGTGTTTGGCCTAGAATGTGCATTATTTCTAGCATGATTATTCCTAGGTTGCGATTGATGAAAACCATTTCTAGGTTTGTTGTATCTAGGATGAACATTTGTTTTATTTATCCTAGGTTGAGCCTTAGGTGGTTGGGGGTTGGCTTCAACTTTCTCTTTAGGCTTGTTTCTAAAACCTATGCCATGCTTGGTCGACTTAACAAGAACTTCATTCAAATTTTTATGAGAAGAGTTAAACTTATCTAAGGTGCCCTTAAGCCTTTCGACTTCATTTTTGAGATGCATGCAAGAAGTACAATTTGTAGAACTTTCGGGCTTGTCGGCGCTTCTCTTGCCAAAAAATTTGTTTTCCTCTTTCAACTTCTCATTTTCTAAAATCAGTTTTTCCGATTCCTTTTCTTTAAAAGAGAGTTGTTTTTGAAAATCTTTTTCTTTTAAAGAAGCATTTTCTTTTATACTCTTAACAGTTTTTGAAGCTTTAATAAATTCGCTATACAACTTATCAAAAGCATTTTGCATTTCTTCAAGGGAAAAGAAATTTTTGGAAGAAATTTGACATACCTCTTCTTTGTTGTCTTCTTGTGCCATAAGACAAAGATTTGCGGCTTCGTCTTCTTCTTCCTCACTTTACTCGTCACCGGAGTCGCCTCCCCAAGATATGTATGCTCGTTGCTTCTTGAAGGGTTTCTTCTCCTTTTTTGCATTTGGGCAATTTGATTTAATGTGCCCGGTTTCTCTGCACTCATAGCACTTTATTTGATCTCCTTGCTTTTTGCCCTTTCGTTCATACTCTTTTCGCATGAACTTTTGAAATCTCTTGATAACGAGTCCGAACTCGTTGTCTCCGTCCTCATCATTTTGAGGTTGGCTTGTGCTTGCCTTGAGAGCGATTCTTTGCTTCCTTTGATCATCAACAAGAGGGTTAAGTATAGTAGATTCATAAGTTTTAAGATTACCTCTTAATGCGTCGATGGTGACATTTGAAATGCCAATGGATTCTTGAATCGCGTCGGCCTTGGATCGCCATTTCGGAGTGAGACTTCGGTGAATTTTTCGGACAAGTTCCTTATCCGTGAAGGTCTTCTTAAGAGCATGTAAATCATTTACGATTTTTGAAAATCGTTCAAACATCTCATCGGCCTTTTTGCCTTCCTTCATGTGAAACAATTCATATGCATGGGTTAGGAAATTAATTTTGGCTTCCCTTACCTGGTCCGTACCTTCGTACGTAATTTCCAGCTTGTCCCACATTTGCTTCGCCGTTGTGCAACAAGATATCTTCCTGTAATCATCAGCATTTACAGCACAATATAATAAATTAATAGCTTTAGCATTATTTTGCACCTTTCGGATATCATCCGCATCGTATTCATCTTCGGACTTTGGGACCCATTCATTTTCAACCTTCTTGGTTGGAATTTGTTCTCCATTCATTATGACCTTCCAAAGATGAAAACTATTTGATTGTACAAATATTCTCATCCTCTCCTTCCAGTATGTATAATTTGTACCATCGAATAGCGGTGGTCGGGTGGAGCATTGTCCTTCACCTATTCCTGCAAAAGAATCACGAGTAGAAGCCATGGATGTTTCTCTCAAACGGTTAAGTCTTCAGAGAGTTGGGCTTTGATACCAATTGTTAGATAATACGCTTAACGCTAGAGGGGGGGGGGGTGAATAGCGTTATAATAAAAATTAGCGTAAACTTGCGGAATTTAAAAATTGCAGGAAATAAATAAGTGCGATAAGTAAATAAATTAGAACAAACGCACCGATGTATCCTGGTTCACCACAACCCGTGGCTAGTCCAGTCCCCGAGAGACTATCTCGAGATTTCACTAACTTGTTAAGCTTACGGGTGCTTAACAAACCGTTACAACTTGAGGACACAAGCCTCAACAACCTTTGCTCGGAGATACAACACTCCAAGACTTCAACCAAGGAAACACAAGTTCCTTCTTACAACACAAGGGACTAACACTTCCCTTCAAGTGTACAAAAACACTTAGCACTCAAACAAGACACTCCTTTAAGAGTAGATATGAGTAAAAAGAATACGCTCAAGATCGCAACAACTTTCGACAAGAATTTGGCTCTCAAAAGCTTATGTAATGAATATAAAATGATAAGCAATAAAGTATGCAAGATTTAGCAATTGTATGATCAGTTGTTGTGTGTTGTTGTACTTAAAAGACTGAATTGAAGCTGTATTTATAGTTGAAAAACTTTGTATTACCGTTGCCTAATTGCCAATTAAGAATTGCTGATTTTACTCAGTGACAATCGATTGTCAAATTACCACAATCGATTGTTTGTCAGTTCTTCCAAAAATCAATCCCAGATTTTACGCTTAACAATCGATTATCTAAGATCAATAATCGATTACTGGCAACGTTCAAAAAATCATTTCCAGATTTTACGTAAAACAATCGATTGTCAGAAATCTACAATCGATTACTCAGCAACGTTCAAAAAATCCTTTCCAGATATTAATTAAAACAATCGATTATGAGAAATCAATAATCGATTACCTGACGGTATTTGAAAACATTTTGGCAACGGTCAGTTATACAATCGATTATACTAAGTTAACAATCGATTATATATCAGTTTTGAAAAATCAATTTAGACACTGCCTCTTGACAATCGATTGTCATAAGTTCACAATCGGTTATTTAATAACTTTGAAAAAGTCTGGAAGACACTGCCTCAACACAATCGATTGTCATAAGTTCACAATCGATTATTTTGTGACTTTGAAAAATCTGATGGACACTGTCTCTTCACAATCGATTGTCATTAGCTTCACAATCGATTATTTTGAGCTTTGAAAAACTTTGATGGACACTGCCTCATCACAATCGATTGTCATAAGGTTCACAATCGATTGTCATGCAGATTTGAAAAATCTGATGCTCACTGCCTTAACACAATCGATTGTCATAAGTTCACAATCGATTGTCAAGCAGCTGACTTAAACAAAATCGATTATCATAAGTACATAATCGATTATCTTAGTCCAGATTTTAGAGGCATGTTTAAAAATCATTTTGACTAAAGTAAATATGCATTATTTAAAATCATTTTGCTCTAAATTAAATATGCATGATTTGTTAAAAATATTTTTACGAGAGAAGCCAAGTCTTGAGTTTAAGTTGTCAGATCAAGATCACAATTAAATACCGACTCATATAAAACTTAATCTCGATCTTTGTCTTGTGCTTGAATCTCGTTATATATCAATTTTGCGCTTGTGCTTGGACCTCGTCATATGTCAATTTGCGCATAGTTTGTCATTCATCAAAACCTACAAATATGAACACACATTTAGTATAATGCCTTGAGAACGTGTTTCCAACACCTATAACAAGATACATGAAATGGGAGTGGGTGGCACTCCTGGCACATGATATGAGAAATGGGATCGGGTTGGACGCCTGCAACAAGACGTGAACTGAAAGTGAAATCTGCCTTTGTTTTCATTATCCTTGTTAGTAGTTGGATTTTGGTCCCCCTATAATTCTCCGGATACTCTATCTTTACATGTTATTGCCTGAAACATGTTTCCCCTTCCCACCATTATTTATTTATTTATTCTTCTTTACTTTCCGCTATATATTATATAACTGCACATGTTTACTTGGTAGTCTTGTCCTAGCCTCGTTACTACTTCGCCGAGGTTAGGCTAGACACTTACCACAACATGGGTTTAGTTGTGCTAATACTATACTCTGCACTATGTTCAGATTCATGAGTAGCTCTTGGACCGTAGTTGGAGGCTACCTTCAGTCCACACGGAGATCCAAGGTAGACCTGTAGGCATCCGCAGGCCCTGACAGCTCCTCTATATTTTATTTCCTTTTTCATCCTTTCGCTTCAAAAACAATGTATTGATATTTTCTTCATTCCTTGTATCTAGTATATTTAGACCATGTGTGACACTGTGACATCAGGTTTTGGGAGGTTAAGGCTTGAGTAATTGTAATAGACATAGATTCCAGATATATTATTGATGTCTTCCGCTTAAATTTGAATTTCCACTGTTATCACGTTACCACCTTATACTTGTTAAAGAAATTGGTTAATTTAGTAATTAGATTAAAGGTTTGGCTTGCCTAGCTCACACTAGTAGGCACCATCACGACTCCCGAGGGTGGGAAATCCGGGCCGTAACAAGTTGGTATCAGATCTCTAGGTTACATGGGTCTCACATTTCACAGACAAACTTAGTAGAGTCTAAGGGATCGGTATGGAGACGTCTATATTTATCCCCATGAGGCTACAAAGTTAGGAAAAACTTCACATTTGTGCTTTCTTGTCATGTAGTTTGGTTTCTCAATGCTGATTGAATTTTACTCTGTTCTTTCGTAGATGGCGAGAATACGTGCTTTCTCATGCACCGATCAACAACTCGAGCCCCCAGCAGCAGCTCCCACGAGGGGCAGAGGACAAGGCCGAGGCTGTGCTAGAGTCCGAGGCAGGGGTAGAGCTCAGACCAAGGTAGCAACACCCATTGCGGAGCCTCAGGTTGACTTTGATGATGATGTTTCGGCCCCAGCAGTTTTGGTGGGCACACCTCAGGTCCTAGATGGGTTTATTGCTACCTCAGTTCTTCAAGATGCTCTGATCCGTCTAGTGGGCCTTATAGAGAGTGTTACCCGGGCATGTTTACTTCCTTTAGCACTAGTCGTCTCTCAGGCGGGAGGAGGAGACAAGAATCCTGCTACTCGCACTACGAAGTAGGTAGCTCCCTAGTTTCAGACTCTAGCGGATCAGCCAATTGGAGTAGTTGAGACGGGTATGGTAGCTCAGACTAGCGATGGAGCAGCAATGTCCGCCGATACATTGTGGAGGTTGGATAGCTTCACCAAGCTCTTCACTACTACTTTCAGCGGTGCATCTATTGAGGATCCCCATGATTATTTATACAACGGTCACAAGGTTCTTAGGAACATGGGGGTAGTTGAGACCAATGGGGTCGATTTTGCCATTTTTTCTTGTGTGGATATGTCTAGACTTGGTGGAGAGATTATTGCATGGCTAGACTAGCCGGATTGCCAGCCTTGACTTAGGAGCAGTTTATGAAACTATTTCTAGAGAAGTTTCTCCCTATCACACAGAGAGAGGCCTATCAGAGGTAGTCTGAGCGTCTCATGCAGGGTTCTATGACTGTCACCCAGTATAAGACCAGATTCATCGATTTGACTCGTCATGCTCTTATCATACTTCCTACCGAGAGAGAGAGAGAGATAGGGCGAGGAGGTTTATTGATGGGCTTTTCATCTTCATTTTCAGATGGCTAGATATATTGGAAGTGAGATATCTTTCTACGAGGCGGCCTTTGTGGTCCGGAGAGTTGAGTTGGTTCTATCTGAGGGAGGTGGTCATGGGTCGAATAAGAAACCCCGTCATTCATGCTGATTTAATGGTTCCTCGTTTAAAGGTAGGGATTCAGATGGTAGAGGGCATCCTCCTAGGATCTTTTATTCATCACTTCCGATTTCTCACGATGCTTTAGGTGGTCGTGGTTCTCACATGTAGTATTCTGATAAGCAGTCCTACAGTGCACCATCGGCTTCTATCAATGCACTGCCACTTTAATGCTTCCAGGGTCAGTAGCCTTAACAGCTGAATGCTTGTTTTACTTGTGGTGACACGAGGTACATTACTAGGTATTTCCATCAAGCAAGGAGTAGCTATCAACATCAGGGTTCCCATGCCATGGTTTAGGCACCAGTTGTTCCACAGCCTGCCCAGCCAGCTAGGGGTGGGAGTAGAGGTGCTAGAGGTGGAGGCAGATGTATTAGAGATGGAGCTCAGGCCGCTAGAGGTGGAGGCCAGCCAGCAGCAGGCCATCCCAAAGATGTAGTTCAGGGTGGTGGGGACCAACCTCGATGTTATGCTCTTCCAGCAAGGCTCGAGCCTCAAGCAGCTGATGCAGTTATCCTAAGTACTGTTCTTGTTTGTGATAGAGATGCTTTAGTGTTATTTCCCGGGTCTACCTACTCGTATGCGTCATCTTATTTTGCACCGTATCTGGTCGTGCCTAGTGATTCTTTGAGTGCTCCTATTTATGTGTGTATATTGGCGGGTGATTCTATTATGGTAGATTGAGTCCATCGTTCTTGTATTGTAGTGATTGGAGGTCTTGAGTCTCGTATAGATTTGTTGCTTCTGGACATGGTTATTTTGATGTTAAATTGGCGATAGACCGGTTATCACCTTACCATGCTATTTTGGACTGTCATGCCAAGACTATGACCTTTGTCTTATCGAGTTTACCTTGTTTAGAATGACTCCTGGCCATTCTATCCTTAGTTCTATCTCTTATGTGAAGGCTCGGCATATGGTCGAGAAGGGGTGTTTGGCCTATTTGGCATATGTTCGTGATTCTAGTGCTGAGGTTGTTTGTATTGATTTTGTGCCCATTGTTTGTGAGTTTCCTAAGGTATTCCCTTTATACCTATTGGGTATGCAACCTGACAGGGATATTGACTTTTGCATTGATTTGGCTTCGGGTACTCAGCCCATTTCTATCCCGCCATATCATATGGCCCGCCTGAGTTGAAAGAGCTGAAGGAGAAATTGCAAGACTTGCTGGAGAAGGGTTTCGTTAGGCCGAGTGTTTCACCTTAGGGTGTGCCGGTGTTGTTTGTTAAGAAGAAGTACGGATCGATGAGGATGTGTATTGATTACCAGTAGTTGAACAAGGTTACAATCGAGAATAAGTATCCTTTGCTGAGGATTGATGATTTGTTTGATCCGCTTCAGGGTGCCAAGGTATTTTCAAAGATTGACTTGAGATATGGCTACCATCAATTGAGGATTAGGGAGGCCGATGTCCTTAAGATAGCTTTCCGCACTTGGTACGGGCATTATGAGTTCTTGGTGATGTCATTCGAGTTGACAAATGCCCCAGCATCTTTTATGAATTTGATGAACCGAGTGTTCAGGCCTTATTTAGATTCGTTCGTGATAGTTTTCATTGATGATATTTTGATCTATTTCCGCAGCCGAGAGGAGCATGAGCAGCATCTTAGAGTGATTCTTCAGATCTCATGGGATAGTCAGTTATATGCTAAGTTCTCAAAGTGTGAGTTCTGGTTGAGTTTAGTTGCATTTCTAGGTCACGTTGTATCGGCGGCGGGTATTCAGGTTGATCTGAAGAAGATTAAGGCAGTCAAGAACTAGCCTAGACTAGCATCAGCTACAGAGATTTGGTGTTTCTTGGGATTGGCAGGCTGCTATTATCGATTTGTACATGGGTTTTCATCTATCGCAGCTCCGATGACCAGGTTCGCCCAGAAGGGCGCCCAATTCATATGGTTGGACGAGTGTGAGGCGAGCTTTCATAAGCTCAAGATAGCTTTGATTACGGTACCAATGTTGGTTTTGCCCACAGGTTCAAGGCCTTATATAGTTTATTTTGATGCATCTTGTATTGGACTTAGTGCAGTGTTGATGCAAGATGGAAGGTCATTGCCTATGCTTCGTGGTAGTTGAAGATTCATAAGAAGAACTATACGGTTCATGATTTGGAGTTGGCAGCCATCGTTCGCACATTGAAGATTTGGAGGCATTACATGTATGGCGTGGCATGTAAGGTGTTCACGGATCACACGAGTCTTCAGTATTTGTTCAAGCAAAAGGAGTTGAATTTGAGGCAGAGGAGGTGGTTGGAGTTGTCAAAGGATTACGATATCACCATCTTGTATCTCCCGGGAAATGTCAATGTGGTGGCCGATGCCTTGAGTAGGAAGCTAGCCAATATGGGCAGTCCTGCATATATTTCGATTGGTGAAAGACCACTTGCTTTGGATGTTCAGGCTTTGGCCAGTCAGTTTGCAAGGTTGGATATTTCTAAGCCCAGTCATATGTTAGCTTGCACAGTTGCTCGTTCTTCTTTATTGGAGCGTATCTGTGATCGGCAGTATGATGATCCCCATTTGTGTGTTCTTAGAGACACAGTGCAACATGGAGGTGCCAAGGAGATTACCTCAGGAGATGATGGAGTTTTGATATTTTAGGGTCGAGTTTGTGTGGCTAATGTGGATAGGCATCGAGAATTAATTTTAGAGGAGGCCCATAGTTCCCAATACTCTATCCATCTGGGCATCGCGAAGATGTATCAGGATTTGTGGCAACATTATTTGTGGCAGTGAATGAAGAAGGATATCATTGCATACGTGGCTCGGTGCTTGAATTGTCAGCATGTTAAGTACTAGCATCAAAGGACCCGTGGTTCATTTTAGAGAATTGAGCTTCCCGAGTGGATGTGGGAGTGGATCACTATGGATTTCGTTGTTGGACTCCCACAAAATCGGAAGAAGTTCAATGCAGTATGGGTCATTGTTGATAGGCTGACTAAGTCAGCGCATTTCATTCCTATGGCATTCTCCTATTCTTCTAAGAGGTTAGCTGAGATCTATATCCAGGAGATTGTTCGCCTTCATGGTGTGCCCATGTCTATTATTTTGGACCGACGTAAGCAGTTTACCTTGCATTTCTGGAAAGCAGTTCAGCAAGAGTTGGGCACACAGGTAAGTTGAGCATAACATTTCATCCCCATATGGATGGGCAGTCTGAGCGGACTATTCAGATTTTAGAGGATATGCTCCAAGCTTGTGTCATTGACTTTGGAGGCTTGTGGGATCAATTTTTCCCTTTAGCAAATTTTTCCTACAATAACAACAACTAGTCGGGTATCGAGATGGCTCCTTATGAGGCTTTATATGATAGGCGGCATCGATCTACGGTTGGATGGTCTGAGCCAAGGAGAGACTCGGTTGTTGGGTACAGATCTGGTTTAGGATGCCGTAGACAAGGTTTGGATCATTCAGGATATGCTTTTTACAGCTCCGTCCAGGTAAAAGAGTAATGGCGACCGCAAGCTTCAAGATTTGGCTTTCATGGTCGGTGAGCGGGTATTCCTTTGAGTGTCGCCCATGAAGGGCGTGATGAGATTTGGGAAGAAGGGCAAGCTTAGCCCTAGGTTCATTGGCCTGTTTGAGATTCTTGATCGAGTGGGAGAGGTGGCTTATAGACTTGTATTGCCGCCGATCTTATTAGCCGTGCATCCACTGTTTCATGTGTCCATGCTTCGGAAGTATCACGACAATCCATCTTACGTGTTAGATTTCTGCACTGTCCAGTTGGAAAAGGAATTGTCTTATGAGTAGGAGCCAGTAGCTATCCTAGACTGACAGGTTTGTTAATTGAGATTAAGGAGTTTCCCTTATGTTCGTGTTCACTGGAGAGGTCAGCCTCATGAGGCATCAACTTGGGATTCCGAGTCTGATATGTAGAGCTGTTATCCCCATCTTTTCCTCGACTCAGGTACTTCCTTCTTCTGTCTGTTCGAGGAAGAACGATTGCTTTACAGTTGGGTAAAGTTTGGGCTTTTTGATTATTTCGAAATTTGACCTCGGTTTGGGGTCAGATTTTAAAACAAATTATATATTCAGGCTCGTGGGTGAATGGGTGATCGGGTTTGGTCCGAACCTTGTATTTTGACCAAGCGGACTAGGTTCGATTTTTTGACTTTTTGGGAAGAATGATTAGAAAGCTATAATTAGGCATTGGAATTGGATTGTTGAGAATTTATTGATGTTGTTAAACCGATATAGATACGATTGTGTTGGAGCCAAACTCGAAAGGAAAAACGGTATTTGAGGCTTGAGTTGGCCATGGAAGTTCTAGGTAAGTGTTTGATCTAACCTTAGCTTGAGGGATTAGGAGTTGTGTCTATTTGCTACTTGTTAAATTGTGGAGTACAACGTATACGTCAGTGTCAAGCATGCCCATGAGTCTTTTCTTATAGCTGCTATGACTTCGTTGTGGTTTATTGCACCTCATATGCTATTATTGTTGTTCCCTTGCCGATATATTTGTTTGATAGTATTGCTCCCTTGCCGGGATGTTGTCGAAATATCATTGTTCCCTTACCGAGAAGTTATGTTTCTTTTGTTCCCTTGCTGGGATCCTTGAGATTATTATCGGCTTATAAAAAGGAGCGGGTGGTATGCCTACCATAAGATTTAATGAAATGGGAGCGGTTGGTATGCCTACCATAAGATTTAATAAAATGGGAGCGATTGGTATGCGTACCATAAGATTTAATGAAATGGGAGTTGGTGGTACGCCTACCAAAAGATATAATGAAATGGGAGTGGGTGGTATGCCTACCACAAGATTTAATAAAATGGGATCGGGTGGTAGGTCTACCAAAAGATATAATGAAATGGGAGCGGGTTGTTTTCTTAGCACAAGATTTAATGAAATGGGAGGGGGTGGTATGCCTACCACAAGATACATGAAATAGGAGAGGGTGGCACGCCTACCACATGATATGAGAAATGGGATCGGTTTTCACACCTATAACAAGATGTGAACTGAAAGTGAAATCTTCCTTTGCTTTCCTAATCCTTTTTAGTAGTTGGATTTTGGTACCCTATAATTCTTTGCATACTCTATTTTTACCTATTCATCCCCAAAGCATGTTTCCCCTTTACACCTTTATTTGCTTATTCTGCTTTACTTTCCGCTATATATTATATAACTGCACAGGTTTACTTGGTAGTCTTGTTCTAGCCTCGTCACTACTTCACTATAGTTAGGCTAGACACTTACCAACACATGGGGTCGGTTGTGCTGATACTACACTCTGCTCTATGTGTAGATCCTAGAGTAGCTCTTGGACCATAGTTGGAGGCTACCTTCAGTCCACACAGAGATCCAAGGTAGACCTGCAAGCATCCGCAGGACCTAGCATCTCCTCTATCTTTTATTTCCTATTTCATCATTTCGCTTTAGAAATAGTGTATTGATTTTTCTACAGACCTTGTATGTAGTAAATTTTAGACGTCTGTGACATTGTGACACTAGGTTTTGAGAGGTTAAGACTTGCGTAATGATAATAAACATAGATTCCAGATATATTATTGATGTCTTCAGCTTAAATTTAAATTTTTGTTGTTATCACGTAACCGCCTTATACTTGTTAAAAAGAAATAATTGGTTAATGGAGTAATTAGATTAAATGTTTGGCTTGCCTAGCTCACACTAGTAGGCACCATCACCACTCCTGAGGGTAGAAATTACGGGTCGTGACACAAATACTTAGTAAAAATATCAGCATGTGCAGAAGATGTAAAAATATGATGTAGGGAGATAAGGTCATCCACTAACTTGGTTCGACTGAAATGACAATCAACCTCTATATGTTTCTTGTGCTCATGAAAAATGGGATTTATTGTAATGTGAAACATAGCCAAACTATGACAATATACAAGAATTGAAGTGGACGATGTAACCCTAAGTTTGTCTAAAAACGCACCAACCATACAAGTTTGACCACTAATTTACTCATGGCTCGATATTAGCCCTCATTAGAAGACGAGTTGTAAGGCCCTAGAAAATTTTGCTAAGTAATATAAGATTTTGTGGGGTCAATGCAGGCTATATACATGATGCACTAAAATTTCAAATGAGTACGTACAAGACCAATACATATATATATATATATATATATATATATATATATATATATATATATATATATATATATATATATATATATATATATGGTGTTATGTGATTCACAACCTGTAAAATAAAAGATCTTCCAATCTAGTTTCTAACGCTTCAAACGGTTCGTCATTTGGACACTCATACAAAAAGTTATGATGAAATTACCAATAGCTGGAAAAATCTGATTATGCGATCGCAGAATCATTCTGCGAACTGCAGAAATGGTCTGTGAACCATAAAATGGTCATAGAACTCCCTAGTGCAGACCACTTCTGAGCACCAATTTTTGCGATTACTCGTTTTGTGGTCCATTCTACGATTGCAGACCTGATTTCGGAGGCTTCATTTTTCTATTTTCATAAAACGACGCTTATTTTGATTAATGGCCTTTGGGGGCTTATTTCGAGACATTTTCCCTGATATTTTTAGAGAGAGGTAAGAGTAATTTAGAAATAGAAGGGGGAAACCTAGCATTCCAATAATCCAATCTTGCTCAAATCTTCAAGAATAAGGGAGCTAGCCACTAGATTATTATCTATCCGAGTAATTCCTACTCCTAAGCTTTCATGCAAGAGCTTACGAGTTCTAATATATTGTGGGGTTGGAAATAGGCCATGCATGTGACACTAAGTTGTAATGTGAGGTATTCATGAACCATTATGGTAGTTTCTTGTTGAAATTTTTTGAAGGAGGAAGAGATTACAATTTTAGATCCTTGTAGTCTATTTTTTATAATAGGTGTTTGATAAAATTCGTAGAAGAGTTACACCATGTAAATCCTTCTAATTATTAACTAATTTTCTCTATCTTTCTATGGATTGTTATTGGTAGAAGTGTTGGCACATTGTAGTAACTGAAGGAAATCTCAAACAAGGTATGTTGGCTAAAATTTCTCTCTTAGAATCGAATTCCATAAATGTTTTCATAAGTTCAAGTATGGTTGGCTCAAAATTCCTAATTTTAATATTCAAGATTATTCCCTATAAACTTGACTATTCTGAATGAGCCTTATGTCGAAGGATAAATGTTCAAATGTTTGCTTATTAAAATGGGATGGCATTGGGTCGTGTTTTAGATGAAAACTAGTATACCAATTGGGTGAGAAAAACTCGATATGCTTAAGACTCCTAATTGATCATATGTGTACCTAATGTCTTGTTGTTGATAATTGATCGTTACCAACTCCGCACTACAAAAGAGTAGCAAGAGAGGGTCGCAATAGCTTTTACTCAATTTTGGGTCGGGTTCGATTTTCTCAGGGAGCTAGAACTGGAGTTGAGTATCTATCTAGGGTAGAATTGTGTAGTTGCTCCAAATGTCACTTCCAATCATATTTGCATTTTTCTTAAAATATCCATTATTTTCAACTACTAATTATATATTGCAACTAGATTATGCTAGGCGACTATTGCTAAGAGTTGTCTTTAATATATAATATGGCACTAGGGTAGTGATTTTCACCTAGGTGGCTAATTGATGGGTAATTGTTTCTAAGGCATGCTTGAATTGATTGAGAAAATATGCTATAACCATTGCACAATGTTACCCACTCTCACACCTCTCAGTAGAGAGAGTGATTTTGCCCAATTGACTTTCTCAAGACCAAATGAGTAGGCAAATCTACTCAAGCAACTAGGGTTCAAGTCGGATAATTACTCTCTTGAGGTTTAACCCTTTAATTGGGACTATCAATTCTCTTGAGTCTATCCCAATTACTTGTTCGGTCAATTTTGGAGACTTAGGCTCTCTTTCTCAAGAAGAGCCAAGTCAACTTAGCACAAACCAGTGTTTGCAACCACCAATTCATAATTTAAACCATAAAATTGACCGAAATAACAAACACCAATAGTCAATCTAGCCTTAAATTGCAACACCCATAAATTATCCACACTAGGGTTGAGCCAAAACTCTAGCTAATGGGTTTAGCTACTCATTCTTGAAGAGAAAAATAGCGAAACAAATGAAGATAAAGATATATTAATTAACTGCAAAACTAAATAGAAAGATTCAGTGATAAAAAATTAGTAAAAATGCCAAAAATGGCAACAGAAGGTCTTCTCACGAGCGCAACTAAAGTTCTGAAATGTATGATACCCTAAAAATTGAAAAAGGCTATGTTTATACTAAAGGCTAGACAATAATACCCATGCGGGGTCAGTGCGGGCCGCACAAAATGGACTGCGGCCGCACTAGGCTCTTAGACTTGAAGTCTTGGCTCTCTGAGCTTAGGCTCTGCGGACCGCACAAAATGGACTGTGGCTGCAGGAGCAACTAGCACGGTCCACATAACATGATCGCTGACCACGTGGGCTTGAAGTTGGCACTGGATATCTCTGTTATCTTCTCCTCTATGAACCATACATAATGGTAGTACAACCGCAGAAATCCACTATGGACCGCACATAATGTAGTGCGGCCGCGTTGCTTAAAGCCTTAATTCCTGAATCTTGGAACCTCCCTAGTGCGGGCCGCACAAAGTGTAGTGTGGTCGTACTAGGCCTATTTGTCCTCACTTTGCCTCGTCTTTGATACTTGTGTATGTTTCACTCCTTTTGAGCCTATCTTTGACATCTTGTCACTTTGTCGATCAAACCTGTAATCAAGCACAATTTATGAGTCTTTTAGGACTATTTTGCAACAATTTATAATCAAAGCGTAAGCAAGAAGGAGCATAAAACAAGTCAAAATCCCTAGTTATTAATTCCACCAAACTTAAGCTCTTTCTTGTCCTCAAACAAACAAAATAAGACCCACCCCTTAAGGGAACATCCAAGAATTTTCAGCTATCCTAAAGTAATCTCAACAAGCATCAATTGGGACTAACAATTGCCCCCAATAAGAATGAATCATTAACAACATTAAACCTTTGAAAAACCATGGATCAAGTGTGACATAAGTGAATCAAGAGATGACTCTAAACATCGAAGAACTCTCCCAATTACTTTATTCATTGTGGGACCCAAACTCACACATCCTCAACTATCCCTAAGAAAACCTCACCTTTTAGAGTATTGGCACATAAACCGAGGTTAATAGGATTTCACTCATCTCTCTCAAAAAAATGTCACAAGTCCAGCTTTAAGTACCATATGCTTGCCCCTTATGTAAGTATCGACTAATGCAAGCTTCATTCAACTCAAGATCATATAGGGATTTTGTGGAGTCATTGCGAAGGCTTTTGGTTTAGGGTAGGTCATGTTTTTATCCAAGTGGGTTCCATTTTCCCTTAAGCACTTCTTTTGATTCATCTGAGACAACTTACTTGACTCTTTGAGCCATTTCACTTCTTTTTAAGGGGTTAGAGAGACACATTGTCACTCTTTCTTATGCATTTCAATTCTTTTCTCCTTTTTCAATTTTCCACACTTTTCTTTCTTTTTTTTCATTGCTTTTCTTGAATCCATTTTCATTCTTTTTCACGTTGAGCATTCTTATTGTCTTTTGATTTTCTTTCTTTTTCATTGCCTTTTCTTTTCTTCAAAATTTTTTTATGTGCCTTTCTCCCTTTATTGTCATCCTTGTCTCTCCCCCCAAACTTATACTTTTGCTATGTGGTCAAGGAAAGATCGGGTGCCAAGAGAGGGTCTCTTTTAGAACGGGTATATGCTTGTATTATAGTTTTTGAATGAAAAAGGTCTAAGGCTCAAAAGGATTTACTAGGGATCATATTATTAGTAGGATATGGAATTGTTCAACTATCATTTGGATCAAGAAGAGCCTATAATCACTTTTCAAGTCAAATTTCACTTAAGATTTTGCCTCAAGAAACATTCAGGGCAAGTTCCAGACCAATGGCTTATGACTTGGACTCGCAATTTGATTTCTCACCAAATAAGCTAAAGGATAGATGAAGGCATAGAGTCGGGGCCCCACAACGATCTTAGATACGATTTGAGCAAACAATGGTCCTTAAAAACCACTTGATGATTGTTGGTCAACACAAGAGTCTCAAGGTCATGACTTTCACCATCCTAAAAACAATATTTTGTCTTTGACCATGAGATCAAAGAAAAATGTGATAAGCCGAAGTGAAGCTTTGTTTGAGGTACCCTTAACAATAAACATTTAAAAACAAAAATAAAATTGGACTCAAACCCTTAAGAAGGTTGTCACACCATCCATCATTGGGAAGAGCCACCCGGTTCACACAATACTCCACCTTTGAAAAGAATCGTGGCATTAAGAAAACCAAAGGCTTATTGAAAATGTCAAAAATGAAACAAAAAACTACGAATATAAATAAGAAGCTAAAAACAATTATTTTTTACGAAAATAGAAAGAATATATACAATAGGGGATTTGAATATACAACGGTAAATGAATATATACAATGATGTAACTTTATATACAAACCAAATGAAAGATAAATAGTGTGATAAAAGTAACTAAATGTATAATTATATACAGACCAAATAAAAATCAAGAAAGCATAACTAAATTAATATATATATATATATATATATATATATATATATATATATATATATATAGACACATTCAATAATCTAAATATATAGGGCGCACCCCCTCAAATAAAAGCTGGCATTGTCCCTAATGCCAACTAAATCAAATAAGCATAAAAAATAAGAAGAGAAAGGATATGAAGACTCTCTAAGCCGTGTCCGTCAGTATAGGATCATGTGTAGTCCCTAGGTCCTCTATTTGCTCGGAAACCTTAGACTGGTTCCCGGTATCCTACTACTTAGCTACTGGGACATAGGCATGGACCTGGATAGGCTATGGATCTTGTACATCCTGTGGCTGACTGGAGGAGGCCTCCGGTGTGTCCGCCAACTGGATGATGGCATCATCTGCTCTTGCGATCGTCCTCTTCCTCTTCAGGGGTCGTTGTGACTGCTCTAGCTGTGGCTCAGCTGCTGGAGCTGTGTCCTCAAATATTAGATCTAAAGGCATTTGGTCAGTCTTCAATCTATCCACATCTACCCATAACCCCTTCACGGACTCCTTGTAAGCTCGTGTCTTTCTAAGATTTTTGTGATCCCGAGTAGGCGCCTTGAGGGAACTGCAATGTGAATCCACTACCTTAGCCAAGGCACGCTGAGTACTGAGAATCTTCTCCTAGTTTTCTAGTATCTTCTTCAATACATCCTCAATGGATTGTGGGACCTATGCCGACTGAGGTTCCTACTGAGCTGCAATGGTGGAGGTCAAGGTAGACAACTTGGACGTAGTAGTATACATCCAGTTAATTAGACTCTGAAGCATCAGGCTCAGTTGGTGGGCAGTGATAGGATGGGCCCGGGATGATGGGATCACTGAGACTGCAGATGTGAAAGGTCCAGAAGGAATGACTGAAGATGTAGAAGGGTCGGGAGGCAGGTCAACAACAATAGAGGCAAGCTCAGTCGGGGCCTCTACCACAGCTGGCTCTTCAGACTGCCAGCTCGGGCAGAAACATGAGCTTTGTAGTTCTTGTCCTAGGGGTTGTCATTCCCCTTCAAGCTATACCAGGAGAATGGGCCTATTGCCTTGCTCTTGATGTCAAATGGTCTCTTTTCCACCTTTAAATCCCAGAAATCATGGTCAGGGTGAAGGGGAAAGGGTAGTTTCGGTTAGTCTCAGTACCCATTAGAGAAATGATGCAGGACATCACATTCCCCACATTGATAGGGTACCATACAATGATAGAAGCAATCAATATAGCTCGGTGGAGTGGGAGAGTCTGATAATGGGAAATGGGGTCTAATCGGCTACATACAAACGTCTTCTAACCCCTCGCTTCAAAGTTGAGGGTCCTCCGAAGTATCATGACCCCATCGGTTAACCAATCAGGAACTACCCCCGGGATTGGCAGGAAATGAGCTAACCATGGGCGGAACTTCCGGCCCATCTCCAGCTTTGCCATGTAGATGGGTCTCATTTTATTCATTGAAACCCAAATACTCATTCAGTGACTTATCATTGAACAATACCTTTTTGTTATGAACCTTGGTCACTTTGGAGCCCTTGACAATGTGGGCTACACTATAGTAGAACTCTATGACCAAATGTTCATTTGCCTACACAAAGTCATCTAAAAAATGCTCCCACCCACTCCTGTTCTAATCTGTCTATGCACATTGGGGTATATGTCACGACCCATTTTCTGAACAAGCCGAGACCGACACTCGATCACTAAAAATGACCAAGTGAACCATCTTTGCTTATCGAGCCTATTATAGCTCCAAACTTTATATGCAAAAAAGCAATATTCTAACCAAATAATTTTGATTAATTCAAATATTTATATAAATCAAATCCAAAACTTTATTGTAGCAACTACTGAATTACTGTTAAGTTACTATTAAATAACATCTGAATCTCAACCCAATGACTATGTATATGAAGCCTCTACTGATAACTGACGCACTGCTCAGAACATGAGATTTCCTGGCCAGTTATCTAAGTAAATAAAGAAATAACTAAATAAAGATGACTCAAAATAATACTCCACGAACAAAAGTGGAGCTCACCAATAGCACTGGAAGGGTAGGAAGTCCTAACTCGTAGCCTGCTCGCCTGCAAATACGGTTCCTACGTTGTACCGCAGACCAACGTAGGTTCCCAAAAGAGAACGTCAGTAACATCCATTGTACTTAGTGAGTCTCAGCAACAGGGGGCGAAACTTTAATAACATATACATTATGAACAAAGCTTCTAAATGCATGTAAAACATAAAGCTTATAAGAATAGTTCTAAATAAATGCATAATAGCAGTTTATGAATATTCTAAAAGAAATTCTTTTCTTTTTATTTCTTAATAAAAATACTTCACTTTATACTTTGGGGGTTCCAACTATCCTGACTTAATTCTGTCTAAGTCACCGTGTGATCGGCACGGGTTCGATCCTCACCTGATCGAATAGGCCCAATCCACGAGGTGCCACTCGCTTCATGGTTCTTAGCGCTCATGTATCATACCTTAGCATGGCTAAGTAATTTCTTAGCAATGAGACCCTCGGATCATGTGTTCCCTACTTTGGCACAAGTAGTATTTCAATATGAAAATGGCATATATGAATAACATAATAATCTGAAATTCATGCACATATATCCAAATAATCATCTAAACTTTATCTAGAAAATAATTCTAAGCTAATAGGTACTTACTACTCCAATTAAGTACAAATAATAACATAAAAATCTGACATTTATGCACATATATCCCAATAATCATCTAAACTTTAGTTAGAAAATAATTCTTATCGAATAGGTACTTACTACTCTAATTAAGTATATATTAACCCTTTTATACAATTCATCAAACACCTTGTGTGCGTGCTTTTGTGAGTTAAACCACTTATGTAAAGGGTTATATTAACTCACCTTAAAGCTTCTCGAGCCAATACGTAACCCCAGTCTAATTGACACAGTCAACCAATCGGTTCTATAACAACAAATATATTTTAATCAATTTTAAAGTACTTTTATTGTTGATATAGAGGAAGAAGGGAATTGGCTATTGAATTCTTACCTATTACTACTTTAGGATAATTGAAAACAGGGAATTTTATATACCTGATTCAAGAATTAGTGATTTGTAAAGAACCCTATAATCTTTCCGTGTTGTCTGTGTGAAATATTTCTTGGGTTTGCTGCCTCTGTTTCGTTACTCTCTGTTCTATTCTAGCGGATTTTTTCTGGTTTCGTATTTTCTGTTCTAGAATGAATAGAAGACTTTTATGTGCAAAGAAACCCCTTTTAGGTCCCAACAGCCCTTTATGGGCTTTTAGGTTCACGTTTTCCTTTTTTTTTGGGTTTTAACTTAACTATTATTACTTTTACATATCATACTTTTAATATTTAATAATAACAAAATTATTAATATTCTCCTAATTGTACATCCAATTACTTAATTGTTTGTATATATATATATATATATATATATATATATATATATATATATATAGGCAAATTTAGTTAAGTTAAAACCAAAAACTAATTAAATAATAATTTAATTCTATAAATAGCATGTCTCGAAACTTTTATAAATTTAAGAAGTGTTACAGTTTAGGGTAGAAGATCTCGGTCTATGAAACTCCTCTCCAAAATTAGTTTTCTCACCAGCCACCACTCCCTGAATTTATGGTATGCCACCTAACTTACAAACCTATTTTCCCAAACTTCTGGTTTCCTACTTCGGGTAATCCCCCAACCTGAGGTTCACCCCCCTCAAATACTTCCTCATCCCTTTGTATCTCCTCCTCACCTTCGTCTGCACTCGCCCCGGATAATGAAGCTGTGGGGGAGGTATAGTACTTACCACTACCGGCTGCTGAGACCTCAGACGACTCAGTAGGGACATGATATGCTGCTTGGGCAGGAGGTGATGGTGGTGGAGTTTCATCAGTCAATCGGAAGTTGGAGACGAAATGAGCTAGAACTGAGTTTGAGGAGATCTCTTGGGATGGCTCATACTCACTTCCTGACTGGTTACACGCTCTATCAGCAGCTTTAATTGCTTTCCGCATGTTCTTTATGTTTTGTCGAACCAGCGGAGTGAGTTTTACCAACCTTTGCTTCCCTCCCCGGAAGGAATCACCTCAGTCGAGTTGTTTTGAGCCCTAACCTCGTTGTTTAACCATTCTCTGCAAGCGCAGGCATGTAACTTTGTTAGTATCAATAGAAACAGTGAAACATATGTGCAGAATGAATTGCAGAACATAAGCAGACAGTTGCAGAACATGGCTTGTGCGGGCTGCAAAAAAAGGAGTGTGGCCGCACAGAGACCACCGCAGATCGTACAAAAAGAAGTGCGTCTGCACGGAGACAACTGTGGACCGCACAAATACAACCGTGGTCCGCACATGGTGTTTAGAATACCACCCTTTGAATCTAATCACTGCGGACCGCACAAAGCAGTACAGTGACCGCGGTGGGCCAGTGCGGACCGCACAAAATATAGTACCGCTGCACTGGGTAGAATTCCGCTTTTCAGAATTTCATTATCACGGTCCGCATAAAGTGGTACTATGGACCGCATTATGGCAGCGCAAACCGCACAAACACGATCACGGTCCGCGGAGGGTGCCCAGATATGGCACTGAGTTAGTGCTCTTGAATATTGCTTTTTTGCATAAATTTGTCCCTATTTGATGTTTCTATATGTTTATCTGGTCCATTTTTTACTTCCTAGGCCTAATTAAACTAAAAAATAACTAATCTAACTGATCTAGTGAAGAAAACATGAGAAATGAAGGAATGAAACACTAAAAGAAATGAAAATTAACTGTAAAGAAAAAATTAAGAAGTTAAAATAAGGATTAATGTACCAGTTGTAGAGATGAAATGAAGCAAAGCAATGCAGATGAGTAGTTACGAGCAAGGAAGAATGATGAACAGTGTTAAGTATCTTGTGGGTTTGAAAGTTTTAAAAATGGTAAAAAGGGGTGCCTGGGGTCTATTTATAGAAAATCCCCTGGGTCTTACACTCACCTACCAGTGCGGCCGCACAAAATGGACCGCTGCCTACACTAGTCTATTATGATCTGTTGCAACTAAGTGAACCACTACGGTCTGCACACAATGGACCACAGCCGCGGTGGCCCACCGTGGACCGCACCAAATCAACTGCGGCCGTAGTAGAAAACTTCAGAGAGCAATTTTGTTACCCTTTTGCCTGTGCGGACCCCACAAAGTGTAGTGCAACTGCACTGGAAACTTCAAAGACTGAACAGTTTTGCAATTATGACATACACTGCATCAACTCAATCATGAAACATCTCACAACCAGTTAGCCCAAAAAGCAATTCTATACTACAAAGAAAATAGAAGGAAATAAGAAGAAAATGACATGGGTTGCCTCCCAAGAAGCGCCTGATTTAATGTCACGACACGATACATATTACCATATCACTTGAGATGAAGAAGCGCGACCATGTGGATGTCATCAATCTTTCCTAAATAGTGCTTGACTCAGTGCCCATTAAATTTGGAAACTTCACCATTTTTGTTCTTGAGATCAAAAGCACCAAACGGGGTCACAAACACAACTTCCAGTGGCCCACTCCACTTTGATTTAAGCTTTCCCAGAAAAAAACGTAACCGGGAGTTGAACAAGAGAACCAAATCACCAACTTTGAAATCCTTTCCATGAGCATATTTGTCATGAACGTACCTCAACTTGTCCTTATACAAGGACGAACTGGAGTAGGCATGGAATCTAGCTTCTTCAAGTTCACTGAGTTGTTCAACACGAAGATAGGATGCAACATCCCATTCAAAATTAAACTTTCTCAAAGCCCACTTAGCCTTATGCTCTAACTCAACCAGTAGATGGTAAGCTTTCCCAAACACCAATCGATACAGAGAGAAACCAATCGGAGTCTTGTAAGCCGTTCGATAAGCCCATAGAGCGTCATCCAACTTCTTCGACCAATCAGTCCTATTAGCATTGACCGTCTTTGACATGATACTCTTGATTTCCCTATTGGAGAATTCCACTGACCACTAGCTTGAGGGTTATAAGGGGTAGAAACCTTATGATTGAAACCGTACTTGGAAAGCAACGTGTCGAAAACTTTGTTTCAAAAGTGAGACCCCCCATCACTAATAATTGCACGAGGAGTGCCAAACCTTGAGAATATGTTCTTTTTAAGAAATGAAACAACACTCTAGGCTTCATTGTTAGGCAAAGCCATGGCTTCAACCCACTTTGAGACATAATCAACCATAACTAAAATGTTAGTATTCCCATAAAAGCTAACAAATAGACCCATGAAATCGATGTCCCAAACATTAAAGATATCCACTTCGAGAAATGTATTGAGAGGCATCTCATCCATTTTTGAAATTCCACCCGCTCTTTGGCATTCATCACATCTCTTCACAAATTACCTGAATCTTTAAACAAGTTTGGCCAATAGAATCCACAACTAAGCACTTTAGAAGCCGTCCTTGCCCCGCCATGGCCACCTTAGGGAGAGGAATGACAAGCCTCCAAGATACCCAATTGTTCTTCCTCCGGGATACATCTACGAATCACACCATTCGTGTAAATCTTGAACAAATATGGCTCGTCCCAATAAAAATCCAAGATATCCCGCTTGAGCTTCTTCCTTTGGTTAGAAGAGAGCTCATCCAGGATTATTCCAGTCACGAGGTGATTGGCAACATCGACAAATCATGGAATATCATTTATTGACACCAGAAGGAGTTGTTCATCAGGAAATGAATCATTGATCTCAAGGCCATCACACAGTCTCCTCTCCTCCTCCAAATGGGACAAGTGGTCCGCCACTTGATTCTCATTACCTTTCCGGTCCACAATTTCTATCAATCTCTTGAAGTAGTAGCCCCATCTTTTCAGTCTTGCCTTGGAGTCTTTCTTTGTCATCAAATACCTAAGGGCGACATGATCGATGTGCACTATAACTTTGGCCCCCATAAGATAAGGTGAAAACTTTTCCATTGCAAACACTATATCCAACAATTCTTTCTCGGTGACTGTATAGTTCCTTTGAGCTTCATTCATGGTCTTGCTTGCATAGTACATTGGATGAAACATCTTGTTAATCTTTTGACCCAAAATAGCCCCAGTCGCAACGTCACTTGCATCACACATGAGCTTGAAACGCAGGCTCCAATTTGGTGCGATGATGATAGGGTTAGTTATCAACTTGATCTTGAGAAGCTTGAATGGTTGCATACAAACATTCATCGAACACAAACTTTGCATCCTTTTCTAGCAACTTGCACAAAGGGTGTACCACTTTGGAAAAATCTTTTATAAACCTCCGATAAGAACCCAAGTGCCCAAGAAAACCCCTCGCCCCTTTGACAGAAATAGGGGGAGGAAGCCTCGAAATCACTCTATTTTTTCTTTATCAACTTTAATTCCCCGCTTTGAAATTTTGTGACCCAATACTATACCCTCTTCAACTATGAAATGACATTTTTTCCAATTGAGTACAAGGTTTGTGTCTTCACACTGAGCCAACACTCTATCCAAATTACCCAAACACTCATCAAAGGAATCCCATATAACACTAAAATCATCCATGAAGACCTCCAAGATATCTTCCTCCATGTCGCTGAAAATAGCCATCATGCATCATTGGAAGGTCGATAGAGCATTACACAATCCGAATAGCATCCCAGAGAAAGAGAATGTGCCATACGGATATGTAAAGTTGTCTTCTCTTGATACTCTGGGTAATTAAAATTTGATTGTCCCCCGAGACCATTCAAAAAGCAATAAAAAGCACGCCCCGTAAGATGATATAGTATTTGGTCAAGAAATGGCAATGGGAAATGATCTTTTCGGGTCACCTTGTTTAGCTTCCGGTAATCCATACATACTTTCCACCCGGTGACTGTCAGTGTAGGAATAAGTTCATTGTTTTCATTGGTCACCACAGTTAATCCACCGTTCTTCGGCACACACTGCACCGGAGAAGTCCATGAGCTATCAGAAATGAGGTACACAACACCGACATCCAACCACTTGATCACCCTTTCATCACAACTTCTTGCATAGCCTCATTCAATATCCTTTGATGCTCCAAGGAAGGCCTTGCATCATTATCCAAGATAATTTTGTGCATGCAAAATGCATGGCTTATTCGCCGAATGTCAGCTAGAGTCTATCCAATTGCCCTTTTCCGCTTTTGAAGCACAACCAACGGGGCCTTAACCTGCATGTTTGTAACACAAGATGAAAGAATAACTGGTAAAGTAGAATTTGAGCCCAAGAATTCATACCTGAGGTATGGAGGAAGTGGTTTCAACTCCAACACTGGTGGCTCTTCAATTGATGAGTTTGTTGGTGGAGTTTTCCGATTTTCAATATCTGAAGACAATTTTCTCGGCTCATAAAAATAAGAGCCCATCCCATGTAGGGAATTCACGCACTCCACTCTATTATTATCATCATTGACATCCATATTAAGTAGCACAGCCTCAAGATGATCCTCCATGTTGATCATAACACTAGTATCATCGACAATCACAGCTGTGACAAGTTCTACAAATGAGCATACCTCAGTGCTATTGGGTTGCTTCATGGATTTGCAAACATGGAAGACGACCTTTTCATCACCCACTTAGAAAGTAATCTCACCTGCTTTAACATCAACCAATGCCTTTCCCATTTTAAGGAAAGGTCTACCCAAGCTAATAGGGATCTCATAGTCTACTTCATAATCCAAAATGATAAAGTTGGCCGGCAATATGAATTCGTCCACCCAAACAAACACATCATCAATAATTTCCAAGGGCCACTTCATTGATCGATCCTCCATTTGAAGCCTCATTGAAGTTGGTCTAGGTTGCCCAATACCCAAAGTCTTGAAAACCGAGTACAACATCAAATTAATACTACCTCCCAAGTCACATAAAGCTTTGGCAAAATCTGCACTTCCAACAGTACAAGTGATGGTAAAAGCTCCGGGTTCTTCAAGTTTCGGTGCCATTGAATGCACTATCGCACTCACTTGGTGAAGTCATTTCTATTGTTTCACAATCCATAGACCTAGCTGATCTGGTAGATATCAGATACCATGTTGCGCACATAGTGGTACTACTCCTGTAACAACTTTCTTTCGCATCATCATGTCAGACGACATTGTCTGTAGGGATATGGACAAGACAATTCGGCGTGATCGGGATTCGTGCTAATAAAGACGGTGGTATGTTGATGCTAATGATATCCCTATCAAAAATATACATAATATTATCGTACTTTGAAAATTGTTTTGTGTCAATTGGTTATTTGGATATTGTTGATTGTGACTTGCTGTTTCTATGGTTTTTCTTTCTTATATGATCATTCTATTTTGAAATAGGACTTTTAGCTATGCATACCATTGCTATTCAAGGGCTCTAATGTCCCTTTTGCCGGGGCGCTATATTTTTAATTGATACAAATGGGTACACATTAGGCACCATCAACATGTGATAGCGGTGTACTTTTTTCATCTATCTTGGCGAGCCCACTTTATTTCGAGGTCCTGTATCTTTTGTTTCTCATGTACTTTGTATTTTGAGGTATAGCCAAAGCATTGTTGTCGTTATTTCTATATTACTCTCTAGTTCTACTTAAATACTCTGTAGACAGGTTGCGAGTGGTGTTTGATATTGGGAATTAAATTAGAAATATTGGTATTTGGTTGGCAAACATATTTTTCATCATATCTATAAAATTATAATATTTTGGAAATTATGGTTGAAGATGCTAATAGAAATTAAATGAAAATTGTTAATGAAATATTTTCAGAGTATGATTAATGGAGTATATCTTCTATTTATTCAAAGATGAATTTAGGTAGAATGAAATCTAACAGGCTTGCTCAGTCGGTTTTACTCGGTTAAGCGTTAGTCACCCGTTAATTTCGAGCTGTAAAGGAAGAAATCAGTTTAGATAGTAATGCATGTGGCTTGCTTATATTTCAACAAAGTCCTTTCTAATATTTCTAAAAGATAAGATTTAAAATTTACATAAAAATATTGCATATTCGGTTATTTATATATGTTTACCTCAAAACTACGAGTAATAGTTAAAGTTGTTTGTAGTTTTAAAGATACGTGATTTAGTTCAATACTAACTTATAATCAAGAAATCTAATGTATAAATGAAAGAAGTAAGTTGAGTTTAACTAGTGCTTAAGGAAGTCTTAACTCGAGCTACGGTGGCCTCAAGGTTGGTCAACAAAAATAGTAAAGTAAAGACACTAATGTTAAGAGACAATTCTTATGAGTAATGAGCAAGAAAGTACGAGAGTATATTATTTTGCCAATGATTGATGATGGTTACAAATGATTGGGGTCCCCTTATGTATAGTATAAGAACCCTAGAAAAGGTACATTTCTATTTACAGTAAGGAATCTTATTGGGAAAACTGTCTAACCTCCTAGTACAAATTCATACTAACTGGTACTAGTCTATTCTAGAATTTTCTTCATGATCTTGAGGATGTTGCGAGAATATTTCTCTTTCTGTTACAAACCCATAACAACAACATCTCGAGGTTGGTCATACACGGCTTCGCTGTTCATTGCATACTTCGATCCTTGGGCCTTGTACTTTGTCATTCGGTTCGAGCTTGGTTTATCGGCCTTGATCTTGATCCATCCTGAACTTGGACTTGAAGCGACTCTTCGAGCCCGTGAAATCTAGCATACCTAATTTCGACTGTATACAGATAGTCCATGCATTTCTTAGAGTAAGATAATAATAAACGATTTGATCCTCGATCCTACATTTCTCGATCATGATGTCGATCTCATGACCTCAGTTTCTGAAGATTGAAAGATTGCGTTTGCATAGTTGCCAAGGCCATTAATTGAAGGCGGCTGATGTTTTGCCATGAGCTTCCCTAAAACGTTAAAGCGACCACTATAAATAGGTCAATTTAACAACTTTTACAGTCTTTACTTCTCAAATCTTTCTCAAAACCTCACTAGCTTCTTCATACTTCTTGAGTTTATCCTTTCTTCAACTTGTTCTGGCTAAAATATCAACTTCTTCTCTTCTTTTGAACTTCTCAAGAGTAATGGCCAAAAAAGATAAAACCATTCCTTATACAGATAAATGCTCCTCATCATCGCGTCTGATCGGTGGTAGAACGGTGGTGCCACCTCGTATCGAGGAGTGCATTCCCGGGAAATGTGAGCTATCTTCTAATTTTAAAATTGATAAGCCTGCATCGGTTCCTGGCCGATACGAGCCTATGTCTCAATATATCTATTTGATAATTGAAGATGATCTCGAGTAGGTAAAATAGGATTGTAACTAGGGGGATAAGGATGCCGTGATTCCTCCCATCGTAAAGGACGTTACCACTTATATGGAAGGGTAATTAAGCGTGTACACTTTTCTTTTCGCACTAGATCCCGTAGATATATCACTGGGTCTGTTAGACCTAATTATTCTTGATTTCTGTTACTATTTCGGGTGATGCATGGCCAGATCTACCATTCGTTCTTGAGTATCATCAATTTGATCATGTATTTCCTTAGCATAGTTGAGGGGATGCCATTTACCCTCGACCACCTAATCGGGCTATATAGCCCTCGCCTTTATCAAGGCATTCTGATAAAGCTATATCATCAACGATGACAAGGATTGATGATGGATGATCTGGTTCGTCCAAATCAAAACTTCCAATTTAATCCCTACTGAAAAGGTGCCATTCCCCAAGGAATGTAACATGAAACGTAACTACAACCCTATGGATGATACTTACTTCTCTGCTTTCCCTGTTCTTCCTTGATCTAATTCTTTTTCTATGGTGCAAATTCCTCTTGCTTTCCTGGTACGATTCTGGACCTCGCAGGTTGAGTCTGACAATTGGCTCCATTTCTTTATGCGTGGAACGCTACTGGTGAGATTTGGCTAAGGGTCGGTGGAAAGATAAAAACCATGGTTAGTTCCTTGTTTATATGTTGACATTTTCCAATAAAATAAAATCTTTCTCCTTACACAGGCCTTGGATATACTATTGAGGAGGAAATCCCAAAGCCAACCAAGGAGAATAAAAGGAAAATGGCTTTGCTAACAAGTTCCCCAAAGCCCAAGAATAATAAGGCTTGAAAGTCTAGGGTTGATCGTGCAGCTCTATTTGCAAAAGTTGTTTAACACCTTCAAGATAACGAGGAAGAGATAGAAGATGATGACTGCCTATTGGTAGCTCAGAAGAGAGGAAGAATTGAGGCTTCGAAGTTCGCCGATGCAGTAATGGCTGATAGTTTCATTCTTGATTTGAAGAGATCTTTGTGGCGCAGATCCCCCGAGCCATTAGGTGGTAGTAGTGTATCTCATTCTAGAGGACATTTGGTGTGTGGGATCGAGTAGACTAATTTGAGGCCCTCTATTGGACTTCGATGTCATTTGATATGCCCAAAGAACCTCAGGTAGAACTTCTTTCCCTTTACCTTTTGCGCTGTTCAACCTTTTCTTTAAGTTTTGAATGATAGTTTTGTTTGTTGATTCGGTGTGTTCGTTCCTGCTCGGGTGGTACGATGTTGATAAGATCCTCTTTATTTTGTGTGCCTTGAGGAACTTCATTACTTTGTTGCCAACGAATTGCTTCCCATTATTGCATATAATTTCGGCAAGTATCCCGAATCGACATACGATGTGGTCCCAGATGAAGCCAATAAATTTTTCTTCTAGAAGTCCTAGGCTTCCACCCATTTAGAAAAGTAGCCAGTCATAAACAAAATGAATTTAGATTTACCTGGGGCTGTTTGTAGAGGGACAACGATGTTCATTCCCCATTTCATGAAAGGCCATAAGGACAGGACTGAGTGATGTTGCCATGATGAATCATTGGTGCAACCCTTTAAATTTATCACACTTTTTTAACAAAATCCTTAGTATCTCTTTCTATGCAATCCTAGTAATACCCTTCTTTAATAATTTTGTGAATCAAGACTCGGCACCAGAGTAATTTCCACAAGTGCCTTCGTGGATTTCTCGTAGAACATAGTTCGTGTCCTCAACTCTAAACATACAGCCAATGGAATTAAACATCCTCCTGTATAATGTTCCATCTTCATCCAATGTGAATCTAGTACCCTTAGTTCGTAGAGCCCTCAACGTTTTATGATCCGATGTGAGCTTTCCATTTTTCAAATATTTGATATACTTATTCCTCCAATCCAAAGTCAAACTTGTAGAATTTATCTCGTCATGACCCTCATCAACCATAGATATCGATAATTGGATGACATTCCCTGGGATAATATCATCTTCTTCAACTGATGACCCCAAGTTAGCAAATGCATCAACCTCACTGTTCTGTTCTCAAGGCACATGATATAGAGTCCACTCCTTGAAGCTGTGCAAGGTTACCAGTAATTTGGTTCTCAAGGTTACCACTAATTTTGTGCAAGGTCACTGTTCAGTTCTCAAGGCACTTGTTGATATAATTTTTTAACAAAATCTTTAGTATTTCTTTATATGCTATCCCAGTAATACCCTTCTTTAATAATTTTGTGAATAAAAGACTCGGCGCCAAAGTAATTTCCACAAGTGCCTTCGTGTATTTCTCGTAGAACATAATTCGTGTCCTCAACCCTAAACATACCGCCAATGGCATTAAACATCCTCATGTATAATGTTCCATCTTCATCCAATGTGAACCTAGTACCCTTAGTTCGTAGAGCCCTCAACTCTTTGATCCTATGTGAGCTTTCCATTTTTCAAATATTCGATATACTTATTCCTCCAATCGAAAGTCAAACTTGTAGAATTTATCTCGTCATGACCCTCATCAACCATACATATCGATAATTGGATGACATTCCCTGGTATAATATCATCTTCTTCAACTGATGGCCCCAAGTTAGCAAGTGCATCAGCCTCACTGTTCTGTTCTCAAGGCACATGATATAGAGTCCACTCCTTGAAGCTGTGCAAGGTTACCAGTAGCTTGTCAAAATATCTCTGCATCCTATCCTCTCAAACTTAGAAGCTTTTGTTTACTTGGTTCACCACCAACAGAGAATAGCACTTGGCTTCAATGACTTTTTCCCCCAAGCTTTTAGCTAGCTCGAGACTTGTAATCATGGCATCATACTTAGTCTCATTATTTCAACCTAGAAGTTTTAATAGATTGTCTAATATTGTTACCTGTGCCAAGCCCAGACCCTTTCACATTTGAGGCACCGTACGTGAAGAGGGTCTATACACCCATTGATGTACCCATCTTAGCAGAAGTTCTTTTTCCACTATGGGTACGAGAGACTTGATGGCCAATCGGGGTTAATATTAGATATAGTATCTGCCTAGTTCGACGGCTCATTTGGCCAATTAGCCTGATAACTCAAGCTTATGCAAAACATATCACAGAGAATAAATGGTTAACACACATATCGAGTGACACTGAAAATATGGCTTTAGCTTTCTAGATGCGCTTATTAAAGAAAGTGCTGATTTTTCTAAGTGTGGATATCTAGTTTCAGCATCTCCTAGAGTTCAACTTACGTAACAGACAGGGAACTGTGTACCATGTTCTTCTCAAACTAGTACTCCACTTACCACTCTCTTGAACACAAATGAATATAGGTAAAGCTTTTCATCTATCTTTGGAGTGTGAAGCTGAGGTGGGCTCGATAAGTATCACTTCAATTCCTCCAATGCTTGTTGGCATTCTAGGGTCCATGCACAATCTTTTTTCTTTTTGAGCAAGAAAAAGAACTCGCGGCTTCGATTTAAGGACCTCGAAATGAATCGGCCCACGACAGATATCTGTCTTGTAAACCTTTGTATGACTTTCACACCATCTACGACAGTGAAATCTTCAATGAACTTGATCTTGTAAAGTTTAATTCAATTCTCTGATTTGATACCATATAGCCGAGGAACATGCCTGAACCAACCCCGAAGGCACATTTTTCTGGGTTAACCTTCATGTTGTACTTCCTCAAATTGTCAACTACTTTCACACCATCCATTATTAGGAATTTCATCATCTGTTGAAGAGTTGAAGGTACTGCTTTTATGTTGTGGATCCACGACCTCCTGGGTAGCGCATTATATCTTATGTCACCTTTAAAGACATAGAATTATGTATCTTGGATAGTCCCGATCATGTTCACTGGTAGGATTATCTCCCTTGTTTCGATCGCCATGTTGAAGCCATTTAAGACTGAAGATATAGTTGCAATTTGGTCCTGTAGGCCGAGCTGTTCTACGACCTTTGATCTCATAATGTTTGCGGAGCTACCAAGATCCACTAGAGCACGTTTAACTAGAATTTTATTTTAAAAAATAGAAATTAATAGGGCGTCATTGTGCTACTGATATATGTATTCTGTTTCTTCATCATTGAACGATAAGAAACCTCGGGTACATAACTCCGAGTCCATTTTTTTCAGGTGATTTACACCTTGGTGCGTTTGAATATAGGACCTTATGGAACATCGACACCGCCAACGATCATATGAATTACATGTTACAGTTCTTCTAGCTTATTTTTTTTGTTTGCATCTATTTCTCTGAAGTGATTCTTAGTTCTATCACTGAGAAACTCTCAAAGATGACCCTCGTTGAACAATCGAGCTACCTCCTCTCTCAGCTGCCTGCATCCTTTGGTCCTATGTCCATGTGTGCCATGCTATTTAAATATCATGTTTTGATTTCTTTGAGAATGATCGGTTTGAATAGGCCTGGGTCACATGGTGTCATTTATCCTTCTAATAGATGACATTATCTCTTATGCATCTATGCTGAAATTATACTCCAACAACCAAGGGGCTTCTGTGGGATTGGTATGTTTATCAAAACCATTCTTACTCATAGGTCCATGAGAAATCTATCCTTTATCGTTTCTTTTATCATTCCGAAGAGGATTGTGCCCCGGAACGTTGTTTCTTCGATCGGAGACATATGGCAGATACCATTCCCTATTTTCATAGTTCCCTGTCTGTATCTCTCGGGGCCTTAACTGTCAATCTATTTGGATGAACTGAGCCCGAGGGGGCTCATAGCTGGTCGTCCTCCACCCTGATCTTAGACTTATAATGATTATGTACATCTACCCAAGTCATAGCTAGATACTCGATCAGATTTTTCTTCAATTGTTGTGATGCGATCAAACATTGCTCGTTCAACCCCTGTATAAAAGCTTGCATGGCCCAATAATCCGAGACTGGTGGTAATTCCATTCGCTCTATTTGAAATTGGGATACAAACTCCCTTAGCATCTGTCTTATCTTAAAAATGTCCGATTTCCTTGTCCCAACCTTATGGCCCTGGCGTGAGCCTTCACGAAGGTGTCTTCTAACATAGCAAACGAATCTGTAGAATTCAGTGGCAAGTTGTGGTACCAAATCATGTTCCTTTTGACAAAGTTACCCCAAATATTATATACAAAACCGGCTCGATTTCATAATCATTTAAGTCGTTTCCTTTAATCCCGCAAGTGTACGAGGTAATGAAGTCACTAGGATCACTCGTCTCGTTATTGTTTAGGTATATCGGGCACACATTAATTTTTAGCAATGGGCTTCGGCTCTGCAGTCGGAGGAAATGGCTTTAGTACAAATTTCTTGGCCTCCAAATCTTTCAAGATCGGGGGTTTCCCCGGTCTTTGATCACTACATGAGTTGTACGTCTCAAATTTTTTATCATTATCCTCAATATTTTTCTCCCCCGACTCGATTATATTTGTGATCTCCACGAGCTATTACCGTACGATCTCTTTGGCACCAGCTTAGTACGGCAGCTAATTTATGGTTCGACCACACTTAGAGTTTTATTCTGACTTTTAAGCTGAGCGATAGCAATCTGTTGAGCTCGTAACATCTCGAATATTACATGGAGGCTAACTCACCCATCTCCTATACCTTATGTTCCTTGGCCACCAGATCAGACTTCCATACGTAGACTTCCTTCGGGTTCTGTGTCTAAATCCGCAATTAAAGCAATGTGTGAACTAATATCGACTAGTTCCACATTTGGCACTTCTCCCGGGTTAATCGGTAGTACACTGGCTCCTGGAGCAATGACATTATTGTTTTCCCCACGAAATTCAAGACCATCATCGCCGTGTATTGGTGCGTTTTGAGAGTTTGACATTTTTTGACCCGAGAACAAAAATTCTTTACAAGAACAAGTGTGAAAATAACGTGTGTTATCAGAATCAGTAATAACCACTATTACCTTTGGACCCACGGTAGGCGCCAAACTGTTTTCCTTGAAAATACGAGTAACAATTAAACTTGTTTGTAGTTTTAAAGATACGTAATTTTGTTCAATACTAACTAATAACCAAGAAATCTAATGTATAAATAAAAGAAGTTGAATCAAAACAGTGCTTAAGGAAGTCTTGACCTCAAGCTATGGTGGTCTCGAGGTTGGTCAGTAAGAATGGTAAAGTAAAGACAATAAAGTTAAGAGACAATTTTGATGAGTAATGAGCAAGAAAGTAAGAAAGTATATTCTTTTGCCAATGATGAATGATGGTTACAAATGATTGGGGTCCCCTTTATATAGTAGGGGAACCCTAGATAATATATATTTCTATTCAGAGTAATGAATCTTGTTGGGATAACTTTCTAATCGCCTAGTACAAATTCATACTAACTCGTACAAATCTATTCTAAAATTTACGCCATGATCTTGGGGATGTGACAGAAATCTTGCTCTTTCTGTTACAAACCTATAACGTCATCATCTCGGGGTTGATCATACTCGATTTTGGTGGTCATCGCGTACTTCGATCCTTTAGCCTTGTACTCTGTCATCGGGCTCGAGCTTGGTCCATCGGGCTTGAACTTGATCCATCATGAACTCGAGCTCGAAGCGACTCTTCGAGCCCGTGAAATCGGGCATACTTGACCGTATACAATATATAAGGTGTTTTACACATTGTATTAATTCATGTCTTTCAGATTGCCTCATTAACAGTGGAGCCTATTTCGAAATGAGAAACTGATTTATCTTCAGGGTTTATTCTAAATTTATTTTATTTAAAATGTTTAGAGGTTGAAATATGAGTTTTGGATAACCAGATTGTAAGGAAAACCAGTTAAATTTGTGGATTTCCAACTCAAAAATTGAAATTAAAACTTCAGTAACAACTAACAAAACAGCTGTCTCTATTCTGCTAGACGTAAAAAAAAAATCAATGGATTAAGTATATGCACTAAAATAAGCGCCGCATAAATTAATGTAGAGTTTAGTTTGAAGTATTAAGTAATACCCATATTAAAGTTTCATATATTACCACTATGAGATTAAGCGAAGATGAATTATGATGATTATTGTGTTCTTTTTAAAGAAAACATTTACATTTCAAAATTCAAAAACTTTATTTTCAGATCAGAAGAATTATGACGAAAAAGATAACTAAGTTGGATCTAGAAGGTACTGCTGAAGTTATAAAGCAGATAAATAGGGTAAACAAACTTTAAATGCTACGCCGCCTTTGCTTGAGGGTGAGAATGAACTAATTTAAAATTTCTAATTTCCAAATGTAAAAAAGAATGTTACAATTAAAGAGTTGTCCCGACATAAAATCCCTCTTTAAGAAGTCGTAATGGTAGCTTGCAGTCTAATACTTATCGATTAATAACAGATTTTCACCATCAACTATTAGACTTGAACCAAATATTTTTTATATAAAGCCAACAATCCCACCATGATATACAACACCCCAAAACTGATAGTATAATTCATAAGCTCTACTGAGTTTGTTAGAAAATCTCTGAGTACAACTGTTCCAGAATAGAAATAAACATTACAAGTAAACTTCAGAAGGTGATTCTATGGCATGCGAACGCGACGACAGGTATATCTTAAAGTCTCCATTGCAATGCTCGATCGACTATCTAATGACCAACGCGCTCCGACGTACCTGAATTTGCACAAATAATGTGCAGCAAACATTTGTATAAATGATGTTACAACACTGGCATTAAGAACTAGAAATAATAATTAGCAACAAGAAGCCAATAGCTAAATAAGATGTGAGGTAATCAGAATATAGATAAAGTACGGTGAAACCAAGTAGGGGAAAACAACTACCATCCCAATAAAAAAACGGCTTTCACACGAGATCTATAAAAGAATTTTCCCACGGTATCACACCTCATAAAATGGGTCCCAAGTCACTAACCCTAATAACTTGACATTTTGTGCCCGTATTAAAAATCAGAACTACAAGTATAACTCATGATGCATGGACAACTTACGCTCAATACAATTAATACCTCATATCTGTACGGAGAACTCACGTGTTAAGATAGTGACAATATTTTATATTTGCACGGACAACTCACGTGATAGCAGTAACTCATGTGATGCATGGACAACTCACGCTCCAATACCATCAATACCTCATATCTACATAGAGAACTCACGTGCTAAGATAGTGACAATATTTCATACCTGCACGGACAACTCACATAGTAGCAATAACAATATATCATAATCAAACGGACAACTCACGTGCCAATAGTAGCAATATTTCATATCCGCACATACAACTCATGTGCCAATAATACACCTTGCACACAGAAGGCAAGTATATAATAATATATATAAATGATCAATAAACATCAGGGTTCATCTTCTTAGACTGATATAAGTGACTAATTACAGTGTATGGTTGTGCAAATGTTCTATGATGATTCGAGTTAACAAGTAAGATTAGAGATAACGAATGACACATAGTAAACAATACAACAAAAAGATAAAATGCATGACTCACACAAAGTAGGTACATCATTACACAAATACTATAAACAACAATACCGCCAGACCATTACAAGTCATCACAAATCATCCCTGACATAGCTCCCCTATCTCGCCGCGTGCCCAATAATTAAGCAAATGCCTACCTTGTCCTGCCACATGCGCACAATAATATTTTTCGCCTTGTCTTTCCACATGAGAAAACCCACATATATATAGTCTGTCTAATCACACATCATGTGCAAATATCAATAATAACAATAGCACGGACAACTCACTTGCAAACACCCCAACTATCCTCTTAACAGTATCATGTGTGTCAAAAATATAATAATACAATATAAAAACTCGCACCACATGCGCCCATATTCCACAATATTTCCTCAGAAATAATTCAAATACCACAACCACACAAAGCCCTTGACTCAATAATAGTAAATACAACAACAACAACAATAACATGAGAGTATAATAAGTAGATCTACACAAGAATTACCAAAACACAATGAAACAAAAGAACGAGCTCACAGTGATAAACATAACAAGTAATAATGGCTTCAAATATGAATAACTCAACAATAAGAGAGATAATGTATAACAATGTGATCAAATAAGAATAACTCAACAATAAGAGGAATAACATGTAAAGATGATTTCAAATAAGAATAACTCAACAATAAGAGAGATATCATGTAAAAATTATTTCAAATAAGAATAACTCAACAATAAGATAGATAACATGTAACAACGATTTCAAATAAGGATAGATCATAGCATAAGAGATAACATGTAACAATGACTTCGAGTTAATGATAAGTCACAAGGAGGAGATAACATATAACAATGACTTTAAATAAGAATAAATCAACAATGAAAGAGATAACAATAACTTCGATTAAGGATAGTCAACTACTGAAGAGATACCTTAAATATACAAGATGAAACAACTTCAAATAAGGCATACTAGAGTATATTTGACAATAAAGGGTAGAAAATGAATCAATAAACTTCAAATAAGACATGTAAAAGTAAATTTTGCAATAGAGGATATGATATGATAAGACAACATCATTTTAATGTACATAAGAACCTAAAAATCTAAATCGTTCAAATTTTCACATATAAGCCATGTGCACACTTGTCAACCTTGTGTACACGTCTTTCACATAGTTCAAATAAAACAAACAAATAAATTCCTACGGGATAGTTCCCCCGCACAATATAATACAAGATACTTACCTCAAAATCCTCAATCAATACTCTAAAATACTTTTCCCTTTAAAATTAATCTACTCTCGACCTAAATCTAACTAGAATCGGCTCAATAATATCAAATAATGCAAGAGAAATTAATTCCTCTAATTAAACCTATAATCTTTGCACAATTCTTCAAAATTAAACAAAAAGTCCACCCGGGCCCGCCCAATCAAAACCCGAGTGTAATGGTAGATTCCTACTATCCATAACTCCGCAATTTCATACATGTGTTTTATTTCAAATTCGAGTCCAAATCATCTCTCAAATCTCAAATTCTCATTTTTCAAAATATAGACAAAGTTTCTAAAAAATTTCACTTTGATTCTCATAATTTTGATATTAAAAATCACATATAATTATATAAAATAGTTGGAAATTGAACAAATTCACTTATTGTCATGACCCCAATTTTCCTCCATAGAATGTCGTGATGACAACTAGTCTCTATAACTAGGTAAGCCTAATATTTTGATAACAACTGACAAGATATAATGAACAAAATACTAAAAATCAGTCTGAATAACTCATATAGACTTTCGAAAAATAGAATCCCTACAATACACTCTCCAAGAATTGCGGAACAAACACATATGCTCTACAGAGTAAGCTAAAGTGTCTAGTAAATCATTGTCTAATAGTGTAAATAAGAATAAGGGAAGGTGACTCTAGGGCTTGCGGATATGGAGCAAGTATACCTTTAAGTCTCCAAAGCAGCAACTCAAATCAACTTTAGCATCCAGCACAGTCAGACGTATATGGATCTGCACAAATATTATGAAGAACCATAGTATGAGTACACTATAATGAAACACAGTAAATATTAATCATAACCTCGGTAGAGTAGTGAGACAAGGCTAGGTCAAGAAATCTACTTGGAAATAAATTAACAGAATAAAACCATAAGAATAAATAATAATGGAAAGCAGAAAAAATGACTGATACAAAACAAAATAATAGCATGAACTAATACCAAAAATTAGATATGGAAATAACATAAAAGTAGCAGCTAAAGAGAACAAGAATGATGAAATACAGACAACTACTAAACAAGAAGGAACAAAATAACAAGAAACGTTCTCACCAAAACTACTTGCAAAATGAGATAAGCAACAAGAATAACAACAGGGTACTCCCTCGTGTAAAATAAGAATCACCCCCTTGGTACCTCCTCGTGTATATGTGTAACTAGGGGTTTTAGCATATTATGCTTCTTTTTGCTTAGGTTTAGGTTAAAAGTGTGTACAAGTATTTTCGAAAACTATCTTATTGTGCTTGTTTGTAGTATTTGGTAAAAAAAGACAAGAAAATCAAAGACCAGCTCATAAAGGAGTGAAACTTGTACAAGTCATAGCTAAGTAAAACAAGCGCTGACATTGAAGAAACTAACACGAACACAGAGAGTCTAACGCTGATACGGTCTTGTTTACGCTCTCAGCGGTGGAAAAGTTCAAAGAGTGATGTTTTGGGCTCAACATGTCACTGCTACCCGTAGTGAAATTGAGTGGCATCGGTAACTTTTGCGCGATCGCATCAAGTTACTGCCTCAGCGACATGTAAGAATCAGTGAGCCAGAAGTGGAGCTAAAAGTTGAAGACTGTAGTCCGCGCTTGATTTTGTGCGGCCGCGGTAATCATAGCGCTGCAACGGTCCATTTTTCGGTATTAGCGGAATCTCTGTAGGGGCATTTTTATCCGAAAAATTTATTCTAATATAAATAGTTCTTTTTTAGATTTTATTGTCATGTGTTGTTTTCCAGAGCAAGTGAACAATGATTTTTAGCCTTTTTGAGTAATTTTAGAACAACTCTAGCAATTAATCTTAGATTTTAATCTTATTTTCTCCATATATATATATATATATATATATATATATTATATATACCGAGTACCTTCAAAAACCATATGCATGCATATATAAGTATATCCAAGTATTTACTTATTTTTTTTCTTAATTTTAAAGTTTTTTAAATCAATTTATCCCCCTATTTTATCCATAAAAATTTAATAATTATTTTTAAAATTATTAATTTTAAGGCATTTTTTTTCATATTTTTACAAAATTATTTATTATTTTTAAGGCTAAAATTATATAATTGCGACATTAGCCTCTTTTATGATTAATTACATTTATATTCATAAAGAATTAGGTCTGGTATTTTTAAATAGCTAACTATATGCTATAAATCTTTTTAGTACCTTAAATTTATTTTCAAAAATTAATTTATTATAATAAATCAAATAGGGAAAATTGGCTATTTAAATAATAGCCCAATTAAATTTCAATTGTAGCCTAAATTCGACGCCAATTTTAATCACAGTTACCCCGCCCTAATTTTTATTAAACCCTGACCCAACAACAATCAAACTAACCCATGCCCACATCCCTTCCAGGACGTTGATCACTCAAATCAACGGCCAAAAAACATCCTTGCCTTAATTTATCCTAAATGACTCCCTAAACATTATAATTTCTTACGATACGCTGCCCCTAAATCCCTCCTCTCTCAAACACTCTCTGTAACACACCAAACCCTAGCCGCTGCCACCTTTATCTACCCTAATCCATGGCTTTTAAGGGTCATCTAAGATATGTATTAGCCTTCCATGGCTTCTACATGTTTGGTTCGGTGGTCTCATGACCAGACTTTGAAGGGACTTGGTCAAGTCTTTGCTTGATGACCTTTCTCCGGCCAGCCATGATCATTCGTGACAGACTTTTGACTCTTCTGCTTAGATCGTTAACTTTTAAGGCATTTCTCGTTGCTTTTGGGTTGTTCTGAAATCCTAGTCTTTAAGATTTTTTTTGACTTCTTTAAAATCTACCTTTGATCCATGCTTTCCATGAGATATTAAGCATCTTTGTTCTCCTATCTGAATTTAGCATGTAAAAGAACCCCTAATTTCTTTTGGTTCAATCGAGTTTCTAAAGATGTTTGCTAAGTGTTTGTTTGATTTATTTATTTATCATCTTTAAAATCGATGTTGAAAACCCAAATTTCTTTGGGTTCATTCGAGTTTCTGATGATGTTTGCTAAGTGTTTGTTTGATTTATTTGTTAATCATCTTTAAACTCGATTAATGTTGAAAACCTAATTTCTTTGGGTTCATTCGGGTTTCTAAAGATGTGTTCTTAGTGTTTGGTTGATTTATTTGTTTATCATCTGTTGAGCTTGCTATTGTTGAAGAAACCTACGTCTCTAGGTTTGAAACTATTCGTTTAAATGGCTGGCTTGATTTGGAGTTCCTTTTGTTTCGAAATCTCTTTTCTTTATGTGATTCCTCTGATTCTGGGTTTTTTTTACTATCTTTAAAACTCAACTGTTCCTGGAAACCCTAACTTTTCCAAAGGTCCCTCATATGTTATTGTAAGACCATTTGCATGCTTCTAATATTCTATTTTTTCTTCACTATTGACTCAATATAACTTGACCTACTAGACTAGAATGCTTCAAATGTTTGCTGAATTATGCTACTATTGCATGTTGTTTCCTTTTCCAAAAGGTTTGGCCTCGTATGTCTACTATTTGTGCACTCTATTTATATGCCGAGGTTCCTTATTTGATTGATTTTCAGTCTTGGGAATTTTTTCAAAACTTTTCTTTTTGTGAACTCTAATTTCACTCACCTGTCAAAGTAATTGATCCCTTTCCTTATTATTGCCTTTGTTGAAACTTCTTTCCAAAATTAGTGTATCCCTGTACTTGGACTCGATTGCTTAATTGATATTTTACTGCTTCTTTTATGGCAATAAGTAGTCTGCCTGCAAACTGATCTTCTTTCCTTATTTTGAACCTTTTAGCCTCGTTGAACAATTGATTCCTCATTTAAAGGGGAATCACTTGGTTGATTGGTTCTGACTATTGATTGTTTCCATATTTGTATTAAACATTACTTATTGCCTTATTTCTCACATGTTTTCAGAACTATAAATACCCATTTTCTGTCATTTAAAAGACTCGAACACAAGGTATAAAACACTTGAGTTCAAACACGCACTCCACTAAAATATCTCTTTTTTCCTTGTTGCTACTTGTATTGCTGCCTTACCTAGCTGGCTGCAAGACAAGGCTATGCTGTGGGAAACTTGCTTACTTTTTCTCTTCATTTTCATCTTTACTGGTTTTATCTACCTAATTTTCAGCACCAACAATAACATGTTTCTTTAGCATCTCCTTCACCTTTGTTTGTTTCCTGTTTGTGTTTAGTCAAGTCCCATTATTAGAATGCTCTAATCTACACCTTTCTATTATGAATTAATGCTCTTTTATGAATTCTGTCAGTAATTTATTATGGTTTATGAAGCCCAAACCCTCATCCCCAATGTGTTTGGTATCTATGGTTTGTTTGGGGCATGACAACATTGGACATTGCTGTGCATGACCCAAACCTGATCCTCCTGGGATAATAACCTCTATATCCCCTCTATATGTTGTGTGTTCTAATTGGTTTATGGGCATGCCAGCACCATCTATTGTTATGCATACCCAAATTTGATCCCTGCATAAGAATAAGTACTCTTTGCAATGGATTCCCCAAACCCCTGACCCCCTTTGTATGGAATTATGAACTATGTTCTTTACTATTATTGCTTTCCCATCACCCCTTTACCCCTCTCCTTTCTCCCATCAGTTATTAAAACCTTATTCCTACATTTCCACCATATTCTTAGACTTACGTTCTACCCCTCTTGTGTGAGCCTTGCCTTGGGACCCGTGAGCTCCCTCTGAACTTGGACACATAAGGGTTGTCCTTTCTACACTGCACTCATCTATATATGGTTCTGTGAACCTGGGGTGTAAGAACTGCCCGGGGTCCTTTGAGACCCATAGGAAACTCTGACACACCCACATTTGAGAAAGACTTTGAAATCAATGGAAATTGCAATGATTAATTATGTAAATCATACATGAGGTCAAGAATCAGGCTTCCTCTAGGTTTAACTTCTTTTGTTTTTTATTTGGATGCAATTCATTATTTCTAGTTTGTAATAATTTGTAGAACACTTTGGGGTTGGTTAGTGAAAAAGGGATGGGTAATTATGCCCAAGGGTAGAAAACATGCCTATAGGATTTGTGTTCTAAATGATTCAATTCTGCATTTAGAAAGCATGCCTATAGGACTGGTTTTAAATCCTATGTATTCAATTTTATATTTAGACGCCATGTCTATAAGATTTATTTTTACATGCATTTAAAAACCATGTGTATAGGATTTATTTTAAATTATGCATATTCAACTTCACATCTAGATAACCTTCCTATAGGAATTATTTAAAATTATGCACATTTGTTACCACTTAGATATCATGCTTTAGGATCTAAATGGCTATAAGTAGATCTCATGTTCATAATGTTAAAATCAGTCTATTCTGAACCAATTGTTTTAAGTAACCTATTCTCATTATTTAACATGATTAGCAAGCATGCCTATAGGATCTCATACCGTTAGCTTAAATTTAGTACTATTTTGCCACATTATGGATCGGTAATAGATACCATGTTCATAAGAGCTCACCAAAATACTTAGGCAAGCCTTAGGTGATAACTTTGGTTTACTTTCAAACATTTGTGTATTTAAATCCCCTCTTATTTGAGCCTTATCTATTTACATATTAATTGAACCAAATTCACAAAGAACTACCTCACCGAGAACAACACTAGTGGATCCTGAGGGGTGCCTAACACATTCCCTTTAGGATAAATTCAAGCCCTTACCCTGTCTCTGGTTATCAATGAAATTTAGAAGTGAACTCTGTAGGTGTCCTAATGTACCATAAATCATTAAGTGGGGATTCTTCAAATACAAAACCTAATTCCTAAAAGGAACAAGTTGTCCTATACCCCAAAAATGTCATAAACCCGATTCTCTTGACGCAAGGAGGGAAAAAAGGGTGCGAGACAATACTTCATCTCAATCTATGATTTATTCTTTGATTATGAGTATCTACACCCATTAGCTAAGGCTGTGGCTCAACCCTAATGTGGGTATTTATTGGTTCTTCTATTTTAGGGCTTAAATGTTTATGGGTGAATGATATTCGGCTTGCTTTTTGCTTTAAATATTGAATTGGTGGTTACAAACACTAATTTGTGCCTTTTTGACTTACGCTCTTCTTGAGAAAGAGGGTCTAAGTCTAGGAAATTCAGGCCAACAAGGAATTGGTGTGCATTCAAGAGATTAATAGTCCCCATTAAAGGGTTAAACAGAGATAGTAATACCCGACTTGAGCCAATTTTTCTTGCAATTTTGGATACCCAATTGAGCTTGAGAAATCAAATTAGGTAAAAGCCACTAAACTACCGAGAGGTATAGAGTGAGTAGTTTTGTGCAATGGATATATCAGGATCCCAATTATAACAAATTTTACCTAAGTTTTAGATCCATTAAGATATTAAACTACATGTAATTTACTTCCCTAGTTCCTTTTTACCAATCAAGAAAACCATTACAAAAATATCTTACTTCGCTTAATTTCCTGCATCATTAGTATTAAAGTAGAATGTCAACAAACAAAGAATGATCGGAAGTGTAACTAAGAACATCGCACATTGTTAGATTATATAGGAACCCAATTCCAAACAAAACTTAGCTCTCTGTGGATTCGATCCTGACATTTCGGGTAAAAGCTGTATCTACTGCTCCTGCCATTCTAGCGTGGTATAGGGTTGGAGCCGATCATTTTTTGGTGCTGTTGTCGGGAAGCTAAATTGTTTTGGCTATCTATCTAACTAGTTTTATATCTTGTTTTTCTTTCCTTCTATTTTGCTAACTTTTGTAAATCATCAATTCAGGTATAAAATGCAAACAATGATCCTCTTGGAAATGTTCTATTGGGGGAGAAGGTCGATGATACTGGTGAAGATGGGGTGCCTCTAGTACCTCAAGGTCAAAGAAGAGACCTCCAGGCCAATGACAACATTCCAGGACCTCCCCCGCCACCTCCAAGAGTCGTTCCTTTGGTGATTCCAAATGAAGGATACGCAAGTGCAATTTTCCCACCCCGGATTGGGCGGGTATTTTCTAAATTACAAATATGATGTTGACTTCATTGGAGCAGAGGGGGTACTTCAGAGGCACTCCCCATTAGAATGCATATAAACATCTTAATGGCTTTTTGGATACATGCTGGGGAAGCAAACAGACAAATGTATTGGATGATGCATTAAAATTGAGGTTTGATTTGTAATAGGTCAAGAACTTGCCCTGAATGTTTGTCTAGGCAAAATCCTAAGTGTAGCTCTACTTGAGAGGTGATTATAGGCTCTCCTTGATCCTAATTGAGACTTGAAAACATCCATAGCCCACCAATGATAATATCCCTTGTTAACCCTATTGAGCCATTACCCTTATTCTTTCAATAACCATGATACAAACCTTTATCCGTTCTGAAATGATCCTCTCTTGGCGCCTGATCTTTCCTTAGAACAAGGTAAAAGCAAAAGTTTGGAGGGAGAGGCGAGGAAAGAAAAACTTATAAAAGGTTTAAAATGAAGAAAAAGGAAGGAACAAAAGAAAGAAAAGCCCAAAAGTCAAGAAGAAACTGAACAATGTGGAAGAAATGAAGTGATTCAATAAAAACAAATATGAAAGGATTGGAAAGACTAGAAAAGAGAAAAATGATTGACATGAACAAGAAAGAGTGACAGTGTGTCTCTCTATCCCCTTTTTCTAGAAGTAAATGACTCAAAGTGTCAAGAAATTGTGAGTCAACATTAACAAAATGAAGTGCCTAAGGAAATATTAAACCTTCATAAGACCAATATATCCTACCATGAACTAAAAGCCTTCATTACATTCCCACAAAAGCCCTATATGATTTTGAGTTGAGTGAGCTTACATTAGAGGTATATCACATAAGGGGATAGAAAATGGTACTTAGAGCCGGACTTGTGACATTTTATTGAGAGAGATGAGCGTGTTTCCCAAAATCCTCGTTCTGAATGATACAATCTAGAATTAAGGTTTACTTTTGGAAAGTTGAGGAGTATGAGTTTGGGTTGCAAACACAGATTTGTGCCTTTTTGACTAAGGCTCTTTTTGATAAAGAGAGACTAAGTCTAGGAAATTTAGGCCAACAAAGAATTGAGGTGCATTCAAGAGATTGATAGCCCAAATTAAAGGGTTAAACCTAGCGATAGTAATACTCGACTTGAGACAATTTTGCTTGCATTATTTGAACACCCAATTGGGCTTGAGAAAGCTAATTAGGGAAAAGTCACTCAAACTACGGAGAGGTATAGAGTGAATAGTTATGTGCAATGGCTATATTATGGTCCCAATTATAGCAAATTCGACCTAAGTTTTAGATCCCGTTAGATACTCAGCAAGGTGTAAGCTATTTCTATAGTGCCTTTTCACCAAATTAAGAAAACCCTTACAAAAATATCATACTTAGCTTAATTTCTTGCATCATTAGTATTAAAGTAGAATAGTAAAAAAACAAAGACTGATTGAAAGTGAAATTAAAAACACCGCACATTACTACTGTAGATAGGAACCCAATTCTTAACATAACTTAGCTCTCTGTGGACTCGATACTGACCTTTCGAGTAAAAGCTGTATCGACCGCTGTTGCCATTCTATAGTGGTAAAGAATTGGAGCCGATTAATATATAACAAAAATCACAACCGAAATGCTTCCTCGTATTCACAATTAAAAATCTCAATCACACTCTTTCCTTAAACCTCCGTGTAAGCCTTATATTTTAAATAAGTTTTGAAAAAAGTTTTCTCGAAATAGCCACACACACTTTAGCCCACATTATGACGCTTTGTGAATTTACTAAGTTTCCCTATAAGAAACAAGAACATAAATCCCGTCATGTACCGCTGCTTGCACATTTAGCCCAAGCCTTATACCGCCGCATGCGCGTCAATATCATGTCACAATGATAACTAGCACCACAAGTGCCCATATATCACAACTTGCCAAATATCAACAATATCAATATTTTCACAACAATAGTCCATGTCTCCACCACAACGTGTATAAGAATATCAACAATGACAATGAATGTAAAATTCTCATAAGAAAGGTATCTTAAAAATTAACAACCACGCTTCAGAATGATACGACTTCCACAAGTTAAACACTAATAACTCAAAAATAAGAAAGATAACGTGTAACTACAAACCAAATATAAATAATTCACAATGGGAGGAATAACATGAAGTCAAATGTGTATTGTCACGACCCAATTCCCACTATAGGTCGTGATGGCGCCCAATATCTCCACTAGGAAAGCCAAGAGTGACCTATCCATGTAATTGTTCATTTTAGTATTTTTGAAGTTATTGATTTTTATTTAATAAGAGAAATATTGATAAGAGGATTGTAGTAATGTAGAGCATGAAATAGATAAAAGAGTAAAATATATAAAAAACCATTAAATGTCTACTAGAATCTCCCAAAAGACAGTGTCACAAGTGCACAACCATCTAGTAGAATATACAAAACTCTCTAAGAACTGCTATTTGAAACAAAATAAACAGAAATGATTAAAAAACATAAAAAGAGAAGGCTCCAAGTGCTGCAGAATGAAGCTTGAGAAGAACTCATGACTAAGCCTTTGGGTAATGCAGATACGCGCCCAGACGAACTCCAGATGCACATGCGTCGAAACCTGCACAATATGTGCAGAAGTGTAGCGTGAGTATATAATAACTTGTACCCTGTAAATATCTAGACTAACATAAAAAAAGCGATGAGGGGTCGGCGTTAACATTTACTATTGGTCAATATACATATTGTACAATAATATTTAATAGGCATGAAATGCAACATAAATAATGGAATAAAAGGCAATAATTAAACAATCCTTTAAAAAAATAACAATTTAAAAGTCCTCACATTTCACATGGTAATCTCAACAAGTAAGGGCTCAACATGCATTTATAAATAGTCAAGTCACCAAAAAAAAATATCAAGTATAATTGGGCTCTGAGTGACAACAAGCACGAGTAATGTCGAAGTCGTACGACCACATCCATTATAACTGTGTACATATAATACTGAGGTCGTATGACCCAGTCCATAGTTGCATCCTATTATATCTATAACTATTGTCTAGGCATTCAACCCAATCCACAAGAATAGGAAAACTCTTTAGAATATGAATTTTGTATATACAACTCCAAGGTAAGCCCATAAAAAACTATAAATTCCCATAAATAATTAAACATTTCGTCAGATCTCTAAGTAGTGAACATCGATTTAACATAATCTTTAACCACGTTTTTACTTATTAATACAAGAAATTAAAATAGAAAGTTGAGCTCAAATGGTGCAAGTAATAGCATAATAAAGGATATGTGCCTAAACATAACATGAATTTTAGCTAAGGACGGGCTCTCGGTACTTCGTGCATGCATAACACCAACAATTTGTAGCAAATAACAAATTTAAGCGCCTATGGGGTTAATTCCCTCTTACAAGGTTAGACAAGAGACTTACATCATCCCCAAGTCCACTTTCTGGTCCACAGATCACTCTGAAAGGCATAAGTTGGTGCCAAACAATACGAAACTAGCCAAAGGTTGTCCCAACTAATCAATAATTGCTCAAAAATATATAATTTAACTATTTGTGTGATTATTAAAGATTCCTAATATTCACCCCGGGCCCACATGCTTGGATTCTAGAAATCTTTTGTAAATAATTGTTACCAATAACCTCACAAACACAAATATATAATTTCTACTAAATTCCATAACTATTTTCGTGGTCTAACTCTATTTTTATGGCAACCTAGGTTTTTCAACAAAATACAAAAATTTCTATGATTTTTATGTAACGATCTACCCATAATCTAGGTATTAAACTCACATTGTGTAGAATATGCATACGTCAAGGTGCTAGGTGAAAATACCTCTGTAAAAAGCTCCAAAAATCATCAAACAAATGAACAAAAACGCCAAAATTCCGATTTTTATTGAGGCACTTCCCCACTACAAAGGAAACAGAAGAAGAGACTCCAAGAAATCAAACTAAACCATAGATACAAAAGTTTCCTACAAAGGGGGCTGGCTTCAACAATCCATAAGGGACGGCTTGCCAAGCTACACAAACAGTTAATTTGTTTATTATCACAAAAATTTTCCTACAAAAGGGGCTGGCTTCAACAACCCATAAGGGACGGCTTGCCAAGCTACACAACTCAAAAAACTTTTGTACTATAAGCAACATTAGCTGTTCATAACTCAAAAAACTTTCGTACTACAATAAGCTAAATTTCTTAGAGTATTCTTACTCTATTTATTCATACATGAACCGGCCTTTCCATCCATTTGAAAGAAAGAACAAGCGAGAAATTTCAAAAGCACTCATATGTAGTATATCATAAAAGATTTACAAAGATGATTGAACGATTCTAAGATCCTAAGATATGAAAAATTCTAAGATGATCCTACTACTACAGCAAGGCCTCCTTTGTATAGGGTTAGTAGGTTATTACAAGACAAACTGACATAATAAAATAAACATATCTTACATGGAAAACTTATCTTAAGTGGGTCCTTCTAAGCATATGAAGGAATTTAGGAAAAACCACTGAAAACATGTGACAAAGGGTAAATTTACATTGTTTAACATGTGAAAGCATGTGGGATCATGTGACGCCATGTGAAAGTGGGGTGTGGCATGTGACGAAGAATGTGGAAACATGTTACAACAAGTTGAAATGGGGCCCGGATAGTATGGAAATGTGTGGAAATTTGTCTTGGCATGGGTAGGATATTTTTTAGGGTTTTTTGGTGGCTAATCTAGGATTATGGTGTGTTTAGCAGGGATTTAGGTAATTATCCTTCATCGATTCTAGGGTTGTCTGCTAGGAATCTTTTCAAGGACCTTGTGTAGTAACGTCTGGAATTTAATGGTCCTTCCTTGCTGCGTTCTTTCTCCTCTGGATTGAGAGATTTAATCCGCAACATTAGTTTGGAAATGTCTTCAGTGATCTTTTCTCAGATGACTTCGTATGGCGTTTGATATTCTTTTGCTGCTTCTCGGACTCTTTCCCCGTGAGCATGGTTACTTGTGTAATTCAAGCTTTCCCAATCTTTTGGTCATATCTCTATCTGGATGCACCTATTCTGTTGAAAAAGGATTCTTGGTGCCTTGCTATATTCTTCTTCCATTGATAAAATTTCCACTTGAAATTTCCACTAGAATGATGCCTCTGCTTGCACCTGGACTTTTCCATTAATAATCTTTACTGGCCTATGGAACATAAATACCTTTGTCGAGTAGGAATTATTGAAAAACTTTAACCAATATCTTCTAGGTTTGAACCATAAAAAAAATACTTTGACTGCCGGTGCAATGCTATCAAAATCCTTGAAGATGTTGCATTTGAATTCCATAAAAATATAATACTGATGGCATAGGTACCAAAAAAAGCATAATAATTCTTGTGGTAAATCCTTGGCTTGAGCTATGAATATGTGGTAGGACGGATATTCTGGATTGACCCCATATGTCTTAAGAATGGTCCTCCATGTTGTCGAAAAACTTGGAGCTCATAATAAGTTCTTTTTTTCCATAATAATTGACGGGTCGAATGGATCCATGAGGTTGAATAACTCCGGTGGATGATCTATTTGCTTTGATGAACTTATTCCTTACATACTTGAGAGCATAAAGAAGTTGCTGATCATCTGTTGTCTTAGCTTCACTTTTGCTGGGGAAAATCTCTTTGAGAATTCTTCCGGTCGAGACAGAAAATCCGCGAGAATATTATATTTTCCTTTTAGGTGCCTGACTTGAAACTTATATGGAGAGAGCCATTGAGCCCACCTGAGAATCTGAGGATTGGGAATAATTTTTGCATCTAGCTGAATCATCTTCGGGAAGGCCTTCATATCCATTTCTATCAGGAATTCTCTATGAATAAGGAAGAAATTCAATTTCTTGATTCCATTCTTTACTGCAAAAATTTCCTTGAAAGTGTAGTGATAATGTTGCTCAACATCTTTGAACCTTCCACTAGCGAATTCGTATATCTTCCCGTGGCGGTCTTTTTCTTTAAACAGAACAGCACTCCAATATTCATTGATGGCATCAGTTGGCAATATCTTCTTAGAGAGACTTGACATTTTTTGAAATTTCCTTTATTTCCTTGACTGCATCATCTTGCTTCTTTCCCCATGATGGAGCATTTTTCTTGACCATCTCTGTGAGTGGAGAAAAGTATATAGAGATATTCGGGATAAAATCTCACACATAATTTATTATACCTAAGAATTGTTGGATCTGCTTTGTTGTAAGGTTGGTATCCAAAAATTTGAGTAATTCTTAACATATGTGTGGTTCTAGACTGTATTCACCTTGGATAAAATGCATTCCAAGAAAATCAATCTCATTTTGAGCAAGAACCATCTTTTCAGCTAAGAGCATGATTCCGTACTTTGTTACCAATGCCTCAAATTGACGAAGCAAGTTGATATGTTCCTCTAATATATGGCTAAATAACAGGATGTCATCAATGAAACTAAATAGATATGGAGGATGGGTTGGAATATTTGTATCATGGCTTTTTGGAACAAGGAAGGTGCAGTTTTTAATTCGAAGGACATGACTTACCACTAGAAGTGATGATCTGGGATGCAAAATCCTGTTTTGGGTCATTCTTCAGGGTGGATTCCCAATTGCCAAAATCCTGACTTTAAATCAAACTTATAAAAATATTTGTCCTTGGCTAAGTGGGAGAAAAGAGTGAGTTTATTTGAGATAGGGAATATATCATCTGGGAGGAAATGGTTAAGTGGCCGGTAATTGATGACTAAGCTGAGTTTTCCTCTTGTTCCGAGGCCTTGTTCTGAGATCCCGAGCTGAGCAGACCTTGTTCTGTGACTCCGAGGCTATTCTAAATCACCAATGACGAACAAATCAAAGGGATTGAGCAAAATATTATTGAACATTCATGTGCTGAGTCACACAAGGACTTCATGAAGAAAGGGAAGCGCCCGTTATGGAAAAATGAAGAGTTTTTTATCAAGCTCTCTTTCAAAAAGAATGAAAATATCAATCCAATAAAAGCCAGTCATTCAGGGATGAATCCAGATAATCTTCAACTTACAAAGAAAGAATGTGAAGAACTTTTGGAATTTGATCTGATAGAGCCATCTGATTCACAATGGGAATGCGATGCATTTTATGTCAACAAAAGAGCTGAGCATGCAAGAGGAAAACTCAGTCCAGGACCAAATATATGTCAAGAATTACTCAAATTTCCAGATACCAACCTTACAACAAAGCAAATCCAACAATTCTTGGGTATAATAAATTATGTGCGAGATTTTATCCCGAATATCTCTACATAGATTTCTCCACTCATAGAGATGCACAAGAAAAATGCTCCATCAGGGGAAAGAAGCAAGATGATGCAGTCAAGGAAATAAAGGAAATTTCAAAAAATGTCAAGTCTCTCTACATCCCTTCAGACGTAAAGAAGATATGGCAAACTGATTCCAGCAATTAATACTGGAGTGCAGTTCTATTTGAAGAAAAATATGGCCAGAGGAAAATACAGATACGCTAGTGGAAGGTTCAAAGATGGCGAGCAAGATTATCACTCCACTTTCAAGGAAATTATTGCATTAATGAATGGAATCAATAAATTTAATTTCTTTCTTATTCACACAAAATTTCTAATAGAAATGGATATGAGGGCCTTCCCAAAGATAATTTAGCTAAATGCAAAAATTATGCCCAACCCTATGATTCTCAGGTGGGCTCAATGGTTCTCTCCATATAAGTTTCAAGTCAGGAACCTAAAAGGAAAAGATAATATTATCGCGGATTTTCTGTCTCGACCGGAAGAATTCTCAAAGAGCTTTTCCCTAGGAATGGTGAAGCCAAAGCAACAGATAATCATAAACTTCTTCATGTTCTCTAGTATGGCAGGAACAAGTTCATCACAGCAAACAAATCATCCACCGGAGTTATTCAACCTCATGGATCTGTTTGACCCGTCAATTATTATGGAAAGAAGAACGCATTATGAGCTTCAAGTTTTTCGGCAATATGGAGGATCCATTCTTAAGCCACTTGGGGTCAATCCAGAATATCCGTTCTGACATACATTCATAGCTCAAGCCAAGGATTTTCCACAAGAATTATTATGATTTTTCTAGTACCTATGCCATCAGTATTATATTTTTATGGAATTCAAATGCAACGTCTTCCAAGATTTTGATAGCATTGTACCGACTCTTAAAGTATTTTTGTTATGGTTCAAACCTAGAAGATATTGGTTAAAGTGCTTCAATGATTCCTACATGGCAAAGGTATTCATGTTTTACCGTCCAATAAAGATGATAAATGGAAAAGTCCAGGCGCAAGCAGAGGACTCACTCTGGTGAAAATTTCCAGTGTCAATTTTATCTATGGATGAAGAATATAGCGAGGTACAAAGAATCCTTTTTCAACAAAATAGGTGCATCCTATAGTGGAATTACACAAGCAATCATCCTCACTGGGAACGAATCCGGGAAGCAGCAAAAGTGTATCAAACGCCATACGAAGTCATCAGAGAAAAGATCACTGAAGACATTTCAAGACTAAGGTTATGGATTATATCTCTCAATCTAGACGAGAAAGAACACAGTAAAGAAAGGCCGTTAAATTCCAGACGTTACTACACAAGGTCCATGAAAAGATGCCTCGCAGACAACCTTAGAATCAATGAAGGATAATTACCTAAATCCCTTTTAAACACACCATAATCCTAGATTAGCCACCAAAAAACCCTAAATAATATCCTACCCATGCCAAGACAAATTTCCACACCTTTCCATACTATCCGGGCCCCACTTCAACTTGTTGTCACATGTTTCCACATGCTTCCACATGCTTCGTAACATGCCACACCCTACTTTCACATGGCGTCACATGCTCCCACATGCTTTCACATGAAAAACCATGTATATTTTACCCTTTGTCACATGTTTTCAGATTTTTTTATTTGTTTTGCCTAAAGTCCTTCACATGCTTAGAAGGACCCACTTGTAAGATAAGTTTGCAATGTTTGATAGGTTTATTTTACTATGTCATTTTTTCTTGTAATAACCTCCTAGCCCTATATAAAGGAGGCCTTGCAATAGTAGTAGGATCATCTTAGAATCTTTAAATCATCTTTGTAAATCTTTTGTAATATACTACATATGAGTTCTTTCTAAATTTCTCTTGTTATTTCTTTCGAATGGATGGAAAGGCCGGTCCATGTATGAATAAATAGAGTAAGAACACTCTAAGAAAGTTAGCTGATTGTAGTACGAAAGTTTTCTGAGTTATAAATAGCTGACGTTGGTTATAGTACAAAAGATTTCTTAGTTGTGTAGCTTGGCAAGCCGTCCCTTATGGGTTGTTGAAGCCACCCCCTAGATAGGAAAACTTTTGCGACTAATAACAAATTAACTGTTTGTGTAGCTTGGACAGCCGTCCCTTATGGGTTGTTGAAGCCAACCTTTTTTTCTGAAAAACTTTTGTATCTATGGTATAGTTTGCTTTCTTGGAGTCTCTTCCTCAGTTTCTTTGTACTAAACAAGCTCTCGCTATCACGAAGGCAAAACTCACGAACCTAAAAGAGTCATCTTTTAGATCGGGAGAAGACACCCGCGAACACGAGCACTGAGCTACCTTCTCATCACGAACACATGCCTCCTCTCGCGAACACGAAAGTAAACTAAGTTGCAAGGACCAGGCCCAGGTCTTCTACGCGATGAGTCAACCGCGAACGTAAAGGCCAATGGTCCCAAACATCCGCAACCGTGACCTCTACTCTGTGTACATGAAGAATAACATCACTCTGTCCCCATATCCTTCATTGGGAATGCAAAGTTCCTTCTATGTTCGCGGAGAAGGAAGCTAGAACAACACATTAGCAGTTTTGGACTTTGCTCAAGGCAGTCTGAAACACACCTAAGCTACCCAGGACACTGGCCAAACGCACCAACAAGTCCATAACCATAATACGGACCTGCTTAAACTCTTGGAACACTTAAAGTAATGATAAAACAAAGAATCAAACCTTAGAACAAAATTAGATCAACTTATGAACTTCAAGCTTCTCAACTAGCTCCAAACACGCTGAATCATACGTAAACTACTTGTAATAACACAAAATTTTACGTGCAAGTCATAAATTACCATACTGGCCTATTCCTTGGCTTGGATCCCAAATAGACCTCGATAATACCAAAGTCTATTCCAAACAAAATTTTAAGGAACTTGAAAACCTTCAATGAACCAACTTCTAACATCAAGTGCCGAAATGATCCTGGATCGCCAGAAACATGATTCGAACACACGACCAAGTCCAAAATCATCATAAAAACCTATTTGAACAATCAAATCCTGGTTCCGAGGTTTTTTACTCGCAATATTAACTCAATTGAAACTTGGTCATCATTTGCCATTATTAAGGAACTAAGTGTTTCGATTTCAACCCGAATCCTTCCAAACCTAATTCAACTGTCCCCACAAGTTTTAAAATAATAAAAACACATATTGGAAGTCTGAATTAGGTGAACAGGGATCTAGAAAGCAAAATTACCGGTCAGGTCACTACATTCTCCACCTCATAAACAAACGTTCTTCCTCAAATAGGTCTAGAATCATACATGGAGTGCTGAATACGTGTGGATATCTGCTCTTCATTTTCTCTAAAAAACCAGCCTGCATTATAGAATCCATGAACTTCAACATACAGCCCATGACCTCTTGAAATCCCGGGGTGAATGTGAAATCTCCTAGGGCTAGCTCAGATGTAGGCACTCCACCCTGCTCCTCAATGGTAGGAGTTTTCATTGGATCCGCTGGTGGTACGATGAGAGAAACTCTAGGACGCCCTCTTCCTCTATGAGGAGATGGAGCTCTCCCTCGACCTCTAGAGAATAAGAGAAAGATACTTAGAATAACATCAACTACACGATAGGAGATAAAGAAAAAGAAGTTTCCTAACACCATATAGCCTTTGAAAGATCAGTACATACGTCTCTATATTAATCCGCATTACTCTATTAGGACCGCTCATGACTTCTGAAACCTATGTGAACCTAGAGCTCTAACACCAATATGTCACAATCCAATTCCCACTATAGTCCATGATGGCACCCAATGTCATCGCAAAGTAAGCCAAGGTGAAGTATACATGCAATTGCTCATTTTAGTAATTTTGAACTATACAAGCAGATTTTGGATAGGATTTGTCTTGAGGCACATACCTTTCCTTATTTGATTATCAACATCATTGCTCCTACTTGGCTAATTGAGCGTAATTTCTTTGCTTGATTTTCTGACCATCTGGTTAACTACTATTTGACTTACTTGGTAATTGATTAATCTCCACTCTATTAAATGATCAGTCCGGGCTAGGTAAACTGGTTGTTAGATTAGTTATTGTTTTATGTGACTGTTTGAGAAGAGATTGCTTTGTCCCTCATTTAAAGAAAAAAGAAAGGAATAGGCATTTAAAAGCACTTCATTATCTTATACAGTTTGAATATTTAGAGTGTATTTTGGAGAGAAATTAAAATTTGACTATATTATTAATAGTCAAGATTGGGCACTTTAGCAATTGGGCTTTGGTCCAATTAAGTAGCCCGAATTAATTTTAGTCACCCATTATTTGATTAAGTAAAACATTTTTAGCCTTTTAATTTCAGCAAAAACGTTTTAAAATTTTTTTAAACCTCAAAAGAAGGTGACTATTGGTTTTAAAAGGCACCTGTTATAAAGAGACGAGTCTGTTAGTTCCAACAGACTCGTAGAGGTATTATAAATACCTATATCATCTCCAGAAAAAAATCATCTTAAACCTTCACCTCTTTCTTTTCTACTTATTTTCTATAACTTACAACTATTGTGTTCTTGTAGAAAATTCGAGTTAATTACTGAAACTCGAATTTCAAAGGCTTTGTGAAATTCTTGAGGAATTCTGCCATAATCTATGTAGCAACAAAATTGGGAGGCTTAAATTCTTTAACGACCGTGACTACACGATCATGGCCTAATTATTTCGTCCCATATTATTTTTTTTTTGTTTTCCTCTAACAATCTTAAAGAATTTATCAACACTGCAATGGAGGTTTCATCTAGCGATTCTGGTTTCAACAAGATGTTTGAAGTGTTCAAACTAGATCAATTTGATGGCTCAAATTTTACCCGTTGGAAAGACAAATTGTTGTTCTTTCTTACGGAGTTGGTAATAGCATTCCTGCTGAAATCTGATCTTACTGCAATGCCCAACCTACTGCTAAAGATTTTTTTGAACTTAAGGTGACACACAAAACATTTGAAGATGATGAGGTGCAATATAAAGGTTTAACTTTAAACGCACTTTCTGATCGTTTATATGATTTGTTCCCTCCTTACAAATCACCACAAGAAATCGGGAATGCCTTAGAATGATAATATACTACTGTGAAACAACGAACAAACAGATTCCTTGGAATGAAGTTTTTTTAATTTCAAATGATAGGTGGGAAATCTGTGATAGAACAGGTTGATGATTTTCTTGTTTTGATGTCTTGACTCAAAGATCTTAATGTTGATGTTTCTGAATCCCTTCAAGCGGCAACTATACTTGCAAAATTACTAGCCACTTGGAATGACTATAAGAAGAAATTATTGAATTCTTCCAAAGACTTTAATGTGGACCAGTTGACAAAGCACATTTGGATTGAAAAAAAGTCACGAAAACAAGAAAATAAATATGCAGCGGAAACTAGTTCAAAGGTGAATTATGTTGAGCATAGTAAGGAAAACAATTCAAGAAAATGTGGAAACAAGGTTAGAAAGAAGAGAAAGTTTGAGGCTGCTCCAAAGAAAAATTCTTCTAACATTAAGGAAGGTCCATGTTATACTTGCAAAAAAATGGGCCATTTTAAGAGAGATTGCAGGTTTCGTAAGAGATAGAAAAATGAAGAAAATAAGGGACCAAAGAGGGTAAATAATGTTGAAAAACATCGAGCTTCTTCTTCAAATATTGTTGCTATGATTTCTGCCTTTACCAACTTGAATTTGAGTATGGTAACTGAATGCAACATGGAAACAACTATAAAATCTGTAGATTGGTGGTATGATTCCGGTGCTATAGTTCATGTATGCAATGAAAAGAGTTTCTTCAAACATTATGAAGCTGCAACAAGTAATGAGAAGGTTTTAATGGAAAGTCATGACACCGCCAAGGTCTATGGAAAAGGAACAATTAAACTACAATTTACTTCGGGAAAGAAGTTGATTTTAATTAATGTTCATCATGTACTTGATGTTAGGAAGAATTAAATTTATGCAAGTTTATTAAGTAAGAAAGGCAACAAAATTGCTATAGAGGCAGAAAAGATTATGTCCTCTAAGAATGGTGTATTTGTAGGACAAGGCTACTCTTGTGAGGGCATGTTCAAATTAAGAATCAATAAAGTTAGAAGTTTCTGCTTAAATGATTGAGTCATCTATTAATGTATGGCATACTATACTTTCACATATTAATTTTTGATATTAAGTGTATGACTAAAAATAAATTAATTTATGTTATTCAAAATAATGATAAAAATGTGAAATATGCATACAAGCTAGGATGACTAAAAAATCTTTTCCTAAGAATGAAAGAACAAGTAATCTACCTGAACTTGTGCATTCCGATATATTTGAATTAAATGGTCATTTAACTAGAGGTGGAAATAGATACTTTATTACTTTTATAGATGATCATTATAGGTATACACGTGTTTAACTAATGAAAGTAGAAGATCAAGCATTTGATATGTTTAAGACTTACAATGCATTAGTTGAAAATCAATTGGAAAAGAAGATTAAAATCCTACGTAGTGATCGAGGAGGAGAATATCTTTCCAATAAATTTTCTATATTTTATGAAGAAAATGGTTTGATTCACCAAGTTAGTGCACCATATACCCTATAACAAAATGGTCTTGCTAAAATAAAAAATAAAACGTTGGTAGATATGGTTAATGCCATGCTTTTACGTGTAAAGTTTCGAACGGATTTTTGGGGGAAAGCTTTGTTAACAGCTTGTTTTATGCATAATAGAGTGCATTCAAAAAAATATAAGGTTTCATCATACGAATTATGGAAAGGAAGAAAACATATCTTAAATTTCTTAAGGGTATGAGATTGTTTAGCCTATTATAGAATTTCAGATCCTAAAAGGACTAAGTTAGGACCTCGAGGAATTTCAAGCATATTTGTTGGATATGCTGAGAACTCAAAGGAATACAGATCATTGGACATTGAGTCTAAGTATATTGTGGAACATAAAGATGTTGGATTCTTGGAAACAAAGTTTATTTAATAATTCATGTGAAGATACAGAAATTACTAATAAAAATGGTAATGTAGCAAGCATTGGTGATAATGCAGTAACTCAAGAAAATTGTGCAGAACCCAGTTCTTTATAGCTATAAAAGAAAAGCAATTGAATCTTCTGTAGAATGAAGGAAAAGTCAAAGAGTTAGAAAAGAACAAAAATATAGGTTCTGATTTTATTTCTTCTCAAGCTCTAGTCTTTTTGGTAAAAGGGAATAGAGATGAAATATTAAATAAATACCCACAATTTTAAATTTAGAAGAGGATCCTAAAACTTATAGTGAGGCTATGGCTACGCGGGATTCTTCTTTCTGGAAAGAAGCTGCAAATGACGAAATAATTCTCTTTTATCAAATAATATATAGATATTGACAAATTTACCTTCTAATACTAAAACTATTGGGTGTAAACAGGTTTTTAGAAGAAAATATATTACTGATGGGTCTCTACAAACATTTAAAGCTAGATTAGTAGCCAAGGGATTTAGACAAAATGCAAGAGTAGATTATTTTGACACATATGCTCCTGTGGCCAGGATTACCTCAATAAGAGTATTGTTTGCTTTTTGACATCAATATATAATCTAATGTCCATCAAATGGATGTTAAGTCGGCATTCTTAAATGGTGATCTATATGAAAAAGTTTATATGGAGCAACCCGAAGGGCTTGTGCTTCCTAAAAATAAGAAGAGAAGAAAGTTTGTAAAAATTAAGTCCATGTATGGGTTAAAAGAAGCTCCAAAAAAATTGCATGAAAAATTTGATGGTGTTATATTATCAAATGGTTTAACATAACGAAGCAGATAAATGCATTTATTCCAAATTCACAAAGGACTACGGAGTGATAGTATGTCTTTTTGTTGATGACACGCTAATCATTGGAACTAACATGCAAGTCATAACTGAGCCTAAGAAGTATTTAACTTCTCAATTTAAAATGAAATAGTTAGGAGAAGTTGATACTATCTTAGTTGTTAAAGTTAAAAGGCATAGTGGGGGTTCTGCATTATGTTAGTTTCACTATATTGACAAGGTTCTTTCCAAATTTAATCATTTGGATATTAAGGAATTTATACTCCATTTGATACTTCTAGAAGGATGGTTGAGAACCCCGGAGGATCTGTTAGTAAATTAGACTATGGCAGTGCAATTAGTAGTTTAATGTATGCTATGCACTGTACTAGGCTAGATATTGCCTTTGATGTTTGTAAATTGTCAAGATATACTCACAATCCAAGTGGTGATCACTTAAAAGGTATAGTGAGGGTACTTGGTTATCTGAAAAGGGAAAAAACCTTTGACTTTTATTATAACAGATTTCCTTCACTATTAGAAGGATATCACGGGCTTCTAAGAAATAGACATTTATTTCCTTCACTTTAGGCGGAGGAGCAATTTCATGGGCTTCTAAGAAGCAGACGTGTATTACTCATTCCACATTGGAATCTGAGTTAATTGCTTTAGCAACTGCAAGACGAGAGGCAGAATGGCGAGAAACGTATAGTTAGATATAAAGTTGTGGCCACAACCAATGCCAGCTATTCTCTTGTACTGTGATAGTGAAGCAACTATGTCTAAGGCATTTAGGAAAATATACAATGAAAAATCTAGACATATTTCTTTAAGACATGAGTACATAAGAAAACTAATTTTAGATGGAATTATTACTATTGTGTACATCAAGTGTAAAGACAACTTTGCTTACTCATTCACTAAAGGACTCACGAGAGATATGATAATAAGCACAACAAGTGTTATGGGTCTAAGATAATTTAAACTTGTCACTAGTAACGGGAAACTTACCTTTCTTATTGTTTAACAATATTAATGGTTTAAAAGGTGATAACAAGTTACAGTTGTGACGGATAGCAGGTACTGAAAATTAGTAACTAGAAAAGGAGGATGAGTATAAAAATACTCTTAATGAAAAAACAAAGTTAGGAACTAAAGAAGTCCTTGTTAAGGACTTGGTTAAATCTTCACCTATGTAATTACAAGAAGTGGTGCTGCTTCAATTAAAGTTTGGAATACAAAACTTGATAAGCGTCTATGAATTCAGGAAGTAGCACAATGCCATAATCATGTGGTAAAACTCACGGTTAACAAGTTGTCAAGTTAGTACGATTTATGTATATAAAGCTTTTCTGTCTTCTGATATAAGAATTATGGATTAATAGAACTTAATCTAACCATTAATTTCAATAAGGTCTTGAATAGTTTATACAAGTAGTAGGTTTAAATCGGAAAATACCTACTATATGCATAAATCTCATAAATAACATCAATCACTAACTAAGTGGGGGATTGTTAGATTAGTCAATGTTCGATGGGAGTGTTTGAGAAGAGATTGTTTTGTCCCTCATTTGAAAATAAAGAAAGAAAGAGGTGTTTAAAAACACTTCTTTGTCTTATATAGTTTGAATATTTGAGAGTGTGTTGGAGGGAAATTGAAATTTGACTATATTAGGATATGTTTGTGCTTTTGGTTGAGGTTCTGGGGGCCTCAGGGTGATTTCAGGTGGTTGAAGGAGAAGTTGGATTTTTAATTCAGCTGTTAGATGGCTACTTCTAGTCTTTTCGCACCTGGGGTTTGGGGACCGCAGGTGCGGTGCCATACATGCATGAGATGAGCCGTAGAGGCAGAATTTTTGTATTTTGCCAGGAACTGCAGCTGCAGTGTGGGATCGCTCTTGCGGAGTCGCAGGTGCGAAAGGCTTATTGCAGATGCGATTTTGGGAATTAAAGTGATTTTCTCATATGCGGAGGAGTAATTGCAAATGCGGTACTGCAGAAGTGGTGGAATGGTCGCATATGCGAAAATACCTGGCCAGAAGGTATATATTGTTTTCTTCGCGAAATTTTGCTAAGTTCATCATTTCGAAGACGGGAAAAGAGGCTAAGGCATAGGGTTTCAAGAGGAATCAAAGGATATCAGTTGGGTAAGTTCCCTAAGCTTAATTACTTGGGTTTCAGATCATTTTCTTCCCACTGTTTAATCATGGTATTAGTGGGTATTAAGGAAGAAAATTGAGGATTTGGGCTTGGGTTTAAGAGGCCTTTGAATGATGATTTGAGGAATCATTTAGACTCCAATTTTAGTGCTCTTGATATATATAGACCCGTGGAAAGATAAACAATCTATTGGTGTAAAAAGCATTGAATTTCGAGACGTGGGCCCGGGGGTTAGGTTTTGGTAATTTCGGGATTTGTGCCCTTTATTTATTGTTTTCTCTTGGGCTTTGTTCCTTTAGCATATTTTGACATCCTTGTTCTGATTTTGGATTGATTCGACGCCGGTGGAGGCCAATTCCAGGGGCAAAGGCATCAAGAGCTCGAGATTTAGCCAGTTCAAGGTGAGTAATGATTGTAAATGTTGTTCTGAGGGTTTGAAATCCTGGATTGCACATCGTAGTGCTATGTTGAGGTGAGGCAAACACTTGATGATGAACGTGAGGTGGTACACTATTGGGTATTGTGACTTTGTCCGTCCCGATTGATAATTTTACCGCGTATTTGAATGAAAACTATTAGGTATCATCATTATTTGGGCTGAATGCCATATTTGGACCTAGTGCTAACTATTTGAACCCTTCGGGCTTTACATTGCTATTCCTCACTGTTTTGACTTTATACTTGAACTTAGTTATGTTATTTTTCACTATTTTCATACTTAGCCATGTTTAGTAAGTTTTAAGACTTAAATGATATTTTAAATGATTTTTGGGCTAGGGAACACTGTTTTACTATTGCCCAAGGGGTTATTGAGGATTTTTGACTGAGTAAGGCCGAAGACTTATGTTTTAAGGAAACACTAATACTTATTTGAGGCTGAGGGCCTTAGATATATACGCCAAGGGGTGGCTTGATTGATATAAGGCCGAGGGACTAGTTTTGATGCCACGAGATGGCTTGTTATTGCCCATGGGCCGTAAAGGGTCCCTCCAGGAGTCTGCACACTCCTAGTGAGCGCGGGTACCCATTGTGATGTGAGATTGAGCATGAAGGGTTGGTATTGTTCTGAGATGTTGCTCGAGGGGCGGTGTTGTTGATACTGTGCCTGAGGGGAAAACTTCTACTTGTTTACCATTACCTTAACTACATGTCAATTACCTGTTTATTAATTAAGAAAGGATTTTACTTAACTCTTAACTGATTTAATTCTTTGATATGGTTTTACTGCTTCATTATAGAATGCCTTGTGGGTTACATATTTTCTTACTTTTAGTCATTATTTACATTTGTTACATGCAAAATTAGAGTACTTACTTTATTCCCTGTACCTTGTGTGCAGATTCAAGCGTAGCTAGTCCCACTCCCGAATGCTGATTCATTCCAGCTTCAGGCAGATCTCGAGGTGTCTTTAGGTAATTGTTGGCATTCGCAGCCCGGAGCTCCTCCCTATATCTTAGTTTTATGTCCTTAGTTCAGTGTTAAACTCGGTAGTTATATTTGAGTATTCAGTGTCGATAGATGTTCGTTACTTGTGACACCCCAGTTAGGGCTGTATTCGGTTGTATTTCCGCATTTTATTGCTATTATCTGCTACTTAGTTTTATTAAATCTTATTTCAGACCGCTTTATGTTGTTTAGCTGTTTTAAAAAGTGAATTGGGTTTAATTGACTAGCCTTGTCTTTGGGAAAGAAGTTGATTCTAGTTAATGTTCATCTATTAATTTATGGCATGCTATACTTTCACATGTTAATTTTCAATATGTTAAGTTTATGCCTAAAAATTATTAATTCCTATTGTTGAAAATAATGATAAAAAATTTGAAATATGCATATAAGCTAAGATGATTAAGAAATCTTTTCCTAAGAAAGAAAGAACAAGTAATCTACTTGAACTTGTACGTTCCGATATATGTGAATGGAATGGTTATTTAACGAGAGGGGGAAACATGTACTTTAAGACTTTTATAGATGATCATTCTAGGTATACACATGTTTACCTAATGAAAACAAAAGATCAATCATTTGATACGTTTATTAGTTACAAAGTATTAGTTCAAAATCAATTGGAAAACAAGATTAAAATCCTACCTAGTGATCGAGGAGGCGAATACCTTTCAAATGAAATTTCTGTATTTTGTGAAGAAAATAGTTCGATTCACCAAGTTAGTGCACCGTATATCCCACAAAAAAATGGTGTTGCTGAAAGAAAAAATACAATATTGGTAGATACTGTTAATACCTTGCTTTTACATGCAACGTTACCAACGAATTTGTCCGGGAGGGGGGTGGGGGATGTTTTGTTAACAACTTGTTTTGTGCATAATAGAATACCTTCAAAAAAATTTAAGGTTTCACCATATGAATTGGAAATGAAGAAAGCCTATCTTATATTTCTTTAGGGGTATGGAGCAGTTTAGCCTATTATCGAATTCCAAATCCTAAAAGGACTAAGTTAGGACCTAGAGGAATTAAAAGAATATTTGTAGGATATGCTAAGAACTCAAAGGCATACAGATTATTAGACATTGAGTCTAAGTATATTGTGGAATCTAAAGATGTTGAGTTCTTGAAAACAAAGTTTATTAGTGATTCTAATAATTCACACGAGGATACAAAAATTACCAAACAAGATGGTAATGCAGCAAGCATTGGTGATAATGCATTGACTTAAGAAAATTGTGTAGAACCTAGTACTTCTTCTAACAATAAAAGAAAGGCAATTGAATCTCCTGTAGAACCAAGGAAAAGTCAAAGAGTTAGAAAAAAAAACTATAGGTTTTGACTTTATTTCTTCTCAAGCACTTGTCTTTTTGGTAGAAGGAAGTAGAGATGAAATATTAAATAAAATACCATTATTTTAAATTTAGAAGAGGTCCTAAAACCTATAATGAGGCTATAGCTTTGCAGGATTCTTTTTTCTTTAAAGAGGATGTAAATGATGAAATGGATTCTCTTTTATGAAATGGTATATGGGTATTGACAAATTTACCTTCTAATAGTAAACCTATTGCGTGTAAATAGGTTTTTAGAAGAAAATACAATACTGATGGTTCTCTACAAACATTTAAAGCTAGAGTAGTAACCAAGGAATTTAGACAAAAGGCAGGAGTAGATTATTTTGACACAAATACTTATGTGGCCAAGATTAAATTAATAAGAGTATTGTTTGATTTGGAATGAATATATAATCTAAATGTCCATTAAATGAATATTAAGATGACACTTTTAAATGGTAATCTTGATGAAGAAGTTTATACAGAGCAACCCCAAGGGTTTGTGCTTCCTGAAAATGAGAGAAAAGTTTCTAAATTTATTAACTCCATATATGGATTAAACAAGCTCCAAAATAATGGCATTAAAAACTTGATAGTATTATATTATCAAATGGTTTCAAACACAACAGAGCAGATGAATGCATTTATTCCAAATTCACAAAGGACGATGGAGTGATAATATGTTTTTATGTTGATGACATGCTAATCATAGGAATTAACATGCAAGGCAAAACTGAAACTAAGAAATATGTAACTTCTCAATTTATAATGAATGATTTGGGAGAAGTTGATACTATATTAGGTTTTAAAGTTAAAAGACATAGTGAGAGTTTTGTACTATGTCAGTCTCAATATATTGACAAGGTTCTTTCAAAATTAAATACTCCATTTGATGCTTCTAGCAAGATGGTTGAGAACCCCGGAACATATGTTAGTCAATTAGACCTAGCTAGTGCAACTGTTAGTTTAATGCATGTTATGCACTGTACTGGGCCATATATTTCCTTTCCTGTTTGTAAATTATCAAGATATACTCACAATCCAAGTGGTGATCACTGGAAAGGTACAGTGAGGATACTTGGTTATTTGAAAAGGACAAAAACTTTTGCCTTGTATTATAACATATTTCCTTCAATGTTAGAAGGGTATTGTGATGCTAGTTGGATAACTAGTGTTGGTGGTAACAAGTCAACCTCTGGGTGGATACTCACTTTAGGTGGAGGAGCAATTTCATGGACTCCTAAAAAATATACGTGTATTACTCATTCCACAATAAAATTTGAGTTTATTGCTTTAATATCTGCAGGAAGAGAGGCAGAATGGCATAAAAATCTATTATTAGATATAAAGTTGTGGCCACAACCGATGATAAATGTTCTCGTGCATTGTAATAGTGAAGCAACTATGTCTAAGGCTTTTAGCAAAATATACAATGAAAAATTTTAACATATTACTTTAAGAATTGGGTACGTAAGATAATTAATTTCGGATGAAATTATTACTATCGTGTACATCAAGTCTAATAACAACCTTATTGACCCATTCACTAAAAGTCTCGCGAGGGATATAATAATAAGCACAACAAGTGCTATGGATGTAAGATAATTTAAATTTGTCACAAGTAATGGGAGCATTACCTTTCCTAATGTTTAATAATATTAAAGGTTTAAAAGATGATAACAAGTTATAGTTGTGACGGATAGCAGGTACTAAAAATTAGTACCTAGAAAAGGAGGATGAGTATAAAAATGCTCTTAATGAAGAAACAATATTAGGAAATAGAGAAGTCCTTATTAAGGACTTGGTTAAAATCTTCACCTATGTAAACACAAGAAGTGGTATCGCTTCAATCAATGTTTGGAACACAAAACTTGAGAAGTGTTTATGAATTCAGGAAGTAACACAAGGCCATTATCGGGTGCTAAAACTCATGGTAAATAAGTTGTCGAGTTAGTACGATTTACGTGTGTAAAGCTTTTTCGTCTTGTCATATAGGAATTGTGGATTAATAGGACTTAATCTAACCATTAATTTCGATAAGGTCTTGAATAGTTTCTACAAATAGTAGGTTTAAATCGAAAGATACCTACTATATGCATGAATCTCATAAATAACATCAATGACTAACTAAGTGAGGGATTGTTATTAGTTAGTGTTTGATGGGAGTGTTCGAGAAGAGATTGTTTTGTCCCTCATTGGAAAATAAAGAAAGAAAAAGATATTTGAAAACACTTCTTTGTCTTATATAGTTTGAATATTTTGAGAGTGTGTTGGAGAGAAATTGAAATTTGACTATATTATTAATAGTTAAGATTGGCCACTTAAGGCAATTGGGCTAATTAAATAGCCCGACTTTATATTTTAATCACCCATTATTTGATTAATTAAAACATTTTTAGCATTTTAATTTCAGAAAAATTGTTTTAACATTTTTTTTAAAAAAAATTAAAAGAAGGTGACTATTGGTTTTAAAAAGTGCCTGTTATGAAGAGATGAGTCTCTTAGTTTCAACAGACTCCTAGGGGTATTATAAATACCTATATCATCTTCAAAACGAAATCATCTGAAACTTTCTTCTCTTTCCCTTCTACTTATTTTCTACAGCTCACAACTATTGTGTTCTTGTGAAAAATTCGATTTAATTGCTGAAACTCGCATTTCAGAGGCTTTATAGAATCCTGGAGGAATTATGTCATAATTCCTGAAGCAACAGCATTGGGGCTTAAATTCCTTAAAAACAGTGACAACACTATCAAGGCCTAATTATTTCGTCCCATATTCTATTTTTCTCTAACACTAGTAAGATTAAAGAAGTTTTTCTTAATAACTTCGTCACTACTTCTTTCGTTGTTGGTCTATGAGATATACAAAGTACATGTACTTCACGTACTAATACTATACATGCTGCAATCTTTGTGGTGCAGATATTATTATTAATACGAGTGGGTCCTAGGGAAGGGTCTGAGTCCGAGGTTGTTGATTCAGGAGATCTAGTTGTGAGCTTCCTGGTCGATCTGCTGCACCAGCCCCTTTCTACCTTTATTCATTTTTGTTTCTTTTACATTTCAGATAGTGTATTTTGTCGATTGAGAATAGTATTATTATTCTTAGTACCTCGTGTACACAGGTCTTCAGTGGTATATTGGATTGTTTTCACATGTTGATCATCATATAGATTTGATTATGAATATTTCGTGTTTCCCCTTTACTTTTCGCTTATTTAACTTAAAATGAATCAATTGTTAATCTTTTTGGCTTACCTATTGAAATTAAAGTATAAGTTGTCCCGGTTTTGAGATTTTGGATCGTGACAACTTACTGTCCCTTACTTAGCATGGTTAATGAAGTGTAAATCAGTTTATATTCAAAGAGGCACCTTATAATTAGGACATGCATATACTCCATTGTTTATATATACACATGACATAGCTTTTTTCCTTATTCTTTTCTTTTATTACTCGTGCCAATTAATTGTAAACATTACTAAAAGTAAGAATTACCATATTTTGAAAGAGAAGCTACAAAGCGAAAGAAAACCGCCTAGGGAAACATTGGAAAATTTTGGGAAAGTCAGTATCAAGAAAAGAGTGGACAAAGAAAAGGAAAATTTTGATAAATGAAATAAGGAAATAATAGCACACGGGGAGAGAGTTCTTCTTGTTTCATATAATTTAGATTTTTTTTATTTTTGGTATGTTTCATTCTTTATTTTAAAGCAAACACAATTAAAAAAAATATATGAAACATTTTATAAATATTTAAACAAAAGATACTTTTAAGGCTTTTCTCAAATAGTTGGCACTATAGAATAAGATTTGAATTAACAATAAAAAAGAGCTACTAGAAACGAAATAAATAAATAAATTGTCATATGATATATTATTTGCCTTTCTTACCATATATCCTTATTTCCTTATTTCATGACAGTGATTCCATGTTTTTTTTGGTTCTTATTCCTTACACTTAACTTTTCCTAAATTATATTTCCAAGTGTCTTCCTAGCTTGCTGTTTTTTTTAATCCGTACATATTTTCCTTGTCTAAAATATGGTATATTTTTGTAATACTTTTAATTGGTACGATTAAAATACAAAAGAAAAATATAAGGAAAGAATTGAAGCGCTGGCATCTATATAAACAATAGAGTATATGCATGCATGGAATGAAGTGCTCAGTGCTCTCTTTTCACATAATGGAAGTTAATTTCCTGTCACTTTAGTGTTGCTCTTGTGTGTTCTTTATTTTCTGTTTATACAAAGAGTTTCATAGTAGTTCATGCACAAAATCAGTATCTTTGACATAGGAAAAGTAAAGCAATTGTAAACGTATTTGAGATGCGACAAATTGTCTTGTTTAACATCACTAGTGTCTTGATTTAGTTTCTAATTAATTTATTTGATTATGTTACATATTGCAGTACGTGTTCAAGTGTGACATATATATCAAGAGCAAGAATGGACAACAACGACAGGAACTTGGCGTTGAAAAAATGAGGTGGAAGTGGTGAGAGAGTACATACAACGGGGAACAAACTACATCAAAAATCTTGAGGTGCAAGAAAATCTCGGATATGATACAAGGAGAGAGAGATTTGATGTGACAAATCATATCAATTCACTGAAGGATAAAGAGGCTAAGCTCGAAGATAAATTGAAGAAAAATTAATGTTAGCTACTACAACTTTTTTTAATTTCTCGTAAGTCATAGATTTTAGGGAAATAGGACTCCCCCAAATTTATTTCTAGTAAGTAATAGATTTTAGGGATTTAATTTCTAGTAAGTCATAGATTAAATATTCGGGTCTCTTTCCAATGTTGGTTTTTACCTTTTCCAGATGCTAAAGTAAAGGGAATTGTTCTTTTACTTTACTTTTGGAGATCTCATTGATTAAGAATAATAGTATGCAAATTATTTAGCCTAACTAAGGAGCATATAATTTTATTTTGTATATATATATATATCAGCTTTTTGTCATAATATAATATTATCCATTATGACTGTTGAAATAGTGTTACCTTGTCTATATTAATTCTGTCTAATTAGTCCAATGGAGCAATTCATCCGAAAGGATGTTACTGATAAAAATAGTTTGATGAATTGTTCCAGCTACATTCAACTAATTTTGACAGAATACAAATAGAGAAGATAAATAAATAGACTAATTCAAAAGTCATAAACGTTAATACACGGATCTAAAAATTTCGGATGCTTCTTTGAAATATTTGCCACAATATTTTCATATAATGCAAAGTTTTAATGCATGATGTTAGAATTAAAAGGTTGATAATTTTTATGTCAGACCTTAATTTCTCTTTTTAGGATTTCGTGATGGAATCTAATCTTATAAACTAGGTAAGCTTAATATTTAATAAGAATTTGACAAAAATAATTAACAAAAATACTAACGCAAGGATGTTGAACTAATAAAATCATCCAAAATTGTCACGTCCCAAATCCTAACCTATCGTTATGGCACCTACCATGGTACTAGGCAAGCTGAGATTTCTAAAATACTATCAACATTTAATAGAAACTAAATCAAGAAAATTTAGATAGTTAAAATGTTCATACAACGGGAAAAAACCCAAAACACAAGTGCAAAAAATAGCTCTTACATAAGGATGTCACTGAGCCCATGAGCATCTATATATAACCATTATAGAAATAAAGTGTCTATCAATGTCAACAAAAGAAAAGATAAGAAAGGGAAATCAAGGACTACGAACGCCAGGTAGCTACCACGATATATCTCCAACGGCTGGCTATGTGAAATATCAAGTCCCTCCACGTCCAGAAACTCATGGATCTACACATAAAGTGCAGGGTATAGTGTGAGTACAATCAACTCAATAAGTAACAATAATAAATAAGAAGCTGAAAGATAGTGACAAGCTATATAGTTAAAATTCATTTTCAGTAGTCTCAACAAGGAAAGTAGACATGCTTCCAAAACTATCAAATTAAGTCAAATAGTTTTGTTCATGGCAAGTTCAAGCAAAATCAGATAAAATATCTTCCGGAAGTTTTCAAAATAGTGATATATGACAACTATGTGCAACAATAATGAAATAATATACAACTTCTCAGGGCAATAATCACTCAGTCCTCCCACTCACTCCAACCTCACAATCAATCATTCCTCACAACAACTCATTCTTGAAGGTTGCTCAGCACTCGGCACTCGCACTCAGTAGGTACCTTCACTCACTGGAGATGTGCACAGACTCCGGAGGGACTCTCGCTCAAGCATTGTACCAAGCCAATCATGGCATAAATCAATGAAATATGCTGCAGCGTGCAGCTTGATCCCATAAATATATGCACAATTAGGCCTTCAAGCTCACTCAGTCATCAATGTATCTACTCTCGCAGGCTTTCAGAAATCATAAAAATTAGCCCAACAACAATGATATGATGTATCGACAAGAATAATAGAGACTGAGATACGATATGCGAGTAAAAGCTAAGAGCGAGTATAAACAACATTTAGAAGGTAATTTCAATATGTAACACGGCCTATGTGGGTCCGAACAGTACCAACACATAGCCTAAACGTGATTCTAACATGATTTACACTGAAATTTTTATAACACATGAAGAGCATATAGCTAACAATAAGTTATTCAACTTTGTAGTTTCACGGAATTGACCAAGTCACAATTATCACTGTGCACACCCATACACCTGTCACTTGGCATGTTCACCACCTTAAAAGCAATCACATAACACAAAATTCAGGGTTTAACACCCTCAGAACCCGATTTAGAAATGTTACTTACCTTAATCAGAGCAAATTTCTACTCCAATATGCACTTTCCTTGTAAATCAGCCTCCAAACGTCCCAAATCTAGCCACAAGTAGTATAATACAATCAATACAAGCTAAAAGAATCAATTTCACAATAAAAAATATAAATTATATGCCAAAATAAAAAATTGGCCAAAAGCCGGCTGGCAGGCCCACGTCTCAAAATCTGACAAAAGTAAAAGAAATTGAAAGCCCATTCACTCACGAGTGTAATCACATCAAGTTTATCAAAATCCGATACCAAATGGCCATTCAAATCCCTAAAATTAACTCTCAAAATCCCTTTCCTCAAACCCCAAAATTTCACCTCAATAACATACCAATTATGTGAAAAATCAGTAGGAAAATATAATTATTGAAGAAAAACAAACACAAGGATCTTATCTCAAGAATACCCTTGAAAATACTCTAAAATCTGAGCTCAAAATGATAGAAATTTTGACAAATCTCGGAAGCCTCGTATTTATATGTTCTTCCAAAGCTTTCCGCACATGTGGGCAAAATTCGCTTTTGTAGTGCCTCTTCTATAGTGAAAGTTCTGCATCTGCAGAAGCCACTTAACCTTCAGTTGCCTCCACTTTTATGACTCTTAGGCCCCATCTGTGCATCTCATGTGCGGAAAAATCATCACACCTCTGGCCATTGCGGACCTCCCTCATTTCTGCACCTGCACTATACCTGCCACACCTGCAACATTGCACCTGTGGCCAAAGCCCTCGCAGCTGCAATCACACCAGCTGAGTTTAAGCTTTCGCAGTCCCTCAAATCAAACTTCAAGTCCGTGAACCACTCGAAATCAACCCGAGGCCTCCACCACCTCAACCAAATCCACCAAGAAGTCTTAAATCACGATACAAACTTACTCGATCCTTCAAACCACCTCAAACAACATCAAAAACACAAATTGCACAGGAACTCCAACCTAATGAGCATTTAAATTTTCAAATTCTACAAACGATGTCAAAACCAATCAAATCATGTCTGATTAACCTCAAATTTTGCACACAAGTCACAAGTGAGCCCATGAAACAACTCCAACTTCCAGAAATCCAAGCGTACCACGATATCAGAGAGCCCACTCCCAATCAAACTTACAAAAATTTAACTTTCGTCATTTCACGCCTAATTCTACTATGGACCTCCAAATCTTAATCCGGACAAGCTCCTAAGTCCATCATTACCTAACAGAGCTAATCAAACCATCCAAATTCAAATTTGAGATCGTTTATACGTAAATCAATATTTAATCAACTTTTTCAACTTAAGCTTTTTTTAAGCAAATCCAAAGGCCTTGCGCCTGGGATTAATTTTCATAAATGTAAATAAAATAAAGCAAGGGAGGGGGTATAGATCATATCACCCAAAAAATGGTTGTACACTTGATCATCCATAAATGACAATCAAGTGTACTTACGCAACTAGGTGGAATTAGACCTAGAGTAAGGTTCCCATTGTCTATGCAACAATGATAGATAGATGGATATACAAAAGCATGCTTTACTCTACCTAGGATTAGGTATACAAAAATTAAAATTTATCCTAGATCTCCTAAGTAAAAAAGTGTAGGATCAAACCCATGTACATAAGATATTACATTCGGATTATGTGATGGAGCCTCCAAAGGAGTATATCAAAAAGTATGTGATTGTAGTAAGGGCTATCTTCAATATTTATTTGACATTGAGAGCAAATAAAGCCAAGTGGAAGATAGGAATCGAAAGGCCCATGTGATGACTACTGCTCCTTGCTGCTATTGAGAGTGTGTGAACAAGAAGTGCAGGTAAGCTATGTTTGAGCCCCTAGAGGTGTCCTGCTGATGGTCAAAGGCATGAAACTTAAACTGTGGCTGAAGTGGTAAATTTTTGGGTATTGGGAACATTATTGTGTGCTTCTGAGGTTTCTAGTATTGAATTGGATTGATGCTTTTGCTTATGATTGTATGGTTGCAAGTATTTTGGAATGCCCAAAGGAATTGATGCATTTCCAAGAATATCTGGGATGCTGATAACACACCTTGTAAATGCATAAGAAATCTGGATATGGAACGGTACCTGCAAAATATAACAAACAAGTTAAAAATGGCTCTCTGGTTCTTATGTGTTATGGATGCTTTGATTGATGCATACTTACTTTTTAGAAGAATGTAGTAGATTATGACTGGCAGGCGGTTCCTTTGATATTATTTGTGGTATAAGTATTGTGTATGCTCCGGTAAAGATGGATTGGTGTTGTGGAGACTTGATCAAGGAGTTGATGCTCCTTTTCTAGAGGGTTGCACACCGTCAAGAAAAGGAAGAAGGAACGTAGGAGTCCTTGAAGTTTTATACCTGCAAAGGTTAGAAGGTTGTTAGTGTGAGGAAATACCATTCCCTTTCTGGAGTTAGCATCCTTAGGGCCCAGTTTATTATGTGTTCTGAAGCCCATAAGGAGATGATGGGAGATGGTATTATTGTAGATTAATTCTACTGCTAGATTTTTGTATGTACTGGGGCAATGAGTGAGATACTCAAGGCAATGGTGGTCTTGGTTGTAGGTATGGTAGAATTTGGGGTATGTTTATGTGAGAAAATGTAGCTTATGTGTGTGCGAGTAAGACTATGTTATCTTGTTTGGGTGAGAAAATTTTGTGAGTGCGTTTGGGGTGTGACTGATAGTGGTTGATGATTGATGGATTCCATGTGAAGCAATAGGGAATGTCCAACTACATAAAAGTATATCCAATAGAATGAGCATCATATATACTAATACCATACATTGTATTTCGACCAATGATATAGACATTCCTGCTATTCATGCAAAATTGAAAAAAAGGTTAGCTAAAAATTATTTTGGAGTCATGATGGATCTTGTATATGATAGATGCTGTGTGCAATAGCTTCTGCTTTCATTTGGATAATTAGGTCAGCTTCTATTCGTTTATAATTTTCATACATAGCCATTAAAGGTAGGGGTGCGTTGATTCTACTTGTTTTCCTATGTTTGAAGGCTGGAGTGATGATGGAGTCTTGTAAAATATGTCATCTAATGTGGTTAGGAATAACTGAAGGGATGTGGAAATGGGTCATTGCTGGCCACTCATGGCTTAGCTTGGATAGTGAATCAGCTAGGACATTTTCTTCTCTATGCCCGTGTGAGGATCTAAATTCCTCACGCTGTAGACTAAGTTCTTTAAGTTTCTGCACTTTCATCCTTAGAGTAGGGGGAAAATCATTTACGTTCAGCTTCAGCTAGATTGTTAGTGCCTTCTCCCGAAGGAGTAGCAATAGGATGAATAAACTCACTGGTATGATCTCTGATGATAACCCCTGCCCCTATTTTTCCCGGATTACTTAGAGCACTCCCATCACTATTGACCTTCACAAACTGTGCTTCAGGTCTTTACCAAGTGACTGACTGACAGAAGTGGGGCTGCACTCTAGGATATAGTTCATTCTAGTTGGAGGACCGGGAGAGATAAGGAAAGCAAGTCTTCAGTAGCATTGATACATCTGAGTTGAAAGAAAACAAGACCCTGGCCATTGATGATGTCTTGTCTCCATACTTTGCACTGCATCTGTGCTTCCAAAGGTTCCAGCAGATAATAATAGGCATGTTGTCAAGGATTAATCTTTGGGCTTTGTGATGACTCTTCAACGTCTACCATTTCATTAAAAGCAGCTTGAAAGACTTGTTGTCAGTTTGAATTCCTGCTATGCCACAAAATTTCCTCCAAACATAATTAGCAAAAGAGCCTCTACTAAATATATGATCCATAGCTTCATTGGCATGTGTAGTGCAGAAGACTCATCTGAATACATGGGGGTTGCTAACTGCAAACACCCTGTTATCAATTGGCAAATTTGTTAGGGCTTTCCATAGGCCAACAGACCACTTAAAAGGTACTTTCTTATGTCGGGTCCTTCTGTTAGCGAAGTTAGGTTGCTTTTTTTTTCTAATTAATTCCCAAGTAGTGGCACAAGTGCATTTTCCATTAATTTTTGGTTTCCAAATGGCATCACCTAAGATCTAAGGTTGCTAATCAATATGGGACATTTTCTTGGATCATGTGATATGGGGCCCATTCATTTAGTTTCTAGATCCCACTCACCATCCCTCTAAAAGAAGGAAACATGAGTGTTTGCCGGGCCCGCTTCCACCAATGCTATGGTAAGCCAAAGGCCCTATTACTAGCTAATTATCCCATCAGAACAAACCATTTCCTGAGCGAAGTCTCCATTTAATTGCTTGCTCTGCCTCCTTTTTGTTAGTCATCATCCTTTTCCGTGCTTGTGATTTGCTAGGCTCCAAGTTTTTGGATATATGATTAGATCTTAGATAGTATTTATCTCTAAGGAAGTTACTCCATAGATATTGAGAGGGTCTTAGTTACAACCATTGTTGAAGCTCCAATTATTTGCAAACATCCTCAATTATTATAAATCCAAGACCATTATCATTCATTGGATATGCCAGATTCTGCTAAGTGGCCCAATGATACTTCAGTTTGTCCTTATCTAGGACTCAAAATAAATTTGCTGCCAATTTCCCAATTTGCTTCACAATTGTTTTTGGAGGAGAAAGTGCAAGCAACGATTGACTGGTATGAATTCTAGAACATGTTTTATCAAAGTATCCATGCTAGCATAGGGTAGCATTTTTTCATATCAACCTTTGATTCTGCCTACAATCATAGCTGTGAGATTGTTGTAATTAATTATCTCCTTCCTACCTATATACAAAGTGCATCCCAGGTAAGATGGAGGAGATTCCCTCTTTGAGAAGCCTATTTCTTCTCTAATCCTTTTGATGGCAGATTGAAATGCTCCAAGTGAAGTCATGAAGGGAAATTTATCCTTGTTGTTTTTCTGTCCGGAACGTTCTTCATAACACTCAATATCTTTATGATTTTTTAAGGCGATACTCTGCCTCCTGAAGTAAAAATGATAATGTCATCTGCCTAACTATGGTGATTGATCTGAGGTCTTGTCATATGCATATACAATCTATTAATAAATAGATCATGGTTCAGATTATTGAGCATCATGGAAAGTAGTTCAACTCCAACAGTGAATAGGGAGGGAACTAGTGGATATCCTTGCTTTAGGCCTCTAGTAGATTGAAAGAAGCCATATCTGGTGCCATTTATGATAAGTGAGTATCAGTTGTTGGACATAGTTCTCCAGATCAATTCAGTGATTCTTTTACAAAAAACCTTTCTTCTAAGCATGATTCGTGTGAAGCTCCATGATACTCTGTCATATTCTTTAGCCATGTCTAACTTAATAACAATATTTGTGCCAAAGTTGGGCTTTTAGTTCCATGGACAATTTCCTGTGCAGGCATGATATTTTCATAAATGTTTCTCCCTTTAACGAAGCACGTCTGATTGGCTGAGATAATTTTAGGAAAGATAGGGTGCAGTTTAGTACTAATGATATTGGAGATGATCATGATGATGAAATTGATGGGACTAAATTGTTTGAATTGTGTAAGGGAGTTAGAAAATTCCATTTCTGGAAGTAGGACTAGACATTCACTTGTTATGTATATAATCATGGTGCATCTTCCAAAAAATGCTAGTACAACCTTCATCAAATCCGACTTGATGATCTCCCAACACGCTTGGTAAATTTACCATTCACACCATCCGGGCTTGCAGCATTTGTAGGACTCATGAAGAAGACTACGTATTTAGGATCAGCTATTTTAGGATCTATAGAAAGGGCATTATTTTATTCAGAGGTAATAGTGGTTGTTATGCATGAGAGAAGGTCTTCTCTAATGGTACCTCCCGAGTCAGTAAATAGCTATTGAAAATAATCACAAGCCGTTTGTCCTATAGCCTCATCACCCTGTACCCAACTATCATATTCATCCTTGATCTTGTGAATATATAGCTTTTCTATTCTACACCTTATTAAACAGTGAAAGTATTTGGTGTTTGCATCCCCATCTTTGAACAATTGAAGCTGAGTTTTCTGTTTGACGATTGACTCTTCAAGTTTCATATACTTGAGGTATTAAGCTTTGATTTCCTGAAATGTAATTCTGTCATTTTCAGTATTACTCCGTGCACATGTCTCCTCTACATCTTTAACTTGCTGTTCAAACATATTCGCTTTCTAAAAAATGCCTCTATATTCCTGCTTGGACCATATACTCAAGGCATTGCCAAGTGCTTTGAGTTTCTGGTGGAAGACCCATATAGGATTGCTTGTCACTTCTCTATTCCATACCTTCTCCACTAATGGCAGAAAGTTCTCATTTCAACCCAGCAGTTAAGGAATTGTAAATATCTTGCCCATTTCTTGCCTTACATTAGGCTCCATCAGGAGAGGGTTGTGATCAGAACCTGCTGAGACGAGATGAGAGATAGTAGTGGCAGGGAAAGCAGTCAAACATTGGCCGTTCACTAAACGCCTATCTAGTATTTTCCAGACAATAGAGTTTGGTACCCTTCCATTTGACCAGATATCACATTCCCAGTTTATCTACTGGGAACTATCGTGATAGCACCTAGTCTTTACAACTAGGTAAGTCTAACAAATACGGAAAAAGAAATAATTTGCGGAAAGAAAGTAATAAAAGCCACGATAACAAAAATTTAACAATGCTTAAGATGCCGCCTGACATATAACAATACTATATTTTCAACCTAACACTCCAAAAATCCGAAACTCCATGAATCATAGGCTAAGATATTACATAAAAGCTCTAACTCTAGAAATGTCTATCAACAATGAAAAATGCAGAAGGGCTATACTAATACTGATAATAGAAAGAGACACTTTGGTCTATGGACGTGGCAGATATGCCTCGAAGTCTTCACAAGTACCTCGCCTCAATTGTAATAGGTCTGAGTCGAAGTACCTGGATCTGCACATGAAAAATATGCACATAAAAGACATGAGTATACCACAATGGTACTCAGTAAGTGCCAAACCTAACCTTCGTCGGGTAGTAACGAGGAAGGTCAGGGCCATACTTAGATTAAATGAAATATAAGGTATAATAGAATAAAATAAAAAATACAATTGAGTTCTAATAGTAAAAAAATACTACAGGGTAATAAGAATAACAACAACTGAAATAGAGACAAAACAATCATAAGGAATTCCGCTCTTCACAAAGGTAACAACCGGGGATCTCTCAGTATCCCGAATATCTCTTAATATCCTCAATATATGCTAGAAATTTCTTGGTATCCCGAGGATCTCTTAGCATACTAAATGTACATTCTAGGGATCTCTGGTATCTCGAGAATCTCTTAATATCCTCAATACATATGCTTGGGATCTCTTGGCATCCTAAGGATCTCTTAGTATCCTCAAGATACATGTTGGGATCTCTTAGTATCCCTCACTTCAGGACAAATCAATATACTTGCAGGGGATCTCCCGGGATATCGCCCCGTAGTCCCAAATTAAACACACAGCCGCAACATAAAGAATACTCAATTAATGCAAATTCATACCAAGATAAAATCAATAATTCTAACCTGTCATGCTGCACATAATACAATTAATGCAGTTTGAGGAAATAAGCAATTAAGTAAATTAGACATGCTTCCCTAAGTTAACAACATGCATAAATTTCATGTAGAATATGAAGGAAAGGAAAACACAATTAAAGCTACTCTAGTGAAAATATGATTTTCAAAAACCAGCACAGTACGCACTAGTCATCTCACATACAAGGCATTTCAGTTATCACAATACCAAATCGTAAGGTGAATGTTCCCCACACAAGGTTAGCAAACCACTTATCTCAAACCACCTCAAAATCAAGCCAAAACTACGCTCTTGCCATGAGTACATGACTCCGAATGGCCTAAATATATACAATTCAATTGTATAATATAAATAACACTGCAAGTAACTAATTCTATACGTAAATTCTAAGCTAATATGCAAAATTGGGTAAAATAACAAAAGTACCCCTCGAGACCACATCTCGGAATCAGGTAAAATTTACATTTTCAGAGTCCTCATACTCTCACGAGTTCATGCATACCCAAACTATCCAAATCCAATGTCAAATTCTCGATCAAAACTCAAATCTCGGTCTAAGAACTTTTCTTCAAATTTTCCCCAATTTTCATCTCCAACCTGATATTAAATGACAAAAATAAGATTAGATTATAAGAATACAACTAGAAAGTGATTAGAAATAATGATCCACTAATTGTATCTTCCAATTCCTCCTATAATCTCCCTTTCCCGAGCTCCAATCAATTTCTAACTTTTTGAAACTAAACCTCGAATTTCTGATTTTCTGCCTAACAAATCTGCTTCTGTTGTCCACCCATTGCATCTGTGATACTACTTCCGCGGTTGGTGAACCACTACTACTCCATCACCGAACATATGACCCAAATGCCACATATGTAGTCCAGGAGGTCCGATAACTCATCCGCTTCTATGGTCCCTGCTCTATTTCTTCTTGGCCACATCTACGAGAATCGCATTTGGGGCGTCTTAATGGCAGATGCGGTTATGAAAGCAGTCCAAAGAACTTCAACTGCAAATTCCAACTTTCTAATTTCCCGTGAGCCATCCGAAATCATCCGGAGGTCCCCGGGACCTAAACCAAAAGAATAAACAAGTCATATACCAATATCCTAACTTATAGAAAATCGCCACAACACTTCAAACAACATTGAGTCAACCAATTAGCATCGAATTCAAGCCTAAGAATTTCAAAATCTCTCAAAAAATGCTTTCAATCAAAAAGTCTGTCAAATCTCGTTCGAATGACCAGCAATTTTGCAAACACGTCACATTCAATACTACGGAGGTACTCCAACTTCCGAAATTCAATTTTGACCCTTAGATGAAAATCTCACTATCGAACAGGAAACTTTAAAAATTTAACTTTTTATATTTCAAGCCTAAATTCGCTACGAACCTCCAAAACACAATTCGAACGTGCCCCTTAGCCCGAGATCACCCAACAAAGCTAACAAAACCAACGAAAACCCATTCCGAGGCTGTTTTTACACTGCTCCAACTATGGTCCAAATTCTAAAGCATAAGCTCTCCTTTAGGGACTAAGTGTCCCAAAACACTCCGAAACTCAATACCGAACATCCCGACAAAGCAAAATAGTAGAAAAAAACACGGGGAATGTAGTTAATAAGGGATAGGGGCATAAATACTTAAAAGTACCGACCGGGTCGTTACATCCTCCTATACTTAAATATTTGTTTCATCCTTGAACAAGCATAAAGACATATATGAAGTAGTGAAAAGATTCGGGTAAACGTTGCGCATATCCTACTCGGCCTCCTAGGTCGCCTTGTCGACCGGTTTATCCTGCCACTTAACATTCACCGATAATGTTCGTTGACCTCAACTTTCTAACATTCATGTCCAATATTGCCACTAGCTCCTCAACATAAGATAGATCCTTGTCCAACTGGACTGAACTGAAATCCAACACATGCGACGGATCACTGTAATACCTCCGGAGCATCAAAACAAGAAATACTAGATGAACTCTTGACAAGCTGGGAGGTAAGGAAAGATCTTGAGCAACCTTCCCAACACGACTCAATATCTCAAAAGGGCCAATAAACCTCAGACTCAACTTCCCTTTCTTCCTAAATCTTATAACGCCCTTCATTGGCGAAACCTAAAGGATCTGAATGAAGCACTTCATGAGAAGTCTTACTGGAGATGCCCTATCCTAGTACATAAGCCAGAACCCTAAGAAGTGGGCCAATTGTGTTAGCATTGCATCAAAATTTATGGACTGGTTTAGGTTCAATACAAAAAATGCATCAGATTTCTTCTATATCCAAAAATAAAAGAAAAAGCCAACTAAGACTTTCCGCTAATATGCTACTCGGTGAAGGTCAGAAGCAGCCAAGGTTAGACCAGCATTAGACGAGGTACATATTAAAAAGTTCTTTGCCAGGGCACAAGACGCCCGTATTATGAAAGGCTAATGGTCATTGAGAATCCCGAGTTCTCGGATATCATCAAACCTTGAGAAACGATTGAAGAGGTTATCAAAAGCAAGATGGTCACAAATGTTGAGGCACTGAAAGCCATGAAAAAAGTATTACAATCTTCGAGGTATATCAATGTAGAAGGAAGTAGGGGCAGTGATGGTGGCCCAGGGTCCAAAATCTTCACTTACATACCAAACACCTCCACCTACATACAGACCCTTACCTCCTAGATATTTCCAACACGCCACTACCTATCACACTTATAATATCCAGCCAACCTACTATCATTCACCTCCAAAATCATCCAAATTACAAGATACCATGACCTAATTGTGATCGAAAACCACCCAGACAATACACTGCCGTTGCTGAATCCATCGACTAGTTGTATGAAAGATGGAAGGCCGCTTGTTATGTCACCCATATTCCTGCTGTTGCAATAGAGAACTCATCTCAATGGGTCAACCCAAACAAAATCTGTGCATATCATTCCGGCATGAAGGGGCACGCTATTGATGAGTTCCAAACATTGAAAGATAATATCCAAAAATTGATTGATATTATGGTCATACAAGCAAAGGAAGCTGCGCCCAACGTCCGCAACAATTCTCTCCCGGATCATCGGGGTGATTGGGTACATGTGATAGAGATGGATGAAGAATGGGATCCTAAGGGGTCAATCGAGCTTATTCGGGAAGGCGATGACTTTACACCCGCAGTCACTATTATGGTACGGATACAATCATTAGTCAAGGTTGAGGTAACCACATAAGTTCTATATGAGGTAGAGGTAGCTCCACCTGCAACCATACTTGTTCGATTTGAGGTAGAGTGGTCACACCTTTCACAGTGATAGTCGCAACCAAAAATCTTTTCAATTCTAATGTCATACCTTAGGATTACGTTTTCGAAGCTAAGAGATAAGGAAAAGTAAAAATGGAAGAATCTGATGCCGCACAAGAAATGACCAGAACAAGAAGGATCAATATACCTAAAAATTTGGGAGGATCAAGCAAAGAGACTGCTACCAAGCAACCTATGATTGAAACAGGATAGGATGACCTTTGTAGGAAAGTACATGCGAGGGAATACTCTGTCATAGATCATTTAAATAAGACCTCCGCTCAGATATCCATCATGTCACTATTGCAAAATTCAGAGGTGCATAAGAATGCTTTGATTAAGGTGTTAAATGAAAATTATGTTCCCAATAGTATTACCTACAGAGAAATGGCCAACATGGTAGGTCATGTGCTAGAGAGTCATAAAATCACCTTCCACGAGGATGAATTACCGCCTGAAGGGTTAAGTGACAACTGGGAAATGCATATCATGGTAATATTTGAAGACAAATTAATTGCCAGGGTCCTAATAGATGGAGGTTCAAGCCTCAATATTTGACAATTAACTATTGTGGAAAGGTTGAGCAAAGATTTCTATGAGATATAGGCAGGAAGTATAGACATTAAAGCCTTTGATGGGTCTCAAAGGGCCATAATTGGGGAGATTAACGCTTGCCTGCAGATGGGGCCATCTTTGTTCGATGTTGAATTCCAAGTTCTTAACATATCAACTACATGCAATCTTCTGTTGGGTAGACCTTTGATATATGCCATTGGGGTTGTGGCTTCAAAAGTATACCACGTCGTAAAGTTCAAATGGAACCATCAGGAGGTGCTCATTCACGGCGATGGAAGTAACCCCATTAACACCAGTCAAACTATCCCAGTTATCGGGAATAGAAGAAGTCTAGGTGGGGAAACTTATCATTAAAAATGGTGGAGTAAAAAAATAGAAAGCATACTAGCATGGTGCGGGTTATGAACCCGACAAAAGGCTTGGGAAGAATCTCCAGAGCATTACTAAACTGATATAGTTGAACGGTCATGGCACAACTTTCAGGCTTGGGTATCAGTATACATGGTAAGAATATAATAATTGGTCACCTCCATGGCATGGTCCTTATTGCCTTCTCAAGAAACCAGTGCCATATTTGGGTCATACTTTTTATCAGGCCGAGAAAATATGGGGATCTGCAGAAGAAGAAGCTTTGGCTAGGTTGAGGAACCTATTCCTAGAGGACAAGGATATGGATTGCAGTATGATAGTTGAGGAGGAAGAGGAAGAAGGCCTCACCATTTAGACTGTGGAGAAGGGATCTGTTCTTAGGAATTCGACTACCCCCCACCATCCCAGGCCCACTGTGTCCCTGGGTAGCTTGGAATTTAGCATAAATTTTTTTCTTATAGCCATGCTAGGCATTTCAATTTTTAGTAATTTTGTTTTTAAAGACACATTTTGTTTTAAAATAATTTCTCGATTCATCAAGTTGTACTTGTTTTTGGATATTTTAAAAACTTAATCAATGCATTGGTAGTTATTATTCATTATTACCTTTCAAAATTTCTTTCTATAGCGTTATTATTACTTTTCATAATGAACTAATGATTGCGACATGTAATGAGACGACACAACATAAGGATAATGACTCCGAAGAAGAGGATGAAATATATGAGAAAACTGTCGAAAAGGTTAATAATTTTGAGAATAAACCTAAGTCCAACCTGGACAAGATCGAAGGAAGAGTACACTCGTTTCCTGACGGAATATGAGGATATCTTCGCATGGTCATACGATGATTTGACCGGTCTGAGTACATCCATAGTGGCTCATAAGTTGGCTACCAATCCAATGTATCCGCTAATAAAGCAGAAACTTGGAAAGTTCAAAACTAGATAAAAGCATAAAAATAAGGAGGAAGTCACTAAGCAAATCAAAATGAAATCTCAGTGTAGTTGAGTGGCCAACCTGGTTAGCCACCATTATACCAATTTCGAAGAAACATGGGGAAGTCAGGATGTGTATTGCCTATCAAGATTTAAATAAAACAAGTCCCAAGGATGATTTTTTATTGCCAAATATACATATCTCGATCGACAATTGGGCCAAGCAAGAACTACAATCCTTTGTAGATTGTTTCGCGGGTTATCACCAGATCTGGATGGATGAAGAAGATGCAGAGAAAATAGCCTTCATCACACCATCGGGAGTATACTACTACAAGATTATGCCATTCACTCTAAAGGATGCTGGGGATACATACATAAAGGCCATGACAACAATCTTCCATGATATGTTACAGAAAGAAATAGAGGTGTATGTTGGCGATGCTAGCATCATGTCCAAGAGGGCCGCAGTCACAAGGCAGACTTGATAAAGTTATTTGAAAGGTTATGGTGGTACAATCTAAAACTAAGCCCCGCAAAATGTAAAATCGGGGTTCCCCTAGTGACATTGTTGGGATTTATTGCCAGCCGCCGAGGAATGAGTCGGTCCGTCCAAAGGTAAGGCTATTCAAGAGTTACCGCCACAAAAGAGCAAGAAGTAAATGATGAGATTTCTAGGACGTCTTAACATAGATGTGTGAACCCTTTTTTAAAATATAGAGGAAAGATGCTAAAACGGGTTAGACCGAAGATAGCCAGAAGGCTTTTGACAAATTCAAGGAACACCTATCCACACCACTAGTTCTAGTCCCGCTGGAATCTGTAAAACCTTTCCTACTCTCTATGGCCGTGTTAGATTGAGCTTTCTGATGTATTTAGGACAATATGACGAGACATGAAGAAAGGATCAAGCCAAATACTACTTGAGTAAGAACATCACACATTTTGAAGCACGATATTCTTTGTTGGAACGTTCTTGCTACGCTTTGACCTGGACAACCTAGAAATTGAGGCATTACTTCTGCGCCTAGACCATATACTTCATGTCCAGGATGGACCCTCTAAAGCATATCATTCAGGAGCCCATGCCAACCAAGAAGTTAGCCAAGTGGCATATACTGTTAAGCGAGTTCAATATCGTCTATGAACTTAAAGGCATTTAAAGGACAAGCATTGGCAGACCATGTTGCTGCAAAGCTTTTGGGAGGAGAATACGAATGCTTGAAAATGTATTTTCTAATGAAGAAATATCATTCGCAGGAGAGGACATTGCTGAAGCTTACGACGGTCAGAGAATGTTCTTTGATGGGGTAGAAAACTTCAAAGGAGTGGGCATCATAGCAGTTTTGGTATCAGAAATAGGTCAATATTACCTTGTATCCCAAAAACTTAGGTTTCCATGCACTAATAACATGGAAGAATAGGAGGCTTGCATCATGGGGCTCAATCTGGCCATCGAGATGAATATACAAGAGCTGCTGGTAATTGGTGATTCAGATCTTTTGGTACATCAACTTCAAGGAGAATGGGCTAAGAATAACACCAAAATACTGCCATATTTGTATCATATGCATGAGTTAATGAAGAGATTCTGATAGAATTCAAACATGTGCCCATAATTTAAAATAATTTCGCAGACGCCTGGCTACCTTATCATCGATGATACAACATCCAAACAATAATTTCGTCGATCTTATCATAGTGTAAATCTACAACCAGCGGGCTTACTATGCTAATGTTGAAGAAGAAACAGACGGAAAACCTTGGTTCCACAACATCAAAGAATAATTGGTGAGAGGAGAATATCCAGAGCAAGAAAACCATATTCAGAAACGCACTCTATGGAGGCTATCCAATCACTTCTTCCAAAGTGGAGGGACCTGGGATAGAAGAAATCCTAATATGGGGTTGTTAAGGTGTGTTGACACAAAGGAGGCTTCCTGATTTGAGGAGATACATGCCGAAACTTGTGGATCACATATGAATGGTTTTGTCCTAGCTAAGAAATTACTCAGAGTTGGATACTTTTGGATGACCATGAAAAAGGATTGTATTCGGTACATATAGAAATACCACCAGTTCCAGGTACATACAGAATAAAGGCACCACCAAACAAGCTCAATGCACCATGTGCTCCTTGGCCTTTTGTTGCCTGGGGAATGGATGTCATCGGTCCAATTGAGCCCATTGCTTCTAACGAGCAGAGATTCATTTTAGTGGCTATTTACTACTTCACAAAGTGGGTAGAGTTGGCATCCTTCAAAGTTGTAACCAAGAAAGTCGCGGCAGATTTTGTGAAAGATCGTATTATTTGCCGATTCGGTGTTCCTGAGTCCATTATCACTGATAATGCCGCCAATCTCAACAGTGATTTGGTGAAAGAAATGTGTGAAACCTTCAATATCAAGCCCAAGAGTTGTACATCATACAACCCTCAAATAAATGGAGTTGTGGAAGTCGCCAATAAGAACATCAAGAAAATACAAAGGAATATGGCAGAAAGTCACAAACGATGGCATGAGAAGTTACCCTTTTCCCTATTGGGGTATAGCATTAAGGTCCGCACATCAACTATGGAAACTCCCTATTTGCTAGTTTATGGTACAGAAGGCGACATTCCTACCGAAGTAGAAATTCCTTCTTTAAAGATCATACAATAAACCAAACCCAGTGATACAGAATGGATAATGAGCTGTTATGAGCAACAAGTCCTCATAGATGGAAAAATAATGAATTTAGTATGTCACGTTAGCTTTATCAAAAAAGAATGTCTAGAGCTTTCAACAAAAAAGTCAAACCAAGACAATTCTCACCGGAGACGCTGGTGCTGAAGCGAATCTTCCCACATCAAGATAAAGCCAAAGGGATTTTTTACCCAACAAGCAAGGTCCTTACATAGTTCATAGGGTTCTAAAAGGAGGGTCACTCATACTTGCAAAAATGGATTAAAAAGTTAGGCTAATACCAAATAATTCAAACGAGGTCAAGAAATACTATATTTAGATTGTTCGCATTCCTTCATATGATGTAACTGAACTACGCTTGACCTGATTCCCGTTTAAGAGGGGCTAAATAGGTAGCATTGTGGGTTCGATCATATCTTTATAAAATTTCCATTTTCCATCAGGATCAGAAATTTGTGTAGAATTTTGAGAAGGAACTGGGGTAGCCAACACCATCATACTTCGGATAGTCAGAACATTCGTTAAGAAACTGGGGTAGAATTTTGAGAAGGATTCTCAAAACTTCTGAGACAGTTCAGAAAATTTCGTTGCACGCTAAAGGTGAAAGTTAATTTACCAATATGGGGCAAAATTTTGAGGAGGGCCTTAAAAATTCTAATGCTAGAAGGCTACAATATCTCTAAAATATGTTACAGTCATTACTTCATCTAAATTACTTGATATTTCACTACCTTTCCTAAAATACTCTATTTCATCAATAAGTGCATACTTTTGAAACTTTTATTTCCTTAACTGCCAAAGGCTATCCAGGGTAACTTGAATAGGGTTTCCCAAGGCAAAACAAAGTGGAGCAAGCAGACAAGGACACGAACCAACCTTCCCCTACAAAATTCGCACTTTTTATTTGGGATGCAAGGACATTGAACCTAACAGGATTATTCGCAAATATATATGAGACTAAGACTTGTCTCAAATCTCTCATGAGCCTAAGCCCTTCCTCAACATTCGCATAAGGCTAAGCATTCCCTTGTCTTTACATGTGACAAAAACTTGTCTCAAATCTTGCATAAGGCTAAGCCCTGCCTCTATATTTTCATAAGGCTAAGCATTGCCTTCTATTTGCATGAGACTAAGATTTGTCTCAAATCTTGCATGAGGCTTAGCCCTGCTCCCATATTTGCATAAGGCTAAGCATTGCCTTTTCTTTGCATGTGACTAAGCATTATCTCAAATCTTGCATGAGGTTAAGCCCCGCCTCCACATTTGCATAAGGCTAAGCATTACATTGTCTTTGCTTGAGACTAAGTTCTATCTCAAATCTTGCATGAGGCTAAGCCCAGTCTCCGTATTTGCATAGGGCTAGGCACTACCTTCCATTTGCATGAGACTAAGCTATGTCTCAAATCTTGCATGAGGCTAAGCCCTTCCTCCAATCTTACATGAGGCTAAGCCCTACCTTCATATTTGCATAAGGCTAAGCTTTTCCTTCCTTTTGCACGAGACTAAGCCCTATCTCCAATATTTCATGAGGCTAACACATGCCTCTATTATTTCATAAGTTTAAGCATTGCCTTTTCCTTGCATGAGACAAAGCTCTATCTCCATGCTTGCATGACGCTAAGCCTTGCCTCCCTATTTGCATAAGGCTAAGCAACTGCCTTCTCGTGAGATTAAGATTGGTTACCCTTCGTGTAATTGTTGCTCTATTTTATAATTTACATTATGTTATTTCCTCATGGCTAATCTCAGCCTCAAAACTCTGTACAAGACTAAGCTCTATCTTTCTGTCACCTTTGATATCATGTCTCTGCATTTCATAGGCTGATGTATAGCCAATTTGTCCAGAGACATCATAGTTTGAATCCATCATCTTCATATCCTGAAGACACCATGTCATGACCAGAGGATGTCCCAATACTGCACATCATTATTTAAAGGCATCATTTCTCAGGGGCACCATTTTCATGACTCGATAACATCATTTCATGGCATGCGAATATCCTATCGCGTAATTCATGGTCCGAGACATCACAGTCTAAGGATGCCAACACAGTCCAAAGACAATATTTCATGGTCCAAAAGGTATTTGCATCACGTTTAAATTCTCGCATTCATTTATAAACTAGAATGCGTCGTATTTTTACGTTTTTCAGGTAATCTAGGAGGTAACCGTTATTCAAACAGGAGCAACCTTCGCTCTGGTTTCCGCTCATACCATTTTCTTTGTCATTGTAACGTATTCCCATCAATTACCAAGCTTAACCATTAACTATTCAAATATGTACCCTATGATACATCTGTCATACTTCTGACTCATATTCATAGCCCCATCAAATTTTACCTTTCATAAAAGAACCTTTGTTGAAACTGGCTACTATTCTTATGACAGCTCCATCGACTTCATTCATCGTGTCATCCATAACTACACATGGCCTTGTTCCTCTAAAATCAGAGATATATAGGCAACTCATAGACCAGGGTTCGGCCTCTTTTTTTTCAAAACATCCCCATTCGGTTAAAATCGGCCATCATTTCTTTACCCAAAATTTCTTTCATCCTTCTAGGCTAAAGCGAGATAGCTGTTGATTCCCAATTTTTTCCTCATATATTATTAAATATGCGTACATACTTTAAAAATATTTTATATGTATTTACGAACATGCACACGTTTACAATTTCTTATAACTGTTAAAGACCTTAAATTGATTAGTTATGTATTTTTAGTTATATAAATATTCAATAATTTTCCCTCATATTACTTTACGATTATTTAACCATCTAAATTTACCATTTATGGTCATATAAGTTTTCAAATATATTAATAGCATTTTTTACAATTGCATTTGCATTTTTAAGACTATAATTGTATATTTTGCAATAATAGCTCATACATATTCATAATTATATTATCTATATAGAAAATAACTTTTTATATTTTTATATTGTTAAGTAATAATTTTAAATTATTTTCATGCAAAAGTCACATTCTCTATCATTTATATATTATTTTATAGAATTAGTTTTATTAAATTAATTAGGTATTTAACATATATCCTCTTTTAAATTAAGACCCTAGCCTTATTTTCCACCCCAACCCAATTAAAGTAACCCATAATACCTTTTTTATATCTTCCCAACCCCAAATCAAATCTTGGCCGTTGATATCAGAGATCGACGGTCTAAGATGTTATTGCCTTTTTTAAATACCCCAAACCCCTCAAACCATAGTCACTTGTCTAAACCTGCGGCCCCTGTTTTCCTCTTCTTCTCCGGTCTCTTTTGAAATTATTCCTAACCCGTAGCACCGTCACCCCAAAACGTCCCCAAAACCCTTTGACTCTTACTCGTTCCATGGGGTTCCGGATAGTAGCCCATATTATGCGATATAGATACTATTTATGCTCTAAATTAACCATACTTTATTGATGTTATAAGTGCTAAATAATAACAAAATTCTCTAATTGAGGTTTTAGTGCTTTGCAGGAGCTACTCCGAGTTAGGAGGAGGATATACAGTGTTTTGGGAACTAATATATAGATACAAGGCTAATCGAGAAGAGCACAGATGAAAACGAGTAACAAAAGGCAAAGAAAACCTGGCATCAGTCCACTGCGACTGGAACACAGTGAAAAAGAGGTGGAAAACAAAATTTCTAAAATGACCGCAATCGGCCCGCGAGCGTCGTCGATCTGGAGAAGGCCAAGAAAGTTTAAGGGCTAAAGTGTAAAGCCTGTGAAACTTATGCTAACCCTATATAAACTCGACAAACTTGCCCAAGTGAAGGTTAAACTTGTTTTTAGACTTAATTGGAAGGAATAACAAGTTTGAGAAGATCAAGACACCAATAGATTTTTTCAGTCATCTTCTTGTTCTCATTATTTTGTGAATTATGAATGATTTTGTGGTTTTATCTTGTTTTACCATGAGCAGCTAAACATTTAATCTAGGGTTTTTATGGAACATTTTGGAGGATGAATTTCTGATATGTTACTATAGATTTGCCTTGATAATTTCTCTATTTGTTCAACTATATTGTGATATCTGTTGGTTGAAAGACCCTCAATCGGCTGTGCCTATTTGTTATGAATTACTTGGGAGAGAGTGTATATTTTGGTAGTTGTTGAAAAACTCCACTCGTAACGTATATGAGGGATCAATACGAAGAGTTTAAAAGTGGGATTAGGGACAACAATACCTTGGGTGCGATCTAAGTGAGTTGTAACTAAGGCCAGCTAGTGTAATTAGAGAAAATATGTCTCGTATAATGTTTTAGTTACTTGGGAGGGAGTTACGATAGTCATAGTGCTCAAGATCGATAGAGAAGACCTAGGCAAATTTGTAGCAAACATAGCGCAAAAATTGAAAAGAGGGGAAATCATCACCATAGACCATTCTCATTCTTTATTACAATTAGTATATAGCTTGTCATAATTTACTGCATTTTTATTACATAATATTTTGTTAATAAGCTGCCAAAATGTTACTCAAATATCTCTGATTATTGAATACATAAACTCTTTGAGTCCAAAAGTTTTGATTGATAGTTTAATTCCCTATGGGATTCGACTCTGGACTTGTTTACCGGAATATATTTGCAGCGACCGCTTTATCCTTTTTACAACGTATAGTTGGGCGTGATCAAATTTTGGCGATTTGCTAAGGAATTAACGGTGTTATTGATTGTAGTTAAAAAGAAGTGCAGAAATTCTTAGTGCATTCAATTTTCTTCAACTTAAATGGATCATTGAAATTCTAATTTTATTGTCATAGTTGTCGTAGGTGCATACCTAAAAACTCCTCAAGACTGGGCATTGTTCGAAGCATTATTAGATTCCGAGAAGGTGTTCAAGGCATTGAACTGTGCAAAGTGGAAAGACAAACTACACTAAAACTTAACTGAAAGAATTGAACCAGACATGTAAGTCGATAATCAAAAGAACATGGACAACATAAATGACCCATACAAGAGAAATAATGCAACTGACCTAATCAATCGAGGTGTGGCACCTCTTGTACAAGAAGCAACACTATATCACTGGGCACAATCCACAACTGACAACTTAGCTACTGCTATTATAGTCCCTCATATACAGGTAGGCTCATTCCAGATCACCGATAACATGCCACATCTACTGTAGAGCAAGGGACTATTTTCTAGGTCATACGTTGAGGATCCTCATCAACATCTAAACAACTTACTCTCAATTTGTGCTATGCAGAGATAGCATAATGTTGCACCTAATGCAATACATTTTTTGTTGCTTCCATTATCAGTGACAGGAACAGCCCAGACTTGGCTTAATTCACTTCATATAAACTCCATCGCCACTTGGGAGGAATTAGTCAAGCAATATTTTATCAAATTTCATCCACCCAGTAATGTTGCTCTACAAATTTATGAGATATTGAGCTTCAAGAAGAGACTCACTGAGATGCTACATGAAACGTGGGAGAGATTCAAAGGTCTCCTGGTTACATGTCCACATCATGGTCTTCCGAAGCATATGTTGGGGCAGAGATTTTACATGGGTTTAGCAGATACTTTGAAGGCTAATGTTGATGCTTCAACACGTAGAGCAATTTATATCAAGACATTCAGAGATAGCAAGATCCTGCTTGACAAGATGGCACAAAACTCATAATGGACAACAAGGAACGCTCCAATCAATCCTATGGTTCACCTAGTGGCCTAGACCCAACTAACTTCGTAGCTGAAAATATGGCCACTTTGATGACACAAATGGGCATTCTCACAAAAAAGGTTGAAGAATCAGGGCAGAAGCAGCATTTACACATAGTTGATCCAACTAATGGGGGTTTATGCACATCATGCATTAATCAGCGATATGTCTGCTCATGGAGTGCTAAAGGGGATATTAACAATATCAAGAGAACATGAATTATGTAGATAACTATGGGGGACCGAAACCAGGTGGTCAGTATTGAAGTCCGCAAAATAGACAATACAGACCAGCTCAGCAGTAGTACAATAACAATAATAATCATTGTCCTATGCGACCATATGGTCAAATAGTGACTTACCAATGACAACAAGGGTAAAACCAACAAAATCAATAACTGTCTTATCAACAACAGATTGTAAGACGCGAACATTGGTTTGCTAGACTCGAGGGTATGATGCAACAAGTGATTGGGTCCACTGAAAAGCTAGCTGATAGAGTAGACTCACATAAGTCATCAATAAAAAAATATTGAGATCTAGCTAGGACATATTTTATGGCCCTAAATAATCGTCCTCATGGGATGTTACCTGCAAACACCCAAATTAATTTGAAAGAGCAGGGCTCAAAGAAGATGAAGGTAATGAGTCTCCAAAATGGCAGGGACTTAGATTTGGAGCAAGAAATTTGCATGCCAGTACCCATTGAGATTGATGATTCAGCAGGCTTAACTGAGGTGACAATATAGAATGCGCAAAAAAACACTGACTAGGAATATGTGGTTGAGAAAGAGAATGAAGCTAGGCCGAAACCTACAGTAGAAGTAGTGCCTGAACAAGAGAAAAATCAAATTACAGGGAAGAAGCTACCTCCAGTGATATTACTACAGAGAATGGCTAACTATAAAAAAGATGAACAGTACAAGAAATTCTTAGAGATGTTGAAGAAGATTTAGCTAAACCTTTCTTTAATTGATGCTTTGAAGGAAATGCTTGGGTTTGCAAAGATGATGAAGGACTTTATGTCCTGTAAGTTTGACTTCCAAGACTTGGCCACGATTACAATAACTTAGACTTGCAGTGTTATTATGATGAGACCCAAGATAATAAGTTTTATGACCTAGGGAGTTTTACAACACTTGCACAATAAGTAACCTTACATTTGCTGAGGCACTGTGTGATCTGGAAGCAAACATAAATCTTATGCCCTTAGCTATCTACAAAAGACTGGTTATTAGAAGAGCTAGACCCATGTCTTTGTTACTACCGCTAGCTGATTGAAATGTGAAAAGGCCCTTCGGGACACTTGATGATGTACTGGTGCAGGTTGGGAAGTTAGTGTTTCCAGCAGATTTTTTTCATCCTTGACTGTTGGTTTGACGAGAAAATTCCCACAATTTTTGGAAGACCATTCTTGGCCACTAGGAGAACTTTAATTGATTATGAAACTGGAGAGCTCAAAATGAGATTGAATGGTGAAGAGATAACATTCAACGTTCATAAATCTATGCGCAAACCTAGTGAATTTTCCAATTGCTCTCTAATAGATACAATAGATGTAGTGTTGTAGGAGGACAATGCAGCATTGAGCCTTATAGACCCTCTAACAGCTTGTCTCAAAAGCTTACACGAAGCTAACGGTGAAGACTTAGTAGAGTGGGTACTCTCTCTTGAAGGTCATGTTTTTTGGAAAAGGGAGTTGGAATTTGAGCCTTTGCACTTGGAGGAAAGAAAACCTCATCCAGATAAGCCATCAAAATAAGAGACACCAAAGCTGGAAAAGAAGCCATTGCCGTCTAATATCAGGTATGCATTCGTAGGACTTGACTCAACTCTACATGTTATTTTCTCATCCAGTTTGCTATATGTGCAGGATGAACAACTTTTGCAGGCACTAGTTGAGTGCAAGATAGCAATTGGGTGGACCACTGTAGATATTAAGGGGATCAACCCAGCCTTCTGTATGCATAAGATATTCTGCTGGAAGATGGGCACAAAATTTCCAGAGAACCTCAAAGAAGGCTAACCCCAATATGAAAGTAGTGGTGAAAAAGGAAGTGATTAAATAATTAGATGCAGGAATCATATTCCCCATTTCTGGTAGCAATTGGGTTATCCCAGTGCAGTGTGTATCTAAAAAGGAAGTGGATGATGGTAGTGAAAAATGAGAAGAATGAGTTGATCTCTACACGAACAGTCACAGGATGGCGAATCTGTATGGACTACAGGAAGTTGAACTTGGCCACCAGGAAGGACCACTTCCCACTGCCATTCATTAATTGGATGCTAGATAGATTGGCAGAGAGGTATCACTTTGCTTTCTGGATGGGGTACTCGGGATATAATACGATTTCTAATACCCCACAGGATAGAGAGAAAACGACATTCACTTGCCCTTATGGAATCAATGCTTTCGGCGAATGCCGTTTGGCCTGTGCTATGCAGCCCCCACATTCCATAGGTGCATGATTGCCATATTCACATATATGATAGAGGAGATAATGGTGTTTTTCACAGATGACGTCTCAGTGGTGGGGAATTCATTCGATGATTGCTTGCGAACTTGAGGCAAGTTTTGAAAAGGTGTACAGAGACTAATCTGGTACTAAATTGGAAAAAGTGTCATTTGATGGTACATGAAGGTATAATCACGAGGCACCTAGTGTCAAGTAAAGGCATTGAGGTATATAACACAATAGTTGATGTGATAGAAAAACTTCCACCACCCACCCCAGTCGAAGAAATAAGAAGTTTTCTTGGGCATGCCGGTTTCTATAGGAGATTTAATAAAGACTTCTCCAAAATTGCTAAACCCTTGTGTAAATTTCTTGAAAAAGATCACCTTTTTCTGTTTCATAATAAATGTAAGGTAGCTTTTGAGGAATTAAAGAAGAGATTAGTGTCAGCAACTATCATAGCTGCCCTCGACTAGGAGCAACCATTTGAACTGATGTATGATGATAGTGACTATGCTGTGGGAGCAGGGCTTGGGTAACAAAAAGATAAAATCATACATACAATATAATACACATGAAGGACATTGAGTGGAACCCAGCTAAATTAGATTGTGGCCGAAAAGGAGATATTGGTAGTAGTGTTCGCATTTTACAAATTCAAGTCTTACCTGATAAGATCAAAGATAATAGTTTATATTGACCATCCTGCTCACAGGTACTTAATTAGAAATAAGGAGACAAGACCATGCCTTATTCGATGGGTGCTACTGATACAATAATTTGATTTGAACATCCGTGACCAAAAGGGAACGGGGAACCAAGTAGCTGACCACTTATCCAAGATGGAAGAAGCTGAAAAAAGGTTGAGGTAGAAGAGATCCTAGAAACTTTTCCAAATTAAAACTACTATCAATGAGTCTTAATGAAGCACCATGGCTTGCAGATATTGTAAACAACCTTGCAAGCGGTATTGTTGTTTATGACCTTTATTTTGTTAAAAAAATAACGTTCCTTTGTGATTATCGTATGTATTACTGGGATGACGCTTATTTGTTCATGATTTATATTGATATTATGATCCATAGATGTATCCCCAAGACAAACTAGTCTTCTATTTTGCACGATTGTCATGAGTTACCATATGGTGGGCACTGTGGGGGAGTAAGGATAGCTGCAAAAGTCTTGGAGTAAGGTTCTATTGGCCAACACTGTACAAATATGTACCTCTATAGATAAAAGGCTGTGATGAATGCCAACGAATGGGGAACATTTCCTGCAAACAAGAGATGCCCATGAACCCAATTCACGTAGTAGAAATGTTTAATGTATGGGTGTCTACTTCATGTGACCGTTCGTTAGCTCATATGACAACAGGTACATACTCGTCGCTAATGACTACGTGTCCAAATGGATGGAATATGCAACACTCTGTACAAATGATGTAAAGGGTAATTGGTTTTTGAGGAAGAACACTTTCACCCAATTTTGCACCCCAAGGGCAACAATCAATGATGGAGGCACTCACTTTTTCAATCGAGCCTTTACAAAGTTGTTGGAGGAGTATGATGTACGCCACAATGTGGCCAACCCATATCATCCATAAACAAGCGGGCAAGTGGAAGTCTCAAATAGAGAAATAAACAGTGTGCTGACAAAAACTATGAATGCCAGTAGAACAGATTGGGCAATGAAGTGAGACGATGCACTGTGGGCGTATCGAACTGCTTTCAAAACTCTGATTGTCATGTCGCCATAGAAATTGGTGGTTGGAAAAGTTTTTCATTTGCCTGTAGAGTTGGAACATAAATCTTGGTTGGCGTTGAGATAGTTGAATCTCGATAGTGAAGCAGCCGGAACAAGTAGAGTAACAGTATTTCATGAGCTGACTTCATATATCACATTTCTGAGAGAACAAGATTATACAAGGATAGAATGAAGATGATACATAGTAGGAATATTATTGAGTGGAATTTTAATGCTGGAGATATAGTATAGCTATACAATTCAGGTCTGAGTTTATTTTTGGGCAAATTGAAATCACGATGGTCAGGTCCTTTCGTTTGGTTGATGTTGACCCCACGGGAGCAGTAGAGTTTGCTGGGACCAATGACTCTTTCACATTTAGAGTCAATGGGCATAGACTGAAACATTATGCAGGCGTGGAGAAAAAAAGTGTTGGTGACCTATTTACTCGAGCCTCCAAAGTTGAGCTTACCTTAATTGCCCTTATCTGCAACGTGCCGCAAATTAAATCAAGAGCTTCGTGGGAGGGAACCCATTAACTTGTTTATTCATCGTGCGACGACAGTAAATCAGGCGCTGCATGGGAAGAAAACCATATTTTCTTTTGTTTCTCTTTTTGTTTTGATATTGTACTGGATATGTATGATACTAACCCTTTTATTGGTGTACAAGTCAAGATTGGTGAATATTTGGAGAAGTCGAGGTCAACAACCAACACGGAAAAGGTACAAATTTGTTGAAGCTCGTGGCCGCAACCGCAGTGTGATCGTGGCCCGTGCATGTCATTTTAGACGTATTCTATTTTTGGGCCACCTACACTATGGTGGGACCGCAGCTTGAGCACGGTAAATCATGACATTTTATTTTATTTTTCTTTTTTCATTGCGGCTGGCGTCACGGCGTGGCGAGTTACAACTATTCTTCCGCCCAGGTAACTTCTAATTAAATTTTTTATTTTTTTTTCTTTCTTCTTTTTCTCTTTTAAGCCTACCCCCCCCCCCCCTCACACTCACACTTCCCTCATTCCTCATTCTTACTCTAAATCCCCAACCCCACGCCCCTTTTTCTTCTTCTTCTTCCCATCCCAGAAACCCTTTTCTCTCCCAGACACACGCATATACTTCTAAATCCCTCCTCCCCAACCTCCATTACGCTCCAACTCTACAAGAACCAGGTATGTAATGATCTCCTTCTCTCTTCTTCTCCCTTTCTCTTTTACAATATTAATGTTTGAGTTGGTGTATATCTATAGTTATATTTTTGGTTTTATTTTCTTCTTTTTAGTAGGTAATGTGTAAAATGTAGTAGAGAAGAGCATAATGTTGTTGTTTGAAGTTAGTTGTGCTGGGGTAAAGTGATTATGGTTTATTAGAGGGTAGAGTTTGTACCTCTATAGGATAAGTGTGTTAAAATCATAGTTCCATGCACACGTGGTCCTTGTGAAATTGCCCCTATTAAGTTGTAAAGGCTAATTTGACTGTGGTGATGGTGAAGTCTGAGTAACCACCCAGGGTTCACATAACTCAAACCCTCACTAATAGTAGCCCTTGATTTGTCAGGTACAATGCATAGGTCAAGGAAAAGACGTGCCACAGGTTCCTCTGTTAGTAGGCTAGGAGGTTTGTCTCCAAGCAGCTCAAGATTGGATTAATTCAAAGACATCAAAGAAGTTGTTTCCAATAGTACACATTGACAGGCATGCCTTGCGAGTTGAGTTCCCAAGTATCTATGAAGAGATGAGGAGGTGTCAGCTGGACATCTTCTTTAATGAACCAAAAGAGGGCAATGTACTGATGGTAAGGGAAGTTTATCCGAATTGCCCAGACCATATTTATAGGGTTGTCATGGTACGAAATACCCCGGTGGATGTGTCTCTTGAGGCCATCCGCTGAGGGTACATGTTGTTTTATCCATTAGAGAGATAGATTATTACCAATATTATCAATGCCCACCTGTCTGGTGACAACCAATTGTTGAAACAATCTGTGAGGCTGGCTGGGATCCAATATGGATAAAGATGAGAATTACTCTGAACTCCCAATCTCTCACTTGGGAAGCTAAGTGTTGGCTAACAGTCATCAACAACCATTTGCTTCTATCAAGAAACACTACAGATGTTAATGGGCCACGAGCAGCAGTGATTTATTATTTTGTAACTTACCATGATTTTGATATGGCTCGGCTCAGGATGAAATGTTCATTCCCTCCCCGAAAGTACTCAAAGGGTTTTGCTTCCCTTTCCTGGTCACCAAGCTATGTCGTGCTTCAAGAGTTCCTAAAAATACCATAGTAGATAGGAAGTTGCCATTAATAGCCCCATAAAATGCTAGAAAATCACAGTTGGGAAAGAGCAGGTTGTGGCGGATAATGATGATGTTGATGATGATGATGAGGGACCTATGCATGTTACTGCCCCATCGCAGCATATTGCTGATGAGGTGGGCTCATCACAGGCCCGCCGGTGTATCCCAATGACAGCCTTAGCGCAGCATATGGCTGGCCTACGTACTTCGGTCACTGACTTAAGTGCTAGAGTTGACACTTAGGCTACTCAAACTTCCAGGTCAGAGAAAACGATCATAGGCTGGCACCAGGTGCTAGGAATACCATGTCACCTCGATCCTGACACCGTTTAGGATTAGGACTGAGCACCAAGGATGTCCCCTCACCTTTCTCTGCTTTAATTTCTTTGACATGGGAACATGCCAAATCTTTAAGTGTGGGGTGGGGAATGATTGTTGTATTATACAATTGTATAGAATTGTTTGGTATATTTGGTTGCTGTTAATTAACTTCAACTTGGCTAGAAGACGGGCACCTCTTGACGGGTCTCTTGAGGGACTTAAGTAGAACAAAAAAAATTCTTCTGTTAGGTAGTGAATTAAATCCCCCTTGGTTTTTCTTTAAAGCACGACTCTTTTCCAAGGGTTTTCATTTGAATCGGGTGTAGTTGGTTTTTTTGTCAGTTTAGGAATTCTTGGCAGAAGGAGAATAGAGGTTGCGTTAATGTGACACTTAGGCTCATTAGTTGGCTCTACCAATAAAGCCTTAAATTCTATGTTCTTGATTTGGCTTAAGCTCCTTAAGTAGAGTCTGCCGGTTCTAACTGAATTGAGTCATGTGCCATGTGTTAGTGAGACCTTTTGTATTCTATGCTAACACTCAATGCCTAGAACATGCCCTGTATGTGTACGAAGCAAAATGGTAGTTTTAATTAGTTTGGAAAGTGATATAGGCGTTTCCTTGTTGAACCGATATATGTTTTCAACCACCCGATTGTATATATCCTAGTTAACCCTTTTGAGCCTATAATTATGTTTCTTTGACAACCACAGTACAAGCCATACCCAAGTTTTGAATTGTCTATTTTTTAACCCTACAACCTCTTACAAGCACTTGAAATGTAATAAATATGGAAAAATTAAAGTGTGGGGTAGTTAGTTGGGATTTTGAGTGGAAATAAGAAGACAGTGATATAAAAAAAAATTGAGCTGAACAATTTTTAAAAGAATAAGTCTTAAAATGGTCATGGCTCTTAAAAGAGAAAATGCGATTAAATAAGTAAGGGGTCTAACTCAATGATGTAACGGTTGAATAAAGGTCTGACAAGGGCATAAGCTTATAAGAGAAAAATGTATTGAAGCGCTTAGGGAGGTGTAGTCACTATACCGATATGTATCCTATCTATCCCGTAGCCAACATTACAACCTAATAAAGTCTTACTTGATTCTATACCTAGTGGGCTCGATTAGTAAAGTATTATACCATGGGCAAGCCTATGGTGTGTTGTTTGTGGCATAATAATTTATTTCTGAGGGTGAGTGAAATCTTATGAATTTGAAATCCACGGTGTGTGAATTATAATGACCATGGCATAAGTCTCTTTTGTGGTGAGTAGGCATTTATTTCATGAAGGAAAGGTAAGTTTGGACTTCCAACCGAGAGTATGAAAGCCGGTTAGGGACATTACATGGCTAGAGAGAGAGTCCACTCTTGAGGTTAGGAGGTTACGCTAAGGTATTCTACCTATGTGAAGTACTCTTGGTATGAGGAGTAGAGAAGTGACCCAGTGTTGATTAGGCCATAGAGTATGGTTATGTTGCTAGAGGACTAGCAACGGTTTAAATGTGTGGTATTGATAGCAGCCTATATTATGGGATCTCGATACTATTTATGCTCTAAATTAACCATACTTTATTGATGTTTTAAGTGATAAATGATACCAAAATGCTCTAATTGAGGTTTTTATGCTTTGCAAGAGCTACTTCGAGTTATGAGGGAGTATATAGTGCTTTTGGGTCAAATATATAGATATAAAGACAATCAAGAAGAGCCGGGATTATAACGAGAAAGAAAAGGTAATGAAAAATTGGGCAACAGTCCACCATGACCGCGGTAGGGCTGAAGCTGGAACACGGTGAAAAAGAGGCGAAAAACAGAAAGTCTTAAAATGACTGCGGTCAAGAGACCACGGTCAATATTGAGAAGTCCAAGAACTTTTAAGGGCAAAAGTGTAAAGCATGGAAAAATTATCCTAACCCTATATAAACTCAAAAAACTCGCCCAAGTGAAGGTTAAGCTTGTTTTTAAACTCAATTAGAGGCCAGAATAAATGTGAAAAGATCTAGACACCATTAGTGTTTTTAATTTTTCTTCTTGTTATCATTATTTTGTGAATTATGAATTTTTTATGGTTTTGTCTTGGTTTACCTTGAGTAGCTACAAGAAAGTTGATTTTCTTTAAAAGAAGGAGTTGAAATTCTAACTGTAACAAAGAAACAAAGGGAAAGGGGTCATAAGTATATTAACAATATGGATCACCCCATACAATGCCCGGTAATCACTCCTCAGTGAGGGGCTACACGTGACATTATCACGTGGTCATCATATCAATATCTACCATTGCCGCCCGTCAAGGTACTAAAGCGTAAAATGATCTCGACTGTTTATTGCATGCTATTACCCGTCTCTATCCTATCTGTCCTGGAGGCACTTAGGACTACTAATCCAAAAGTGGAGGGATATTGCGCTTATTTGAGGTTTAAAAAGTAAAAAACTAAGGCTATATACAAAAACACACATTGCATAATTAGGGGAAAGCATATAGACAAATAGAGGCTTAATTACACCTTCTTGGACAGAAAAGCACATAATTAGCATGACTTTCATATAATGGTTAAGGTCTATTTAGATACCAAACACGAGAGAGCTTAAAGGTTTAGGAAAATTTATTTATTACATAATTCAAATAAGAATCCCGAGTCGGGCATGCCTACAAGTTGTAATAAATAACAGAAACAGATTCATTTTATAAACTTTTTAACCTAAGGCTTGCCTAAATGTTGGAAAAGGATCCAATAGGCATGGTATCTACTAAAGTCAGAAAATAATGAAATAGTAAGGCCTGAAACAAATTGTTTGAATGCATACTTGTTAGACTTGCTAAGTGAGGGAATCAGTTTATCAAAAGAGAGGACAAATTTAAATGAATTGATTATATGTTCCGCAACTGATGATATCCCTTATTACTGGTTTTAGATCTATACTTGAGTGAAGCGGATCAGATTCGATTGGGAATTCCTATAGGCATGCTTTTGATGCGTTCCTGACTTTAAACCTTTGTTGACATGGTATAAAAAATGATGACTTATAGACATAGTATTTGAATGCATAAGACTTGTTTTAAACTTATAAACATGTTATCTAGCTTGCAGAATTTATTTAAGACCTATGAGCATGATATGTAGATGTAATTGAATATGCAGAATTGAACAATTCTATAGGTATAATTTCTATATGAAGATTGGACATGCAAGAATGTAGTAGTCCTACAGTTATGATTTCTATATGAAAGTTGGAGATGCAGAATTCAGAATGACCTACAGGCATGACTTTTATATGCATTTGAATATGCAGAAGTCGAAATACCAATAGACTTGGCATCTACCCTTTGCATACATAGTTACCCACGCTTTTTCACTAACCATCCTCAAGTGCTTATTAAAACTTATATAAACTAGAATGAATTAAAATTACATCAAGAAAAGTCAAAATAATGTACAACCAAAGGAGAGGTTGATTCAGATTTCCAGTCTGAAATATGAGATAAACCAACTCAAAGATCCCTGATCGAAAGCCTTTCTCCAGGCTGAGTGTGTCAAAGTTTCCTAAGAGCCTCAATGGGACTCCGGGCAATGCTCACACCCAAATTGTATTATCAAAATGGGGACAAGTGCAGTATTGAAGAGCCAGCCCTCAAGTGTCCAAGTTCAGAGGGAACTCAATAGGTCACAAGGCAAGACTCATAAGAGAGGGGCAGAGCTTAAAGACTAGGAAAGAGTGCAGGCAAAGAAACATATCTTGAAGAATTAGGGAAGTTAAGGAAAAGGGAAATGGGTGCTGGGAAATAGTTACAGAATTAACAATTTCGCACAAAAAGGATTCATGGGTTGGGTCTGATAGCAGAGAGCCCTTATGCTTAAGCATTAATTGATTATGGGTACGCACAACAAACGGAAATGTTGTTATGCTCATAGAACCAACAAGAATATAATGCATACAATGATAACATGAGGTTATGATCCCAGACTATCATGTTTGAGTCATAGATTGCAATAGTTTAGTTCTGTCATGCCTTAAACAACCATCAGTGTCAAACATACTTAGGATAAATAATAGAGGCAGAACTGGCAGAAGGAAAAGCTCAACAAGTATTGGACTAAACACATAAGTAGACAGCTAGGAGGAAAAATGTGTTAAATAAATACATAGTTCTGATGCTGAATCTTAATTAGAATATGCCAGTTCAAAAAAGCAAATAGAGAAAGAAGCAGGAATCAGGACTCGCGAATAGACCACAACTAATAAGAGAGAATAGTTTTAAGTATGAGTATAATTTTAGAAAACTACAAGTGTTCGTGTGTATTTTTTTCAATGAAAAAGTCAGGTATTTATAGTGTGAAAACAGGCAGAATATAAGGTAAGGATTGTAGTTCCAAAATAATTAGGGAAATATGTGTCAATTAAAATGAGATTAGTATCAAAGACTTCCTTTGAATAAGGAATTAAATGAAATAACAGCATGCAAGTGCTAAATAACGAAAGAAATCGCATAGGGCCGAATATTACAAATAAGGAAATATTTCCAGCATAGTACGAGCACACAGTAGGTAAAGGAGGCTAGGTTAATCAGACTTTAATCAAGGAAAGGACTGTAAGAGTCCCATGCCAATGTAATTAAGGTAAGGGGAACACATCAACATAAGTAGAAAAGGTAAGGGTCAGAAGTGTTAGGATTTATGCCCGTCACTAGAGGGGGGGTGAATAGTGCGGTACGAGAATATTGATAAATATTGCGGAATTAAAATTGCAGGAGTAAAGTAAATGCGGAAATTAAAATAGTAAGGAAATAACACACCGAATTTATCCTGGTTCACCACAACTTGTGGTTAGTCCAGTCCCCGAGAGACTCTCTCGAGATTCCACTAACTCCGTTAAGCTTACGGGTGCCAAACAAACCGTTACACTTGCTCGTAGATGTACACTCTACAAGACTTAAACTTGCTTAAGGATACCACACCTCAAGACTTCACCTTGCTCGTGGATACCGCATCACAAGACTTCACACACTAAGATTGAGGGTACTTAGCAAACCCGACAATCAATGAGAAGATATGGTCTTCTCAAACACCTTTCTCTTTTACAACAAGAACTCTCTCAAAAGAGTAGATAAAGAGATACAATATTAGCTCTATGAACAACTCAAAGTTGTCTCTCAAATGGCTCAACAAAAGCTCTATAATGATGCACAAATGATATCAATATGTATATGAATAATGAGAGGTGTTGTGTCTTTTAATTCAGCTCAAAAGACCTCTATTAATAGGTGTTATAAGTTGTATGTCCATTGCTTAATTGGCAATCAATTATGCTGATTTTATGCCAAGATAATCGATTATCAGATTTGGATAATCGATTATCAGCTTACCGTTACAAAATCGGAAGCTGATTTTATGAAGGATAATCGATTATTGTGATATGCATAATCGATTATGTTGTTACAGTGTTCAAAACTCGCAACGGACACAGGATAATCGATGCAATTCTGATAATCGATTATCCTACTCTGCAGAAATTTCCAATAAATGGAATTTCCCAGAATAATCGATTATCACTTTGCATAATCGATTATTCTATTATGCTGTCCATAATTGACAACTTACTTCAAAAACCAAAAATGAAAACGTTAAAAAACATTTTGTTTGAAGTATCTAAAATATGTTTATGATAAATATGATTTGATAAAATGATTTTATGCATATTTATGATGACCTATGTTGAGCCAAAAGACGAGATAACTTAATCGTTGCTATTACATTGGTTCTTCCTAACGACCTACGCCTTGGGTCTTCGGTCTTGAACATTTGAGCTCGTCTTTGGCTTGTCTATGCAATCCATTCATCAATATGCTTCTCGACATTCAATCTTGATTGTTTGCTACTTCATCTTCATTGTTTGTCATACAATAACATTGTTTAACAAGTTGACTTCATTGTTTGTCATTCATCAAAACCTATACCTGAAAATTATGCTAGTACAACCAAAGCGCACATATCATGGATAGAATAATTTTCTACAATTTTCCCCTTTTTGATAATGACAAACAACAGGAGATATGCATATCGGATTCCCCCTAACTTCATGCTATATCTCAACATACAATTCATACAAACAATTCCACTTAATGATTTCAAATAAGGCATACTATAACGTAGATACATTCCCCCTTATTTGATGCATATCGCCTAAACTCTTCCCCCTTTTGGCATTAGCAAAAAGAGAGTATACAAAGGCTATTTTCCCCTTTCGACACTTCCCCCTTTTGGGTATATCAATTGTTAGTGTCAAGAATAAAATGGGAAATACAATGAGGAATATACATTGACGATATTTTAAAAGGTCATACCAACATGAAATAATACCAAATGTTAGTAAAAACATAACAACCATAATAACGGTTATTTTTCACAAATCATATTACTTAAGAACATATCAACAGTTATTCAAGCCAAAAATAATATTCATCAAGACATGAATAAATTATCATTTTTAACAAAAATAATTGATACCAATTGTTATTCAAGATAAGAGTTATCAAAAAATGAATCAACAAAAATAATTAATATCAATTGTTAACAAAGATATATTAATTGTTAACACATATCAACTATTATGTTTTTATCAAAAATATGATAACTAACCGAGATTCCCCCTCGATGCAATAAGGTTTCGTGCTTGGTGCATCTACTACGATATTGTAGTCTTCAAGCACACCTGCAAACGTACCTAAAAATAGGTTTTCGGTACCCAACTGCTTTTGGGTCCTTGGGGGTTATGCAAATAATAACCATAGCCAAAAGATAAATTTCTATGTTTTGCAAAACATACGGGTGCTATGTTTCCTATCCGGTTGCAATAATGACATATAACATTCGAGTTGTGCATATGTCTTGGGTGAGCCAAAAACGTTCTAGGTGATCTAAAGTCGTTATTCCTAGACGTATTGCGATTCCTAGAGTTATTTCTAGGTAGTCTAAAATGATTCATTTTAGACTCATTACCAAAATTCCTAGAGTTGTTTCTAGGTGGTCTAAAATGATTAATTTTAGACTCATTAGTGAAGTTCATATAATTACTTCTAGGTGGTCTAACTTCATTTCTATCATCCTTTCTAATATTCTTCTTAATTTCTTCACTTGTTTTAGGATCATCAACACTACGTTTTTCTAGTGTGTTCCTAAGTTCTATGTTCTCTATTTTCAAAGAACTACAAGAAGAACAATTGGAACTTTGATCAATTGAGGAGGCTTCATTCATCTCCTTAATTTTATTTCTAAGATCAATATTTTCATTTTCCAAAAAATTAGTTTTCTCTTCTAAAACTTTAATTTTAGCCTTGGCCTCTTTGGAGGTTTTTGAAGACTTTTTCAATTCATCATATAACTCTTGAAAAGCTTCTTGTAATTCTTCATAAGAATAAGAGTTAGAATTACTTACCTCTTCTTCTTCGTTGGCCATGAGGCATAGTGCGGCAGTTTCATCGCCCAAGCTGTCCGAATCCCATGTCACACGCCTTTGGTGTTTGTTCTTCTTCTTGTCCTTGGATTTTGGACAATGTGATTTGGAGTGGCCAAGTTTTCCACAATTTTAGCATGAAGGACTTGGTACTTCCTTCTTATTTTCCTTCTTCATAAACTTATAAAATTTTTCAATTAAATCATTTGAAGAAGTATCATCATCGCTTTCCAAATCACTTACCTCAACTCTTTTAGACGATGAGGCTTTGAAGGCAATACCTGGACCTTCACTTCTAAGATAAGGATTAAGAATAGTGCTTTCATAAGTTTCGAGGTTACCTCTTAGTCCATCAATTGTGACATCCGTGATTCCTATCGACTCTTGGATGGCATTGGCTTTGGAACGCCATTCGGGAGTGAGACTCCGTAGGATTTTTCGAACAAGATCTTTGTTCGTGTACACTTTCCCGAGAACATGAAGATCATTGACGATTTTGAGAATCATTCGAACATAATACGATGGGTTCTTTCTCCCTCATTTTAAAGAGTTCATATTCTTGTGTTAGAAAATCAACTTTAGATTCTCGGACTTGAGACGTACCTTCATACGTGATTTCGAGTTTATCCCACATCTCCTTGGCGGTTGTGCAACAAGAAATCTTCCAATAGTCATCCGGATTCACCGCACAATATAATAAGTTGACGGCCTTTGCGTTATTTTCAACTTTCTTGACGTCCTCGGCATCATATTCATCTTCCTCCTTTGGACCCGTGGTTTCCCCAACTTTCTTTGTTGGCATTTGTTCACCATTCTTGATAATTTGCCACAAGCGAAAGTTATTTGATTGGATGAAGATTCTCATTCGCTCTTTCCAATATGTGTAATTTGTTCCGTTAAATAGTGGAGGCCTATAGGTGGAGTGTCCTTCGCTCATCATTCCTGCGTTCAATATTCTCAACAAAAAAAAGTATATCGTTCTCTCAACCGTAAGGCTTTCAGAGAGTTAGGCTCTGATACCAATTGATAGGATTTATGCCCGTCACTAGAGGGGGGGTGAATAGTGCGGCACGAGAATATTGATAAATATTACGGAATTAAAATTGCAGGAGTAAAGTAAATGCGGAAATTAAAATAGTAAGGAAAGAACACACCGAATTTATCCTGGTTCACCACAACTTGTGGTTAGTCCAGTCCTCGAGAGACTCTCTCGAGATTCCACTAACTCCGTTAAGCTTACATGTGCCTAACAAACCGTTACACTTGCTCGTAGATGTACACTCTACAAGACTTCAACTTTCTCGAGGATACCGCACCTCAAGACTTCACCTTGATCGTGGATACCATACCACAAGACTTCACACACTAAGATTGAGGGTACTTAGCAAACCCGACAATCAATGAGAAGATATGGTCTTCTCAAACACCTTTCTCTTTTACAACAAGAACTCTCTCAAAAGAGTAGATAAAGAGATATAATATTATCTATGAACAACTCAAAGTTGTCTCTCAAATGGCTCAACAAAAGCTCTATAATGATGCACAAATGATATCAATATGTATATGAATAATGAGAGGTGTTGTGTGTTTTAATTCAGCTCAAAAGACCTCTATTTATAGGTGTTATAAGTTGTATGTCCGTTGCTTAATTGGCAATCAATTATGCTGATTTTATGCCAAGATAATCGATTATCAGATTTGGATAATCGATTATCAGCTTACCGTTACAAAATCGAAAGCTGATTTTATGCAGGATAATCGATTATTGTGATATGCATAATCGATTATGTTTTTACAGTGTTTAAAAACTGGCAACGCACACAAGATAATCGATTATGCAATTCTGATAATCGATTATCCTACTTTGCGGAAATTTCCAATAAATGGAATTTTCCAGAATAATCGATTATCACTTTGCATAATCGATTATTCTATTATGCTGTCCATAATTGACAACTTACTTCAAAAACCAAAAATGAAAACGTTAAAAAATATTTTGTTTGAAGTATTTAAAATATGTTTATGATAAATATGATTTGATAAAATGATTTTATGCATATTTATTATGACCTATGTTGAGCCAAAAGACGAAATAACTTAAGCGTTGCTATTACATTGGTTCTACCTAACGACCTACGCCTTGGGTCTTCGGTCTTGAACATTTGAGCTCGTCTTTGGCTTGTCTATGCAATCCATTTATCAATATGCTTCTCGGCATTCAATCTTGATTGTTTGCTAATGCATCTTCATTGTTTGTCATACAATAACATTGTTTAACAAGTTGACTTCACCTGAAAATCATGCTAGTACAACCAAAGCGAACATATCATGGATAGAATGATTTTCTACAAGAAGTTCAAAGGAAAATATTCAAACAAGTCCAAGAAACTAGGGAAATCAATATAATATGGAAAGCATCAAATACAAGAGTGCAATCAGAATTACAGAGAGATTTGAAATAAACCCATAATTAGAAGTTATTTTGAGCGGGAAATTTAACCTATAGAGTGCATAAACGTTAAGCATGCGAGGCTGAATTTAAGACAAAGAAAAGTTTTATGCAATTGTAAAATCAGTAAGTAGTATACTATAGGAACATGGTAGTCACATGGTAACTCAACAATGGAGAAGAGAGAGAGAGAGAGTATCAAATAATATACAAAGGGTCCAGTAGAAAGACCTTAGAATCATGTAGTAGGGAATTGGAATCGTACAAAGAAACAAGGTTGTAACAAAGTTTTCGTAACTTAGTCGAGCCGTAGATGAAATAATCTTCAGGAACTTGAATAGGTCCAACAAAGTTAGGATTTTAAAACTAAACAAGTTCAAAGATGAAGAACAAGCAAATATGATAGTGAATAGTCTCAATACTCGAATGAAACCCCTAAATTTTAGGGTTTTGCCCTCAATCGAGTGTAAAGATTAAAGGACAAGTAATCAAGGCAAAAAATACTTAAATAAGTTCATAAATCTCAGAAAGAAACTAAGACATTTAATATGCATCTTCCAGTAGAAGAACAACATAAGAAACATGGTGAAAGAAACATGCCAGAATCAGAGTAGAAGAAACTTAAGAAATATAGTAGAAGGCACACCATAAAAAACACAGTAGAAAAAATTCCATAAGAATGATAGTAGAAAAAACATAAAAAGTACAGTAGAAGAATCACCATAAAAAAATGAAGTAGAAGAAACATAAGAAATACATAGGACATGCTAAAGATCAGAGAAACTTTAAAGGGTACCTTAACAGAACTCTAGATCGGAAAAAGATGAAGGCTCTGTAGGTATAGTTTTGAAAGAACATTGAATAAAGTGTTTATAAGCTTAGAGAAAATACCGATATACAACGGATCTAAAATAATTAAAAAAACCTCGAAGGCTTCGGATTTCAGAAGAGCCTAGGTGGCGAGAAAGGCTTTGAAAGTCATTGATCTGAGATGGAGAAGTCGAGATCAGGCTCGAATGACCATGACTGACCGGAGCAAGGTCGGAGACGGCAGTAGAACTCGAATCAAACAAGGCCTGGGCCGAGCTTATTCGTGGTCAAGCCTTAAAACATTAGTAACCAGACGTGAGAGTACGTCGTAAGCCAATTAATATAAGCTCAGAAATGAGATCATTTTTGAAAATACATAATGTAAGTTTCATCTTGTTATCTTGGAGGTTACGAGTCTCTAAGATCATGAATAACAAGTATTTAAAGGGTTGGAAAGCTTAGACACTAAACAAACAGAAGAAAATAAGTTTCCTTGAAAGTAGACAAATTTGGAATGTTATAACATGTACTTTGGGGTGAGACTAGGGTTCTTACCATGATAAGAGGTTATTCTATGAGTTATTTTAGTTGTATGATATTCATTTTATACACTTTGAAGGCAAGCAACCTGTGGAACAAGACTTGGCAAAGGTCATCACAAGTTACATTCATAAATTTGCTGAATTTAGGTCAAATGTAGATGCACTTTTCTCCCAATATACTTGGAATTAAGGAATGATATGTATCTAAATTAAATATATATACGAATCTAGCTTCCAACAAATTAAACCGTTCATCCTTACGACATCGGATTAGAGAGAAATTCGTGTTTTCGCAAGACTGCGTCAAACAACTCTCTATGGGGCTCACATAGGCGGTTTAAGACATATGGATATATATTAGATGCATAAACCCCGTTTTAAGTCATTAGTATAAATATATTCAGAACTTATAACCCTATAAATACTCTCTCAAAGTTCTCTTATGATCCAAGACCCAATCGAAGGGCAAACAACACCAATCAAGTGTCGAGAATCCCGTGGTGCTACTAAGTTTCTTTTTCTTGTTGTTGTTGCTGATATTTGGGTGGTTTAAGAAAGTATGGGTGGTTATTCTAAGTATATTATGTTATTTAAAATACTATCTCATGGTTTTTATAACTACCCTAGATTATTTCATGTCTTTCAAATGGATTACACCATATTTCAACATCAAAACTAGTCCTAGTAAAGAACACCTCTTTGAGGTTGTGTTGCCATTGAGGATTGTTGTTGGTTGTATTTGGATGAAATTCAAAGTTGTTGCTTCTTTCTAAGGTGAGTATAAAATCCTACTAATTGTGCTCAAGCTTTCTTGTATGTTGGTTAAGTTGTTAGGATAATAAACTACAAGATAATACTTGGATTAGCTTAAGTCACTTCTTTGGTGTTGTATTTCCATTGAAGGTTATTGTAAGCTGAATATAACTTGGAATTCGACTTGAAGTTACTGTAGGAGGTAGGTATATTGTGTTCTTGCATGACCCTAAGGTTATATTGATGTTGATTAAGTTAAATGGATGGAGTAGACATGAACTAATGAATAAAGTTACTAATCGAAGGTAGTTAGAGTTGTGGGTTGTTTCCTTTGTTATACAAATATGGTATAGGGATGGAATGATTGATGAAGGACTTCATTATGATGTTAATGATACTTCTAAATTAATGTAAGAAGTCTATAAGGGGTAGATGGGTTATACGGATTCCAATTGGAGCTTGCAACCTCGTCTTTAAGTAGTTGTGACTTATTATTGTTATGTGGTGTCTTGTTATTGTTATTTATACATTGATGGATTTCTCTGGTAGTTTTTATTGGTATATGGTATTGATGGAGGCCTTTGTTACAAAGGATATGGTGCCCAAATTTAATTAAAACGAGCTACTAGCTTAAGTTATAGACTTGGCATTTGCTCAACATTAACTTTGAATCTCCTTATGCTATGATAGATCAAGTTGACTTGTTTGAAGAGTCACATGGAAGGAATCAAGGACGCAACATGTTTAAGGTATGTTAAGTCATTTCCTTCTTTCTTTTAGCATGATCTAAAGAGAAATGAATATGCTACTTCATCACGGATCTACTCCTACCAAAAAATATTGTCCACGTTGTTCTTTCCTTATAAGATTATTCGAAGCAAATGTGTATGATCCTTGAATATTACTAAGGTTCATATTGAGGGTATAGATGTCCATAAGGTTTTTAAGGCACTCCAAAAGGTATAGAAGGTGATTCCATGAGTCGAGCATGTATTATATATATGTATCTATTTTACTCTGCCGAGCCACGCTATAGTCGGCCAGGTATGGCACACCACTGATCAATTGAGTTTTACCGAGCTCCACGTGGCCAGGTACGATTATACCGATCCTTACGGTGGTCGGTATGTTTTTAATGAGTCCTCTATGACGCCGGGTGCGATATGATGATTATGATGCCGACAGAGGCAAATGTTTTAAAAGTTTATGTGTATATATATATATATATATATATATATATATATATATATATATATATATATACATATATATATATACATACATATATATATATATATATACATATATATATATATATTATGCATTTCATATTAGTAGCCCCCAAAGGCACTCATATGTTACATGTTGTATCTTATCTATCTCTCTTTATATCACTGCTCTTGTTTATGCTTTCATGCCTTACATACTCAGTAATTTATTTGTACTGACGTCCCTTTTGCTTGGGGATGATGCGTTTCATGCCCGCAGGTCCGATAAACAGATTGACACTTCTCCAAGTAGGCTATCAGCTCAGCGATAGGTGTTGATGCACTCCACTCGTTCCGGAGTTGCCTATCTTATCAGTATGCTCTGGATATGTATTGATTGGTATGGCGCGGCCCTGTCCCAACCTTTATGATTTTATGTACTCTTAGAGACTTGTAGACAGATGTCAGGTGTATGGATACACTTATGGCCTTGTTGGCCTACGTTTTGAGTTTACAAATGGACATGTCGACTTTGTAGGCACGTATATCATATGTATAAGTTTGCATATCATGTTTGGTTGTCATATATTAAGCATTCCCTTATATTTTATTCTTGTTATCTCATGATGGATTTTCTGGCTCACTTACCCATTATAGTATGATAAAAAAGGGTTTTTACGTTGGTACTCGGTCGAGTAAGGCACCGGGTGCCCGTCGCGGCCCTTCGATTTGGGTCGTGACATCAATGGCCTTGGAAGCCATGGATTCCGGTGGTTGTAATGCGAAAATGGAATGAGGCGTCTAGGGTTTAAGAGAGAGATTGAGAGAATGAGGGATTCAAAGGAAGTTGGGGATACAAAATGGCTAGGATTTGGGGTAAGTGGGGAATTAAAAATGGAATGATTAAAAGGTGGTCGTTTATCATTTTGATCAAAGGCCTAGATTGAACCGCGAATCCAGGCGGGCTATGTAGAAGGGTCGTGGATCGGGTAGATTAGTTAGTTGGGTTGGGTAATAGAATTTGAAATTGGGTTTATTTAGGGGTGTCAAAATCTAGCTAAAATTGTAATGAAGATGGGCTAACAGTTAAATAGCTATTTTCTCTTTATTTATCTTATAGAAAATAATAAATAATTTCAAGAAGTAAACTAAAGGCACTAAAATGATTAATAATACATAATTACTACGTTAAAAATATTGGAGTTAATGTTATAATAATAAACATAATTAAACCTTAATAGAGGCGAATATTGCAGTTATATGCAATTTATTTTAAAAGCTAAATAAATTTATAAAAAGATGAAAAAAGTATGTTAGTTGTATTTTAGCATAAATATGAGAATCAAATAAATGAATCACCAAAAATGATAATTTTGAGGTTAATTATTGAATTTGTTTTGATAAAATATGGCAATAAATTAATTTAAAAAAGATCATTGTAAATTTAGAAAAATGGTAAAACTTTAAGAGATACTAATATATGCATATGCATGCTTTTTTTTTAAAACTATTTTGCAAACTAAAAAATATACGGGAAAAAATTGGATTTTAACACCAAGTCCCAAATTACGACACGTATTCATCGGACTGTCAAAATACAGATCCAGGTCCGTTTGCTCGAAACGTTGACCGAAGTTAACTTAATTAGATTTGTAACGTAAAATTTTATATTTTATCAGTTTTTAATGTAAAAGTCTTTCGAAAAAGTACTCGGCATGTACACGCAAATTGAGAAACTCTTAAAGAAGGTATTTACAACAACAACAACAACAACTACCCAGTATATTTCCACCAGGTGGGATCTGGGGAGGGTAATATTTAGACGAGCCTTACCCCTACCCGAAGGGGCAGAGAGGCTGTTCCCAATTGGAAATACATAGAACCGATTACATTGAAAAAAAAAATCTTGTTTTTATCTCGTAAAATATGATGCCAGCAAACATTAGACTTGAAACTAAGAGAAACAGAAATCTTTAAAATCAGGAACAGATTTTGTAGTGTATCATATAGCACGCTCCAATATGAAACTGAAATAACTTAGCACACTCCAATATGAAACTGACATAACATAACAATATGGACTGATTCCAATAATCATAGAAAAGATAAGCAATAAAGAGTAGGTTCTTGTCATGAGTTAATACATGGAATGAGATGGCCTTCTTTGCTGCTTCCAATAGATGGATAACAAATCGGTTGTAAAGTTATTTGTTATGCAGAGGAAGCCTCTCCCATTGAGTGATCACTCAATGTCGCTAGAATAATATTAGCATTAATATCAATTTCTGAATATTAAAGTCGTGCAAGGATATCTATAACAACTTCTTAACGAGTAGTTATATTTTGTTCATTAATTTCCCCCCATTCTTTGTATCTCCTCCTCTATTTTTGTAAAGAATTTTTAGATTTGAAGAGGGTTCAAAACATCATACTTTCCCTCCCAAAATATTTATTTTAACGCGCGTGCATACAATCTCAAACGTCCCGGATGTTCAGGTCTTATGACAGATGCAAGTGGCTCTATGGACTTATTGTATTTTCCTTTTGTTGTACATCAATTTCCTCCTATTCATCCTAAAATGAAAATTCATAAAGAGATAATTCAAGTAAATAAAAATTAAAATAATCAAAAAACTAAAAACAAATAATTGATCTTGAAATAACATCAGTTAAAGATAGCTCACACAATTTTATTAGTTGTATCTTTATTGGAGATATGACCTTCAAGGTGTCCTTTTTTTTGTAGCTACAAAAACTTTCTTTGATGATAAAGGATCAAAAGTTTCTTATCCTTTCCTAATTAAATGAAAGTGAGTTAGCCTCCTTGGTGATCTGTCATTAACTAAACAAGAGCCAATTTTAAAAAGTATTTGCCATGAGTTTCTATTATACAAACTTAGAACAAACTAAAGCAAACCTTATTTTTCCGGCAGTGCAAGAATTATTCAACTATTTTTGGTTCTCAATATTAGTCTTGGACATTCTCTGTAGGATGAAAGAAGCATCAAACAATAATTTACAAGTAGAACTTGAGAACTAAATAGTAAACACAATAGAATCGAAATGAAAGAACGAAAGTAAGAACTCTTTCCAAAGCTACATTTCAGTAAAATGTACAAACTCATAGTAAGAAGCTACGTTATATAAAATGTAAGAACTCATGGTAAATCTTTCAAACAGTAAAGTGTAAGAACTCGCGGGAAACCTTGTAAACCTTGTTACTCCATCCAATAGTACTTACAGAAACAACCAAATGAAAGTGTTTCTTACAATAAAAAGCCCCCGATCTCAACTTAGACTATGAAAAATCAGTAATAATGTTATAATGCAAATCGACAATCAGCCAAGACTTGTGATTAAACAAGAATATTTTGCAGCGGTAACATATAGAAAGATAAAAAAATTATAGCAGTAACTTAGAAAAAGAAGAAAAAAAATAGCAATGGCCAAAAAGAACTGGAGGAAACATCTCCAAGAAGAAGAAGAAGAAGAAAATATGGAGAAGCTGGAACATCTTCAGGGATATGAAGAATTGGAGGTTCATCATTGCCATAAGGGTCAAAGTGAAGTTTTCTCCAAAGTCCATTTCTTTCCACCTTCAAGAATATCATATTTATCCTACAATTGGTATCAAATTTGTTAATGCAGAAATATGAAAGATTTTCAACTAAAAATTAAAAATTAAAATTTCAAACCTTGGTATATTCCCAAAAATATCAAGAGGACATAGAGTCGCATTCCATGACAATGTGGTGAGGAAGCTTCGAAGCTCTAGCATGCTTGTTTCACTAGGAGCAACAAAGTTTTTAAGAAAAATTAGTTTACGCTTCTGCCGTTCATGTGCATTTTTCATCTTTGTTTACCTCTTTTTCTTGCTTGAACAGAAGGTGATACAGCTATACGAACCAAGGAAAATTACCAAATTACTATTATTGATACATTATTTATAACTGGAATAGGAGGTAAAGTTTTTTCGATAAAATATATACTTCTTACCTTGTTCTTCACATTGTTCATCTGCGATAGGAGTTTTAGAATCCAATTGAATTTTTTGCTTAACTTGTTTCTCTATTACTTGTGTTGCATCAGTAATTGATCTTGTTTGTACTTGTTTTATTACTCTTGAATATTGCGGCAGTAGAAAATTCCTTTTCAATCATATTTTGACGCTCTTTGTTTGATTGTCTAGAAGGAATAGTATATTTTTAGCTAAATAAACTTGTTATTTGGTTTGCCAAAGATTCCATAGTACCAGCTTTTGTGTATCCTGCGCCTTTTTTTTTTTTAGGATTTTTAAGGTTTTCTGACTCTATTGGAACGGTTAAAGCCGTTCCAAAATGTTATCTATTGTAACAACTGTGTAACTGTTGCTAAATAAATATTCCAATAGGACCATTTTCTAGTAACGTCTACTATATCACTGTCCAATAAAAATACAACAGGAATTAAAGATAAAAGAAAGTAACTCCAAGGCACGCGGATGCCAAGCAGGTATACCTTGAAATCTCCGGAAAACAACTAAAACTCGATCACTAATGTTCGGCATGAGAAAACTATTACACCCTGTAATATTACATCGATATTACACTATTATATTATGATAATGTTTCGCCTTGCAGTATTATATTACAATGATGCTACGCTTTGCAATACTAAATTACGATGGTGTTGCACCATGTAGTATTGTACGTTGAATTTGTTGTTGAGTAATTTACATAAGTCCAACGAAAAGATTATTTTGAAATTATAAAGATTATATTATTTCAAACAAGTTCGGGGGAAGCAAGTCAAAAAAAATAAATTTTCATCCAAATTTTGCATGTTGGGATAAAAAATTACCTGAGCTAAAACACTCAATATTTATGGACTAGTGCCATACAAGATACCACATTACCATAATAATAAAATGCATAAGGTAGATAAAAGATGAGTAGTATTTTAAGTAATCTGAAATAATTCTTAATTATACGGGTAATTAATTATTTACCAAGTAACAGGACATTACCTAATTGATCAAAAATATAATAAATAAGTACTAAGTGACATGAGGTGGAAGTCCCCCACTCAAAGTATATGACTAACAATCTTTGTTGAAAAGTGGCAACATTATGTGACATATATGCTACTTATGTGTAGAGTTTGGTAACATTTGGCTAAATGAATTTAAAAATCAGCAATTTCTTAAAAATAACTTCATTTAGATTCATCTAACATTTTCCTAACTCAAAATCTCAAAACATACCTCCAGTAAAGCTTTCAACAAAATTATTCTCAAAATTTTACTATCAGATGTAATTTTTAATGAAATTCCTTACCAGTTTCCCCACAAAAAGAACGTGAGTTCTTGCAACAAAAAGGAGTCCAAAGAAAATTATTTGCAACGTAAATTTTTGTAGTTGTAAGGAGTACGGTGCAAATTTTTTCAAAAATATCACATGAATTTTTTCCTACTCTAGATATGTTAAGGCTATTCCTTCTTTCTTTTTGGCATGATCGGTACCATACAAACAAAACAAGAAAATGCACAACTTTCATAAATAACTTTATTCATAGAAGTATTAGTGGCACCTATATTCTTGATTCCCCATGTATCAAATTATTCTATTATCTCTTCATGAATCTCAAAAAAATACAAAAGTTGAAAAGAGTTTATTTTATGATATTACTCAAAGGCAAAATGGTCTTATGACATTCCAATTTTTTTTTTTTTGCATTCATGTGCATTGACCCATTATAAGATGGTGCTATATACGCATATATATTTATGTATATATATGTATTTGGGAAATGGGAAATGTTATGCCGTTATATACACACCACCACCTGATCAGCTGGTATACGTTGATGATTTTGCCCACAATGGCTAAGATGATACGATGGGATGCCCTCAGAGGCTGATGTTGTATGAAACATATACCTATGCATGATATACATTCATACGCATATGCATGATACTATAATTATTTCATGATTTTAAAAGTTATTCAGACTTAAGGTGGAGTCATTTACTCTATACTTCCTCCATGTCTATTATGTACTTATTTATGTGTCATACATACATTATGCGGCGAAATCAAAGGGCTTAATTTCTTGCTATCAAGCCATTTCATAAGAAAACCCCGAGGAACCCAGAGCATGTGTCAAGGCATCACATCTAGTCGTCCCGTCTCCATGTTTTTATAATTAATGTATGATGTTCTATGATCGGATTCACCTCCTATATAAAGTGAATCCACACCACTTTGTAAGGGGCAGCTGTTGCTCTAACTATTCTACACAAGATCAATAATCTCTCTCTTCTCTCTCTCTCTCTGTCTCTCTCTCCGTCTCTCTCTCCTCTCTAACTTACTCCCTCGAGGCTACTTTTTCCATTTGTTGCCTTCGTATTTGTTCTTAATTTATTGATTGGTACTGGCCATAAAGAGCCTTTTTTAATTATATCTCAATTGTTGTACCCTTCTCGGTTACCCTCGATAGCTCGAGCTCGAGCCAGATATCGACCTCGAGGCCTTCCGTCGATTAGCTTGAAGCCCGGGAGGCGAGCCCCTCGGTTTGACTACTATCCCATTTTAGCTTGCATCTCATTGTTAAACTTGATACTCCTATCATGAACTGCTATAATAACTAGTATAAAAATAGGTTACGTATTTTTAAAGTCCCATTTACAAATTTATTTGTCATTACCATTTTCATGGTGAAAAGTTTTGCATTCACCGTGGGGCTAAAAATAATAGTGATTATTTTCTTGCTAGTTCCATTACACAAACATAAGTTATCTTTGACACCTTTTCATGTTGAAGATCCTTTGATTTCTGGACAAAATGTCTGGATCGGTAAATAGAGTTGAGAACGACAACCTCGAAAACACAGAGGAAAATGGCGTGGCTATTCCAGCTTCCCTCACGCCACCACAAAATCCCAACAGAACGCCCGGATCAATTTTAGCGTATGCGAGTTCACAGGACGCACAAAAGGTCAACGAAGCCTCATACACTGACAGGAGCATACGTCATAACAACCTACAGGAAACCCAAAATACCCCAGCCTGAGAAGAACGAAAAGTTAGTCTTCATGTTATTTTTGAAATGCTGCAAGCACATAAGTTGTCCATCGCTCAGTTACAAGGCCATCCAAACACTTCCAGCATAGCAGCGCCAAAAACAGCTCCCCCAACCAAATAGGTACCCGAGAGATCGAGCAATAACAGCTAGGTAGCCAATCCTGACATTGTATAAATACTGGAGGACCTCGCTAAAAGGATCAAGTCGGATAGGAAAATGATAGCAACCAACGATAAGAAGGTCGAAACCTACAGCTCTAGGGTTGATCAAATCTCGGGTGTGCCCCTAGTCCTAATAGGTGTATATTTGTGCAAGTTCGTAAAACAGCCATTCCCCAAGGAAGCGGTGTTGGAGCCCATTCCAAAAAAGTTCAGAATACTAGAACTCTCTATGTATAAGGGGACCTCATATCGAATGAACACTTCACTGCATATACGTGCGCGGTAAAAGGCAATTACCCAAAATATAATTAGATTGAGTCTATCTTATTGAAGAAGTTCAAAGAAGCACTCTAGAAAGGGGCCATGATGTGGCATCATAACGTAGAGCCTATCACCGTAAACTCACTTACCATACTGGAAGATTCCTCAGTAAAGGCACACACCGGTGCCAGCAAAGCAATAGCGAGAAAGCCCGACGCATCCAAGACCGACAAAAGAAAGAATGAAATGCTGCGAGAATTCGCATCTCATTCCTAGATGGAATGAACGGGATTACCTCCTCTTGAACGAGTGGGCAGTGCAGGCCTACACACAAAGCCTAAACGAACCAAGCCCGATGATTTCAATGCTGTTAAAACAAAACTTGATTAGGTATCCAGCCAAGATCTTGTCTAATGCGCATATCCGCCACGAGTCATAAATCAGGGTCGCGGATGACTATCTAGGAGCTCCCTCAAGCTTAGCATACCCAAGTGGTCTCCTGGCAAAGAAACCGATGCCAAACAGAGAAAGGTACTGCCCATACGCTGTCGATAGGAGGAACACCCCGACACACAATCTACCTCGCAAACATCTTAGAATGGATCGAGGATAATATACTTGAGGAATCATTAATAGAACCAGATTCGAAGAGGACACAAGGCTAGTGAAGTTGTCTCGCCCATCACGATACAATTGCAATTTTGCTATATCAGACATCACGTTCACCATTAGCGAAAACAGGGACACCATATGGCCCAGACCTATTAAGCAAAATCCCTCTCAAAGGAATCACAACTTGGTGTGTGAACTGTATAACACGCACTGCCATGGGGCCAAAAATGGACACCAGCTCCAGAGGAAAATAGCCAAGCTACTCAATAAAAATCACGACCGAGGACGATCACGCGATCGGGCTCGAGTTTAGTTCCGAGTAAGGAAGGTGGCCAAGAAGAATGAAACAAATGAGTCGCGTTGTATATCCACGATAGTGGAGTAGCAATTACACTCCAAGAACTCATACAAAGGAGAGCAGTAACACTCGTTACCATAAAAAATGGATCCGAGGAAATATTCCTGAGGACGCCCTCACATTAAGCAAAAAGGACACCGAGACTTTGTCTTGACCTCACAGTGATACACTGGTAACCTTCTTCCTCATCTAACCCATTGCAAATAAAATATATTGTCATGAATGCAGGTGGTGTAATCAACATTGTCGAGGCGAGGATGATAGGGCAGCTCGACCATCGAACCAAATCTCGCCCTTGTCTTGAATCTTTGGCAGATTTCACACGGTAATCAAGGCGATGAGAATAAAGATCATTCTCTCGTTAAGCACGGCTGGTGCAAACCGGAATACCAAGTCATGTATCATCAAAAGAGGTGCAAGACATGAACAGCTTATTCGTACAGCCGTGGACATACAGCATGAATACGATACCTTCCCCTATTTGAAAAAGAATGAAACCCCTAATGAAGGACCGAATTAAAACCGTCTTCGGGGAATGACATGCAGGAAGGAACATGTTTACGTTACGGAACATGGCGATGGCACTGATATCTCCACTCTCAAAAGATTCAAAAAGTAAGGGAACCACATCTTTGGCCAAGCTCTATTAAACATAGTGGAGGGTTGTACTAGAGTCCATGCTCGAAAACGGCAGGGACATATCGAACCTAGGAACATTGCCTGGGCATCCCACGGTAAAGGAAAATTACCTCCCTTGTTACGTTACAGTAACCTACATACGGACACCCCGTCAGGGCGTTCGGAAGTGCTAACTCTACCCGAAGATCCAACGGCCTTAACTACAGTCGTCACACTCTTTCCCCTCGGCCAAACAACCCCAAACAGAGTCTCTCCACCAAGGTTCTTATGGAGCCACGTGCCTTCTAAGGAGGATACAACAAGCTTGTAGACCTTCTTTTGCAATCAACCCCGAACGATGAAGCACACCCCTCTTGAAGGCGTCATCCGTTTGGGAGGGTCGTGGAAAGATAGACTAAGTTCCAATACGAAATCATGCTCCAGGCCAAACGATCAAAGGAGTGTTCCCGCGTGGGCTGAGCTCAAGGCAATGAAACAACATGTATTTCCTCCAAGCAAAAGAATATCTTCAGCATCTCGTACTCCAAAAAGAAAAATGTCGTGCCCGGCCTCAAGGACCTCCATGATAAAGAAGCACATCGAGCTCTGCTCATATGTGCTCAAGGAGGGCACAAGGCATCACCTAAGTATAGGCAACCCCTCAAAGGAATTGTATCCGCGGAAGGCTATGTACATCAAGTTCAAAGTAAACCTCCATGTACCCGAAGTTGACGTTCACTCAGGATACCGATCTCAAAAACATTGGAACTCGACGTACTATCTCCATGCAACTTGAGGGGGCTGATGGCCCAAATCTATCGGACAAACTCAGGCTGATGGCTCAAATAAATAGGCCAATGATCGAGAAGAATAACTTACTCGAGTTAGATATCAGCAATCATCAACAAAGTGAAACATTCAAAGTCCTCGAAGTGCACAAGAATATACAACAATAGGGCAAGTATCAAAAATAGGAATCAAGAAGGTAACTCTATTTTCATGAATATTTGTGCACAACAGCCCTCGAAGGCCCCTATCATATGATTAAAAAGACTGCAAAGGATCTCAATACAGAAATAAATAAGCAAAGAGATTCATATACCGAAGGCCTGGGTCGTAGTCTAAACGCTCGAAGATCCACCTCGGTGTCAGCATCACCGAATGCCATGTTCCCTAGCTGCATGACCTCAAAGAAAATATCTTCCAAAAGTTTCCTCCCGTCAGAAGCCATGCCCCGCCCTTCCACGCTGATATCCCTAAAGGATAAGCCATGGAGTAGGGAGGTATGAAAAAATTCCATAGCCCGCGGAAGATCGAGCACCTTCACTGGCCAAGAGAACCTCGGAGAGAAACCGGACTTGGCAATCCTCAGCCTCACTTGCATGGCTACTTAGAATCCACTTCTTATAGCATCGAGACGTGCAAGCTACCAACTCGGAGTAGAGCGCCACATCAAACTGGGATATGTAGGTGAGCAGCTGATTATAATCCGAGCCCCCTTTTGAGCAACAATATATAATTCGAAGAACGTTTTAAAAGCGAGGAAAGTTTATCCCCGTATGTCATCATTTCGAGTTAACAGGGACAACGCAAGCAGATGTAACAACAACCATAACAGTGCTAGAACAACATAATCATGTTTGACAAAGGGAAGCCCAAGCAAGAGCCCACAACAAAGCCTCTGGGAGCTCTACCATATGGCCTTAAGGCCGTAAACACCTAACATGATGACCAACTATAGAGGAAGATGGCAAGCAAAAAAAGGGCAAACGAATGGATGAAGACACTAGGATGGAAAATCAATGTTAGAAAGCCTCCATTTATAGGAGGTAACGATGCGGTCATCGAGGACTTTGAAAGGTTGACTGGTGGACGCAATTACTGCATTTTTGGATAACCAAATCGACGATGGTACTTTCATCTTCAAGAACAAGAATCAACAGTGCATTGAATAATGTCAAAAACACAAGTTCATGGGACATCACGATTGTTGCGGAAACTCGGGTCACTGGTTGCATCATCGGTATGACGGCGCTTCAAGAAGCTTGAGAAGTCAGGTGTCAGAATCATTTTCTATCTCTTTGTTTTGGGAAACACAGAGACTATCTATTTGCGGAGAAATCAGAGGGCTTAATTTCTTGCCATCAAGCTATTTTAGATGAATGTCTCGAGGCCCCGAGGATAAGGAGTTGCGACCGAGTTCCCTCCCTCAAGATTCGTTGAGGCCCAACTCAAAGAAGACGAGAATCAAGGCTGGAGAAAAAAGGGGAAATCCAAGGTACATGCTAAGTCTGTCAAAGCCGACCAACTTAGAGCCTGTATCGAAGTGTCACGTCTTCCATCCCATCTCCATGCTTTAATAATTAATGTATGACGTACAATAACCAGATTCACCTCCTATGTAAAGGGAATCCCACACCACTTTGTAAAGGGCAGTTGTTGCTCCAACTATTCTATACAAGATCAATAATATCTCTTTCTATCTCCTTCTTTTTTATCTCTAACATACTCCCTCGAGGCTACTCTATCCATTTATTGCCTTCATAGTTGTTCTTCATTTATTGTTGGTACTGACCACATAGAGCCTATTTAATTATATCTTAATTGTTATCCCCTTCCCGATTACCCTCAATAGTTCGAGGTAAATCCGGATATTGACCTCGAGGCCTTCTATTGATTAGCCCGAAGCCTGGGAGGCAAGCCAATCAGTTTGACTATTGCCCCGATTTAACTTGCATCTCTTTGTTAAACTTGATACTCCTAGCATCAACTGCAGTAACAAGTAGCATAAAAATAGATCACGTACTTTTAGAGTCCCATTTACAAATTTAATTGTTGTTTCCATTTCAAGGTAAACACATACTCAGTACATTATTCGTATTAATGTCACTTTTACTGGGGATGCTGCATTTCGTGCCCACAAATCGTGATAGACAGGTCAAGAGCCCTTCAAGTAGGCTATCATCTCAGCGGAAGATGTTGGTGCACTTTATTTACTTCGGTGTGTCTTAATTGGTACGGTGGGACTAAATCCCGACCTTTTTGAAAATTATGTATCCTTAGAGATTTGCAGACATATGTCATGTACGTAAAAGATTGTATGTCCTTGTCGGCTTATGTTGAGTTCAAGTGGTTATTTTAATCTTAGAGGACCATATGTCTCATGTATAAGTTGGCGTTATCTATTTTATTCTACTTATTTCATGGCAGCCTCTCCGGCTCAGTTATTTATGATAGTATGACATGAAAAGATATGATATGTTGGTACACAGTCGAGTAAGTCATTGGGTGCCTGTCATTGCCCATGAGTTTGGGTCATGACATAAACGTACCTGGATCAATGGTACCCAGTAAGTATCAAGCCTAACCTCGGTTGAGTAGTGATGACACCTGATCAAGAAAGTTACTAGGATATAATAAACAGTAAGACTACACAATAACGATATATAATAGAAGGTGGAGAAATAAATGATACGAAGATAGTTAATAACATCAACTAATACCGGAGTTTATAAGAATGGAGAAACCATAAAGGAATTAATTAAAGAAAATCGAAACGATCATATGCGGACAATAACTGACAGAATAAGGAAGAAAAGAACAACGAGAAGTGTTCCCACAAAAACTTCTTTGCAACATGAGATAACATAAATAATCTTAACGAGGTACCATCTCGTATACAATAAGAATCACAAATGAGGTACCGCCTTATATTCACATTTCCTCAGTTTCAATCACAATTATTTTCCTTATGTCGCCACGTGCATTTTATATTTAAACAGTTTTGAAAAAAGATTTTTTGAAAAACCTAAGCACACTTTAGCCCACCTTATTACATTGATGGCTTCACGTAATTCCATTACAAGCAACACACACATAACTACCACCTTATGATGTAGCATGCACATTAGCCCCTATTCTTTTACTGCTGCATGCGCATCAGTATCACATTGCAATAACAACTTGCGCCACATGTTATCTTATGTCATAACTTGCCAATAATCAACAACATCAATATCATGGCTCAACGACAACGTATACAAGAATATTAACGATAATAATGATTGTAAATTTTTCAACAAGAAAGATGTCTCAACATGTAACAATTCTCTTAAATGCGATAACTTTTTTCACAACTTCAACACCAATAACTCAACAATGAGAAAGATAATTTATAACTACGGTACTACTAAGAATAACTCACAGTAGAAGAGATAACACATACCGATATCTTAAAATAAGGATACTCAACAATGAAAGAGATAACATGTAACAATAGCTTCAAATATAATGATAATCAATAATGAAATAGATAACATATAAAAATTAATTCAAATAATGATAAATCAACAATGAAAGATATAAGATACAATATTAAGATAGGCAACAAATTTAACTAAAGCATAAAAGAAAAATATCAAGTACTCCCTCTGTTCCAGTTAATGTGAATCTATTTTGTTTTTCGTCCTTTCCAAAAAGGATGACCCCTTTATAAATTTGGAAATAATTTAGCTTTTATAACCACACAAATACTCTTGACCCTTTTTTAACTTGTTAGGACCATAAATTTCAAAAGTCTTCATTTTTTTAAACTTCATGTCCAATCAAACAGGTTTACATAAGTTGGAACGGATGAGGTAAAATGTGAGAAAATATTAACAAAGTCAATTAAGGTGTGTACGGATAGACAAACACAGTTAAGAATTAATTGACGATGAGAATTTAGAACATGATATTAAAATTCAATTAAAGTGTTGAAGGAGAATAAAAACATGCGCAGAAAGGTCATAAGTACACCACAGCGGTACTCAGTAAGTGGCAAGGTAACCTCAGTCGAATAGTGATGAAGAAGGTCAGGTCCCTACTGAGATTAAATCAAATATAAGGTATAACGGTATAGTAAGACAGTATAATTGAATTCAAACAGTAAGAAAAAATACAAGGTAATAAGGATAACAATATCTGAAAGACAGAAAAAATAATCACATGGAATACCGCTCTTTATAGAAGTAATAATTGGGGATCTCTCAGTATCCCGAGGATCTCAAAGTATCCTCAATATATGATAGGGATATCTTGGTATCCCAAGGATCTCTTAGTATCCTCAATAGATGCTAGGGATACTTTGGTATCCCGAATATCTCTTAGTATTCCTAATATATATGTTGGGGATCTCTCCGTATCCCAAGATCTCTTATTATCCTCAATATAAGTGCTAGAGATTTCTTGGTATCCCGCACTTTAGTCCAAACCAATATACATGGAGAGGATCTCCCGGGACACCTTCCCGTAGTCCCAAAGTAAACACACAATAGCAACACAAAGAATACTCAATTAAAATCAAATTCATATCAAGATAAAACAGCTAATTCTAACCTAGTATGTTGCACATAATACAATTAAGGAAGTTTGAGAAAATAAGCAATTAGATCAATTAGGCATTATTCCCTAAGATAACTGTAGTCTTAAATTTCAAGTAGTATATGTTAGAAAATACGCTTAACGCTAGAGGGGGGGGGGGGTGAATAGCGTTATAATAAAATTTAGCGTAAACTTGCGGAATTAAAATTTGCAGGAAATAAATAAGTGCGTTAAATAAACAAAAAGGAAAGAACGCACCGATATATTCTGGTTCACCACAACACGTGGCTAGTCCAGTCCCCGAGAGACTCTCTCGAGATTTTCCACTAACTTGTTAAGCTTACGGGTGCTCAATAAACCATTACAACTTAAGGACACAAGCCTTAACACCTTTGCTCGGAGATACAACACTCCAAGACTTCAACCAAGGAAACACAAGTTCCTTACAACAAGAGAATCACAATTCTCTTACAAGTGTATAAAACACTAAACACTCAAACAAAATACTCCTTTATGAGTAGGTATGAGTAAAAGAAGTAAGCTCTAGATCACAACAACTTTGGACAAGAATATGGCTCTCAAAAGCTTTATGAAATTGAATATAAAATGATAAACAAAAGTATGCAAGCTTATAGTAATGTAATGATCAGTTGTAGTATGTTTTTGTGTTTAAAACACTAAAATGAAGTTGTATTTATAGTTGAAAAACTTGGCATTACAGTTGCCTAATTGCCAATTAAGAGTTGCTGATTTTACTCATTGACAATCGATTGTCAAACCCCAACAATCGATTGTCTGCCAGTCAGATCAAAATTCAATCCCAGATATTACGCTTGATAATCGATTACTTACAATCCATAATAGATTACTGGCAACGTTCAAAAAATCCTTTCCAGATTTTACCACAAACAATCGATTGTCCAGAATCAACAATCGATTACTCAGCAATGTTCAAAAAATCTTTTCCGGATTTTAATCAAAACAATCGATTATACCAAATTAATAATCAATTACCCAATAACGTTCAAAAAATATTTTTCGGATTTTAATCACAACAATCGATTATACAAAATCAATAATCGATTACCTGACGGTATTTGAAAACATTACGACAACGGTCAGCTTCACAATCGATTGCACAAAGTCAACAATCGGTTACTTATCAGTTTTTGAAAATCATTTTAGACACTGCCTCTTGACATTCGATTGTTATATACTCAGAATCGATTATCTAATAGTTTTGAAAAAGTCTGGAAGTCAATGCCTCAACACAATCGATTGTCATAAGTTCACAATCGATTATTTTGTGACTTTGAAAAATCTGAAGGACACTGTCTCTTCACAATCGATTGTCATTAGCTTCACAATCGATTATTCTGAGTTTTGAAAAACTTTGATGGATACTGCCTCAGTCACAATCGATTGTCATTTGTTCACAATCGATTGTCATGCAGGTTTGAAAAACCTGATGCTCACTGTCTTACTCACAATCGATTGTCATTAGTTCACAATCGATTGTCATGCAGTCTTGGCTTAAAAACAATTGATTATCATAAGTACATAATCGATTATCTTTGTCCAGATTTCTAAGGCATGTCTAAAAATTATTTTGACTACTGTAAATATGCATGAATTAAAATCATTTGACGTTAAATTAAATATGCACGATTTTGGAAAATAGTTTTATGAGAGAAGCCATGTTACGAGTCAAGTTGTAGGATCAAGATCACAAATAAGAATGACTCAATTAAACTTATAAAACATTGTCTTGCGCTTGAATCTCGTTGTATATCCATTTTGCGCTTGTTTCTTGAACTTCGTCATATATCAATTTTCGCTTCGTTTGTCATTCATCAAAACCTACACTAAAGAACACACGTTTTAGTATATTGCATTGAGAACGTGTTTCCAACAATTTCCCCCTTTTTGATAATGGCAAACATTAAGCGGGATATGCAAGACAAGCAATTTATATTGACGATTCAAGACAAGTATATACATGTAACAAGTATGCAATTTGTTCCCCCTCAATTTGAGAATTCCCCCTCAATTTAAGCTTATAAATACTGAGAGTGCATACCCGTTATCTTCCCCCTTTTGCCATTTGCAAAAATAATAATAAGATTTATTTATTGGAAAGAAAAAACAGCAACATCAACCCGAATAATAGCAACATAATCGATTATTGATACGAAATAATCGATTTTTAGATGACGGAAACCGATTGTTGCACGTCAAGCTTTATAATTCCCCTTTCCTTTGGGGCGATATCTGCAAAAATCGTTAGACGTCTCCGACGCTCAAGTTAGAAATCTTGTAATAAAAAAAATGCAATGCATGACTTATATCAACGTGGAGTCAAGGATCCCGAGTTCACTGCGAATTCGGAAGAAGGACTCTTTCTCTAAAGGCTTTGTAAAGATGTCTGCCAATTGGTTTTTGGTTTCAACAAATTCAATTTCGACATCGCCTTTGAGAACGTGATCTCTAATAAAATGATGTCTAATTTCAATGTGTTTCGTTCGCGAATGAAGAACGGGGTTCTTCGTCAAGCATATGGCACTAGTATTATCACATCTAAGAGGGATATGATCAAGACTTAGGCCATAGTCCAAGAGTTGTTGTTTCATCCATAGGATTTGAGCGCAACAACTCCCCGCGGCTACATATTCAGCCTCGGTTGTGGACAATGCTACACTTACTTGTTTCTTGCTAAACCAAGAAACGAGAGAGCTACCGAGCAAATGGCAAGTGCCACTAGTGCTCTTGCGGTCCAATTTACATCCAGCAAAATCGGAATCGGAGTAGCCAACAAGTTGGCATGATGAGCCTTTGGGGTACCATAGACCCACATTTGTAGTACCAACAAGATACCATAAAATCCGTTTTACCGCAGTAAGGTGAGACTCCTTCGGACACGATTGATAACGAGCGCATAAGCACACGCTAAACATGATGTCCGGACGACTAGCAGTAAGATAAAGAAGAGATCCAATCATACCTCGATACTTTTTGGTGTCGACTTCCTTACCTTTCTCATCTTTGTCTAGATGATCGGATGTGCTCATGGGAGTTGCCATTTCTTTTGCATTGTTCATCTCAAATCGTTTCAGCAATTCTTTGCAATATTTGGTTTGACAAATGAATGTACCTTCTTTCATTTGCTTTACTTGTAATCCCAAAAAGAATATTAACTCACCCATCATAGACATCTCAAATTCGCTTGTCATTAGATCGGAAAATTCCTTGCATAAAACATTGTTAGTAGCACCAAATATAATATCATCTACATATATTTGAACTAACAAAATATCATTGTTTTTATGCTTAACAAAGAGAGTTGTGTCAACTTTCCCCCTAATGAAATCATTTTCCAAAAGAACTTACTCAATCTTTCATACCAAGCTCGGGGAGCTTGTTTTAAACCATAAAGAGCCTTTTTGAGTTTGAAAACATGATCAGGAGATTTAAAGTTTTCAAAACCGGGGGGTTGTTCAACAAAAACTTCTTCTTGAATAAAACCGTTTAGAAAAGCACTTTTCACATCCATTTGATATAAATTGAAATTCATAGAAGAGGCAAATGAAAGCAATAAGCGAATAGCTTCTAATCTAGCTACGGGAGCATATGTTTCCTCATAGTCAATACCTTCTTCTTGATTATAGCCTTTTGCTACAAGCCTAGCTTTGTTTCTAGTGATTATACCATTTTCATCTAATTTATTGCGAAAAACCCATTTCGTACCAATTATGGTATGACCTTCGGGTCTTGGCACCAAATCCCAAACGTCATTGCGTTCGAATTGGTTAAGCTCCTCTTGCATTGCCAAGGTCCAAAATTCATCCCCAATTCCTTCTGAGATGGTTTTGGGTTCAATTTGAGAAACAAAAGCAGTATGATCTAAGGTATTATTGAGAGAGTTTCGGGTACTTACCTTGTCTCCAACGTTGCCAATTACCTGTTCGAGAGGGTGATCTTTGATTGTCCTCCACTCGTTAGGCATATTCATTTCTTTTTCCAATTGTGGAGCTTCTTCCGTTGGTTGTTCCTCAGTTTCATCTTTATTTTCCTTGGGTGGTTCCTCTTGTATTTTGTTTTTCAAGCTACCTAAGATACCTGCAAGATCAAAATCGGAATCCTTTCTCGCCAAGCGAGCATTATTTTCGGAAAATACAACATGTGGGGATTCCTCCACAATTTGGGTTCTTTTATTAAAGACCCTATATGCTTTACTATGTGAGGAATATCCAATGAAAATACCTTCATCCGACTTAGCATCAAATTTACCCAATTGGTCTTTGCCATTGTTATGAACAAAACATTTGCAACCAAAAACTCTAAAATGGGAAATATTTGGTTTTCTACCCTTATAAAGTTCATAGGGGGTTTTCATGAGTATCGGCCGAATTACTACTCTATTTAGAACATAGCAAGCGGTACTCACGGCGTCCGCCCAAAAATGTTTGGGTATCTTAGCTTCGTCGAGCATGGTTCTAGCCATGTCTTCGAGACACCTATTTTTCCTTTCCACCACCCCATTTTGTTGTGGTGTCCGTGGAGCGGAATGGTATGCTCGATTCCGAGTTCGTCACAAAAGTCCGTAAAGAGATTGTGATCAAACTCTCCCCCATGATCACTTCTAATTGAAGTGACGGTTGTTTCTTTCTCATTTTGAACATGCTTAAGAAAATATTTAAAATTTTGAAAAGCATCACTTTTACTGGCAAGAAATAAAGTCCAAGTAAATCTCGAGTAATCATCAACAATTACGAAAGCATATTTATTTCTTCCTAGACTTTCAATGCGAGAGGGACCAAATAAATCCATATGAAGTAATTGCAATGGTCTAGAAGTTGAAACAATGTTTTTAGATTTGAAAGATGCTTTTGTTTTCTTCCCCTTTTGACACGAGTCACAAATAGAGTCATTTTCAAATTTTAAATTGGGAAGACCAACAACTAAGTTTTGAGAAATCAATTTGTTCAAAAGATGCATATTGATATGTGCTACTCTACGATGCCATAGCCAAGTATCATCCTCTTTACTCATAAGACAATCAACATATTCGGGTGAGAAATTAGCAAGATCAACCATATAAATATTATCAACTCTAAAACCACGAAGTATGATTTTGAAATCACTACGTCTAAATACTAGGCATTCATCCGAATCAAATAGAGCATGATTTCCCTTGTCACACAATTGGCTTATGCTCAAGAGATTATGCTTTAATCCTTTGACAAGTAATATATGCTTAATAGAGGAATTTTCATCCTTACCGACCGAGCCGATGCCGATTATCTTTCCTTTATTGTTATTACCGAAGATAACACTTCCTCCTTCTTTGTGCTCTAATTGAAGGAATTTGGATTCATCTCCCGTCATATGCTTGGAGCATCCACTATCAAGGTACCATAGTACACTTGATCCCTTCAAGCACACCTACAAAACAAATTAATGTTCTTTAGGTACCCATGCCATCTTGGGTCCTTGGGGGTTAGGCATATTATAATGATGCGATTGAGTAATATGTCTATGACGTGTAAAGCATGCAGGAGCAATAATACCAATACGTCTACAATAATGACAAGTCACATTTGGGTTATGCATCCTTCTAGGTTCATAGTAACTAGACGGATGAAAATTTCTTACTCTATTTTGAACACTATGACTATTTCGCATTTCATGAGAATTATTTCTCCTACTATGAGCTCTAGGATGGGCAGCATTTCTAGAGTGATTGTTTCTCGGTTGAAGGCCATTTCTAGGTCTTCTCAAAGGTTCAACATTTGGCCTAAAATATGCATCATTTCTAGGGTAACTATTTCTAGGTGGTAAGTCCTTTCTAGGTCTCCTAAAATGTTCAACATTTTGTCTAGCATGCATATTGGTTCTAGGATTGCTATTTCTAGGATAAGCATTTGTTTTATTAGTCCTAGGTTGAGCCTTAGGTGGTTGGTGTTTGGCTTCAACCTTTTCTTTAACCTCATTCTGAAATCCTATGCCATGCTTGGTTGATTTCAAATTAACAAAGACCTCATGCAAATTCTTGTGGGAAGAATTAAACTTATCTAAGGTACCTTTGAGTCTATCTACCTCATTTTTGAGATGCAAGCAAGAAGAACAACTTTTTGTAGAACTTTCGGGCTTATCGGCGCTTCTTTTTCAAAAAACTTGTTTTCCTCTTTCAGCTTTTCATTTTCTAAAACCAGTTTTTCTACATCCTTTTCTTTCAAAGAAAGCTGTTTTTGAAAATCCTTTTCTTTTAATGAAGCATTTCTTTTATGCCTTTAACAGTTTTTGAAGCCTTAATAAACTCAGCATATAATTCATCAAAAGCAGTTCGCATTTCTTCAAGAGTAAAGAAGTTTTTAGACGAAATTTGACATACCTCATCTTTGTTGTCTTCTTGTGCCATAAGGCAAAGATTTGCTGCTTCGTCTTTTTCTCCTTCGCTTGACTCATCTCCGGAGTCGCCTCCCCAAGAAATGTATGCACGTTGCTTTTTAAAAGGTTTCTTCTCCCTTTTGATGTTTGGGCAATTTGATTTGATGTGCCCGGTTTCACCACATTCATAGCACTTGATTTGTTCGCCTTGCTTTTTGCCCTTGCATTCATACTCCTTGCGCATGAACTTTTGAAATCTTTTGATAACGAGTCCAAATTCGTTGTCTCCTTCCTCATCAATTTGCGGTTGGCTTGTGCTCGCCTTTAGAGCTATTCTTTGCCTCCTTTGATCATCAACAAAAGGTTTAAGAATAGTAGATTCATAGGTATTAAGGTTACCTCTTAGTGCGTCGATGGTGACGTTTGAAACGCCAATGGATTCTTGAATTGCATCGGCCTTTGATCTCCATGCCGGTGTGAGATTTCTAAGAATTTTTCGCACGAGCTCTCTATCCGTGAATGTTTTCTTGAGAGCATGTAGGTCATTTATGATTATCGAAAATTGCTCAAACATTTCGTCCACCTTTTCACCTTCCTTCATGTGAAATAATTCATAAGAATGGGTAAGGAAATCAATTTTTGCTTCCCTTACCTGGTCCGTACCTTCGTACGTAACTTCTAGCTTGTCCCACATCTCCTTTGCTGTTGTGCAACACGATATTTTCCTGTAATCGTCAGCATTAACAGCATAATATAATAAATTGATTGCTTTAGCATTATTTTGAACCTTTCAGATGTCATCCGCATCATACTCATCCTCGGACTTGGGAACCCATTCGTTTTCCACCTTCTTTGTTGGAATTTGGTTTCCCCTCATTATCACCTTCCAGAGGTGAAAGCTATTGGACTGAATGAAGATCTTCATCCTCTCCTTCCAGTACGTGTAATTTGTACCGTTGAATAGAGGTGGTCGTGTGGAGCACTGTCCTTCATCAATTCCTGCAAAAGAATCACGAGTAGAAGCCATGGATGGTTCTCTCAAACTCTTAAGTTTTCAGAGAGTTGGGCTCTGATACCAATTGTTAGAAAATACGCTTAACGCTAGAGGGGGGGTGAATAGCGCTATAATAAAATTTAGCTTAAACTTGCGAAAATTAAAATTTGCAGAAAATAAATAAGTGCGTTAAATAAACAAAAAGGAAAGAAGGCACCGATATATTCTGGTTCACCACAACGCGTGGCTAGTCCAGTCCCCGAGAGACTCTCTCGAGATTTTCCACTAACTTGTTAAGCTTATGGGTGCTCAACAAACCTTTACAACTTAAGGACACAAGCCTTAACATCTTTGCTCAGAGATACAACACTCCAAGACTTCAACCAAGGAAACACAAGTTCCTTACAACAAGAGAATCACAATTCTCTTACAAGTGTATAAAACACTAAACACTCAAACAAAATACTCCTTTATGAGTAGGTATGAGTAAAAGAAGTAAGCTCTAGATCACAACAACTTTGGAAAAGAATATGGCTCTCAAAAGCTTTATGAAATTGAATATAAAATAATAAACAAAAGTATGCAAGCTTATAGCAATGTAATGATCAGTTGTAGTATGTTGTTGTGTTTAAAACACTGAAATGAAGTTGTATTTATAGTTGAAAAACTTGGCATTACCGTTGCCTAATTGCCAATTAAGAGTTGCTGATTTTACTCACTGACAATCGATTGTCAAACCCCAACAATCGATTGTCTGCCAGTCAGATCAAAATTCAATCCCAGATTTTACGCTTGATAATCGACTACTTACAATCCATAATCGATTACTGGAAACATTCAAAAAGTCCTTTCCAGATTTTACCACAAACAATCGATTGTCCAGAATCAACAATCGATTACTCAGCAACGTTCAAAAAATCTTTTCCGGATTTTAATCAAAACAATCGATTATACCAAATCAATAATCGATTACCCAATAACGTTCAAAAAATCTTTTTCGGATTTTAATCACAACAATCGATTATACAGAATCAATAATCTATTACCTGACGGTATTTGAAAACATTACGACAACGGTCAGCTTCACAATCGATTGCACAAAGTCAACAATCGATTACTTATCAGTTTTTGAAAATCATTTTACACACTGCCTCTTGACATTCGATTGTTATATACTCACAATCGATTATCTAATAGTTTTGAAAAAGTCTGGAAGTCACTGCCTCAACACAATCGATTGTCATAAGTTCACAATCGATTATTTTGTTACTTTGAAAAATCTGAAGGACACTGTCTCTTCACAATCGATTGTCATTAGCTTCACAATCGATTATTCTGAGTTTTGAAAAACTTTGATGGACACTGCCTCAGTCACAATCGATTGTCATTTGTTCACAATTGATTGTCATGCAGGTTTGAAAAACCTGATGCTCACTGTCTTACTCACAATCGATTGTCATTAGTTCACAATCGATTGTCATGCAGTCTTGGCTTAAAAACAATCGATTATCATAAGTACATAATCGATTATCTTTGTCCAGATTTTTAAGGCATGTCTAAAAATTATTTTGACTACTGTAAATATGCATGATTTAAAATCATTTGACGTTAAATTAAATATGCATGATTTTGGAAAATAGTTTTATGAGAGAAGCCAAGTTACGAGTCAAGTTGTAGGATCAAGATCACAAATAAGAATGACTCAATTAAACTTATAAAACTTTGTCTTGAGCTTGAATCTCGTTGTATATCAATTGTGCGCTTGTTTCTTGAACTTCGTCATATATCAATTTTCGCTTCGTTTGTCTTTCATCAAAACCTACACAAAAGAACACACGTTTTAGTATATTGCATTGAGAACGTGTTTCCAACAGTATAAACAGGAAAGGAAAATGCAATTAAAGCTACTTTAGTGAAAATAGGATTTTCAACAATACGCATATATATGAACTTATCACCTTACATAAAAGGCATTTCAATTATTACAACACCAAATCCTAGGGGGAATGTTCCCCGCACGAGGTTAGGCAAGCCACTTACCTCGAACCGACTCAGAATTAACCCAAAACCGCATTCTTGTCGTGAGTACTCGAATCCAAATGGTCCAAATCTATTAAAGTCAATTGCATAATCTAAATCACACTTCAAATAATTGATTCTGCTAATTAATTCTAATAATACGCAAAATTTGGGAAAAAATGACAAAGATGCCCTCCGGGCCCACGTCTTGGACTCGAGAAAAATTTACATTTTCAGAATTCTAATACTCTCACAAGTCTAACTAGACCAAAATTATCCATATCCAGTGTAAAATCCCCAATCAAAACTCGAAACCTAGGTCTAAGAACTTCCCCCCAATTTTCTACTATAAATTCAAAATTAAAGGATGGATGTAAGTGTAGATTCACAAAAATTAGTCTAAATTCAGTAGGAATTACTTACCCTAATCATCCAGGTGAAAATTTCTTCAAACATTGCACTTTCCTGAGCTCCCAAGTCTAAAATATAAATTATGTCTTAAAACCTCGATTTTGGGTTTTAAAATTAGACAAGGCTTATTCTTCTTCCCGAACGCAATGCAAGAGTGGGGAACGCGATGCACTAAAGTTCCACTAGCCACTCGTCCTTTTCGCGTACGTGATGATCAATTTCTATTTTCCTACGCGAAAGTGAGACTCCCTTCGCCAATGCAAAAGCATATGGACCCATAGCCTAGCGAACGTGGGAGTACCTTCACCAAGCGTTAACTCCTCACCAACCCTAGAACTTCTTCGCGAACGTAAGACCCCACCCTTGAACGCAAAGAAGATAATCAGAACTGACTGTTGCAATTTTTTTTGAAATTTTCTAAGTTCCAAAAATGACCCGTTGAGCATCTGAAACATTCTCGAGGCCTCCGAGACCTCAACCAAACATGTCAACCAATCCTAAAACATCGTTCAAACTTGTTTCAATCTTCGGAACGCTCAAAACAACATCAAAAAACCAATTTAATATCAGATTCAAGCCTAGAACTCCAAAAACTCCTAAATTACGCTTTTGACTAAAAAGTCTATCAAGATTCGTCCGAATGACCTAAAAGTTTCCAAGCACGTCATACTCAACACTGCTGAGCTACTCCAACTTCTTGAATCGCATTCACACCCCGATATAAAAATCTCACTATCAAACCGGAAACTTCAAAAATTTAACTTTCAGCATTTCCAGCCTAAATTAGCTACGAACTTCCAATCAGAACACGTCCTTAAGCCCAAAATCACCCAACGGAGAAACAGAACCGACAGAATTCCATTCTAAGGCCATCTTCACAGTGCTCTGACTACAATCCAAATTCTAAAGCATAAGCTCTAATTTAGGGACTATGTGTCCCAAAAGACTCCGAAACTCAATATAAAACATCTCGGCGAATAAAAATAGTAGAAATAAACTTGGGGAAAGCATTTAATAGGGGATCAGAGCATAATTTCTAAAAATAACTGGCCGACCCGTTACATACTCTTACACTTAAGCATTTGTGCATCCTCGAACGAGCATAGAGACATACCTGAATTAGTGAAATGGTAAGGGTAATAGTTGCGCATATCCTGCTCGATCTCCTAAGTCGCCTCCTCGACCGGTTGACCCTGCCACGAAACCTTTAATGATACAATGTTCTTTGACCTTGGCTTTCAAACCTGCCTGTCTAAAATCACCTCTGGCTCCTCAACAAAAGATAGATCGTTGTCCAACTGGACTGAACTGAAATCCAACATGTTGATCGATCACCTTGATACCTCTGGAGCATCGAAACATGAAATAACAAATAAACTCCTGCCAAGCTAGAAGGTAGGGCAAGCTCCCAAGAAACCTCCCAACACTCTACAGTATCTCAAAAGGGTAATTTCTCTTTCTTTCCAAATATCATAACGCCCTTCATAGGAAAAACCCCAAGCAGAACCCGCTCTTCAACCATATGGGAAACATCACGAACCTTCAGGTCTGTATAACTCTTATGTCTGGATTGAACCATACAGAGTCCAACCTAAATCACATCACCTTCTCCAAAGCATCCTGAACCAAAATAAGTTCCCAATAATCTAGAATAACCCATCTCAAACCAACCGATCAAATCTACACCGGCTACCGTATAATGCCTCACACAATGCCATGTGAATGTTGGACGGTTAACTGTTGTTATAGGAAAACTCTGCCAATGGTAAGAACTGATCCCAAGACACCATAAACTCAATCACACACGCATGGAGCATATCCTCAAGAAACTGAATAGTGCACTCAGACTGTCCATCTTCTTGAGGGTGAAATGTTGTACTCAACTCCATCCGATTACCCAAATCATGTTGTACGTCCCTAAAAAATCGTAATGTGAACTAGGCACCTCTATTTGAAATGATGGAAAATGGAATACTATGCAGACGAATAATCTCTCGTATATAAATCTTCGCCAACTATTCTGAAGAATAGGTAGTACAACAGAATTGAAGTGCGCAGACTTGGTCAATTGATCCACAATCACCCAAATGGCATCAAACTTCCTCAGAGTCCGTGGGAGTCCAACTACGAAGTCCATGGTGTTCCTCACACACTTAGACTCGGGAATCTCTACTTGTTGAAGCTAAAAACTTAACAACATCTTTCTTCATCCGCCTCCACCAATAGTGCTGCCTCATATTGTGGCACATCTTTGCGGCACCCGGATGAATGGAATAAATCAAACTATGGGCTTTCTCTAGAATCAACTTCCACAGCCCATCAACATCGGGTACATAAATACCACTATGCATCCTCAATACCCAATCATCACCAATAGTCACATATCTAGAATCGCATGCAAATCTTATCCTTGAGGACGAGTTGAGTGTTCTTAAACTGCCGCTCCCGAATATGATCAAATAAGGAAAATCGAGAGACCATGCAAGCTAGAACTCGACTGGGCTCAAAAAGATCCATTCTCACGAACTGAATGGCTAAGGCCTATACATCCATCACCATTGGCCTCTCATTTGCTGGTAAATAAGCCAAATTTGCAAAAACTCTCTATCCGGCGACTCAAAGCAACGTCTATCACATTTTCCTTACCCAGGTGATACAAAATAGTGATATCATAGTCCTTCAGTAGCTCTAGCCATCTCCTCTAGCACAAATTTAGATCCTTCTACTTTAAAAAATATTGTAAACTCTGGTGATCATTATAAGTCTCACAAGGCACATGAGACAAATAATGATGCCAGATCTTCAAGGCGTGAATAATAGCAGCTAACTCAAGATCATGGATAGGGTAATTCTTCATATTTACCTTTTACTGTGTGGATGCGTAGGCAATTACCCTACCATCATGCATCAATACCGCCCCAAGGGCAATCCTTGAGGCATCCCAATAGACAGTATAAGACCCCGAACCTGTAGGAAATATCAAAATTGGGGCTGTAGTCAAAGCTGTCTTGAGCTTCTGAAAGCTCACCTCACACTTTTGCATCCACCGGAACGGAGCATCCTTCTGGTTCAATCTGATTATAGGTGCTGCAATGGATGAAAACCCCTCAACAAATCAACGATAATAACCTGCAAAGCCATGAAAATTATGGATCTCTGTAGTTGGGAATGGTCTGGGCCAATTGTGCACTTCTTTCACTTCAATGGAATCCACATTTATTCCCTCACTAGAAACCACGTGACCCAATAATATCACAAAGTTCAACAGAAAATCACATTTTGATAACATGGCATAGAACTCCTTCTCTCTCAATGTTTTAAGAACAATCCTCAGGTGTTGCTCATGAGCTTCCCGACTCCAGGAATATATCATATTATCATCAATAAAGAAAATGACGAATGAGTCAAGATATGGACGAAACACATCATGGATCAAATACAAAAAGGCTGCTGGTGCATTTGTCATCCCAAATGTCATAACAAGGAACTCGTAGTGACAATATCGAGACTAGAAATCAGTCTTTGGGATATCTGGTTCCCGAATCTTCAACTGATGGTACCTTTATTGTACGTCAATCTTTGAGACCACGCATGTACCCTATAGTTCATCAAACAAATCATCAATACGAGTCAAAGGATAACAGTTCTTCACTATAACCTTGTTCAACTAGCGATAATCAATGCACATACGCATGAAACCATCCTTCTTCTTCACAAATAAGACAGGAGCACCCCAAGGTGATTCTGGGCCTAATAAAACCCTTATTAAGAAATTGTTGTAACTGATCCTTCAACTCCTTCAACTTGGGAGGAGCAACACGATACGGAGGAATAGAAATAGTTTGAGTGCCCGGCAACTGATCAATGCCGAAATCAATATCTCTATCGAGTGGCTTGCGCAGAAGATCAGCTGAAAACACATTCGAAAAATCTCGTACTACTAGGAGTGAATCAACTGTAGGAGTATCAACACTGATATCTGTCACATAAGCTAAACACGCATCACACCCCTTCTCAACCATAAGCTTAGCCTTAATGAATGAAATAACTCTACTAGAAGTGTCTTCTAAGGTACCACTCCAGTATACTTGTGTTACACCTAGCATAGCAAGCATCAGGATCTTGGCGTGACAATCAAGATTAGCATAATGGAGCGACAACCAGTCCATGCCCAAAATAACGTCTAAGTTTACAATGCTGAGCAATAATAAATTGGTTATGGTCTCAAAACCACAAAGAGCAACCACATACGACTGATACACGCAGTGCACAATAAGAGAATCTTCCATCGGAGTAGAAACTTAAATTGGGGAACTCTAAGAATCCCGAGAAACACCTAAATGCAGAGAAAAATAAGAAGACACATAAGAATAACTAGATCCTGGATCCAATAGAACTGATGCATCTCTGTGACAAACTAGGACAGTACATGTGACAATAGAATAGGAAACAACAACCTCGACATATGCAAGAACGGCATAGTATCTGGTCTGGCCTCCCCCTCTAGGGTGACCTCTACCTCCCCAAACTCGACCTCTAGTTTGCTGAGCAGGTGGGTAGCAACTGGTGTTGTGATCCTGGTTTGAGAAATCCGCGGAGCGCACTTTAGCTGAGAAGTTTTTGGGGGAACCCTCCTCCCTGGAATAGGGAATTCCTTCATGACATGGCTTGTGTCACCACACTCAAAACAATCTTTGAGAGGATGTGGCAGCTGTGACTGGCTCAGGCCAGGTCTGCTGGACAGACCTCTAAAAAAACTTCGCGTAGGAGGCACGCTGAATATTGGAGGTGCATAATAAGGATCTTGAGGCGTAAGAGGAGCTTGAATACTACTGGCTGTAGGGAGAGCTAAATGAACAGAGCGACTCATATAACAACTAATATGATTACCAATGGCTAGGGCATAGGCACCAGAATAACGGCCCGACTCTCGAGACCTCTTGGTCTCCCTCTCATCTCTCTCCCTAGCATGCATACCGTCAATCCTCCTAGAAAATCTCACCACTTGCTGATAAGAAATATCTATCTCCAACTCACGAGCCATACTAGACCTGATGCTGGTAATAAGCCCCTCAATAAACTAGTGAAACCTATTACGAATAGTAGAAACCAAAGTTGGTGCATGTCTAGCCAAGCTGGTGTAACGAACAACATACTCCGAGAAAGACACAGCACCCTGGCACAAATGCTCGAACTCTACTGGCCACGCATCTCTGAGGCTCTGAGGAACATACTCTCTCAGTAACATTTCTAAAAATTGAGTCCAAGTTAGGAAAGCAGCCTCATCCGGACTGTCTAGCTCATACGTACTCCACCACTCATAGGCGGCTCCTCGAAGCTGGAAAGCAGTGAAGGAAACCTTGCTCGATCCTAAAATCCCATGGTACGGTGAATAGGGTGACACACATCTAGAAACCTCAGAGAATCTTCTGATACTAGACCACTCAATATAGGAGGCTTATACTTCTTGAACCTCTCAAGCCTTCACTGCTCATCCTCGGAAGTCGTTGCCTTATCCTTATGCTGCTATGGAAAAATGATTTGTACGAGATAATCTCTGGAACCTAATCAACATGCACTAGCTGCTCAGGAGTGCGGGCGGCGGGAGACTATGCTCCTCCCCCAGCCTGGGCTGTAGCTACAATTAGAGGAAGCAACCCTGCATGAACCAAAGTGGTGTACATGCTTATGAAATGTACCAGAGTCTCCTGAAGTGCTGGAGTAGTAGTACAACTAGGCGTATCAGGTGCCTGGGCTCCAACTAGAACTACTGGTGGTTCTTTTATGGCAGCTTGCGTGGGTGCTCTAGCTGCACCACGTGCACGTCCTCGGCCTCTACCCTGGCCCTGGCCTTTGACAGTTGCAGTAGGGGCGTTGGTACCTGATCATCTTGGGTACCACGTGTCTTCACCATCTGTGAGAGAATAGAAGATAGAAGTTTAGATTTGTGATATCAAAATTTCGCACGTCAAGGAAATCAAATGAATTGAAATTTTCCTAGCAGTTACATAGCCACTCGCAGATAAGCGCAGATGTCTCCATACCGATCCACGAGACTCTAATAAACCATCTTATGATTCAAGACTCCTATAAACCTAGAGCTCTAATAACAATTTTTCACGACCCCCGTTCGCCCTCCATGAACTATTGTGACGGCACCTAGTCTCTACGACTAGATAAGCCTAACAAATGCAAAAAACAATTTTCAGAAAGAAAGCAATAAAGGCTGATATAACAAAATTTTAACAATGTTTAAGATGCCGCCTGACATATAACAATTCAATATTCTAAACCTAACACTCCCTAAAATCACAAACCCCACGAATCACAAGCAAAGATATTACATAAAAGCTCTAACTCCAAAAATGTCTACCAATAAGGAAAAATACATAAATGGATGATATACTGGTACTGAGAATAGAAAGAGACTCTTCTTTTCTACGGACATGGCAGATATACCTTAAAGTCTCCACAAGCGCATCGCCTCAAGTGTGATAGGTCTGAGTCGAATAACCTTGATCTGCATATGAAAAACGTGCGCAGAAAAAGCATGAGTATACCACAGTGATACTTAGTAAGTGCCAAGCCTAAACTCGATTCGATACTGACGAGAAAGGTCAGGGCCCTATTGAGATCAAATAAAATATAAGGTATAACAGCATAGGATAAGACATTATAATTGAATGCTAAAAGTAATAAATAATATAGTGCAATAAAAATAAAATAAAAAACTGAAAAAGAGACAAAATAGTCACAAGGGATACCGCTATTCACAGAGGTAATAACGGAGGATCTCTCAGTATCCCAAGGATCTCTTAGTATCTCAATATATGCCAGGGATCTCTTGGCCTCCCGAGGATCTCTTAGTATCCTCAATATATGCTAGGGATTTCATGGTATCCCGAGGATCTCTTAGTATTCTCAATATATATGTTAGAGATCTCTTAGTATCCTCAATATATATATGCTGGGGATCTCTCGGTATCCCATTGATCTTTTAGTATCCTCAATATACGTGCTAGAGATCTCTTGGTATCTTGCACTTCAGCCCAAACGAATATACGTGCACCGGATCTCCTGGATACCGTCCCGTAGTCCCAATGTAAACACACAACAACAACACAAAGAATACTCAACTACATTCAAATTCATACCAAGATAAAACTAATAATTCTAACCTAGCATGATGCACATAATACAAATAAGGCAGTTTGAGAAAATAAGCAATTAAGTCAAGTAGACATGCTTTCCTAAGCTTACAACAGGCTTAAATTTCAAGTAGTATAAGCAGGAAAGGAAAATGCAATTAAAGCTACTTTAGCGATATAGGATTATTAACAATTAGCACGAGTACGCACTCATCACCTCATGCACAAGGCATTTCAGTTATCACATTACAAATCCTAAAGGGAATGTTCCCCACACAAGGTTAGGCAGGCCACTTACCTCGAACCGGCTCAAAATCAACCCGAAATCACATTCTTGCCACGAGTGCTCGACTCCAAATGGCCCAAATCTATTCAAATTAATTGTATTATCTAAAAACACTTCATGTAACTGATTCCACTAATTAATTATAAGCTAATATGCAAAATTAGGAAAACGAAAAAAACACCTTCTTTTCCCACGACTCAGAATCAGGTAAAATTTACATTTTCAGAATCCTCATACTCTTATTAGTCTAATGATATATGAGAACTTTCCCCCAATTTTCTTCTATTAATTCAAAATTAAAGGATGTATCGAAGTGTAGATTCATGAAAATTAGTCTAAACCGAGTAGGAATTACTTACCAAATCGCCAAGGTGAAAATCTATTCAAAAGGCTCACTTTCTGGCTTAATATATGAATTATGGCTTAAACCCTCGATTTTGGAGTTTAATATCTGCTCGGGAATGTTCTTCTTCCTGAGAGAGAGACAAGAGTCGCGAATGCGATGCGCTAAAGTTCCACTAGCCTGTTTTCCTCTTCGCAAATGCGATGCCAAAGTCGCGAAAGCGATTATCATTTCTCTTCTCCTACTCGAACGTGAGAGTGCCTTCGCGAACCCATAGACATATGGCCACATAGCCTCGCGAACACGAGAGTACCTTCACGAACGGAAAGCATTAACTACCTACCAGCCTCAGCTCCTCTTCGGGAATCTTAAAAGGCCGACTCTCCACAAATAAGTATGAGCATGCACTCGTCACCTTGCGTACACAGACTACAATTAGAATAAGAGACTAAAATCTTAAAAGTAGCTTCCTCCACGCAAGGTTAGGCAAGATACTTACCTCAAACAAAGCTCAAGCAATCAGTAATAATGCCTTTTCCACGACTTTTCGACTTCGAATGGCCCAAATCTAGCGACAATAATTGGATACAATCAACACGAGCTAAAGAAATCAATTCCATAAAAGTTGGGCCCTGGGCCCACGTCTTGGAATTGTGTAAAAGTCACAAATCTAAATAATCTGAATACCCATTCAACCACGAGTCCAACCATATCAAATTAGCCAATTTCGAACACAACTCGACCTTCAAATCCTCAATTTAAGTTATGAAGTTTCTGCAATTCTTCCCATATTTCCATCTTAAAGTTCTAGTAAAATGATGAAATCAGTGATATATTCATATATATTAACCAAATATGAGTTAGAATCACTTACCTTGCTGAATTTCTTTAAAAACCCACGAAACATCGTCTCAAATTGAGCTCCCAAAGTCTAAAAATGAAATAATACACTAAACCTCGGTTATATAGTACCCAATTTGTCCTCTAAATATGCTATCCGCACATCCTAGCTTCTGCGACCTCATTTCAAATTGTGCAGCGGAACTTTTGCAAGATTCAGTATCTTGATCGTAAAATTCTCTAATAATGTCCAACTGATGATTTCCTTAACTTTTTGGAAACAAGACACGAGGGACTATAACTTTTGTTTTTGAATCATCTCCATATTTCTTGTATATCAAAAGATATAAGCTTCCGAAGTTAGACTAGCGAATGTGTAGAATCACCAGAAGTACGGCCACATACAAAATTGTGCGGTCTGCACTTCTTCATCTGCTACAGCACTCAAAAATGTGCATCAACACAACGAATTGTGTTGTTTGCACTTCCAACATTCCAGAACAATATAAGAGTGTTGAAATGCCTGGACGCGCTCAAAACCCACCTAGAAACATACCCGAGGCACCTAGGACCTCAACCGAAGATACCACCAAGTCCTAAAATACCATACGAACTTTGTCGGGCCTTCAAATCACATCACAAAACAACAAGAACATGAATCTCACACCAATTAAAGCTTAATTAACTTAAAACTTCAAACTTCTATAACCGATGTCCAAACCTATCGAATCAGATCCGATTGACCCCAAATTTTGTGCACAAGTCATATACAACATCAGTAACCTAATTCATCTTCCGTAGTTGGAATCTGACCCCGATATCATAAAATTCAACTCTTTGTCAAACCACTCAACCTTCCAAAACTTCACTTTTTCCAACTTTCGCGAAAATTCTTCAAATTACTCTACAGACCTCCAAATAAAAATTGGGATACATGCCTAAGTACTAAATCACCATACGAAGCTTTTGAAATTATCCAAAACTTATTCCAGAGCCATTTCAACAAAGTCAAAATCCCGATCAACTATCATCGCTTAAGCTTCCAAAACTATAATCCTTATTCCAGTTTGACAACGAATCATCTGGTAATTGAACTCGACCACTCACACAAATCATATCACATAATACGAAGCTACTCAAGACCTTATTCTATTAAACGGAGCATAAATTCTAAAAACACTCGGTTGAGTTGTTACCCCACTCACCATCTCGTGTACACGGCTTTTACATAACATAAATGACACAATCAATTCTGAATCCTAACGGGTACAAATAATTAGGCAAGATACTTACCTCAAGTAGGCCAGTTCAACCCTTGAAAATAGCTTTTTCCCTAAAATTTACCTCTACAAAATATAACCAAAATCGACTTAATATCATCAAACAAGGAAAGAAACATCAATTACATTAAATAAAGCTACTAACTTTACACTATTCCCAAAAGTTCAACATGGAGCCCGTTCGGTCAATACCCGGGCCCAAGGATTAATTCTTATTACCCATAATCCCACGAGTCCATATATATTATTAGTTTCAGAATACGGGGCCAAATGGACTATAAAACTCAAATTCTTAATTTTCAAACACATGATAAAGTTGCATAAATTTTCACTTTGATTCACATGATTTGATGTTAAAATATAAGAAATATTGATGGAATATACTATGATATAGATTAGATTCACTTACCCAAAGTTTGTAGATGAAAATCCCCTCTCCATATCGCCTCCTATCGAGTTTAGGGTTCTAATACGAGAGAATATGAAATGAAATCGTGACTTGAGCCCTTTTAATCAGTTGTTGATATCGCAATTGCAAAGTATTCCTCGAAAATGCGTCCAATGTCAGTCCTATGAGGAGGTCGCAATTGGGACTTTGGCTTTGCATTTGTGAAGCTTGTCTCCAACGCAAATGCGACTGTTTTATCGCAAATGCGATCTACCTCTCTACCTGAGCTACTTCGTAACTGCCACCCCGGTATCGCCAATGCAATACCCAAAGCCCCCATGGTAAGCTCGCATTTGCGAACCTGGTGTTCGCAAATGCGACATAGGAGGCACCACACACCAAATTTTATTTTCAATTCAATCCCTTTAGAATATGTTTGAAACTCATCCGAGACCTCAAGGCTCCAACCAAACATCTACACAGTCCAATAATATCATACGAACTTGCTCGCGTGATCAAAACACAAAAATAACATCTAAAATTATGAGTCGAACACTAAAACACATAAGTTTCAAAGTGAAATCTCTTACTACTAGAACTTACTCAACAGTAGGAGTATCACCACCACATCTCTCACAAAGGATAGATAAGCATCACATCCCTTTTCAACCATCCGTTGAGCCTTTAGAAATGACACAAACCTACTAGTCTCAAAACCACTAATACTAACTAAACATGATCCAAGCACATGGTCCACAATCACAAAATATCCTACTAGCATGGACACATAAATAGGAAAACTCAAAGAAATTACGAGATATATCCAAATACAGAACAAAGTAAGATGACACATATAAATAACTAGATCCCGGATAAAATAAGTTTGATCTATCTCAATGGAAAACCTGAACCATACCTATAATGACTGAGTCTGAAGAAATTGCCTCTGTCCTACCTGAAAAAATGTAGAATCGGGCTTGGCCTCCCCCTCTAAAGCGACATCTACCCGCCCGCCCCCTATTACTAGCTGGCTATGCGAGTGGAGCAGCAAGTGGGGCAGCAATCATGGCCTGAGAAGTATGTGGACCTGACTGAATCTGTGAGGCCTAAGTAGTTTATGGAGGTGCATCTCACATAAGTCTAGGGTAGTCTCTAACTTTATGGCATGTATCAGTATACTCAAATCAAGATCTCCGCGGGTGTGGCTTCTAGGACTATCTCGCGCCTGGTCGGATGACTGACTACTAAAGACACCTCGTGCAGAGCTAGAAAGTGGTTGAGCAATCTGTGTGACCTTAGACCTCGGAACAATCGAAGCGTCTTAAGAAGTTAGGAGTACTAAGTGTATTGGACGTCCAACATATCCTCTACCATGATAGGCTATTGTTGTAGCATGGCAACAAGTAGAAACTCCAGTACCTCGAGGCCTCTTGTCCTCCTTGTCAACTCTCTCACGACCCCGCATATCCTCCAACCTCTATGCAATCTCTATCAACTACTGATATAGGGTAGCTGTCTCTAACTCTCGAGCTATGCTGAACCTAATACCATAGTTGAGCCCCTCTATAAACCGACAAACTCGTTCTCTAACTATAAAAACCAAGGGAAGTGCATGTCTAGACAAATCACTTAATCGGATAACAAACATTGACACGAACATAGTAACCTGGTACAGTTGCTCAAACTTCGCGCGCCATTTATCCGTAAGGGTCAGGAGAAAAAACTCCCTCAAAAATAACTCTGAAAATCAAGTCCATGCAAGTGAAGATGCATCGACTGGGCTACTCTTCTCGTACACCAGCCACCACTGATATACCATTTCGGACAATTGGAAAGTAGTGAAAGAAAGTCTTCACTATAACCATAGTGCGGAGAATATGGTAGGAATCCTCAAGAAAATAATGTGCATCCTCTGAATCCAAACCACTGAGAGTAGAAGGGTGATACATCTTAAACCTCACAAGTCTAAGTTGCTCTTGATCAAATGTTCCTGCCCTAACTATGGGCTAAACCAGAATAACAAGTTGCACAGGTATAACCTCTAGGACCAAATCAATATAGACCCGCTGCCCTAGGGTACGGTTCGTAGGAGTCTGAGCTCCCCCCCCCCCCCCGAAGATCTGGTTGCTGCAAGTGGAATCAACCCTGCCGGAGCTAAGGTACCGAACATGCTTAAGAACTGTGCGAGGTTCTCCTGAAGTGTTGCGGCGGCAACAAGTGCCTCGGATGCCTATCCCCCAACTGAAGCTATTGGTGGCTCCTCTTTCGAAATGCGAGCAGGCGATGTGGCTGTACCATGTGCTCCTCTTTGGCATCTACCCCAGCCCCGGCCTATTACAGCTCTAGCTGGGGGCACAGGTATCTGATTGTTGAACCCCACAGTATGTGTCCTAACTTTCTATGAAAGAATAGAAAGTCAAAGATTCAGTTTTTGAAGGCAACCAATTCACACAATAAGGAATGAAATAAGTGAAATTCTGCTATTATTCCCATACCCTATCAGGGATAAGTACAGGCGTCTTTACATCGATCAGCAAGAGTCTACTAAACCTACTTATAACTCATAGCACCTATAAACTTAGAGCTATGATACCAACTTGTCACGCCCTGAAGTTTTCTTTGTTGGATATCGTGATAGAACCTAGTCGCTACAACTAGGTAAGCCTAACATTTTAATAACAACTTAACAGATATAATGAACAAAATACTAAAAACCAGTCTATATAAATCATATAAATTTTCGAAAAATAGAATTTCCACAATATATTCCCCAAAAATGGTAGAACTGAGTCATAAGTTCTACACAATAAGCTAAAGTGTCTAGCACATCATTGTCTGAAAGAAAATACACAAGTAAATAAGAACAAGGGAAGGTGACTCCGAAGCCTGCGAACGTGGAGTAGTATACATTGAAGTCTTCAAAGTAGCAACTTAAATCAACTCTAGCGTCCGGCACACGCAGACATACCTGGATCTGCACAACAATTATGCAAAAGTGTAGTGTGCGTATACCACAATGGTACCCAGTAAGTATCAAGCCTAACCTCGATATAGTAGTGACGAGGCCAGGTCAAGACTACCACTAGCATATAAATAATGCAAAGCTGAAAATTATTACTTCCGAATAATAATGCAAAGCTGAGAAAATTACTTATATGAAATATGATAATAGCATTAACTAATACCAAAAATTAAACATGAAAATAACATAATATAATCAGCTCAAGAGAACTAGAATGATCATAAATGGATAACAACTGCTAAAAAGGGAAGAACAAAACAACAAGAAACATTCCCACCAAAACTACATGCAAAATGAGATAAACAACAAGAATCATAACGGGTACCGCCTCATGTACATTAAGAATCACCATTAACGTACCGTCTCATTTATATATAACAAGAATCAAAACCCAGGTACCACCTCATATTCACAATTCAAAATCTCAATGAAAACTCGCTGCACAAGTGTTTATATATCATAACTTGCTAACAATTAACAATATCAATATTTTCACAATAATAATCCACGACTCCACCACAATATGTTCAAGAATATCAACAATAACAATGAATGTAAAATTCTCAACAAGAAAGGTATCTGAAGAATTATCAACTTCGCTTCATAATAATATGTTTTTTACAACTCCAACACCAATAACTCAACAATAAGAAAGATAACATATAACTACAAACCAAATATAAATAGCTCACAATGGAAGGAATAACATGGCTTCAAATGAGTATAATAGCAACGAAGAGATGATAAGTAACAATGACTTCAAATAATAAAAATTAACAATGAACGAGATGACGAATACAATGACTTCAAGACATTATAATCAACAATGAAATAGATGACATGTATCAAATAAAGGGAACAAGTTCAACTAAGGCATGACAACAATTTATTAAGCAAGATGTAGAACAAGTGTTAAACAAGTCAATTAAGGCATGTAAGGATAGACTAATACAAGTAGGAATTGATTGATTATGAGAATTTAGAATATGATATGGCATCTCAATTAAAGCATGGAAATAGTCTAAGTAGCCTAAACCGGTAAAATATCACGTACAACTTGTGTATCTACTCGTCACCTTGCGCACATGTCTTTCACATTGCACAAAATGAGTCAATCAATAACAATCCTAAGGGTAGTTCTCCCACACAAAATTAGGCAAGACACTTACTTCAAGTAGGCTAATTCAACACTCAAAAATAACTGTTCCTATAAAATTTGCCTCCACATGGCTCAAATCTAACAAAAATCGACTTAATAACTGGAGATGTCGCATTTACAACACGGGGTTCGCATTTGTGAACTCTAACATGCTCATGCTTCTTTGAAATTTCAAGAAAAGGCATCGCAATTGCAAACTAGCCATCATTACAAAAGAGAACAATTGTTCATAATTACGAACCAAGAAGAATCATGTTGCCTTTGCAAATGATAAAGGAAAGTTGTATTTGCGATATCTGACCCCCTATGTCAGCTTTGCAATTGTGAAGAAGGTGCTCGCAATTGCGATAACAGAGCACCAACACACCAGCAGTTCATTTTAAGTTCAAAATCATTCTGATACATATTAGGAACTCATCCGAGCCCTTGGGAATCCAAATCAAACATCCATACAAGTCTTAAAAATCATACGAACTTGTTTGCACGATCAAAATCCAATAATAATATTAGAACTAAGAATCAAACACAAAATCACATGAATTTCAAAGTAAAATTCAAGAATCTATGGAATTACAACTAAACGTTCGAATCCTATCAGATCAACTCCAAATTATGCCAAATTTTGCAAACAAGTTTTAAATAGCGTAACAGACGAATTCCAAAAATCACATTCCGAGCTCGATAGCTAAAAATTGACTTAAGATCAAACCTTTCAACTTCAAATTTCCAAATTTTGGCAGAACAAAACTAATCTAACCTACGACTTCTGAATTAAATTTCGAGCATAAGTCCAAGTCTGAAATCATGATACGATGCTATCAGAGTCATAAAAATATAGTTATGGGGTCGTTTTCACAAAAGTCAAGATTTGGCTGATATTTTCCAATTTAAACGTCTAAGTTAAGAATCAAACGGTCCAAATCAACCCGAAAGCTTTCCGGAATAAAACTAACCAATCCCGCAAGTCACAAGACCATAAAAACACTTATGTGAAGCATAAAAACGGGTAATGAGGATCGATTATAGAAAATGACTGATCGGGTCGTTATACTTATACGATTGTACATGAAAATACCTCTTTAAAATCGCTTCCTACCGAGTGTAGAGTTTAAAGATATGAAAATGAGACAAAAATCTCGTTCCTCAGCCTTTATGTCCAGTTGCAATTTTGACCTGGGATTTCCAAAAGCAAGAACACTATCAGAAAAGAGAAACCCCTCGCATCCTTACTGTCATCGCAAATGCGATAGCTCACGAATGTGAACATGGGACACCTTGCAAATTCGACCCTCAAGATCACAAATGTGAACAAGCTCACCTAGACCCCCAATCACAAATGCGACATTGTATTCGCAAATGTGAACCTAGTAGACCCCTACCAAAATCTCGCAATTGCGATAAATATCTCCCAAATGTGAAGACCTAAAGCTCTTGCAAAAACCAACAATCCTAAAATCATTCCAAATACCCTAATACGCATCCGAAAGTCACCCTAGGACTCCAAACCAAACACCAACACAAGTCTACAAAATATAATATGAACTCGCTCGGGTGATCAAATCATCAAAATAACATCTGAAATCACGAATAGGACCTCCAAAACACATGAAATCTACATGAAGCTCAAGGAGTTCTGAAAAAACACAAGTGGGTATTTGATTCCCATATAATCAACTCGTAATGACGTTAAATTTTATGAACAAGTCCTACATGGAGAAACAGACATATTCCAAATCCCGTGATAGAAATCCAAATACGATAGCAACAAAATCAACCTACAGTCAAACGTATCAAATTTTAAGCCTTTAAATTGCAAATTTTCGAATAAACAACACAAATCAACCTACGGACCTCCGAATTAGATTCCGAGGATATACCCAAGTCAAAATTTGTGATACAAACCTATCGGAGCCATTAAAATACCATTTTAGGATCGTTTCCACAAAAGTTAAATCTCAGTCAACATTTTCGACTTAAATCTCTAAAGAAAGAACTAGCCATCTAAATACATCCCGAAGCATCCGAAAATCAAAACGACCGATCGGATCACTGAACGAATCTTAAAGCTCAAAACGCCCGGTCGGATACTACAAAGAGTATAGTCAAACTAGAGTTTTTTCCATATGAAAAAGGTATACTCTTTTCATTATCATGAAACAAACAGGTCAACAACTTTAAGATAAGAGTATCATATGATATTTTCTCTTTAAACTTTAAAAAATAACTATATTTGACAAATTATTGTCCGTTTTGAAACTATCCTTGTTTCTTGATAAACCTTACGTATTTTTATTCATCACTCATATTTGCACCGGGATAAAAGGGAACTCAAAGATTACAATTTTTTATGATTTAAAAATGAAATTTAAATGTGCTGCTAATTGAAGAAACGAAAGTTGCTCTATACTTTCAGTTTCCGTGTATGATTTTTTGAAGAAAAAGCATTTTGATTTCCTTACCAAAAGAATGGAATATAAATGAAAATATACAAAACATAGATTGACAAAAAGAACAATACATAATTAGGACATCTACTTTTACATGAAGACCAGCGGATTTAGTCATATTTATATCAGATTATCGAATACCAATTCTAGCTGCAAGTAAATTTATTATCTTAATACACTTCTGCAAAAGGATTGACAGTTTCCTTGCATACGTGGTAAAAATCGTGTTTTCTATAAATGGGCTAAAAATATGAGAACTTCGACTAATTCACTCCCGAATTTCATCATGAACATTTTACTATATTTTATTTTAATTTTATCTTTTAATAGAATATGCAGTTAATTATTTTCTAAATGAATCAATCCTTAACAAATACCATACAATATTAAAAATACTATAGATAGCATATACAGGTACAAAAAGTGGCAGAATCATTCTTAGTTTTAACATTTGAAGTTAAACTTCACATAAAAAACTTTTAGAAACGTTTAAACAGATCAGCAAGTACCACTAAAAAAGATGGCATATATATATATATGCACCGCACGAGCATACCCTACCTAGTCCCAGGCATGCTAAGGGGATCTAGGATTGTTAATACATGGATGTACTACTAAAAAAATGAGGAAAAAATATATTTAATGGGATTTGATCGCTATTTCTCTTGGTAAATAGCTGAGTCTTCAACTAAGTGTATCACTCAACCTTCTTGAAACATGAATTCCAACGATTAATATTATATTAATTTTAAAAAAAAATATATATAAAATATCTAATTTTACAGATAAAGTATGGGCTCACGTGCCCCATAGTTTTGCATATACATCCGCCCCCCTAACCGTTTTATGTATTCATCAATTTTTTCTGCAAGCCATGGCATCAGGTTTGAAAGCAGTCTATTATTTTCCATCCAGGCTATGATGTCTTTGTTTGAAGAGGGATTTTACAAGGGCTAAGTCATAATCGGCTCGAACTGCAGTCATCTAATGATCATAGAGAAAACGAAAAAAAATTCCTTTTGTCTGTCAAAATTCCAAAGAATATATGTCTCCAAAATGGATGAATTAAATTGACCAAAATAGTCAGAGAATCTTAATACTAATTTATTCCAATTTTCTTACCAATTTAAGAATTTAGGGGTTGTTCAACTTAATCCCAATTTTTTTTAGCAATTCCTATGCTATGGATTGGCTTGCCACGCGACATGTTCCTTTTGGCCCTCTTTCTAAAGTTACAATGGAATCTGATTTTGTTTCTGGCATTTAGTGCAGACACATCAAATAACAAGTAAAATCCCTGTTATCACTTTCTTAAAAAACTATTTTTTAAAATTATTTAAAAGTTTTTAACAAGGAATTTACAACTAATCGTCAAAAAGTTTATTTTATATGTTCCACTATTTCGTGACAACCTCCTAAAAAATAATGGAATGAACTTTATTTAAAAGATTGCTAAGAATTTAATGTCTACATGAGGACCACGGACTACAACGCAAGTTAATTTAATTAAAAGGTGTAAAACTATAACAGGACTAATTGAATTTGTTGAATGTAGATGTGTTCAACGACGAGGCTTCAGGATAAGGCGTGCTGGTGTTATTCACACTACACCTTTGGAAAACATGTGATCGACACCCTTTATTTTTTCTTTCTTTTTTAAGTTTCTTTTTTTCTTGGGATTTTCTTCGGTTTATAAACGTCTTTTGTCTTTGTCAGAAAATCTTCTATAATCTATAGGATGTACACGTGAATTCACCTTTTTTAGGTTAAAGTTGTGGCATGCTACAATTCCTTTTCGCGCATTTGCAATTTTCAAACCATTCCTAATATAAATTAAAATGGGGCTTCTTTTATTTTCTTCAATCTTTTGGGGGTTAATTAGATCATCAGGAATAATTCGCGGAATTGTGATATTTTGAGATGTATTCCATTCTCATATCTCTTTTTTGGAGCAGAAGTACTAGTTGATATTGAAAGAAATATTGATAGCCGTAATATTATCGTGCAAAGTAAAGTAAATAAGTTTATCGTCAGGACTCGGGGAGTGAGCAGGGTCGACTTGACATTGAAGAACTAGTCTAGTATATACAAAATCTTTTTTGTTTTTTGTTTTCTGAAATACTAATAAATACAATTAAATGGTGCATCACTTAGCTGAAGAATTTCGACCTCGCTAAACGGTACCATTGCTCTTCTAAAAAGAAAGAAAAAAGAAAAAAAAAGGATAGTTCTTTCAAAAATATCATCACATAAATTGAAACCCAAAAAATAACTCTTTTGTTTTTCACGAGCTACCCCTCCAAATAAATAGACTTGTATAGGGGACCCCCTATAGCATCGGGTAATCAAGTGTGTAATTTTATCCGTGGAGATTTTCCAACAACACCAATAAAAAATAAAATAAAAATTAAAGTTATAGCACTTAATCTCATATTACAAAAAATTCAAGAAATTTTAGGAGCACTAACACAAGCAAAAACGATTGAAAAGTCAATTGTTTGAAATAGAGTGAAATAGCCCAAAATCCCAAGAGGGCTAATCCAAATTACCTACTCAATTGACAAGCATAGCTTTTATGCCTGATTTATTTATTTGAAGTCCGGTAAATCATAAATGAATTAATAAATATGAAGCAAGAGACCAACTCCCTCCCATCCTAGAAATAGTTGAAGCGAGTTATCTCTAATCACCAACATTCGCATAAAAGAAGTAGGAGTGAATAAATAACACATAAATCAAGGGTTACGCAGATCCCTTGACATATATGAAATAATGGAATAAAGATGAATCATACTACTTATGAACATCACTACAATTGGCTTATCCAACATAGGATCAGAAGTAAATAACAGGTCGGATCAACCTGCGAATCGAGAGAGCTCCACTTTGCAGCCATCAGTTTGAGGATCGAAGGTTTTGCTATGACTCACTTTACTATCCAAAGCCTTCTTTAGGCTTTGCCAAAAGGTTGAAATGAAACGCGAATCTCTATCTGATATTAAAGTTATTCCATGTTTACACACTATTTCATCAATATATATCTGTGTTAATTTGTTTATCGAGTAAGTCATGTTGATCGGCAAAAAGTGAGATGACTTAGTCATCTAATCAATAATCCACCAAAGGCATTTCAAGAAAAAAAATATTTACAAAGTCATAGAGATAATTAAAAAAAATTGTTCCTATAAAGATATTCTATCAATTGCCAACGAGGCAAATCTGCATATTACCATAAGACTGAATCTAATGTACTACATATACCCCATCTGGCTAATTGTTGTCTGCTGAGGTGTACGTGGACTGAATTGGCTCATTTTTTATCAAAATCAAACCGAATCGATTATTGGATAAGTTTGATTTTATCTATTTTTCGGGGTTTTTTTTATTGTTACATAAATATTATTTCAATTGTACTTTGTTAACACTATGATAGAGTTTTAAGACGTGATTATATATGTTTAGTAAAAACTCAAAAAATATATGATTTATTTGTCTACTGTAAGAATCGGACTTCTCTAATTTTGTATGGCTAATCAAAACCGGGGGGGCAGACCAAGGCTCGGCCTTGTATTGCATCGAACCATGCCATGGAGATGGATTTCAAAGCTCATGAGTCGATGATCGATCAAGATCGAGAGCAACCGTGATCGTGATTAAAGCGAGATAGAGACCGAGCGAGATCGATCACCTCATTTGCGGTCCTCAAGAGAGAATAAATGGTTCTTACTTCCTGTCATATGCTTTGATCAGCCACTATTGATGTACCATATTTGGCTGCTCCCCTTCACTTGGACCCATAAAAGGAAATTAGGGGTTAGTCTTAGGAACCCAAACTAGTTTGGGTCCCTTTCTATAGGCAAACGGGTGAATCAAATTCCTTTTAGCACAACCTGGCAGCCTATTTTCCCTTGAACAAATTCTTCAATCTTTTGACAAGCCTTTTATTTTGCAATACATTCAGATTTATAGTGATCAATTTTACCACAGTGGGTAGAAATTATGTTCTCAGGAAGTGTGAGGTACTTGGTGTTTGTATCCCACTTAGGTGTAGGGGTCTCATAGCCAAGTCCTCTCTTACTGCTATTATGGTGTTCATGTAGCTATGAAAGTGCATCGGAGGACCTATTCCATTTACAGGTTCTGTCTAGCTCGTGCTTAACCTTGTTTAGATCGTCCTTAAGGACTGTTATCTGCTCATTCATTTTGTAGCTATGAAAGTGCATCGGAGGACCTATTCCATTTACAGGTTCTGTCTAGCCCGTGCTTAATCTTGTTTAGATCGTCCTTAAGGACTGTTATCTGCTCATTCATTTTGTACAACTCATCTTTCATTTTTCCTACATTTTCTTCTAAAGTGAGTTATGTGTGATCAACTTTCTTTTTACCAGTTCCTAATTTCAATTATAAAATTTCAGATCTAAGCTCTAGTACAGTGGTGTCAAGTTCATGAACATTGTTCTTTAACTCAGCATTGTTACTATCTCTTTCACTAGCCCTAAGTTCCAGATTTTTGCACTTAGCTTTCAAAACAACACACTCATTAGACAACTGTTCCTTTTCATTGTAAAGATCCCCAAATTGATTAATGAAATTCAGGAGTAACTCAGATAGCCTTTATTTAGACAAAAAATTTATCTTGTCTTTGAGATGATTCATACTTACCTTGGATTCCTCATCGGATTCTCCAGTTGCCATTAGTGCTTCTTCATCTCCATCTTCACCCTCTAAGTCCTTATCTAAGCTTTCTCCCCAAGCAGCATCCATAATCTTGTTGATCCTTTGTTCTCTTCAAAAATAATACTTCCAAGAGATTTAAGTTCATTTTTCAATGTGGTGAACCTTGTATACGTCTCCTGTATGGTTTCCCCTTCCTCCTTGGTGAAATTCTCATATTAAGAATATAGCAATGTTCCTCTTGATCTCTTTACCTGAGGAGTTCCTTCATCAGCCACTTGTAAAGTGTCCTATATTTTCCTGGCAGTGGTACAGCTTTGAATTCTACTATAATTGTCTGGACCAAGTCCACACACAAGCCATTTTTGGCCTTAGAATTCTTTTCCCATTTTCTCAAGTCCTCAACATTGCAGTCAGCTCTTGTTTTGGCACATCTACTCCTTCAGCATTCTTCTTCATGTTAGCTAGGGGACCACGAATGACAATGTCCTAATGCTCATAGTCTTCTCCGATGATGTGATCTCTCATTCTATTTTTCCACTAAGAGTAGTAGTGGCAATTAAAGATTGGAGGCCTATCAGTGGATTTCCCTTCCCAGTTTCCAGGTGGTGCACTCATCTTGATCTTTTTCTAAGGTGTTAGCCTCTTCAATGATAACCTTCTCTTATACCAATTGATGTTCCAAACATCAATACCACACAAGAGGGGGAGGTGATTTGTGTGGTATCCAATTTTTCGCTTAAGCTGCTTATGAAGGACCTGGTTCTTCTATGTGTTCCAACTACTGCTGTGGCAGAATAATAAATACAGAAAATAAAGAACACAGAGATTTTATGTGGAAAACACCTGGCTCAAAAGGTGAAAAACCACAACCTACTACTCAGTAGGATTTTTCAAAACTTCCACTAAAATCCCTGAGCAAAAACAACATTTACAAAACCTCTTTGTAAACCTATGGATTAACACTAATCATGTTGTATCAACCAACCTCTTACTGTTGCGACAACTTCAAATTAACTGTAACTTGAATACTCAAGGTACCCACTACAATTTCTTCAATGAAAGTTGAAAGGTACAAATAAAAACACATACTACAATTGAACTAGAAATAAAGAAAGACACGTAAAACTCTTTATGGAGCTGGTTCTTCAATCTGGTTCATGTAGCTTCAGGTTTTCACACTTGAATCACACACGAACAGCTTGTAAAAAGCCTTGCTATTTTGCGCTAAATTCATGTTTTACTTCTACATTTTTGTGCAACCCTTTTAAGGTGAGAACATCCTGCAATATATACAGTTAGTAGATTAAGAAATAACTAGAGTTCTGATGCAACTCTTCCTTGGTGGAAAAGTTCTAGTTGATTTCAACTTCTAACTCCTTCCCTATATTGGATAGTGTTCTATTTGATTAAGGACTCCTTCTCCTTATCAACTATGCAACCTTTTCGATCATGAGATATTTAAAACGCCAAGTTAAGCTTATCTCCTTCACATGCAACCCACATGTTCAAATCCGCCCGTTGGTACACCTGAGTAATGGACCTTGTTCATCTTGAGTTCCTTTTACAGGAAATGTTCAAACCTGTAAAAGAGAACAAACTTAGCTATTTATTAAGTTAGTAATAAGAGTTTGATTGAGACTCAATTTCTGATCCTCCATCAAATTTGAGTCCTAGACCAATACAAACTCCAATCCTTACCTTGATCCAGATTATGTTTTCTTCTCATATGGAGACTTCAACTCCTTATCCCATATGCAATCTTTTCGATCAGTTTAGAAGATAGTGTTGCTCGATTCCAAAGTCTTATCTTTTTCACATGCATCTCATGTGCATAGACCATAATAACTGTATCTCATAGGATGGACCTGGTCCATCATTTAGTTCATTTTTCATTTTTCAAAACATCAACTGAACTTGGGCTAACAAGTAGCTTGCACTAAGGATTTATCACCTTCAAAAAATCTTTTATAAACCTCTGGTAAAACCCTGTGTTCCCAAGAAAACTCCTCACCCCTTGATAGAAGTGGGGGGAGGAAGCCTTGAGATCACCCCTACTTTAGCTTTGTCAACGTCTTTGCTAGCACTACGCCATCCTTAACCCTGAAGTGGCATTTTTCCCAATTGAGTAAAAGATTTGTGTGTTCACAACGGGCCAACACGCGATACAAATTTCTCAAACACTCATCAAATGAATCACCCACCACACCAAATTTTTCCATAAACACCTCCAAGATATCCTCCACCATATCGGTGAAAATGGCTATCATACATCATTGGAATGTTGCTGGGGCATTACTCAACCCGAACAAAATTTGATAGAAAGCAAAGGTGCCATATGGACAAGTAAATGTGGTCTTTTCCTGATCCTCTGGAGCTATTATGATTTTGTTGTACCCAGAATATTTGTCCTAAAATGAATAGAAAGAACGCCCAGTAAGGCAATCAAGCATTTGGTCAAGGAATGGTAATGGGAAGTGATCCTTGCGGGTTACCTTGCTCAGCTTCTGGTAGTCCATGTATACCCTCTATCAAGTAATTATTTGAGTGGGAATTAGTTCATTGTTATCATTTTTCACCACATTCATACCACCTTTCTTTGTCACACACTGCACCAGAGAAGTCCATGAGCTTTCAAAAATATGGTACACAACCCCGACATCTAACAGATTTATCACTTTTTTCTGTATAACTTATCGTATTGCTTCGTTCAACCTCCTTTAATGTTCCAATGAGGGTTTTGGATCATCTTCTAGAATAATCTTATGCATACAAAATTTTGGGCTTATTCCCCGATCAGCTAACGTCCGTCCAGTTTCCTTCTTTCGCTTTTTGAGCACCGCCAAAGTGGCATCTACCTGCATGTTATTAAGATAAAAGGAAAAAATAACTGTTATTGTTGAACTAGGGCCTAAGAATTCATGCCTCAAGTGTAGAGGCAATGGCTTCAACTCCAACATCAGAGGTTCCTCAATTGAAGGCTTTGTTGGAGGAGTCTTCCTATTTTCAAGGTCCAAGGATGGCTTCCTAGGCTCATAAGAATAAGAGCCCATTCCATGAAAAGCATTCAAACATTTGACTCGGCCCTCATCACCGTTGACATCAAGAATTACCAACCACCGCCTCCAGAGGGTCTTCCATATTAGTTATTGCACTTGTATCATCAATTATCAAAGTCGTGACTAGATCCACAAAGAAGGACACTTAGGTACAATTAGGTTGCTTCATTTTCTTGCACACCTGAAAGACTACCTTTTCATTACCCACCCAAAAAGTGAGTTTCCCTGCTTCCACATCAACTAGACCCTTCCCTGTAGCAAGGAAAGGTATCCCCAATATGATCGGGACTTCATAGTCCACCTCACAATCCAAGATCACAAAATCAGTTGGCAAGATAAATTTGTCCAACCAGACAAGCACATCATCAACAATACTCAATGGTCGCTTCATTGATCTATCCTCCATTTGAAATATCATGGGAGATGGCCTCGGTTGCCTAATACCCAAAGTCATGAAAGCCGAGTAGGGAATCAAGTTAATGCTTGCCATTAAATAACATAAAGCTTTAGCAAAATCCACGCTACCAATAGTTCAAGGGATGGTGAAATCACGAGGAATCGTACCCTTGATTTGGACTATCTTTACGGATGGTTCTTTGAACGTAAAAGGGTACGGACTCGGCATTGTGCTGAAACTGCCCACAGATTATGTGGTTAGTCAATCTATTAGGACTGTAAAATTTACAAATAACAAGGCCGAATATAAGATTATGTTTGCAGATCTCGAACTAGCCAAAGGCTTGGGAGCAGAGGTGATCAAAGCCAAATACACATTCCTCTCGTTGTGAATCAGGTTAATTGAACCTTTCAAGTTTTGGAAGAACGAATGCAAAGATACTTGGACTAGCTACAAGTAACTTTATGTCGGTTCAAATAATGGACTTTGCAACATCTTCATCGAGATAAAAATAGCAAATCTGATGCCCTCTCAAGCCTAGGCCTGTCAGTCGAAGACAACAAATTCAATACGGAGACTATTGTACAACTCATGTGTCAGTGGTCGAAGAAGGCCATGCCAAAATAAATTCAACAAGCTTTACAGGGATTGGATAAATAAGTACATAGAGTATTTGAAGAATAGAATATTCCTTCAGATCCAAATAAATATAGGGCCCTGCGTACAAAGGCATCCCGATTTAGCTTGTGGAAAAATAAACTCTTACTCAGAAAGATGTTCGACGGTCCTCTAGCGATATGTCTCGGACCGGGTGATTCTGAGTACGTTTTGAGGGAAGTCTACAAAGGCACATGTGGGAACCACTCAGGCACTGAACCACTGGTTTGAAAGTTAATCCGAGCTGGCTATTAATGGATTGATATGGAAAAAGATGCAAATAACTTTGTGCAAAAATGTGACAAATGTCAAAGGACTGCTCCGATGATTCATCAACTCGGGAAGTTGCTGCATTCGATTTTGTCCCCTTGGCCATTCATGAAGTGGGGATGGACATTTTCGGCCCTCTTCCATCGTCACTAGGTAAGGCTCATTTTTTTCATTTATGACTCCCTATTTCTCCAAGTGGGTTAAAGCATAGGCCTACCATAAGGTTAGGGAAAAAGAATTCAGCGACTTCATTTGGGACAATATCGCATGTCGATTTGGGATATCATCCAAAATTGCATGTGACAACGAAAAATAGTTTATCGCAAGCAAGGTGACCAAGTTTCTTGAAGGCCTAAAAATCAAAAGGATATTATCAACACCTTATCACCCTATTGGAAATGGGCAAGCCGAATCCACCAACAAAACCATAATACAAAACCTCAAAAAAGGTTGACCGACACTAAAGCAAAATGTAGAGAAGTCCTACCTGAAGTCCTTTGGGCGTATCGCACAATTTTCTAGTCATGTATTGGGGCTACCCCCCTCATTTTGGTTTATGGCACCAAAGCTTTAATACATGTAGAAGTTTGGGAGCCAAGCATCAGATTCGGATACTCAGCAAAGGAATCAAATGATGAAGACATGGATACAAGATTAGAACTATTGGATGAATGATGTGAAGCTGCCTTCATTTGATTGGCCGCAAAAAAATAATGAATCTAGAGGTATTACAATCGAGGGGCCAAACTTCAACACTTTAATATCGTGGAATTGGTAGTAAGGAAGGTAATGCTAAACACCTAAAATCCAAATGAAGGAAAATTGGGTCCAAACATGGAAGGGTCATACCAGATTCTCGAAATCATAGGAAAAGGATCTTACAAGCTCGGAACAATGATCGGCGAACAACTACTGAGCAATTGGAACGTATCGCTCTTAAGATGGTATTACAGCTAAGGTATTGCCCCTTCCATTTTCATTTATATCGTGAACTAACACGTGTAGGTGTTCGATCAGAAATAGCAATGGAATTCTCGACACAAAGTCTTTAGGTCTAAAAGCACACGTTGCTGCTCTTTTTCCCTTTGGCAGGTTTTTCTCCAAATGGGTTTTCCAATGAGGTTTTTATGAGGCAACCATTGATCGTGCTAACTTAGAATAATTCAACAGTATGCAAGGCTTTTTTACAATAAACCTCTTGTAATGGGGGAATTACCCTAGAATATCAACTTTGATGTGAGGAAATTAGTTCATGGCATCAGGATCTTGATAAGAAAGGTTGTAAGGGCCAAATAGCTAAACGAACCGTGCCCTCGTAATTTGCTTGAGCCCTGGAAAAAGACATGTATGCATGTATAATAAATTATAAAGAAAAGTAATTTTCCTTGCGAATATCTCATTCCTTAGAAACATTTCTCTACTTTACGATTGCGTACTCTAGATATATTATATAAACATTCTTAAGGGCCAATCTTAACTAAAGTTCGGGTAATTACTTCTAGGCTTGGCTTGGGGACTATCGTCTGAAAAATGAACGACATCTAATTATTGGAACTTTAAGATCATACGACCTTTTAGGTGACATTAGATCTTTATAGGCCACGACCACAGTCACCCAAATTCGAGATTGACGCTTTGGACAAGCTCAAAGTAAAATTGAAAAATAAGCTCAAGGGGCGACTCCCAAACTAAAGAGGCTATGGACAAATTAACACGGTTCTGAGATATCTGATTTCCATAACAGAACAAGCCTTCGAATTTGTTCATAATCAGTTAAAGGGGATACCCCGGCAAAATCATAAAAGGCTTCAATAATATCGAACCTCGAAAACTCTAATGAGTAAGAAATTGTTTGAACTCTTGAACAAGCTCCTTATTTCATGCTAAGGAGTTATAACCTTTGTGAACACGAATGATAAACAAAGGAAAAACTTTGAAAGCCAGAAAGGATGGAAAAGCCTTATATACATATGATTAAACAATCATTTTACAATGGCCGGATCTGCAAAATATTGAATTTACAAAGGACTAAGGGCTACTTTCACTTTGAGTTCAAGAGATCCTTCTCACTCGACTATAAACCCTAAGGGCTACCTAATTCCGAGTTCAAGCATGTCTTGACTCGATCATTAAGCTTAAGTGATACATAAACTTAAGTTCAAGTTATGCCTCAAGGTCCATCGATTAGAAAAGACCGAAGGCAAGGCTTATTATCAGCCTTTACTTTCCCTAAACCTTGGACTCTCAATCTCGACTTTATAATCTTATACTAAGGCATTTTTACACTTCCAAGAAATAACAAAAAAAAACAACAGATTTAAAAGCCTTGGAAGAGAAAAGATTTCATAAATTCATCGCAATCTATTTACAAGTTCCATATGTCCCCCTCCCAAAATTATGAAAAAAAAAAACTAAGCAGCATAATCCTTATCGGTAGAAGTATCTTCACCCTCAGAATCTTCTCCACCGCCAGATTCATTCAAGTTCTCAGAGTCTTCCTCAAGAAAAAACTAGCCTATGAGCCTTTGTTTCTCTGTACTAGCAATCTTGATCTCAACAGACATATATCGAAGCTTTAGTCATGAGCCTTTCAAGGTCCTTCCTTCGAGCTTGCCGCTTTGCAAGATCCACCATTCGTGGCCTGCTAGGATGATGTTTTGCACCGCAGTATTATGTCGATGCTATGCTCTATAGTAATATATTACAATGATGTTATTCCAACAGTATTGCATTATGGTTATGTTACACTTTGCAGTATTAAGTTACGATAATGTTGCACCTTGAAGTATTGCAAATTAAATTTGACATAAGGTAATTGACACCAGTCTGAGTAAAAGATTATTTGGAGATTGTAAGGATTATGATATTTCACAAGCGATTGGTAAATTCATGAAGGTAAAAGGGGGAGCAAGTAAAAAAAATGAATTCTATCAAAATTTGGCATTTTGGGATAAAATATGGCCCAAGCTAAAATACCGGTATTTATTGACTAATGTCATACGAGGTACTACATGATTATAATAGTAAAATGTATAACACATGTCAAAAATGAATAATATTTTAGGAAGTGAGAACAATTTTTTAATAATGCGAGTAATTTTACCAGGTAACAAGACATTACCAAATTACCTAATAAGAGGGTAAAAATGAAATAACCCACCCTCACCCCACGTGGCAACTAGCTACATTATCAAGAAATGACTAAGAGTCATTCCTTAATTAGGTGTCAAATGGATACAACTTTTCTTTCATTTCTTTCAGGACTATAGATGTCCAAGTCTTTCCAATTCATTTTCGTTTTGAAGGCTTGTCATTTAAAGACTTTAGAGCTACAGAATGTTGCTTTCTGACTTTGAAAGAAAGTCCCATTCTCACTTCCATTATATATACAAACAATAGCAAGATTAGTAGGAGATTTTATTCAATTTATTTCATGAAATGTGAAGGACAAGTAGTTAGTTTTCTTGATTTAGACAAAAGGGAGTAACGTCCCAAAAATCAAGACACGTTGAAACAATTTCGTTCCAATTCTATAGAATCCAAGCATCAATTTCGTTCAAGTTCCAAGAAGCAAAGTTTCATTCATTCGTTAAAGCAGAGGCTTCATTTTGTACAAATAATTCAGGAAATAAGTAGGTTAAGTCAATCCCTTCTTTTTTTTTCGGCATGATCTATATGATACGGAAAAAATGTAAAAATACATAAATTTCATGAATAACTCTATTCATAGAAGTATTTGAGATATCTATGTTCTTGAATTTTCATGTATCATAATATTTTATCATCTATTCATATGTCTCAGAAAAATATAAAAGTTGAAAAGAGTTTACTTTATGATATTACTCAAAGAAAAAATGGTCTTATGACATTCTAAGACATTTTATTAACGTACTTTTCATACATTGCATTCATGTACATTGATTCATGACCAGATAGTGTTATATATATGTGTGTATATGTGTGTGTGTATATGTTTATAGGATATAAGAAAGGTTATGACGTTATATCGCATCACCACCCTATCAGCTGGTATGCGATGATGATTTTGCTCATAGTGACCGATATGATATGATGGGATTCCCTTAGAGGATGATGATATTATGAAACATGTACCTATGCACAACATGACATTCATACGCATATGTATGATGGTAAAATTATTTCCTGATTTATAAAGTTATCCAGACTTACAAGTTCAGTCAATTAATTTATATTTCTTCTATGTATGTTATGTACTTAATTATGTGCCTTACATACTCAGTATATTTTTCGTACTAACGTCCCTTTTGCCTAGGAGCGCTGCGTCTCATGTCCGCAGGTCCCGATAGACAGGTCGAGAGCCCTCCAAGTAGTCTATCAGCCCAGCGAAAGATGTTGGTACGCTTCATTTGTTTCGAAGTTTCTTGTTTAGTTAGTATGATTTAGATGTGTATCGTTTGGTATGGAGGGACTCTATCTAGGCCTTTATAACATTTATGTACTCTTAGAGGCTTGTAGACATATGTCACGGACGTGAAAGATTATACGGCCTTGTCGGCCTATGTTAAATGATTATGTTGGCCTATTAGGCACGTATGTCACGTGTATATGATAATTTAATAAGTTACGTTAATACTCGGTTGAGTGAGGTACCAGGTTCCCGTCGCTGCCCATCGGTTTGGGTCGTGACAAAAGTGATGTCGCAGCATTTCTGTCCTAGAAAATTTACAAGCCATGTCTTGTAGAGTCTATTTTTGGGTGTGTCATGCACCATACTTATAATCAAGAGTGTGAGCACGTTATTTTTCCCTATATGAAATACTCCCATAAATTCAAGAAAAATAAATTTTTTCCCATTGTTTGCAATTTCGTAGATTTTTGTAACATTTTTTTGTTAATTATTTGCATTTGTCTTCGCATGGTAATTTGGGTTAAATTATGAAAAATAAAAAAATATGTTGCATTCGCATTTAGATTTTAAATTTGCATTTTTAAAATTAATTAATAATTTAGTTGCTTTACAAAAATCAAAATCACAAAAATAACTCATTTTTACATTTTTTTAGTTTTGAATTTTGGTAGATTTTCCTTTAGTTTAGTTTTTAATTAAATATGGTAATTATTAGTTACACTTAATTAGTTCAATATGGTAGGATTAATTTGATTTAGGAGTAGTTTATGTTTCATTTTATTTTTATTTTCTAAAAGAAATAAAAAAAGAAGAATTTTGAAAAAATAAAGTAAAGGAGATTAGATTTATTCTGTTGGCCTTTTGTTTAAATTTTACAAGGTCCAATTGATTTGTGCGTAATACCCACTTGATCCAACCCAGACCCGTTCCAATTACTTGGTTTGCCTCCCCTTCCAATCCAAACAACCCGTTTAATGCACATGTCATCACAACCATTGGATCATTGAGATCCTACGGACCGGAACGCCTCACTCTACATGTATATAGCTATCTGAAACAACCTTGTCCCCTCCGACCTCCCCTCCTCCCTTTTCATCAGCTCTAACCTAGGAACCCTAGAGACCGCTGCCCATGAAACCTCCATTATCCCTACCGGCAGCGACCACTCCATTCATCAAAATATTAACACCCTAAAACCCTCTCACCCTCCTCTTCCAAAATCTTCTACCAGCTACCCTCGAATCCCTATATTTTAGCTCGAATTCTAGATTAAAAAACCAGATCAAAAGACCTAACTTCTCTAAATCACTCAAAAATCAAGTCAAGCCGTCCTTATCCTTCTCTCATCATGTTTTCATTGTTGATTTCCCCAAAAATCCTGATATTAACCACAAGTCCTGAATCCACAACAACCCAGGAGTCTTCGATTTGTTTGTAAGCTTTGAACTAGCTAAGAATATAGGCTAGTTATTTGTTCTTGGAAAGAACAACTACTTAGTCTCATTTTCCAGTCATTTCAAGACAGTTCCGATTGTGGCATCAATCCAATGGGATTTGACCCCCCCTTGATTCAGTTTTTAGGCAAAAGCTTTATCCCCTTGCATTTCTGAGAGTTTCCTTCTTCTTCTACTTTCTTTAGGATTTGTCTTTTATTTTCCCACACGCTTAGGTCATTTTCTTCTGAAACTTTAATGCGTGTAGTCCTAGGTTGTTTATGTATTTCTATTCTACCTTTTAGTTAAGTTGTTTTGACTGTTAGGTTTCATTATGTTTAGCATTGGTTTCAGTCTTATTAGTATTAAAACTGTTATTGGTAATCATTGGTTCAATGAGATTTCAGTCAGTCGCTTTAACTAATTTTGGTTGTTTGGAATAGTTAAATCGTGATTGGCTAAAGTTAAAGATTGACTTGCAAATGATTACATTGTTAATGTGCTTAGGCAGGCTTAACAAATTGCATTCATGCTAGGGGTGTTGTTCATGCGAATCAAATGCATTTCTTGTTTAATCTACTCAAATGGATTTATTTTTTGTTCTTATCCATAATGTGATTCTGGTCTTAGGATGTTAGTCTCAATTTGGCTATAGCTAAGAACCCTAGGGACCTAAGTATACAGAGAAATTCTAGGCAAGGGATGTAATAAACAGGCTTTATAAGGGTATTTTGGGGATTGGTTCAGTCTGGGAATATTTGGTAGCCGATCAGGAAGCTTCCTAAATGGATAGCTACCCAGACTTGTTAAGGAAACTAGCTAGGAAATTGAAAATACCTGAAGGAAACGGACAATTGTCCAAAACTCAGTTTTATAAGATTCCCTATGAGGGTATATTTGGAAAATCTGATTGCCTTGCCATGGAAGGCACACAACAGTCCCCCAGCCTTATAAATGAAGCATTTCTCTCACTCAATAGACAGTTTTTTCACCATAGAGACTGAAGAAAAAAAATAGAAGTAATATTTTTGAAAAGCTGAAACAGCTAAGTTATTAAAGAAAAATTCTGAAGCCCTACATTTCTTGTTTAAAAACTTATAAAATCATGTTCTTTTGGGGTCATCATATTTTATTTGGTTTAGGAAAACTCCGAAAATACCAGAATTTTGAACTTTTGTCAAATGGCATGAGTTTTTTTGCTTAGAGCTTGGTTTTTCAGTTCTGGTGTTGGGGTTACTGTTCCATTGGATTTGGGTTGGAGCTTTGACATTGTTGTTACTGTTCAATTTCTCCTTGCTGAGTTTTGTTGATGTTGATTACTGCCTCCTTACCGGTTTTTATTCTCCTTAATTCCAGGTGTATGTTCCTGAAACCTGTATAATTTGATGGTCAAGTTGGAGATTAAAAATTGAAATTGAAATTGTGAAGCGTGGCACTAATTTTCTTGTTTATAACCTAGCTTTATTTTTATCTTTCGTCTTCTTCTTGTCTCTGAAATGTCGTCAATGTCTTCATGGAGATCGTCAGATTTTATAGAATAATTTGATTTTTCCTTCAGCATATTAACTCTTTTTTGATTGTATCATAAGTCTTCTGTGTAATATTGGTTAAACCATGGACATTAGCCACTGAATAAGTTTGAATTCGTATTAAGAAGACTTTAAGGTCATAGTTGCAAGCTTCATGTTGGTTTGTTATATATCCTGGAATTTATATGGTTTTTGTTGAGATCAGTTGGTGTTCTCTATTGTAGATTTATGTTTAAGTTTGCTGAAAATGAAAAGTTGTTAGTTTGTTGTATATAAGTTCTACTTGTACAAGATTTGTTTAATATTTAAATCTTAAGAAAGTGTCTTACAAGGATCTATCTTTATTTCTAGATGTTCAGTTGTCGGCGGGATTCAAGATGCCCAGGTTTGATTTGTATGATAGGCATGGAGACCCGGTTGCACACTTGAGAGGTTTTTGCAGCAAAATAAGAGGAGATGGAGGGAAAGACGAGTTACTAATGGCGTATTTCAGCCAAAGTTTAAGTGGTTCGGGGTTGGAGTGGTACACTAGGCAAGATCATGTAAAATGGTATACATGGGATGACCTAGCCCAAGCATTTTCTTGTCACTTCCACTACAATCTCAAGATTATTCCAGATCATCTGTCTCTAACAAATATTGAGAAAAAGCATAATGAAAGCTTCAGGGAGTATGGTTTTTGGTGGAGAGAACAGGCAACAAGGATTGATCCTCCAATGAAAACAAGTGAAATGGTAGATTATTTTCTACAGGCCTTAGAACCTACTTATTATGGTCATCTCGTATCAACTATAGCAAAGTCCTTCAATGAAGTGGTGAATATGGGCGGTATGGTAGAATAAGGACTTAAGTCGAACAAGATCATGAGCTATTCAGCTATTAAGGCAACCACCCAGGCCATTCAAAGCGAAATTGGGGGAGTAATTAGAAAGAAGAAGAAAGGGAATGTGGCAGCGATTGATTCAGGAGATTGGTTCAGATCCAGAGGCTCACCTCACCACTATAATCAGCCTCGACCCCACCACCAAACCTATCCTCACACCCCGTATAATCCACCCTAACATTATCACCACCGCTAGACCCCCATTTTTCTTTCCACCATGCTAAAACATACACTTAACCTCCTACCCATGCACAATGGCATACGCCAACACCACAAAATACCTATCTAACTCCACAAAATGCCTACCTACCCCCACGAGCCTTTTGAAACCCTCCGAGACTAGATTTTTGGTCCAATCAAGAATTTAAGAACGAGAGGTTGCAAAACAAGAAAACCTTCACTCCATTGGGAGAATCATATACTAGTTTGGTCCACGACTGAGATAATTGGAAATGCTGAGGCCAATCGAGTCAAAATTGCCAAATCCTTCCACGAAAAATCTTGATTATTCTATAAATTGTGAATTTTGTTCTGGTGCTCCGGGGGATGACACGGAGAACTGATGGCATTTGAAGAATGATATCTAGGAGATCATTGATACAAATTAGATTGAAGTCCAAGCTTGAAGGTGCCCAATATTAACCAGAACCCCCATCAGCACACAAATATGATCGAGACGGTGCATAAGGGAAGGGCTCTAAGAAGCCTTTACAGACCGTCATGATGATTCGGTCCAATGAAGTTAGGTTGGTGGAGAATTCAACAAGTGAGGAATCAGTGATCAAGTTGAGCGGGACAAGCGTTGAGCCATTCGCGATAGTAAAAAAAGAGGCCTCAATGGATGTTGCAGCAAAACAAGAAAGGGAAAAGTGGTTGTGCCAGTAGCGGCGAACAAGCCTATCGTAATTGTGGAGGGGGCCCGAAAAGATCCTATCATTATTAAGCCTGTAACCCAGTTACCAATCATCAACAGCAAGGCTATATCCCTTGGAATTATGAGCAGGTGATAGTGACATACAAAGGAAAATAAGTTAAAGATGAAGTGTGTGGGGCCTATGGATTGACTCTGCCAGAGAGATGCTTTGCACCCGAGGAGTTAAGGAAAGCTAAAACCTCCAAAGATAACCCAGTATTGGTGAAGAAAGGTGTGACTGAGGAAAAGTCTGCTGATTTTTTCAAAAAGATAAAGGTGCAAGACTATTCAATTATGGAGCAGTTGAGGAGGACGCCTGCTAAGATTTCACTGCTGTCATTGTTAATCTATTCAGACGAGCACCATCAAGCCTTGATGAAAAACCTGAATGATGCTCACGTCCCCGATAAAATATCAGTAAACCATTTGGAAAAGATAGCCAACAAGATATTTGAGGTAAACAGAGTTACTTTTTCTGATAATGATTTGCCTTGGAGGGTACTAAGCACAATAGGGCCCTTTATCTTATGGTGAAATACGATGATTTCGTGGTTACTCGAGTATTAGTTGATAATCGTTCCAGTGTGAATATTTTCCCTCTCTGTACTTTAAGCAAGTTGAAAGTGGATGTTCAAGAATTTGCAAGAACATTACCTGCGTTCTGGGATTTAATGGTGGAGGGAAAGATTCAGTCAATGATATAGTGCTTGAGCTGACAATAGGACCAGTTGAATTTACCATGGAGTTCTAAGTGCTGGATGTAGCCGTTTCCTATGATCTGCTATTAGGCCGACCTTGGATTCATGTCGTCAAAGAAGTACCATCTATTTTCCACTAGATGGTCAAGTTTGAATGGGATAGACAGGAAATCGTTGTGTGCTCCCAGTAATGCCGTTGTTCTGTTCAATGACATTAAGGACAGAAAGGGGCCTTGGGTCTACTAGGTTTTTGATACAGTGTCAGTCAAGAAAATTCCAAAAGGGGAATGCGTCCCAATTTCGAAGGTGACCGCCACATCAGTTATGGTGGCTTTTGAAATATTGAAGAATGGTTCTGTACATGGTAAGGGTTTGGGTGCATCTCTTCAGGGTATCATACAGCCGGTGTCTCTTCCTCAAAATTTGGGTATATTTGGTCTGGGGTTCAAGCCCACAGTTGCAGATGTGAAAAGATCTAGAAAGGTAAAATAGAGGGTGTTGGTCATTCCAAAGCCTATCCAACGTCTCTCCAGGTCGCTTGTCAAGCCTGGCGCCAGGAAACACCCGGTAACAATAGTTCTCGATGCGGTGGTTGATCTTGATAAAGAGTTAGTTGAAAAGTTTGAGAAGCTGTTCAATGATGTGAACGTGGTGGAAATTTGAGAGGGTTTGAGTAAAGCATTTGTGCAGTTTGTTGGGCCAAGTTCAAAAGTTAACAATTAGGAAGCTACTCATCTCCCTACCTGAAAGGAGTTTTGGTAGTTTTCTTTAATTTTCTTTTAGTTTATCTTGATTATTCCAAGGTTGTAATTCAGATTCTATGTTCTCTCCATTTGGATGTATAAATGTTGTTATCTTTAATTTCAATGAAATGCAATTTCCTTTTTTTCATCATTCTTGATATTTTTATTTTTGTTTTTCTTTTCTTCCTGGTACAGTTCTTTTTATGCTGGTTTCAATGACATGACATGCATGAGGAATCTTCGGGCTAGTCTTAAAGGCCAATCTAATTCTGAAATAATAATTCAAGAAATAGAATGTGATGATGAATCAGAATATGATGGGAATGAGGCTCTTGAAGATATTAGTAAAGAATTAAGCCATTTTGAAGAAAAACCCAAGCCTAACCTGAGGGATATAGAAGCAATCAATTTAGGCGACCCAGACAATATCAGAGAAACTAAGATAAGTGTCCATATTGAACCGTGAATCAGGGAAAAGATAATTAAAGCATTGTTTGAATATAGAGATATTTTTCATGGTCATATGACGACATGGCAGTCTAAGCACTAACTTGGTGGTTCACAAATTGCCTACTGACCCGTAATTTCATCCCGTCAGGCAGAAGTTGAGAAAGTTCAAAACTGACAGGAGTGTGAAGATTAAAGAAGATATCACAAAGAAGATTGATGAAAAGGTCATTCAAGTCATGTGGTACCCCCACTTGATTAGCCAATGTTGTGCACGTGCCAAAGAAGGATGGTGAGACCAGAGTGTCTGTTGATTATCATGATGTCAACAAGGAAAATCCAACGGACAATTTCACTGCCAAATATCTATATTTTGGTTGATAATTGTGCCAAGCATGAGATTGGATCTTTTGTGGATTGCTATGCAAGCTATCATCAGATTTAAATGGATGAGGAAGATAAGGAGAGGACGGCATTTATCACACCATGGGCAACATATTATTATCGGCTCATGCCTTTCCTTTTGATAAATGCTAGGGAAACTTACATGAGGGCAATGATGACCATATTCCAGGACATGATTCACAAGGAGATCGAGATTTATGTGGATGATGTGATCATAAGTCTAGAAAGCAGTCTGATAATATTAGAGATTTGAGAATGTTCTTCCAAAGGCTTCGTAGGTACAATCTTAAGCTCAATCCAGCATGTGCATTCAGTGTGCTATCTGGAACACTATTGGGATTCATAGTCAGCCGTCGGGGTATTGAATTGGACCCATTAAATATCAAGGCTATCCAAGAATTGCCACGCCCATGGAATAAGACTGAGGTGATGGGTCTATTAGGGAGGTTGAACTACATCAGCAGGTTTATTGCTCAGCCTACGACACTTGCGAGCCTATCTTTGAACTATTAAAGAAGGACACTACTGTAGAATGGACAGATGAGTGTCAAGAAACATTCGATAAGATAAAGATGTACTTTTCAACTTACCTGTGTTGGTCTCGCCAGAACCGAAGAGACCCCTGATTTTTAATTAACGGTTTTGGAAAATTCATTTGGTTGTGTGTTGGGTTAGCATGACACCACCAGCAGGAAGAAGTAGGGCATCTATTATCTTAACAAGAAGTTCACATCTTACAAGGTTAAGTACACTCATCTAGAAAGGACATGTTGCGCCCTAACTTGGGTAGCACAAAAGTTGAAGCATTATTTGTCATCTTACACTACATATCTCATCTTTAGTAAAGATCCGCTAAAGTATATCTTTCATAAGCCTATGCCTATAGGGAGGCTTGCAAAGTGGAAGATCTTGCTCACAGAATTTGAAATCGTCCATGTTACTTAGACTGCGATGAATGCTCGGTCATTGGTCGACCATTTAACCAAATATCCAGTGGATAAAGGATATGTGCCTTTGAAGACTTACTTTCCTGATAAAGAGGCAATGCACATTGATGAGTTGGAACAAGTTGAAGAGCCAAGTTGAAAACTTTTCTTTAATGGAGATGCTAACATGAAGGGCGTTAGGATAGGAGCTATACCTATGTCAGAAATAGGGCATCACTACCCTGTTGCGGCTCAACTTCGTTTCTACTATACAAACAATATGGCTGAGTATAAGGCATGGATTTTGGGTTTGAGGTTAGCTGCAGACATGGATGTCCAGGAAGTATTGGTCTTGGGGGACTCGAACCTTCATGTGCACCAGATTCAAGGAGAATGGGAAACATGGGATCTAAAACGCATACCATACCGACAATGCTTGCGTGATCTTTGTGAATGGTTTCGATCCATAGAGTTCAGGCATATACCAAGTATCTACAATGAGGTTGTCGATGATTTGGCTATGTTGGCATCAATGTTACATCATTCAGATAAGGCTTACATTGACCCTTTGCATATTCAGGTCCGCGATCAGCAAGTTTACTATAACATGGTGGAAGAAGAACATGACGGTGAGCTGTGGTTCCACAATATCAAGGAGTATATCAGGATGGGAGTGTACCCAGTACAAGCCACATGTAATTAAATGTGAAAAATCCAATGGTTGGCAAGCGGATTTTTGTTCAGTGGAGGAGTTTTGTACAAAAGGACTATGGATCTTGGATTGTTAAGATGTGTAGATACTAGACAGGCCACAACTATCATGATCGAAGTACATTCTTGAGTCTGTGGACTGCATATGAGTGGGTACGTGCTGGCAAAGAATATTCTCCGAGCAGGATATTATTGGTTCACCATGGAGCGAGATTGTATTAGTTTTGTGCGCAAGTGTGACCAATGTCAAGTGCACGAAGATTTGATTCGTTCCCCACCATCTGAATTGCATACAATGTTTATGACGTGGCCCTTTGTTGCTTGGGGCATAGATGTCATTGGACCAATTGAGCCAGCAACATCCAATGGGCAAAAGTTCATTTCGGTGGCCATCGACTATTTCACCAAATGGGTTGAGGCCAAAACTTTCAAGTCTATGACCAAGAAAGTGGCGGTCGATTTTGTGCACTCAAATATCATTTGACGCTTTGGGATCCCAAAAGTGATCATCGCAGATAATGGTGCTACTCACCAGTCATCTCATGAAAGAGGTATGTCAATAATTTAAGATCAAGCATCGCAATTCCACCCCATAGCGCCCCAAGGCGAATGGAGCGGTCAAGGCAGCCAACAAGAACATAAAGAAGGTACTTCAAAAAATGGTGGAAGGTTCCAGGCAATTGCATGGAAAGTTGCCTTTGCATTATGGGTTATCGCACTACTGTTCGCACGTTAGTAGGGGCAACTTTTTATTTGTTGGTATATGGCACAAAGGCAGTGATACCCGCGCAAGTTGAAATTCCATACCTTCGAATTGTCGCTAAAGCTGAAATTGATGATGATGAGCGGGTCAAAGCTCGCTTGGAGCAATTGAGTCTGATCGATGAGAAATGATTGGCTGCAGTATGTCAGGGTAAGTTGTATCACCATAGAATGGAATGAGCATATAGCAACCGTCCACGGAAGTTTGAAGTGGGTTAACAAGTATTGAAATGTATCCTTCCACATCAAGCTAAAGCAAAGGCGATTTCTCCCCAAATTGGCAAGGGTCATTCACCGTAACGAAAGTGTTATCCAATGGTGCTTTGTATTTAACAAATATAGAAGGCAAATGTGTAGATGTGGCTATCAATTATGATGCAGTCAAAAGATATTATGTATGATTTCTTTGGTTAAATTGTACTTGTTTGTACTCGTCATGTTTCGAAGATTAAAATGACGAAGGCATTCTATTCTACTATCTAAACACTTCATCTTTTGCTACCCCTCTGAGCCTTATTTAATAGCTCTCATACCCCTCTTTTGGAATAAGTAGAAAAGATCATAAACACAAGCGTGAAGGATAAGTAAAGACAAAGAGAGAAAAGAAGAGGAAAAAATGAAAATGAAAAAGAAGAAAGAAAAGAAAAAAGAGTAGAAAAGTAAAAACAAAAAACAAAAAATCAACAAAAGAGAAAGAAGGAAGGGAAAAAAAGAGAGAAAGAAAAGAAGGGGAAAAAGAGAAAATCATAACAACAAAGCAATTTCTATGTCACGAACTACCTTCAACATAATTCCTTTAAAGGATAAGTAGGCAACCTCACGGTTCGGTCCCATAAAAAAATCCAAGTCCCCAAGCAAAGAAACTAGGGTAGAAGTTGCGGTTGTTGTAAGAAATTTGATTTCAAAAATTGTAATTTTGAAACTAGTTGAGTTGTTTTGAGCCTTTTGTTACCCTTTCTTTCTAACCCTATCCAAAAGCTCGCAATACGGTCCAAAGAAACACCTTCCAATCTGATCAATCTTCGAGAGATGCCAAGGCGAGCAAGTAAAAGAGATTCATATAAGGTGCAAAACTCTAGTCCAAACAAGGAAAATGAAAAATGAGAGAGTTTTATTGGTGAAAACCCTCACGGGCACCATAAGGAAGTAAAAGCTGAGAGAAATCAAAAAAGAGAGATTCTTATTGGTGAAAACCTTAACGGGAACCTTAAGGAGAAAGTGAGTTAAGAGATGAACAAATGAGAGAGGTTTGTTGGTGAAAACCCTTCGGGGCACCGCATTTTGAACAAGGTCATTGGTTTGGTGAGGAAATTAGGTTTCTTGAGATATCAAGGCATAAAGTTCGACAACCAAAGGTTGATTGGGTGAACAGACTGGGCCTCTTAATCCGAAATACATGTCATGATCATTGGTACCAGCTTCTCCACTCAGATAAGTCTCTTTTCTTTTTCCCCTTCAGACAGTCTTCCAGTTTTGGATTTTTCTTCTCATCAACGGTCAAAGTCATTGCATTTCATTTATTTGGGGGTTTATTTCTCTAAGATGTTTCTAATGTCAGTTTTATTTAAGAAGATAAGAAAGGATTTCAAAGCTCGCTACCAACTTCCAATGTTGCACGAAAGCACTGTATGGCCAAAGCATACTAAAGATAGCATGATATAAAGGGGGAAATAAGGTGCTATAGAAAGTTCTATTGGTCGAAGGGTCCAGTAATCTTATGGGAGATACAGAGGTTCAAGTAGAAAGGTCAAAGATTTAATACAACGGTTTGGGTATATAACACTTGGGTCATCCAAGGTCATGTGGGTAAAAGTCGATCGGAAAGTCCAGCAGTTCTTGGCTGGTTCAAGAAGCCAGTCACAATAAAGCACGGCAGTGGAGAGTCCACCTTTAGCAAGAATTCCACAAGCTAGCCACCACACTTTAAACTGACAAGATTTTTCTTTGGTTGAAACAGGGGCAAAAAATTTTGTTCATTTCGGACAAAACCTCCGCAAGGAAAAGAAATCACCAAACATGTTTGACTATAAATTCTTAGGACCCTCCTAGAAAATGGGACCTAGATTAAAATGCAAAACAATCATGAGTAGCGAGATCTAACATAAATGTACCCCAAAGGAATATAAGTTGGTTTCAAAGTTTTCATTTTTGAGATAGGATTTAGTTAGGAGTTTTTAGGACCCTCTTGGATAATGGTATGTAGTTCCAAAACTTTAATAAATAACTGTCACACCTCATTTTTTCACTACACCCTCAGAAAGGAGTATATAAGGGAGTAATTTCAACATGAAGTGACAATCGAAATGGGATTTATTTATTAAAAGAATTCAGAGTAGCCACTTGGGATAATTAATGTTATCCCAAGTCACTGGTGCAAATATCTAGTCGAGGAGAGGGTTGACTCTATATTACAGTCTGCGCACAAAATATCCGGGGTAAGGAATTATGTTAACACGGGAGAAGGTTTTAGGTATTCCCAAGTTTTGTGGTTCTAGCACTGTCGCACCACTGATTATTGGCCTAATTGTCTAATTTTAAAAAATATTTTGAACCTACGTGCACTTTAAATTTTAACTGCTTTTATTTATTTATAAAGAAGAATTGGTGTCGTCTAAAACATGCCTTCAGACCATGTCACATGAATTGCACCCGTAATCCGAAACACCTTTTATTTGACGTTATAAGGATTTGGAGTTGGGTCACATGAAATGCACACCCCGAATTTAGGAAGGTAATATTATTAAATATATGCGCCTAGAGCAAGTATATATTTTAGCTTTGCAGGGGCCACTGAAATTTGCTAAATGGCATGCCTTAACTCTAAATATTTTTAAAAGAAGCAATTAAATGAGGGCTACGAATTTGGAATTTTATTTAGCGCGGCGCACCACAATTCTATTTTAAAAGGATATTAAAATTAATATTCTGAAGGGCCATGAACTATTTATCGATTATTATAGCTCGAGTCCACCATTAAAAAAACCATAGTTGCCTGTATACAAAAGAGTCGGGTTGCTACTTATCACATGCTATTGTTAAGTAAAAGAAAAATTTACAACTGATGGCTAGCCCACGTTAATCACTGAATGGCTCAATTAAATAAAGATCATATTAGATAACACTATCGTGGGCTTGGCATGCGAGATGTTGGGCTCTAGGTGAGCCCAATCTCAAAATCTTAGGGACATTACGAAGCAGACTCCAAGGCCCTTTTATACGGTATGCCCAAGAGACATAAACAAAATTTGCAACATGTCCTCAAACGAACTCGTGATGGATTTGATTTCCCTGTTTGCATAGAGTCATCTGAGCCCAGAAAATTAATTAGAATTTCTTGCGCTAAAAAATCTGAGAGCTTTCAAGCTCGCGTTTGCAGCCTTACTTGGGCTCATAGTTTGAGATCCAGGCCCAATTCTCTTTGTGCACAAACTAATATAACAATGAAACAATAACATTAAGCATTAATAGATTTCTTCAAATAGAAAACTTAATTGGACACTATATGCAAAAATTAGCATTAATATGATGAACTACAGCATGGCCTTGAAATAGAACAAAATCTCATTTAGAAAAATGCTACAATAATCGACCACTCATTGTGGTCTACAAAACTACTATCGACATAATGCATTCTATCAGTTTTAGAACAACATCAGCCATGGACTTGCTTGTGCCAAATGACAACTAGCTTGCCCAACTAGTGTCCAGCCCATATCATCAACCCAGCATTCAAAGAGGTCCATATTCAATATCCTCTAAGCTGACATTAATATAGGCAGAGTTATTGACTTTTCAAAAGCCTACATAGCATATCGATCTGGATTAATTCAATTCTCAACTTTCAACACATAAAGCTGATGAATCGAGCAGTAGTATATCATCAGACTACTAATAGGGAACTAGAAGCTTGCTCGCATACAATTGATGCTACTGAAAACTAAATTGAGAGTATAATTTTATGATTGAAAGACTATATAACCTTCATGACATTATACCACTTTTATCTAACAAGTGAACAAATTAATTAACAATTATTAAACTATGACAAGCATACTAAGATCAAGCTTTTTGAAATTCAAGCACTAGAATATCATTTTTATCTCCACATGGTCTGAAAATGTACCTGGATATAGCCAGGAGAATTACAAAAGCTCGGCAATTGAAGGAGTGATTTTAGCAGTAATCGACCAACAAAAAACTAGTAAAATAAGCTTCAAACAAGCATAGATGTGCAACAATCAAATTCAATTAACCCAGCAGACTTTGAGATGACTTTGCAAACCAATTTCAAGCCATTTTACGCTTAGATATGACAGAATTATTTCAGGAAAAAAGTTCAAAAACCCTGATGATCTTAATGAAACAGTAAAAATTCTTTTCTGTGTATCTGTTAGAGTGTTCAAGCCCTCCAAAATCTGAATTTAGCTCAGGGTCATAATGTTTTTATAGGCAAGCAACCAGGGTAAAAACTTCAGATTTCAATTTTCCTTTTAGTCCTTTGAATTTCCTATTTTTTATACTTAATCCCACATATATTGATTGGTTACCCAAGCTATAGTATGAAATTTAATTAAAGACCCCTACTAGAAGCTTGTTAGGATGGTTATGGCAAGATTCACTTAGTGTTTTACCCCAATTACCCCTTTGTGACCTTGTTTTTACCCTTAGAAACTCATGGGTCAAGTTGACCCAATATCTCAAACCCAATTAGACAGTCTGCTTTGGCCAATGGATCAGAGACATCCCAAAGCCAAATCAACACAACAATCAAATAGATTATGTAAGCCCAGAAAAATACGAGAACTAAAACGGTATCAAATAAAGAAAAGCTAGACTAAATGACTTATTAACTAATGAACCTTAACTAAATTACCCAATTAAAAATAACCTTATTAATAGACTAAATGCACTAATTACAGAGAAGGATTTTAAACTAACATGCATAAGAAGTGATTCTGGAGAACTCGGAAAACAAAATTCAAAAGGAAAAGAAATAAACAGGAGATGATGAGATATTGACAATAATTAAAAAACTAAAGCAACAGAGAATAAAGATAATAAAGGAAATAAATTCCCTAAATCTCGAGTAGTGAGAACTTGATAAAACCTTCAAATCTTCCAAACTTTGCCAAGAATAACCTTATTCATGTGTTCTTGCCAAAAACACAAGAACAAAGTCGAACTAAGCCCAAATCGTTGAAGAAATCTTGATTTTGAGGCCTTTGGGATATATGTTTCAGAGTTCTGATCTAATATTCGAGGGGTTTGGCTAAGATTCGAGGGTGAAGAATGATGGATTCAGGATGAGGGAGTGGAGGAGGTGATTTGGTGTTAATTTGGGTAGAAAATGAGGTGGCGCCGCCACCCGAGAAACTATGGTGACGCTAGGGTTTGGGACTTCATTTGAATATTCAAACGGTTCCACGCAGATTCGATGGAAACGAAGGCCATATCCGTTATGAGGGGATGAAAGAGGTGCTATGATGTGAATTTGGTGGTCATCGGAGACTTGCAGCTACCGTGGGAAAATTTCTGGCAGCGGCTGGCAACGCCGTTATAGGGGAAGGTGATAGACGAGTGAGAGGGGTAGTGGTTGAATTTGGACACTTATATATTGAGTGATCATCACTTAAGGACCGTTGGATCATGTAACCTTGACAGTCCTTATCGATCTAGGCAAACAGCGTCATTTAATTTAATTGGGGGGCTGGACCTGGGTAGAGGACGGATTTGGGTCGGGTGCAGGTTTAATTTGAACGGGTATTTGGCCCAATTTTAGTACTTTCAGCCCTTTCTTTTCTATTACAACAAATTAAACCAAAAACCTTTTTCTTCCCTTTTTTTTAATTTCCAAAAATAAAATAAAATTAAGATTAAGTCCTAAAAAAAATAACCCTAAAATAAATCCTATTAAACTTAAAAAAATTATCACAATAATCAAAGAGAAACTACGCATATTTTTTTATTTTCCCCTTTTTATGAACAACTTAATTACTAATCAATCCTAAAATTTTGGATTAAATCCTATGCGCAAATACACATATTTTTTGTGTTTTTTCTCTAATTAATGTACACAAACAAAATGCGAACAATTAGCAGAAAATTTCACGAAAACCACAAAATTTCAAACACTGAAAAAGAATTATTTTGTTTTGAATTTATGGGAGTAATTCATATCGGGCAAAAATCACGACCTCACATCTGCCCCTCTTTTCTCGGAAACACAAAAAATTTTCGTGCAAAGATAAAATGAGTGGATACGACTGATTTTTTCCCGTGTGAATACTCCGTGGGAAGTAGTTTTGAAAAATTTAACCGCGCCCTCATTCTGAGGTTGCCTACATATCCTTGGCTAAAAAGGAATCAAGTTAGTGTAGCTCAGGAATGTTTGCTAGCTGGAACTACCATGAAGCTACTGTTTTACTGTTGTTGCTGTTGTTGTTACTGCTTACTGAACTCCCATATTACACCATGAAAAAAAAAACTAGACTAGACTATGATTTATGAGAGATCCTATCTATATCTTCAAACTTGCTCTTGATCCTTGTTGCCTTACTGACTTGTGTTTTTCCTGTGAAATGATATTCCTTTTTGCAAACATGAATTGTGATCTGAGATGTTTTCCTTTCTCCTGGTGGATGCCTGATTGCTGAACTCGAATTGTGTTCCTTTATTCTCTAGGTGCGCTCCTGATTGCCAGAGCTTGAATGTATTCCCTTGCTCTCTGGGTGGGAGCTTGATTGCAAGAACTTTAATGTATTCCCTTGCTCTCCATGTGGATGCCTGATTGCCAAAACTTGAATGTGTTCCCTTGCTCTCCACGTGGGCGCCTGATTGCCAAAACCTGAATTATATACCCTTGTTCTCCAGATGGCACCTGATGGCCAAAACTTGAATCGTATTCCCTTGTTCTCCAAGTGGGCTCCTAATGGCCAAAACTTGAATTGTATTCTCTTGTTCTTCAGATGGACTCCTAATTGATGAAAATTTTGAACTGTATTCCCTTGTTCTCTAGATGGGCTCCGAATTGCCAAACACTCGAATGGTATCCCATTGTTCTCCAGGTGGGCTCCTGATTTCAACAAAAATAGACCAAAAAAAGAAAATTTTCTGCCCCAATTTGGTAGCTGGGCACGTATGTGAGGGTTAATCCGAATCATATAGTCGAATATCAAGAAGAACTTGAAAGCTTAAACTTGAATTGTACTCCCATGCTTTCCAGGTGGCTGCCTGATTGCTGAACTTGAATCGTATTCCCTTGTTCTCTAGGTGAGCTCGTGATCTAAGACTTGAATTGTATTCCCTTGCTCACCAGATGGGCGCCTGATTGTTGAAATTGAATTGTATTCCCTTTTTCTCCAGGTGGGCTCCTGATTGCTGAAACTTGAATTGCATTTTCTTGCTCTCCAGGTGGGCGCCTATTGCTGAACTTGTACTATATTTCCTTGTTCTTCAGGTGGGCTCCTGACTGCCAAAACTTGAATTGTATTCCCTTATTCTCTAGGTGGGCGCCTGATTCCCAAAAACTTTAACTATGTTCCCGTGTTTTCCAGATGGGCGCCTGATTGCCAAAAACTGATTTGTAATCCCTTGTTCTCTAAGTGAGTACCTAATTTCAACAAAAATAGACAAAACAAAGGAAATTATCTACCATAGTTTGGTAGCTAGGTACATATGTGAGTGTCAAACTGAATCATATTACCAAATATTCTAAGAATTTTAAAGTTAGATCCCATTATCCAGGAGGATCCTTAAAACTCTTAGTTAAATGATAGTTTTAAAAGATGAATTATGTTTTCTGAAGGTATGACTTCCACTAAGTCTGGTTATCTAAGAAGTTCTTAAAACAATCGCTCATTATTCAGGAGGGTCCTGACAATTCTTAATTAAACGATAGCTTTAAAATCTAAGTTATATCTTCTTGAGGTATTACTTCAACTATATTTTCTTATCTAAAAAAGTATTAAAGCTATATCCCGTTATCCAGAAGGGTCCTGACAACACTTAACTAATGACAATTTTAACACTAAGCTATATCTTCTAAAAGTACAACTTTCACTACATCTTGTTATCTATGAAAATATTAAGGCTACGTCCTATTATCCAGGAGGGACCTGACAACTCCTAACTGATGAAAATTTTAACATTAAGCTATATCTTCCAAAGGTACAACTTTCACCACATCTTGTTATCTATGAAAATATTAAGGCTATGTCCCATTATCCAGGAGGGACCTGGCAACTCTTAGATAACGATAATTTTTACACTAGGCTATATCTTCTAAAGGTACAACTTTCACCACATCTTGATATCTAAGAAAATACTAAGGCTACGTCCCATTATCCAGGAGGGTCCTGACAATCCAATGTCAAATTTCATCCTAAGAGTTACAATTCCTTATGGCTGAATTATACTACCTATAATAGAACTTGCTCTAAATATTCTTATCAAATGAAAATCCTAAAGCTAAGTCCCATTATTCATGAGGGTCTTGAAAACTCCTGTCTGAATCCTATCTTAAAAAATGCGAACCTTGAGACCAACTTTTATTCCATTGTGGTTCATTTATGCTATATTTTGTTGCTCATTTTTTAAAACTAGGTCCCATTTTCCAAGAGGGTCCTGAAGACTTACGGTCGTACCTTCCTGGTGCTTGCTTGTCCCCTACGGAGGGTTTTCTCGAGACAGCTGGTGGTTAGTTTGATTAAAATAGGGGCAAATTTTTAATCAATGAAAAATCTTGTTAGTTTGAAACGTAGTTGTTAGCTTACAGCATTCTTGCTGAAAATGCCCTCCCTACTGTCATGCTCTGTTGTAGCTAGCTTTCCCGAACAGACTATGACCCGTCTGATTTTCTAACTGACCTTTAAATCTTATGGCCTTGGATGAATTGAGTGTTTTGTACCCAATCGTTGTATTAAATTCATCCCCTTTATCGGAATCTTACATCTCTCCTGAAATTAGAAAATCGTTCTATTGAAGAATCTTTCGGTGATTCTTTATATCCAACTTTGCACCATGTTGTCTTTGGTATATTCTGGCCATACTGTGCCTTGTACTTTTTGGAGCTGGTAATAAACTTTGAATTTCTTTCTTACTTGCTCAAATAAAATTGACTTTGAAACATCTTAGAGTAATAGGAAAACCAAAGAAAATGAAATGCAATGACTTTATGTTATTTTAGGATAAGAAGAATCCAAGATTGGATGACTGCTAAAAGGGAGAAGAAAAGAGAATTACCTGTGTGGAACAAATGGTACCAATGATCATGACATGCACTTCGGTTTAGGTTTCCCATATGTCCAACCAATCAACTCTCAGTCGCCAAGTTTTGTCGCCCTGGATTTCCATGAGCCAATTTCTTCAACCAAACATTAACCTTGCTCATTCTGCAGTACCCTGAACAAGTTTTCACCAACATACTCTTTCATCTGTTCATCTCTTGATTTACTTTTGCCTTAAGGTGGCCATGAGGGTTTTCACCAATAAGACTCTCTAATTTTTCATTTCTCTCAGTTCCCATCGCCTTTCGGCGCCCATGAGAGTTTTCCCTAATAAGACTTTCTCATTTTGATTTTCTCTCAACTTTCGTCGCCTTACGGTGCCCGTGAGGGTTTTCAACAATAAGACCCCCATTCTGATTTTCTTTCAACTCCTGTAGCTTTACGGTGGCCGTGAGGGTTTTCACCAATAAGACTTTTTCATTTTTCATTTTTTCATTCTCTTTGTTTGGACCAGAGTATCAGGAATCATCTCTACTTGATTGACTTGGCATCTTTTGACAATTGATCGGAAGGTCTTTCTTTGGATCATAATGTGGGCTTTTGGATAGGGTTAGCTTAAGGGAAGGCATAAAACAATTCAAAATTTTCAAAATTACAACTTTTGAATCCGATATCTTAAAACAACCACAACTTCTGCCCCAGTTTCTTGCTTTAGGGCTTTTGGATTTTTATTTTGATGGGACTGAACTGTGAGGCTGCCTATGTATCATTAAAAGGAATCAGGTCGAACGTAGTTCATGTCATAACAAATAACTTTGTTGTTGTGATTTTTCTGTATCTTCATCTCTCTTTCTTTTCTTTTCTTTTTTTTTCTCTTTTTGTTGCTTTGTTGTTTTTTCTTCTTTTTCTTTTCGTTTCTTCTCTTTTTTTTTTATTCCTTTTTCCTCCCTTTTCTTTTTTTCTTCTTCTTACTCTTTTTTTCTCTTTCCTTTACTTATCTTTCACACTTGCGCCATTGATTTTGATGTTGATTCCGAAAGTGGGATACGAAAGAAAACAAATAACGCTCAAAGGGGTAACAAAGGATAAAGTATTTAGATAGTAGAACAAATGCTTCGTCATTCCAATCTCCAAAATGTGCCAAGTACAAGCAACCACAATTTAACCAAAGAAAATCATACATAGTATCTCTTAACTGCATCAGAATTAATGGCATTTCTAACACTTGTCTTCTGTATCTGTTAAATACAAAGCCCCATTGGACAACACACTCATCACGATGAACGGCCCCTGCCAATTTTGGCCGAACTTTCCCTTTGCCTCCGCCTGATGAGGGGGAATGCATTTCAATACATACTAACCTACTTCAAACCTTCTTGTGTGCACCTTCTTGTTATATGCTCTTGCCATTCTTTGTTGGTAGAACTGGCCATGACACACTGCTGCTAATCTTTTCTTGTCAATCAAACTCAATTGCTCCAGGTGGGTTTTGACCCACTCGTCATCATAAATTTTGGCCACAGTGACAATTCGAAGGGATGAGATTTCAATCTCTACCATTATCACCGCTTCTGCGCCATACACCAACAAATACGGAGTTTCCCTACTGAAGTACGAACAGTAGTACGATAACCCAACAATGCGAAGGGTAGTTTCTCATGCCATTGCTTGGAACCCTCTACCATTTTCTGAAGTATCTTCTTTATATTCTTGTTGGCTGCCTCGATTTCTCCATTCGCCTTAGGGCGGTATGGGGTTGAATTGCGATGTGTAATCCTAAACTGCTGACATACCTCTTTCATCAAATGACTACTGAGATTTGCACCATTATCAGTGATGATTACCTTCGGGATCCCAAACCAAAAAATGATGTCTGAATGCACAAAATCGACCACCCCTTTCTTGGTCACAGACTAGAAAGTTTTAGCTTCAACTCATGGTGAAATAATCAATGGCCACCAGAATGAGCTTGTGTCCATTGGATGTTGCTGGCTCAATGAGCCCAATGACATCCATGCCTCAATAAACGAAGGGCCATGGTGCAGACATTGTATGTAATTCGGATGGTGGGGACTGAATCAGATCTTCGTGCGCTTGACATTGATGACATTTGCACATAAAACTTATACAATCTCGCTCCTTGGTGACCCAATAATAACCTACTCAAATAATCTTCTTTGCCAAAACAAATCCATTTGTATGCGGTCCACAAACTTCAAAATGTACCTCAGTCGTGATGGATGTGACTTGTCTAGCATCTATGCATCTAAACTACCCAAGATATGTTGTTCTTTAGTATAATACCTCTCCACTGAAGAAAAACCCGCTTGATAAGAGATGAATTGTTCTCTTTTGATCACTTGTGGCTTGTACTGGATATACCCCCATCCTTATATATTCTTTGATATCGTGAAACCAAGGTTTACCATCAAGCTCCTCTTCCACCATATTACAGTAAGCATGTTGATAATGGATTTGGATATGCAGCAGGTCAACACAAGCCTTATCTAGATGATATAAAATTAATTCCAAGGTAGCCAAAGCATCATAAACCTCGTTGTGGATTCTTGGAATATGCTTGAACTCTACTGATAGAAATCGTTGCCAGTACGGTATGAGCTTCAAATATCGTGTTTCCCATTCCCGTTGAATTTGGTATACCAGAAGGTCCCAGTCCTTCAAGACCAAGACTTCCTGGACACCCATGTGTGCAGCCAACCTCAGACTCTGCCATATTATTAGTGCAATAAAAATAGAGCTGAGTTGTAATGGTGTAGTGATGCCCAGTTTCAGAAATATGTACTGCTCCTATCCCAAAGACTTTCATATTGGCCGCCCCATCAAAGAATAGTTTCAATCCTGGACTTTCTACTTGTTCCACTTCATTAATATGCATCTCCTCCTCTTCCGGGAAGTATGTCTTCAAAGGTTCATATTCGCATCCACCGGGTTCTCGGCCAAATGGTCAGCCAAAGCCTGTGCTTTCATTGTAGTCCAAGTCACATAGACGATGTCAAATTCAATGAGCAGGATCTGCCACTTTTCCAGCCTCCCTGTGGGCATAGGCTTCTTAAAGACGTACTTTAACGGGTCCAAGCGAAAGATAAGGTAAGTAGTATAAGACGACAAGTAATGTTTCAACTTTTATGCTACCCAAGTTAGGGCATAGCATGTCCTATCAAGATGAGTATACTTAACCTCATAAGACGTGAACTTTTTGCTAAGGTAGTATATGGCCTGCTCTTTCCTACCTATAATATCGTGCTGACCTAACACACATCCGAATAAATTGTCCAGAACGTCAGATACAGAATGAAAGGCCTCCGAGATTTTTGTGGGACCAATGCAGTGGGTTCGACAAATACCATTTTATCTTGTCAAATGCCTCCTGACATTCCTCCGTCCACTTGATTGAAACATCCTTTTTTTAATAGCAAAAAGATAGGCTCTCAAGTTTTAGTGAGCTACGCAATAAATCTGTTGATATAATTCAATCTCCCCAATAGACTCATCACCTCAATCTTGTTCCTCGGAGGCGGCAGCTCTTGTATAGACTTAATCTTTGACAGGTCCAGCTCAATACCTCAACGGATGACAATGAAACACAACAACTTTTCCAAGGGAAAACCATGTGTGCATTTTGTTGGATTGAGCTTGAGATAATACAAGAAGAGCCATTGGAAGAATTTCCTCAGATCTCTAGCATAGTCAGCCTGCTTCCTGGATTTTACAATTACATAATCCACATAGGCCTCAATCTCCTTTTGTGTTATGTCATGGAATATGGTTGTCATTGCCCTCATGTAAGTTGCCCCAGCATTTTTCAGATCGAAAGGCATGACCCTGTAGCAATATGTTCCATATGCCATGATGAATGTCATCTTTTCCGCATCTTCCTCATCCATCAAGATCTGGTGATAGTCCGCGTAACAATCTACGAAAGAACCAATCTCATGTTTTGCATAATTGTCAATCAACATGTGGATGTTCGACAGTGGAAAATTATCCTTTGGACTTGCATAGTTGAGGTCACGATAATCGACACGCACACTAGTTTTACCATCCTTCTTTGGCGCAGGTACAACATTGGTTAACCAGATGGGATACCACGTGACTCAAATGACCTTTGCCTTAAATTGCTTTGTGACTTCCTCTTTGATCTTTACGCTTATGTCAGTTTTAAACTTCCTTATCTTTTGTTTGAAGGGAGAGCATGCCGGGTCAGTGGGTAATTTGTTAACCACCAAGTCAGTGCTTAGACCCGGCATGTCATCATAAGACCATGCAAAAATATCTTTGTATTCAAGTAATGCTTTGATTATCTTTTCCCTAAGATACGGTTCAAGATGGAAACTTATTTTAGTTTCTATATTATTATCTGGGTCCCCTAGATTGATTGCTTATGTACCTCTCTAGTTTGTCTTGGATTTTTCCTCAAAGTGGCTTAACTTTTTACTAATTTTTTCAAATGCCCCATCATCATCATACTCTGATTGATCCTCACATTCTATCTCTTAAATTATTATTTCAGAATTATAATCGCTTTCAATACTGAGCCGAAGATTCCTAATGCATGTTATGTCATTGAAACCAGCATAAAAAGAATTGTACAAGAAGGAAAAAAAGAAAAGCAAAGAAAAATAAAAACTATTAGAAATGATAAAAGAGGGAATTTGCATTTAATTGAAATTTTGAAAAAAAAGGTGTATACATCCAAATAGATGGAACATAGAATCTGAATTACAATCCTGGAATAATCCAGATAAATTGAAAGAAAATCAAAATAAATTACCGAAACTCCTTCCTGGCCGGGACAAGAGAAGCTTCCCAATTGTTGATTTTTGCATAGGGCCCAATGAATTGCACATCTTCCTTGCTAGAGCCTTCTTCTGCTTCTAGCATATTCACATCTTCAAGAAACTTCTCAAATCTTTCAAGTAATTGCTTATCAGGACCAACCACAGAACTAGGGCTTGTTGTTGTTGGTTATTTCTTGGTGTCAAGTCTAACAAATAATCTGAAGAGACGCGGCACAGGCATTAGAGGACCCATACTTTCTGTTTCATCCTTCTGGCTCTCTTTATATCTGAAATTGTGGGCATGAATTTCAAACCAAAGGTGTCAAAGTTTTTGGGGAGAGACACCGGTTGTATGATATCTTGAAACAACGTACCCAAACCCTTTCCTAGGATAAAATTGTTAGAAACTACGCTTTACGCTAGAGGGGGGGTGAATAGCGTATTAATAGAATTTAGCATTTTCTTGCGGAATTTAAATTTTGCAGGAAGTAAAATAAATGCAGAAAAATAAACTTACACAAAGATGTATACTGGTTGGCCACCAACGTGGTTAGTCCAGTCCCCGAGAGACTCTCTCGAGATTTTTCACTATCTTGTTAAGCTTAAGGGTGCTCAACAAACCGTTACACACTTGAGGACACAAGCCTCAAACAGTTGCTCGGAGATCGCAATCTCAAAGACTTCACCCACGGAAACGCAAGTTCCTTGAGACAAGAGAATCGCAATTCTCTTACAAGTATATCAAATACTTGGACACTCACTTAACTAAAGTACTCCTTATTGAGTAGATATGAGTAAAAGAATATGTTCAAGATCACAACAACTTTAAGCAATAATATGGCTCTCAAAAGCTTTATGAAATGAGTAGAAAATGAAGAACAATTGAATGAAAGCTTATAGCAATGTAATGATCAGTTTGTGTATGTTGTTGTTGTTAAAACACTGAAATGAAGCTGTATTTATAGTTGAAAAAGTTGGTTCAACCGTTGTCTAATTGCCAATTAAGAGTTGCTGAAATTACTCAGTGATAATCGATTATTAAGACCAAACAATCGATTATCTGCCAGTCAGTTTAAAAATCAATCCCAGATTTAACTCTTCACAATTGATTATACATAATCTATAATTGATTACTGGCAATATTCAAAATCAGATAATCGATTACACTAAGTTCATAATCGATTACTTTAGCAACGTTCTAAAAATCATTTCCAGATTTTAAGCAAAACATCGATTATATAAAATCAATAATCGATTACTTCAGCAACGTTCTAAAAATCATTTCCAGATTTTAAGCAGAACATCGATTATCTAGAATCAATAATCGATTACCTTAGGTATTTGAAAATCATTTGACAACGGCCAGCTTCAACAATCGATTGTCCTTTGCAACAATCGATTACTTGTTATTTTCTGAAAATCATAAAACTTACTGTCTCAGTGATAATCGATTATCTAAAGACATAATCGATTACTTAATTAAATTTAAAATCACTGGAAGACATCAACTCAACACAATCGATCACCATTAGTTCATAATCGATTATTTTGAGTATTGAAAAACTTTACCTCAACAACAATCGATTGTCATTTGTTCACAATCGATTATCATGCAGATTTGGAAAAACCAGATGTTCACTGTCTTACTCACAATCGATTACCATTAATTCATAATCAATTGTCATGCAGTCTTGGCTCAGAAACAATCGATTATCATAAGTACATAATCGATTATTTTAGCCCAGATTTTTGAGGCATGTTTAGAAAACATTTTGTCTAATGTAAATATGCATGATTTAAAATCTTTTTGACACAGAATTAAATATGCATGATTTTGGAAAATAGTTTTATGAGAGAGGCCATACTATGAGTCAAGTTATAGGATCGAGATTACAATTTAGAACAACTCAATAACAATTAAAAGCTATATCTTGAACTTCAATCTTATTCGCAACCATTGTGCGCTTGTACTTGAATTCCGTCATATATCAATTTTTGCTTCGTTTGTCATTCATCAAAACCTACAAAAGAGTACACGTTTAGTATATTGCATTGAGAACGTGTTTCTAACAATTTCCCCATTTTTGATAATGGCAAACATTAAGCGGGATATGCAATTTAGGCAAAAGATATTGACAATTCAAGACAAGTAACAATTATTCAATTTTGTTCTTGTTCCCCCTCAATTTAAGAGTTCCCCCTCAATTTTAGCTTATAAGCAATCAATGAATTAAGAGGTGGTGCATACCCGATATCCCGTTTTCTTCCCCCTTTTGCCATTAGCAAAAAAATAGTAAGGAAAGATGCAAAAAGATGAAAAGAATAAACAAGGTTTATTTATTGGAAAAAAAAATTAGAGGGTATTCGATTATTGATACGGGATAATCGATTTTTATAGGGACATTGCTGCAGATTCGCGGTTTGCTTAAGAATTGCTCTTAGCTCTAGGGTGATACCTGCAAAAAGAAGTTAGACGCCTCTGACGCTCAAGTTAGAAATCATGTAGGAAAGAGAATGCAATGCATGACTTAGATCAAAGTGGAGTCAAGGATCCCGAGTTCACTGCGAATTCGGAAGAAGGACTCTTTCTCTAAAGGCTTGGTAAAGATGTCTGCCAATTGGCTTTTGGTTTCAACAAATTCAATTTCGACATTGCCTTTGAGTACATGATCTCTAATAAAATGATGTCTAATTTCGATGTGTTTTGTTCGCGAATGAAGAACGGGGTTCTTCGTCAAGCATATGGCGCTAGTGTTATCACATCTAAGAGGAATGTGATCAAGACTTAGGCCATAGTCCAAGAGTTGTTGTTTCATCCATAGAATTTGAGCACAGCAACTCCCCGCGGCTAGATATTCAGCCTCGGTGGTAGACAACGCAACACTTACTTGTTTCTTACTAAACCAAGAGACAAGAGAGCTACCGAGCAAATGGCAAGTGCCACTTGTGCTCTTGCGGTCCAATTTGCATCCAGCAAAATCGGAATCGGAATATCCAATAAGTTGGCATGAAGAGCCTTTGGGGTACCATAGACCCACATTTGTAGTACCAATGAGATACCTTAATATCCGTTTCACCGCAGTAAGGTGAGACTCCTTCGGACATGACTGATAGCGAGCACATAAACACACGCTAAACATGATGTCCGGACGACTAGCGGTAAGATAAAGAAGAAAGCCAATCATACCTCGATACTTTTTAGTGTCGACTTCCTTACCTTTTTCATCTTTGTCTAGATGATCGGATGTGCTCATGGGAGTAGCCATTTCTTTTGCATTGTTCATCTCAAAGCGTTTTAGTAGTTCTTTGCAATATTTGGCTTGGCATATGAATGTACCTTCTTTCATTTGTTTCACTTGTAACCCCAAAAAGAATGTTAACTCGCCCATCATAGACATTTCAAATTCGCTAGTCATTAGATCGGAAAATTCCTTGCATAAAACATTGTTAGTAGCACCAAATATAATATCGTCTACATATATTTGAACTAATAAAATATCATTGTTTTTATGCTTGACAAAGAGGGTTGTGTCAACTTTTCCCCTAATGAAATCATTTTCCAAAAGAAATTTACTCAACCTTTCATACCAAGCTCGAGGAGCTTGTTTTAAACCATAAAGAGCCTTTTTGAGTTTGAAAACATGATCGGGATATTTAAAATCTTCAAAGACGGGGGGTTGTTTGACATAAACTTCTTCTTCAATAAAACCATTTAGAAAAGCACTTTTCACATCCATTTGATATAGTATAAAATTCATTGAAGAGGCGAAAGCAAGTAATAGACGAATAGCTTCTAATCTAGCTACGGGAGCATAGGTTTCCTCATAATCAATACCTTCTTCTTGACTATAGCCTTTTGCCACAAGCCTAGCTTTGTTTCTAGTGATTATACCATTTTCATCTAGTTTATTGCGAAAAACCCATTTCGTACCAATTATAGAATGACCTTCGGGTCTTGGCACCAAATCCCAAACGTTATTGCGTTCGAATTGGTTAAGCTCCTCTTGCATTGCCAAGGTCCAAAATCCATCCCCAATTTCTTCGGAGATGGTTTTAGGTTCAATTTGAGAAACAAAAGCAGTAAGTTCTAAAGTGTTTTTGAGGGAGTTTCGGGTACTTACCTTTTCTCCAACATCGCCGATTACCTGTTCGAGAGGATGATCCTTGATCGTTCTCCACTCGTTAGGCGTATTTATTCCTTTTTCTAATTGTGGCGCTTCTTCCGTTGGTTGTTCCCCAATTTCATTTTTGTTTTCCTTTGAAGGTTCTTCTTGGATTTTATCTTTCAAGCTATCCAAGATACCTGCAAGATCAAAACCGGATTACTTTCTCGCCAAGCGAGTATTATCTTCGGAAAACACAACATGAGGGGATTCCTCCACAATTTGGGTTCTTTTGTTAAAGATCCTATATGCTTTGCTACGTGAGGAATAACCAATGGAAATACCTTCATCCGATTTAGCATCAAACTTACCCAATTGGTCCTTCCCATTATTATGAACAAAACATTTACAACCAAAAACACGTAAATGAGAAATGTTGGGTTTTCTACCCTTATAAAGTTCATATGGGGTTTTCATGAGTATCGGCCGAATTGCTGCTCTATTTAAAACATAGCAAGCGGTACTCACGGCGTCCGCCCAAAAATATTTGGGAATCTTAGCTTCGTCGAGCATGGTTCTTGCCATCTCTTCGAGACACCTATTTTTCCTTTCCACCACCCCATTTTGTTGTGGTGTCCGTGGAGCGGAAAAGGTGTGTTTGATTCCGAGTTCGTCACAAAAATCCGCAAAGAGATTGTGATCAAACTCTCCCCCATGATCACTTCTAATCGAAGTGACGGTCGATTCCTTTTCGTTTTGAACACGCTTAAGGAAATACTTGAAATTTTGAAAAGCATCACTTTTATTTGCAAGAAATAGAGTCCAAGTAAATCTAGAAAAGTCATCAACAATTACAAAAACATATTTATTTTTACCAAGACTTTCCATACGAGAGGGACCAAATAAATCCATGTGAAGTAATTGCAAAGGTCTAGACGTTGAAACAATATTCTTGGATTTAAAAGATGCTTTGGTTTGCTTCCCTTTTTGACAAGAATCGCAAATAGAATCATTTTCAAACTTTAAACTGGGAAGACCAACTACTAAGTTTTGAGAAAGAAGCTTGTTCAAAAGATGCATGTTCATGTGTGCTACTCTACGATGCCATAGCCAAGAGTTATCCTCTTTGCTTACTAAACAATCAACATATTCGGGTGAGGAGTTTGCAAGATCAACCATATAGATATTATCAATTCTAAAACCACGAAGTATGATCTTGAAATCACTACGTCTAAATACAAGACATTCATCCGAATTAAATAGAGCAAGATTTCCCTTGTCACATAATTGGCTTATGCTCAAGAGATTATGCTTCAAACCTTTCACAAGTAGTATATGTTTAATAGAGGAGTTTTCGTCCTTACCGACCGAACCAATGCCGATGATTTTTCCTTTATTGTTATCACCAAATGTGACACTTCCTCCTTCTTTGTGCTCTAGTTGAAGGAATTTGGATTCATCTCCCGTCATGTGTTTGGAGCATCCACTATCAAGGTACCATAGTACACTTGATCCCTTCAAGCACACCTACAAAACAAATTAATGTTCTTTAGGTACCCATGCCATCTTGGGTCCTTGAGGGTTAGGCATGTTATAATGATGCAATTGATTTATATGTCTATGACGAGTAAAGCAAGTGGGAGCAATATGACCAATACGTCTACAATAATGACAAGTCACGTTGGGATTATGCATTTTTCTAGGTACATAGTAACTAGATGAATGAAGGTTGCTTACTCTACTTTGAACACCATTGTTTCTCCTATTATGAGCTCTAGGAGGTTCACAAGTTTGTCTAAAATATGCATCATTTCTAGAATATCTATTTCTAGGTGGAGGGTCATTTCTTGGTCTTCTAAATTGTTCAAGGTTTGGCCTAAAATATGCATCATTTCTAGGTCTTCTAGCATTTTCACTATTTGGTCTAACATGCAAGTTATTTCTAGGATTTCTACTTCTAGGATAAGCATTTTGGTTATTAGTCCTGGGTTGAGCTCTAGGTTGTTGTGGTTTAGCACCAACCTTTTCTTCATTCTTGAATCCTATTCCGTTTAGTTGATTTTAGATTAACAAGCACATCATTCAAGTTTTTATGCGAAGAATTAAACTTATCTAATGTGCCTTTAAGTCTAGCTACTTCATTCTTAAGAAGCACACAAGAAGAACAGTTTCTAGTAGAACCTTCAGGTTTATCAGCACTTCTTTTTCCATAAAACTTGTTTTCCTCTTTTAGCTTCTCATTTTCGAAAACCAGTTTTTCTAATTCTTTTTCTTTTAATGAAAGCTGTGTTTGAAAATCTTTTTCTTTTAGAGAAGCGCTTTCTTTAACACTTTTGACAGTTTTTGAAGCTTTGATAAATTCAGCATATAGTTCATCAAAAGCATTTCTCATTTCATCAAGAGTAAAGAAATTTTGAGAAGAGATTTGATTTACCTCGTCTTTGCCGTCTTCTTGAGCCATGAGACATAAATTTGCTGCTTCATCGTCTTCTTCTTCGCTTGCTTCATCTCCGGAATCTCCTCCCCAAGAGATGTATGCACGTTGCTTTTTGAAGGGTTTCTTCTCCTTTTTGATGTTAGGGCAATTTGATTTTATGTGCCCGGTTTCTCCGCATTCATAGCATTTTAGTTGATCGCCTTGTTTTTTGTTCTTGCGTTCATACTCTTTGCGCATGAATTTTTGAAACCTTTTGATAACGAGTCCAAACTCGTTGTCACCTTCCTCATCAATTTGTGGTTGGCTAGCTTTTAGAGCAATCCTTTGCCTTCTTTGATCATCAACAAACGGGTTAAGTATAGTTGATTCATAGGTTTTGAGATTACCTCTTAATGCGTCAATTGTGACATTTGTGATGCCAATGGATTCTTGGATTGCATCGGCCTTTGATCGCCATGCCGGAGTGAGACTTCTGAGGATCTTCCGGACAAGTTCTCTATCCGTAAACGTCTTTTTGAGGGCGTGTAGATCATTCACGATCATTGAGAATCGCTCAAACATTTCGTCTACTTTCTCTCCTTCCTTCATGTGGAATAGTTCATAAGAGTGAGTTAATAAATCAATTTTAGCTTCTCGTACCTGGTCGGTTCCTTCGTATGTCACTTCAAGCTTATCCCACATTTCTTTTGCTGTTTTGCAACATGATATCTTCCTGTAGTCATTAGCATTAACAGCACAATATAATAAATTTATAGCTTTGGCATTATTTTGAACCTTACGAATATCCTCCGCGGTATATTCCTCTTCGGTCTTTGGAACCCATTCGTCTTCCACCTTCTTGGTTGGAATTTGGTTTCCATTGGTGAATACTTTCCACAAATGAAAGCTATTTGATTGCACAAAGATTTGCATCCTCTCCTTCCAGTATGAGTAGTTTGTGCCGTTGAATAGAGGAGGTCGTGTAGAGCATTGTCCTTCTTCAATTCCTGCAAAAGAGTCAAGAGTAGAAGCCATGGATGGTTCTCTCAAACGGTTAAGTTTTCAGAGAGTTGGGCTCTGATACCAATTGTTAGAAACTACGCTTTACGCTAGAGGGGGGGTGAATAGCGTATTAATAGAATTTTGCGTTTTCTTGCGGAAGTTAAATTTTGCAGGAAGTAAAATAAATGCAGAAAAATAAACTTACACAAAGATGTATACTGGTTGGCCACCAACGTGGTTAGTCCAGTCCCCGAGAGATTCTCTCGAGATTTTTCACTATCTTGTTAAGCTTAAGGGTGCTCAACAAACCGTTACACACTTGAGGATACAAGCCTCAAACAGTTGCTCGGAGATCGCAATCTCAAAGACTTCACCCAAGGAAACGCAAGTTCCTTGAAACAAGAGAATCGCAATTCTCTTACAAGTATATCAAATACTTGGACACTCACTTAACTAAAGTACTCCTTATTGAGTAGATATGAGTAAAAGAATATGTTCAAGATCACAACAACTTTAAGCAATAATATGGCTCTCAAAAGCTTTATGAAATGAGTAGAAAATGAAGAACAATTGAATGAAAGCTTATAGCAATGTAATGATCAGTTTGTGTATGTTGTTGTTGTTAAAACACTGAAATGAAGCTGTATTTATAGTTGAAAAAGTTGGTTCAACCGTTGTCTAATTGCCAATTAAGAGTTGCTGAAATTAATCAGTGATAATCGATTATTAAGACCAAACAATCGATTATTTGCCAGTCAGTTTAAAAATCAATCCCAGATTTAACGCTTCACAATTGATTATACATAATCTATAATTGATTACTGGCAATATTCAAAATCAGATAATCGATTACACTAAGTTCATAATCGATTACTTTAGCAACGTTCAAAAAATCATTTCCAGATTTTAAGCAAAACATTGATTATATAAAATCAATAATCGATTACTTCAGCAACGTTCTAAAAATCATTTCCAGATTTTAAGCAGAACATCGATTATCTAGAATCAATAATCGATTACCTTATGGTATTTGAAAATCATTTGACAACGGCCAGCTTCAACAATCGATTGTCCTTTGCAACAATCGATTACTTGTTATTTTCTGAAAATCATAAAACTTACTGTTTCACTGATAATCGATTATCTAAAGACATAATCGATTACTTAATTAAATTTAAAATCACTGGAAGACATCAACTCAACACAATCGATCACCATTAGTTCATAATCGATTATTTTGAGTATTGAAAAACTTTACCTCAACAACAATCGATTGTCATTTGTTCACAATCGATTATCATGCAGATTTGGAAAAACCAGATGTTCACTGTCTTACTCACAATCGATTACCATTAATTCATAATCGATTGTCATGCAGTCTTGGCTCAGAAACAATCGATTATCATAAGTACATAATCGATTATTTTAGCCCAGATTTTTGAGGCATGTTTAGAAAACATTTTGTCTAATGTAAATATGCATGATTTAAAATCTTTTTGACACAGAATTAAATATGCATGATTTTGGAAAATAGTTTTATGAGAGAGGCCATACTATGATTCAAGTTATAGGATCGAGATTACCATTTAGAACAACTCAATAACAATTAAAAGCTATATTTTGAACTTCAATCTTATTCGCAACCATTGTGCGCTTGTACTTGAATTCCGTCATATATCAATTTTTGCTTCGTTTGTCATTCATCAAAACCTACAAAAGAGTACACGTTTAGTATATTGCATTGAGAACGTGTTTCTAACAAAAATAACTCCTCAACATTTCAACAGCCACCATTACTGATGCAGTAGCTACCTTTGGTACTGGAACACACTCCCCTTCTGGAATTTTCTTTACCGATACCGTGTTATAAACCTGATATACCCAAGGCCCCTTTTCATCATCTGCCTCAATGAATGATACAATGGCATCAGTATGGGCCTGCAAATTGTCCTTGCCGTGCACAACTATTTCTGGTCTATCGCATTCAAATTTTACCATTTGATGCGAAGTAGAGGGGACCGCTTTAGTGGCATAGATCCAGGGTCGCCCCAACAGGTTGTAAGAGACAGCCACATATGACACCTGGAATTCCATGGTAAAATAAAATGGTTGGATTGTCAACTCGAGTGTTATATCACCGACAAAATCTTTCCCTCCACCGTCGAACCCTCACACATAAATATTGTTCTCGTGAATTCTTTCATCATCCACCTTCAGCTTGTTCAGGGTGGAGAGAGGGAAAATATTTTCGCTTGAACCATTGTATACCAATACTCGGGTAACCACAGAATCTTTGCACTTTACTGTGAGATAGAGGGCTCTATTGTGCTTAGTACCCTCCATAGGAAATTCATCATCAGGAAAAGTGACTCTGTTAACCTCGAAAATCTTGTTCGCTATCTTCTCCAAGTGATTGAGTGAGATATTGTCAAGAATGTGGGCCTCGTTCAGGATCCTCATCAGTGCGCGGTGGTGCTCGTCCGAATGAATAAAATTGGCAATAGTGAGATTTTGGCAGGTGTCTTCCTCAATTGTTCCATAATAGAATAGTCTTGCACTTTCATCTTTTTCAAAAACTCCTCGGCTTCTTCTTCAGTCAAAACTTTCTCCACCAATACTGGATTATATTTAGATGGTTTAGGTTTTTCTAATTCCTCGGGGTAAAATCACCTCCCGACCGGGTCAATCCATAGGTTTCGCAATTTTCTTCTCTAACCCCTTTACCCTTGTAAATCACTGTTACTCGCTCGTAATCCAAAGGGACGGCCCTGTTGTTGAGCATTGGTAATTGAGTTACAAGTTTGAAGATGATGGGCTCTGTGCGAGCAGTTTCCAAAACCACAATAGGCTTGCTTACCACCCCTGGTACCACAACTTTTGTATTTCCTTGTTTCACTATCCAATCTCTTGTGGATCCCTTTTTGACTACAGCGGAAGGCTCGTTGCTTGTTCCACTTGTCTTACGAATTGACATCGATCATCATGACAGTTTGCGAAGTCTTTTTGGGCTCTCTTTATTTGTGCACTATCTCAATCATGTTTGTATCTGATGGGCAGGCACCGGTTCTGGTGAATATTGGGTGCTTCTGTAGCTTGTACCTCAATCTTATACGAATAATGAGCTCTTGAATAGTGTGTTTTAGATACCAACATTTCTCTGTGTCATGCCCTAGGGTAAAAGAACAATACCCACAACTGACAGAAGAATCAAGATTTCTCGGGGAGGATTCAGCAACTTTGCTTCAATCGCCATCAACATATCTAATTATTTTAACCTGTGGAATAAACTAGTATAAGATTCTCCCAATGGAGCAAAAGTTTTCTTCTTTAGCAATCTCTCATTCTTACTAGCTTGTTATCCCGGAAAGCTAGTCTTAAGGGGTTTTTATAGGCTTTTGGAGGTGGATAGGCATTTTGTGGAGCTGGGTAATTATTTTGTGGGGTTGGCGCATGCCATTGTGCGTGGGCGCGAGGTTGAGTATATTTTTGTGCATGATAGATAGAAAAACGGGGGTCTGGGTTGGGTAGTAATGTTGTAGTAGGCTGTATGGAGTGTGGGAATAGGTTTGGTGGTGACGTCGAGCCTGGTTGTAATGTGGTGAACCCCGGGGCCCGAACCATGTTTCAGAGACAATTGTTGCTAACTCCTCCTTCTTGTTCTTTCCGATCGCTCCCCTGATCCCATTTTGGATAGGTTGGGTGGTTGCTTTGATTGCAGAATAACTCATAACTTTGTTAGATTTGAACCCATCCTCTGCCATGCTCCCCATGTTTACTACTTCATTAAAGGACTTTCCCACTGGCGGTACCAGGTGACCAAAATTAGTAGGCTCCAAGGCTTGCAAGAAGTAATCTACCATTTTGCTTTCCTTCATTTGAGGGTTGACCCTCGCCGCCTGTTCCCTCAAACGGAAGCCATACTTCTCTAATGCACTCAATGTTCTTCTTCTCGAGTTTCGCCAAGGACAAATGATCTAGAATAATTTCAATATTGTACTGAAAATGGCAGGCGAATGCTTAGGCTAGATCGTCCCATGTGTACCACCGATCATGATATTGCTAGGTGTACCATTCCAAAGTTGAGCCACTTAAACTTTTACTGAAGTACGCCATCAGTAGTTCATCTCTCCTGCCTGCTCCTCTCATCTTGTTACAAAAACCTCTCAGTTGTGCCACTAGGTCACCATGCCGGTCGTATAGATTGAACTTGAGCGTCTTAAAACCTGTCGGCAATTGTACATCTGGGAACAAACATAGATTTCTGTACGACACACTTACTTGACCTCCTAGCCCTCGCATATATCTGAGTGATTGCTCTAAGTTTTTGACTTTCCTGAGCATCTCATCTTGCTCGGGAGTTTTTGCTAGTTTCTCAGCCTCTGCAGGAAGTTCAAAATGAGGAATGTATGAATAGGGTAATGGAGCTTTAAAACTAAGTTCCGGGGGGTAATACTGGTTGCCATGGGTTTGGAAAAAATGTTAGCTAATCTGTGGAGTGTATCGAGCAGGGGTGCCACGAAGATAGGAGCAACTGGTGGAGAGGGGTGTGGAACAGGTTTGGGTGGAGGAGCTAGCGGTGCCTGGGAAGTTTTACCCTTGTAGTGTTGGTAGATGGGAAAGCTTGGGGCGGATTTGTAGCAGGAGGATCATGTGATTGGGCTAATGTCGGGATGAAGGCTGGGTTGGCGGGATAAGCTAGTGGTGGTTGCCCATTTACCCACGTTTAGTATATTTTAGCCATTTGTTATTATAGTTTATACACCTCTTCTTTTATTGCATTAACATCCGACTCTTCCACCTCTCTTCAGGAATCGATGATACTTGCGTCAGGCTCTTGGTTGGCCATAATTAGCTTGCTTTTGGAATGGGTGTTGTAGGGGTGGGTTGCCAAAATGCCACAAAACTAACCACATGTCTGAATTGGATTAAAAAACATCAAAACTTGTTAGAGGTCAGGTTTTAATAGTTAGGCAACCACATATTCGCGCACCTAAGCAGTTATCAATTTCTATTATGCGCTAGACCGGCTGCTTGCATCATCCTGGATTTTGCCCTATATAAAACTTCCCTTTTCTTTTACTCTCTTTTTTTCCTTTTCTTCAACTTGTTTTTGCCTGCTTCCACTTTGTTTTATTATTCTCTCCCTTATTTTGCCGTAGTCACGGTTTCATTTTTTTTCTTTATTTTCCTTTTCTTTATGTTATGGTCAAATCCTATGGAGATTGCCTACGTATCATGACCCCGCATGAATCAGACCGAGCGTAGTTCTAGAAGATAAGTATAGAAACAACATACTTTTAGAAATTTCAATTTTCATAAAGTAAAACAGTTTTGATTACAACCACCAAAGTAACATACCTAAGAAAAGAAATAAACAAACTCCGACTCAAAACAAGACCAATAGATTCTAACAGAAAGGTGAAAACGACAGACTCGACAACCAACTACAGACTCAAATAAAAGAAAATACAGACTTCGGAAATGGACTAACAAACTCGAGTGAAAATCATGAATACATTAAGGCCTCTAATGCTCCTGGTGCCCGGGGGACATTATTTGATCTCGCTGCATGCCTACATGCTAATTTGCCTTGGAGATGGTGGAGGTCTTCCATCACTTGATGAATGAAGGTCATTGCAGTGGGAAAAAATATAGATCTAGTCATATCTTCACAGCTACTACACTTTACTGTGATGTACTCAGCGATCCAACAGATCCTTTCTCTTATGACACCCTTTTCTTGCAACAATTGTCGAATCTGCTGGGCCCTGGCTTCCAAAGTTTGTTTGGATACCCGATTCAGTTCTTGAAATTGATGCAAATCTCTTTCTAGTTGTGCTATTGTTGTGTAAGAGTGCTCTCTTTCAGTCTTAAAAGTCATGTGCCTGCTTAACCATTTTGTTTTCAACAGTGATGACCCTCTTCTTCAATCCTGCAACCTTATTGTTGTACTTTTCTTTCAACTGTTCAATCACGCGTGCTCGTTCTTCGGTTTTTTTTGCTAGCTGCTTTCGGGTACTAGCTAGCTCACCTTCTAATTTGTATAGGTCAAAACCATATTCCCCTACTTTCCGCTTTAGGTTGTCTGTGAGGTTTTCGTCTTTTACACTTCGGGTGGGATTTTCTGCCGCTATTTTTGTTTTCTGAATCTGGGCTCGAAGGGCTTCATTTTCTTTGGCTAGTCTTCTGTTTTCACCCTCATTTGTTGTGTCTTGAAAACCATTATTTAATTGAAGATCTTTGATTTGTGTTTCCAACTTTCCTATCGTGGCCCTGTGTTCATTTTCCTTGGCCAGCTGCACCAGTGCTTCATCCGTGAACTGTTGGACCTGGGGTTTCTTTGCGTGCCTTTCGGGCTCACCTCTAGATAAATCTAATACTTGGGTTTTAGGTTCTAAGAATCTGCACTGATGCCAAATCCAGCGCACTCTTTCTTCTGGAAAAGTAGACTTTGGTTCTATCTCAATGACCTGCCGACTCAAATCCTTATCATGTGGGATGGTCTAATATCATCCTAACTGACGTATGACTCTGTACGGAGCATATGTCTAGATACTTTGAAGACCCATCAATAGCAGAATACACTTTTCAGTCGACATATAGATTACTTCACCAATCGAAAGACACCTAAACGTCCATTAGATTTTGTTAGCAGTCAAGGATCTTAAGTGGGCATGCCATGCCTGTGTACCCTCCAGGAACTCGTAACCATCTATCCGATTTTCATGTTTTTCGATGCATTTGAGACCAGCCATGCCACAATTTCAGGTATCCCTGGTGGTGGCAAAGGTGTTCTTCCATCCATAGTTGAAACAGCACATTTCACCCTTCAAAGAACTTTCTTCCTTCTCGACAAAGGGTCAGAGCTCGGTAAATTTATGCCAAGATCATCGGCACTATTGTCCCATTAGCCTTTTTCATCATAAAGTCAACTATCCCTATAAATACCGACACTATATTCCTGTCTTTACTGGGGAAAATCAAAACACCCATGAATGTCATTATAAAAGCTAATCCTCCCCTAACTTCCCACTTGTACTGGTTTCCCGCGTGAGTAAGACTAGTATCTGGCATCTCGAAGCCATAGGGATTCCCGTCGCGTCGGTACAAGAAATAGAAGGTACAGAATCCCTTGGCCAAATTTCCATCTCAGACGTCCCGACTGACGCATAAAAAATCCAAAAATTTGTAAGAGGTTACTGTCCTTGGTGCTACCGGGTAATGGTTTCGAAGATTCCCTTCGAAACCGCGTAGCCTGCTATCTCTTCCAATGTAAGAGTTAACTCGAAGTTAGCAAAGAGGAATGCATTATGTGTTGGGTCCCAGAATGGTATCAGTACCTCAATTATGTCCTTTCTCGGCTTAACTTTCAAGAGCTCGGTAAGACCACCCAAAGCTTTTGATACAACCTTGCTACTGTCGCCACCCAAATCATGCCACCACATATGTACCTCCAAAGGAATCTATTCACGAACTGAGAAAGGTTCATTTTGAATTTTGCTCCTCATGAACATTTAGTAAGGTGATTTTAATCAAAAGCAAACTATGACATATTCTTATTTGATGAAACAAAATGACGACTTTTTTAAAAAATTTCAGATTATCCAGCTTTACCAATACGGCCTTCCAGCACTTCTAAACGAAGATTTTAAGGTTCTGTCGGCCAACCGGCCAAAACCTTGAAAAATAACTAAAGGTGGTTGTTCTTGCGAAAACAGCCTTCCCGCGTCCTTTTAAGGGACGTTGGCTATTTTTTAAAAGAATGGCATCATTTAATTATTTACAGTAAAAATAAAAAAAATTCTTTTGGGCTATTTTTGCAAAAAGCAAAGTTGGACCCGATGGGGGGTGCCTACGTATCTCACACGTGTGAGAATCAAACTAACGTAGACGGGCAAATAAAATAAAACCAACTATTTTTGAAAACAAAACCTTTTTCTTCTTTTTTTTTCTTTTCATTTTTCTCAAAATTTTGGCAGAGTTTCAGTACAATTTGGACAATGGATTTTTTATTCAAAACTCACTTAAACCTCACATTGCTATTTTTTCCAATTTTCTCCCATCAATCAAAAGCCGGTCAGCATGCAAACTCGAAGCAACTAAATGCAACAAATAACAAGTAAAACATGTATCGGGATGGTCTGTCATTTTGGGTACACGTATCCTAGATGGACCCAACCCCTGTGTTAAGTCTCCTAAGTTAAATGCATGTGATGCGACAAAACACTCCTACTAGGGATCTAGCATGAGGCTGAGTTATTCTAGGTTTAAAATATTTTGTTTCATTGTTCTACACCTGGCTTACCCAAGGGGAAAACTCGATCCCGATGGGGGTAGCGTACCGGGAATACAGAAGCATGGCCAGCCATGCAACTTGTATGAACCTCGTTCTAATTTTGGAAATTGACTCTAAAAAATGAAGTCACACAAAGTGCGCACTCCTTCATGATGTAGAAGACTCTGCGAGAGGAGAGATTCGTAACAATTTATATACAGTTCACCAATATTAAAGCAGTAAAAAGTAACATTTAGCACATTATGTCCAAACATGTAATAAAATCAGATAAAGCCATATATAACAATTTATCCAAGCTCAAATTCTTGAACCCGGAACCAGAGATTCTGGGTTCTGATCCCCAGCAGAGTCGCCAGAGCTGTCACACCTCCTTTTTTCATTACACTCCCGGAAGGGAGTATACAAGGGAGTTATTTCCAACTTGAAGTGACAATCAAGACGGGATTTATTTATTTAAAGAATTCACAGTCGCCACTTGGGATAATTAATGGTGTCCCAAGTCACCGGTGCAAATCCCGAATCGAGGAGAGGGTTGACTCTGTATTACAGTCTGCGAACCAGAAATCCGGGTAAGGTATTCTGTTAATCCTGGAGAAGGTGTTAGGCATTCCCGAGTTTCGTAGTTTTTGCAGGGTCGCTCAACTGTTATTATTGACCTAATTGTCTCGTTAAAAAAATATTTTGAATCTACGTGTATTTTAACTTTTATCTGCTTTTATTCATTTATAAAGAAGAATTGACTTCGTTTAAAACATGCCTTTGGACCTTGTCACATGAAATACACCCGTAATCCGAAACATATTTTATTCAACGTTCTAAAGATTTAGAGTTGGGTCAAATGAAATGCACACCCAAATTTAGAAAGGTAATATTATTAAATATACACGGCTAGAGAAACTACGCGTTTTAGCTTTGCAGGGACCATGAAAATTTGTTAAATGGCACGCCTCAATTCTAAAGATTTTTAAAAAAGCAATTAAATGAGGGCGTGCATTTGAAAATTTATTTAGCACGGCAGACCTCGATTCTATTTTAAAAGGACATTAAAATTAAAATTCAGAATGGTCCATTAATCACTGAATGGGCCAATTAAATAAATATCACTAGCTAACAGTATTATGGGCTTGGTATGCGAGATGATGGGTTCCAGGTGAGCCCAATCTCAAAATCTCAGGGACATTACGAAGCAGACTCCAAGGCCCTTTTGTACGGCATGCCCAAGACATAAACAAAATTTGCAACATGGACTCCAACGTCCTCAAACAAACTCATGATGGTTTTGATTTCCATGTTCGTATACAGTCTCATCTAAGCCCACAAAATTTATTAGAATTGCTTGGGCTCAAAAATTTGAGAGCTTTCAAGCTGGCGTTTGCAGCCTTACTTGGGCTCACAGTTTGAGGGACTGGCCCAATTCTCTTTGTGCACAAACCAATATCACCATGAAACAAGAACATTAAACATTAATAGATTTCTTCAAATAGAAAACTTACTTGGACACTATATGCATAAATGAGCATTAATGTGATGAACTATAGCATGGCCTTGAAATAGAACAAAATCTTATTTAGAAAAATGCTACAACAATTGACCACTCATTGTGGTCTACAAAACTGCATCAAACATAATACATTCTATCAGTTTTAGAACAACATTAGCCATGGACTTGCTTGGGCCTAATGACTGTTACTGGACCAACTAGTGTCCAGGCCAATAACATCAACCCATCATTCAAACAGGTCCATATTCAGTATCCTCCAAGCTGACATCAATTTAGGCAGCGCTATTGGTTTTTCAAAAGCCTACATAGCATAACCATCAGGATTGATTCAATCCTCAACATTCAACACAAAAATATTGATGAATAGAGTAGTAGTATATCATGAGACTACTAATAATGAACTAGAAGATTGCTCACATACCTTTGAAGCTACTAAAAACTAAATTGAGAGTATAATTATGATTGACAGACCACATAACCTTCATGAAATTATACCAATTTTAGCTAACATGTGAAAAAAATTAATTAACAATTATTAAACAATGACAAGCATACTAAGATCAAGCTATTGAAATTCAACCACTAGAACTTCATTTTCATCTGTTGATCATTATTTCCGCTCCATATGGTCTGAAAATATACCTGGATATAGCCAGAAGAATCACAAAAGCTCAGCAATTGAAGGAGTAATTTCAGCAGTAATCGACCAGCAAACAATAAGTAAAATAAGCTTAAAACAAGCATAGGTATGCAGCAATCAAGTTCAATTAACCCATCAGACTTGAGATGACTTTGCAAACAAATTTCAAGCCATTTTATGCTTAGATGTGATAGAATTATTTCTGGAAAAAAGTTCAAAATCCCAGATGATCTTAATGAAATGGTAAAATTGTATTTCTATGTATGTGTTATAGTTTTCAAGCCCCTCTAAAATCTAAATTTAGCTCAGGGTCACAATACCTTTATAGGCAAGAAACTAGGGTAAAAACTTCAGATTTCAAATTTCCTTTTAGTCCTTTAAATTTCGCATTTTTGCTACTTAATCCCCCATTTATTGACTTGTTACCCAAGCTATAGTCTGAAATTTAATAAAAGACCCCTACTAGAAAAGTAAGATTCCCTTAGTGTTTTACCCCAATTACCCCTTTGTAACCCTGTTTTTATTGTCAGATCAAGTTGACCTAATGTCCCAAACCCAATTGGACAGGCTACTTTTGCCAACGATCAGAGACATTGAAAACCCCAATCAACACGACTATCCAATTCGATTCTGTAAGCTCAGAAAAATAAAAGCACTAAAGTGGTCTCAAAAAAAGAAAACATAGACTAAATGACTTATTAACTAATGAACCTTAACTAAATTAAAAAATAAAAACTAACCTAGTTAATAGACTAAATATACTAATTACAAAGAAAGATTTTAAACTAACATGCATAAGAAAATAATTCTGGAGAACTAGGAAAACGAAAAGAAATCAAAAGGAAAAGAAATAAACAGGAGATGATGAGATATGGACAATAACTAAAAAACTAAAGCGAACAAGAAAAAAAGAAAAAAACCAAATACCCTAAATCCCGGGAAGTGAGCACTTGAGAAAACCGTAAAATCTTCCAAACTTGGCCGAGTCTGACCTTATTCATGTGTTCTTGCCAAAACACACGAAAAATGTCGAACAAAGCCCAAATTGCAGAAGAAATCTTAATTTTGAGGCCTTTGGAATTTAAGTCTCATAGTTCCGATCTAATATTCAGGGGGTTTGGCTAAGATTCGAGGGTGAAGAATGATGGATTTTGGATGAGGGAGTTGAGGAGGTGATTTGGTGTTAATTTGTGTAGAAAAGGAAGTGGCTCCGCCACTGGAGAAACTACAACAGCGCTAGTGTTTATGACTTAAATTGAGTATTCGAATGGTTCCACGCAGATTCGAGGGAAACGGACGCCGGATTCGTTTTAAGGGGACGACAAAGGTGCTATGTGTGAATTTGGTGGTCATCGGAGTCTTGCCGCTGATGTCGGACAATTTCCGGCAGCGGCGTTACAATGGAAGGTGAGATACGAGTGAGAGGGGTAAGGGGTATGTTTGGACACTTATATGTTAAGTAATCATCACTTAAGGACCGTTGGATCATGTAACCTCAAAAGTCCTGATCGATCTAGGCTAAATGGCGCCGTTTAATTTAATTGGGGCTAGATATGGGTAGGGGACGGGTTTGGGCCGGGTGCAAGTTAATTTGAACGGCTATTTGGCCCAATATTTGTACTTTCGACCCTTTCTTTTCTATTTCAACAAATTAGAAAAAAAAAATTTCTTCCCTTTTTTTTATTTTCAAAATTAAAATAAAGTTAATTTTAAGTCCTAAAACAAAATTAACCCTAAAAAATCCTAATTAAACCTAAATAAAATTATCAGAATTAAAGTGAAACTATGCAAAATTAAAGTGAAAATCAAGAGGTGTGAATTAAACTATATTTTTTTTGATTTTACCTTTTTTATGGATAGTTTAATAACTAATCAATCCTAAATTGTTGAATTAAATCCTATACGCAAATACACACATTTTTTGCATTTTTTTAATTAAAGTGCACAAACAAAATGCGAACAATTAGTAGAAAATGTCACGAAAACCACAAAATTGCAAACGCTGAAAAAGTATTATTTTGTTTTGAATGTATGGGAGTAATTCTTATAGGAAAAAACTCACGTTCTCAAAATAACAAGATTTAGTAGAAGTAAAACAAACTTGAGGGTCAGAAACAAAAACAGTGCTACGGAGAAATGCTCTCGGCGCATTTTGGCCTTCAATAGAACAGTAACCATCTCCACGTACAATAGCAAGACTGCGATTGTGCCGGAAATGGCTCGCCGCCATCGTAATGCCGCCCCGATTGCTCCGATAATTCCTAAGAAACTAGTTACCCCTGCTCACGGTGTCGCTACATCACTGGAACCTCTGACCTTTGGGAATTTCCTTCCACAAAAATTCCAATCGCCAGGAAACTTGCATGCAGAGGTTGAAGCTACTGTAACTACAATTCCGTTGGCCAAATCTGCAGTTCCAATAAACTCGACCACGAGAAGACTCCAATTTTCTGAAATAAGTGGCAAATCTGCAGTTCCGACTACTGCTGAAGTGGTTAGAGGTAATCGAGATGCACAAATGGGTAAGGTACTCTAATTTGTACCTCCTTCTGATCGAGATGGGAAAAAGGTTGTGAAGATTAGTGAGGAAGATTTGAAACCTCAACTGGATTATTGGCAAACTGCGCTGATTGGATTCATAATTGGTGATACTCCTAGTGAGAAGAATATGGATAATTTTGTCATGCATGTATGGAATTTTGTTGCCAAACCTCAGGTACTGATTCATGCTGAAGGATACTGTATTTTTCGCTTTAATTGCATTGAGGATAGGGATATGGTATTGCAATCAGGGCCCTACTCCTTTAGGAATAGGCCAATGGTTCTGAAACCCTGGGAAGTGGATTTCAACTTTCACAGTGATGTTCTTAGCACAGTTCCTATATGGATTAGGTTCCCTGGCCTTCCAGTGGGCTATTGGTCTACTGAAGTCCTGAGTAAGATGGCCAGTGCAATTGGCAAACCGTTATACACTGATAAATTCACTGCGCATTATGAAAAACTTTCATTTTCCAGAGTTCTAGTTGAAGTTGATGCTGCTTATCCTCTACCTGACCAATTGGAAATTGAAACTCCTTATGGCCCTAAAATCCAGACAATTGAGTATGACTGGAAGCCTTGTTTTTGTAGCCATTGCTTAAAATTTGGGCATGACTCACTCGATTGTTGGTATTATGCTGATAACAGTGAAAACAAGGCATTGGAGAATCAGGATAAATCACAGAGACAGAAGGGGAAAGTGAAACAGCAAGGGAAACCATCTAAAACAGAATGGCATGTAAAATAGTCTGTAGCCAATGCAGGGGTTCAGGTGAATCATGAGAATGTTGGAACATCTTAAGTGATGGAAATTCAGGTAGTACAGGAATCTAGTAAGGTGGATGGATGCCTAGCTAATACTCAGCAGGCTACACAAAATGAACCTGTTAGTCAAGGGATGCCTGAAATATCAGTTAGTGCAATCACTGCTACCAAGAGTAATGAACAAATGGTTGAAAACTGCAATAAGGGTAAGGCTACAATGAATGTGGTGGGTAATTGGGTTCACCAAATTGATCCGGGACCCTCTCACAGGGTTACCCCTAACTATCTATGATCATAGTCACATGGAACATTAGGGGCCTAAACCATCCCCATAAACAGAAGGAATTGAAAATTTTCCTTGATGTAAATAAGGTAGATGTCATCGGTGTAGTAGAAACTAGAGTAAAGGAGCACAAAGCCAAGACAATATTAGATAAGGTTGCCAAAGATTGGAAAGTGCAACGCAATTATTCCAAGGCTATAAATGGAAGAATTTGGTTGCTTTGGAAGCCATACATTCAGGTTCATATATCTTCTATTACTGACCAACTTATTCACTCTTCTTTAGATGATACAAGAACTCAGATCAAAATCCAGTTTAGTGTTATATATGGTCACAATACTGCAATCCTCAGAAGCCAACTGTGGAATGACCTCAGATCTCTTCATGGTCCAATCAAGATGCCTGGCTGATTAGTGGTGATTTTAACTGTGTCGTATGTTCTGATGACAGAATTGGATCTCCAGTTACTGATGCTGAAGATAAGGATTTCAAAGATATTGTATCTGATTTACAACTCACTGCACTAACAGCCAAAGATTGGCACTTCACTTGGACAAATAAGCAAGATGCTTCCACTAGAGTGTATAGTAAAATTGATTGGGCACTGGGCAATTATCAGTGGCTGCAACAGTTCGGATATTTGGAAGCTGATTACATGAACCCTTTAGTTTCTGATCATTCCCCTATTCTAGTTAAATTTGGTGATCATAAGCCTTTGCATCCTAAACCATTCAGACTATACAGTGCTGTTATGGAACATGCTCAGTTTCATAACATTTTACAGCAAGTTTGGAGACAGGATTGTGGGCTCACCAATGCAGCAGATATGGCAGAAATTGAAGAAAATGAAGCAGCAGTTAAAAGAAATAAATATCCATATGGCATCCTACAAACAGAAGATTATTCAGGAAAGGGAAAGACTTGGCATTATTCAAGGTCAGATGCAGAGCAGGCCTTTATCACAGGAACTAATAAATGAGGAAAGAGCTGCTATGGAAGAAATTGAGAAATGGAGCTGTGTGGAGGAACAAATATTGAGGCAGAAATCCAAAGCTTACTGGATTGAATATGGTGATGCTAATATTATGTATTTTCATGGTCAATGGAAGATCAGGACAGGGCAAAATAACATCACATCAATTTATATTGACACAGGAGTGAAACTAACAGATCCTTTATCTGTGGAACAGGAATTCTTGAAGGTATTTCAATCATTAATGGGGGAGTGTACTAATGAACTTCCCTGTGCAAATTCTAGCATTATGAAGGAAGGAAAATGCCTTACTCTGGACCAGCAAAGATCACTAATTAGAGAAATCACTATGGAGGAGATCACTGCAGCTGTTAATGAAATGCCTAAGGATAAAGCACCAGGAGTAGATGGTCTTCCTGTGGAGTTCTTTACTAAGAACTGGGAGGTGGTGAAGGAGGACATTCTATCTGCTACTAAGGAGTTCTTTTCTACCTGCAAAATACCTCATATGATAAACACCACTACCATAGCACTTGTGCCTAAACTTAAAAATCCTGCCACTGTTAAAGATTTTAGACATATTGCCTGTTGCACAACACTTTACAAAATCATCTCTAAAGTCATGACCAGAAGGATGAAGGTAGTCATTGGAGAATTAGTGGGGCCTGCTCAATCTGCCTTTATTGAAGGAAGAGGTATTGTAGATAACATCCTGCTTAGCCATGAAATTTTCAAGGGGTATTCAAGGAAAGGTGTCTCTCCTAGATGTGTTCTTAAAGTGGATTTGAGGAAAGCATATGATACTCTGGAATGGGGTTTTCTGAAGCAGATTCTCATTGATCTGGGATTTCCAGCAAAGTTTACTCAATGGATCATGGCATGTGTCTCATCTGTTTCATACTCCTTAGTAATGAATGGTGGCTTAACTAAACCTTTCATTGCTAAGAGAGGCATTAGATAGGGTGGCCCTATGTCACCATACCTCTTTTTGTTGGCTATGGAGTACCTTAAAAGAATACTTCAACAGTTGCACAAAGATGAGAACTTCAATTTCCATCCCAAGTGCAGGAAACTCAATGTATCACATATTTGTTTTGCTGATGATCTTCTTATATTCTGCAGAGCTGATCTAATATCCAAATATTGCATAATTCCTTTCTTCAATTCTCAGAAGCATCTGGTCTTCGGGCTAATATAAGCAAAAGTGCAATCTATCTGGCTGGTGTATAGCAAGATATCAGAGAAGAAATTATTGAAGCATTGAGATTCACTGAAGGTCAACTCCCATTCAGATATTTAGGGATTCCACTTGATTCCAAGAAGCTGGCTATCCATCACTATATGCCTCTCATTGAGAAGATAACAGACAAAGTCACTTGTTGGTCAGTTAAACTGCTATCTTATGCTGGCAGAAGTCAATTGATTAAATCTGTGGTCTTTGGCATTCAGAGTTATTGGGCACAGGTGTTCATACCCAAGAAAGTACTGAAAGTTATAGAAGCAATATGCAGAACTTTCCTTTGGACTGGTAAATCTACTCTATCCAAAAGAGCTCTAGTAGCTTGGGACAAGGTATGCAAACCTATATCAGCTGGAGGACTTAATATCCTAAACTTGTCTGTATGGAACAAAGCAGCCATAACTAAATTGTTATGGGACTTGGCTAGGAAAAAAGATTGCTTATGGGTTCGATGGGTTCATGCCTATTACATCAAGAAGGGTAATATTGCCACACTTACTATACCAAAATCAGCCTCTTGGGTGATCAGAAAGATTCTGAACAAAAGAACTATGGTACTAGAGAATACTCAGCTACAAGGTGATCTTACTTGTAGATTACAAAGTGTATGAAGGTTGAATAAATTTCATATCCACAAACTGTATCTCACTATGCTGCCTAATTTCACTAAGGTTGCATGGAAGAAATTACTGCTTATTACTAATGTACTGCCTAAGCATAAGTTTACTGTTTGGCTGGCTGCTCATCATAGGCTTCCCACAGTTGATAGATTGCAGATCATGGGCATACAAGTTCCAGCAGTGTGTGTATTCTGCAAACAGAATGATGAAGTCTTCAAGCACCTTTTCTTTGAATGTTCCATTACCAACAGTTTGTGGTCCATAATATGTGTTTGGTTGGGGCATTCCAGCACTATTGGAAGCTGGGACACTGAGATTCACTGGATATGTAGCAAAGCTAAAAGCAAGCTGTGGCAGAATGCAATTACAGCTGCTGCATTTGTTACCACTACTGCACTCATTTGGAGAGAAAGAAACCATATTCGTTTTGAAGGAGCTGCTTTTGTGGAGGAATTGACATGTAGAGAAATTGCTTTACTCCTACATCTTAGAGGCAGAAAATGCAAAAATTGGCAGACTGGATTGAGACAGCTAAACTGTTTTCCATAGCTATTGTACTTAGTCTTCAAATGATTGGTACTTGTGTATAGATAGTCAAGAAAGTAGAGGTTTACTGAAACTGTGTAGTAGTTAGTCCATACTACTACCATATAGATCCATGATGTACATATTTTTTTTTTAAATCAATGATACGTGACAGTTTGATAAAAAAAAGATTTAGTAGAAGTCATACCTTTGGAAAATATAATTTAGCTTTAATGCATTTTCCTAGAAGTTTTCAGGACCCTCCTGGATAATGGGATTTAGCTGTCAAATTTTTTGAGATATTTGGTAACATGATTCAATTAACACTCAAAGATGTGCCCATCTACCAAATTGGGACAGAAAGATTTCTTTGTTTTGTCTATTTTATTGAAATCAGGCACCCACTTGGATAACAAGGGAGTACAGTTCAAACTTTTGAAAATCAGGTGCCCACCTGGAAAATAAGGAATACAGTTCAAGTTTTTGGCAATCAGGCACCCGCTTGGAGAACAAGGGAATACAGTTCAAGTTTTTGGCAATCAGGCGCCCACCATGAGAACAGGAAATACAGTTCAAGTTTTTGGCAATCAAGCGCCCACCTGGAGAACAAGAAAATATAGTTCAAGTTTTGGCAATCAGGTGCCCACCTGGAGAACAAAGGATACAATTCAAGTTTTGGAAATCAGGCGCGCACCTGGAGAACAAGGGAATACCGTTCAAGTTTTGGCCATCAGGCGTTTACCGGTAGAACAATGGAATACAGTTCAAGTTTTGGAAATCAGGCGCCCACCTGGAGAACAAGGGAATGCAGTACAAGTTTTTTGCAATCAAGCGTCCAACTGGAGAACAAGGGAATACATTTAATGTTTTCGGCAATCAGGCACCCACCTGAAGAACAAGGGAATGTTTTCGGCAATCAGTCGCCCACCTGAAGAACAACGGAATACAGTTCATGTTTTTGGCAATCAGCCGCCCACATGGAGAACAAGGGAATACAGTTCACTTTTTTGGCAATCAGGCGTCCACCTGGATAAAAAAGGAATATTGTTCAAGCTTTTGGCAATCAGGCACCCACCTGAAGAAAAGGGAAGCATCTCAAAATTACAATTCAACTCGGCAACAAAGGGACTTCATTGGGTGAATGCAAGTCAACAAGGCAACAAGAATCACAAGATCAAGTTTGAGGATGTGGATAGTATTTTTGTAATGCATAGATCATAGTTTAGTCTAGCTTCTTTTTAATTTTGTCATGGTGTAACAAGCAGTTCAGTAAGCAATAGCAGCAGCAGCAATAGTGAAATCATAGCTTCATGGTAGTCTCAGCTACCGAAACTTCCCGAACTACACTGACATGATTCCTTTATAGCCAAGGATATGTAGGTAACCTCGGAAGCAGGGTGCGGTCAAATCATTCACAATGCTTCCCATGGAATATTCAAACTGACAAAAATTGCCCGTATCCGCTCATTTTATCTTTGCACGAAAACTCTTCGTGCTTCCGAGCAAAGAGGGGCAGCTGTGAGCACGTGATTTTTGCCTTATATGAATTACTTCAATAAATTCAAGAAAAATAAATTTTTCCATGTTGTTTGCAATTTCGTAGATTTTTGTAGTATTTTTTTGTTAATTGTTTGCATTTGTATGCGCGTGCTAATTTTTGTTAAATTATGAAAAATACAAAAGTATGTTGCAGTCATATTCAGGATTTAACTTTATCTTTTTAAAATTAATTAGTAATTTAATTGCTTTACAAAAATGGAAAATCACAAAAATAACTCATTTTTACATTTTTTTTTAGTTTTGAATTTTAGTAGTTTTTCCTTAATTTTGGTTTTCAATTAATTATGGTAATTATTAGTTAAAGTTAATTATTTCAATATGATAGAGTTAATTTAATTTAGGAGTTAGTTAAGGTTTCATTTTATTTTATTTTTCTAATAGAAAATAAAAAAAAGAAGAATTTTGAAAAAGAGAAAAAATGGAAAAGGAAAGGAGATCAGATTTCTTTTCTTAGGCCTTTTGTTTAAATTTTACAAGGCCCAATTGATTTTATGCACAATACCCACTTGATCCAGCCCAGGCCCGCTCCCAATTACCCGATCCCCCCCTCCACAATCCAAACGACCCTATTTAATGCCCCTATCATCACAACCGTTGAACTCCTTACTCTACGTGTATATAGCTGTCCGAAACAGCCTTAACCCCTCAGAACCTCCCCTCCCCCTCCATATTTTTCATCTCTAACCTAGGAACCCTAAAGACTGCCGCCCTTGAAACCTTCATTATCCCCGCCGGCAGCGACCAACTACCCTCGAATCCCTATATTTTAGCTCGAATTCTAGGTCGAAAAACCAGATAACAAACCTATCTTCTCTAAATTGCTCAAAAATCAAGCCCTATCGTCCTTAACCTTCCGTCATCATGTCTTCATTGTCGATTTCCCCAAAAAACCCGCCATTAAACCCAAGTCCTAAATCCACAACAAGTCAGATGTTTTTGATTTGTTTTTGTAAGATTCGAACTAGCCAGGAATATAGGTCGGTTAGTTGTTCCTAACAAGAAATACTACTTAGTCTCAATTTTCGGTCATTTCAAGACAGTTCCGGTCATGGCATCAATCCAATGGGATTTGACCCCCCCCCCCCCCCCGGATTCTATTTTCAGGTAAAAGCTTTATTCCCTTGCATTTCAGAGAGTTTCCTTCTTCTTCTACTTTCTTTAGGTCTTTTTTATTTATTTTCCCACATGCTTAGGTTACCCTCATTTTCATCTAAAACTTTAATGCGTATAGTCCTAGATTATTTCTATATATCTATTCTGCCCTTTAGTTAAGTTTTATTGACTGCTAGGTTTCATTATAGTTAGTATTGGTTTCAATCTTGTTAGTGTTAAAATTGTTATTGGTAATCATTGGTTCAATGATTTCAGTCAGTTGCTTCAACTAATTTTGTGTGTTTAGAATAGTGAACTCGTGATTGGTTTCAGTTGAAGATTGACTTGCAACTGATTACATTGTTAATGTGCCTAGGCGTAGGCTTAATAAATTGTGTTCATGCTAGAGGTGTTGTTCATGCGAATCAAATGCATTTCTTGTTTAATCTACTCAAATGGCTTTATTTTTTATTCTTATATCTATTTTTATTATGGCCTTTGGATGCTAGTCTCAATTTGTCCATAACTAAGAACCCTAGAGACCTGAGTGTACATAGAAAATTTAGGCAAGGGATGTAATAAACAGACTTTGAAAGGATAATTTAGGGATTGGTTCAGTCTGGAAATCTTTGATAACCGATCAGGAAGCTTCTTAAATGGAAAGCTGCCCAGATTTGTAATGAAAACTAGCTAAGAAATTGAAAATATCTGAAGGAAAAAGACAGTTGTCCAAAAATTAGTTTTAAAAGATGTTATATGAGGGTATTTTGGGAAAATCTGATTGCCTTGCCTTGGAAGGCACACAATAGACTCCCAGCCTTATAAATGAAGCATTTCTCTCATTCAACAGATAGTTTTTTAACCTTAGAGAGACTAAATAAAAAAATAGAGATAAAAGTTCTTAAAAGCTGAAATAGCTAACTTCTTAAAGAAAAATTCTGAAGCACTGCATTTCTTGTTTAAAAACAGCTAAAGTATTGTTCGTTTGGGGTCATCTGATTTCATTTGGTTTTGGAAAAACTCCTCTGAAAATACTAGAATCCTGAACTTTGGTAAAATGGCCTGAGTTTGTTTGCTTAGAGCTTGGTTTTTAAGTTCTGATGATGGGGTTACTGTCCCATTAGATATGGGTTGGAGCTTTGCCATTGGTGTTACTGTTCCATTGCTCCTTGCTGGGTTTTGCTATTGTTAATTACTGTCTCCTTACCTTTTTTATTCTCCTTATTCCCAAGTACATGTTCCTCAAACCTGTATAATTTGATGCAAGTTGGAGAATAAATATGGAAATGGAAACTTTGAAGCATGGCACTAATTTTCTTGTTCATAACCTAACTTTATTTTTCTTTTTCCTCTTCTTCTTGTCTTTGAAATGTTATCGCTGTCTTCATGGAGATCGTCAAATTTTGTAGAATAATTTGATTTCTCCTTCAGCATATTTACTCTTTGTTGACTATGTCTTAAGTCTGCTTTGTAGTATTAGTTAAACCATGGACTTTAGCCATTGAATAAGTTTGAATTCGTGTTAAGAATACATTAAGGTTATAGTTTCAAGCTTCAAGTTGGTTTGTTATATATCCTGGACATTGTTTGGTTTTGGCTGAGATCAGTTTGTGTTCTCAAGTGTAGATTTATGTTTAAGTTTGCTGAAAATGACAAGTTGTTTGTTTGTTGCATATAGGCTCTACTTATACGAAATTTGTTTGAGATTTGAATCTCCAGGTCTATATTTCAAGTTAGTTTGGAGATTTGAGAGTTAAAGTTTGCCTACTGCTAGTTATTAAAATTGGACTATCAATTTCTTTTAAAATCAACTCATTGTTAAAATGCCAGATAATTGTCCATTGATAAGTTTAAGGATAGTTCCAAAGGTCGTTTTCATGTGTATTGGTTCCATTGTTAGCCTTTTGAATTTACGAGGGTTATTTGCAACTTCAGGCATTATTTACGCATTGTGGGGGACTCGATATTGAGTCTTACATTTAGTGGCTGCAAAGCTCCGAATTTGGGATCATGCTTGGGCCCAAACTGACAGCTCCTTTGAACGGGATCTGGATCGCTTCCTTCTCATTAGAACAGTAGTCTATTTGTGCGGGATCAAATCCGTTCTCTTAAATAATTAACTTTCCTCATGTAAGCCTTTTAGTCAATTTGAGATAAAGCTTCAATTGCATTTAGTGTTTGATTAAATAATCCCATTAATTAGTGGGGGGAGCCATACTAGATAACACGAATAGCTTATAGCCTTCAAAATTTAGTTTGAATCTCCTTTTAAAATTGGAACTGGGGTGAGCGTGCCAAATAAAATCTCAAAACGCATGGCCCTCACTCATTAATATTTTTATCTTAAGAAATAAAGGTGTGCCATTTAGCAAATTTTCCATTGCCCTCGCAAAATTGCAAATGCGTAGTTACTTTAGGTGCATTATTTTTATAATTTACCTTCCTAAACTGGGGTCACATAAACAATCCAAATCTCAACAATTTTAGATCAAATACGTCGAGGAATGTGGGTGCATGTATGTGACGTGGTTCAAGACGTGTTCTATATGATGTTGAATCTTTCGTGATAATGATAATTAAATAAAAGTGGTTTAAAGTAAAATGCACATAGGTTTAAACATGTTTTAAAATCAGATAACTAGGCTACTAATAACAGTTGAGCGATCGTGTTAGAACCATGGAACTCGGCAATGCTTAACACTTTATCCTGAGTTAATAGAATTCCTTACCCAGATGTCTATGTTCGCGGACTGTAATATAGAGTCAACCTTTTCCTCGATTTGGGAATTGAACCGGTGACTTGGGACACCATAAATTTATCCCAAATGATGACTATGAATTTAATAAATAAATAATCTTGTTTCGATTGTCACCTAAATTGGAAAAACTCCCTTATGCCCTTATGGTGGGTGTAGAAAAAGGAGGTGTGACAAGGAGGCAACAGGGCATTTAGAAATGTCACTCTTTTTTCTTCTTTAGATCGTGTGGTAGAGCTCACTTATAATAATTCAGGTCCCCAACTTCTATTTGTAATAAGACTATGCCTACATTCAGAAAGACGATTGATAAGAGATATAGCTGCGAAATTGTTGATTTAGAGGAACTCAATTCTGCATCTTGCTTATGATAAGTAAATGTGAGGTCTTTAGCAAATCATGGGTGTATTGAAAGGTGTAAGTCTCTTGATAAGGAAACTTAAGGCAAGAATATTTATCCAAGTTTATGGTGAAACACAATGCTTTTTGGGAGAAAAAGAAGCAAGGTGAAGAAGGATAAGAGGTGCCTAGGTAATGAAGATTATCGGCATTACAGTTCTGGAAGAAAAATATAAGCACTAAGGGTTACCCTCAATAGTAATATAGGTAGTACAATTGGTTGTACCCATCTCAATTATGCTCTATCGGGGCTAACAGGTGTAGTTTAAGAAAAGGAATGGAAAGTCAGAACTCAGTTGGGATTAGAGTAAACTAAAATGGTGAATGGATTGTTTGTGTTAGTTGATATTTCCGAAGGATATTGCAAGTGTTCTAATAGATCTCCCCGTGAGGCACCTAGATAGTGTACTCTAAAATATTAAAGCTAGATATGAGTACTGGAAGCCTTGAAGGTATAAATATTACCTTAGTGTGCCTCCCGCTCCCAGGAAAGAAAGAATGTTAGGCAATTGAAAGAGCCAAGGGATGGAGCAAGGGGAGCCAAAAGCAAAAGAATGTTTTGTTCGAGTTTTCACAGTAAAGTAGTCGACATAGATAATTAGTGGGAGATAAGAAGAGAGTTAATAAAGCATTATGAGTAAGATATGATACACGGATGATAACAGTAGGTCAAAAAATGATAACTGTATTACAGAGTTTACAGTCAATGAAGGAAAAGATGAAAGATGACAGGCCTTGAGACAATAAAAGAATATAGGCCATAAAGTCATATCCTCATTTGAGAAATCAGTTTGCAACTCTAACGCGATTACCAAGAGGAAAAATTAGACTCCGGAATACTAGAAATTAATATGGACTGGTGAACAAGATAAACTAAAAATGAATTAGGGACTAAGTGATTTGAGAATAGTCAATATCATGAGAATTTCATATCACATTTTGGTAATAATAGGTCGGACAATAGAAGAAGACTCATGAGAAATTTAGAGAATGGTCATTCAGCAAGACGCTTCCCTAAAGCAAGTAATGTTTACAAAGTGAAGCTTAAGGGACTGTATGTACCAGTTACCTTAAGTGTCACCCTCGTGTGTAAGGTAATTATTTATCCTTAGTACAGAAGGATTTCCGCAAGGTGAGTAAGGATCATTCATGTTGAGAAATGAAATCAAAGATGAAGAGGTAAAACATATATAGGTAGATCCTCATTGATTAAGCTCTTAGTACACCCCAAAAGAGGGAAATATGGAGTGACGTGACATTACGTCAGAATTAAATAGTTCTAGTCACTATGGAATGACAAATGAAGAATGTGATAAATGAAAGAGGAATGAAATGACACTTATCAAAATCTTACAAATACACTACGATTCAAGAATATTGTACAAGCACGACGTCAAGGAGACGAAGTAAGGTTTTTTCCCTAGTTGTTATTAATAAATAAGGAGCCGGTGCGAGACATAAGTTAATACAAAGGAAATAACCCAAAAAGATTATGAGGAATATTGATATGAGAATGGGCCAACGAGTAGTTATTAATTGGTCAGGAAGAACATAGTCATGGCTAAGCAGGAGGTTATAGACGAGTCATCAGATCGTATAAGATAAACATAATAGAACCCAACATGGAAAATTCAGCCTCGAAAAGTATCATTATAATACTTGACATATATTCAAACAAAAGTCGGTGTAGTTAAAGGTATTGTATGAGTGTTACAGAGATAAAAGAAAGTGTCACTAGGAAGGCAATCAAAATATATGTTCAGAAGAAACCATCCAAGCACATGAGAATAGAAGTAAGCAATTACGGATGATTATAGGTAAGTAAGGACATCAAAAAGGTCTGTACTAAGCTCACATGTTTACGAGAGTCAAGGGTTCTCCCTAAGTACTACAACAAAAGACTAGATAAGGAGATAAAAAAAGAAGGCTTCAACCTACGCACAATGACCTAAACAGGAAATGGTCATGTAACAACAATCTCGCAACAACATTGTAGGCATCCCAAAGGAAAATGGCAGCTACTATGACTAATAAGTGGGAAGTAATAATTAAAGGTTATATTCGAGATCATAGGAGTTGTATGAAAACTCTGGCGAGTGTGGCCACAAAGATAAGCTAAGTATGGATGCAACAAGGGGGCAGAAAGACCAAGAAAAGTAATAGCTTACACTGAAACAAAGCTAAGATGGTACGAAAGAATTATTCGATCAATGATCTAGAGTTAGTACGTTATGGATACACACAAGATTTTGGAGCATTATCCAGGCAGCATATTTTTGACAACCGTACAGACATAATAGACTCCGGTATAAGTTAAAAGAAAGAATTGAGCCCAGGGCATAGATAAAGGATTGAATTGTTAGAAGATTATGTCATCGATATTCCATAATTTCCATGAAAGGCTAAGGTAATAACTGATACCACGAACCATAGATCGAAAGATAGCTTAAGCATACGTAAAGACGGATCAGAAGGAAGAGGAAACTAAAAAATTACGTCACCCAAGAAAATTAGGAGTCTGATTATTGGACCTAGAAAAATTATAGAACTTGTGCTTGAGAACATGACAAAATCACTCTTAATATCAGATGTTCAAGAGAAATAACACAACAACCATAATCTATAATGGCTCTACAAGGAAGCCAGTTAGAAGAAGTACCAGCGTCATATAAAGCCAGTATGAATCTCCACCAGGATTGTGTATGTACTAGAGGTGCGAGTATTATAATAGAGCTTCATGTTATGGACACGAATTACACATAGGTGGAAGGGAGGGCAGGAAAGAGATAGAAGATATGATGCGAGATATTAAGGTAAGTAAGGTGAAGGTGAACAACGTACGAGATACTCAAAAGCAGAAGATCATGAATAGTCCATACTTCGGATAGAAGACTACAAGCATAGGGATCCAACAAGCGGGAATGATAGCGGCATCTTCCGTGGCATGTCCTCCAAGCATATAGTTTCTACGTACTGAGAGATCTAGTTAAGAGAATAGAGAAAGTTGGAGATGATGTGATGTCTCGCTTGACGTCCCAGAGAAACATAAGAATATTTATGGTGCAAGCTAATTGAAGGAATGTTTATAATAGATATGTATAGGTCGTAAGCTTAAGTATAGTAGAGCGACAAAGTTTTAAGAAAACATGAGTAAGGATGAGGAAAGGTAAGTGAAAAGGTGACGAGAATGGATAAGTCTTTAGGATTAAGCCCATGAAAACAAGAAGAGCAAACAGTTTCTCTATATTATACTAAGATCACTATAAACTTAATGAACTCCAAGGAGTCTAAGATTAATAGCATTTAGAAGGAATGAAATACTGACCTAGTAATAAAATGAGGGTATGATTGTGACTAATAAAGAATGATGTTCAGACCTACATTTGAATAATGATTTGAAAAAAAAAAGAAGAGAAGGAGAAAATAATTTGTCCGCGACACATAATTAGGATACGCTCATAAGGTGAATCACATTGAGACACTATGAAGTATGATTATGGGAACCACTTTGAATATTCCTTGAGGTAACGTAAGCCCTAGCGGCAAAGTATTACATGAGAAGTTTGAAGTTATCAATGGTATATTTTAGATTAATATCATGGTGAATCAATAATGGATGGACAAAAGTCATAAAGGAATGAGATTAGGTCGTCATTCTAAAGATGAGTAGTAATGAGGAAGAATTAAAGGACTTAAATTTATACATATGGAATAAGCAACGAGAGTAAGCTGAGATTTGGTAGCAGACCTTAGCAACGATGAGTTAAAGTAAGAGTTACAACAGTAAATTCATAGGGATGGCTAAACGGACCTATGCAATGAGATATAGAAATATTCGGGAATTCAATAAAGTACCATGCGAAGAACTTCCATAAACTGATATATTTCCAAAGGGACATCACATTAAGCTCTACATATAAAGCGTAGATATTTGGCACACTTACAAGGTCAAAATTGTACAGGCTGCATGATGAAAAGTAGCAACAGTTACGAGATTGGAAGGATTCCAACTACAAGTTGTGATGTGAGAAGGAGGCCTAATAGGGGAATACCCTGGACTTTAGACTTATTCACAGAACAGTCTCCTAGATGAAAAGGGAAGTTCTAAAGTATTCGGAAGATATAAGTTACGAATGATAAGTGCATCAGTCAACATTCAAGGATGAATGTTCCAAATGCTGGAATAATATTACGCCCCGTAGTATTAGGTCGATGTTATGCTCTTCAGTAATATATTACGATGATGTTACCTCCAACAGTATTACATTACGTTGATGTTACGCTTTGCAATATTAAGTTATGATGATATTGCACCATGAAGTATTGTACGTTAAATTTGTCTTAAGGCAATTGACTTCAGCCCAAGTAATTATCTGGAGATTATAAAGATTATGTTATTACACAAGCAATTGGTAAATTCATGAAGTTGAAAGGGAGATCAATTCAAAGAAAATGAATTTTGTCCAAGTTTTGCATTATGGGTTAAAATATGTCCTGAGCTAAAATAACTGTTATTTATGGACTAGTGTCATATGAGATACTACATTACAATAATAATGTGTATAAGGTATGTGAGAAGTGAGTAATATATTAAGTAACAATTATACGGATAGTTGATTAGTTACCGGATAACAGGACATTACCTAATTACGTAATAAGTGGAAAAATTTAAAATCCCACCATCACCCCACGTGGCAACTAGCCACATTACCAAGAAATGACTATGAGTCATTCCTTTATTAGGTGTCAAATGGATACAACTTTCCTTTCATTTCTTTCCTTTTTAGCATTCTGGCGTCGAGCTATTTTTCCGCAGGACCTCCCCTACAGTATCGTCACCAGGACTTTGGATATCCAAGTCTTTCCAATTTATTTCATGAACGTGAAGGACCAGTAGTTAGTTTTCTTGATTTGGACAAAAGGGAGTAACGTCCTAAAAATAACGACAAGATGAAATGATTTTCTTCCAATTCTACGGAATCCAAGCATCAATTTCGTTCAAGTTCAAACAAGCAGAAGTTTCATTTGTTCGTTCACGTAGAGGCTTCATTTCGTGCAAATAATTCAAGAAACAAGTGTATTAAGATCATCCCTTCTTTCTTTTGGCATGATCATACGATATGGATGAAATGCAAATGCACAAATTCTATTAACAACTCTATTCATAGAAGTATTAGAGATATCTATGTTCTTGAATTTCCATGTGTTATAATATTTTATTATTTGTTCATAGGTCTCAGAAAAATACGAAAGTTGAAAAGAGTTTATTGTGTGACACTCCTCAAAGGCAAAATGGCCTTATAACATTCCGAAAGATTTTATTAGCGTGCTTTTCATACACTTTAATCATGTACATTCACACATGACCAGATGGCATTATATATATGTGTGTGTATATATATATGTATATATATGTATATATTTACACATATATATGCATATATATGTATGTATATATATATATATACATATATATGCATATATATGTATATATATATATATATATATATATATATATATATATATATATATATACATATATATATGGGATATGGGATAGAGGTTATGGTGTTATATACGCATCACCACCGAATCTGCTTGTATACGATGATGATTTTGCACACAGTGGACGATATGATATGATGGGATGCCCTAAGAGACTGATGACGTTATGAAACATGTACCTATGCACGGCATGAAATTCATACGCATATGTATGACGCTAAAAGTATTTCATGATTTACAGAGTTATCCAGACTTACAGGTTGAGTCAATTATTTTATATTTCTTCCATATCTGTTATGTATTTATTTATGTGCCTTACATACTCGGTACATTTTTCGTACTGACATCCCTTTTGCATGGGGACGTTGTGTTTCATGCATGTAGGTCCCGATAGACAGGTTGAGAGCCCTCTAGGAGTAGACTATCAGCTCAGCGGGAGATTTTGGTGTGCACCATTTGCTTCGAAGTTTTTTGTTTGATTAGTATGATTTAGATGTGTATTGTTGGGTAAGGCAGGACTTTGTCCCGACCTTTATGATATTAATGTACTCTTAGAGGCTTCTAGACATATATCATATACGTGAAAGATTGTACGGCCTTGTCGGCCTATACTTTGAGTTTATAAATGATTTTGTAGGCCTATTAGGCCTGTATGTCACAGTGTATATGATGATGTAACAAGAAAGGTATGTAGCGCTGGTACTCGATTGAGTAAGGTACCTGTGCCGTCGTGGCCTATCAGCTTGGGTTGGGAAAGGTGGCTTCGGCATCGGCCTTGTAATTATTCAGGCTAGCTTGAGCCTCAATATTGGTTGCGGCCGCCTCAGATCTGGCCATCTCGAGCTCTTTGGCCAAATTGGCTAAACAAGACTGAAGCTCTTCGACCTTCTTTGCTTGAACCAAGGCATTCTCCCTTGTAGCCTGAAGCTGAGACTCGACCAACTCCAACTCTGCTTAAACAACCTTCTTTTGTGAACCTATGACGTCCATACACCCCTTGAACTCTTCAGCCTTAGCTCGTACTTTATCTATTTTCCTTTGGAGATCCTTGATCTATTCGAGCCTCTGACAAACCTGTAGATTCAGATTGTTAGTTGTTATCTCCAACTTATCTTCAATATCATGAAGCACTCTAAATACCTGCTCGGCCATCTCAGCATTCTCATCTCGAGCCACTACCAAATCTTCCTGAGGCTTCCTATTAATAAGCATGTAGGTGTCATATTTCTCAGTATGTCCATGAACTTCAACCTTGCGCTCCTCTCGCATCTGAAGGAAGGCGTCGTGATGCAACACTAAAGCCAACAAGTAAGGAAGAAAGTGTTAGTAAAACCTATAACTCAAAGTTCTAAAAAAAAGATGATGGAATATCCCTCCAACTTACCTGATTCAAAGCATGATGGGCCTTGTTGAATAAGCAAGAAACTTCTACGTCATCTATCTTGGCTCGGTCATCTTAAGCAATCAAGCATCAAAGATAGCTAGCCACCCCTATAGGGGTAGAAAGAACCCCGAGCATCCTCCAGGACTACGACGATAAGTGACCGCTTAAGCCCGGGATCAACAATGGGGGCCATGAATTGATGGGTTAGTTTGAGGCTCGAGGAATCCTCATTCGAGCCCTTCCTTGGTACATCCAAGTCACCCAAACCGGTGACATCTACTACTTAAAAAAATTAACCATAGAAAGGGTCTTCTGCTTCATGGACCTTTCAACGTGGCAAGTCTCCATCGCTTGAGCGTCCTTGATCATTGAATCAGAGAACGAAGGCAATAAGGGGCAATCTCCAATCTTTATATCCCCATGTAAATCTTTTGGGGCTCCTCCTTCATCATGGGAAGTGTTGAGCATGGTTTTTACACCATCCTCAACCGCCTCCTTAGTATACTTATCACCTAGAGATAAAATATATTTGGCTTTTTTTTACTCATGGACTTTATCAAGACGAGACAAAGCAGTTTCACCTCTCGCCGGCCTAGTAGTTCTTTGACTTTTGGTGCCAGTTTGCACACGGGTCACCAGCCCGGAATCTTCTTCTTCGCCGTCATCTTCAGCCTCATTCCGTAGCTATTTGACTGACTCCATAGTTTAGAGGATGACGTTTTGCTTAGGTTTACGGGGCCTCCTCGATGGTTTTTTCTTTTTCGAGTTCGGAGATCTCGGAGAGCTCGGAGCCCTTTTTCTTTTCTTCTCCCATGTCTGCTTCTGGGCAGGTGGAGGGAAAAGCGCCTCTTCTTCAGTAGAGGGGGGGATTATTGGTACATCATTCCCTAGTCCTACAAGAGGAAAAATATGAGTAAGTCCAACGAAAAGTCCAAATGGAAACAGTTCTATGAAGAGAAGATTACCATAGTTACGGGCCTCCCATTAGCACTTCGATATCCATCCAAGCACACTTGGAGTATGACCTTTGCGACACCATGCCGTTGACCCATTGCTCGAGATTGGCTATCACCTACGGCACGATGACTACAGCTACAACACAAAAGCTTAGATGAGGAAGGGAGATAAGAAGTAAAATAAGCAAAGTTAGATATTCAAGGCAAAGTAATACTTATGGTTCATGTTCCATTTTTTATAAACGGCATGTCTTCGACAGGGATTAGGTCCGAAGTCTTTATACGACAAATATGACCATCCAACCTCAGTCTCGAATGTCGTCTATTCTCGAGAATGGGGGTTTGGTGGCTTGATGGAAAAGTTTGATATAGCATCCACGATAAAGCCAAGGGCTATAGAGATGCATCATGTGATCGAGGGTAAAAAGATGCCCCTCGATCATGCTTACAAAAAATTGGAGGAGGATCATGATCCTCCAAAATGATGAATGGATTTGGCCAAGTATGATATCATACCTCTTGCAAAAGGCGGTGATGATAGGGTCTAAAGAACCTATCATGAAGGGGTAAGTGTTGAAACTTAGATACCTCTCCACATGAGTTGTGATAGATTTCTCGAGGGATGGAACTACTACATCTTTGTCTACCTAGTTGCACTCCTCTTTCACCTTCTCGAGGAGATGTTATGTAGTTGTACATATATATCTCGACATCGGTTCGCATCAACCCAGTGTCGAGGGTGTATTCTCCACTTCCAATCAGTAGCAGTGGGGCACTTTGTCGGAACGAAGTCCTTAAGGGGATGATCTGCCGCGGCTATGGCGCCGATAGGCTTTGATGAAGAAATGGTTTCCTTGTGTGGGACAATTTTTGAGGTCTATCTATTTTTGCAAATAGGGAAGAACAAAATGGAGGAGGAACGCTTGTATATTTTGCGGAAAAAAAAATATGAAAAAACCTAGGAAACTGAAAACACAAAAATCTGGAGAAGGCAAAGAACTGTGAAGATTAGGATGAAGGAAATTGAAAGTAAAGTTTGAAAGAATGAAGAAGATGGATATTTATTGGTTTCACAATGACGGTTCAATACTGATAGTGGCCGATCATCTACTAAAACACATTAAATGCCTAGGGAACTGAACTGAGTGGACGTTTCGGTCATCTCTGTCGCTTGCGTAACAATGCTTATGTCATGGTAAACCAAGGGGAAGTTCGAAGACTTAATTAGTTTCTTGTCATTACACTCCGAAAATGAGGGGACTATCTGTATATGGTCAGAATCAGGCTTCCCTAATTTTGTATGGCTAATCAGAACCAGGGTGGGAGATCAAGGCTCGGTCTCGTATTGTATCAAGGCATGGCAGTGAGATGGATTGCCAAGCCCATGAGTTGATGATCGATCAAGATCGAGATCAGCCGTGATTGAAACCGAAGCGAGGTCGAAGAAAGTCTACTAAACTGAATAACAATAGGCCAAGATATCTATGATCAGGTAAGGATCATTGCAGAAATCTTGGCACATATCGAGTCAAGACTGGACATTTGGCTGAGATTTCCTTATATATTTAGAATTGTACCACAAGCAGAATTCCTCTACTATATAAAGGGGTTCTAATCATTTTGTAATCATGATATTCACGAATAACAAAGAAATACATTACATTTTCTCTCTTAATCTCTGTTGTTCAATTCATACTTTTATTAGCATATTCTGCTGGTTTGAGGTCAATCTAGCTCGAAGGGCATAATCGCTCATTTTATTGGTTTGCTTTATTTTACAGTAAAATTCTAACATCAATTCTCATATTTCTCAGTTTGTGCTAAGTGAAATCACTTATCCTTAAAACCGCTTCCAAGTTTAATTATTATCCAATATCAAGGGTAAACACTATTAAAATATTCTTATAAAAAAAAATTTAGTGCCACATGATAGTTATTTTCTTAATACCTAGCTATATTTTTTGTTGATGTACGCTTTTAAGATTAATCGAATTTAATATTAAACAAGAAAATCAATATGAAACCTATGTAATGATATATTCTATTTAATTAAAATTATCGAATACCATTTCAAATTAGAAAAGAATACAAGAATTTAATATGGAAGAACAAAGATATTGACGCATTTCAATAATACTTGATAAGCAACTGATGATACAATCTAATGTTTGGTTGTAATTATATATTTTTAGTGTACTACTTACCTTGAATTTAGGTGCTTTAATGCTAAATTATATTATGTGCTTAATTGAATCTATCGTATGTGTAGGTATGTTGAAGAAGAAATCGGAAGCAAAGTAGAGATTTCATGTGTATTTTATGCACTACAAGTAGGGGTGTACATAGACCGAGTTGGTTCGGATTTTATAATTACCAAACCAAACCAATTGTGTCGGGTTACTAAATCTAAAGACTAAACCAAACCAATAAATTCGGGTTTTTCAATATCGGTTTTTCTCGGGTTTTTTCGGGTTATTCGGGTTTTTTCGAATTTTTTTCCGAAAAAGTATTCGTAGAACAAAATATATAACGTATGCTCAAAATATTTCTTTAATCCTAGTAAGATATAACTATATAAAGTATTTTTCAAGAAAATAATACAAAATATGATATATGTCATGACTCATGACACTATCCTAAAATATTCAACAATAAAAAATTATAAAATTATGTACTATAAATATTGCTAATTAAAAAGTCATAATAAAAATAAACATATTCTAAAAGCACTAATTCATGCTAAACTAGATAGACTAATGAGGGAGTATTAATTATATGCCTAAAAGCTAAAGAAAAATAAAAATAGGTTATGTATTTTTATCTAAATTATTGCAAAATAAAAAAATAGATATTTAATACATTCCCGTTCGTAATATTGTATTGAATGTCTTTTGTTAACATTAGTATTGATTGCTAGCATTATTTAATTTACTAATATTAACGGCTATAAAACTTATTGGAGCATTCAAAAGTTCTAAATCAAACCTTGAAATAATACCTTAAAAGATAAAATTATGAAATTTTTTAAGAAATATTTATAAATTACATTACAATAAGTATATTTATATATTAAATATATCTAAAATTGCTATATATATAATGTCGGGTTGGTTTGGTTTCGGTTTGACTTTCTTTAGTTAAAACCAAACCAAACCAATTATGGTCGGGTTTTTTTTCCAACACCAAACCAAGTCAAACCAAACCATAGTCGGGTTTTTTTTCTCGGTTTGACTCGGATTATCGGGTTGGTGCGGTTTATCGGTTTTCTTTGTACACCCCTAACTACAAGAATGACTCGTGATGATTTGATGATTAAAGAAATTGAAAGAAGAAAAAACAATATTGGAGTTTAGCAAAGGATTTTGGAAGAAAGGCAAGAAACAAAAACGTAAAAATTGAAAGTAAACAAAGCAAAACAAAATCAAAACGAAGCAATGAAGCGAACGAAGCGAGCAATTTATCTGGTGTTAGATCATGTGGCGCGAGAGAACTTTTGCACAGTGAAGCTGGCAATGCCAGGAGTAACGCAAGATGGGGGCGTGCATTTTGCCTCGCGACGCAAGGCCCATAGCTAGCATATTCCGGGTTTTTTAAGTCTATGTTGTCTCCTATTTGGTTTTGGACTTGGTTATTACATCAAGATCTTTTTTTATAAGCAAAAAATAATCATTAAACACCATTTTTAGAGGGAGAGACCGAGATTGGATAGATTACACCGGGGGATTGGACCGAAGGAGGCAAGAACACACTAAGAGCAAGGCGGAGAATTCTTCTACAAGTTTTTCACTTCCTTTTTCTTCTTTCCATTATTGGTTATGAATTATATTATTGTAGTTATGCATACTATTATGAATAGCTAATTTGTTACCTAGAGTTTTGGTAGAACCTTTTGTAGGATAAATTCTAATTATGTTTTTATATAATTGAGCCGTTGGATTCCTCTATTTGTTCAACTACGTTTATATTGTGGTTGGTTGAAGAGCTCTCACTCAACTGTGCCTATTTAGTGTGCATCACTCTGAAGAGAGTGAATATTTAGGTACTTGTTGAACAACATCACTCCTAACGTATATGAAGGATCAATACGAAGGGTTTAAAAGTGGGATTAAGAATAACGGAACCTTGGTGCAATTCGAGTGAGCCGTAACTTAGTGCCAACTAGTATAATTCAGGAGAATATGTTTACTAAATTATGGTAGTTACTCGGGAGAGAATTATGACACTCAGAGAGCTCATGATCAGTAGAGAATACTTACGCGAAATTATAGAAGGCAGAGCGAGAAGGATTTCGACAATAGGAAAGGTCATAAATCTAGACCTCCTTAGTCTTGTCAAACTTTCATCCTTGTTAGTTGATAATTTTACCGCTTTATAATAGTTGTTAGCTAATTAGTTGACAGTGATGGCGCCTAATGTTTAATTTGCTAAGCAAGCCAATGTTAGAGATTCATTAAGCGAATTATAATACATTTCAATAATTAACACTAAGTAAGCTATAACGAATTAAAATGAAAGCGGAAATTCATAACAACCTCAATATATGTATTCTACTACCCGGATCTTGAGTCACAATTCACGAACTTCTAAGATTTCACTACAAATAAATGTTCTAAAAGAAATACAACTGTTTTTGAAAAAAAAGAAACAGTAACATGAAATGTCTAGAACAAGACTCAAGGATCTACGGACGCCGACATATCTACCTTTGGTCTTATATATGAAGGATTCAGCAGCTAAGCTCACGATCAGCTCGATCCAGTACTGAAATATACACAGAAGTGCATTGTATTATCAGTACAATCGACCCCATGAGCTGATAAGTTTCGATCATGAACTCAACAAAGTTGTGACGAGGCTAAGATAAGACACCCACGAATAAAACCTGTGCAATTTAATAGTATATGTACTACTAACAACAATGAGACAATAAGAAAAGTAATATCTGGGAGGGGACATGCTGAGGGGATCACAAGATCATGAAACACAGTGGTAAAAAAATTAGATCAACCGATATACCTTGAACAGATAGGAACAAGTAAATACAATAAAGGAAAATGCACGGCATCACCCTTCGTGTTTTTACTATCAACCTCACTATATGAATCAACAAAAACGGCATGACATCACCCTTCGTGCATTAACTATTACAATATGACATGGCATCACACTCCGTACATTAACGCTCACAATATGGAATGGTATCACCCTTTGTGAATTAACACTCACAAGTCATGGAACGACATCACCAAAAAAATGAACATCAAGGAGATAGAAATATCAAGAACAAGTCTTACTTCAACATTTGGCTCCCCAATACCAGCCTCAACTTTGGATCAATCAATACTAAAATCTGTAAACATGATAAGAATGATCAACATAACGATTCACTAGTCTAAGCATGGGTAATATGATCATGGAAGGTAACAAATACAATAATAAGACTCACTCGCATGCTATGGCCTGACAACAATGCATAGGTACTCGTCACCTCACCTATACGTCGTACCCGACATTCAAACACGTAGCACATAGGCATATAAGACCTAATCTCTCAAGTCAAAGATAACCACGGCACTTACCTCGCTCAACGGCCAAACTCAAATCTCAACCACAACATTTCCTCCCAAACAGGCCTCTGAACCAGTAGAATCTAGCAAACAAGCCTTAGGAACTACCCACGATTGCGAAGAATTCGATATAGGCCATTTCTGAAAAAGTAAACACCTGGGCCCGCTTAGTCCAAACACGAAATTCGGACCAAAATCCGATAACCTATTCACCAATAACGCTACCGCAAGTTTGGTACATCTTGCCAGCCCGGATACTTGGCTATAATTACATATTTTTAGTGCATTACTTACCTTGAACTTAGGTGCTTTAATGCTAACTTATACTATATTTATTCCAAATTAAGTTTATTTTATGTGTAGGTACGCTGAAGACGAATTTGAAAGCAAAGTAGAGATTTTATATGTATTTTATACACTACAAGAATGGCTTTCGTTGATTTGACGATTAAAATAAATTGAAAGAATAAAAAACAATACTAGAGCCTAGGGATTTTTGAAGAAAGGCAAGAAACAAAACCGTGAAATTGTAGGCAAAGCAAAACAAATCGAAACAAAGCAATGAAGCGAGCGAAGCGAGCTTGCGTTAGATCAAGTGACGCGAGGGAACTTTTGCGCAACGAAGATGGCGATGCCAGAAGTAACGCGAGATGGGGGCGTGCATTTTGCCTCGCGGCGTAAGGCCTGTAGCGAGCATATTGTGGGGTTTTAAAGCCCATTTTATGTCATATTAGGTTTTGAACTTGATTATTTTTTCTAGGTCTTTTCCACATATATATAGCCATTAAACATCATTTTTAGAGGGGGAGATCGACAATGGACAGATTAGATCGGAGGATTGTGCAGAGGGAGGCAAGAATACATTAGGACAAAGACGAAGAATTCTTCTACGAGTTTTTCATTTCCTTCTTTTTATTTCTATTATGGGTTATGAATTCTAGTATTATAGCTATGGATATTATTATGAATAGCTAATTTATAATCTAGAGATTTGATAGAACCTTTGTAGGATAAATTCTTATTATATTTTTATATAATTGAGCAGTTGGATTCGTCTATTTATTCTACTACATTTATATTGTAGTTGGTTGAAGAGCTCTCAATCGACTATACCTATTTTGGGGTATTACTTGGAAGAGAGTGCATATGTAGGTAGTTGTTAAACAACATTGTTCCAAACGTATATGAGAGATCAATATAAAGGGTTTAAAGGTGAGATTAGGAATAACGAAACCTTGGTGCGATTCCAGTGAGACATAACTTAGTGCGAGCTAGCGTTATTCGGAAGAATATGTCTTGTAAATTGTGGTAGTTACTTACGAGAGCTCAAGATCAGTAGAGAATACTCAGGCAAAATTACAGAAGGCATAGGAGGAAGGATTCCGATAATTGGAAAAATCATAACCCTAGACCTCCTTAGTCTTGTCTAATATTTCATCCTTGTATGTTGATAATTTTACTTCTTTATAATGGTTGTTAGTTAATTAGTTTGAAATAAATATTATAATCTCTAAATAAAGAAATTATTTACACTTGTGTTCCTTACCAATATTGAACAACTGTAGCTAAGCCTTAGTTTTTTGTGTGATTCGACTCCGAACATGTTAACCGGATTATAATGCAACGACCGTTTTGTTCTTTTTATAAGGCATAGTTGGGCGTGATCAAATTTTGGCACCATTGTTGAGGATTCGACTCCGGTCTTGTTAACCAGATTATATTTGCATCGCTTAATCTTTTTATAAGGCATAGTTGGGCATGATCATAACCCATTATTTGAAGTAAATTAAAATAGATGCATGTCATAGTTCTATTAAATATTACATACCCTAAGAGGATCCCAAATATTTTTAGATATTTTTAAAAAAAAAATCTATTTAAAGTCTTAAAAATATATATAAAAATTATATATTTATATGTCGATTTGATACCAATTAAATTTTTAATCAATATCAATCTAAATGAAAACCAAAATTAGTAAAAGTTCTATATCGATTTGATTTCACTTTTTAATTTGCCGTTAAATTTCGATTTGGTTGAACACCCCACTTGTATGTATATCAATTTTCTTTCGAGAAGTCACAAGATAACCACTTTTACGGCTATTGTCGAGATAAAATTTACGGATGAACGGTAAAGTTTCCTTAGAAACTGATAAGTCGAGAAAGGTGGGAATAATATAATGAATATTAATCCTTATTTTGATTTATTTTCGCTCGAAAATAATGTTGAGTTGTTCTACATCAGAGAAATTTGAGGTTCTTAATCTCTTTATATGGTTTGGGCAATCCTTTCCTTACAGGTTAGCATTTGAGATTGAATTAGGTCCAATATTCATCCTTATCATGATGTTAGAGGCATGTCCATCCTAATTATTGTTATTGATATTGGGTCACCATGTTTGTTGTACACGCTTCAGAGATTTGAGCGTGAAGGGGTGTTGAGTTGTCCCATATCCGAGAGATTTTAGGTCTTTGATCTCCTTATATAGCTTAAATAATTCTTACCTCAAAAATTAACTTTTGGGATTGAGCTAGATTCAATCCATTCCTATAAAAAAAATTGAAATCGCTTTACTTCTCTTGGAAGAAAAGGTCACCGTTCAGGCTTGTGTTCTTTTTACCAAAAAGAAGAAAAAGGAATAGGAAAAGAGAAAACAAAACATCATAGGCTTTTGCATTGATATTCATGTCTTTGTATAATTTTAAGAAAAAAGGCAGTTTCACATGCTTTATGATGCCAATTGACTGAGGTGAAATACTTAATTTAAGAAATTAAGTTTTCAAATCTCTTGTTTATCTATGTTGTTTTTACGCAGGTGTCCTAGTATACAATATGCGGAGATCTCGTATGATTAACTTATAATTGAGATTTAAGTATATTTAATTAATTGATTAATTAGTAATCTTTAGTTATTCGGGAAATTTTACACTTTTCAGATGATATAACGAAAATAATAAGGAAATTATATACGTACTACTTTTACAACCACCAAAGAGCGTGTTGAGATGACTGAAATTTCTTCACAACCATATTTCAAATTTATTTGAACTTTAGAAGTAAAAGTATTCTTATGCTCATAAAAGTGTGGAATACGAGATAGTTGTTAGTAAATCTGTATCACTTTAATAAATAACAAAACATTGAACTTTCTGAAACAGAAAATTAGCAGCAAAGCAAAAGAATATTGAAATAATTTCTAAAAAAATAATTTCGAAATAAATTGAATTTACCGAATACACAATATGTCCTTGACAAAATTATTCTTCTCAACCATCAAGATGTTAAAATATTATCTTTCTAGGATAGAACGACTTAACTCACCAGCGTATTGGTCCCAAAAATTCTGATGAACTGCGAACCACTTAATGGCTATAAATCACACGGAATAGAAAAAGTCTTGAAGTTCAGAAAAATTCATAAAGAAAACTTTGAGGAATCAAACGAATTTATAGCCAATGAAAGTATTGTTTCAGAAAGTTCAAATATTTAGAACAATTACTTCAAAATAGGAGGAAAATTTTACGAAAAATTTAATAAGAAAGTGAATTGAGTCACGCACAGAGCCGATTCTGGTTGGATATTTGGATAATTAATTAATATTTTATTGAATAAGTAAAGAAATTTTAGCTAAAAATATTAACCAATAGCCGATGTTATACCAAACGACGACAACAGAGCAAGACTTGTCTTCTTCTTAACGCTTTAAGAACTAGAAGAAGATCAATTATATATATACGCATCAAAAAAATTTCTTTCTCTAATATAAGATAATATTTCTTTGCCTAGAAAAGAAATTCAAATATTTTATTTTTTGTCTATTTTTTATTGACCTTTATTTTAAGCTGCCTAAACTTAAACCCAACAATAATTATTAAGAAAAATTCCTTCTAAATATACTTTTAAAATTTCGTTTCTTCCTAATGTTGCAAGGAATTAAAGAAGACTAGTATGATGAGATGGGCTATAGTTGGGCCTACCTAACAACACATTATAGAAGGGATTTTTACATATATATCCCATATAGCAAACCTTATAACCATTATTGTGCATTGTTTGTTTATTACCCTCATATCCCATGTTTTTGTTACAAAATATATACCAATCAAGATATTTGCTGATTGTCCATCCAAAATTAACACTAGACAATTAAGGAAAAATTCGAATCTTAATAAAGAGACACCAAAAATAACGCCTATCATTATGGTTGATAATTAATGTTTGATTTTCTACCATTTAAATTGTAAATCAGGTAAGGTAACATATGTAATGCTCAAAATATCTCCTCTAATATGATTGAACCTCATTTCTTGTTGCGTCTAAAGAAGTAAAATATGATCAGTATATATATCCAAGACAAGGTTTCATATAGTATTAACAATAAGCTCCACACTACAACTACTGATCAGAGCACAAGATATCTATGGCTTCGGAATCCAACAATATTATTACAAGTGTTAAACAACTCACGGAGATGCCGAATGTGATGAAAGCAGTAGTCTAATTCCTCCAGATTCTCTCTTATTTTATCATATTTCGTAGTTATTTTATCATCCCATGTTGCAAACTTAAGCGCCACTCAATCTGCTGCTGACGAGTGGTTCGCCGCTTGTATCTTGCCCTTCATTCCTTCCACTTCCATCGTCGCCATTGCAGTTGGAAATGAGTACTTAACCACTGATAACGGTGATGATAAATTAGACCATAATGCCTTAGTCCAAGCTGTGCAAAATCTGCATTCAGTTTTACTAGCACGTGGGCTAGACCGAAAAATCAAAGTGTCTACGCCACATAGCATGGCTGTTCTTGCTTCTTCCTTTCCACCTTCGTCTTCCACATTTGCCACTACTCTCTGTTGAAGTTGTTTCCAGATTGTTTTAAAAATGTAGACAATTGTAGTTAAATGTAGTTAATGTTTTATGAAGTATTTCCAGAGAGTTTTAAAAATGTAGACAATTGTAGCTAAATGTAGTTAATGTTATATGAAGTATTTCCAGAGAGTTTTAAAAATGTAGCCAAATGTAGTTAAATGTAGTTAATGTTATATGAAATGTTTCCAGAGAGTTTTAAAAATGTAGACAATTGTAGTTAAATGTAGTTAATGTTATATGAAGTATTTCCAGAGAGTTTTAAAAATGTAGACAATTGTAGTTAAATGTAGTTAAGGTTATATGAAGTGTTTCCAGTGACTTTAAATCTTTGCTGACGTTGCACCCTAAAATAACGCCATTTATTAAGACTCAAATCTATATTAAATAATTTGTAGCCTAAAATAACGCCTGTATTTATGGCTCCTAATTAATCTTTGATTTTGTACCAAATAAATGCTAATTCAGTTAAGGTAAAAATCCCTTCAATTAATCATACTTTCTTAAATGAGAACCTACTGTCAAGCTTGGAAGGGATTTTTGAGTGTTTGATGAAAGTAAACAAAATTATGAAATTATGGTTTGGCAATCCTATTCAACTAACCCAATAAAGGAAGAAGCTTTTAAAATGTAGTCAAATGTAGTTAAGGTTATATGCACTGTTTCCAGTGTGTTTTTAAAATGTAGTCAAATGTAGTTAAGGTTATATGCACTGTTTCCAGTGTGTTTTTAAAATGTAGTCAAATGTAGGTAAATGTAGCTAATGTTATATGAAGTATTTCCAGTGAGTTTTTAAAATGTAGTCAAATGTAGGTAAATGTAGTTAAGGTTATATGAAGTGTTTCCAGTGAGTTTTTAAAATGTAGTATAGGTAAATGTAGTTAAGGTTATATGAGTGTTTCCAGTGCGTTTTTAAAATGTAGTCAAATTTTTGTAGTTATATGAACTTTGTAGTTAATTGTAGTTACTTGTAGTTAATCGTAGTCAGTTAAAAAATATGTCTGAATAACGTATTTTTTTGTATCTACTGGATGGTATCAGTTGCTGAAAACTACAAATGGCATTTCTATGCAACGTCAATTCATTATTCGTCATTGTTCAAGACAAGAAGTTTTATCCGAAACATAACAGCGCAAATGTACTGCAACAGTACATGTACCATTGGACTTCCAACAATTTGTAGTTGTGCAATTGTAGCTATATGTAATATTAGATGTGTAGTTATATGCAATTGTAAGTAATTGTAGTCACTACAAATTTTCCAATGTAACCACAAATTTTCCAATGTAACCAGTTGACCCCACAACTAAAACATTAATATCTTTTGGACTTTTACCTCTGAATGAAATCTTGGGGCTTTCAATAGTAGAGGCAGCTGAAACTGTGATTGGTTTAAGATTTCTTGAATTAACTCTAAAGGGTACATTCACAGAAAGAAAAAGAATTGCACAAGGGACTGTACTTAACTGGACATGCTTGATGAAATGAGATGACAAAAGTTGACTAGAGTTATGGTCTTTAGTTGATTGAAGTGTGAGTCCACTAGAAGGAGCAAAAGCAGAATTTTTCTTTCTATGAACAGGTTCAAGAAACTTGAATAAACGTGTTCCACAAATCAAGCAAGAGAAAAAAGTGGATAAAAATAAATGTGGGGTAATTAAATAGTAAAAATTGGTTGGAAGAAAGAGAAAAAAGTGGGGAAAGAAGATATGGAAATATTTTGTTCCACAAATCAAGCCCCTAATAAATCATTAATAATTAAGTCTTAAAAGTAAAATTTGGTACATAAATTGAAACATGGTATACTTAAATGTAATAAATACTAACCTTAAACATGAGTGGTTATAAGGTTTGCTATATGGGATGTATATGTAAAACTCCCTAATGAGCTCCCGTGTTAAATATTCAAAAGTTAAGAATATATAGTTCTGAATTTTAAGTTCAAAAATTAATGACATATAATTTTGAAGTCTTGAAATTAAGTATAAATATTAAGAATATAAATGAAAGTATATTTTCATTCGAACAATTAAAATTTATTAAAGCAATAATTAAAAATTGAAAATATTTTAAATGATAGCTTAATTTATTAATATATATTATTAGTAGCTAATTGTGTACTTACCCTATTTTAGAACTACCTAATGAACCCACGTGTGGCTTGTCAATCATTGACTACAGTCCACGTTGACATTAAATCTCTCTTTTACCTTTTTTCTTTTGCTTTTTAAAAAATTAGGTCATTAACTCCCCAAAATATCGTCCTTATCGCCTTATCCAAGGGATGGATTTAATCCAATTTCCTATTCCACCCCTCATTCATCCACACTTAATGTGGACAAATTGCACCGATAACCACATAGTAAAATAGAGATAAAGACCGGTTCAAGATTAACTAAATTGGGTTAAAAAGTAGAAACCAAGTTAGGCTAAATATCAAAAGTGATTGGTTACTCCAAACTAGGTTAGTTAATGGGACACGAAGCAGATTCGTCTTGTGGACGTGTTCAAATTTATACTTGGTTCATTCAATTTGCAATTGTTTTACAAATCAATTTTGGTAAGAGCCGTGCTTTGACCCAACCCCAGCGACAAAATTCAAATATAAAAAATTATATTTATTTGAGCAATTTTACAATTTTGCAATGAGGATGTTTCCTGGTATGTTGGTAGAAATATATGTAATTATCTTATGACATGCATGACATTCTTTCAAAAAACCTTTTTTTTTTTCTTATTAAAAAAAAAAAGTGGTCGTCGTAAGTTGTCTTCCCACCAAAACTGGATTAGATTAGTCTACCAACTTCAGTAATCGCGCAATAAAAATAGGGTTATTCCATTGAAATTAGGAAGAAGTTAATAATAGTACAATGTAGAAAATATCTGCAGCAATTTTTGTATATATTTTCATCTTATTGCATGGAAAAATATCTTTCTTAAAAAAATATGCACGACTATGCCATGTAATTTCGATAAAAGGCAGACTGTATCGTACAAATTCAATTAGGAAGATAAACATTTAAGATTAATTAGATGACCTTTATTTTTTATTTTATTTTTTTAAAAAAAGCAACGAATTTCTCAGTTTACAAATGTATATATGTGGAAGAATGTGAAAAAACATGAACACGGAAGAGCTTATATCGATTTATTTTCCAAATTTTAAGGATTATTATTAATCAGTTACCCTACGGTATCTTATTATATGTAAATACAAATATTTATGTCCCATTTATATGTTAAAAGGTATTGAGTGGTATCAAGTGATGAAGTTTGCTTATGAAATACGAAGAAACTTTATATTGCTTTGATAAAAGAAGTCTTTATTTGATAAATTATATATATTATGTATAGAAAATTACATGGGAAGACATTTTAATTAAACTTCAAACTGAATAGCTATCATTTGGTGGAGGGAAAATCATATCTTTTCCAATATTGTAAGCAAAAATCGTATAAAATCCCAAAACTAAAAGATTCCTTATAATCCTTGAAATGATAGATTTGCTAGTCAATTTTTAGTGTGATTTTGAAGTCACTAATGTCAAAACAAGTAGAGGAACAAATCCAAAGATGTATAAACGTAAAGAAATATTCTTATCAACGTCTGCATCATTAATATATCTTCCAACAATTGAACTAGATCTCTTTTTATTTAGTTTTGTCCTTTTCCAGATAAATATAAATGTGGAAAATTATGAAATACTTCGATGACATGTGAGAGTGTTTGTTGAAGTGTAGATGCAAACTCCAAATGGAAGAGTCAAGCATCTCAATATCTTCACTATTTATACTAAGTCGTATGTATTATGATTATCTTCAATTACTGTATTTGATTTGACTGGAGATAATTATCCTTTGCTCTTGCCAACAAAACAATATATTCTTTTTTTAATTATATTTTTACAATAAATAAATAATAATGACCCGTTTTTGAAGAACCATATTGGACACAAAGCCAATTATTTATGCTAATTACCAACGAAAAATTAATTCCAAAATCCCCAAGGTGAATTTTCTATTTTTACGTATCAGTTTTGTCTATGCGTAAAATACTACTACGTGGTATATAAATTTCAAAGCGTTATAAAACAAATTCAATGAACCTAAGTTGGTTGGCTAAGAGGCACCGAGAAATTGAAATAAAAATGAAAAGATAAGAACTCAAGTAAAAGATGAACTCCAAACCGACAATTTTTTAGGACCTCCAAAGGACGAACGAGATGCATATAACTTCACCATTATCAGTCAAACTGTGTGAACGTAAAATGTTTTTCTTTTTCGGCAACGGCAAGTGCCAAAACCTTTTTTATTTTTCAAATTTTCATTATTATTTTAAGTATATTTTTAAAAAAAGTATTTTATGCATGTTCTCGCTGAAAAAAGAAATCTTGTGATCAGCATTAAATATCGTGTACATCTATAAGAAGAAAGTAGCTCTAAGATTAGATACCAACTGTTGCATTGACGGCTCTGTCATCAAGTTTAGATTTTCCTCCTGCTTATATATGTATATGGCCCTCGTTTCTGCCTTGTCAGTTTGAAAGTGATATATTTGTCGGAGAATTTTGTCTATGGAAAAAAATTGTACATATACAATATGTGCTCCAAATCTTCAGAAATAGCTGCTGATGATTTGAGTCATACATCAACAAGGAATTAACCATCAATTCAGAAAGATTTTCTGAGCTTTGAAAAAGTGTTCGACGAAATTATATTAGAGTTCGACTTCGCCATATATAGTTCAAAGTCGGTGATTTTGGATTCATTAGAAAAAGTCTTGTTTCAAAAGAAAAAGGTGAAAAGGCCAAAAGGGTGTTGTATTTCATAGAAAACCAACTGGGGTTGTGATAATTATTTGTTTTTTCAGAATTTTTGTAGTTTAAAAATTGGGTACAAATCAGTACATGTGCTTGTTAATACAGGTGGCGAATCCAGGAGAATCCGGCGAGCATGACAGAATTCCATCAACGGGAGGTGATTCAGAAAGTACAACTACTACAACAGAAGGAGGAATTCCGCAGCCATATGAACAATCATTTGAAGAAATGTTGCGACAACAAATACAACAAGAAACAGACTATTTGATGTCTTCATCTGCAGCTCCGATGTTTTCAGGATATAGTCAGACAAGGGAGATGTCAGCAATGGTAACGGCGTTAACGCATGTTGTGTCGGGAAGGAGACAAGGAGAGTTGACTAACCGGCCGGAAATTACGACGTCGTTTGGTGGTGGTTCGCCGTCATCTTCGAGTTCAGGGTCATGGGCTGGACAGAAGAGAAGACGTGATCAAGAGGAAAGTGTTGCTGCAGAGCAAGTTCAAAGGGTTTATGGAGGTTTTGGTGAATTTAGAGGTGGAGAATCATCTTCCTCTGTTAAACCTGGTGTGTATTAAATATTCTTTCCTTTATTATTTCGGCGTTCATTCTTTTCCTTATTTTTACCACTTCTCAAAATTCACACTTTAAAAATACTAGTACTATTTTTTTTGTTTTTGTAGAGTAGTTCAACTTATGTTCTTAATTTAGTTCTTTTCTATTATTGCTTCCTCTCTTTTTCCCCTTTCCCCTTCCTCTATTTAGTTGTGAACAGAGGATTACTACAAATATTTAATTAATTCATTTTAATGCCTCTGTACTACTCAGTTAATGCAATATCATATACTAATTATTTCTTCCAAAAAAAGCTTCAAGCATGGTAGCACCACCAACCACCACAACCGCGGCGGCGCAACCGACACCACAACCAGCAGAAGGGGGAGCTGAAGAAACAGGGGAAAGGAGGAAGAGATACAGAGGAGTAAGACAAAGGCCATGGGGAAAATGGGCAGCTGAAATAAGAGATCCACACAAAGCAGCTAGAGTTTGGTTAGGCACATTCGATACAGCTGAAGCTGCCGCTAGAGCTTATGATGAAGCTGCCCTTAGATTCAGAGGAAACAGAGCTAAACTCAATTTCCCCGAAAATGTCCGAATATTACCACCACAGCAGCAACAACCACCTCAACCCACAACAAGATTAGCCATTTCCAGCTCCTCAGCAGCTTCACAATTCCCATTAATGGCTGCAGCAACAACTCCATCACATTTTTTCCAAACTTATCACCCTCAGCAGCAGCAGCAGCAGCCGCCTTTTCAGAATTCAGAAATGGTTAGAGATTATTGGGAATACTCACAGTTACTTCAAAATCCTGATGATTTTCATGCACAACAATCTTCGTCGTCCTTGTTAGAGCAAATGTTGCTCGCTTCTTCATCAATGGGTCTTTTGCATTCATACACATTCCCTTCTTGTTCATCTTCCTCATTAGCTACTTCCTCTTCAGCTTCTTCCCCTGCATATCCCCTGTTTTACTCTGCTCAACAATCACGTTTCTTTCAGCCGCCACAAACTAGTCATCAAAATCAAACTAGTAGCAGCACCTCCAGTTTTCCTGCACCTTTTTGGACTAGTTCAACCCACTATCCACCTTCTTCTAGCTAATTTTCATACTTCCCTCCTTTTTCCTTTTTTAAAAAATTCTTTTTTTTAGATATTTTTTTTTTAAAGTTAATGGGTATCGATTTTTCTTTTGTTTTTTCTTTTCTTTGGATTTTAGTTTTTGATTTTCTTGTGTTCTGTCGTTAGCAGGTAGGGAGATAGGACATAGGAAAGGACTAATACTGGCATTTTTATTGTTTGTCCTTATTTGAAGGATAAATGGTTTTATATTAAAGTAAAGTACATGAAGGTACGAGAAAGAAGCATCTCTAGGTTTCCCTATACTCCCACAAATTTGAATGTACGTTGCTGTCATTTTTGACGATTAGGTTGCAGAAACCATCCCAACTTGCCAAGTCATTTGTTTTCTTATTTCTGTTTTGCAAGCTACCATCAAATTGAAATCACCGTACAAAATGGTGTCGATGATCTTTCCCTTATTTGTGACTGCAATTTCTTTTTATCCCTTTATTGGGAATAATGCCTTCATCTTTTAGTGAATCCATTTGTTGTGTTGTCAAAGATCCAAAGTGGTATTTTTTTTTTATTGTCAAAGGATAGTTTTTTTTAATTATTATTTTCATCTCTTTTGATTCTCCTATGTTGAAGCTATTATTGTATCGGTGGCTCGAATCTACACCTAAGGGGTCGTTTGAGATGTGGTATAGTAACTGAATAATTTATACTTTATAAAGATTAGAATAATTAGTATCGGTATAGTTTATATTTTTTATAAATAATATAATTTTTAATATAATATATTAAATAATAGATAAAAAATAATTTTAATATAATTAATCTCAACGTAATTTATTTTAACGTAATTTATATCAGTATAACTTATTCCGGTATAAGCCTTACGTATTCAAAGCAAACGATCCCGTGAGATTATATAGGAGGTGTTGATGGTGGGAGCAATCCTTTTTTGTCGATAAAGTTTAGGTTAGGTTAAATTAATAGAGTAGTATGTTAGGTGAGGAGCTGCGAGCGGCTGGAGATTGTTGGTGGTCGGCGGGGTAGAGGGAGGCCTAGGAAGCATTGGGGAGAGATGATTAGGCAGGACATGACTAGAATGCAGGTTACCGAGGACTTGACCCTTGATAGGGGAGTTTGGAGGTCTAGAATCAGGGTTGCAGGCTAGGGGCTCTTAGAGTCCTTCGTTCGCCCCACCCGGGGTTGGGTGTGGGATAGTAGGGTTACCCGTAGATGACTAGTGTTTTAGCGTAGGTCCCCTCTTGGTTGGTAATATGGTAGTTGTCGCTTGTTATTGTCGCATGCGACGGTATTTATGTTTCTTATGTTTACATAATCATTTACGTTATTTTTGCAGGATTACTTATGCTTTGTTTTGTTATTGTGTTTTGTCTTGCCTTGGTTCCTAACTTTATCTTTGTTTTCCAATGCAGCTTTTCATTCTGTCCTATGCGCCGAGGGTCGCTTGGAAGCAGCCTCTCTATCCTTTTGGGTAGGGGTAAGGCTGTCTACATATTACCTTCCCCAGATCCCACCTGATGGGAGTATACTGGGTAGTTGTTGTTGTTGTTGTTGTTGTTGTATGTTAGTCTTCATCCAAAACTAATTTTAAGGGTTTATCCATATTTGGTGGACGAAGAGTGTCGAAAGTGTTAGGTTTTGAATTTGATACAAAGCGTAAAAGAATGAGATTCTTGTGTCACCATTCTCATCTCAATCTCTATTTACTTGTATCATTCTTTTTGTATCTTTGTGGGTTTTGTACCTTCTTGCTAGTCATGTCTTCACGTGACATCTTGTCACGCAGTCATTGGCTAAGAACTCAGTGATAGTATTTAAAGGTTTCTTTTTAACACACGCATAGTTACATTTTTTTAGTTCAACTATATTTTTGATAGTTGAACTATGTGTCAACTTTATTGTTCTATATTTCCGACGACTTGTGATTACTAAATTCTAGAAGGACAATTTTAAGTACTACTACTGGATTTTAAATATAATGTGTATATATTTAATAAAATTTTCAATGTCTATATATTCTTTAAGCAAAAATTATTGGACATCTACCTCCGCCAGAGTGTTAATATATTCTATGAATACTAAGGATGCTTATAAGACAGATCTGCGAATATTTATACTTAACAATTTGACATGTATAAATATAGTAATTTATTAATCAACCAATAAGATACCAGGCGAATTGGTATCGAATTAGAGACTATTAAACGATTATTAGGCAAATTATTGGCTAAATCATAAAAATAATTTTTTAAAAAGTAAAGAACTAGAGATAAGAGAAAATTTAGGTCCATATTGTTTATACAATATTTTCTAATACGTGTGACATGCAATATTCGGTACAAGGGAGAGAAAATAAGTATGTGGTATGGATAAAATTTGACAACTCTTCTGAAAGAAAAAAATATTTTACGAGAAAAACAAGTTAGTTAACTGATGCACAAATAAATCTCCTTCTTATCTTATAGAAAAATCCATGTGGCATGCAATTCATGTATGACCAAATTCAAGTTTGAACTTTAAGGAACTGACTGCTAAGGGAGACGATTGTTGCCAGTGTTGAATTGAAAAATTAGAGATTTAGGATTTAAGTAGTACTTTATATGCATAGATATAAGAGGGCAAATATAATAATTGTTAATGGGTAAACAATTTATCCGATAAGAAAATTAAGTAATTCATTCCGAAATAATTATTTGTAAAATTTTAATTCATTCACCAACTTTTACCCCCACAACCCGACAGCCTGATACCAATAAGCCAATAAGACAATTTTACGTTTCAATAAATGGCTAGGATTCGATTTTGAATAGCCTTAATGAATATTCTATATTTACCTACATTTAAAATAGGTTGTTTTTTTGTGTACCCTTAAAAATGAATAACAGTTGAATTTATACGCTGATTTAAGGATAAGTGAATTAATTCAATACACATGATCAATGACGTTAGATTAAATAAATAAATAAATAAAAGACGTAACAAATGACCAAAAAAATAATAATAATGAATCCTAGCTCGGTTAAAGACTTAATGAGGGACCTGCCTTCAGTTTCGAGCTTGCACTTGCAAAGAACTTTTGAACAAGAACAAGAACTTTGAATAGCTTTTAAACAGAGAAGTATATTGCATTAATATAAGTATTATAGTGTCCCCCAATGAATAATAATTTTTTCCTTTATATAATAGGAGAGTTTTACCCTAAGTACAATTTTAGGTAAAATTCTTTCTCTTTGCTGATCATTAGCTTTCTATTGATAGGGGCCGAGATTCACGCCATTATAATCGGTTGTGCGCGGACATCACGACCCTTTGTTAGTCGAGTGTGGTTTTTTTCTAATACTCTCCGAGGTCTTGAGGCTCAAACCTAAGTTGGAGGGCGTGGTCTTGATGTCCACGTGGATAAGTGTTTTGCCCGAGCCCCGATACGAAGGTTTTCTCGCTCTGATTCCGATTCCATGTGATCACGTCCTGGCTTCGATTGACTCACTGAAAACCAAGGTACTCAACGGGCTCGGTTTGACCAGTACACAGATAGTCCCCTCGTTTATCAAAGAGTAGGCTTACCGAAATGATGTGAAACAACATGTGCTTCAGGATTCCTTATTCAATACACACTAACATAAATGACAAAGAAATCAAAACTTTCCGTTAATCACGACCTTCTGACTTCGGACGCGTGTCGACCATTGGCAGGATGCATGAGCAAATTCTTCTATAAAAGGCTTCGCCCATTGTTCCTTTTTTCACTTTTCGATCAAGCTTCTACCCTCGAATTCTCAAGCTATTACCAACCCTTTTCCAAACTTTCACATCTTTTCTTTCGCTTTCCAAGACTCCACAGTAATTTTAGGTTTTATCCAGGTTTTTCCCTAAATCATTTTACTCAACCTTTTATAGTTTAAAGTCTTTTCTTGAACTTCCAAACTTCTTCAAATAATAATTTCTAAAACATCTAAATTTGTTCCTCAATAAGCCGCCTCTTCATGTTCTCAACTAGCCACTGGTATTGAGGTGATTGCCCTTAAAGTAGCCACCATCAAAATGGCTTTTACAGATGTAGATAGCCCCCGAACCTCCCTTGAAAGCATTCAATTCCTGGGGATGCTCAATTGCAGACGACTTTAAAGTCGAGAAGCCTTTATGCAAACAGGATCGAGATGAAGATACTCGAGGGACATATGCTCCATGACTGAAGACGTTATTACCATAGTTTGAAAGGACTAGCAATTGGGAGAGCAAGGACGTAGTAGTACCTCGGTCCGAGGACATCGTTACTACTCACGTGGAGGGATATTTAAGCGTTTACACTTATCCGTTCACATTGGGGCCAGTGGACCCGATCATTCTAATCTTTTGCAAGAGGTACGAGGTGTCCCTCGAGCAAATCCACCAATTTCTATGTAGTATTGTGATCCTCCTCAACTTCTTTGCGAACAAGATCGAGTCTCATCGGTTGAAGATCGACCACCTGCTTCGATTATATAGTCCTCGAATATTTTGAGAGGGATTGATGAAGCTTACTTGCCGGGCCAGCAAGGCCCTCTTCTCGAGCATCAACGAAGATCGAGACCAAGGTTGGCAGGGACGCTTTGTCCGAGTGAAAATCTAGGATTTGACCAGGTTTTCTTATTTGCATCATACTTAGTTTTCTTTCCTTTCTTTTGTTATTGTAGGTTTCCCTAAGACCACCAAACTTAGGTCAAACGAGGACGTGTCCTTGTCTATTGATCCCTCCACTTCGGGGATAGCTCGGGGCTGCAACAGGGGGAGTGAAGAAGAAGAGGAAGGCTTCATGCTCCCCGAGTTTTGTAGTAAATCAAAAACGGAGATTGGATCGTAAGCTAAAGAAAAGCTTCGATTCCCGAGCACCGAACCCGGATTCACTTCTTCTGCTCAAGGATGAGCCCAAATAAGAAGATATTTTTGTGGCCCACGGGCCGATCTCTCCCGAAAAGCAGACTCGGGATATCGATATGGAGACTGGGGTTGAGACCCCCGAGACCCCGGCTTTGCCCTAAAGGAACCGTCCCAGATAATAGAGATTTTAGGGTCACCTTTCTATGGTGAGTCCATGCTTAAGGATGCCCCAACATGCAAGGATAGGCCTAATGAAGGGGTTCATTGTGCGGACGATCTGCTTCGTTACTTTTTTGTTGGCATGGACTCGTCCGTTTTGGAAGATTTTTCGGGTTGGGCGACCTGAAAGTGCCTACGAATGATTTGTCTCCGAAAGTTGGCGGCCCGAGTTTAAGCCCAATGTTAATCAACCAATTCCCCACCGCGAGTGTAGATCCCGATCGTAAAAGATCGATAATTATTATTATTATCCCGGAGGATGCCCAGTTGTTTCTTCTTCCATGGGAGTAGCGGCTATCTTCGATGCCTGGCGATAGAGGACGACCAGGAAACATAAATAAAGAGAACACGCCATGCTATTTCAACGAGGGTCAGCAGGCGCCGAATTAGGTAAGGTATCATTATTTTCCTTAAAACATTTACTTAGGTTTAATATTTCTCATGTTCTTCACATTTTTTCAGGCCTTGATACTTCATCACGATGGTTTCCTCCGTTATCGGGCTGAAGTCAATCAACTTGAGCTTAAGGTCAAACAGCTAGCCTAAAAAGGGACAAGCATAGACTCCTAAGTGAATAATAAAAACGGACAATCAAGGATCTTCGTGCCAAGCTGGATAGGGTTCAGAAGATGACTTCAACACTGAAGCAGGATTATGCCGATCTGGTAAAAAAGGTAAATGTTTTTGTAGTTAGAAATGAGGAATTAGTCATGATGACTAACGACCAAACCTCTTTGGTCCAGTAGAAGATCGACCGGATCGACCAACTCTGAGCTGAAATGAACGAGGTCCAGCCTTGGACGATGGTTAGAAGAGAAAAATTGATCGATTGTCTTCATAGAATGAAGTTTCCTAGGCAAAAATGGCATCGGTAGAGGTTCAACTTTGGGTAATGAAACAGAAATCCGATAAGCGGTCCCATCTGAATGACGAACTCCGAGCGCATTTGATCTCAGCTCTAGCAGAATGAAATGCCCTTGGTAATGAAATTGAAGTTATAAGTCTCGATTGGTTATAATATCCGTCGATGCTTAAGAGATGGTACCCCCAGTATAAGGCCGATGTTGAAGCGACCGAGGCCCGACTGAAGACCAATACTGAATATATGAGAGGGCTGGTTCAGAGTGAGACCCTAGAAGAGATTTATCCTGGGCTTCGATCTATCAGCCAAGATCGAAGTGGCCAAATGACTAGAGGCAGAGGTTAAGAATTTTTCCATACCCGAAGGCGCTGAGGGCTCCAAGGGTTGTGAAAGATATAGAAGCTTCAATGGTTCTAACGGAGAATCGCGCCACGATGAGTATTAGGCATGAATGGATAAAAAAATTGTTTTTTCATTTTTGTATATATCTTTTGTTTATTTTGAGGCCATTTTAGTCGGGCTTTTGTAAAGATATATCCGAAATGTATAAGATTTTCCTTTTTGGAAAATTCGGGTCTTCACTTTTTGAGCATCTTTTCATAGTTTCTATTCCCTTAATAAAAATGAGGTATTTGTTTTTTTAAACAACTTGACTTCAATGCAACTTCATTTGCTCTATGCTTTGAACATTTAGAGTGACCGAAAATGTTTCCCAAGATGTGTAAGTATTCTAAGACGATGGTTTTGTCGAGGGTAACATTATAACATATTTTGGATTTTTATGAAGGCCTTATGTTTTGATTACTAACTTTGGACGTATCTGAGCTGTTTTTTGGGTGGTCGTGACCTTCTAGGTTTAGGCATTACCTAATAGTTTTATACCTCCGAGATTTCATAACCCGAATTGCCTAAATTTCTTTTCAGACAACAGTCCTTGAGTGGGGATAGCCCTTGGGCTCGATGGTTCTCGAATAGGAATAGACCTTAGGCTCAGGTAAGGGTATGCCTTGGGCTTGACGCTTTAAAAGGCAAAGATACGTAATAGTAAGACAATAACTTACTTTCATTTCTGTGTATAAAGTACATGATCGAAGATGAGTAAAAGCTTGTATTATGGATTCAGTGGCCTATACATGCATGGATCATTTTACCGTTTGTACCTTACAATAAATCCTAATCACCGGGCCTAAGTTGTTTAAATATAAAGTACCCATCTTTTCTTGCTAAGAAGTCTAACCCGAGGGTGATAGCCCCTGGTATTCGAGGTCGATCTTCAATAAGGCTCAGATAATATTGGTGTGACCATTGACCCTTACTTCAAAATGGTCTTTGAATCTAGGTCATCATGATCCACTATTTCCTCATTTAAAAAATTTCCAAAAAACCCATTTGAGACAAAATCGGCTCAAGGAAAAAAGAGTGAAATGTGTGCTTTCAGACCTAATAAGCGTCCTTCCTCTTGGACATTACCTACAAGTGTTAGTATGATTTGTAATATTATTGAAAGGTAAATGAAAATGTAACTTAGCAATAATATCGCCTCATATGCGCCACGTTCAAGTTGTTTGGTAGTTGTGTGCCATTTCCTACTTCGAGTACCAGCATTTGCCAGTAATTTTAATGACTCAATTCGGCCCTTCCTAACTCAGCCCCAGCTTCTCTATATTTGGGTTCCAAGTGGGCATTGTTACTTTTTCTTAACACAAAGTCTCCGATAATGAAGTGACGTAGGTTGGCTCTTCAGTTTTAGTACCTTTCTATCTCTTGATTTTAAGCGGCTAACCATACTAGGGCGACCTCACGTCTCTTGTACAATAGTTCCAAGCTCGTTTTCACGGCCCCACTATTTGATTTTTTTGCCACATATCGGAACATGAGGCTCGGTTCTCCTACTGTGACTGGTATTAGTACCTTAGCACTGTAGATAAATGAAAATGGAGTGGCCTCGGTACTTGACTTAGAGGTCATACGGTATGCCCACAAGACTTCGAGCATGATTTCCTTACATTTTCCTTTACCATCAATCAACATTTTCTTCAGGTTTGGATTATGGTCTTGTTTGTAGATTCTGCCTGTCTGTTCCCACTAGGGTGATATGGTGTGGATAGAATATTTTTGATCTTGTGGTATTCGAAAAGCTTGCTTACCATGCTGCCGATAAACTACTTCTCGTTATCACACATGATCTCTGCCAGTATCCTTAACCGGCACATTAGGTGGTCCCAAATAAAATCAATGACTACTTTTTCTCAGAATTTCTTGAATGCCTGAGCTTTGACCTATTTAGAAAATAGTCTGTCATAAACAGTATGAGTTGAGCCTTAGCAGGTGCCCACGATAGGGAACCGACAGTGTCCATTCCCCATTGGCCAAGGTGACAAGACAAGTATAGTAGTTCTCTAGGCTGATGGATCATCGGTACATGCCTCTGACAGTCATCCATGTAGACCCACTAATACTTGGCTATGATTATCTTACAAACTAAAGACTCTGCCCCGAATGATTCATGTAGGCGCCTTTGTGAACTTCCCTCAAAATATATTCGGTGTCTCCTAGCCCCTAGCATATGGAGAGCGGGCCGTTGAACGTTCTTCTGAACAGAGTACCTTGGGATAGACTAATCCTAGATGCCTTCGTGAGCAAAGCTCTCAATATTTTAGGATCCGAGGGCAATTTTCCATTCTTCAAGTAGTCTATGTACTTATTATCAAGTCTCAAGTCAAACTTGCTAAGTTTATTTTAGCATGGAATTCTTCCACTACCGACTTCATGAGTTGTACGACCATTCATGAGCTAAATTCATCACTATCAACCGACGATCCCAAGTTAGGTAGAGCATCAGATTCGCAATTTTAATCACGAGATACGTGTTGTCGGGTCCATTCCTTCAATCAGTGGAACATTATCTGCAATTTGTCTAAGTACATTTGCATTAGTTCCTCTATTACTTTGAATGTCCCATCGACTTGATTTAACATAAGGAGGGAGTCGCACTTATCAGACGAACCTCGATATGAACCATCCCATAACTACTATGTGCCTGGTTAGCCACTAAATGACCTTGACACTGTCCACTACGGTGATATCTTCTATAGCTTTGATTTTATCGAGATTGATCTCGATTCCCCTGTTGGAGACCATGAATCTAAGGAACTTTCCTGATCTGGCCTCGAATGCGCATTTCTTTCGGTTCAACTTCATATTGTATTTCTTCAGTATGTTGAAGGTTTCCTATAAATGTTTCAAATGGCCATTTACTCGTAGGGACTTAACTAACATGTCCTCAATGTAAGCTTCCATTGATTTTTCTATTTGTTCTTTGAACATCCGGTTTACTAGGTGTTGATAAATGGCACATGCACTTTTTTAGTCCAAACATTATTGTGTAATAGCAATAGGTTCCAAATTTAGTGATAAAAAAAGCTTTTCTTGATCGCTCGGGTTCATCTGAATTTGGTTATACTCGGAATAGGCATCGAGAAAGCTAAGTATCTCGTTTTCAACCATTACATCAATCATGCGAACGATGTTAGACAAAGAAAAAGAATCCTTGGGCATGCCTCGTTCAAGTTCTTGTAATCTATGCACATTCTTAATTTATTTCCCTTTTAGGCATTACTACTACATTAGCCAACCAGTCAGGGTACTTAACTTCCCAAATTGAACCTCTTCTAAGGAATTTAGATACCTCGTCTTTGAGGAATTCATGCTTGACTTCATATTGAGGCCTCCTCTTTTATTTAATTGGGTGGAACTTCGAATCCAAGCTTAGCTTATGAGTGGTTATTCCAGGCAGGATCCCTGTCGTGTCTAGATGGGACCAAGCGAAACAATAAAATTTATTTGTAAAAAAATTAATGAGTTTTTCTCTAAGCTTGAGGGTCAGCCCCATGACCAGATATACCTCATGAGCGGACAAGTGTTCGATCAGTATGACTTGCTTCAGCTCCTCGATCATTGATTTGGTGGCATCAGAATCATCAGGGGTAATGAACGGCCTAGGAACTCCATGATCATCATCCTCGCCCGCTTCTTGCTTCTCTGATTCGGTCAGGGATGGTTTCAGTGATGTCACGACCCATACCAATGGGTAGTGGAAAAAGTGGTATTAAAGCAGTTCTTTCCTAGGGAATCTACAAGCTGTGTCTAGTAGAGTCTTGTTCATGGCTGTGTTGTGCACCACACTGATAAGCAAGAAGCTATGAGGCATTTAGGAGTGTCACTCTTTCTTCTTACTCTAGATCGTGTGGTAGAGCTTAGCTGTAAGAATTCAAACTCCTATATTCTATTTTGTTCGTAATACAATATTACCTACATCTAGAAAGACCGTTGGTAAGAGATTTAATGTGGTTGTGAAAGAGTTGAGTCAGAGGAACTCGATCTTGCATCATGTTTATGATGAGTAAATGAAAAGTCTTTCAGCAGATCATGTGTGTAGTAAGACGTGTACGCATCTTGATAAGGAGTCCAAAGGCATGAATATCTATCCATCCATACGGTGAAAAACAGAGAGAATTAAAAGGTAGATACAAGTTTCAACAAGTAAAAGAAGCAAGGTGAAGAAGGATACAAGGTACCCAGTTAGTGAACATTATCATTATTTACAATTCAAGAAGAGAGATATAAGCATTTTGAGTTATCTTCAACAGTAATAGAGGTATGTACAATTGGTCACACCCATCTTAATTATGCCCTATGAGGGATAACAGATATAGTTTAAGAGAAGGATAAGATTTCAGGATCTAGTTGGGGTTAGAGTAACCCAAAATGGTGGATGGGTTGAGGATAGTTTAATCGGGGAATATATATCGTTGTGAGACACCAGATGGTGCACTCTAGAATTGTATAGTCAGATATGAATACTAGAATGTTCAAAAATTTTAGAAGATAGGTAGTGGAATCCTAGGAGAGATAAATGTTTACCTTAGTATGTCTCCCGCCCATATTAAATAAATAGAGAATGTTAGGCGTTCCGAAGAGCCAGGGAGATGAAACAAAGGGAGCTAAGAGTGAAAGAACATTTTGTTAAAGTTTTCAGAATAAACTGGTAGACCGAAATATAAGTCGGAGAACAATAAGATAGTAAATAAGGCATTGTGAGAAAGATGTGATATATGGGTGATAATGATAAATCAAAATGTAACAGAACAAAAGATTTTATAGCCAAGTGAATGTAAAAAAGAGGTGACCATCCTTGAGAAAATAAAACTATATAAGCCATAAAGTCATGCCCTCATTTCGAGAAACAAGTTGGTGACTTGAACGTGATTACCAGAAGACTAAGTTAGACAATCGGAGTAATAGAAATCAGCATGGACTAGTACTATACTACATGGCCATGATAGTAATGTCTGTAAAGTAGGTTAAAAATAATTACTATTTTAAGTAAATTAGGATATTACTTAGTTATGTTGGTAAGTGGTTAACTATTGATTTTTGTGGGAAGTTAACAAATTAATTAGAAATTGGTGGATAAGTATTTGGTTATTTGTTAAGACCAAAGAGTGACTCTTTGACTTATGTAACTAGGTGGCATATTTAGGAGATATTTGGCAAAGTAATCCACAAAAGTGGGGCCATAACCCACAATGATAAGAAGTCTTCCTACATCATTAAAGTATGATGTTTATTTTGCTAAGTAATAGATGGAGCTAGAAAAGAATTTATATGAAACTAAATAATACTATAGCAGTGTGAGTTGCAATGCTAAGGAGTACGGTATAATCCTTTTCAAAAATATCATACGGATTTTTTCCACTTTATCCGCATTTATGTGTTCTATTGCAAAAGATGTACGTTAGCAGGATTGTTAAGAGAATCGGCTTAGGTATGTTAAGGCTATCCATTCTTTCTTTTTGACATTATCTATATGATACAATGAAACAAGCAATCATACAACTTTCACAAATGATTCTATTCTTAAAACTACTAGGGTTACCTATGTTTGTGATTCACCATATGTCCTACTATCATATCGTCTGTTCATGAGTCTCATGACATTCTGAGAGATCTTATTGACTTACTTCAATATGCATTGCATTTGTTTATACATGTATACTGATCCATGACCAGATAATGTTATATACGCATATTTTATATATATATGGGGTATGGGGAAAGGTTATAACATTATATACGCACCACCTCCTGATCAGTTGGTATACGCTGGTGATTTTGCGCATAGAGGCCGAGATAATATGATGGGATTTCCTTAGAGGCTTGATGATGTTATGTATGCATATACCTATACATTATATTACATTTACATGTGCGTTAATGACATTATAAAATATGTTATGATTCACAGAGTTACTCAGACTTATAGGTTGAGTACTTTACTCTATATTTCTTTCATGTCTTTTATAGACTACTTTTCATCGCTTATATACTCGGTACTTTATTTATACTGATGTCCCTTTTTACTGGGATGATACTTTTTATGCCCGCAGGTCCCGAAAGATAGGTTGGCAGTCCTTCTAGTAGGCTATAAGCTCATCGAAAGGTGTTAGTGCATTTCACTTGCTCCGGAGTTGCCTAGTTGTTCAGTATAACTTGGACATGTATTGATTGCTATGTTGGGGTATTTCCCTAACATTTATGAAGTTTATGTATTCTTAGATGTTTGTAGACAGGTGTCATGTGTATGGATACTTCTATGGATTTTTCGGCCTATGTTTTGAGTGTAAAAATGTTTATGTTGGCCTTATAGGCCCCTATGTCACATGTATAAGTTTCTATATCATGTTGGGTCATCTTATGTCTAGCATTCCTTTATGTTTTACTCTATTTAACTCATGAAGAACCTTATGTCCCATTTATCCATGATGGTGTGATAAGAAAGATACATTATATTGGTACTCGATTCGGTAAGGCACGACTGCCCATCGTGGCCCATCTTGGGTCGTGGCAGGTGATTGCATTTAGTTTCTTCCTTCCTAACCGACTCTGGGTTATTTGATTTCAAGAGTGCCGGAATTGGAATCACCATATTGACCGCGAAGATTTCTTTTACAACTGGTTGCTCCTCTTAAACCATCTTTATCCCTCCCGATGTGGGAAACTTTAGTGTATGGTTTAGTGTCGAGGGTATTGCTCTCATGTTGTAAGTCCATGACTTTTCGAATAGAGCATTATATCTCATATCCCCTTCAATCACATAGAAATTTATTTCCTGAATGGTCCTAGTGTTTTTTTCACCAGCATGGTTATTTCCCTTTTAGTAGTCTCGCATTCCATATTAAATCCATTTAAAGCCTGGAAAGCCAGTACTATTTGGCCTTGTAGATCCAACTGCTCCATGACTCTTGATCTAATGATATTGACTGAGCTACGTCGATCAACTAACACACGCTTAACCCGATATTTATTTATGATTATATATATTACCATCGCGTTGTTATACGGATGCACGATGCCTTCAACGTCCTCATCGTTGAAAGAAATGGTCCCCTCCGGCATATAATCCGAGGTTCATTTTTTATTATAATGGACACCTTAGTGAGTTTTAGCATTGGCCCCTGGGGGGCGTCGACTCCATCAATGATCATGTTGATGACATGCTGAGTCCCTAATCCTGAAGTGATTTTTGGCCTTATCACTCAGAAATTCCCGGAGGTTCCCGTGGGCCACTTCTTCCCTTAATTATTGGCAGTCTTCAATCCTGAGCCCGTAAGAGACGTAATACTTATACATCAAGTTGGGGTCCCTTTGGGAAGGATCAGATTGTATTGGCCAAGGACTCTTGGTATCTTTGATGTGTCTGATAGAAGATACGATGCATGCGACATTGATACTAAAATTGTATTTCTATAATATTGATGCCTCTTTGGTACCGAGTGGCCTTTGAAAAATGTGTTTACTCATGAGTCCTCGACTATTATGGCCTCAATCGATCATTGTTTCACTTCTCGTAGGGTCATTTCCAAATCTGTTACCCCTTCGATCTCTATGATACGGTTGATACCGATCTTTATTTGGTCTTGGTTCATGATCCATGAATAATTTAGACCTGTCACTATTTCTAATGAGATACATGGATCCGGAAGGGGCTCCGAACTGATTATCTTCGACTCTGATTTTTAATTGGTACCTGGTATGGACATCGCCCCAAGTTACCGCCGGGTATTCTATCAAATTATATTTCAACTACTGTTTAGCCAAAGAGCGGTGAGTGCCTGAACAACCCAATCATCCATGTCCAAAGGCAGATCCATTCGTTCCATTTAAAACCTCGACATGAATTCCTACGCATTTTGTTATCTCTTTGCTGTACTTTAAAAAGATTTGACTTCCTGATCTCAACCTTGATGGCCCTAGCGCCCGCCTTTACAAAGGCATCTGCAAGCATAGCAAACGAATAAATAGAATTAGGGGTAAGTTGTGATGCCATATCATAGCTCTGTTTGACAATATTTCTCCAAACGTTTCAAGCAGAACATACTTGATTTTATCATCTTCTGAGGCGTTCCCTTGATAGCACACGTGTAGGAGGTCACATGTTTATTTGGATCAGTTGTTCCAATATACATTGGAATTTCGGGCATTCGAAAACTCTTCATGATTGGCTGCGGCGCAGTGCTTGGAGGGAAATGCTTTTGGACAAATTTCTTGGAATCCAGTCCTTTCAATATCAGGGGCGCTCATGGGATATGATCAACCCTAGACTTATAAGTCTCCACTTTTTTGTGATTGGCCTTGACCTTCTTTTCCCCTAAGTTCACCTGCTTTGTTAGTTCCTCAATCATCTTTATTACTTTGGGGGTTGGGCCCAGGTTCAACTTCACTTGGACTTTCTGAGGTTCGTCATTTCTTCGGGTGTTCTCCCAGGATGGTTCCGTCTCAACTCTATTAGGGGCGCATTTTTGGTTCTGTAATTGCGCTATTACCACCTGTTGAGCTTGTACAATTTTGAAGATCACCCAAAAATTGATCACATCGCCTTTACCGTCATACGTACCTCGGGCTACCAATAGATCTCCTCCACGAGCGATGTTCTCTGGGTCAATATGCAAGTTTGCATGGATGGCCACATATGAGTTAGCATCGATTGGGTGCACGACCGGGACTCCGTTGGGGTCAACATGGGGTACTTTGTTACTGGACACTATATTGTTGTTATTTCCATGGTGGCCAGATTCAGCATCGATATTCAAGTGAGCAATTGAGAGTTTGACAGTCTTAGATTGACTTGAAATTAAAATCTTAAAGAACATGCATAAAGTAGAGTGTGTTATGAAAATATGTATCAAATTGCCACTATTATTCTTAGCCCCACGGTGGGCGCTAAATTATTTGCCCTTAAAAATGAATAACAATTTAATTTATACGCGATTTTAAGGATATATAGACTAATTCAATACAAGTGATCAATGATGTTAGATTAAGAAAATAAAAGACATAACAAATGACCAAACTAATGATAATAATCCTAACTCGGTTAAAGGCTTAATGAGGGACCTTCATTCGGTTCCGAGCTTGCACTTGTGAAGAACTTATGAAAAGACCCAGAACTTTGAATAACTTTTAGAAACAGAAGTGTATTATCTTGATATGCGTATAACAGTGCCCCTAATAAATAATAATTTTTTCCTTTGTATAGTACGAGAGTTTTACCCTAAGTACAATTTTAAGAAAAGTAAAAATCTTTCTCTTTGCTGGTCATTAATATTCGGTTAATACGGGCCGAGATTCATACTGTGATATACTGTTAGGCGCGGACATCACGACTCTTTGTTAGTCGAGTGCTGTTATATGGTAATGCTCTAAGGTCGTGAGGCTCGAATCTAAACCGGAGGGCGTGGTCTCAAGAGCAGGTGTTTTGCTCGAGCCCAATACGAGGGACTCCTCGCTCTAATTTCGATTCCTTACGATTATGTCCCGACTTTGCTTACCTCACCAGAAAATTGGGATATTCAACGGGTTCGATTTGACCCGTACACACTTTAGAAGAAAATTATGAATGGACTAACATGTATAGATTGTATAATGCATAAAATAGTATAGTAAATATTGTAATATGGATTATAATGTAGGGATTATAATTAGGGGCGTACATAGACCGGGTTGGTTCGAATTTTACAATTACCAAACCAAACCAATTGTGTCGGGTTATTAAATCTAAAGGCCAAACAAAACCAATAAATTTGAGTTTTTCAATATCGGTTTTTCTCGAATTTTTTCGGGTTCTCGGGTTATTCGGGTTTTTTCGAATTTTTTTCCGGTAAAATCTTCGTAGAAAAAAATATATAAAGTATGCTCAAAATATTTCTTTAATCCTAGTAAAATACAACTATATAAAGTATTTTTCAAGAAAATAATACAAAATATGAGATATGTCATGACTCATGACATTATTCTAAAATATTCAACAGTAAAAAATAATAAATTATGTACTATAAATATTGCTAATTAAAAAGTTATAATAAAAATAAACATAATCTAAAAGCACTAATTAATGCTACACTAGATAGACTAATGAGGGAGTATTAATTATATGCCTAAAAGCTAAAGAAAAATAAAAATGGGTTATGTATTTTTATCTAAATTATTGCAAAATAAAAAATAGACATTTAATACATTCTCGTTCATAATATTGAATTGAATGTCTTTTGTTAGCATTAGTATTGATTGCTAGCATTAATTAATTTACTAATATTAATGGCTATAAAACTTATTGAAGCATTCAAAAGTTCTAAATCAAACCTTGAAATAATACCTTAAAAGATAAAATTATTAAAATTTTTAAGAAATATTTATAAATTACATTACAATAAGTATATTTATATATTAAATATATCTAAAATTGCTATATATGTAAAGTCGGGTTGGTTTGGTTTCGGTTTGACTTTCTTTAGTTAAAACCAAACCAAACCAATTATGGTCGGGTTTTTTTTCCAAAACCAAACCAAGTCAAACCAAATCATAATCGAGTTTTTTTCTCTCGGTTTGACTCGGATTATCGAGTTGGTGCGGTTTATCGGTTTTCCTTGTACACCCCTAATACCAATATATGAATTGTAATGTAGAAATTATGTGTTATTTGAGGATCTAATTTGTTGTATTAAAAATTATTATATAATATATATTTTAAAATATGTCTTTATTCTTTTAACAACATAAAATATTGGTTTGTACATGAAGGGCTGTTCATAGATTCCCAAATAACTTAGTTATGTGAAAAAGAAAAAGTATAACCAAATATAGTACAAAATAATGCTGTGTTTTATGCGAAAAACTAAAATAAACTATAACCAAACAATGTATCGATAATTAAATTTATATGGAGATCATTTTCTCCGCTACTCCCAACCAAATATCAACTCAGTATCATGCGGTGTGGTCGTTGATTCTGTAGCATCATGCTAAAAATAATTTAAGTTCACCGCTAACATACACATTAGTAGGTCAATTAATTGCTCAAAGTTGCGGCATGGATTTCTTACCCCTTATGATAGAAAAAAGTAATTTGGTGTTTTTCATGCTTGTTTCAACTTAGAGGTAATTATATCAACAGAAAAGAACGACAGACGATCAAAGGAAAGCATATGTTTTCCTCTAACAAAGTCGTCCTTTGACAGACTTGTGCTAAAATTGGAGTACGTATACAATTCTGCGGCTAGTATTTTATAGAAACCTACCCTACATCTAAATCAGGAATAAGTATATAACCTTAAAACCAAAATATACTATATGGAGCCTCCCAAAATGATTTTGGTAGCCTAGAAAAATATGGGTCTTTTAGTTAGGAAATATGTTATTCTTATTATTCTTAAATTAGTTATTTTGAGATTAATTATTTTCCCCGTTTATAAAGATAAAAAATACTATAATTTTGTCGGGATAACTAACCCTTAAAATTAATTATACTATAATTCTATTAAATATAGATTAAACTTAGTTTAAATTTAATATTTAACTTCGAAATTAATTTTTTTTTATCTCTCGTATCAAATCAAATCTAAGAGGTAACCAGTTTAACCAGCTATATTATTTGGCATGTCTATATGCACTTCAAACACTTAAATTATGAAGCCAAACCAAAAGTTCAAAGGTCATTTTCTTTCCACTTGTGAAGTAAGGTATACACGATTCAGTTCGTGAAGGAATGCACCAATAAATATAATTAAGAACTGACGCTAATATAGATTGTGAAAATGAGGAGATTTTGCCAAGACATTCGGAGAGTTGATGCCTTGAAGAAATTGTTCCATTGTTGCCATCACAATATATCTTTTCCTAATTGTAATCATCTTTTTCTCTTCACAAAAGTACACATGTGTCAAAGTCTCAAACATTCGTGTAATTAACTATGAAAAAATAATAAAATATATTAAAGTAATTTTTAAACGTACGACATGTTTCCAAATTAATCATTTTTGAAAACGTGTTGAAGGCCGCAAGATGTGTTATATGCTCTCCATATGGCGTTTGAATTAATTGCTTTTGTTTATAACAAATAGAGTGGGTAATTGCTCCAACACAAGAATTTAATTAAGCTAATTACTTTATAAATCTTTTTCATTTTTGCCTTTATGAGTCTTTCTTAACAGACCTAACTTTCACTCTGATATTTTTTTTCTGTGGTCTCGATCACCTAAAATTGAAGAAATGTAAGACATGTAATCACCTTGCACTTTTATGTGACGTAATTTTCTTGGTAGTACCTTGAATTAATGCTTGACACCCTATCAGACGGAGCCAAAATTATATTTATATGATTTTAATTTTTAAAATAACAATTAAGTCTAAATTTAATATTAGTATATATTTAATAAATATTTTAATATAAATATACTATTTGAACAAAAATTAATAAGATTGATTGTACCCCTTGAGTAATAGAAGTATTTCGTTTGTATTACTTGACCTTATTACTGTTTGACAATTATTACATTTTACTTGACCATTATCAACATTATTTGGTTAACCTTAATTAAGATATGTTTAGTATATAATTTTCATATACTTTTTATAACTTTATTTTAAAAAGTAATTCATAGATTTATGAGTTTAGGAAATTAAATTATATTAAATCATTATTTTAAAAAGATATTAATACCAGGAATAAAAAATCCTTAGCTTACCAAACAAAAATATGGATATATTACTTGAGACAGAAGATTACGTCTCAAACAAGTAATTGCTTGTCACTTTCTTCATATGCTAGAATGTTTCATTCTTCTTTTCTTTTTAATTCTTTTTGTTTTTCTAATGCTATTTTGTTAAAAAATGATTATTTAAGCTCCCATGCGAAGAACACGTGACCATTAGTTGGGATGCTATCAAAATTCATGCCACACCACATGTGATGTGCAAGTGCAATGAATGATATACTTCAAAGAACCCTATGTTGTCCCACATATACATAAAGAGAAATATTTATCTGTTTTTTTGTTAGGGTATCATTAAATTCTAAGCACTATTATGAAGACACATTGACGTGTAAAGGTTGGTGACGATGAACTGCTAATATAAGCAAGAATTTGCCACGTGCTTTTGAACGATTTAACTAAAGTGTAAAATCACTTAAATAATGAAATAAAATAATAGAGTATTTCCCCGGTGTTGGTTGTTTACCTACCTATTTTGGGAAAAATGAAAGTATGATGAGGTGTCAACATTATAATTAAAGATGTCTAAAGAAAAGTTCAACCCCTCTTAGAACGGTTAAGGGTCAAATATATCCTTATACTATTAAAAATTAATTATATTTATCCTCCGTTTGAATTCTTTATCAAATATGTCGCCACCGTTATACATTAGGGCCATATATATCCCTCAGCCGTTAAAACACTCTCCCATATATTTAAATTACGGTTAAGGATCAAATATATCCTTATACTATTAAAAATAAACCATATTTATCGTGCGTTTGAATTTTTTATCAAATATGTCCCCACCGTTATATTTTTATCAAAACACCCTCCCATATATTTTTAGTAGCACGTGGCATCTTATGATTGGACTAGACAACCCGCCCCACTCCTTTAATTAAACCCGCCCCGACCCAATGAAATTTAGTCTTCTTCTCCGTTCAATCCCTTCAATATGCTTATGCTTCTGCAAAATGTATGCTTCTTTGCTATTTGATGAAAAAGTTTTTTGAGGGTGCCTTAAAAAGTAGGGAGTGATAACAATCCTGTGCCATAAATATGAGATGGATCGAAAAAAAGAAGAAATTGAGCATGTTATTTACTAAATGAGTAGTTTTTGTGTCTGGTTCATTGCATAACTTATGTAGTACAACACCATATTGATTTCTAAACAATTATCCATTTGAATGCTTATCGGATACTAGTACTACTATTGCTATTCTATTTTTTTCCTTTATAATTCATGTACTTGCAGCTATACGATATGCGAGAAATTTAGTAAGTCTAGAAGCCAAAAACTTAACAGACCGCAACTCTACATGAAGATGCCAATTTGGAAAAAAAAGTACAAAATAAAAGAAAGCTAGCACAGAAATATAGTTTCACACTTCCATCTGCAGCTTCATGGGTTGGGAGTGAGATTCACCAGATATCATTAGAAGAATAATAATTATGTTTTCAATATAGAAAGAGTACTCTCATGGCGTTAAAGAGTGACCGCGCAACATTCAAGAGTGGACATTTTATTCATTGATGCATGTAACTAATATCCAACAATTAGCATACATTTTCGTCTTATCCGATTTTGAGGGTCATTTTCATGAGCCAATTTATATAGCTATAATTTTATATAAAAATAGAGTTTTAGCCTTTGTATTATTGGGCACATGCTAACATGAGCCATCACTACCTAGTATTGAAGGAATTGAACGGAGAAGAAGACTAAATTTCATTGGGTCGGGGCGGGTTTAATTAAAGGAGTGGGGCGGGTCGTCTAGTCCAATCATAAGATGCCACGTGCTACTAAAAATATATGGGAGGGTGTTTTGATAAAAATATAACGGTGGGGACATATTTGATAAAAATTCAAACGGAGGATAAATATGTCTTATTTTTAATAGTATAAGGATATATTTGACCCTTAACCGTAATTTAAATATATGGGAGAGTATTTTAACGGCAGAGGAATATATATGGCCCTAATGTATAATAGTGGGGACATATTTAATAAAGAATTCAAACAAAGAATAAATATAATTTATTTGTAATAGTACAAAAATATATTTGATCCTTAACCGTATTTAGAAACTAGGAAATATTTTCAGACGGTCTGCATGCTTTTAAGGGAATCCAAAAGGGGCCAGCATTGCCCCAACAGGAGTAAGAAAATGAGTGAGATCTTTCCATCATTAGTTACTTTTTAATACAAAGTTTCAATTTAAATACTCGAAATAATAAGAAAGACCAAAAGAAAAAATTAAGATAACGATATTATAATATTAAATTTATCGTTATATAAAGTGATATTTTTATTATTATATAATTACAAATATTTAACGATATAATACAATAAAATTTAGGTAATAATTAAAATAAATATTAATTATATTTAAAATAATAATATAATACAATAGATAACAATAATCCAAATAAGCCGTTAAATGTGAAAAATATAACTTCCTTTATGTAGAAAAATTATAATCTTTTTCTTAGTAAAATAAAATTAATTTAGTATAACTTCTATTGCTTCTCGATTTAACATGGTTATGTTAAGAATCTATGCTATTGCTAATTGTTTTCTTTGGTGTCAACACGAATTCGGTTTTAAGAATATTAGAAAATCCTCGAAGGGCAAAATTTTAATTCATATTTATCAGAAAAATTATTCGCAACATTGTTAATCACATGCTTCTTCTTTTATCGGCTTGATAGGTTATATGTTTATTCCTATTGTATTTTGATAATTTAATAAATTTACTGCTAGGAACCTAAGGAAATCGTTGCACATTTTCAAGAACTTAAGATCAATAAGTCTTTAATTGGGAACACAGTTTAACTTTTTAGAGTCAAAGGAATAACAGAGGGAACAAATAGCTACCGGTTTACTCGTTGACGGTAAAAGTCAATTCCTTAGATGTACTGTTGCTGCCTGCACATGCAACAGTGCAAAAACAGTGCAACGTTCAGCTTTGTGGGGAATGCCTTTGCCTAACTTACTTGCATTATTCAAGTGATATCACAAATGAATTATTAACATCAAGCAAAGGTAAAATAAAACAGTTGCACATTCAAGAATTGATCAAGCATTCTCTCAAGTCATCTATCAATCTTGTAAGTGACCAGTTCCCTGTATCGAGTTATTTTATGTCCTTAGTTGTGATGCACCTTTGGTTAAAAGACTCTACTTGTGATTTCTACTTAGCTTAATTAGAAGCATTGTGTAAGAAACCTAGTAAATCATAAACGCTTGTGTTTGTGTCTTGGCTAGAGTTAGTTGAGTTGTAAGTCTTTGTAATAGAGTTATTACAAAGTGGCTTGTAATAGAGTTGGTACAAGTTAGTGAGTGATTAAAAGGTTAATTCCTAAGTTATAATACTTTGTAATCTAAAGTTTGCTCAGCATTGAAGTTGAAATCCTACAAGGGTAGGTCGTGATTTTCTATCTCATGAGTTGGGAGTTTTTCACGGAAAACTCCATTGTGTCATTTACTTACTGCAGTGTGCGTGTGTTCTGTGGGAACTAATAGAGAACCTAGTTCTCTATATAGTTTGGTGGACCCTTAGTTTTTTTCAGATGGTATCAGAGCGAGTTCTTTCTATCAAGCTAATACCTAAAAATGATCCTCGTGGCTGCTCCGCCAAACTTTGAAGAAGGCTAGTCTACCTATAAACTTCATGGATTCAAAAACCAGTACTATGGATGGTGGAAGACAAAGATGCATGACTTCATCATGGTTGAAGACTCAAAGCTCTAGGATATCATCTGCGACGAACCCTTCATTCCTACAAAGATGTAACGAATCGACCGGTCATTTTGAGCATTTGCATTCGCCCCCTAGTTCTCGGGCATGACTAGCCTTGTATGATATATTATGACTTATGTAAATTATCGATTTTGATTTTTAGGTTAATCGGAATAGATATAGAAGAGTGATTAGCTTGAAGGTTTAAATTTGAAAGGCTTGACCAAGTTTTGAATTTTTAGTATTTGGCCTGGCATTGAATTTCTAATTGTTCTGTTAGCTCATTTGGATAATTTTGGACTTAGGAGTACGTCTGGATTGTGATTTAGATGTCCGTAGTAGAATTTGGCTTGAAATAGCGAAAGTGGAAATTTTAAAAAGTTTGACTGGAGTGGACTTTTTGATATTAGGATCGGATTCCGATTCTGGAAGTAGAAGCATGTCCGTAATGTGAAATGTGACTTGTGTGTAAAATTTGAGGTCAATCGAACGTGATTTGATAGCTTTCAGCATCGGTTGTGGAAGTTTAAAGTTTTAAGGTTCATTAATTTTGAATTGAGGTATGAATTATGTTTTTACCGTTGTTTGATGTGATTTGAGGCCTCCACTAAGTCCATGATATGTTTGGCGACTTGTTGGTATGTTCGAATGGGATCCCGAGGGGCTCGAATGAGTTTCAGGGTGGTTTTCGACCATTTCTAGTTGCTGATTTTTGGCTTTAGGGTGTATAATGAGTTAGCATAGGTTTGGCTGCGTTAGCATAAAGAAAATTTGACAAAATGGAGTCATGCTATGCTTTTCGTAAGTCTTCGCGTGATCGCATAGAGTAAAATCTCTAATGCACTGACACAACTTTGGAAGCTTATACCTAACAATATATAAGGAATTTGAAGATGACCTGAAAATAAAAATTGTAGCCTTTGATGTCTATTTTTTAGAAAGTTAAACTAATTGTTATTTGGAGTTTCATACAAAACGTTATGATCATCATACTAGAAGCTGTCCAGAAGAGTTAGACAAGGCTATTGGAAAAACAATTTCTATGCTATCACGGGGGAGTGGCCGCGATCACATAGGGTAAAAGATGGTCTGGAACTGTATCGCATTAGTTTTTCTAGGACAGCATAGGTATATGCTTGGGAAAATTATGAAGTATTTTATTTCGAGGGTTTCAGCCATTTTTGCATTTTTTGAGTTATGGAGCTGGGGAGAAGGCAATTTTAGAGGAGTGATTGGGATAAGTGTTTTTCACTTGATTTTGCTTAAATTTCATGATTGTATCTTAATCTTTATCATTTAAATGGGAAATTTGGGGTGAAAATTGGGGGGACAATGGAGAGAAAAGAGATGATTTTAGGGATTTGAATGGGCATTTGATGTCGGATTTTGATGAATTTGGTATGACTAGACTCTTAAGAGGATAAGAGTTCTAGTGTTGTGATTCTTAACGGATACCAAGACGTGGGCGCGAGGGTCAGGTTTGGCCAATTTCGGAAATTTTTATTTAATTTTATAGTTTTCGCATGGGCTTTGTTCCTTTAGCATGTATTGAGGATATGATTCTGATTTTTGATAGATTTTGGATGATTCAAGGCCAAGTCAAGTGCCAAGAGCATCGCAGAGTAGATTTTCGTACAGTTTGAGGTAAGTATTGGTAGTAAATATTGTCCTGAGAGTATGAAATCTTGGAGTTTCATACTATTTTGATAAATAAGGTAACTCACATGCTAGGTGATGTACATGGTGGCGTTCACGCGTAGGGATTGTGACTTAATAAGTCCCATGGGTACTGTAAAATTGTATATTTTGATAAACTCTATGTGCTATCTATGTGCTTTAGAGATGACTCTGTTAACTTGGGTGAATGCCATGTTTGGGGCCTTGTGCCGAATTGTTTAAATCTCAGGGGTATTTTACTATTATCCTCACATTGTTTTGATAGAAAACATTATCCTTAGCCTTGGTTTATACTTGTTTATTGTTTAATCTTGTTCATCATCTATTTTAATATATGAAAGTGTTTTTGGCGGAGTTCCCTGAGTTTTTATTGAAATACTTGAGTGGCTTGTGAGGTTGATGAGTGAGTGAGGCCAAAGGCGGGATTGTGAGGATAGTTAGGGATCGGATTGTACGTTGTAACGCTTTATATATATATATATATACATATATATATATATATATATATATATATATATGTATATATATATATGTATATATATATCTATATATATATGTAGATATATATATATATATATATATATATATATATATATATATATATATATATATATATATATATAGGTATATATATATATATATATATATAAATATATATATATATATATATATATATATATATATATGTATATGTATATGTATTAGATCGGGCATATACCGCAATGATATAGTAGTTGTGCTGTATGAGCCCCTCGGTGTCTGCATACCCCTAGTGAGCGTGGTCGAATATATATATTCATGGATGGGGATGTACACCGCAACAGTTTCATAAGGTACTTATTGAGAGTGAGTGCTGATTGATAAAATTTGAGTCACGGGTGACTAAGAGGTTTGCCCGAGGGGATATATACATATATGAGTGATAGTGATGATTGCCTGAGGGGGTGTTTATGATTTAGGTTGCCCGAGGGACTGTATACGAGTGAGTTCTGTCCGAGAGGCTGACTACATTTTCATCATTTTTACTCATTATTTCATGACTTTTTTTGACAACTATTGAACGATGTTTTAAATGGATTTCTCACATCTTCAAATGATTTTTACCGAAATGGATTTTTAAACAAGGTGATTTGATTCACATACTGATTTAGAAGCCCTTCGTATTCTAATAAGATTTTGTGACATGAATTTTGTATATGTTTTAATGCTCATCACTTCTGCTCAGTCTCGATTTACTTTTGTTACTTACTAAGTTGGCGTACTCATATTACTTCCTGCATATTGTGTGCAGATCCAGGAATTGCTGGACATGCTAGTGAGCTTTATTTTCATCCGTCGTGGATCTGCTGGAGATATGTAAGGTAGATACACGGCAATCGCAACCCTATTTTCTCCCTCCTATCTTTCTATAGGTTGTTATTATTTTTTACGAGTATGTATATGTCTTAGTGTCAATGAAAAATCCTTTATAAATGCTCATGACTAGTGATACCCTTATGTCGGGCTTTTATTTCAGCACTGTTGTTTTGACTTACTCCCTTTATTAAGGTTTATTGTTAAGTAACTTCGAATTTATTTTAAAAATAAAAATATTGGTTGGTTTTGTTAGCGTGTCGGCTTGCCTAGTACCATGATAGGCACTATCACGACATGGTAGATTTGGTTCGTGACAAAATAACACTGGAGACCCCACAGTGACAGTTCCTAAAACTTGAAAGGAATATAATGATGCCGACCACAAGGCTGTTGAAAAGAAGTTTCGAGCTAAGAAAGTTCTCGTTTGTGGTACTGGATCATATGAGTACAATAGTAGTTCAGCATGTCAATCTGCTAAGAAGATCTGGGAAGCTCTCCAAATAGCCCGTGAAGGGACAACATAGGTAAAGAGGTCCATGATTGACATGCTAACCATAGAGTACGAGCTTTTCAGAATGAAGGACCATGAGTACATTCAGGATATGCACACTCGCCTCACATATATCATAAATTAGCTTTACTCACCGGAGAGATCATCCCAAGAACAAACTTGTAAGGAAGATACTTAGTGTGTTACCTGGTTCCTAGGAAAGCAAAGTAATGTTATTCCAGAGGAAAAGAATCTCCAGGAGCTGACCAGTGATGAACTTGTTGGCAATCTCAAGACTTATGAAATGATGAAAAAAAGGATAATGCGAGAAGAAAGACCATAAAAGAGAAGAACGCGGTCCTCAATATGGACAACAATGACTCCCATGGTGAGGATGCTGATATGGCCTATCTGACAAAAAGGTTTCAGAAAATGGTTCGAAGAAATGGAGGCCGTCCAAAAGGGGGCAGCTCTAGCAAGGGAAACGGTTATGAACAGTTATGACCTATTTAATAAGTGTGGTCAGACATGACACTTCATAAGGGATCAAGATCAGTACAAAAAAAAACACCGACAAAGCAGCTAAGAGGAACCAGGTTCCTAACAAATGACTCAAGAGAAAAGATGTTGCTAACAATGTTGTAAAACAAGCTCTTGCTGCATGGGGAGACTCTTCTAGTGAATCTAAAGAAGATGATGATCGAGGTGATAGCTCTATGATGGCAATGGAATGTGAAACAACTAAGTATGACTCAATCTTTACCCTGATGGCAAAATCTAACGATGATAAAAATGACAATGATGATTGTCACACCTCTTTTTTGTTCTATATCCCGCGAAGGGCGTAGAAGAATGTTTCTCCAATTAAAGGATAATCGAAACGAGATTATTTATTTATTAAAATTTCAGAGTTGCCATTTGGGATAAGTCATGGTGTCCCAAGTCACCGATTCAAATACTGAATCGAGGTTTAAAACCTGGGTTTATTCGTTCTAGAGTTGGCTTACCCGAGTGGAAAACTCGAGCCGGAGGGGAGGGGGGCTGCGTACCGGTAACCAAAAGATCATTCGGCTTTGTAACTTGTCTGAATCTCATGTGGGATATGACATTAACAGAAAGAAATCACAACCAGCGTGCACTTCTCAGGAGAAACAAAAGAGGGGTTTCATAGAAGTTTATATTTACAGTTCAAATAATATCAAAGCGGTAAAAGCAACATTTAGCACATTAGACCCAAACATGTAACAAAATCAGATAATAAATAAAGCCAAATATAACAATTTATATAAGCTCGAATTTTGAACCCTGAACCAGAGATTCTGGGTTCGATCCTTAGAAGAGTCTCTAGAGCTATCACACCTCCTTTTTTATACTACACCCTGCGAAGAGCATAGAAGGGAGTTTCTCTGATTAAAGGAAAATCAAAACGAGATTATTTGTTTATTAAAAATTCAGAGTCACCACTTGGGATATTTCATGATATCCCAGTTCACTGGTTCAAATCCTGAATAGAGGAAAAGATTGACTCTGTATTATAGTCCACGAACCAAAAATCTAAGTAAGGAATTCTGTTAACCCGAGAGAAGGTGTTAGGCATTCTCGAGTTTCGTGGTTCTGGCACGGACGCTCAACTATTATTATTGGCCTATTGTCCGGTTTTATTACATGTTTTAGCCTATGGTTCAATTTTAGCTTTATAACTGCTTTTACTTAATACTTTTTTTAAGAAGATTTCAACGGTATTTAAAACATGTCTTGAACCGCGCCACTTAAATGCACCCGCGATCCGTGATACATTTTATCTAACATTGTTGAGATTACGATTTGTGTCACATAAATGCACACCCTAATTTAGGAAGGTGAATTATTAAAATAATACGCCAAAAAGAACTACACATTAGCAACTTTACGAGGGCCATGAGAAGTTAGCTAAATGACGCATCTTGATTTCTAACGATAAAACAATATTAATTGAATAAGGTTCATGCAATTTCATTTTGTTTGGCACGGCACACCTCAAATTAATCTAACCAGAAGGTTTCCAAATTAAAACAATAGGGCCATTCTTGTTTGATAAGGCGTGTCTATGCCAACTGCACTAGCTAGATAAAGTTTAAAGAAATTGTGGCTACTTTAAATGAAGGCTCAAACCCAAACTATTAATTACAAAGCCCTTCTATACTTCATTGTTGAAGCTTGGACCTGGATTAAGGCCCAACAATCAATTTCAAAAGAAAGGGCTCAAAATGCAAGAGCCTACAACCCCATTGGCCCATGTCTTGTGGTTTAGGCCCAAAAGGAGAGCAATGGTGAGGCATACACCAAATGGAAGCTAAGGGTGGGTAGTTCGAATTCACGAAAATAAAAAAAGAGCATTTAGGATTTTTTAAAAAAGAAGAAGATATGGATAATGACTATATTCTGCACAGGACCAATCACTAATTATATATGGAGATTTGTTGTTCAAAACAACCGCAAATATCTTCATCCAACCAGGAATTGTACATGAGTGTTCTAAGACTTTATCAATTTTGCATACATACATCAAACAATTCAATAATGATTATACAGATTTTGAGAACATGAACTTCTTTTTTTACTAAGTGTGCAATCGGACAACATCTTGGCATGGTTGTTATGGTTGATTCGACCCTTAGATCTTAATGCACCTTCTAATATCAAACTCTAATTTAAGACTAACATTTCAGCTGAGACAATCATTAGAACCTGCCTTTCCTTACATGATTGAACATAATAATAAACCTCTTTAACACTTGGATATCAGTACCAAATTACCATATATATGCAATTAATCTTTAATAGTTACCATGTTACAAGAGTGATATGAACTCAACTATTACAGTGAAAATTTTGCGTGTATTTCTAATAAATACTGAAAGGGCAACATCAAATCTGCATCTACAGCAGCAATAAAAGCTAGGTGATGGAATTAATGGGTAAGACCATTCAAGTTGGATAAATTACTTCCTAGTCTGATTAACAAGACCCACACATTGAACACACTAGGGGTACATGAACTTAAACTACATTAATATTCAGAGTAACGAGCTAAGATTTGCATAGAGAACGGATTTGAGTAGCATCTTAACACATAAACAACACACATGACTGAACATCAAACTTCCAAACTTTCATTTTTCATTTTACTTTCAACTGGGAGGTCACATTATGCAGGTTTCAGAACATGTACTTGGAATTTGCACAAAGAAAAATAGAGGTGAATATTCAGCAAATAGCAACAGCAGAGTGACAGTCCTAAATTTAACCAATAGAGAAGTGAAATCAACTCTTAAAACCAATACAACAGTAACTTGATTGCAGAACTCCACCCATATTTCCAAAAATAAAATTTAAATTCAAGCCATTTCAATCCCAAGCTAATAAAAAATTGCTTTAGATATTAAAAAAAACCCAAAGATCACAAAAGGAATCCTAATGAAATAGTGATTTTGAAGTGTTTTGCCATTCTTGTTTTTATGAACTTTTATCACTTAATTTTTCTGCCTTGAAAGGCAGGAATGTGATGCCTTTATAGGCAAGTCAATAGAGCAAATAGCATATTTAAGTTTTATCAATTCTTTCCTTTTCTAGTTTTTGTTCTTGCTTATATGTCCCTACTTAGTTTTCAGAGTTTAAAAACAGTCTCACAATTAGCTTCCAAGAAGCTTCCCTTTCAGTTACACCCTAGATTCCCTAAACCAATTACCTAAATTACCCTTTAAAACCCCCGTTAATTACCTACTGATAGACCCAAAATAACCATTGGTCAAGGTGCCTCTGCTGAATCTAAACACCAAATGGGGCCTGGCTTATATAGCCCAATACAGTGAAGCCCAAGCCAAAACAAGTGGGCTTTACTTGCAAGCTAGGCTATGACTAGCATTTATAATCAACTCGCAAAATGAAATAAACAAACCAATAACTTCTAATCCCCTTATTAATGAAAATAAAGCCCAAACTACTTTGTAAATAGAGACTAAATACTAAGAAAAGAAATCGATGAAACATGAATACAAATGGGGAGGAAAATCAAAACAAAAGAAAAGTGTAAAGACCCCAGTAATTATCAGAGAAATGAACAACAGCGAGGAGAACAAAATGGAAACAATGAGATAAGTGAGGAAAGAAAAGAAAAACGAAAAGAGAAATACCTCACACTTCAACCACGCTGAATTATGACTAACTTGGATTTGGACTGAAAACGAGTGTTAATCGGGTTATTCTCGTGAGAACAACTGTCTAACACTCATTTCGGGTTGAAAAGAACTTGAAGTTTGAAAAATCGACCTCTGCATGATGGAAAAGAGATAGGGGAAAGTTGGGGCTCCGCTTTTGCGATCTGAGATTACAGGTCAACAGAGAAGTTTTTGGGAAAACCAAAGATGGTTTGGTATTTGAGGGGCTATAGTGGGTGTGTGGTGAAGTTTTGGTGAAGATTTGAAGCTACTTTGCCCGTGAGAATGGTGGATTAGGGTTTCCAGTCTGAGAAGGCAAAGTACAGGGACGTTTGGATGAACTAAAGAATCTCTAAAATTTCGGACATTATTATGTGAAATGGGGGAGGAGAGGTTCCTTAGCCGTTGGATTGGAATAAAATCAATGACTGGGATTCAATCAACATTAAACATGGTCGTTTGGTGTTACTGGGGTCACCAGACCGGGTTACAGAACGAGTTTGGGCCTGGAGGTTGGAAATTGAATACAACCTAGAACCTTTAATTAAATACCAATTGTTTTCTTCTCTTTTTAATTCTTAATTCTTCAAACTACCTTTTTTTTTCATAATTAAAACAAAAAAATACAAGTTAAACCCTAAAATCCAGATCAAAAGCACGAATTAAAGCCAAGTAGAAATTATCACGATTTATAAAAAAACTAATTAAAAGAAAAGCTACTCGAATGGAAAAACATGCACAGAGAAATGCAAACACTTGACAGAAAATTCCACAAAAAAAATCCATAAAATTGCAAACAATGAAATTTTTTTTTGTTTTAAATTTTATGGGAGTAATTCATATAGAGCAATCATCACGTGCTCACAACTGCCCTTATTTGCTCAAAAACATGAGATTTTTCGTGCAAAGATAAAATAAGCGGACATGAGCGATTTTTGCCTGTTTGAATACTCCGCCGAAAGAATTTTCAAAAGGTTTGACCACATTGTGCTTCTGAGGTTGCCTACATATCCTTGGATATAAAAGAATCAGGTCAGTGTAGTTCGGGAAGTTTTGGTAGCTGAGACTACCATGAAGATATTATTTCACTATTGCTGTTGCTGCTGCTGCTTACTGAACTCCTTATTACACCATGATAAAATAAAAGAAGCTTGACTAAACTATAATCTATGAATTACAAGATCCTATCCACATCTTCAAACTTGATCTTGCAGTTCGTGTTGCCTTGTTGACTTGTATTTTCCAGGTGAAGTTCCTTTGTTGCTAACTTGAATTGTGATTTTGAGATGCTTTCCCTTTTCTTCAGGTGGGCGTCTGATTGCCAAAACTTGAGTTGTATTCCATTGTTCTCCAGGTGGGCGCCTGATTGCCAAAAATTTGAGTTGTATTCCCTTGTTGTCCAGGTAAACTTGAAATGTATTCCCTTGTTCTCCAGGTAAGTGCCTGATTGCCAAAAACTTCAATTGTATTCCCTTATTCTCCAGGTAGGTTCCTAACAGTCAAAAACTTGAACTGCATTTCCTTGTTTTCCAGATGGGCGCTTGATTACCAAAACTTGAATTGTATTCCCTTGTTCTTCATGTAGGTGCCTGATTACCAAAACTAAAATTGTATTCCCTTGTTCTCTAGGTGGGCGCCTGATTTCCAAAACTTGAACTTTATTCCCTTGTCCTCCAGGTGGGTACCTGATTTCAACAAAATTGACCAAACAAAGAGAATTTTCCTGCCCCAATTTGGTAGCTGGGCACATATCTGAGTTTTAAACAGAGTCATATTACCAAATATTCTAAGAATTCAAAAGCTAGATCCCATTATCCAGGAGGGTCCTGATAGCTCTTAGTTAAATGACAGTTTTAAAAGCCAAATTATACTTTCTAAAGGTATGACTTTCTCTAAATCTGGTTATCTGGGAAGGTCTTAAAACTACAGCCCATTGGAGGGTCCTGAAAATCCTAATTAAATGACAATTTTAAATCTAAGTTATATCTTGTAAAGGTGTGACTTCTTCTAAATCTTGTTATATAAGAGGATCTTAAAGCTAAATCTCATTATTCAGGAGGGCCTTGAAAATCAAAATCAAGTCTTATGTTAAAAGTGACAACTTTTAGGCTAAATTATACTTCCTTGCAGCTGAACTTATGCTAAATCTTGTTTTCCTAATGGAATTCTTAAAGCTAGGTCTGATTATCCAGGAGGGTCCTGAAATTTTCAAATTGAACCCTACTCTAAAAAATGAAAACTTTGAAGCCAACTTATATTTCCTTGGGGTAAGACTTATGCTAGATTTTGCTATTCATGATTGTTTTGAATTTTAAACTAGGTCCCATTTTTTAGGAGGGTCCAAAAATTTACGGTCATACCTATCCGGTCACTGCTTCCCCTATGGAGGGTTTCTTTGAAATAGCTGGTACTTTCTGCCCCTGTTTCAATGAAAGAAAATCGTTTAAGTTTTAAAATGTTTAGGTTAGTTTGTGGAATTCTTACAGAAAGTGGCCTCCCTGCTATCGTGCTTTGTTTTGACTGACTTTCTTGAACTAGCAAAGAACCTGTTTTAACTTTTCGACCGACTTTCGGCCCCCATGACCTTGGACGACTCGCTTGCTCTATACCTAAACCATTGTGTTACATCCTTGATCCATCTATTTGAACCTCTGCATTTCACACTAAATTACTAAACCATATCACTAACAGAACTCCCATGACCTTTTATATCCCATTTCATATCATACTATCTGTAGCAATGCCTTGGCTGCCTTATGCCCTATGCGACTTTGGATGTTGGTAGTAAGCTTTGAAATTCTTTATTATTTTCTTAAACAAAACCGACATTGGAACATCTTAATAAAACCCCAAAGAAAATAAAATGCAATGACTTTGAGAGTTAAGGGTAAGAAGACTCCAAAACTAGATGACTGCTAAAGGGAAAAGAAAAGAGACTTATCTGAGTGAAGCGGCTGGTACCGGTGATCGTGACATGCATTTCGGATTAATCGGCCCAATCTGTCCAATCAATCAACCTTTAGTTGTCGTACTTTGTGCCGCGAGATCTTCAAAACCCAATTTATTAACCAAAACCTTGACCTTGTTCGTTGTGTAGTGCCTTGTACCTACAAGCATCTCTCATTTGTTTATCCCTCAACTCACCATCTCCTTAAGGTACCCGTGAAGGTTTTCACCAATAAGACTCTCTCATTTTTATTTCTCTCACCTTTCCATCGCCATACAGTGCCCGTGAGGATTTTCACCAATAAGACTCTCTCATTTTTCATTTTCCTTGTTCGGACCAAAATTTTGCCCCTGACATGAATCACCTCGACTTGCTCTACTTGGCATCTCTCAAAAACTGATCAGAAGATATTTCTTTGGACCGTAATGTAGGCTTTCGGATAGGGTTAGAAAGAAAGGGTATCATAGGCTCAAAACAATTCAGATGGGTTAAAAATTACAACTTTTGGAATCAAATTTCTTACAACCAGAACTTCTGCCCCAATTTCTTTCTTATGGACTTTAAAATTTTATTTTGATGGGATTGTGAGGCTGCCTACGTATCCTTAAAAGGAATCAGGTCGAACACAGTTCTGTCATGTAAATTACTTCGTTGTTGTGATTTTTCTTTTCTTTTCTACCCTTTTCTCTTCTTTTCTTTCTTTCTTCTTTCTTTGTTGTTGTTCTTTTTATATTCTCTTTCTTTTCATTCTTTTCTCTTTCTCCTTTATTTATATTTCACGCTTGTGTTCTGATCTTTGCTACCGATTTCGATAGAGGGCTTTGGAAGGAAATAAATAAAGCTCAAAGGAGGTAACAAAGGATAAAGTGTTTAGATAGCAGAACAAAATGCCTTTGTCATTCCAATCTTCAAAACATGCCAAGTACAAAAAAATACAATTTAATCAAAGAAAATATTACATTATATCTCTTGACCGCATCAGAATTTATGGCCATTTCTACACATTTGCCTTCTACATTTGTTATATACAAAGCACCATTGGACAACACTCTCGTCACGATGAAAGACCCCTGTCAATTTGGGGGAACTTACATTTTGCATTAGCCTGATGAGGGAGGATACATTTCAATTTCAATACTAACTAACCCACTTCAAACTTCAGTGGATGCACCTTCTTATTATATGCTCTTGCCATTCTCTGTTGGTACAACTGGCCATGACATACCACTGCATATCTTTCCTCGTCAATCAAACTCAGTTACTCCAAGCGGGTTTCGACCCACTTGTCATCATCAATTTTGGCCTCCGCGACGATCCAAAGGGATGGGATTTCAATCTCTGCCGGTATTATTGCTTCCATGCCATACACCAACAAATAAGGAGTTGCCCCTATTGAAGTACAAACAACATTGCGATAACCCAATAATGCGAAAGGCAGCTTTTCATGCCATTGCGTGAAACCCTCCACCAGTTTCCGAAGTGTCTTCTTTATGTTCTTATTGGCTACCTTGATTGCTCCATTTGCCTTGGGGCGGTACGGGGTGGAATGGCGATGTGTAATCTTAAACTACTGTCATACGACTTTCATCAAATGACTATTGAGATTCGCACCATTATTCGTGATGATTACCTTTGGGATATCGAATCGGCAAATGATGTTTGAATGCACAAAATTGATCACCACTTTCTTGGTCACAGACTTGAAAGTTTTATCTTCAACCCACTTGGTGAAATAATCAGGCCACCAGAATAAACCTGTGCCCATTGGATGTTGCCGGCTCGATTAACCTAATGATATCCATGCCCCAAGCAACAAAGGGCCAAGGTACAAACATTGCATGCAATTTAGATGGTGGAGAATGAATCAAATCTCTATGCACCTGATGTTGATGACACTTGCGCACAAACCTAATACAATCTCACTCCATGGTGAGCCAATAATAACCCGCTCGGAGAATCTTCTTTTCCATAACATACCCACTCATATACGGTCAAAAAACTCCAGAATGTACTTCGGTCATGATGGTCGTGTCCTATCTAGCATCTATGCATCTTAACAGTCCAAGATTTGGAGTTCTTTTGTAAAATACCCCTCCATTGAAGAAAAATTCGCTCGCTAACTACTGAATTGTTCTCTTTCGATCACTTGTGGCTTGTAATGAATACACCCCTATAATGATATATTCCTTGATATCGTGAAATCAAGGCTCATCATCAAGTTCTTCTTCCACCACACTACAGTAAGCATGTTGGTCATGACTTGAATATGCAGTGGGTCAACATATGCCATATCCGGATAATGCAACATTGATGCCAAGGTAGCCAAAGCATCAGCAACCTCATTATGGATCCTTGGAATATGCCTTAACTCAATTGATTGGACTTGTTGACAAAGATCATGAAAACATTGCCAGTATGGTTTGAGCTTCAAATCTTGTGTTTCTCATTCCCCTTGAATCTAGTGCACAAGAAGGTCCGAGTCCCCCAAGACCAAGACTTCCTTGAACCAATATTTGCAGCTAACCTCACACCCAATAATCATGCTTCATACTCCGCCATGTTGTTAGTGCAGTAGAAACGAAGCTGAGTCGTAACAGGGTAATGATGTCCTATTTCATAAATCAGTACGCCTCCTATCCCTACGCCTTTCATGTTAGCAGCTCCATCAACGAAAAGTTTCCAACCTGGCTATCCAACTTGTTCCAAGTCATCAACGTGCATTACCTCTTTATCATGGAAGTAAGTCTTCAAAGGACCATATTCTTCTTCCACTAAGTTCTCAGCCAAATGGTCGGCCAACGCCTAGGCTTTCATCGCCATCGGGTCACATAGACGATGTCAAATTTTGTGAGAAAAATCTACCACTTTGTGAGCATCCTTGTGGGCATAGGTTTCTGAAGATATACTTTAATATATCCAAACGAGAGATGAGGTAGGTAGTGTAAGATGACAAATAATGCTTCCGTTTCTGTGCCACCCAAGTTAGGGCGCAACATGTCCTTTCCAGGTGCGCGTGCTTGACCTCGTAAGATGTGAAGTTCTTGCTGAGATAATCGATAGCTTGCTCCTTCCTACCGGTGATGTCATGCTGACCCTAACAGACAACCAAACAAATTGTCCAAAACTTTCAAATACAGAATCAAAGGTCTCCCTGGTTCTGGTGGCACCAATACAGACGGGTTCAACAAGTAACCTTTTTCTTATCAAATGCTTCCTAACACTCATCTATCCACTTGACCGCAACATCTTTCTTTAAAAATTTTAAGATAGTCACACACGTTGTCGTAAGTTGAGCAATAAACCTGCTGATGTAGTTCAACCTCCCTAATAAACTCAATACCTGAGTCTTGTTCCTCGGAGGTTGCAATTCTTGGATAGCTTTAATATTTGATGAGTCCAACTCAATACCCCGCCGGCTAACTATGAATTCCAACAACTTTTTAGACAGCACATCGAATGCGCATTTTGTAGGAATGAGCTTAAGATTGTACCTGCAGAGCCTTAGAAAGAATTTTCTCAAATATTTGACATAGTTAGACTGCTTTCTAGACTTTATGATCACATTCCACATAAACTCGATCTCCTTGTGTATCATGTTGTCCCAACATTTTTCAACCCGAAAGGCATGACCTTGTAGCAGTATGTTCCCCATGATATGATGAATGCCGTCTTTTCTGTATCCTCTCATCCATTTGAGTTTGATGATAGCCCGCATAGCAATCCACAAAAGACCCAATATCATGTTTGGTGCAATTATCTATCAGAATGTGGATATTTGGCAGTGGGAAATTATCCTTTGGGCTTGCCCTGTTGAGATCGCGATAATCGACACACACCCTGGTCTTACCATCCTTCTTTGGTACATGCACAAAATTGGCTAACCAAGTGGGATACCGCATGACTCGGATGACCATTGCCTCGAACTGCTTCATGGCTTACTATTTTATCTTTATGCTCATGTCAGTTTTAAACTTCCTTAACTTTTGTTTGACGGGAGGGCATGCCGGGTCAGTGGGAAATTTGTGAGCATCATGTCAGTTCTTAGACCTGGCATGTCGTCATATGACCATGCAAAAATATCTTTGTATTCATGCAATGCTTTGATTATCTCTTTCCCAAGTTGCGGTTCAATATGGAAACATATTTTAGTTTCTCTAATATTGTCTGGGTCCCCTAAATTGATTGCTTCTGTATCACTCAGGTTTGGTTTGGGTTGGTCTTCAAAATGGCTAAATTCTTTGCTAATTTCTTCAAAGTCTCCATCCTCATCATACTATGATTCATCATGACATTCTATTTCTTGGATTATTATTTTAGAATTAGATTGGCTTTCAAGACTGGACCGAAGATTTCATATGCATGTCATATCATTGAAAGCAACATAAAAAGAACTGTTCAAGAAGAAAAGAAAAGCAAAGAAAATAAAAACTATCAGAAATGATGAAAAAGGGAAATTTCATTTCATTGAAATTTAAAGATAACCACGTTTATAGAGAGAACATAGAATCTGAATTACAACCATGGAATAATCCAGATAAACTGAAAAAAATCAAAGCAAACTACCAAAACTCCTTCCTGGTCGGGAGAGGAGTATCTTCCCAATTGTAGATCTTTTCACTGAGCCTAACAAATTGCATATCCGCTTTGCTAGAACCCTCTTTAGCTTCCATCATAATCACATATTCAAACAACTTCTCAAGCCTTTCAAGCAATTCCTTATCAGGACCAACAACAGAACTGTGACTTGTTAATGCTGGGCATTTCTCGATGTCGGTCCTGAAAAAATGATCTAAAGAGATGTTGGAAAGGCTTTAGGAGGACCCATGCCCTCTGTTTCATCATTTTGGCTCTTTTTACGTCTGTAATTGTGGCTTGAATCCCAAACAAATGTTTTCCATGTTTTTGGGGAGAGACATCGACTGTATGATACCTTGCAGCGATGCACCCAAACCCTTCCTTGGGATAAAACCATTTCTCAACATTTCAACGGCTACCATGACTGATGCAGCAGCTACCTTCAGAACCAGAACGTACTCCCATTCTAGAATTTTCTTTACTGATCCCATGTCAAAAACCTGGTATGACCAAGGCCCTTTGACATCCTCAGCATAAATGAATGGTACAATTGCATCACTATGGGCATACAAATTATCCTCGCCATGCACAACTATTTCCTGTCTATCCCGTTTAAACTTTACCATCTGATGCTGAGTAGAGGGGGATGCTTTAGAGACATGGATCTAGGGTCAACCCAATAGAAAATTGTAAGAGAAAGCCATATATAACACTTGGAATTCCATGGTAAAATTTACTGGTCCGATTGTCAGCTCGAGCAGTATGTCACCAATCAAATCTTTCCCTCTACCGTCGAACCCTTGCACGCAAATATGTTCTTTTGAATTCTTTCATCATCCACTTTCAGCTTGTTTAAAGTGGAGAGAGTAAAACTGTTCACATTAGATCCATTGTCGACCAATACCTGGGTAACCACGAAATCTTCGCACTTCATCGTAAGATAAAGGGCTCTATTATGCTCAGTACGCTCCACGGGCAATTCATCATTAGAAAAAGTAACCATGTTTACCTCTCTTGTTGGCTATCTTTTCCAAGTGATTAACTAAGATTTTTTCAGGAACATGGCCTCGTTCAGGATCTTCATCAGTGCGCGATGGTGCTCGTCCAAATGAATTATCAATGACAATAGTTTAATTTGAGCAGGCGTCTTCCTCAATTGCACCACAATAGAATAGTCTTGCACCTTCATCATTTTCAAAAACTCCTTTGCTTCTTCTTCAACCACAACTTTCTTTACCAATACTGGGTTATCTTTAGAGGTTTTAGGTTTTCTCTACTCCTCGGGGGCAAAGCATCTCCTGGACTGGGTCAATCCACGGGTCTCGTAGACTTCTTCTTTAACCTCTTTCCCTTTGTATGTCACTGTCACTCGCTCATAATTCCAAGGGACGGCCTTGCTGTTGACTATTGGTAGCTGATTTACATGTTTGATTATGATGAGCTCTGTGCGAGCACCTCCCATAACCGCAACAGGCTTTCTTACCACCCTTGGTACCACCACCTTGACTTTTTCTTGTTTCATCGCACCATTACTTGAGGACCCCTTCTTGATTACAGCAGAAGGCTCACTACTTGTTCCGCTATACTTGAATATCGACATCTCACTTGTTAGTTTTTGAACTGGCTTCACCTCACTGGCTCAGATCATCATGATGGTCTGTGAAGGCTTTTTGGGCTCCCCTTCTTTATGCACTATCTTTATCATGTTTGTTTTCTGATGGGTTGGTAGTGGGTTTTGGTTGATATTGAGCGTTTTCAGAGCTTGTACTTCAATCCGTTGTGAATCAATGAGCTCCTGGATAGTGTTTTTCAAATGGCAACATTTCTCTGTGTCATTCCCCAGAGCACCAGAACAATATTCACAACTTACAGAATAATCAAGATTTCTCGGGGAAGGATTTGGTAATTTTGACTCGATCGGCCTCAGCATATTCAATTGTCTCAATGTGTGGAACAAACTAGTATATGACTCTCCCAATGCATCGAAGGTTTCCTTCTTCTGTAACCTCACATTCTTAAATGCTTGATTAGCCTGGAAAGATTTTCTAGGGGGTTTTTGTAGGTTTGTGGGGGCGGGTAGGCATTTTGTGGAGTTGGATAGGTATTCTGTAGGTTTGACACATGCCATTGTGAGTGGGCAAGAGGTTGGCTGTATGTTTGGGTATGGTGGATAGAAAAATGGGGATCTGGTAGTAGATAGTAGTGTTGGGGTGGGTTATACGGTGTGTGGGGACAAGGTTGGTGTCGAAGCTAATTATAGTGGTGAGGTGAATCCCGGGGTCTGAATTAATCGTTGCTACATCCTCTTTCTTCTTCTTTCCAATCACCCCCTAGTTCCACTTTGAATGGCCTGGGTGGTTACCTTGATCACCGAATAACTCATTATTTTGTTAGACTTGAGCCCTTCTTATACCATGCTTTTGATTTTCACCACTTCATTGAAGAACTTGCCTATTGCCGATACCAAATGATCGAAATTAGTGGGCCTTAAGGCCTGCAGGAAATAATTCACTATTTCACTTTCTTTCATCGGAGGGTCAACCCTCGTTGCTTGCTCTCTCCAACAAAATCCATACTTCATAGAACTCTCATTGTGCTTTTTCTCAAGTTTCGTCAAAGACAAACGATACGGAATAATTTCGAGATTGTATTGGAAGTGGCAAGAAAATTCCAGGGTTAAATCATCCCACATATACCACCTTCTGTGGTCTTGTACGGTATACCATTCCAATGCCGAACCACTCAAACTTTGACTGAAATATGCATTAGCAACTTGTCTTTCCCTCCATCTCGCCTCATTTTGCTACAAAACCCTCTAAAGTGTGCCACTGGATCACCGTGCCCATCGTATAAATCAAACTAGGGCATCTTAAACCCTATACACAATTGCATATATGGAAATAGACATAGATCTTCGTAAGCTACACTTACTTGACCTCCCAGCCCCCGCATGTATTTGAATGACTATTTTAAGCATTGAACTTTACTGAACATCTCCTCCTGTTCGGGATTTTTGGCTGGTTTCTCATCTTCTGTAGGGAGATCAAAACGAGGGGTGTATGAATGGGGTTCTAGAGCTTTAAAATTAGGCTCCGAGGGGTAATACTGGTTATTATGGGCTTTGAACAAACGTTCGATGGAAGATTTGTGGAGTGTAGCGAGTGGGGGTGCCACGAAGATAGGTGTGGATTGTGGAGATGGGTACGAAACCGGTTTGGGTGGTGGAGCTGGTGGTGTTTTGGAAGTTGTGCTCTGGTAGTGTTGGTGGATGGGAAAGCTCGAGGACGAATCGCTGGCAGGATGACCCTACGACTGAGCCAATGGCGGGATGAAGGTAGGGTTGGCAGGGTAAGTTGGTGATGGTTTCCCTTTTGCCCATGCTTGGTACATTTAAGCATTTTTTGTTTCAGTTTAGACATCTCTTCGTTCATTGCATTAACATCCAACTCTTCCACCACTCTTGAGGGATCGATGATACTTGCATCAGGCTCCTGGTGGCCATGGTCAACTTGGTTTTAGACCGGGTATTGTATGGGTGGGTTGCTAGAATGCCATAAAACTAACCACCTGCCTGCTACTGTGGGACAACAACGAACTTGTTAGCGGACATGGTTTAAGATAGGCAAACCGCACATTTAGGGGGATGAATGCAACCTAAACAATTGTCGGTTTCTATTATGCATTTGCTCGTTTGCTTGCGTCATCCCGGCTTTTCCTTATTTCCATTTACAACTTTTCTTTTTCTCTCCCTTTGTTTTTCATTCATGCCTTTCTCTGCTTGGTTTTTCTTTGTTTTTTATTTTCTCTCTTATTTTGCCATTGTTTCCTTCTCACAGTTTCTTATTATCCCTCTCTTTTTTTTCTTTTATTTTTGCTTTGTTTTTCCTCTCTTTTTCTCTTCCCTCTTTCTTCTATTTTTCTCTTTTCTTTTGTATGGTCGAATCTCATGGAGATTGCCTACGTATCATGACCCCGCATGGATCAGACTGAGCGCAGTTCTTGGGAATAAGTATAAAAACACATAGTAATATATTCTAGAATTTTCAAATTTTCATAAGAAGAAATGCTTTGGTTACAATGACTCAAAACTAACAGACTCAAAAGCAACTAACAAACTTTGATAAAGAAATAAAAATAGAGACTCAAGAACAAACTGATAGACTCCAACAAAAGATGAAAATACAGACTCGAGGACGAGTTAATAGACTCTAATAAAAATCACAAATATATCAATGCCTCTACTGCTCCTGGGGTCCGTGAGATATCATTCGGTCTCGCCACGGGCCTTTGGTAGTGGAGGAGGTCTTCCATTACCTGGCGAATGAAGGTCATTGCAATGGCAAAAAACATGGATCTAGTCATATCTTCACAACTACTGCATTTCATTGCGATGTAATCAGTGATCCTTCAGACTCTCTCTCTTATGACACCCTTTTTTTGCAACAAACGCCCAATCTACTGTCCCTGGCTTCCAAAGTTTGCTTGGCTACTTAATTCTAGTCTTGAAGTTGTTGCAAATATTTGTATAGTTGTGCCATTGCTGTATAACAATGTTCTCTTTTAGACTTAAACTCCTTCACCTGATTGACCATTTTGTTCTCAATGATGATGACCTTTTTCTTTAATCACGCAACCTCGTCATCGTACTTTTCTTTTAACTGTTTAACCAGGCATGCTCATTCCTCCGCATGTTTACCCAATTGATTTTGAGCCCTGGTTAGTTCATCCTCTGCTTTGTTCAAATCAAAACCATATCCCTTTACCTTATCCTTAAGGTCTATGAGTTTCTCATCTTTTACACTTCTGATGGGATTTTCTGCCGCTATTTTCATTTTTTGAATCTGGGCTCTAAGGCTTCGTTTTGTTTGTCTAGTTTTGTCTTTTCACCCTCATTCACTGTGGCTTGCAAGCCATTCTAGAATTGAAGGTCTTTGACTTACGTTTCCAGTTTTCCTATTGTGGCCATGTACTCATTTTCCTTGGCCAACCAAGCCAACTGTTCTTGTGATACCTCAACGAATTACTGAATGTAAGGCTTTTTGGCTGGTCTTTTTAGTTTTGCCCTCGTAGTGTTCTTCTTTCTATACCATGCAAGGTAGGCGGGTGACACCTCGCCTCTAGAAAGGTCACGTACTCGATTGTTCGCCGTCAAATACTAGTACTTGTTCCAAATAGAACAAACTGTTTCTTCATGAAGATGGCCGTCGGAGCTAACCTCGACCACATAAACACTAAGATCTTCATCTGGGTGCATACCCTGACACCTTCCCAATTGTCTCATCACCCGATATGGAGCGTACAACTGAATTCCTCGAAGACTCATTAGGAGGAAGTAAGGATCGATGGTGGGCATATACACAATTTCTTCAACAGGGAGCTAGCCCAGTGTCCATTCTATTTGACCTGCCGTGATGGAGGGAAGGCGGGATACCCTATCTCCAAGCCCCTCTAGTAACTTGAACCCTGAAATCCTTCTGTCGAACTCTTCAATACAACTTGTTTTAGTGGACCCATAACTCATATACTGGGGGCGGTGACACAGGTGTTCGATCATCCATATTTGTATTAGAAAATTGCATCCTTCAAAGAAATCTCCTTTAGCTTCACAAGTTGTGAGAGCTCGGTATATCTCAGATACTATCATAGGGGCAAGGATGCTTTCAGCATTGGTAATCAAAACTTTAACGACTCCAGCTATACGCAGATCAATGTTCCTATCCTTCCGGGGAAATACCACAAGGCCCAAGAAAGCCACAATGAAAGCAAAACGCCTATGCTCATCCCATTTTGCTCGGTTCCCTTTGCTACAAACCCGACATTCTGGGTCATTGAATCTTCCTACGTGACCTTACCACTTGTATATAAAACGTAGAGTGGAAAAATTGTCCTCCAATTCGGAGTAGGAGATTCCCTAACTTTTCATTAGCAAATCCATGAATTTTTTAAGGTTAACGACTCTTAGAGCGATCATATACTTATGCCTCAAACCTTCGGTACTTCCCATATAACTCGCTATCACTTCCAAGGTGGGTATGAGTTCGAAATCTTAGAAATACAAGACGTCATGAGCTGGGTCCCAAAATTTAACAACCGCCTTTATGATGTCTCCTCTAGGCCTTATCTTCAACAACCCGGTGAGACCTCTCAAATGTAGATTAACCTTATCCTGCTCTGATTTACCCAGATCTTCCCACCACATATGCAACTCCAAAGGGATCTTGTTCATGACTGTTATTGGCAAACTTTGACTCGTGCTCATTCTGCATGTTTATTAGGGTGAGTAAGCAAAATAAAGACTCATTTGACTCAAAAAAAGTTAATTTTTTTTTTCAAATCAAAATTAAAAAAATAAGAACTCGATTTTGCAAATACGACCTTTCAGCACCACGAGGATGAAGATTTTAAGACTGTGTTGGCTAACCGGCCAAAACCTTGAAAAATGACCCAAGGTGGTTGTTCTTGCAAAAGCAGCCTTCCGGCGTCCTTTTTGGGACATTCGGTTAATTTTGACAAGAATGGCATCACATCAATTATTTTTAGATAAAAATAAATTTTTTGTTCTTTTTCAGCTATTTTTCCACAAAAGGAAGTAGGACCTGATGAGGATTGCCTACGTATCCCACATTCGGTGAGAATCAAGCTGGCGTAGTTCGAGCAATTTTGAAAAAATAAAAAACCAACACTTTTTTTCCTTGAAAATAATAAAAATTCTTTTTTGTTTTTTTCTTTCATAATTTCAGCAGAGTTTTAGTATATTTTCGGACATTAGTTTTTAAAACAAGTAATTACCTAACTTAGCCCTCACACTGCTATTTTCTTTTCCAAATTCTCTCCTTTTATTCAAAAGCCGGTCATCATGCAAATTTGAAGCAAATAAATGCACAAGTAGCAAGTAAGATGCATTAGGATGGTCTTTTTTTTTTGCTACACCTGTTGTAGACAGACTCAACCCATGTGTTGAGTCTCCAAAGTCAAAATACACATGATGCACGAAAGCGTTCCTACTAGGGATCCGGCATAAGGTCTTGTTATACTAGGTTTCAACCTTGGGTTTATTCGTTCTAGACTTGGCTTACCCGAGTGGACAACTCGAGCCGGGGGGGGGGGCTGCGTACCAGTAGCCAAAATATCATCCGACTTTGCAACTTGTCCGAATCTCGTTGATTAGGATTTGGGTCACATAAATGCGCGCCCGAATTTAGGAAGGTGAATTATGAAAATAACGCACCCAAAGAAACTGCGCATTAGCAACTTTGCGAGGGCCATGGGAAGTTCGCTAAATGGCGCGTCTTGATTTCTAAGGATAAAACTAATTTAATTGAATGAGGGTCATGCAATTGTCATTTTTTTGGCATGACGCACCTCAAATTATTCTAACCAAAAAGTTCCAAAATTAAAACAATAGGGCCATAAATTATTCTTGTTTGGTAAGGCACGTCTCCGACACTTAAACTAGCTAGATAAAGTTTCAAGAAATTGTGGCTACTTTAAATTAAGGCTCTAACCCAAACTTTTAATTACAAAACCTCTCTATACTTCGTTGTTGAAGCTTGGACCTGGATTGAGGCCCAACAATCGATTGCGAAAGAAAGGGCTTAGAATGCAAGAGCCTACAGCCCCATTGGCCCATGTCTTCTGGTTTCGGCCCAAAAGGAGAGCATTGGAGAGGTATACACCAAATGGAAGCCACGGGTGGGTAGTTAGAATCCACGCAAGTACAAAATGGCATTTAAGATTTTTTTTAAAAAGAAGAAGAAGATACGGATAATGACCATATTCTGCACATGACCAATCACTAATTATACATGGAGATTCGTCATTCAAAACAACCGCAAATATCTTCAACCAACAAGGAATTGTACATGAGTTTTATAAGCCATTATCAATTTTGCATACATACATCAAACAATTCAATAATGATTACAATTATTTAGAGAACATGACCTTTATTTTTTACTAAGTGTGCAATTAGACAACAACTTGGCATGGTTGCTATGCTTGATTCCACCTTTAGATCTTAATTCACCTTCCAACATCAAACTCAAATCTAAGACTAATATTTCAGCTGAGACAATCATGAGAACCTGCCTTTTCTTACATGATTGAACATGATAACAAACCTCTTTAACACTTGGATATCAGTACCAAACTACCATATAATATGCAATTAATCTTTAATAGTTACCATGGTTAAAGAGTGATATGAACTCAACTATTACAGTGAAAATTCTGCACGTATTTCTAATTACTACTAAAAGGGCAACATTAAATCTGCATCTACAACAAGAATAAAAGTTGGGTGATTGCAGTAATGGGAAAGGCCATTCAAGTTGGATAAATAAGTGCCTAGTCAGATTACCTGGACCCACACATTGCACACACTAGGGTACATGAACTTAAACAACATTAATATTCACAGTAACGAGCTAAGATTTTCATAGAGAATGTATTTAAATAATAGCTTAACACATATACATCACACATAACCGAACATCAGGCTTCCAAACTTCCATTTTTCATTTTACTTTCAACTGGGAGGTCAAATTGTGTAGGTTTCAGAACATGTACCTGTGATTTGCACAAACAAAAATAGAGGTGAATAGTCAGAAAATAGCAGCATTAGAGCCACAGTCCCAAATTCAACCAATAGAGTAGTGAAATCAACTCTTAAAACCAATACAACAGTAACTTGATTGCAGAACTCCACCCAAATTTCCAAAAGAAACCCAAATTTTAGACATTTCAATCCCAAGCTAATCAGAAATTTCTTCAGATAAGGATCACAAAAGGAATCCTAATGGAATAGTGATTTTGAAGTGTTTTTACTTTCTTGTTTTTCTAATCTTTTATCCCTTAATTTTTCTGCCTTGAAAGGTAGGAATGAGATGCCTTTATAAGCAAGTCAATACGGAAAATAGCATATTTGAGTTATGTCAATTCTTCCCTTTTCTAATTTTTGTTCTTGCTAAGATGTCCCTACTTAATATTCAGAGTTCCCAAACAGCCCCATAGTTAGCTTCCAAGAAGCTTCCCTTTAAGTTAAATGCTAGATTCCCTAAACCAATTACCTAAATTACCCTTTAAAACCCCTGTTAATTACCTAATGACAAACCTAAAATAACCATGGGTCAAGGTGCCCCTGGTTAATCTAAACACCAAAAAGGGCCTGGCTTATATAGCCCAATACAGTCAAGCCCGAGCCAAAACAAATGGGCTTGACTTTCAAGCTAGGCTATGGCTAGCATCTATAATCAACTCACAAAATTGAATAAACAAACCAATAACTTCTAATCCCTTTTATTAATGAAAATAAAGCCCAAGCTACTTTGTAAATAGAGATTAAACACTAGGAAAAGAAATCGATGAAACATGGATACAGATGGGGGGAAAATCAAAACAAAAGAAAAGTGTAAAGACCCCAGTAATTCTCAGAGAAACTAACAACAACAAGGAGAACAAAATGGAAACACTGAGATAAGTGAGGAAAGAAAAGAAAAACGAAAAGAGAAATACCTCACACTTCAACTACGCTGAATTACGACTAACTTGGATTTGGACTGAAAACGAGTGTTAATCGGGTTATTCTTGTGAGAAAAACTGTCTAATACTCATTTCGGGTCAAAACAAACTTGACGTTTGAAAAATAGACCTCTGCATGATGGAAAAGAGATGGGGAAAAGTTGGGGCTTCGCTTTTGCGTTCCGAGATTACTGGTCAACAGAGAAGTTATTGGGAAAACCAAAGATGGTTTGGTGTTTGAGGGGCTATGGAGGGTGTGTGGTGAAGCTTTGGTGAAGATTCGAAGCTACTTTGCCCGTGGGAATGGTGGATTAGGGCTTCCAGTTGGAGAAGGCAAAGTACAGGGACGTTTGGAAGAACTAAAGAATCTCTAAAATTTCAGACATTATTATGTGAAATGGGGGGGGGGGGGTTTCCTTAGCTGTTGGATTGGAATGAGATAAATAGCTGGGATTCAACCAACATTAAACGTGGTCATTTGGTGTTACTGGGGTCACCGGACCGGGTTAAAGAATGAGTTTGGGCCTTGAGGTTGGAAATTGAATACAGCCCAGTACCTTTAATTAAATACCTTTTGTTTTCTTCTCTCTTTAATTCTTATATTTTCAAAATTCATTTTCTTCTCTTTTATTTTCAATATTAAAATTAAAAAAATCCAAGTTAAATCCTAAAAACCAGATCAAAAGAACTAACTGAACCCAATAGAAATTATCACAATTAAGGAAAAAACTAATTAAAAGAAAAGCTACTCTAAAATTAAAATTAAAATTAGAAAGTACAAATTAAATATTTTTGTGATTTTACTTTTTATAGAACAACTTAATTACTACTTAATTTTTGAGAATGCAAAGTTAAATCCTAAATGCAAATGCAATATATTTTTGTATTTTTATTTATTAAATAAGACAAACATGCAAAGACAAATGCAAACACTTGATAGAAAATGTCAAAAAAATTCATTTTATAGGACCAAATGCAATACAAAATTTGATAATGCTAAATTCGACAAATTTGATAATGCAGCAGCTACGATAAAACAAAGTTCACAAGTGCAGTACAAAATACGTTGCTGACTTTGTTTTATAGAACCAAAGATGATACGTAGCAAATGCAATACAAAATTGGATAATGCTAAATTCGACGAATTTTGTGCTGCAAATGGCATCAATCACAAATTTTCAACTCATAGAATACTTCAAAAAAATGGTGTTGTGGAGAGGAATAATAGGATTCTTGAAGACATGGCAAGAAAAATGTTGATTGGTAGTAGCAATGCAAAAGGTTTCTGGGCAGAAGCCGTCAACATTGCATGCTACTTGGTGAATAGGTTCATGATCATGCACCTATTAAACAAAAGACCATATGAATTGCTGAATGGAAGGAGGCCCAAGTTGACACATATAAGAATATTTGGCTGTAAAATTTTTATCCTCTACAATTACAAAGAAGCACCAGGAAAATTAGATACTAAAAGCAATGAAGGAATTTTTCTAGTCTATTCATGACAAAGCAAATCCTACAAAGTATACAACAAAAGAACTCAATGTGTCAAGAAAAGCATACATACGATCTTCAATGAATCTCATCAGCCATGTGGAAAGGAATTGAATGATAAAAATGATCAAGACGGAGAACAATCAATTGCCCATAATGAAGTCATTGACATGGAAAATGGAAAGGCTGATATGATGACGTACATTGAGGAATCAAATGAGGATGGTGCAACCATATCTCCAATTGATGGAGAGGAACCTAGTCCCTCAATCACAATAATTGAAGCTGAGAACAGAGTTGTCGATGATGTCAAAGGAACCCACATGCTAAGATAAGAAGAAGCCAAGGATCACAATTCGAAATACTTGGATCCTGTAACAATGAGACTCAGCTGTCTTACTGGAAGAAAAAAAGTTTAAACCCTCTTGAAATCATAATCAATCCTCTTGATTTGGGAATTCAAACCAGATAAAAGACAAGAAACTCTCTTGCCTTCTCAGGCTTACTCTCTCAAATAGAGCCTAAACATATCCAGGAAGCATTGAAAGATGTAGATTTGATTAAAGTTATGTAAGAAGAGTTCCATCAATTTTAGATGAATAATGTGTTGTACCTGGTTCCACGACCTGCTAACTGAACTGTTGTAGAAACTACGCGGGTATTTAGAAACAAACTTGATGAGTTTGGTAACACAACAAGGACCAAGGAAACACTAGTAGTTCAAGGCTAATCAAGAAGAAGGGATTGACTATAATGAAACTTTTTCTCGAGTTGCTCGGATATATGCTATCAGAATTTTCATTGCCATTTCATCTCATATAGAATTCAAATTGTTCCAACTGGATGTCAAAAGTACAATTTTTAATGATTTTCTAAGAGGATAGGTCTTCGTGAAGCAACCACCTGGATTTGAGAATCATGAGCATCCTAAGCACGTCTTTAAACTTGACAAGGCTATGTATGGGCTAAAGCAGGCTCCTCACGCTTGGTGTGAAAGGTTGTCAAATGTTCTTCTAGAAAATGATTTTGCAAGAAGAAAAATTGACAACACCCTTTTTCTGAAGAAACAAGGAAGGAACTTACTCATTGTGAAAATCTATGTGATGGCATTATCTTTTGAGCAACAAATGATTCTCCGTGTGAGGTATTTGTAGAACTCATGGGGAGTGAAATTGAAATTAGAATGATGAAGAACTAGATTTTTTCATGGGTTTACAAGTGAAGAAAACTCCCAAGGGGACAATGATATGTCAACATAAGTGCATCAAAGAGCTGCTGAAGAGATTTTACATGGAAGGATAACAAATCATTAATACTCCCATTGTCATAGCCCCTCTTCTGGACATGTATGAACCTATTATGTCTGAGAATGAGACCATATATAGAGGTATCATAAGATCACTCGTATATCTCACAGAAAGCAGACCAGATATTGTTTTTTGTCTGGGTCTTTGTGCTAGGTTTTAATCCAATCCAAAGGAATCTCATCTGGAGGCAGCCAAGAGAATACTGAGATATCTCAAAAGGACACATTACCTGGTTCTCTACTATCCCTCAAAGACAATTTTGTTTTAATTGGGTATGCGGATGCTAACTACGTTGGGTATCTGGTGGACATGAAAGCACTTCTGGCATGACATATTTTTCGGGTTCATGTCTGATTTCTTGGTGTACAAGAAAAAAAATTAGTGGCCATCTCAGTTGTAGAAGTTGAATATGTGGCTGTTGCATCTTGATATTCTCAAGTATTATAGATTAAACAACACTTGAAGATTTTGGTGTATTTTTTGATTTTGTGCCCTTACCATGTGACAATAACAGTGATCTCAACATGACCAAATATCCAGTTCAACATAAGAGAACAAACCACATTGATGTGCGACATCACTTTCTCAGGGACAATGTTGAAAAAGGCTTATATGTATGAAATTTTACAGCACAGAAGATCAAATTGCATACATATTCACCAAAGCACAGAGCAGAGAGCATTTTTAAAAGGATTCACTTGTCGATACGGTTGATGAATTTAGCAAAATATGGGCCATAATGAAGTACGTATCAAGTCTGACCATAGGACAAAATTTGATAATGCTAAATTCGACGAATTATGTGCTGCAAATGGCATCAATCACAAATTTTCAACTCGTAGAATACTTCAACAAAATGGTGTTGTGGAGAGGAATAAAAGGACTCTTGAAGACGTGGCAAGAACAATGTTGATTGATAGTAGCAATGCAAAAGGTTTCTGGGCAGAAGCCGTCAACAGTGCATGCTACTTGGTGAATAGGTTCATGATCATGCACCTATTAAACAAAAGACCATATGAATTGCTGAATGGAAGGAGGCCCGAGTTGACACATTTAAGAATATTTGGCTATAAAATTTTTATCCTCTACAATGGCAAGGAAGCACTTGGAAAATTAGATACTAAAAACAATGAAGGAATCTTTCTAGTCTATTCATGACAAAGCAAATCCTACAAAGTATACAACAAAAGAACTCATCAAGAAAAGCATACATACGATCTTCAATGAATCTCATCAGCCATGTGGAAAGGATTTGAATGATAAAAATGATCAAGACGCAGAACAATCAATTGTCCATAATGAAGTCATTGACATGGAAAATGGAAAGGGTTACATGATGAAGTACATTGAGGAATCAAATGAGGATGGTGCAACCATATCTCCAATTGATGGAGGGGAACCTAGTCCCTCAATCACAATAATTGAAGCTGAGAACAGAGTTATCGATGATGTCAAAGGAACCCACATGCTAAGATAAGAAGAAGCCAAGGAGCACAATTCGAAATACTTGGATCCTGTAACAATGAGACTCGGCTGTCTTACTGAAGAACAAAAGTTTAAACTCTCTTGAAATCATATCAATCCTCTTGATTTTGCAATTCAAACCAGATAAAAGTCAAGAAACTCGCTTGCCTTCTCAGCCTTTCTCTCTCAAATAGAGCCTAAACATATCAAGGAAGCATTGAAAGATGTAGATTTGATTAAAGTTATGGAAGAAGAGTTCCCTCAATTTTAGAGGAACAATGTGTTGTACCTGGTTCCACGACCTGCTAACTGAAATGTTGTAGAAACTAGGAGGGTATTTAAAAACAAACTTGATGAGTTTGCTAACACAACAAGGACCAAGGAAACACTAGTAGTTCAAGACTAATCAAGAAGAAGGGATTGACTATAATGAAACTTTTTCTCGAGTTGCTCGGATATATGCTATCAGAATTCTCATTGCCTTTTTATCTCAATTAGAATTCAAATTGTTCCAAATGGATGTCAAAAGTACCATTTTTAATGACTTTCTAAGGGGACAGATCTTCGTCAAGCAACCACCTGGATTTGAGAATCATGAGCATCCTAAGCACGTCTTTAAACTTGACAAGATATGTATGGGCTAAAGCAGGCTCCTCACGCTTGGTGTGAAAGGTTGTCAAATGTTCTTCTAGAAAATGGTTTTGCAAGAAGAAAAATTGACAACACCCTTTTTCTGAAGAAACAAGGAAGGAACCTACTCATTGTCAAAATCTATATGATGGCTTTATTTTTTGAGCAACAAATGATTCTCCGTGTGAGGTATTTGTAGAACTCATGGGGAGTGAAATTGAAATTAGAATGATGAAGAACTAGATTTTTTCATGGGTTTACAAGTGAAGAAAACTCCTAAGGGGACAATGATATGCCAACATAAGTACATCAAAGAGCTGCTGAAGAGATTTTACATGGAAGGATCACAAATCATTAATACTCCCATTGTCATAGCCCCTCTTCTGGACATGTATGAACCTGTTATGTCTGAGAATGAGACCATATATAGAGGTATCATAAGGTCACTCATATATCTCACAGAAAATAGACAGATATTGTTTTTTGTCTGGGTCTTTGTGCTAGGTTTCAATCCAATCCAAAGGAATCTCATCTGGAGGCAGCCAAGAGAATACTGAGATATCTCAAAAGGACACATGACCTGGTTCTCTACTATCCCTCAAAGAAAATTTTGATATAATTGGGTATGCGGATGCTAACTACGTTGGGTATCTGGTGGACATGAAAAGCACTTCTGGCATGACATATTTTTCGGGTTCATGTCTGATTTTATGGTGTACAAGAAAAATAAATTAGTGGCCATCTCAGTTGTAGAAGTTGAATATGTGGCTGTTGCATCTTGATATGCTCAAGTATTATAGATTAAACAACACTTGAAGATTTTGGTGTATTTTTTGATTTTGTGCCCTTACCATGTGACAATAACAGTGATCTCAACATGACCAAATATCCAGTTAAACATAAGAGAACAAACCACATTGATGTGCGACATCACTTTCTCAAGGACAATGTTGAAAAAGGCTTATATGTATGAAATTTTACAGCACAGAAGATCAAATTGCATACATATTCACCAAAGCACAGAGCAGAGAGCATTTTTAATAGGATTCACTTGTCGATAGGGTTGATGAAATCAGGCTAAGGATCCGATCCCTTGATTATTGGCTACGAAAGAAATTTTTGTATTAAATATATAAAAAGTGTTTTCTAGCAAAGTCTAACTCATCTCTATACCGTTATAGGTAGACACGCATGACGATTACCAAGCAAAGAAGTAGCCATGCATTGCGTATTGGTTAAAGGATGTGGCTTACATTTGCAAAATCTTTTAGGGAACCTGGTTCCCTTGACACAAGTTAGTAGTTCATATGTACTCACATGCATAGTTTATAAACGGCTAAAATAGTGCCATATCATCAAGTTTTCAGTTTCTTTTGTTTTCCGCTTTTTGAACCCAATGGTCTCACCCCTTTATAAAGCGACCCGACCACCCAAATCTCCACCTATTTCTAAATAGTCCCTCACCCCTATTACATAATGCCTCTTAGTCACTTTCACAACTATCGACATCACAAATCAAAAATTCCTCTTTTATTTTCTTCAAACCAAACACCTTCTTCTTCAACTCACTAAACTCCATCATGACAAAAAATCAGGAAACCCAAAGTGCTCTAGTCATCATCCCCACTATGTCTTCAGCCGTTGAAGCATTAGTGTTAGAGCCACCACTCCCAACTTTGACCAGTTTGAGCCCTAAATAAAAGTCACAACCACCCTCTTCTCCGACCCAGTCGAGTAGTAGTTCTCATTGGAGTTGCAAAACTTTGACTATTAAAAAGTTTGTGGCTTTGACCTCTCCTTCTACATCGCCTGATGTACTGGTCGAACATGATACTGTAGATAAAGAAGAAAATCCAGAAGTTTCTAGTCTACCCGTGGAAGAAAGTTCTTCTAAGGAATAAGATGTCAGTGCTATCCATGTTGAATTGACAGTGAAAACCCCTAGCCTTAATTCTACAGGTAATTCTCTTTATACTTCTGAGTTTACCATAGGGTTACAAGAACAGGAGGCCATAGAATTGTGTTGTCAATAGCTACTAAGGGAAGTGTTATTAAGGGTAGAGAAGGTGTGTCTACGTCTCAAGGGGAAGAAAATTCACTGGTGAAGAGTAGGGAAATGGTGCCTGTTGAAACATCAGCATCGGACAGTACTACTGGGGCACCAACTGAGGGACCTGATCCCTCCACCGAAGAGTATCCAACTCTTGGTTCCTCTTAATTTCCAAAGGTCATTATTAATCCTGCTTCATCTCATGACTTCTACGCTGTACCTTTGTCCATAGTTGTTCTTGAGATGTGATCCTTGTCTGAGGAGGATTATGAATAAGAAGATTATAATAATGTGGCTCTGACAAGCTTTAGTAGTTCTAGGATTAGAAAGGTACCTCCTTAGGAGTTAACGTAAAAGAGACCCATCACGAGGTTGCAAAATAAGGAAGAATTTCAGTCTGTTTTAAGGAAAAGTTAAAAGGAAAAGAATAAGAGGAGATTGGTGAAAGATGGAAAGGTTGTCAATGAAACGTTAGTGCCTCCTGCACAAGTCATGAATGTTGATGATGAGGTAGAGAAGGAACCCGGTTCTTTGGTTCGTATTTCCTCAAAGAATCTTACTATTCTCAAGTGCAAAAGGGAGTCATTTGTGAATGAAAAGGAGTTGAGATAGGTTGAAGGTAAAAAATCTTGTGAGAAGGAGAGTAACAAAGTTGTTGAGGAGTCTTGTGAAAACGTGTCTGAGGAGTCTACTGAGAAGATTTCCAAGAAGTCTATAGACAAAGAAAAGAGTATGAGAAAAACAATGAAAAAGAAGGGTGATTCTAGTAAGAAATCCTCAGAAAAGGTCAAGGTTGATCCAACATAGGGTCCTGGGAAGGAAAAATTGAAAAATCAAAAAGTGTCGTGGGACCGTACATTTCCCCAAATATTATGGATATGGATGGCATGCTTCAATTGGTGGGAATCTAAGAATTTCAATATTGGACACACCTATTCACTGGTGACAGTCCTAAAGTGTATGAGGAGAAAGTGCGCAACTTTTATGCCGACTTCTTTACAATTAAGGACGATCATATTTGTATGGTGGTGAATGGTGTCAATTTTTTGATAGACTCTGCTGTGCTGCGAAATATTTTGGGAGTGCCTGCTAAGGGTTTGTCTTCTTTTTAGGGAACCTGCTCTCGAACTTCAGAAATTCTATATTGAAGGATTGGTCAGTTCAGTAAGGAGAACGAGTTCATAAGATTGTGCTCCTTCTAGTGTACTAATTGTTGTTTTAATTGTTGAACAAGGTTTTGCTCCCTCGTACAAAGAGAAGGTCTATCACATCTCGAGCAAACGTGGTTCTCATGGAAGCACTGGATGGTTGCAGAACTATTAACCGTCCTACCATCATGATAGAACACATGTAGAAGGTGGCCGATTTCAAGGATTGCAATCATAGGCTGCCTTACTAATTCCTCCTTACTAAGGTGTTTAAGTTCTTCAAAGTCCCATTAGGACAAGCTAAAATGGGGACCTATAAGTAAACCTTCTCCAAGACCACCCTCGAGGAATAAGAGCGCATTGCAAATATTGGAGGGGTTAGCAGAACTTCACCATATCCCAGTTTATCAATGCCCAAAATAGTTCCACTGCTGAAATATGGAAGCTGAAGGCAATGAATGCCATTCTTGAGGGTCATCTAAATCAGCTTCAGGAGGCACGTGGTTCTAGCATCTCTCAAAGCACATAGGTTGCCTATTTGACCAAGGAAAATGCCGACCTCAATAAATAGGTTGAGGACATGAAGGAGAGACTGCTAAACGAGTAGCTGTCAACTAATGCTCAAATGGACATCCTTCTTCGAACCCTTGCCTCTTCATTTGGGCCTTCCCCTTCCAGTTCTCCCTAAACAATGTCCCCTTCCCAATTGTCAAAGTTCTTAGTGTTTGTCCTCTATTTTAGTTCTGATGATGTTTATGACTGGTAATTTTGTTTTTGCTATTTTTATTTTGTGGATTTCTTTGGAAATAGTGGAACTGCTCCTTGTTTAATCCAAAATTAATGAAAGTTTCATCCTTTTGCTATGTATGCCTTGCACTTTTGCTCTGTTTTAGTCATGATTGTGTGTAAACATGTGGAATAAGTTAACTAAATCTAGAATTCTTTTATGCTTAAGGCCTACTACTGATCTTTCTATGATTCATGAAGGGTAAAAAATAATCAAGGGAAAACAGGACGGGGAACATATTCAGGGGGACTATAGGAAATGTGAATGTCATTCTGGTTCTTAGGGGGGAACTTGAATTATAAGTTTGTCAATGTCACACCTCCTTTTTTGCTACACCCCACGAAGGGCGTAGATAAAGGGAGTTTTTCCAATTTAAGGACAATCGAAATGAGATTTATTTATTTAAGAGATTTTCAGATTCCCCACTTGGGATAATTAATGGTGTCCCAAGTCATTGGTTCAAATCCGGAATCAAGGAAAGTTTGACTCTGTTTAACAGTCTGCGAACCAGAAATCCGGGTAAGGAATTCTGTTAACCCGGGAGAAGGTGTTAGGCACTCCCGAGTTCCGTGGTTCTAGAATGGTCACTCAACTGCTATGTTTGGCTTAATTATCTGATTTTAGTCCCTTTTTACTTATGTGCCAAATTTGACTTTTAGCCGCTTTTCTTATTAATATTTTAAAAAATTGCAACGTTATTAAAATACATCTCGAACCACGTTACATAAATGCACCCATAATTTTTGATATATTCTAACATCGTTGGGATTTGGATTTGGGTCACATAAATGCGCACCCGAATTTAGAAAGATAAAATTATTAAGAACGCACCTAAAACGACTAACGTGTTATTACTTTGCGGGAAGCCATGAAAAATCACTAAATGGCGCACCTTGAATTCTAATGATAGAAACATTAAAAGGCTATTATTGAATCGGATCAAACTTGCATATGCTTGATTGTCATAAAGAACTCTACTCCCTCTTGCCTTCAAAGTTTACGAACCAAAACAAAATTCATATTGATACTACTTGAGCTTCTTGAGAATGACCAAGTTGGAGCCGAATCTCCTTTACACAACTTTAAGTTTCATCCAAAAAGATGTAAAGAAATTACCCCGACTCTTACACTTCCTAAAAAAAACCAATTGACACTACAATTCAAAACCCTAAACTAAATTCCTAAAACAATTCAAATTGTAAAATTAAGCTAATTACCTAACTATGTAAAAATGATCATTTTTTGTGATTTTTTTATTAACAACACAATTAACTCAATGTAATTAATTCCTAAATGCAAATTGAACCTAAGGTGGTATGAAATTAAAATGTGACATTTTTATGGTTTTTTTCTATGATTTTAAAAATATAAAAAATGCATGAAATACAACTAAATAAAGAAAAACACCTAAAACCAATCAAAATTATTTTGGCTGATTTTTAGGAGTTATTTTCATGTAGGGCAAAAATCACGTGCTCACACCTGCCCCTCTTTGCTCGGAAACCCGATGGGTTTTCTTGCAAAGATAAAGTGAGCCGATACAAGCGATTTTTTCCTGTTTGGATACCCCATGGGAAGAAGTTTTGAAAGATTTGACGGCAACCTGCTTTTGAGGTTGCCTACATATCCTCGGCAAAAGGAATCAGGTCAGTGTAGTTTGGAGTTAGTGAGATGAAGGAGTATGCAGAGGTCAGGATCCGGTCGAGGTTCATTCTGCCGAGGTTTTGGTCCACGGTCCTGTTATTATATTAAAATCAAAAGAATGAAAAAGACTAGCTAAACCTGTCAACTACGAGTTACAAGATTCCTATCTATAAGTCTTCTAAAGCTTGATCTTGAGTCTTGAGCGGTTCTTCATTCCGACTTTAGATTTCAACCTTGACGCTTGTTAGCTGCAGGTGCCGGCTCGTTCTCCTTAAGCTTTTCAAATTAAGACCGGACATGTAGCGCTTGCGACCTCAACCATACCTTGAAAAGTTTACATCTTTCATCTAACTTTCATTTGGATTAATTTCTTGCTTTGTTTTTTTCTTTTCTTTCACCTCGGCTTTTAACTTGCATTCTTGCAACGAGCTTCTTTTGTTGTCGACTTGAGTCGTATTCTGAAGTGAATTCTCGTATTCTCCAGGTGACGCCTGATTGACAACGTTTGAACCTTGGAATGTATTCCCTTGGTCTCCAGTTTGCGTCTGATTACCCAAAACTTGAAACTTGAAATGCATTTCCTTGTTCTCCAGGAGGGCGCTAGATTACCAAAACTTGAAATTTGAAATGTACTCCTTTGATCTCCAAGTGGGCGCCTGATTACCAAGACTTGAAACTGGAAATGTATTCCCTGAGAGTGCTGCCTTTATACCTGATCACCATGAAACAAACAAAACAAAAAGAAATGTTTTCCGCGCCAGTTTGGTGTTGGGTGTATCTGTGAGTGTTGATCAAATCTTGTTATCAAATATCTCTAAAATTTGAAAGCTAAATCCCATCATCCAGGAGTGCCCTAATAACTCTTAACTAATGACAACTTTAAAGGTTAGCTTATGTTTACCAAAGGATATTATTTTCCACTATGTCTTGTTATCAGAGTTATATCTGCTGGGGATCTCTTGGGGACCGGTTATTAAAGCTACCTCCCATTATACAGGCCGGTCCTGACAACTCTTAATTAGATGACAAAATGTGTCTGCTGGGGATTAGTATTTAGAGCTACGTCTCACTATCCAAGGAGTCCTGACAACTCTTACGATGAGATCCCATTATCCCGGTGGGTCCTGATGACTCTTGTTGGGGGAATATTTGGGTTTGACCATGTTACCCGTGCTTGTTTGCATTTTAGGCTAAGTCCCATTTTTCAGAAGGGTTCTTAGGGTTCTAATTAAATGACAATTCTATCTTCCAGTTGTTTCTGCTGGGGATCATTGTTCAAGCTAGTTCTGACAACTCTTATCGGGGAAGGTGTTTGTACCTGCCCATGGCACCCGTGCCTGTTTGAGTTTTAAACTGAAATCCATTGGGGGTCTTGAGAATTTCAACTTGCATGCCCCTTTTAACTCTCGGTTGTCTCTACTGGGGTTTGCTAGTTAAAGTTTCGTCCCATTATTCAGGCGGCTCTTGATGACTCTTGCTAGGGAGAATATTTACGTATTGCATCTCTTAGGGGTAATTTAAATGAGTGAGTCTAGGAAGTGCGTCTCCTAAGGGTGAATTTAAATGACTAAGACTAAGAAACACGTATCCTAGGGGTAAAACCAAGACTTTGACTAGCAAGTGCATATGCTTATATAAAACATGAATGAACCAAACTAGGAAGTTCATATCCTAGGGGTGAATTTAAATGACAAGGGCTAGGAAGTGCGTCTTCTGGGGATTTAAACGACTAAGACTAGAAAGTGCGTCTTCTAGGGGTAAAACAAAGACCTTGACTAGCAAGTGCATTTGCTAAAATAAAACATAAATGAACCAAACTAGGAAGTGGGTCTTCTAGGGGTGAATTTAAATGACCAAGGCAAGGAAATGCGTCTCCTAAGGGTGAATTTAAATAACTAAGACTAGGAAATGCATCTCCTAGGGGTAAAACCAAATCTTCGACTAGCAAGTGCGTCTGCTATAATAAAACATGAATGAACCAAACTAGGAAGTGCATCCCCAAGGGATGAATTTAAATAACTAAGACTAGGAAGTGTGTCTCCTAGGGGTAAAACCAAAACTTTGACTAGCAAGTGCATCTGCTAAAATAAAACATGAATGAACCAAACTAAGAAGTGCGTCTACTAGGGATGAATTTAAATAACTAAGACTAGGAAGTACGTCTCCTAGGGGTAAAACTAAAACTTTGACTAGCAAGTTTGTCTGCTAAAATAAAACATGAATGAACCAAACTAGGAATTGCATCTCCTAGGGATGAATCTAAATAACTAAGACTAGAAAGTTCGTCTCCTTGGGGTAAAACCAAAACTTTGACTAGGAAGTGCGTCTGCTAGGGATGAATTTAAATAAAGTACTTGGAAGTGCGTCTCCTAGGGCCGAACTTAAATGACTCAAACTAGGAAGTGCGTCTCCTAGAGGTAAAACCAAGACTTTGACTAGCAAGTGTGTCTGCTAAAATAAAACATGAATGAGCCAAACTAGGAAATACATCTCCTAGGGATGGTTTTAACTAACTAAGACTAGGAAGTGCGTCTCTTAGGGGTAAAACTAAAACTTTGACTAGAAAGTGCATCTGCTAAAATACATGAATGAACCAAACTAGGAAGTGCGTCTCCTAAGGGTGAATTTAGATGACCAAGGCTAGGAAGTGTGTCTCCTAGGGATGATATTGAACGACTAAAACTAGAAAGTGCGTCTCTTAGGGGTAAAACCAAGACTTTGACTAGCAAGTGCGTCTGCTAAAATAAAACATGAATGAACTAAACTAGGAAGTGCGTCTCCTAGGGGTGAATTTAAATGAACAAGGTAGGAAGTGCATCTCCTAGAGGTGAATTTAAATGACTAAGACTAGAAAGTGCGTCTCCTAGTAGTAAAACCAAGACTTTTACTAGCAAGTGCGTATGCTAAAATAAAATATGAATAAATCAAACTAGGAAGTGCATCTCCTAGGTGTTAATTTATATGACCAAGGCTAGGAAATGCTCTTCTTGGGATGAAATTAAATGACTAAGACTAGGAAGTGCGTGTGCTAGGGGTAAAACCAAGACATGGAATGGCAAGTGCGTTTGCCAAAATAAAACTTAAATGAACCAAACTAGGAAGTGCGTCTCCTAGGGGTGAATTAAAATAACCAAGGCAAGGAAATGTGTCCCATAAGGGTGAATTTAAATAACTAAGACTAGGAAATGCATCTCCTAGGGGTAAAACCAAAAAGTTGACTAGCAAGTGCGTCTGCTAACATAAAACATGAATAAACCAAACTAGGAAGTGCATCTCATATGGATGAAGTAAAATAACTAAGACTAGGAAGTGTGTCTCCTAGGGGTAAAACCAAAACTTTGACTAGCAAGTGCGTCTGCTAAAATAAAATATGAAGGAACTAAACTAAGAAGTGTGTCTCCTAGGGGTGAATTCAAATGACCAAGGCTAGGAAGTGCATCTCCTAGGGATGAATTTAAATGACTAAGAATAGGAAGTGCGTCTCCTAGGGGTAAAACCAAGACTTTGACTAGCAAGTGCGTCTTCTAAAATAAAACACGAATGAACCAAACTAGGAAGTGCGTCTCCTAGGGGCGAATTTAAATGACCAAGTCTAGGAAGTGCCTCTCCTAAGGGTGATTTTAAATAAATAAGACTAGGAAGTGTGTCTCACATGGGTTAAACCAAGACTTTAACTAGCAAGTGCCTCTGCTTATATAAAACATGAATGAACCAAACTAGGAAGTGTGTATCCTAGGGATAAATTCAAATGACCAAGACTAGGAAATGCGTCTCCTAGGGATGAAATTTAACGACAAAGACTAGGAAGTGCATCTCCTAGGGGTAAAACCAAGACATTGACTAGCAAATGCATCAGCTAAAATAAACATGAATGAACCAATCTAGGAAGTGGGTATCTTAGGGGTGAATTTAAATTACTAAGGCTAGGAAATGCGTCTCCAAATGGTGAATTTAAATAACTAAATCTAGGAAATGCGTCTCCTAGGGGTAAAACTAAAACTTTGACTAGCAAGTGCATCTACTAAATAAAACATGAATGAACCAAGCTAGGAAGTGCGCCTCATAGGGATGAATTGAAAGAACTAAGACTAAGAAGTGCGTCTCCTAGTAGTAAGACCAAAACTTTCTGACATTGAATAAAGGCATGTTGACCCCCAACCGATAGCGTAAACTTTCTCGACGCACAATAGCAGGATCGCCATTGTGGCTGGAACAATGGTTCATCGCCGGCGAAATGCAACTCTCAGTACTGTGCAAATAGTTACCCCTGCTCACGGTATTACTAATGAGCTAGAACCACTAACGTTTGGCTATTTTCTTCCCAGAATTCCAATCGACAGAGGTGCTGCATGAAGATGGTGATGTGAATGATTTGCCACCTCCGATGAACAAAATCGAAGTGCCTACTAATCTCGCTGTTAGACGATTACAGTTCTCAGATGCTAGTGGGTCTGAGAAATCAACTCCGACTGCAGCTGAAGTTGTGCGCGGGTAACCGCAATGCTCAAATGGGTAAGCCACTCTCGTTAGTGCCTCCTACTGACAGAGATGGTAAGAAGGTTGTCCAAATTAGTGAGGATGATTTTAAATCTCAAGTGGATTACTGGAATAATGCTTTAATTGGATACATAATTGGAGATAATCCAAATGAGAAAACTTTGGACAATTTTGTGATGCACGTGTGGAATTTTGTGTCTAAACCCCAGATCCTAATTCATTCTGAAGGCTATTGTATTTTCCGATTCAATTGTATTGAGGACAGGGAATTAGTCATGCAATATGGACCTTATTCATACAGGAATAAACCAATGGTATTGAAGCCTTAGGAAGTTGACTTATTTTTCCAGAATGATATACTAAGTACTATCCATGTATGGATTCAATTTCTTGGACTACCGGTGGGCTATTGGTCTATTGAAGTATTGAGAAAAATGGCTAGTGCATTGGGTAAACCTTTATACACTGATAAATTTACAGCTCACTGTGAGAAAATTTCTTTTGCTTGAGTCATAGTGGAGGTTGATGCTGCCCATCCGCTCCCTGATCAGTTAGAGATTGAGACTCCATTTGGCCCTAAGATTAAGTTGATTGAATATGATTGGAAGCCTAGTTTCTGTAATCACTGTCTGAAATATGGATATGATTCCTTTGATTGTTGGTATTGTGCTGATAATGATGTAGAAAAGGATTTGGGGGAACAGGGTAAGCCAAGGAGGCAGAGGACTAGATTGAAGAAGCAGGAAAAAACTACTAAACAAGATTGGCTTGTCAAACAGCCTGTAGCTAATGCAGATACACAGGAAAGCCTACTAGTACAACCAGAACTTAACAAGGAAAATGAGAACATTTCTACTATGGCTTTTGTTCAACAGAATGCACCACCAGGCCCTGACATCTAGGAAAGTCTTGAGGCTGTAGTCAATGCACCCAATGGTAACAGAGAAGTCATGGTTGATCACTGCAACAAAGGAAAGGCTACCATTGTTGTAGTAGATGCTAGCAGAAGCGGTCAACAGATTGATCCGGGGCCTTCTGAGAGATTACCCCCTAATATCCTATGATTGTTGTCACTTGGAACATTAGAGGGCTTAATCAAGCCCATAAGCAGAAAGAGTTGAAAAACTTACTTGCTGCAAAATAAAGTACATGTTATGGGATGTCTTGAGACTAGAGTAAAGGAACACAAAGCAAAGTAGATTCTTGATAAGATTGCAAAGGGTTGGAAGGTTCAATGCAACTACTCAAAGGCTGTAAATGGGAGAATATGGCTACTTTGGAAACCTCACATCCAGATCCAAATATCATGTGTGACTGACCAGCTCATTCAATGCTTCTTAGAAGACTCTACTAGCCCAATCAGAACTCATTTAAGTGTCATCTATGTTCATAATACTGCAAACCTTAGAGATCACCTGTGGAGTGACTTAAGGACAATATATGTGCCTAGTCAAGATTCTTGGCTGTTGAGTGGGGATTTTAACTCTGTCTTATGTATTGATGATTCAATTGGCTCTCCTGTTACTGATGCTGAAGTTAGAGGTTTTAAAGATGTTATTACTGAACTTCAAATCACTCCTCTTAGAGTTAAAGGTTGGCACTACACTTGGACTAATAAGCAAGGTACTTCCACTAGAGTTTATAGTAAGATTGATTGGGCTCTGGGTAATTTCCAGTGGATACAGCAGTATGGGCACCTAGAAGCTAACTTCCTGAATCCCTCAATTTCCGATCACTCCCCTATTCTTATCAAATTTGGAAATCAAAAACCTCTGCATCCTAAACCTTTCATACTCTACCTTGCTATTATGGAGAATCCTCAGTTTCATACCATTCTACAGCAGATCTGGGAACAGGAATGTGAAGGAACACCTATGCAGCAGAAATGGAATAAATTGAAGGCCATGAAACTACACTTAAAGGAGAAAAATGTTCATATGGCCTCATACAAGCATAAACTTATTCAGGCTAGGAAGAAACTGGGTATTATTCAGACTCAACTTCAGAACAGTCCACTAGCACAGTCATTATTTGCTGAGTAAAAAACAGCACTTGAAGAAATTGAGAAGTGGAGTTGTGTGGAGGAACAAATTTTGAGGCAGAAATCCAAGGCTTGCTGGATTGATAGTGGTGATGCTAACACAAAATATTCCATGCTCAGTGGAAGATTAGAACATGCCAGAATAACATCACATCTATCTATACTGATACAGGTTTGAAACTCACTGACCCCTTATCTGTGGAGCAGGAGTTTATAAAGGTATTTCAATCATTAATGGGGGAGTGTGCTGCTGAACTGCCTTGTGTCAACTCTGATATTATTAAAGAAGGACAGTTTCTAACTCTAGCACAGCAAAGAATACTAATTAAAGAGGTACATTGGAAGAGATCACAGAAGCACTAAAAGAGATGTCGAAGGATAAAGCACCAGGAGTAGATGGCTTTGTTGTGGAATTCTTTACTAGAAACTGGGAGATAATGAAGGGTGATATTCTAGCTGCTATAAAGGAATTCTTCTCCACATGCAACATGCCTCACATGATCAACACCACTGCTATTGCACTTGTTCCCAAAGTTAAAGCACTTGCTACTGTTAAAGACTATAGACCTACTGCCTGCTGCACTACTGTCTATAAAATCATCTCCAAAGTTATTACTAGGAGAATGAAAATTGTCATTGGTGAATTAGTTGGGCAAGCTCAGTCTGCTTTTATTGAAGAGAGAAGTATTGTTGATAATATATTTCTTAGCCATGATCTTCAAGGGTTATTCAAGAAAGAGAGTTTCCCCCATATGTGTTCTCAAGGTGGATTTGAGGAAGGCATATGACACCTTGGAATGGAGCTTTCTCAAACAGATTCTCATTGACCTGGGATTCCCTGCAAAATTTATTCACTGGATAATGGCTTGTGTCACCTCTGTCTCCTACTCCCTAGTAATGAATGGTGGATTAACTAAGCCATTCACTGCTAAGAGAGGTATTAGACAGGGTGACCCTACGTCACCTTATTTGTTTGTGCTAGCTATGGCGTACCTGAACAGGATATTGAAACAGTTGCACAAGAATGGGAACTTCAACTTCCATCCCAAATGCAGGAAGCTCAATTGTTCACATGTTTGTTTTGCTGATGACCTCCTTATGTTCTGTCGAGTTGATATTGTATCCATCCAGATCTTACAGGAAGCTTTTCTTAAGTTCTCTGAAGCTTTTGGACTACAAGCTAATATCAGCAAAAGTGCAGTATACCTGGCTGTTGTGCAGCAGAGAGCCAGAGAAGAAATCATTGAGACTTTGGGATTCACTGACGGCCAGCTTCCATTCAAGTACTTGGGGATACCACTTGATTCAAAAAAACTGGCCATCCATCATTATCTGCCTCTGATAGAGAAGATTACTAATAAAATTACTTGCTGGTCAGCTAAGTTGCTTTCTTATGCAGGGAGATGCCATCAAAGCTGTTGTTTTTGGTATTCAGACTTATTGTGCTCAAGTATTCATTCTGCCAAAAAAATGTATTGAAAGCCGTTGAAGCAATATGCAGAACATTTCTGTGGACTGGCACTACTAATCTGTCCAAAAGGGCACTGGTTGCTTGGGAAAAGGTATGCAGACAACTTTCAGCTGGAGGACTCAACATACTAGATTTGACTATATGGAACAAAGCAGCCATTATTAAACTGCTATGGGACTTGTCCAGGAAGAAAGATTGTCTTTGGGTTAGATGGGTGCACTCTTACTACATCAAACAGGGTGATATTGCAACAATGACCATACCAAAATCAGCTTCTTCGGTTGTTAGGAATGTTGAAACACGTTCTCAAGGCACTAAACTAAACGTGTGTTCATATTTGTAGGTTTTGATAAATGACAAACGACGCGCAATTGACATATAACGAGGTCCAAGCACAAGCGCGCAATTGAGACATAACGAGATTCAATCACAAGACGAACAAAGATCATGATCAAGCAAAGAAATAAAGTTATACATGAGTCGTTCTTTAATTGTGATCTTGATCCGACAATTGACTCAAGACTTGGCTTCTCTCGTAAAATCATTTTTATCAAATCATGCATATTTAATTTAAAGCAAAATGATTTTCAAACATTTTGTTTTAGCCAAAATGATTTTTAAACATGCCTCTCAAATCTGGACAAAGATAATCGATTATGTACTTTATAATAATCGATTATGTTAAGGCAATGTACACCAGATTTACAAAGCTGAACAATAATCGATTATGTACCTTATGATAATCGATTATGTTAAGGCAGTGTACATTAGATTTTTCAAAGCTACAAGATAATCGATTATGTACCTTATGATAATCGATTATGTTGAGACAGTGTCCATCAGATTTTTCAAAGCTATAAAATAATCGATTATGCACATAATGATAATCGATTATTTTGAGGCAGTGTCTATCAAATTTTACAAGACTATAAAATAATCGATTATGTACTTTATGATAATCGATTATGTTAAGACAGTGTAGTCCGAAGTTTTCAAAAATATAAAAGGTAATCGATTATCCTTATAGCATAATCGATTATGCAAATGATCGTTGCCAAAGTATTTTGAAACTCTGAAAGATAATCGATTATACACAATCTGATAATCGATTATGCTAAGTAAAATCTGCATATGATTTTTAAAACGTTGTTAGGTAATCGATTATACACAATCTGATAATCGATTATGCTAAGTAAAATCTGAATATGATTTTTTGAACGTTGTCAAATAATCGATTATACGATTTGGATAATCGATTATTCTGCTTAAACTCTGGGAATGATTTTTGAACGATTGGAAAATAATCGATTATGCAAATCAGATAATCGATTATCTTAGCACAAAATCAGCAATTCTTGATTGGCAATTAGGGAACGGTTGTGGGGGTTTTGAACACTATAAATACAACTCAAAATCAGTCTTCTAAGTATAACAACTGATCATATTCTTGCTAAAGCTTGCATACTCTCATATACATCATTTTATATTCATTTCATAAGTTTTTGAGAGCCAAACTCTTGAGGAAAGTTGTTGTGTTCTTGAGCGTATTTATTTTACTCATATCTACTCTTAGTCTTGTCTTGAGTGCTAAGTGTTTGTATACACTTGAAGGGAAGTGTTAATCCCTTGTGGTTGTAAGAAGGAACGTTTTCATTCCTTCGGTTGAAGTCTTGAAGTGCGGTATCTTCGAGAAAAGGTTGTTGAGGCTTGTGTGACTCAAGTTCTCAGTTTGTAACTGTTTGTTAAGCACCCGTAAGCTTAACGAAGTTAGTGGAATCTCGATAGAGTCTCTCGGGGACTGGACTAGCCGCAGGTTGTGGTGAACCAAGATAATTTCGGTGCGTTCGTTCCTTATTATTTACTTACCGCACTTATTTCAATCCTGCAATTTTTAATTCCGCAAGTTTATATTATTTTTTATTATAACGCTATTCACCCCCCCCCCCTAGCATTAAGCGTATATTCTAACAATTGGTATCAGAGCCCAACTCTCTGAAAGACTTAACCGTTTGAGAGAAACAATCCATGGCTTCTACTCGTGACTTTAATGAAGGAATAGGTGAAGGACAATGCTCCACCAGACCACCACTATTCGATGGCACAAACTATACGTACTGGAAGGAGAGGATAAGCTGGAAACCACGTACGAAGGTACGGACCAGGTAAGAGAAGCTAAAATTGATTTTCTAACCCATGCATATGAACTGTTTCACATGAAGGAAAGCGAGAGGATCGATGACATGTTCGAACGATTTTCAAAAATCGTCAATGACCTACATGCTCTTAAGAAGACCTTCACGGATAAGAAACTTGTCCGAAAAATTCTCCGAAGTCTCACTCCGGAATGGCGCTCCAAGGCCGACGCAATTCAAGAGTCTATCGGCGTTTCAAATGTCACCATCGACGGACTAAGAGGCAATCTTAAAAGCTATGAATCTACTATACTTAACCCTCCGTTTAATGATCAAAGGAAACAAAGAATCGCCCTCAAGGCAAGCACGGCTCAACCTCAAAATGATGAGGACTCAAACAACGGAGATAACGAGTTCGGACTCGTTATTAAGAGGTTTCAAAAGTTCATGCGGAAAGAGTATGAACGAAAAGGCAAACAACAAGGAGATCAAGTAAAGGGCTATGGATGCGGAGAAATCGGGCACATTAAGTCAGATTGCCCAAATGTCAAAAAGGAGAAGAAACCCTTCAATAAACAACGAGCATACATATCTTGGGGAGGTGACTCCGGAGACGAATCAAGCGATGATGAAGAAGATGAAACCGCAAATCTATGTCTCATGGCACACGAAGACAATCAAGAAGAGGTATGTCAAATTTCTTCTAAAAATTTCTTTTCTCTTGAGGAAATGCAAAATGCTTGTGATGAATTGTATAGTGAATTCATTAGAGCTTTGGAAACTGTTAGAGACGTAAAGAAAAATTCTTCTTTGAAAGAAAAAGATTTTGAAAAACAACTCTCTTTGAAAGAAAAAGATTTGGAAAAATTGATTTTGGAAAATGAGAAGTTGAAAGAAGAAAACAAATTTTTCGGCAAGAGAAGCGCCGACAAACCCGAGAGTTCTAGTAAAAATTGTATGATGTTCTTGTCAATTTGAAATCGACCAAACATGGCATTGGTTTCAAAAACGAGCCTAAAGAAAAAGTTGAAGCCATCCCCCAACAACCCAAGGCTCAACCTAGGATAAATAAAATAAACATTCATCCTAGAAATAACCATCCTAGAATCAATATGCATCCTAGACCAAACACTAGAAGAAACTTTGAACATTTTAGAACGCCTAGAAATGGCCTTCAACAATCGCAACCTAGACATACTCGACCTAGAAACAATTATTCTAGAAACGCTGCATATCCTAGAACAAACAGTAGGAGAAATGATTTTCAAGAATTGCGCAATAGCCATATTGTCAAAAATAGAGCAAACGATTTTCGTACCTCCAAGTACTACCAACCTAGAAGAATGCATAATCCTAATGTCATTTGTCATTATTGTAGTCGAATAGGACATATTGCTCCTGCTTGTTTTACTAGACACAGACACTTAACTGCATGTCAAGCACAACAGCATTTTACGCCTAACTCTCAAGGACCCAAAACAGCTTGGGTACCAAAAACTCATTAATTTGTCTTGTAGGTATGTTTGAAGGGATCAAGTGTACTTTGGTACCTTGATAGTGGATGCTCCAAACACATGACTGGAGACGCATCCAAGTTCCTTCAACTAGAACACAAGGAAGGAGGAAACGTTATTTTTGGAGATAACAACAAGGGAAAAATTATCGGCATTGGCTCGGTCGGTAAGAATGAATCTTCTTCCATTAAGCATATATTGCTAGTTAAAGGTCTAAAAAATAATCTCTTGAGCATAAGTCAATTATGTGACAAGGGAAATCTTGTTTTGTTTGATTCGGAAGAATGCTTAGTTTTTCGTCGTAGTGATTTTAAAATTATTCTTTGTGGTTTTAGAATTGATAACATCTATATGGTTGATCTTGAAAACTCTTCATCAGAGTATGTGAATTGTCTTATGAGTAAAGAAGATGATATGTGGTTATGGCATCGTAGAGTAGCTCATATTAACATGCATCTTTTAAACAAATTGGTTTCACAAAATTTAGTTATTGGTCTTCCAAATTTGAAATTTGAAAATGACACTATATGTGATTCTTGTCAAAAAGGGAAGCAAACAAAAGCATCTTTTAAATCTAAGAATATTGTTTCAACTACAAGACCTTTGCAACTTCTTCACATGGATCTCTTTGGACCATCTCGCATTGAAAGTCTTGGTAGAAATCGTTATGCTTTTGTTATTGTTGATGATTATTCTAGATTTACATGGACACTATTTCTTGCTCACAAAAGTGAGGCTTTTCAATATTTTAAATGTTTTCTTAAACGTGTTCAAAATGAAAAGAACACAACCGTCACTTCCATAAGAAGTGATCATGGGGGAGAGTTCGATCACAATCTCTTCGCGGACTTTTGTGACGAACTCGGTACTGAGCACACCTTCTTTGCTCCACGTACACCACAACAAAATGGAGTGGTGGAACGGAAAAATAGGTGTCTCGAAGAGATGGCTAGAACCATGCTCGATGAGGCTAAGATTCCCAAACAATTTTGGGCGGATGCCGTGAGTACCGCATGCTACGTTTTAAACAGAGTAGTCATAAGGCCAATACTCATGAAAACTCCCTATGAACTCTATAAGGGAAGGAAACCTAATCTCTCCCATCTTAGAGTATTCGGTTGTAAATGCTTTATTCATAACAACGGAAAAGATAATTTGGGAAAATTTGATGCCAAATCGGATGAAGGAATTTTTCTTGGTTATTCATCACGTAGCAAAGCATATAGAGTATTCAATAATAGAACCGAAACTGTTGAGGAATCCCCTCATAGTGTGTTTTCCGAAAATAATGCTCGCTTGGCGAGAAAGGATTCCGGTTTTGATCTTGCAGGTATTTTAAACACAATAAGTCCTTAAGACAAAGTACAAGAGGAAAATCAAAAGGAAATTCAAGATGAAATCTTGAAACAATTATCGGAGGAAGCGCCACCACTGGTGAAAGAAACAAAACTGCCTAACGCATGGAGGACAATAAAAAAACATCCTCTCGACAAGGTAATTGGCGACATTGAACAAAAGGTAAGTACTCGAAACACTCTTAAGAACACCTTAGGACACACTTCTTAAGAGATCACGTTTTCAATTGGTCAACATCTTCACAAAGCTCTTAGAGAAAGAATTCTTAATTCTTGACTCCACATTGATCCAAGTCATGCATTGCATTATTCCTTATTTACTAACTTGAGCGTCAGAGGCGCCTAATTCCCTTTTGCAGGTATCGCCCTAAAGGCAGGGGGAATGATAAGGCGATGGTATAGAATAATCGATTTCTCTGAAGTCGATAATCGATTATCACTTCTTTTTGTCTTATGCTTACTATGCCGGAAAATCGATTAGCAAGTATCACTAATCGATTATTTACGTTTTATGTTTATTATGCCGGAAAATTAACATAATCGATTATACAACACTATAATCGATTATCTAACAGTTTTTGCTTTGCAGGTTTTTGGATGGTAAATATAAAAATCGATTATCAATTTTTATAATCGATTTTGTTGACATTATTTTTCAGGTGTTAATTGTGACAATAATCGATTTTTTAAAACTGTATAATCGATTACCGTCTCGGCTATTCATTACTGCACTTCCTAAAATAATCGATTATCTCAAAAGTATAACTGATTATTTCCCGAGTCAGAAAATCACTGTGCACTCTGTGTCAGAATAATCGATTACCATAATTCAATAATCGATTATCCTCAGTCAGTATTTCAAAATTGTTACCGTTTATGACCGTTTTGTCTCTTAAATTTCTGCAGATTTTCATCTTCAATGCAATGCCATCCTTCTCATTATAAATAGGTGCTATAAGTCTTCAATTTCTTCACTCAAACATCAAACTTATCTCCCAAACTCTCAAAATTTCTCAGATTTCTTTCAAAGGCAATTACTACTTATTCAAAATGTCGGGCAGAAACTCCAAACGTGCTCGTGCTGGCAAAAATGTTGCCTCCTCTTCCGCCACTCGTCCACCAGTTTATTGTTATAAAGATGGCTCCTTCTTACGATTCAACAGCGAAGAACAACTTATGCGCTTCGCTGAAAAGTTTGAAAATCAAGAAATCCTCCCTCCTCAATTTTCCACTAATCGATTTCTTAGTAAAGCGCCCCTCCATCCACAGCAAATATGCTCCTACAAAGCCAACTCCTTTATTTCCTATACCTTCACACCCCTTACATTCATCCGTCCTTAATTCATGCCTTCTATTCAAATCTCGAGAAAGACGAAGATGATGAACTCTTCTCGGCCGTCAATGGAATTCACATCCCTGTATCTGAGGCAAATATTCAAGCCATCACTAAACTTCTGTGCAATGGGGAAGACATTTTACGCTATACTAGGCAAGAAGGCGCTCTGTTTGATGAACAACTTCTTTTTACTCAAATCGGCATCGGTGAATTTTTTCCAACTTCGGACCATCGTCGTCCCACCATCACAAACATGCTCCCCGAATACCGTTTAATTTTTTATTTCATCACCCGCGTTCTAAAACCGCGGAAATTCAATCATACAACTATATCTCATGAGCATTCAAAACTCATGCATGCCATCATCACCGGAGCTCGCATCAATTGGTGCAAGTTCGTCAAGACTCATATGTATGATGCTATTGGGGAAGATAAGCCTCTCCCTTATGCTTTTGTCGTTATGACCCTTCTTGTTGCATCCGGTGTCGACACTTCCGTCGGCCCTCACAAAAAGGCGACGAAACATTGGGAAATACAAGAATCTTCATTTCTCAATATCGGTGAGCATCCACCTCCTCCTCCAACTCAGCGACGTCGTCCTCTGGCCCCGTCCGATGTATCCTCAATACAATTTCCGAGCAAATTGCGTCTCTGTCCACCTCCATGACTCGCATCGATATGAATGTCACTCGTCTCTCCCATGAACTTCATGGACACTTTGACCGTGTCAATTATCCATATGCCCAAATTGACCTTCGGGAAGATGTACCGGATGCTAAGCCGGAAATAAATAATGATAATGAATAATTTCTTTCTTTTTCTAGCTTGTTGTTCTATGTTTCATTGTCTCTTTTTATGTACTCGGATTTTTGGTTAATCAATAAACAAGTTATTTACTAATGTTTTTTTTGCTAATGTCAAAAGGGGGAAGAATAAGGGCTATGCACCTAATATTTATTGGCATAAATTGAGGGGGAATTCGTATGTTGAGGGGGAACTAATTGCATATCTATATACTTGTCTTGGATCGTCATTGTAAATTCTCTAATATGCATATCCCGATATTAGTTTGCCATTATCAAAAAGGAGGAAATTGTTGAAACACGTTCTCAAGGCACTAAACTAAACGTGTGTTCATATTTGTAGGTTTTGATAAATGACAAACGACGCGCAATTGACATATGACGAGGTCCAAGCACAAGCGCGCAATTGTCACATAACGAGGTTCAAGCACAAGACGAACAAAGATCATGATCAAGCAAAGAAATAAAGTTATACATGAGTCGTTCTTTAATTGTGATCTTGATCCGACAATTGACTCAAGACTTGGCTTCTCTCGTAAAATCATTTTTATTAAATCATGCATATTTAATTTAAAGCAAAATGATTTTCAAACATTTTATTTTAGCCAAAATGATTTTTAAACATGCCTCTCAAATCTGGACAAAGATAATCGATTATGTACTTTATAATAATCGATTATGTTAAGACAATGTACACCAGATTTACAAAGCTGAACAATAATCGATTATATACCTTATGATAATCGATTATGTTAAGGCAGTGTACATTAGATTTTTCAAAGCTACAAGATAATCGATTATATACTTTATGATAATCGATTATGTTGAGGCAGTGTCCATCAGATTTTTCAAAGCTATAAAATAATCGATTATGCACATAATGATAATCGATTATATTGAGGCAGTGTCTATCAAATTTTACAAGACTGTAAAATAATCGATTATGTACTTTATGATAATCGATTATGTTAAGACAGTGTAGTCCGAAGTTTTCAAAAATATAAAAGGTAATCGATTATCCTTATAGCATAATCGATTATGCAAATGACCATTGCCAAAATATTTTTAAACTCTGAAAGATAATCGATTATACACAATCTGATAATCGATTATGCTAAGTAAAATATGCATATGATTTTTTTAACGTTGTCAGGTAATCGATTATACACAATCTGATAATCGATTATGCTAAGTAAAATCTGAATATGATTTTTTGAACGTTGTCAGGTAATCGATTATACGATTTGGATAATCGATTATTCTGCTTAAAATCTGGGAATGATTTTTAAACGATTGGAAATAATCGATTATGCAAATCAGATAATCGATTATCTTAGCACAAAATCAGCAATTCTTGATTGGCAATTAGGCAACGGTTGTGGGGGTTTTGAACACTATAAATACAACTCAAAATCAGTCTTCTAAGTATAACAACTAATCATATTCTTGCTAAAGCTTGCATACTCTCATATACATCATTTTATATTCATTTCATAAGTTTTTGAGAGCCAAACTCTTGAGGAAAGTTGTTGTGTTCTTGAGCATATTTATTTTACTCATATCTACTCTTAAAGAGAGTCTTGTCTTGAGTGCTAAGTATTTGTATACACTTGAGGGAAGTGTTAATCCCTTGTGGTTGTAAGAAGGAACGTTTTCATTCCTTCGGTTGAAGTCTTGAAGTGTGGTATCTTCGAGCAAAGGTTGTTGAGGCTTGTGTGACTCAAGTTCTCAGTTTGTATCGGTTTGTTAAGCACCCGTAAGCTTAACGAAGTTAGTGGAATCTCGAGAGAGTCTCTCGGGGACTGGACTAGCCACAGGTTGTGGTGAACCAAGATAATTTCGGTGCGTTCGTTCCTTATTATTTACTTACCGCACTTATTTCAATCCTGCAATTTTTAGTTCCGCAAGTTTATATTGTTTTTTATTATAATGCTATTCAACCCCCCCCCCCTCTAGCGTTAAGCGTATATTCTAACAAGGAAGATACTGGAAAGCAGAACTATGATAATGGAGAGCCAGAAGCTTCAGGGGGATCTGTTTGACAGGTTGAAAAGTGTATGTAGACTGGAAAAATTCCACATTCAGAAATTATACCTCACAATGCTCCCCAGCTTCAATAAGGTCGAGTGGAAGAATCTGATGCTGATCACAAATATTCAACCTCGACATATGTTCACTGGGTGGCTAGCTGCTCAACACAGACTCCTACAGTTGACAGACTGCAAAACTATGGCATACAAGTCCCAGCAACCTGTGTGTTGCGCAATCAGAATGTTGAAGTCTTTAACCATCTATTCTTTGAGTGCTCAATTACGATTAGACTGTGGACCAGAATCTGTTGCTGGCTGGGGCACTCCAAAACTGTTGGTTACTAGGAAACAGAACTTCAGTGGATTTGCAGTAAAGCAAGGAGCAGAATGTGGCACAATGGTATTACAGCCTTTGTTTTTGTCACTACTGTTGCTCTCATCTAGAGGGAGAGGAATAGCATTCGATTTGATGGGAAAGTATTTGTGGAAGAACAGATTTGCAGAGAAGTTGATTTACTTATACATATACGAGGCAGAAAATGCAAACGATGTAGACTGGCTTGCGGCAGCTTAATTGCTTTCCTTAGATATAGCCTTTAGACTTCCCTATACTCTAATGGCATTTGTTTATAGATAGTTATTTTAGTATAGATGATGGATTGTAAAAGAGTAGCAGCTAGTCCAAGCTACTACTATAGAGATGTAACATGTGCATTCCTTTGAGATTAATGAAATATAACAGTTATACTCAAAAAAAAAACCAAAACATTGACTAACAAGTGCCTCTGCTAAAATAAAACATGAATGAACCAAGTTAGGAATGCCATATACTAGGGATGAATTTAAAAACCTAAGACTATCAAGTGCGTCTCCTAGGAGTAAAACCAAAACTTTGCCTAGCAAGTGCATCTGCTAAAATAAAACATGAATGAACAAAACTAGGAACTGCGTCTCGTAGGGCTGAATTTAAATGGCCAAGGCTAGGAAGTGCATATACTAGGGATGAAATTAAATAACTAATATTAGGAAGTGCGACTCCTAGGGGTAAAACAAAAACTTTGACTAGCAAGTGCATCTGCTAAAATAAAACATGAATGAACCAAACTAGGAATTGCGTCTACTAGGGATGAATTTAAAAATCAAAGATTAGGAAGTGCGTCTCCTAGGGGTAAATCCAAAACTTTGACTAGCTAGTGCATCTGCTAAAATAAAACATGAATGAACCAAACTAGGAAGTGCGTCTCGTAGGGGTGGATTTAAATGACCAAGGCTAGGAAGTGCATCTACTAGGGATGAATTTAAATAACTAAGACTAGGAAGTGCATCTCCTAAGGTCTAACTTAAATGACTCAAACTAGGAAATGCGTTCCAAGGCTTTGACTAGCAAGTGTGTTTGCTAAAATAAACCATGAATGAGCAAAACTACGAAGTACGTATCCTAGGGATGAATTAAAATAACTAAGACTAAGAAGTGCTCCTAGGGGTAAAACAGAAAACTTTTACTAGCAAGTGCATCTGCTAAAATACATGAATGAACCAAACTAGGAAGTGCGTCTCCTAGGGGTGAATTTAAATGACCAAGGCTTGGAAGTGCGTCTACTAGGGATGAATTTATAACGACTAAGACTAGAAAGTGCATCTCTTAGGGATAAAACCAAGACTTTTACTAGCAAGTGTGTCTACTAAAATAAAACAAGAATGAACTAAACTAGGATGTGTGTCTCCTAGGGGTGAATTTAAATGACCATGGCTAGGAAGTGCATCTCATAGGGATGAATTTAAATGACTAAGACTAGGAAATGCGTCTACTAGGGGTAAAACAAAGACTTTTACTAGCAAGTGCGTATGCTAAAATAAAATATGAATAAACCAAACTAGGAAATGTGTCTCCTACGGGTGAATTTGAATGACCAAGGCTAGGAAGTGCGTCTACTAGGAATGAATTTAAATGACTAAGACTAGGTAGTGCGTGTGATAGGGGTAAAACCAAGACTTTGACTAGCAAGTGCATTTGCTAAAATAAAAAGTAAATGAACATAACTAGGAAGTGTGTCTCCTAGGGATGAATTTAAATAACTAATACTAGGAAGTGCCTCTCCGAGGGGTAAAAACAAACCTTTGAGTAGCAAGTGCGTCAGCTAAAATAAAATATGAATGAACCAAACTAAGAAATGCGTCTCTTAGGGGTGAATTTAAATGAAAAAGGCTAGGAAGTGTGTCTCCTAGGGATTAATTTAAATGACTAAGAATAGGAAGCTGTCTCCTAGGGGTAAAACGAGGACTTCGACTAGAAAGTGCGTCTTCTAAAAGTAAACATGAATGAATCAAACAAGGAAGTGTGTTTCCTAGGGGTGAATTTAAATGACCAAGTCTAGGAAGTGCGTCTTCTAAGGGTGAATTTAAATAACTAAGACTAGGAAGTGCGCCTCCTTGGGGTAAAACCAAGACTTTTACTAGCAAGTGCATCTGCTAAAATAAAACATGAATGAACCAAACTAGGAAGTGCAGCTCCTTGGGTTAAATTAAAATGACCAAGGCTATGAATTCGTCTCCAAGGGATGAAATTAAACGACTAAGACTAGGAAGTGCGTCTCCTAGGGGTAAAACCAAGACTTTGACTAGCAAGTGCATCTGCTTAAAATAAAACGTGAATGTACCAAACTAGGAAGTGGGTATCCTAGGGGTGAATTTAAATTACCAAGGCTAGGAAATGCGTCTCCTAAGGGTGAATTTAAATAACTAAGACTAGGAAATGCATCTCCTAGGGGTAAAACAAAATCTTTGACTAGCAAGTGCGTCTGCTAAATAAAACATGAATCAACCAAACGAGGAAGTGCATTTCCCAGGGATGAATTTAAATAACTAAGACTAGGAAGTTCGTCTCCTAGGGGAAAAAGCAAAATATTGACTAGAAAGTGCATTTGCTAAAATAAATCATGAATGAACCAAACTAGAAAGTACGTCTACTAGGGATAAATTTAAATAACTAAGACTAGGAAGTGCGTCTCCTAGGTGTAAAACCAAAACTTTGACTAGCAAGTGCGTCTGCTAAAATAAAATATGAATGAACTAAACTAGGAAGTGCGTCTCATAGGGGTGAAGTTAAATGACCAAGGCTAGGAAGTGCGTCTCCTATGGATGAATCTATACGATTAAGACTAAGAAGTGCGTCTCCTAGGGATAAAACCAAGACTTTGACTAGCAAGTTGTATCTGCTAAAATAAAACATGGATGAACCAAACTCGAAAGTGGGTCTCCTATGGGTGAATTTAAATTACCAAGGTTAGGAAATGCATCTTCTAAGGGTGAATTTAAATAACTAAGACCAGAAAATGCATCTCCTAAGGGTAAAACAAAAACTTTGACTAGAAAGTGCATCTGATAAAATAATACGGGAATGACCAAGGCTAAGAAGTGCGTTTGCTAGGGATGAATTTAAACAAGTAAGGCTAGAAAGTGCGTATCCTAGAGTCGAATTTGAATGACTCAAACTAGGAAGTGCATCTCCTAGGGGTAAAACCAAGACTTTTACTAGCAAGTGCGTTTGCTAATATAAAACATGAATGAACCAAACTAGGAAGTACGTCTCCGAGGGATGAATTTGAATAACTAAGACTAGGAAGTGCGTCTCCTAGAGGTAAAACAAAAATTTTAACTAGCAAGTGCATCTACTAAAATACATGAATGAACCAAACTAGGAAGTGCATCTCCAAGGGATGAATTTAAATAAATAAGACTAGGAAGTGTGTCTCCAAGGGGTAAAAGTAAAACATTGACTAGAAAGTGCATCTGCTAAAATAAAACATGAATGAACAAAACTAGGAAGTGCGTCTCCTAAGGGTTAATTTAAATAACTAAGACTAGGAAGCGCGTCTCTTTGAGGTAAAACCAAGACTTTGACTAGCAAGTGCATCTGCTAAAATAAAACATGAATGAACCAAACTAGGAAGTGTGTCTCCTAGGGGTAAATTTAAATGACCAAGGCTATGAAATGCGTCTCCCAGGGATGAAATTAAACGACTAAGACTAGGAAGTGCGTCTCCTAGGGGTAAAACAAAGAGTTTGACTAGAGTGCATCTGCTGAAATAAAACATGAATGAACCAAACTAGAAAGTGGGTATCCTAGGGGTGAATTTAAATTACCAAGGCTAGAAAATGTGTCTCCTAAGGGTGAATTTAAATAACTAAGACTAGGAAATGTGTCTCCTAGGGGTAAAACCAAAACTTTAACTAGCAAGTGCGTCCGCTAAATAAAACATTAATGAACCAAACTAGGAAGTGCATCTCCTAGGGATGAATTTAAGTAACTAAGACTAGGAAGTGCGTCTTCTAGGGGTAAAAGAAAAACATTGAATAGAAAGTGCATCTGCTAAAATAAAACATGAATGAACCAAACTAGGAAGTGCGTCTACTAGGGATGAATTTAAATTACTAAGACTAGGAAGTGCGTCTCCTAGGGTTAAAACCAAAACTTTGACTAGCAAGTGCGTCTGCTAAAATAAAACATGAATGAACCAAACTAGGAAGTGCGTCTCCTATGGGTGAATTTAAATGACCAAGGCTAGGAAGTGCGTCTCCTAGAGGTAAGACAAAAATTTTAACTAGCAAGTGCATCTACTAAAATACATGAATGAACCAAACTAGGAAGTGCATCTCCTAGGGATGAATTAATATAAATAAGACTAGGAAGTGTGTCTCCAAGGGGTAAAAGCAAAACATTGACTAGAAAGTGCATCTGCTAAAATAAAACATGAATGAACAAAACTAGGAAGTGCGTCTCCTAAGGGTTAATTTAAATAATTTAGACTAGGAAGCGCGTCTCTTTGAGGTAAAACCAAGACTTTGACTAGCAAGTGCATCTGCTAAAATAAAATATGAATGAACCAAACTAGGAAGTGTGTCTCCTTGGGGTAAATTTAAATGACCAAGGCTATGAAATGCGTCTCCCAGGGATGAAATTAAACGACTAAGACTAGGAAGTGAGTCTCCTAGGGGTAAAACAAAGACTTTGACTAGTAAGTGCATCTGCTGAAATAAAACATGAATGAACCAAACTAGAAAGTGGGTATCCTAGGGGTGAATTTAAATTACCAAGGCTAGGAAATGTGTCTCCTAAGGGTGAATTTAAATAACTAAGACTAGGAAATGCGTCTCCTAGGGGTAAAACCAAAACTTTGACTAGCAAGTGCGTCCGCTAAATAAAACATTAATGAACCAAACTAGGAAATGCATTTCCTAGGGATGAATTTTAATAACTAAGACTAGGAAGTTCGTCTCCTAGGGGAAAAAGCAAAACATTGACTAGAAAGTGCATCTGCTAAAATAAATCATGAATGAACCAAACTAGAAAGTGCGTCTACTATGGATAAATTTAAATAACTAAGACTAGGAAGTGCGTCTCCTAGGGGTAAAACCAAAACTTTGAGTAGCAAGTGCGTTTGCTAAAATAAAACATGAATGAACTACACTAGGAAGTGCGTCTCATAGGGGTGAAGTTAAATGACCAAGGCTAGGAAGTGCGTCTCCTACGGATGAATTTATACGATTAAGACTAAGAAGTGCGTCTTCTAGGGATAAAACAAAGACTTTGACTAGCAAGTTGTATCTGCTAAAATAAAACATGGATGAACCAAACTCGGAAGTGGGTCTCCTAGGGGTGAATTTAAATTACCAAGTCTAGGAAATGTGTCTTCTAAGGGTGAATTTAAATAACTAAGACCAGGAAATGCATCTCCTAAGGGTAAAACTAAAACTTTGACTAGAAAGTGCATCTGCTAAAATAAAACAGGAATGAAGCAAACTAGGAAGTGTTTCTCCTAGGGATGAAGTTAAATAACTAAGACTAGGAAGTGCGTCTCGTAGGCATAAAACAAAAACTTTGAGTAGCAAGTGCATCTGCTAAAATAAAACATGAATGAACAAAACAAGGAACTGCATCTACTAGGGATGAATTTAAATAACTAAGACTAGGAAGTGCGTCTCATAGGGGTAAAACCAAAACTTTGACTAGCAAGTCCGTCTGCTTAAATAAAGGATGAATGAACAAAAATGAGAATTTTGTCTCCTAGGGATGAATTTTAAACCTAAGACTAGGAAGTGCGTCTCATAGGGGTGAATTTAAATGACCAAGGCTAAGAAGTGCGTTTGCTAGGGATGAATTTAAATAAGTAAGGCTAGAAAGTGTGTATCCTAGGGTCGAATTTGAATGACTCAAACTAGGAAGTGCATCTCCTAGGGGTAAAACCAAGACTTTAACTAGCAAGTGCTTTTGCTAATATAAAACATGAATGAACCAAACTAGGAAGTACGTCTTCTAGGGATGAATTTGAATAACTAAGACTAGGAAGTGCGTCTCCTAGAGGTAAAACAACTATTTTAACTAGCAAGTGCATCTACTAAAATACATGAATGAACCAAACTAGGAACTGCATCTCCTAGGGATGAATTTAAATAAATAAGACTAGGAAGTGTGTCTCCAAGGGGTAAAAGTAAAACATTGACTAGAAAGTGCATCTGCTAAAATAAAACATGAATGAACAAAATTAGGAAGTGTGTCTCCTAAGGGTTAATTTAAATAACTAAGACTAGGAAGCGCGTCTCTTTGAGGTAAAACCAAGACTTTGACTAGCAAGTGCATCTGCTAAAATAAAACATGAATGAACCAAACTAGGAAGTGTGTCTCCTAGGGGTAAATTTAAATGACCAAGGCTATGAAATGCGTCTCCCAGGGATGAAATTAAACGACTAAGACTAGGAAGTGCGTCTCCTAGGGGTAAAACAAAGAGTTTGACTAGAGTGCATCTGCTGAAATAAAACATGAATGAACCAAACTAGAAAGTGGGTATCCTAGGGGTGAATTTAAATTACCAAGGCTAGAAAATGTGTCTCCTAAGGGTGAATTTAAATAACTAAGACTAGGAAATGTGTCTCCTAGGGGTAAAACCAAAACTTTGACTAGCAAGTGCGTCCGCTAAATAAAACATTAATGAACCAAACTAGGAAGTGCATCTCCTAGGGATGAATTTAAGTAACTAAGACTAGGAAGTGCGTCTTCTAGGGGTAAAAGAAAAACATTGACTAGAAAGTGCATCTGCTAAAATAAAACATGAATGAACCAAACTAGGAAGTGCGTCTACTAGGGATGAATTTAAATTACTAAGACTAGGAAGTGCGTCTCCTAGGGTTAAAACCAAAACTTTGACTAGCAAGTGCCTCTGCTAAAATGAAACATGAATGATCCAATCTAGGAAGTGCGTCTCCTATGGGTGAAATTAAATGACCAAGGCTAGGAAGTGCGTGTCCTAGGGATGAATTTAAACGATTAACCACCTCAAAAACTTTGAAGCAGCGATGCTGGGAGATAGTGGTGTGCTGTAAGGCTGGTGATCGAAATAATGTGCTTGAGAACCACGCCCACATGAGGTACCACGAGAGGCTTGGATAGATGACTGAATGGGCCTAGGAGGATGGCCTCTACCATATGAATCTCTACCTCCAGACGAGCTACCAATGAATCTGCCTGAATGACGAGGTCTCTTATCCGACCCATGACCACCTCTCTGCGACAGAACCATCTCAACTATGCGGGCCGCATTGGACACCTCCTGAAAAATGATCTCACTCCTGGCCTCCTTGTCCATCTGAAGACAAATCTGTTGAATAAGACCATCAATAAACCTCCTCACCCTCTCTCTCGATCTCTCGATAGGAAGTATGATGAGAGAATGGTAAGATAAATCGATGAACTTGGTCTCATACTGAGTGATCGTCATGGAACCCTGCTGGAGGCGCTCAAACTACCTCCGATAGGCCTCTCTCTGAGTAACAGGGAGAAACTTCTCTAGAAAAAACATTGTAAACTTCTCCCATGTCAAACATGGCGACTCGACTGGCATAGCTAAGTAATAATCCCTCCAAGACAAGGAAAATGTAGCAAAATCGACCCCATTGGTCTCAACAATACCCATGTTCCTAAGAACCTCGTGGCATTTGTCTAGATAATCCTGGGGATCCTCGGTAGATGCAGCGCTTGAAGTAGTAGTTAAGAGCTTGATCAATGTATCCATTCTCCAAAAGGCATCAGCAGACATGGCTGTACAATCGCCACTATGAGCTACCGCAACTGGCCGAACTGCCCCAACTGGCTGAGCCACTGGAGTTTGAAGCTGAGGAGCCACCTGCTCTGGAGTGCTAGTAGCAGGGGTCTGGGATCCTCCTCCAGACTGAGAGATGGCTGGTGCTACAGAAAGTAAACCTGCTCTAGTGACACTCATCATAATGCCCACTAGACGGACTAGAGCATCTTGAAGAACTGGGTGGAAATAAACCCCTCTATGACCTGAGTTGGGCCCACCGGAACTGCTAGGGCTGGAACCTAATCATCAATGTCCACATGAGGCTCCGCTATAGGTGTTGTTATCCTGCCCTGAGCTCTACCCCTACCTAAGCCTCTAGCACAGCCTCACTCTCGCCCTCTGCCCCTCGTGGGAGCTGTTGTGGTCTTGGACTACTGATCAGTAGATGAGGAAGTGTGTGTTCTGACCATCTGCGAAAGAATAGAGTAGAAATTCAATTAGCATTGAGAAACAAAACCACATGGTAAGAAAGAACAAATGTAAAACTTTTCGTAACTTGGTAGCCTCTGGGGGATAAGTATAGACGTCTTCGTACCGATCCCTCAGACTCTAGTAAGCTTGTCTGTGAACTGTGAGACTCATGTAACCTAGAGATTTGATACCAACTTATCATGATCTGGATTTCACATTGTTGGGAGTTGTGATGGCGCCACTAGCTTTTTCATTAACAAATTACTTCTTTTAAACAAATACCAGTGATAACATGAAAACAACGGAAATATAAATACATAAGCAAAAGGTAAGGTTGAAATATCTAAGAGCATCGTCTATTACAACTTTTCAAATCCTCTAATACCTAAAATCTGGTGTCACAGCATCACAAACTTCTATGATTATTACATTCAAGGTCTAAAGAATTAACAATTCACTATCTCTTAATAAAAATAGAGAAAACAGGAAATAGAGATAGAGGGAGATGCCAAAGCGTGCGGACGCCTGCGGGTCTACCTTGGGTCTCCGGCTGGACTTAAGGAAGCCCTCCAACTACTATCCAAAAGTTGCTCATGTATCTACACACAATATAGAGTGTAGTATCAGCATAACCGACCCTATGTGTTGGTAAGTGTCTAGCCTAACCTCGGCGAATTAGTGATGCGCCTAGGACTAGACTACCAAATAAATATATACAGTTCAAATATGTGTACATATATAGAACGGAAAAGAAATATAAGAAATAAATATTCAATGCGGGGGGGGGGGGGGGGAACATGGTATGGGAGAGGTAACAGTTCTGAATAGAAAATATCAAGTAAAGAAAGAAACAACATAACTAGAATGCGAACAAGAATCGAAAATCAAACAATTTGCACATCATCAACCTTCATGCTTATACTCTCTTTCACCACATATAATAGAATCGACATGAAATGGTACATCATGTGAAACGGCATCACCCTTCGTGCTTTACACTCTTTCCTAACAATAACAAAAAATGCACGACATCAGCCTTCGTGCATTGACACTCTTCCTCACCCAAACAACAATCACAAACAAAAGGTCAAGGGAGTAAACACATAATAATAGAAATCCCGACAAGGGAACACAATTAAAAAGTTAAATCCCAGCAAGGGAACAATATCAATAAACTCAGCATCCCAGCAAGGGAAATAATCAACAAAGCCACAAACATCATGACAAGGGAATAATTTGATAACTCTTTCTCTTTCTTTCACTTTTACTTCACAGCTCACTTTACCACTTGAGCCAATGCTCCAAAGGGTTCAATCATCTCATATACATTTACAATTTATAATATAACTTGAGAAAATACATCTCGATGTTTAAAGGTCACAATTTCTTTCACAATTTTTTCACAAGATATAAAAAACCTCACCAAGGCATGAAAGAATCAATGAAATCATGATATTCACAAAATAAAGACTCACGGTCATGCTAGACACCAACGTATAGATACTCATCACCATGCCTATACATCATACTCAATAATTTATCACATAGCAAATAGGACTCAGCTCCTAATCCCTTAAGCTAAGGTTAGACCAAACACTTACCTCGAACTTTCACGGCTAACTCAAGCCTCAAACACCCTTTTCCTTTCAAATTCATCTCCATCTCAATTGAATCAATACATAATTTACTTAATAACATCAATAAATTCTAAATATTCCAATTTCACTGTTCAACTATAACTTTTCAATCATTCTTCCCAAAATCCCAAAAATCGACCTCGTGCGCACTTGGTCAAAACACGAGGCTCGGACCAAAACCAAATCACCCATTCACCTACGAGCGCGAATATATAATTTTTTTTAAAATCGACCCCAAAATGAGGTCTAAACCAAGAATATTCAAAGTGCCCTAACTCTACCCAAATTCCTAATTTTCTACCCTTAATCACATGTTGCATAGGGCTCGCGTTTGGGAAGCTTTCTCCCCTTGATCCCTCGCGTTCGCGACATAGGACTCGCGTTCGTGTAGGGTAATTACCCCTACCCCTGCCCAGGCCCAATTTGTCCTTCGCGTTCGCGTGGTCAGGAACGTGTTTGTGCAGGTATAAAACTCCATTGGTTCCCGTTCGCGGACTAAGCTACATGTTCGTGTAGAAGGATTTTCCCTCCATCGAAATTTGCACTTTGCGTTCATGTAGGTACTCTCGCGAACACGAAGAAGTACATCAGGAACCCTACAACTAAAAAACCTGCAACATTTTCTAAGTATAAAACTTTCTGAAACACATCGGAATCACACCCAAGCCCCTGGGGGTCCCCAACCAAACATACGTACTAACTAAACACTATCATACGTGTTGAAACACGTTCTCAAGGCACTAAACAAAACGTGTGTTCATATTTGCAGGTTTTGATAAATGACAAACGACGCGCAATTGACATATGACGAGGTCCAAGCACAAGCGCACAAATGTCACGTAGCGAAGTTCAAGCACAAGAAAAATAAAGATCAAGACTAAACAAAGTTATACATGAGTCGTTCTTTAATTGTGATCTTGATCCGACAATTTAACTCAAGACTTGTCTTCTCTCGTAAAAACATTTTTATCAAATCATGCATATTTAATTTAGAGCAAAATGATTTTAAATCATGCATATTTGTTTTAGCAAAATGATTTTTAAAACATGCCTCTAAAATCTGGACAAAGATAATCGATTATGTACTTATGATAATCGATTATGTGAAGGCAGCTGCAAGACAATCGATTGTGAACCTAATGACAATCGATTGTGTTAAGGCAGTGTCCATCAGATTTTTGAAATCTGCATGACAATCGATTGTGTACCTTATGACAATCGATTGTGTTGAGGCAGCGTCCATAAGATTTTTCAAAGCTACAAAATAATCGATTGTGAACTCTATGACAATCGATTGTGTTGAAGCAGTGACTATCAGATTTTTCAAACATATAAAATAATCGATTGTGAACCTTATGACAATCGATTGTGTTGAGACAGTGTCTATTAGATTTTTCAAAGACTGATAAATAATCGATTGTCCATATAGCATAATCAATTATGTAAATTACCGTTGCCAAAATATTTTCAAACTCCATCAGATAATCGATTATAGGATTTTAGTAATCGATTGTTTGAAGTAAAATCTGAAAAAGATTTTTTGAACGTTGCCAAGTAATCGATTGTATATTTCTGATAATCGATTGTTTTACGTAAAATCTGGAAATGATTTTTTGAACGTTGCCAGTAATCGATTATACGTCTTAGATAATCGATTATGCTGCGTAAAATCTGGGAATGATTTTTGGAACGATTGGAAAACAATCGATTGTGCCAACTTGACAATCGATTGTCTTAGCACAAAATCAGCAATTCTTAATTGGCAATTAGGCAACGGTTATGCATGCTTTTGGCACTATAAATACATCTTCAAATCAGTCTTACAAACACAACAACTGATCATATTATTTCTAAAGCTTGCATACTCTCTTATTCATCATTTTCTATTCATTACATAAGTTTTTGAGAGCCAAATTATTGACGAAAGTTGTTGCGTTCTTGAGCGTGTTTAATTTACTCATATCTACTCTTAAGGGGAGTCTTGTTTTGAGTGCAAAGTGTTTTTATACACTTGAAGGGAAGTGTTAATCCCTTGTATTGTGAAAAGGAACGTTGTGATTCCTTTGGTTGAAGTCTTGAAGTGTTGTGACTTTGAGCAAAGGTCGTTGAGACTTGTGTGACTCAAGTTCTCAGTTTGTAACGGTTTGTTGAGCACCCGTAAGCTTAACAGTGTTAGTGGAAATCTCGAGAGAGTCTCTCGGGGACTGGACTAGCCACGGGTTTTGGTGAACCAGGATACATCGGTGCGTTCGTTCTTTATTATTTACTTATCGCACTTATTTCATTCCTGCAATTTTTAAATTCCCTAAGTTTACGCTGTTTTTTATTATAATGCTATTCACCCCCCCCCCCCTAGCGTTAAGCGTATATTCTAACATTTGGTATCAGAGCCCAACTCTCTGAAAAACTTAACCGTTTGAGAGAAACAATCCATGGCTTCTACTCGTGATTCTTTTGCAGGAATAGGTGAAGGACAATGCTCCACCCGACCACCACTATTCGATGGCACAAACTATACGTACTGGAAGGAGAGGATGAGAATATTCGTTCAATCGAATAGCTTTCATTTGTGGAAGGTCATAATGATGGGAGAACAAATTACAACCAAAAAGGTTGAAAATGAATGGGTTCCAAAATCCGAAGATGAGTACGATGCGGATGATATCCGAAAAGTGCAGAACAATGCTAAAGCCATCGACTTATTATATTGTGCTGTAAATGCTGATGATTACAGAAAAATATCATGTTGCACAACGGCGAAGCAAATGTGGGACAAGCTGGAAATCACGTACGAAGGTACGGACCAGGTAAGAGAGGCTAAAGTTGATTTTCTAACCCATGCATATGAACTGTTTCACATGAAGGAAGGCGAAAGGGCGATGACATGTTCGAACGATTTTCAAAAATCGTTAATGACTTACATGCTCTTATGAAGACCTTCACGGATAAGGAACTTGTCCGAAAAATCCTCTGAAGTCTCACTCCGGAATGGAGCTCAAAGGCCGACGCGATTCAAGAGTCTATTGGCATTTCAAATGTCCCCATCGACGGATTAAGAGGTAATCTTAAAACTTATGAATCTACTATACTTAACCCTCTTGTTAATGATCAAAGGAAACAAAGAATCGCCCTCAAGGCAAGCACAAGCCAACCTCAAAATGATGAGGACGGAGATAACGAGTTCGGACTCGTTATTAAGAGATTTCAAAAGTTCATGCGAAATGAGTATGAACGAAAAGGCAAACAACAAGAAGATCAAATAAAGTGCTATGGGTGTGGAGAATTCGGGCATATTAAATCAAATTGCCCAAATGCCAAAAAGGAGAAGAAACCCTTCAAGAAACAACGAGCATACATATCTTGGGGAGGCGACTACGGAGGCAAGTCAAGTGAGGAAGAAGAAGACGAAGCCGCAAATCTTTGTCTCATGGCTCACGAAAACAATCAAGAAGTGGTATGTCAAATTTCTTCTAAAAACTTCTATTCTCTTGAGGAAATGCAAAATGCCTTTGATGAGTTGTATAGTGAATTCATTAAAGCTTCCAAAACTGTCAAAAGCATTAAGGAGAATGCCTCTTTGAAAGAAAAAGATTTTGAAAAACAACTCTCTTTGAAAGAAAAGGATTTGGAAACACTGATTTTGGAAAATGAGAAGTTGAAAGAAGAAAACAAATTTTTTGGCAAGAGAAGCGCCGACAAACCCGAGAGTTCTAGTAAAAATTGTACTTCTTGCATACATCTAAAAGGTGAGGTAGAAAGACTTAAGGGCACCTTAGATAAGTTCAATTCTTCTCATAAAAATTTGAATGAAGTTCATGTTAATTTGAAATCGACCAAACATGGGATAGGTTTTAAAAACGAGCCTAAAGAAAAAGTTGAAGACAAACCCCAACCACCTAAGGCTCAACCTAGGATAAATAAAACAAATGTTCATTCTAGAAATAACAATCCTAGAATCAACATGCATGCTAGACCAAACTTTGAACATTTTAGGACACCTAGAAATAGCCCTCAACCTAGAAATAACTATTCTAGAAATGATGCATATCCTAGAAGGAACTTTGAACATTTTAGGACTCCTAGAAATGGCTTTCAACCTAGAAATAATTATTCTAGAAATGTTGCATATCCTAGAACAAATAGTAGGAGAAATGACTTTCATGAAATGCGCAATAGTCATATTGTCGAAAATAGAGTAAACAAAATTTGCGTCCGTCCAACTACTATCAACCTAGACGAATGCATAATCCAAATGTCATTTGTCATTATTACAATCGAATTGGACATATTGCTCCTTCTTGTTTCACTAGACATAGACACTTAAATGCATGTCAAGCACAACAGCATGTTACACCAAACTCTCAAGGACCCAAAACAGCTTGGGTACCAAAGACTCATTAATTTGTCTTGTAGGTATGTTTGAAGGGATTAAGTGTACTTTGGTACCTTGATAGTGGATGCTCCAAACACATGACGGGAGACGAATCCAAGTTCCTTCAACTAGAACACAAGGAAGGAGGAAGCGTTATCTTTGGAGATAACAACAAGGGAAAAATTATTGGCATTGGATCGGTCGGTAAGGATGAACCTTCTTCCATTAAGCATATATTGCTAGTTAAGGGTCTAAAACATAATCTCTTGAGCATAAGTCAATTATGTGACAAGGGAAATCTTGTTTTATTTGATTCAAATGAATGCTTAGTTTTTCGCTGTAGCAATTTTAAAATTATTCTTCGTGGTTTTAGAATGGATAACATCTATATGGTTGATCTCGAAAACTCTTCTTCTGAATATGTGAATTATCTTATGAGCAAAGAAGATGATATGTGGTTATGGCATCGTAGAATAGCTCACATCAACATGCATCTTTTAAACAAATTGGTTTCACAAAATCTAGTTATTGGTCTTCCAAATTTGAAATTTGAAAAAGACTCTATTTGCGACTCTTGTCAAAAAGGAAAGCAAACAAAAGCATCTTTTAAATCGAAAAATATTGTTTCAACTACTAGACCATTGCAACTTCTTCATATGGACCTTTTTGGACCATCTCGCATTGAAAGTCTTGGTAGAAATGGTTATGCTTTTGTTATTGTTGATGATTATTCTAGATTTACATGGACTTTGTTTCTTGCTCATAAAAGTGAAGCTTTTCATAATTTTAAATATTTCTTAAACGTGTTCAAAATGAAAAGGACACAACCGTCACTTCAATAAGAAGTGATCATGGGGGAGAGTTCGATCACAATCTCTTCGCGGACTTTTGTGACGAACTCGGTATCGAGCACACCTTCTCTGCTCCACGCACACCACAACAAAATGGAGTGGTGGAAAGGAAAAATAGGTGTCTCGAAGAGATGGCTAGAACCATGCTCGATGAGGCTAAGATTCCCAAATATTTTTGGGCGGATGCCGTGAGTACCGCATGCTACGTTTTAAACAGAGTAGTCATAAGGCCAATACTCATGAAAACTCCCTATGAACTCTATAAGGGAAGGAAACCAAACATCTCCCATCTTAGAGTATTCGGTTGTAAATGCTTTATTCATAACAATGGTAAAGATAATTTGGGAAAATTTGATGCCAAATCCGATGAAGGAATTTTTATTGGTTATTCATCACGTAGCAAAGAATATAGGGTATTCAATAATAGAACCGAAACTGTGGAGGAATCCCCTCATATTGTGTTTTCCGAAAATAATGCTCGCTTGGCGAGAAAGGATTCTAGTTTTGATCCTGCAGGTATCTTAAACTCAATAAGTCCTCAAGACAAGGTACAAGAGGAAACTCCTAAGGAAATACAAGATGAAATCTTGGAGCAATTATCGGAGGAAGCGCCACAACTAGAAAAAGAAACGAAACTGCCAAACGCATGGAGGACAACCAAAGACCATCCTCTCGAGCAGGTAATTGGCGACATTAAACAACATGTAAGTACTCGAAACACTCTTAAGTACACCTTAGGACACACTTCTTAAGAGATCACGTTCTCAATTGGCCAACATCTTCACAAGGCCTTTTAGAGAAAAAATATTTGTCGAATTTAGAGTAAACTCGGAATTCTTGACTTCACATTGATTTAAGTCATTATTTCTTTACAAATTACTAACTTGAGCGTCGGAGACGTCTAATTCTCTTTTGCAGGTATCGCTCTAAAGGCAGGGGGAATTATAAGGCAATGGTGTAGAACAATCGATTATTTCAATCAATAATCGATTATCATGCTCACTGTGCCGGAAAATCGATTAGCAAGTATCACTAATCGATTATTTACGTCTTATGCTTATTATGACAGAAAATCAATATATTGCTTAAATTTTTCTTGACCGTCTCGGCCATTCAGCACTGCTTTCCTAAAACAATCGATTGTCACAAAAGTATAATCGATTATTTTCCGAGTCAGAAAATCACTGTGCACACTGTGTCATAACAATCGATTACCATAATTCAACAATCGATTATTTTTTGTCAGTAATTCAAATATTTGTTACCGTTTGGGTCCTGCAAGATTCCCAAAATGGATTTTTTGTCATTTCCGAGTACAATTCAAAAACTCCATAACAATCGATTGTTTCGATTCCACAATCGATTGTGTAACGGACAGTGCAAATTTCATTTACCGTTTGTGACCGTTTTTGCTCTTAAATTTCTGCAGATTTTCACCACAAATGAAATGCCATTCTTCTCATTATAAATAGGTATCATATGTCTTCAATTGCTTCACTCAAGCATCAATCTTATCTCCCAAACTATCAAAAATCTCTCAAAAATTCTTCAAAGGCTATTACTACTTATTGAAAATGACGAGCAGACACACAAAACGTTCCCGCTCCGGCAGACATGGTGCATCTTCTTCTGCTGCTCCTCCTACTCCCAATTTTCCTTACCAAGATGGCTCTGTCCTACAGTTCAACACTGAATCCGAATTAACTCGATTCATGACAAAATTTGAAAAGCGTGAAATTCTTCCTCATCGCTTTTCCACCAGCAAATATCTTGAATCAAGCGCCCCCGCTGCAGCTGCAAACATGCTTAGGGAATGCCAACTTCTTGATTTCCTATATCTATCCTATCCTCACATTAATCCTCTCTTGATTCAAGCCTTCTACTCTAATCTTCATGAGGACGACGAGGGTGAGCTTGTGACAAACATTAATGGTGTTGAAATTCTTTTAACCAACGAAAACTTACATTCTATTTCTCACCTGCCTCGAAGTGGGGAAAACATTTCTCTCTACATTAGAGAAGCCGGTGCCTTATTTGATGAACGGATTCTCCTAAACCAAATTGGACTTGGAGCTTATGATCCTAATCTGTCCAATCGTCGTCCTACAATCATGGGCATGCTCCCCCAATATCGTTTAATTTTCTACTTCATAACCCGAGTCCTAAAACCACGCAAGCATAATCATACCACTCTTTCCCAAGAGGACGCAAAGCTAATGCATGCCATTATTACCGGGGCTCACATCAATTGGTGTAAGTTCGTCAAAATTCACATGCTTGATGCCATTGGGGACGATAGACCACTTCCCTATGCCCTTCTTATAATGAATTTTCTTGAAGCCTCCGGGTTCAACACCTCCAACGGTCCGCTCAAAAAGAGCACCAAGAAATGGGAAATTTCCGATTCCTCCTTTCCCCATGACGGCGAACATGCAGCTCCTGCTCCTCGTCCAACTCGTCAAACGCGTCAGCCTCAAGCTCCTACACTCCAAAGTATTTCCGACCAACTTGCTTCTTTGTCCACCTCCGTCAATAGATTGACATATGAGATCCATGGATATTTTGATCATATTCACTATCCATATGCTGGACTTGTCCCTTATGAAGCAGTGCCGGATGACGAGGCGAGAAATGATAATAATGAATAATTTTCTTTATTTGATTTTCTAGCTTATTGTTCTATGTTTTCTTGTCTCCTTTATGTAATCGTATTTTTTAATCAATAAACAAGTTATTCACTTATTCAATTTTTTTTGCTAATGGCAAAAGGGGGAAGAATAAGGGCTATGCACTTAATATTTATTGGCATAAATTGAGGGGGAATTCATATGTTGAGGGGAAACTAATTGCATGAACTAATTGCATGTCTTTACTTGTCTTGGATCGTCATTATGAATTATCTAATATGCATATCCCGATTACATGAACTAATTGCATGAACTAATTGCATGTCTTTACTTGTCTTGGATCGTCATTATGAATTATCTAATATGCATATCCCGAATAAGTTTGCCATTATCAAAAAGGGGGAAATTGTTGAAACACGTTCTCAAGGCACTAAACTAAACGTGTGTTCATATTTGCAGGTTTTGATAAATGACAAACGACGCGCAATTGACATATGACGAGGTCCAAGCACAAGCGCACAAATGTCATGTAACGAAGTTCAAGCACAAGAAAAATAAAGATCAAGACTAAACAAAGTTATACATGAGTCGTTCTTTAATTGTGATCTTGATCCGACAATTTAACTCAAGACTTGGCTTCTCTCGTAAAAACATTTTTATCAAATCATGCATATTTAATTTAGAGCAAAATGATTTTAAATCATGCATATTTATTTTAGCAAAATGATTTTTAAAACATGCCTCTAAAATCTGGACAAAGATAATTGATTATGTACTTATGATAATCGATTATGTGAAGGCAGCTACAAGACAATCGATTGTGAACCTAATGACAATCGATTGTGTTAAGGCAGTGTCCATCAGATTTTTGAAATCTGCATGACAATCGATTGTGTACCTTATGACAATCAATTGTGTTGAGGCAGTGTCCATAGATTTTTCAAAGCTACAAAATAATCGATTGTGAACTCTATGACAATCGATTGTGTTGAAGCAGTGACTATCAGATTTTTCAAACATATAAAATAATCTATTGTGAACCTTATGACAATCGATTGTGTTGAGACAGTGTCTATTAGATTTTTCAAAGACTGATAAATAATCAATTGTCCATATAGCATAATCAATTATGTAAATTACCGTTGCCAAAATATTTTCAAACTCCATCAGATAATCGATTATAGGATTTTAGTAATCGATTGTTTGAAGTAAAATCTGAAAAAGATTTTTTGAACGTTGCCAAGTAATCGATTGTATATTTCTTATAATCGATTGTTTTACGTAAAATCTGGAAATGATTTTTTGAACGTCGCCAGTAATCGATTATACGTCTTAGATAATCGATTATGCTGCGTAAAATCTGGGAATGATTTTTGGAACGATTGGAAAACAATCGATTGTGCCAACTTGACAATCGATTGTCTTAGCACAAAATCAGCAATTCTTAATTGGCAATTAGGCAACGGTTATGCATGCTTTTGGCACTATAAATACATCTTCAAATCAGTCTTACAAACACAACAACTGATCATATTATTGCTAAAGCTTGCATACTCTCTTATTCATCATTTTCTATTCATTACATAAGTTTTTGAGAGCCAAATTATTGACGAAAGTTGTTGCGTTCTTGAGCGAGTTTAATTTACTCATATCTACTCTTAAGGAGAGTCTTGTTTTGAGTGCAAAGTATTTTTATACACTTGAAGGGAAGTGTTAATCCCTTGTATTGTAAAAAGGAACGTTGTGATTCCTTTGGTTGAAGTCTTGAAGTGTTGTAACTTTGAGCAAAGGTTGTTGAGACTTGTGTGACTCAAGTTCTCAGTTTGTAACGGTTTGTTGAGCACCCGTAAGCTTAACAGTGTTAGTGGAAATCTCGAGAGAGTCTCTCGGGGACTGGACTAGCCACGGGTTGTGGTGAACCAGGATACATCGGTGCGTTCGTTCTTTATTATTTACTTATCGCACTTATTTCATTCCTGCAATTTTTAAATTCCGCAAGTTTACGCTGTTTTTTATTATAACGCTATTCACCCCCCCTCTAGCGTTAAGCGTATATTCTAACAATACGAACTTATCCATGCGATCAAATCGCCAAAGTAACCTCAATAACAATGAATCAAACCTAAAAAATCAAGAATTTTTCTCAAACTTCATCAAGTATCAAATTTAGCAATTTAGGTCAAAATCGCGCCAAATAGACTTCATTTTCAACCAAACTTTACATAAATGACTTAAACCATATACAGGACCTGTACTGGGCGCCGAATACGGGCCCCGTTACCATCGCTTTCTAATCAGATTTCATGTCCAATTTTCTTAAATATTTTCAAAAGATAATTTTTCTTAAAAAATTCATTTCTCGGTCTTGGGACCTCGGGATTTGACTCAGCTTGGGTGTCGAAAGCATAGAATTCAATTTAAAACAAGTGATGACCTCTTGGGTTATCACACCTCAACTTTTATAGTTATCGCTAAGTAATACGTTTCTTTTCTCCCATAATGGAGTCATTATGAGCTATTAATGACATTTATTGTAACGTTATATCTGGGCAATCATAATCGTTCAGTACAGATTCCATAATGTTTTTCATAATTAATGCTCATTAAATACCGATAATACGTATCTATACTTTTCTATTAACTAGGTTCATTTCTTGGATGCTTCTTCAAATTACCAAGAAGTCTGAGCACCTATTCCTTCTGGTTTTCTTGGATCTTTACCCATATCTGTAAAAGCTCGTGTCTCTTCAAACAAACCCCTCAATTTTCATTCTTCTATTGACCCACGTGTCATTGCATATCATCACATAATTAATTTTATATACCAACATAATTTTTCCCAATACACTTGTGTTTGTTAAGACAAAGCCCAAAAGCAGAATATGAAATCTATTACATGATTCTTCTGATAATTTAAAATTTAGTTTTATAACATTTTTATGTTATTAACCATGATTTCTATAATTAGCTCTAGATATTCCACCTTATATATTTATTACAGAAGATGATCAGATTCTCTATTTTAAATTTTGTAAGATTAGGTTGAACGATTCTTCCTCACAACACTTTCATAGAGTTAGAAGGCACTAAAAATATCAATTTTGAGAGGAATCTCATTCACTTCAACTTATTAATCGAGAAATGCACCGGTCAAGTACCTTAATGTGTTGTTTCTAATTTATTTCTCTACGTTAATTATATCCGAAGTCTTTAATATTACTTTTGTATAAAGAGTTTACTACTCGTTCTTTTTGGGAAGTTCCACAATTGGTGGCATGATCAAGATTCACCACAAAGTCATAATCTGTACTTGTATCAGGAGCATAGTCTTTATCCTTTCTTATAATCTTGAGACTCCATTCCAATCCACTAGCCACGTCACCCCATTGGGTTTTGCAAAAATTGTAAGCTTCAATAGCTGGTGGACTGAGTTTTCCTATAGGTTTGGACAGATACGAGTGAATATTTTTGGCTTCGCTTATTGCTAACTGAATAATAGCAAGTGTAAAGTCTAAGGGTTTTGATGTTGCAGCTGTCATTACCTTTGGATTACTTTTGAGATAATGTTGAGATGAGAGAAGTTACATGATTTAGCTTTTTATATGCTTGTATATTTTTATGTATATTCAGTGTAAAATTTGGTATATCCATGGTATACCTTGTAATAGGGTTGTAACTGGGCTGTGATGATTTTGTGTCTGAGCCCAATTGCCATTATTTAATTTTTGGCCAAATAACCCGACCCGATCCGTCCGTGTGTAACATATATATATATGTAGGTGAGATATTTTTCTCACCTACCGAGTACTCATTTTCTTTCTTTTCTCTGTAACAACATCTCTCATCTTCCAAAAAGTTCCGAAATGCTCTGACTTCCTTCTACTTTTTCTCTCTATGTTTTCTATGATTTCTCGGTCTAATATCAATGTTTACATGGTATCAAAGCCTAGACGACGATCTGATTATGTTTCTCTACATCTCGTTGTCTTGGTTGAACTCTTTTTTGAGATTTTCTAGGGCTTTTTCTGATACCTTTTGGTCGATGATGGCTTTGACCTAGATCGGATGCTTTTCCGAGTTTTTCGCCATGATATTTGAGTATATTTTCTTCACCCGAACATTCTCAGTAGTTTACTGCTGATTTTTGGTGGTTTCTCGGTGACCTATCGGCTTCTAGGGTTTCTGGTGGTTTAACCTAGGGTTCTACTGCTTTCCGGTGGCTCGATTCTAACTCAGTGGACGTTTTGGGTGCTTCTCCGACGTTCCTGACCACATTTTCAGTAACGATTTCCAAGGTTACACCTAGGGTTTTATACCTAGGGTTTCTCTATTGTTTGAAGGCCCATCTTCTCCGGTCGCGAAGAAGGAGGGTAACTCTGTCCTTATCTTCGGTATTGTATGTGATTATCTGACTCTGTGTATGTGAGCATCTGGTGTTGTCTGTGAATACCTGATTTGGTTATACTCTGTTTGTTGGTTATTGTGTGTGAATACCTGATTTGGTTATAATCTGTTTGTTGAAAAGTTGTTCTTTTAAGCCGGCTCATTGACTATGGCTTCTAAAACAAATACTGGTGCCTCCCCTTCTGTAGACTCTTCCAGTCCCCTTTTTTTGTATTCTTCGGATGTCCCTGGGGTATCTCTCGTTCCCACTCCCTTCTCGGGTAGTGGTTATGGGGCTGGAGACATAAAATGATTGTTGCCTTATCAGCCAAAAATAAAATCGGTTTTGTTGATGGCACATACTCCCGACCTGCCACTAATGTGGCTCAACAGAGGTTGTGGGATAGGTGTAACAACATGGTGATTTCTTGGTTGACTGCTTCCCTCTCCCCTGCAATTGCTGAATCTGTGCAGTACTCTGACACTGCACAGAGCATATGGTCCCAACTCCAAGTCAGATATGGCACTGCAAGCAGGACCAAAATCTTTGAACTGAAAAGAGAGTTGTCCACACCTCTCAAGGATCCTTAGACATAGCTTCCTATTTTAATAAGCTAAAAGGTCTGTGGGATGAGCTTGATTTTATGTGTGTTAATCATGGTCAAAGGTGTATTTGTGCTGCAAAAGATGGTAGCAGGAAAGTGATGATAATAAGGTCTTTCAGTTTTTAATGGGTCTGAATGAAGCATATATGGGGGTCAGGAGTAATCTTTTGATGATGCAGCCTCCTCCTTCTCTTGACAATGTCTATAATATGGTCCTCAATGATGAGAAACAAAGACAGGTCCAGTCTTCTTCTCATTTTAATCCAGACTCTGTCTCTTTTAGTGTACATACTAATAGGCAGCCTGCTGGATTTAACAAGGCCACAGTGTCTATACCTCCTCCTCCTTTCAGACAGAGAGTCAATTTTGACCAAGCCATGGGACCTTTATTTTGTAGATACTGTAAAAAATCTGGACACTGAATTGATAAGTGCTTCAAGATCCATGGGTATCCACAAAGTACCACTTTTAACAAGGGAAGGAGACCTGTTGCTGCTCACCTGAGTACTGGTCTGGATTCTCCTATTTCTGATAGACTGTTGTCTGTTCCTCAAGGGAATCCTGCTACTAGCCATCAACCTGTTGCAAGAATAGATGGCCAGAGCTCTGTGATACCAGGGTTGAGCAGACAAGATTATGACTAGTTGATGAACTTGTTACACCAGACCATGTTAGGGGAATCCACTGCTCAAACTCCTCCTCCCATATATGCTGCAAACTTTGCTGGTACTATGTTAACTGAGAACCCTATTTCTGATTCCAAACTTTGCTTGCTTACTCATATTAATTCTGTCACCTGGATTATAGATTCAGGTGCCTCTAATCACATGACATATGATACACAATTACTTTTTAACATCACACCTTTAACTCTGCCATATCTTGTCACTCTTCCTAATGGCTATAAAGTGAAAGTGACATGCACAGGCTCTTTTGCATTGACTCCTACCATTACTCTTCACAATGTACTGCTAGTTCCTTCTTTTAAACACAACTTAATTTCTGTTCACAAGTTAGTGAAGCAGTTGCATTGCATAGTTATGTTCACTGAACATTCCTGCTTACTACACATGATACAGGACCCTTCTCTGAGGAGGCCACTGGATCTTGGTAGAGAAGCTGCTGGCCTATATAAATTTGCTTGGGTCCCTTCTTCCCCTTCTCCCTCTGTTAGTTGTTCCTCTACTTCTGTTTGTCCTGCATCTGCTTCTCGTAATGATAGCAAAGTTGTTACATTGCCTTCTGTGTCTGTTTCTTGTAATGATGACATCTTGTCTGATAACAAGGCTGTTCCTTTGCCTTCACATGTGAATAGTTCCATATGTAATAATGATTTTGCATCTGATATGAATTACATTTGGCACTTAAGACTTGCACATACTTCTTTTGCAAATATGAAATGCATTTCTGGTATGTCTTTTCCATTTGCTTCCAAACAACCCTTTCCCTGTACAGTCTGTCCCATGGCCAGACAGACTAGGTTTCCTTTTCCTGATAGTTCCATTAAGACTTCTAGACCTTTTCAACTGATTCATGTGGACACCTGGGGACCTTATCATACTCCAACCTCATCTGGTTGTAAATATTTCCTTACAATTGTTGATTACTTTTCAAGGGCAACTTGGACACACCTATTGGGATCCAAAAGCAATGCTTTTTCTATGCTTAAGTCATTTCATTCTCTAGTCAGAACCCAATTTAATGCTGTGGTTCAGACTGTTAGAAGTGACAATGCCGTAGAATTGGGCTCTAGCAATGAGGGTATTTCTTTCTTTAGCAGCCAGGGGATCATACATCAAACCTCCTGCCCTCACACCCCTCAACAAAATGGTGTTGTTGAGAGAAAGCATAGAACTCTCCTTGAAACCTGTGGGGCTTTGCTTTTTCAATCTGGCTTGCCAGTATCTTTCTGGGGAGATTGTTTGTTGACTGCTACCTATCTACTTAACAGAATACCCACCAGATTGCTTCATAATAAGTCTCCTCATGAAATTTTGTATGGGAAAATTCCAACCTATACTTACTTGAGGACTTTTGGTTGCCTTGCCTTGCCACTGTTCCCATCCCTCAAAGGGAGTTAAAGCCAAAAGCCATTCCTTGTGTTTTCCTGGGATATCCTTTTGGCAAAAAGGGTTATAGATTATATGATCTTGCTTCAAAGAAGTATTTGGTCTCCAGGGATGTTCTCTTTCATGAATCATGTTTTCCTTTTAAATCTGTGCCTCCTTCTGCTCATCCTCCTGCTTCTCCTTTTCCCTTTGTTCCATCTGGAGAACATGATGATGCCTCTGATTCTCCCATTCCCCTATCTCCTCCCTCTTCTCCCACATCTGTACAGATGCCTTTTCCTGTCCCTGTCACTGTCCCAAGTGCTTCAGTCTTCCCTTCTCCTTTTAATCCTGCCAGTTCACCTCCTGTTTTAGCTCCTTCTCCCTCTATTCCTGCTCCCAGAAAGTCTCAAAGACAACATAATCCTCCTTCCTATCTTAAGGATTATGTCTGTCAACTCTCTGCCTTCTCTGGTTCATCTTCCTCCTCTTTGGAATCTGAGCCTCTATATTACTCGCAGGCTGCATCTGTTCCAGCATGGCAAGCTGCCATGAGACAAGAGTTTGAAGCTTTGGACACTAACCATACTTGGGATGTTGTCCTTCTTCCTCCTGGTAAGAAACCCATTGGTTGCAAATGGGTTTACAAAATAAAATACAAGGCTGATGGCAGTGTTTAAAGATATAAAGCAAGGTTGGTTATTAGGGGTGATACACAGGTTGAGGGGATTAATTTTACAGAAACTTTTTCTCCACTGATTAAAATGACTTCTGTGAAGTGCCTTATTGCTGTGGCTGTCAAGAATCATTGGCCCCATTTTCAGCTTGATGTCAATAATGCCTTTCTTCATGGTGATTTGGATGAGGATGTTTACATGAAACTTCCTCCAGGTTTGACAGTCTCTCCTTCTACTTTTGGTTCTGTTTCTTCTCCTTTTTCTCCTTCCCCTCCTCTAGTCTGTAAACTCAAGAAATCCCTGTATGGGCTGAGACAAGCATCCAGACAATGGTATGCCAAATTGTCTTCTACTCTTTATTCCAGAGGGCATAAACATTCTTTGAATGACTACTCCTTGTTCATCAAAGGTAAGCCTGGCTCCCTTGTGGTGGTAGCAGTCTATGTGGATGACATAATACTTACTGGGGATGACAGTGATGAACTGACCGCTCTAAAACTGTTTCTGGATGATCAGTTTAAAATCAAGGATTTGGGGTCTTTGCACTATTTTTTGGGCCTTGAGCTGTCTGTTGTCCCTGGTGGGATGCACCTTAATCAGCACAAGTATATTTCTGATTTGCTGCATCAGTTTGACTGTGTCAATGTCTCTTCTATTGTGTCCCCTTTGGACATCAATGTCAAACTTCATGCTGATTCTGGTGACCTCTTGCCCTCTCCTGACCAGTACAGGAGTCTAGTTGGCAAGATGCTCTTCCTGACTCATACTAGGCCTGACATTTGTTTTGCAGTCCAGCATCTGAGTCAATTTCTCAAATGCCCCAGACTTCCCCATATGACTGCTGCCCTGCATGTTCTGAGATACCTTAAGGGCACTCCCTCCTTGGGTTTATTTTACTCTTCTCATACTGATTTTTCTGTTACTGGGTATTCTGATAGTGACTGGGCTGCTTGCCCTGATACTAGGCGCTCTGTTTCTGGATTTTGTGTGCTTTTGGGTGGCTGTTTGATCAGTTGAAAATCGAAGAAACAGCTGTTGTTTCTCTTTCCTCCGCTGAGGCAGAATACCGAGCCCTTAGCAAGGTTGTTCCTGAATTGACTTGGCTTTCTCGCTTGTTGGTTGATCTTGGGGTCTCGGTTTCCTCTCCTTTTTCTGTATATTTTGATAGTCTGGCTGCTGTTCATATTGCTGACAATCCTGTTTTTCATGAACGTACCAAACATATCGAGGTGGATTGCCATTTTATTCGGGACTTGCTACTTTCTGGTTTTCTCAAGTTGCTTCATGTGCCTACTTCTCGTCAGCTGGCCGACTTGCTCACTAAGCCCCTACCTGGCACTTTACTTCTTCCGCTGCTCACCAAGTTGTAGGTGGTTTCCCCCTCCAACTTGAGGGGGGTGTTGAGATGAGAGAAGCTACATGATTTAGCTTTGTATATGCTTGTACATTTTTGTGTATACTCAGTGTATAATTTCGGTATATCTATGATATACCTTGTAATTGGGTTGTAACTGGGCTGTGATGATTTTGTGTCTGAGCCCAATTGTCATTATTTAATTTTGGACCGGATCACCCGACACGACCCGTCCGTGTGTAACATGTATATATGTAGGTGAGATATTTTTCTCACCTACCGAGTATTCATTTTCTTTCTTTTCTCTGTAATAACATCTCTATCTTCCAGAGAGTTCCGAAATGCTCTGACTTCTCTCTACTTTCTCTCTCTATGTTTTCTATGATTTCTCGGTCTAATATCAATGTTTTCAGATAATTCATGCACAAGACTTTGTTTGTTAATAATGAGCAAGCTTTGTTAATGAGTACGGTGGCATTATTCTCGTTGGGTTTTGAAATTGGAGCAGCATTTGAATACAGTGGAGAAAGCAAGAGGAAGGAAAAAAGAAATGAGAATTTGAGCAAAGGCGGCATTATTTTGCAAAGGAAGAGAAGAAATTGATTTTGCTTCTGTCTGCTTGTACGTAGATAGTTACTTAACCATTTTGACGTTGGCCCTGACCTTTTGGTTTCTTTATATAGCTGTAAATATACTCAGTGGTAATAAAATGTTTTATAATTACCAAAAAAAAACATATTCTGTTCAAAGTAGTTGAAAATTTTCTAAAATGGAGAAAGATTGAAATGTAAAAATAGAATGCCACTTAATTCTTTTGTTTTCTTGATTAGATTATTTAAAGAACTGGTTATTATTTTTTATGTTTATTAAGATTTCAAAAATTCACATTTAATGGTTCTCCTAATCTAAGTTAAAAATATATTGTTGGAAATGTAGTATAGTAGCTTTAATATTAATAATATTTTTAAACAGCGGAGTTGATAGATACATATCAAGAGACTGTAACCCATGGTACATATATGATTTTGCTTGCGGGATTAATCGGAATTATAGTGCTTGAATAAATACAATGCATCCTAGCTAGCTATTATCCAATTCGATTACCTAACTCCAGCTGATCTTGTCAAATTCATGTGTGGTGTCTGATTATCCTGTAACATTCATGTGTTATTTTCAAAAAATTAGGTTGGCTTCTTCTATGATGGTATGAATTATCCTGCTTGTGCTTCATGATTGAATAATTTTTTAGGAGTATATATATTTGTAGAAGCATGATTCTTGTTTATCATATATACTTAACAAACAAAAGCCGTGCTAGGCTTGTAAGACATTAAAATCTAGGTGATTCTAATAGAGCTCGTGACATTCTCCCATTATGTTATTCCAAACACAAGAGAGTTAGAGATCTTTTTGATTTGCTTAAAAATAATAGTTTTTCAATAGAAATAATTTTAAGCCAAAAAATAATAAGTTAGGATTACCCACTTATATACAAATTTAAAAAATACTGTAGATGTAATACAGTGACTGTAACCTACTGCATGGTTTAGCATGCGCAATTGGTTGTATAAATTGACATGCACTACATATCTTCAATATTGATCAATTAACAAAGTAATAATAAACGATTACATAAAGAGTATTAGTACTCATCAATAATAACAATAACATGAATTACAATGGTTTCAAAGCTTCAAGCTTTTCAATTCATGAATTAACTTCTCCTTGAGCTCCTTTTGATGCCTTAATAAAGTGGTCCACTTCAGTGTTACTAAGCTTATTCCACCTCGAGTATATGTATACAAGTGACCATTCTAAAGGGGTTTGACTCTTTCACAGACCAAGATTGGTAAAACAAACTTTTTACCAACTCATTATTCTAATAAAAATACCATTTTTGAAGCAAATGACCAATTGAAAGGTAAAGAAATGGATGACAATATCCAGTAGAGAGTGTTTACACCAACTTAACAAAGTGTTTTACAAATAAAGTTACAATTGGAAATACGGAGTCTATATGTATCAATCTTAATTTGTGAAAAGATTCATGAACTTGTCCCTCCTATTTCACATGTTAAACATACATTTGATCATTTTGAAACAGGCCACTGACCGTTCACAATAGTGTAGCTTTGTATATACGGCCAAAATCGGATCAACCCGATTTTACTATTTGATCGAGACAAGCCAGAGAATTACATCAGAGATAACCTCGTAATGAATCAGACCCGAATTCGAAGGCAAGGTATCGAGTCTAAAGATCAAAGTGTCCATTGAGACCGAGGCCAGCAGCAATCGGGATTACATATGATCGACTTCGAGTGAAGTGCAATAATGGAAAGGAGAGATATCTGTAACCGGTCAAAAATCACGGCGAAAATCTTGGGACGAACAAATCGAGGGCGGTTAATCAATCGTGGAATTTACTTCTGTAGTTAGAATTGTACCACAATTAGGATTTCTCTAGTATATAAAGAGGGATCCTCATCATATATAAACACCTTACATTAATGAATATCAAAGCAATATATTATTTCTTCTACTTATCAACTTACTACTCTTTAACTATTCTTACTCTACTCAGCTCGATGGTTCATTAGCTCGAAGGCATTGATCAAGCATTGGTTTGTTTTATATTATTGTCAATTTGCATTATTTATCTTTACTGTTATCAATCGGTATCGGTATTAGGTGAAATCACGTATCCATAAACCACGTTGCAAGTTTAATTGTTACTCAATTTTTGAGGTAAACAGTTTGGCGCCTACCATGGGGCTAAGGAAAATAGTGATTGCTTAGTATTAACGTTCATATAACACATTACTTTTACACTTGTTATCGTAAGTGTTTTTGATTTCAGGAATCAACATATCAAACTCTCAAGCAGTACCCACTCACACTGACACCGACCTTTGTCTTCATGGCAAAAACTAGTCACCCCGGAAACAGAGTAACCTCAAATAAATCGCAACGCACAACAGGCCGTGGATCCTGTTGATGTCAATTCTCATGTCACAATTCGTGGAGATATTGTCACTGACCCTAAAAATAGCATCCACAGAGACACCCGGGCAACCGATTGGAGCACACAAAATGATGAAGAAGGCGGAATTAGCCTTCAAATGATATTTGACATGCTACAAACTCAGTATGTCGCAATAGCGCAACTCCAAAGTCAGAACCGAGCCCCAAGCGGAATCAAACGTGATACATCATAGGAAGTTTCTCATAGAGACAAATATGTGCAGGAAAAATTGAACGATAATGGATCAGGAATAGATCCCTCCATCATGAAAATGCTCGAGGAGCTTACGGATAGAATTAGGTAAAAAGAAGATCGAGGCTAATGATAAAAAGGTTGAAATGTACAACTTATAAGTTGACCAAATACCAGGGGCACCACTCATCCTAATGGGTTTGGTTTCGAAGAAGTTCATGCACACGCCTTTTCCTCAAAAGTGCGGCTCTGAAGCCCATTCCTAAGAAGTTTCGTATGTCGTACATCCCCAAGTACAATGGGACCACCGATCCTAATGAACAAAGCACTTTGTATGCATGCGAAATAAAGGAAAATGACTTAGAAGATGATGAGATTGAGTATGTTTTGTTGAAAAAAATTGGAGAGACTTTATCGAAGGGATCAATGATCTTCTACCACAATTTGCCGCCCTATTACATCGATTCTTTTGCCATGCTCACTGATTCGTTCGTAAAGGCTGAGTGATAAAGGTACCGACCAGGAAGTTGAACCTCTTCAAAGTGAGATAAAAGGACAATGAAATACTAAGGGAATTCATATCTTAATTTTAGATGGAACGCATGGACCTACCTCGGTTACCGACGATTGGGTTGTCCAAGTCTTTACTCAAGTTTTGAAGAAGCGAATTTCGAATGCATTACGTCAACTAAAGTAGAATTTGATTGAACATCCAGCGGTGACCTGGGTTGATATGCATAATTTATTGCAATCAAAGAACAAAGTCTAGGATGATTAGTTGGGAGACCCATCTGGCTCTGTTTACCCAAGCAGGTTGGAAGGCAGGATTCAAAGAGACATCGATAGAAAGCCCCGATCAAACAGAAATTGATACCAACCATAGAGCGCAGATTGAAGAAATAACAAACCGGGATGTAATCTCATTCCAAATGATTGAAGGAATGATCGAGGAAAAAAATCTCGAGGGCAAATGAGTAATAATGGCTCCAATAAATACATCGAGCCTAGGGAAGCTCAACGATTATTGGAATACAACTTCAGCATCGATGCTTCAGGTATTGTGTCAGCCATTTGACAAATCAAGGATACTAGCTAGCCTGGACCCTTGCGAACCGATCTAGCTCAAAGGAATTCGAGTCAAATTTGAAAGTACCATGGAACCCATGGTCACAGAACCAAGTACTGTAGGCAATTAAGGGAAGAGGTAGCTCGTTTATTCAAGGAGCATCATCTTCGAGAGTTCTTGAGTGATGAGCAAAAAAGCATTTCAAAGACAGGGATGCAAGCAGGAAAAACAAGCTGGAGGTACCGCAGCACGTGATTCCTATGATCCTCAGTAGGGTCAATATCCCTCAAGGTCCAACATTTAAGAACACCAAAGTCATAATTACAAGGGAGAAACATACCCAAGACTACTTACCAGAAGTTACCTTATCCTTCAACGATGGGGATGCAGAAGGGATCGAATAGCCTCACAACAACGTACTGGTTATATATATCATTATGAATAAAATTTAAGTTATATGTGTGTTGGTTGATATAGGTACCTCGACGAATATTATTCGATCGAGTGTCGTGGAGAAACTCGGCCTTTAGAATCAGGCCGTGCCTACAACTCGAGTTCTCAACAATTTCAACATGGCGAGTGAAACCACCAAAGGGGAAATCATGTTTCCTATAAACGTAGCCAGAACTATCCAGGAAACAAAGTCCCACGTGATCGAAGATGATATGAAGTACAATGCATTGTTCCGAAGATCTTGGATCCATAAAATGATGAAAGTACCTTCAACGATTCACCAAGTCCCGAAATTTCCAACAATCGGAAGGAGTAAAAAAAAAGAGATTTTTGCAATTGATGAAGTAATACCAACATCGGCACTAACATAAAAAATGGGACCAGAATCTAAGGAAAAATTGGATGTCAAATAGCAATAACAATCACTGGCCTCGACTATATCGAAATAGCAGGAAATTATCGAGGATGATCATTGTATGATAGCTCGAATCTTCATAATCCCTAATGATTCTGATGCCACAAAGTCAATGCTCGAAGAGCTGGAGCAAATCATACTCATTAAATTCCTTATTAAAAATATGGATTATTTTTCTTGGTCCAACCTTGACATGACAGGGATCCCACTGAACATTACCACTCATCGATTGAGTTTGGACCTGAAGTTCAGACTGTTAAAGCAAAAGAGAAGGATGCGGTCCGAGGTATATCATGCATTCATCAAGGATGAGGTAATCAAACTTCTCAAAATAGGATCCATCTGGGAAGTAAAATATGTCGAGTAGTTAGAAAATGTAGTTATAGTCCTCAAGAAGGGGAATAAATTTAGAGTGTCTGTAGATTACAAATACTTAAACAAAGCATGCCCTAAGAACAAATAGGTAAATCAATGGAGGTTTCTGTTGATGACATGCTTGTTAAGTCACTATGCGCAGAGCACCATTTGACACATTTGTAGGAAACCTTCGACATATTAAGACAGTACAATATGAAGCTCAACCTTGAGAAATGTGCATTCGGGGTCGGTTCTAGCATGTTCCTCAGCATTATGGTGCCAAATCGGGGAATCAAAATCAATCCTGATAAAATCAAGGAAATCGAGGACATCACAGTTGTGGACAACATTAGGGACGTTCAAAGATTAACTAGGCAACCACTCTAGGCGGGTTCATCTCGAGGTCTTCGAACCGAAGTCACAGGTTCTTCTCACTGGTAAAAATGAAGAACAATTTCACTTGGACCTCGAAGTACCAACTGACATTGAAAGAACTAAAATGATATCTTTCGAGCCCGTCGTTGCTTCATACTCCAAAAAGCGGACAAGCCTCTCTACTTATCTTTGGCAGTCTTGAAAGTTGTGGTAAGTGGTGTCTTAGTTAGAGAAGATCAAGGTACGTAGTTTCTTGTTTACTATGTTACGTGAACGTTAGGAGAAAAAAAATTATTACCATGAAGGTATCAATGAATGTGGACGTGGCAAAGAATTCCGTCCAATTGAATTTGCTCCATTCCCTTTAGAGAATGTGGTAGCAGTATGGGATAAGTCTGAAAGATGACAAAATTATTACCGTAAAGGTATCAATGGATGTGGACGTGGCAATAGACGAAATTATAATCGTCATTATTGTGATAATGAGAATAATAAAGATTCTCAAAATAATCTTTCACTTTATGAAAGTAATATTTGACATGAGATTGTGTAAAGCACATGATTATAATCCATTCCCTAAAGTGAATGTGATAATTGTAACAGAGCCCGTAAGTATGAACACGCTCTTGATGTAATTATGAAAAGAATGTTCGTGCCCTTGAAATTTCGGGCAAGAACTATATGACATGGGTGTTGGATGCTGAAATCCACTTAGATGCTATGGGTCTTGGAGACGCCATTAAAGACAGAAATAATGCATCCACCCAAAACTATGCTAAGGCCTTGATTTTCTTGCGACATCACCTTGATGAAGGTTTGAAACTATGCTAAGGCCTTGATCTTCTTGCGCCATCACCTTGCTGAAGGTTTGAAAATTGAATATATCACAGTCAAAGATCCACCCATCTTGTGGAATGGCTTAAAGAAGAGATATGACAACCTGAAGTTGGTCACTCTGCCACAAGCACGATACGATAAGAATCCAAAAGCAAATAGTTTATAAACTATATATTATCGTTGCGGTGGAAACGGGCACTGGTCAAAGGCTTGCCGTATACCATGACATTTGGTTGACCTTTATCAAGCATCTCGAAAGAGTAAACGCCCTGAAACGAATTTTGTCTCTGACGACAACTTTGACATCACCCACTTGGATGTGGCAGACTTCTTTGAGCAACCCGAGGGGAAGATAGACCACCTAATCGGTGATGGATCCGTGATGAAAGAAGATGGAGCTATTTGATTTTATTTTACTTGTTTGTATTAGTGAATGAATAAACTAATAGCCATTAGTATTAGCTCGTATTAGTTAGTTCATGATATAATGTTAGTATTAGTTCTTTAGAATGTATCAATATGCTCAAATATCGATAATAATTTTTACTTTCCAGTAGAGGTAATCGACTAACCTGAAAAACTAGTCGGTTATCTCATATTTCGCATAAAAACTGCAAAACAATCGATTGTCAATGATCAACAATCGATTGTCTTTAAAACAGTGTAATCTGGAATTTTTTTCAAAAATCATCCACAATCGATTGTCTTTGTCTAACAATCGATTGTCGTTAAGACAGTGTAATCTGGAATTTTTCAAAAATCATCCACAATCGATTGTCTTTGTCTAACAATCGATTGTCGTTAAGACAGTGTAATCTGGAATTTTTCAAAATAGCCAACAATCGATTGTCTGTACTTAACAATCGATTGTCTTAAGACAGTGTGCTCTGGAATTTTTCAAAATAAGCCAACAATCGATTGTCTATATTTAACAATCGATTGTCTTAAGACAGTGTGATCTGAAGTTTTTCAAAATAGCAAATAATCGATTGTGTGTGTTTAACAATCGATTGTCAATGTTCAACAATCGATTGTTTGTGTTTAACAATCGATTGTTTGTGTTTAACAATCGATTTTTTGAAGAAAATGTTTAAACTGAAATTTTCAAACTGCAATAGTAATCGATTATGGAAAACATATAATCGACTATCTGATTTATTTTAGTCAACTTGACATCAGCAGATTTTGAAAATATTATGTGACACAAACGGATTGAAGTTGTTTATTCTCATGTTCATATATTTTCTTTTATATGTCAAACCATGGGAAGTAAATTGATTGAAGGCTCCGGAAGAGCAACTGTAACTCTGCCCAAAGGCACGACGTTTATCTTAGAGAATGCAATATTCTCCTCCAAGTCTAAGAAGAACTTGTTGGGTTTTAAAGATATCATTCAAAATGGATATCATATTGAGACAATAGATGAGAATAATCTTGAATTCTTCATGAAAACGAGGCTGCCCAATTCGGTTTGGGTTCACGCCATTTTGCATGCAGCAATGCTAGTTCGTCGGCTGCCCACTTTGGTTTGGGTTCACGCCATTTTGCATGCAGCAATGCTAGTTCGTAGGCTGCCCACTTCGGTTTGGGGTCACGCCATTTTGCATACAGCAATGCTAGTTCGTCTCTGACTGACGAATTGACACAAATATTCCCCGTTGCAATTGGTTTTGGGTCATGGACCCAATATATCCCATTTAAGAATCTTTGGATGCGCAGTATATGTGCCTTTAGCACCGCCATCCCGCACCAAAATGGGTCTGCAAAGAAGGTTAGGAATATATGTTGAGGCTGAATCGCCTCCATTATTCGCTACCTCGAAACATTGACAGGAGATTTGTTCACTGCACGATTTGCAGACTGTCAATTTGATGAGACACTTTTCCCAAAATTAGGGGGAGAAGTTGGTGAAACCAAACGGGAAATTTTGTGGAAAAATGCATCATTATCTCATCTTGATCCACACACCTCTATTTGTGAGAAAGAGGCACAAAAGATTATCCATTTGCAAAGAATAGCAAATCAAATGCCTGACGCATTTATAGATTTGAAAAGGATAACAAAATCACATATCCTCGAAGTGAATGTGACAACATTTGATTCACGAATACATATTCATTATTGGAAGAATATGAACATGAAATTGGTATTAAATATACCACACTCACCCCTAGAAGGAGGTTTGAGATGATACCACACTCACCCCTAGAAGGAGGTTTGAGATGATATATGGTATGAATGATCGTTGGTCACGTACCTATTGTACGCCAAAGTATTTTGGAAATATGACTATTAAAGGACAACGATAATGCAAGAAACATATCTTGCATATAAGTTTGACATGACCATAATGGTATAACTTTCTCTTTAAGAAAGATATTCACCACATGGATGTTGATGAATCTGTGGTAGTACAAAATTAATTGAGAGCTCTAGAAGAGCCAATTATTACTATGTTGGAGAAACACAATTGAGTATTGTGCTGTAGTAAGTCTCAAAGAAACTTATTCAGTTTCCAAAGTACACGCGAAAGCGATTGATTATATTGAGACTATAAAGGAAGGCTTTGATATCTCCTACTACTACAACTTGTAGCGGGGTAATTTGTATATGAAAAGCTACCCGCTTTGTTCTCCAGTTTGTACTACACAAACGAAATAATGCCACAATAAAGTGGATATCTATTGGTATAAAAACCCATGTCATAATAAACCTGAAGTTTATTGATAAGTGCACATGTCATGGTGTAAATTTGAAGTTTACCAATATTGATAATTTATTCAGTTGGCATTCGTGTTAGCCATCTCATTTTAAGTATGATGTGCAAATTCACATAGGTGAATATCAAAGAACTAGAAAGTTCTTTACGAATTCTCTTGTATCACTTGTTCTCATTAATGAACTGACCAACTAAAGAGTTCGGGTTGAAGCCCATAAATTCTGGAAATATCAAAGGTGAATATGGGCCCATTCACCTGCCATGTATACCACATATGATGCATCTATGAAATGGTTACATGCGCAATTGTTATTAACCCGCAGCCTGGCCGGTGCTTGCGAGGTAAATTGCTCAGTAATCTAACTTCGAGCATAATTTCCAGATTTCCTACTCAAGATAGTTCATCTTGATAAGTTGGTTTATATCAAAGTTGGTTTAGCAAGATAATTATTGAGTGCTTCCACTAAATAGCTAAACTGTTTCTTATGAGAACAAAGTTATATATATCAGTTTGATATACGTTGTATACGAGAGTATATTATATTCTCCCCTCACAAGTGATTCAAGGTCAGGAACCAAATAATTTCATCTAATTATTAATGTGCCGTGTATATTGACATGATAATGCACAAAGATGATTTCCCAAAGTTGAGGAAACAAGTTAGCTTTTCTAACATGAGGAGGAGACATGATAAACACTTGAGAAAAGGTTACATGGGATGAATTATCATTTGTATATGTATATCCCCGAATATCATGATATGAACCTGAAGTTCATAAAAGGGATAATTCAATTGCAACATATTGCAAAGCATGCTATACGCATTTACTGACCCAAAGAAAGTAACTAAATGGAAGAGATACAATTCAAGAAGAATTGATTCCATATGAAAGACATGTAGTTTAGAACCTATAGTTCAAATGCTTGAAAGTATAAAGTCAAAGGTATGTATAGTCAGTTTTCAATATCTTATTTGTCTAGCATGACATGGAAAACTTGATATGCATCTAAAGTCTATTATATGGCTTATATGACTTAACTTGAAAGATTTAAGTTGCTTGAAGCATATGCAATTCTTGGTCCTGAAGTACCACATCCCAAGTACAACTTGTGTACATATGAATCTTGCTATAACTATAAGCATGATGGCATTGAGAATGCATCTATGGAGATATTGAAGAGTTATTCCACGACATTATATGAAGATGTTCATATCTATCAAGAATGATGATTTCAAGGTACGGAATATTTATTCAAGTCAATATGGTTGATTTGTCAAACGTCTACCAAAGATCATTTTGAAGATGATGCACAAGATTGGAATGCAAATGCTCAAGGATATAAATTGATGTACTCATTAGGGGGAGTTAATGCGCGTTGCACTCTTTTACCCTTACAAGGTTTTGTCCCACTGGGTTTTCCTTGCGAGGTTTTTAACGAGGCAACCAATAGGCGCATATTCAAACATGTGTACTCTTTTTCCTTCTCTTTAATTTTTCCCATTGGGTTTTGGTTTTAAGGTTTTAACGAGGCACATTGTTGAATAGACATTTAAGGGGGAGTGTTATGAAATCTCCTATTTAAGGTGAATGTCTATAATTAGAGAGATTCTAGAGTTTTATTCTTGGTAGCTAAGTCAATACCTCCCTATAAATAAAGGGGTCTTCTACCATTGTAAACCATCCCTAACATTCTCTAAGTATCAATAAGAAGAACTCTCTCTACTCTTCTCTCTATTGCTCTTGTTCTTGAATTATTGTTCTTGTCTTTTATATTATTTCATAACAAATTAATAGTACTTCATTTTATTTAAGGCAGCCTTTGTCACACAAGATATGACTCTTTTTTTCTTTTCTTTTCTTTTTTTTTTTTTTTTTGCTTTATCTGATTGTTAATTTAAAAAGATTAATTTGAATTCCGTTACATAGGACCCACAAAATCCGTTACTTCACTACAAGATTTTCCTCCTCTACAAAAGAACAACCTAAGTATCAAATCAAACTACTCGAAAATAACATAGATTTTGAATTTTCAATTAAATATAATAAACTGCGCCATCAATACTCTGAGAGATACAAAAGCTAAAGATCAAACTGGGGGTTGACTTGACTCTTGTCCAAGAGTATCAATAACCTCTCCAGCAGATTGACTGATATCCATAACAAGACTATCACTATGTGAAATTTGAACATCTTGAACCCCTACCGAAACAAATTCCTGCTCACAATTCTTAGCAAAACTAACAACAAAGTCAACAGATTTTTTGGCTAGTTCAAATTTCTTGTCTTGTACATTGATAATGCAGTGGTGAATGATCCTTGAATACCACCATACCATTTGCTACATATAGTAAAAGCTGTTAAAGCAGCAGGGGTTAAGTCTCCTTTGTTAATTTTGTGAGTTATGTAGTCTTCAGTGACTGTTGCATGATCAATTCCTGATTGAATAAGGGAACATGCTTTCTGAAACAGATCTAAGTCTGCTTTGCTTGGGGATGTCAAAAGCAATAGGAATGACAAGAAAAAAGTGACAAGAACTGAAATATTTCTTGGATAAGCCATTTTTGCTTCTTCTTTTTTCTTTTGATTTGAACATGTGAACTGAAAGATATTATATAGGGACTTGTTAGAAAAAGATTTGAATGGCCTGCCATCATATGAAATCCAGCAAATCTGATTACTAAAATCTCACCATAATTTCTTAAGGATATTTATTTAATGAGGTTTGTCAATTACCTTTTACTTACAATGGTTAAACAAAGAGTAACCAAATGATCACTATATATTCAAAATAGTCTGGTAAGGAAATTCTAGTAATATTTTACTCTACTAGCATTTTTACTTCTTTTAGTTATAATTATCTCAAATGTATGAAGGAAATACTTTTGCAGTTTCTTGGAGTTTTATCCTTTCAAATTGGTGAATAAAGTTGTATCCTTTTTGTTTTCAAGTTAATGAAATATCCAAATTCGTATCAAGCTTGTGCATTTCAAGCTCCACCTAGATTTAATGAAAAACCTTAAAGAAAAAAATATGAACTCACCATCAATAAAAGATATTCTTGTATATCATTTGTGCCTTTGTTTTTTTTTTTTTTTTGGCTGTGTCTTTGTTTTGATATGCATCTACATGTATTTTTCGTTGGTGTATGATTGGGCATGAAAACAAATCAGTTGCTGGTAAAGGCGGATATAGAATAAAATTAACGAATTCAATAGAACTCATAACTTTCGATAAGAAGTATCACTATACGAGTAAAAATTCAAATCTCAAGCTTTAGGAAATATTTTTTTTTTTAAGTTAGACCCTTTAAAAAATAACAGACGATAATATATATATTATATTTTTTGGTTTATGTGTATATTATATACATATAGTATACATATTTTATATATTTTTAGCCAACAAATACAATTAGTTTCAATTGCGGCCAATTTTACGTTTTGCCCTTAAAAATTAAAATATAAATGGTTCAATACCAAGAACCTTAAAGTTGAATATATTACTGGCCGATCTATTCTGATATATCCAAGTAATTTTGGGCTTCAATACACTTTGCCTCAATGATGATCCTAAACCAAACCGAGATAACGTTTTATATCAACCGTTATGGGATAAATGCACCTTTGAACTCAGATTATTGGTAAATTCTGATTTTGATCCTTCTGATATTTGATTTACCACATTGAACTTTCAATTAGTTAAGATCTGTGTTTTTAGTCCCTTTTTGCAGGGAAATATTACATTTAGATCAGCATAACTTAGATCACGTTACATGTAGTTTTTGTGTGGATGTTTAGTAGGAAATCAAAAGGACTGATGATATTAGCATTGAACTGATTTGGGATACTTTATATTGTATCTCAGTGACGGAGCACGCTCCCTATGTTTTCAGTCGAACCCAATAGCTTTGGTTCATATTGTATTTTTTCTTATAAAATTTATTAAATATGTATAGATTATTGATTTAGAACAGAATAACTTAAAATGATTAAAATCATGAATTCGTAAACTTCATACCCTAGCTCTGCCTCTGTTATATTTTTAAGTCTTTTTAAGGCGAGGCTTAAAAATAAAATAAAAAATCTATCTTCATTCATTTGATCTTTTCAATTTGGTTTTATAATATTTTTGCATCATTATCTAGGGGTGGGCATAAAATCCGAAAAATATATTGAAATACCGAAATATTTTAAATCCAAGCCCACCTCTATTTTTATTTTCCAGCCCGATAAACCTATGGCCAACACCCCAAGCCACCTCAGCCTAAACCAAAGTGTTACTTTTTTGGACTCAAAGCACCAAACTAGGTAAAAAAGTAATGTTGACCTTTTTATGTATAGCGCATTTAATTCATGCGCTATACCTTAACACTTTTGTCCATCAAGGTATAGCGCATGAATTGAATGTGATATACATGTTAATTGACCGACCCACAATAATTGTGGGTATAGCACACAAATTAAATGCGCTATATATATATATATATATATATATATATATATATATATATATATATATATATATATATATATATATTTTATTTTTTTTCATGACCCGAAATTTTCAGCTTCAGGACCGTGATGCCTAACATTTCACTTGCTAGGCAAGCCAACATTAGAGGATCTTTAATCCAATTTTAACCAACTCAAATCAATAGAACCAATTAAACATAAATAAATTTCGAATAAAGTACGAAATACTGTAATAAACCAAAATCTAATACGACCTGAATCTGGTGTTACAAGTTCACAAGCTTCTATAACTTTTACAAACAGAGTCTGAAATAAGTACAATTTTCTTGAATGAAAAGATAAGCAAATGGGGGATGGGGGGGGGGGGGGATGGACATGGATTTCAAGACCTGCGGACGCCAGCAGATCTACCTTGAGTCTCCAAGTCAGTTGATCTGAGATAATGCATCTCACTAACAACTGATACTACTACCAAAATCTACACAAGAAGTACAGGGTGTAGTTTGAATACAACCGACCCCATGTACTTCGTAAATATCGAGCCTAACCTCAATGAAGTAGTGATGAGGCTATGACAAGACATCCACGAAATTAAACTTGTGCAGATAACAGTATACGTACAAAATAACAACAAACAAAAGGTAAACAAGTATTATTAGGAGGGGAATGCCAAACGGGGTACAAGATACGACAAGTACAACAGGAAATGATATCAAGGAACAGTCAATAAGCCCTTGACCAACAAAACAAATAAACATAATGAACAAAGTGCAAGACATCATTCTTTGTATTTTTACTCTCAACCTCATTATGAAACAATAATAATGGCACAACATCACCCTTCGTGTTTTGCTCTCACTTTCATCATAAATCAATATATACGTTGCCGACATCACGTTTCGTGCGTTAACTCTCAAATAGGGCATGGTACCACATTTCGTTCATTAACTCTCAAATATGGCACGATATCACCATTCGTGCATTAACTCTCACAATATGGCACAAAATTACCATTCGTGCATTAACACTCACACTATATTACAGCATTACCCTTCGTCCATTAATACTCCCACTTACCATATAACAATTAACATATAACAACAAAGGGATAGAATGAACAAGAACAAGCCTTGTGTAAAAAATGTTCTAAAATAGCAACCTCAATTTCAGGAACAATATTCAATTATCACAGATAGTCCATAAACGCGAAAGGAATCATCAGTTTAGTAATTAACTACACTATGCATGGATATCATGAGCTAAGAAAGCAATAAATTACAAGAAACAAGTCCCACGTGCATGCATTAACCCAACAATTACGCATAAGTACTCATTACTTCACGTACATGTTGTACCCAACATCTCAACATGTGGCAAATAGGCAAACAAGTCCTAATCCCTCAAATCAAAGTTAAACACGATATTTACCTTGCTCCAAGGATTAACTCAAAGCTCAACCACAACGTTTCCTTTCAAACAGGCCTTTGAACCAACAAAATCTAGAAAATTACCAACCAATGATTCAAAATAAGCCTTATGCACTACTCACGAATGAAAAAAGATTCAATTTAGGTTATTATCAAAAAAATTTAACAAAAATCAACTCCAAGGGCCGATTGATCCGAACCCAAAATTCGGACCAAAACCCAATTATCCATTCACCCCCGAGCACGATTATGTAATTTATTTTAAAATTTGGCCGCATTTTGAGGTCTAAATACCAATTTTACAGAAATACCTAATTCTACCCAGATCCCCAAATTCCACCATGAAAAATCCTAGGTTTTAGGTTGAAAGCTTATGAAAAGCGAAGTTTTGTTCGCAAATGTGAACCTGAGGTGCCCAGCTACTCTTCACAAATGTGAGGAAGTAGCTCGCACATTTAAACATGACACAGATTCTGCCATATCGTAAATGCAAAGCCTAACCTCGCAATTGCGAGGTTTGAGGCCTACACTAGCAACATAAGAATCCATGCTATTTTTTCTATGTCTAAATCATTCTGTAGCCTATCTGAAACGCACCCGAGCCCTCGTAGCTCTAAACCAAACATGCACACAAGTCCAAGAACATCATACAAACTTGCTCGCACAATCAAATCACCAAAAGAAGACCTAGAGCTACAAATCAGACACCAAATCAAATGAAATTTTCAAGAACACTCATGAACTTTTATAACAACCGGACGTCCGAATCACGTCAAACTAACTCTGTGTCTCACAAAATTCGATAGGAAAGTCATAAATATAGTAAAGGACCTATATCGGGTTCTGGAATCGTAATACATACCTGATATCAATAAAGTCACATAGTGGTCAAACTTTTAGATTCATTAAGCCTTCAGACTTTAATTTTTCATCAAAATACGAAAACTCGAGCTAGGGACCTCCGAATTAAATTCCAGACATACTCCCAAGCCCCAAATCAATGTAGGGACCCAGTGAGACCATCAAAACATGGATCCTGAGTCCGTCTCAAAACATTAACCGAAGTCAACTCATTCGAAAAAATACCTAGACTGTGCATGTAAATCGAGAAAGACTAAAATGAGGTATTTGAGGCTCCAAACACAAAGTTAGGTTCTAAAAGTCTAGATGACTTATCGATCATCATATTCTCCACCTCGAAAATTATTGCTCCTCCTTGAACATTGATAGAAAAGTGCCTGGACTGGTGAAAATGTGTGGATATCTACTCTGCATGTCTGACTCGAACTCACAATAGCTACCTCAATGGGATGACCTCTCCATTGCACTCGAACCGAAGGATAACTCCTTGACCTTAACTAACAAACCTGTCGGGCTAGAGTAGCCAATGGATCCTCCTCATAAAACAAATCATTGTCCAACTAGACCGAGTTGAAATCTAACACATGGAACACTAAATGGACTGCAGATAAAATAGGTGGTAATGCGAGCTTGTAAGCCACCTTACCCACTCTCTGAAGAATCTCAAAAGGTACGATATATCTGGGGCTCAACTTGCCTATCTTTCTGAACATCATCACACCCTTCATGGGTTACAACATCACAAACTCTATGCTCGGCATAACACTGCTGCCTAGACTAAACTGTGTAAAGTTGATCCTGAATAATCTTGACCTTTTCCAAGGAATCTGGTACCCAACAACTAATCTGCACCCATCTCAAACCATCCAATTGGAGAATGGAGTTGCATCCCGTATAATGCCTCATAAGGAGCAATTTGAATGCTCGATTGGTAGCTATTATTGTAGAAAAACTCTGGAAGTGGCAAGAACTAATCCCATGAACCTCTGGAGTCTATAACACAAGCGTGGAGCATGTCCTCCAATACCTGAATAGTACGCTCAGACTGTTCATCCGTATGATGATGAAATATTATGCTCAACTCAACCCACGTGCCCAACTCACGCTATACTGCCCTCAAAAAGTGCAAGGTTAATTGCATACCTCTTGGGAAATGATAGACACAGTTACACCGTAGAGCCAGACGATATCACTGATGTAAATTTCAGCCAACCGCTTTGAAGAATAGCTAACTACCACAAGAATGAAATGCATTGACTTGGTCAACATGTCCATATTAACTCATACCTGCATCGAACTTACTCTAAGTCAGTAGGAGTCCAGCAACAAAATCCATAGTGATATGCTCCCACTTCCACTCAGAAATCTATAACCTGTGAAGCAAACCACCCGATATCTAATGCTCGTAATTTACTTGTTGATAATTTAGACACTGAGCTACATATGAAACTATATCCTTCTTCATTCTCCTCCACCAATAATGTAACCACAAGTCCGGATACATCTTGGTTGCACCTGGATGAATAGAATACCGAGAGTTGTGGGTCTCCTAAAGAATCAACTCACGAAGTCCATCTATATTAAGAACACAAATACGACCATGTACTCCCAAAATGTTGTCATCTCCTACGGTAAACTACTTAGCACCACCATGTTGCATTATGTCCCAAAGGAAAAGCTAATGAGGTTCATCATACTGTCGTTCCCTAATGCGCCCAAACAAGGAAGACGAGGCGACTGTACAATCTAGAACATGCTGGGATCAAATTCATCCAACCTCATAAACTGACTGGCCAAAGCCTGAATATATGATGCAAGCGGTCTCTAACCGACAGGAATGTACGTAAGGCAGCCCATACTCACTGCCTTTCTACTCAAGGCATCGGCCACCACATTGGGATTATAAAAGATAGTGATATCATTGTCTTTCAATAGCTCCAACTACCTCATCAACCTCAAATTGAGATCCTTCGGTTTGAAAAAATATTGCAATCTCTGATGATCCGTGAATACCTCACACGACAAGACATAAAGATAGTGCCTCCAAATCTTCAGCGCATGAACAATGGCTGCCAGCTCTAAGTCATGAATGGGGTAATTCTTCTCATGAACCTTTAGCTGTCGCGACGCATATACAATCACCCTGCCATCCTGCATCAATATTGCACCAAGCCTAATACGAGATGCATCACAATATACCACATAAGATCCTGAACCTGTGGGAAACACTAACACTAGCATCCTAGTCATAGCAGTCTTGACCATCTGAACGGGGCAACTATCTAGGTCAACATAGTCAATGGGGCTTCTATAGATGAGAACCACATTACAAATCGTCGGTAATATCCCACCAAACCCAAAAAACCATGGATTTTCGTAGCTAAAGAGGGTCTCGGCTAGTTCTGAACTGCCTCAATATTTTAAGGAACCACATCAATGTTCTCTTCCAATGTGACATGCACCAAAAAGGTGATTGAGTCCAACAAAACTCACATTTGAAAACTTAGCGTGTAACTGGTTGTCTCTCAGAGACTGAAGTACAATCTGGAGATGTTGCTCGTGCTACTCTCGGATACAGGAGTAGATCAAGATATCATCAATAAACACAATCACAAAGGAATCCAAATAGGGCTTCAATACTCAGTTCAACAAATCCATAGATGCTACTAGGGCATTTGTCAGCCGAATGACATTACTAGAAACTTATATGCACATACTGAGTCCGAAAAATTATCTTATGGATATCAGATGCCCTAATCGTCAATTGATTGTAGCCGGACCTCAAATCAATCTTTGAAATCCCCTTGGAACCCTGAAGCTGATGAATAAGTCATCAATCCTCAGCAATGGATACTTATTCTTGATGGTGACTTTGTTTAATTGTCGGTAATCTATGCATATCCTCATCGATCCATCCTTTTTCGGCAAAAACAATACAAGTGTACCCTAGAGTGAAACACTAGGTAATGAAGCACTTATCAAGCAAATCTTGCAATTGATCCTTCAATTCTTTGAACTTTTTCAAGGCCATACAGTATGGCGGATTAGAAATGGGCTGAGTGCTTGAAGCCAAGTCAGTACAAAATTCAATATCCTTGTCGGGTGGCATCCTCAGACGGCCTGGGAAGATAGCCTCTATAAGAAGTACCCTTGCCTCCAGAGGAGGAACCACTGAACCTACCGGAATGAAAAGGCCTCATATCATACCCCTGCCCTCTCTCCTATGCAAGAACCAACTCGAGGAACTTGGAAACATTAGTTTGAAAAGAAGTCTCACCCTAGTCTCCTTGGGCATGTGTAGCTTGATAGGATGAGCGAGCCCCTCAATAAACCTCCTTATCATCTCTCTGTTAGTAGGACGAAGAATAATAGCATGACAGGATAGATCCACAACACGGGTCTTCTACTGAGTGACTAACATATTTCTCTATTGGAAATGCTCGAACCGCCAGCGGTAATCCTCTCTTAGTGTGATGGGGAGGAACTTCTCAAGAAATAGCTGAGAGAAGTGGTCCCAAGTAAGAACAAAGTCAGTCTGGCCGATACAAAATCCTTCCACTATCTTTTGGCAGAGCTCATCATCTAAAACACGCCAAAATTGACCTCATCGGTCTCAACTATCCCCATGTTCCATACACCTCATGGCAGCGATCAAGATAATCTTGTGGGTCCTCAGAAAGTGCATCACTAAAGTGAACTGGTAAGAGCTTTGTGAACTTTTCCATATCAATAAACCCTCAAAAGACATGATTGTCCCATCAGCGGCCGATGCCGCAACAACTGGCTGAACTACCCAAACTAGCGGGGGATGCTGGAGTTTGATATTGGGGAGCCATCTACTTCGGAATGTGAGCAGTGGGATTCTGTACTCCTCTCCCATCCTGAGATATGGATGATACAATAAAAAATGCACTAGCCTAGGCCACACTCTCCTTAAGGACCACCAAACGAACTAGAGCGCCCTAAAGCACTAGGGAGGCGATGAACCCCTCAAGGACCTGTTGACACCCAATTTTTTTTATATATTTTCAGTATGAAAGATAACTTCAAATAGCATATAAGTATATCGAAGTATTTTATTACTTTTTATATAATTTTAAAGGTTTTTAAACGGATTTATTTCCCTCTTTTATCCATAAAATCCCAATAATTATGTCTAAAATTATTATTTTTTGATGATTCATTAATTGAATTCTTATTATTATGCTAAGACATAACTAAGGTAATTTTTTACAAATTTATTTAATATATTAAGCTAAATTGCATATAATTGCAATATTAGCCCCTTTTCGATTTAACCGTGTTTTATATTCATAAAATTAAATTAAATATTTTTAAATTTATATATATATATATATATATATATATATATATATATATATATATATATATATATTATAAATTATTTTATGATTTTAATTTATTTTTAGGAATTAATTTATCATTTTTTATAAATTAAATAGAAAAAAAGGCTATTTAAAAATCTAGCCCAATTGTCTTTCAATTATAGCCCGAATTCTACCCCAATTAAAATCTAATTCCCAACCCAATTAAACCCGCCAAATCAGGCACAAACATATTCTTATTAACTGAACCACTTATCCTTTCAATCTAGGTAGTTGATCATTCAAATCAATGGCTACCATCGCCCATAATCTTAATTAATCCTAAACGACCCAAAACCCTACCATTTATTACAATCTTCCACTTTAGAATCCTCTTTCTCTGAAACTCTCTATGTAACACCACCTAAACCCTAGCCTCCACTATCTAACCCCACCCTAATACCTGGTTAATCCATGGCCTTGGCCATTTGAGATATGTACCAGCCTTTTATGGCTTTTATGTATTTTGTTCTGATGTTTCATGGCTAGACCTCGAGGGAACATGGCTCAGTTCTTGCTCGACTATTGTTCATGGAATTTCTTTGGCCATCCACGACCTTTCTCCGGCCACTCATGGCCTTTCAAAGCAGATCCTTGACTTTCCTGGTTAGATTGGAAACTTTTAAGGCCTTTCTCATTTCTTTTGGGTTTTCTGAAATCCTAATCGATTTCTTTAAGATCTATCTTAGTCTTTGCTTCCTATGAACTTTCTAAGTTCTTCTTAATGGTTCTTTAAATTTTCTTTCGAAATGACTCTTCACTATCAACGATTAGGGTTTTTCCTTTAAGTTTTCTTCTCTGATCTTAATGTTGTTGATGATTTTTCTATTTGCTCATGTTGTTCTTCTATCTATTTCAGCATGTTAAAACCCTAGTTCTTTTAGTCTTATCTGAGTTCTGGAAATCGTTTGTTTAAATGTGTACATGCTTCGTTCTTGTTTGATATATTTGATTTTGAGTATTACCATCTTTTCAAGCTCGACTATTGTGAAAAACCCTAGGTCTTTTGGTCAGAAACTATTTGTTTGAAGTCTATTGGACTCGAATAAAGGTTCATTGTTTCAAACTTTTTTTTTATGTGACTTATCTAATTCTAAGTTTTACTATCTTTTTAACTCGACTTTTTTGAAACCCCAACTTCTCAAAGATTTCCTCACCTGCTACTATAAGACCTTTCCATGCCTTTTGATTTTTTTTACCTGATGCTTGTTTTCTTCACTGTTAATTCCATGTGACTTGACCTACTTGACTACTATGCCTTGAATGTTTGCTTTACTACTGAATCCTAGCTTATTTCTACCACTGCTGCATGTTTGTGATTATCTCTTTTGCCAAAGTGTTTGGCCTCGCATGTCTAATGTTCCTGTTCACTATATTTATAAATTGAAGCCTCTTCCTTGATTGATCTTGGTCTTGTGACTGATTACAAAGTTTTTCTTTTATGAACCGTAATTTCACTCGCTTGTTTAAAATTAATTGATTCTTTTCCTTTTTTGTGATATTCTACATTACTGAATATTTTCCAAAAAAATAGGCATATTTTTGTACTTAGACTTGATAGTTCACCTCATGCTTTTCCTACCCTTTATATGGCAATGATCAATCTATCTTCAAAATAATTTTCCTCGCTTAATTAAATCCAGATACGGTCATTAAACAATGATTCCTTAACTAAAGGGAATCACTTGTGTTAATTGGTCATAATTGTAATTGTTTCTATGTTTATGATAAGACTTTACTGATTACCTTGCGTAACACCTATTTTTAAAACTATAAATACCCACCCCTTTTTTCTTTCACAAGACACGAGCTACCAAAGTTCAGAACACACACTTCACTAAAAACTCTCTTTTTTCTGTTACTATTTGTGCTACTATTTTGTCTAGTCAGCTGAAAGCCAAGGCTAGGCTGCGGAAATTTGCTTACTTTTCTTTCCGCACTTTGCTTCATACTGGTATGTCCTAGATAATTTTCAACCATCAACAATAACATGTTTCTGTAATTGTTCCAACTTCCGTCATGCTTGTCCATTTCTGCTTATGTTTCTACAATCAAGTTACATTATTAGCGTGTAGCAATGTGTTTCTTCCCCTTTTCAAGTTAATGCTCTCCTAGCGTGTAGCAACTTGTATTCTAGAGCACCTCCAAAAGGAAAAATATAGACAAGAAATTTAGTGTAGGGACTGGGATGATCACATTGCTTTCCACCATCCAAAGCTAATGAATTACATCCCCGACATGTTCGTCGATCCCGAGGATGCTAAAGGATGGTTTGAGCTGTTTGATAATCTGATTGAGGAACAAGTTCAGTAGATGTTTGAATGGTTTCGACGGAGGAGTTCATCGTTTGATCAAGAGATGCACCTTTCCTGATACTAATTTTCCTAACGGGAACCTACCGTTGCATCCTGTTTTGAGTTATGACGCTAGCTGGTAGGAAGGAGGTCATACTTAGGGTCGACAAAGTAAGCCACTTTTGAGCCAACTTCCAAGGCGATGATAGTCATTACAAGTGCCAAGACCAACACATGTGGTATAGCAAGATCGTGATGGGAAGAGACACCATAGAGCCAGACCGATACCATGCCAATTGTACTCTTTTCGATTCAGGTTGGTTGGAAGATGATCATGACGGTTTAGTCCGGCCAGGGTTTGTTCGGGGCCACAGGATTATAGATGAGAAGGCTGAAGCGCAAGCCAAGTACAACCAGTTGCACAAAAGGATCCTCGAGTGTGAAAGTAAACATCACAAAGTACAAGAGTCCAACATAAAGCTAATCGTGGAATGGAAAGATATGGCTACCAATGCCAACAAAAGACTGGGATACTTGGAGAGAGTCATAGTAGAACTGGAAAGTAAGTTTCTCAAAAGGTTCAAGGATTGTCAAGAGGCTAAAGAGGCTGAAGGCGGATATGGAGCCAGATCATACCTGTTGCTGGGACTTTGTGAGTTGGGGAAGTTGTTCGAAGGAGCCAAGGATGCTAAATCTGGGGAAGGTCCCTCTGAGACCAAGTAAATAGGAATTTATCTTCTTCACTTAAACTATAACAAGGCCAATGAATTGTGTCGGGCCCCTTTTTTCTCGTGAAATCGGGTTTATGACATTTGGGAGGACAGCTCATTCCTTTTGGGAATTGGGTTTGATTTGAAGAGTCGCCACCTAATGATTAGGGTGCATTAGGATACCAAGAGGTTTTTTATTTAAGCAACCAGAGATCAGGTAAGAGCTTGAAATTATTCTAAGGGGAAGGTGTTAGGCACCCCTTAGAATCCACTAGTGTGGTTCTCTGCCAGAGTATTGTTGTGAATTTAGGTACAAATAACATGTAGGCAAATAAAGCTTCAAATAAGAGGGTATTTTCACATAATGGTTTACAAGTAATCAAGTTGAAAAGAGCTAAAAGAAAGCTGATTTTTCTTAAAAGAAAGAGTTTTGAATTTAAAAAACAAAGAAATAAGGGAAAGAGGGCCTTAGATTTATTAACAATATAGATCACCCCACATAATGCCCGGTGATCGATCCTTAATGAGGGGCTACACGTGACATTATCGTGTGATGATCATATCTATATCTACCCTTTCCCACCTCGTTAAGGTATTAAAGCGTGGAATGGTCTCATTTACTTATTGCATGCTATTACCCATCCCAATCCTATCAGTCCCGGAGGCATTTAGGACTACTAATCGTAAAGGGGAGAGATATTAGGCTTATTTGTAGTTTCAAAGGTAAAATCTCTAAGGTGACATATAAAACACATATTGCAAGTTAAGGAAAGCACATATTAAGCAAATGCTTAGATATACCCCCTTTAAAAAAAGAAGCACATAATTAGCATGACTTACACATATTGTTTAGGGTCTAGTTAAATACTAAACATGAAAGAGCTTAAAGGTTGGGGCGGACTTATTTATTACATAATTCAGATAAAAGCCCAAATAAGGCGTGGATTGGGGTTTTAGTTAATGGAACAGATTCAATTTACAACTTTACCCTAAGGCTTGCCTAAGTGTTGGACAAGGATCTTATAGTCATGATATCTACTGAATTCAGAAAGCAATGAAATGACAAGGTCTGAAACATAATGGTTAAACTTACTAAGGGAGGGTAATCAAATTGTTAAAAAAGAGGCAAGTTTTAATGAATTCTATAAGTTCTGAAACTGATAGTACCCATTATTACTTATTTTAGCTCTATACGTGAATGAAGCGGCTCAGATTCGATTAGGAGTTCCTATAGGCATGCTTTCTACGCATTGTTAATTTTGAACCTTGTAGACATGGTATAAAAATGCAGAGGACTCGTTTCAAACCTATAAACATGATATCTAGATGTCGAATTTTCATAAGACATATGAACATGATATCTAGATGTTGAACTTTTTAAAGACCTATTTGCATGGTTTCTAGGTGTAATTAGATGTGCAGATTTGGACGATCCTGTAGGCATATATTTGCAAAATCTTGTAGGCATAATTTCTATATGAAGATAGTAGTCTTATGCGCATGATTTCTATATGAAAATGGATGTACACAACTCAGAAAGACTTATAGGCCTGATTTCTATATGCATGTAGATTTTAAAAATACCTATATGCATGATTTCTATATGCATGCATATTTTAAAAATACCTATAGGCATTGTATCTACCCTTTTGCATACATAGTTACTCACACCTTTTCACTAACCAACCATGAGAGTTCACTACAAATTATTACAGCCCAAAATAAAGTAAAATACATCAAAAGGAAAAAAAATATAGATAAAAGTACAACCAAGGAGAGCCTGATTCAAACCTAGTGTATGAAATATGAGGTAAACTAACTCCAGGATATGATGATCCAAAGCCTTTCTCCCATTTGAGTGTGTCAATGTTCCCTAAGAGCTTCGATGGGACTCCGGGCAATGCTCACACCCAAATATACTACTAGAACAGGGACAAATGCAGTGTGGAAGGGCCAACCCTCAAGTGTCCAAGTTTAGAGGAAGCTCAAATGGGTCCCAAGGCAAGGCTCACAAGAGGGGGTAGAACTTAAAGACTAAGAAAGCATTCAGGTGAAGAACATAATGCTAAAGGGAAAAGGAGAGGGAAAAAAATACAAATAATCACACATAAGGGGTTCGGGGGAACAGGGGAATTTTGAAGAACCTATTTCTTAGGCAAGGGCAACTTTAGGCATGCCAAGTAATGGAGAGTGCTAGCATACCTACAAGTCTGCAAGAACACATACTATTAGAGGCTAAGATCCCAAGAGATCAAGTTTGATGCATGGACAATAATTTGCAGTATTGGCATGCCTCAAACCATAGCATGAACACATCGGTGTAGGAGTTTTCGATTCATAGTAGAACAGGCAGAAAGAAACTTCAGCATGCTAGAGTAAGTGTTGAACTATGCAAAAGCAGTAAGCATACATCCATACAAGGGTAGTAAATAAACACATTGTTGTGGTGCTGAAAACCTTAAATCAGGACATACCAGTTTCAAAAAGCAAATAGAGAAAAGCATGTAGCAAAACTTGTAAATAGGCCATAGTACAAGTAACAAAAGAAAATTCTTTTGAGTATGAGTATAAGTTCAGAAAGACTATGAGTGTTAGTGTGTATAAAAACTAAGAGTATTCGTATGTTTTGTCAATGAAAGAGTCGGGTATTTATATTGTGAAAATAGACTAAAAGAATGTAAGAAATAATTATGGAACTTGGTATCAATTAAAATCAGTCAGTATAAGACTTCCTTTAACAAAGGAATTTAGATTTAAACGGTAAAAATTATTTAAGGAAAGAAATCAAACAAGCATCTTGTGCAAAGCAGGCAATTAGGGGCAAATACATAGGAGTTTATTTAGGGGAAGAGTTTTGAAATACACAGTTAAAACAAAATAAGGTAGGAATCAAATAGTACACAACAAATCAAGGAACCAGAGGTTCGTAATTACTGGTCCATAAATGAACCAAGTCAGAAAAGCTAAGGAAAGTTTTCGACTCAAACCAAGTACTAGGGAAATCACCAAACAAATAAAGAAATCAATCAGGCTTTCACGAAGGAAGCCTGAAATTAATCAAAAATTGAAATACACTTTAGAGGGAGGTTCAGCACATATAAAGAGCACACAAAGTAGGCAAGGTTGAATTTAGGACAAAGAAAAATGTCATACAATTGCAAAATCAATAAGTAGTAGACTATAGGAACATGGTAGTCACATAGGTCAGTCTCAGTAACTCAACAATGTAGAAGAGAGATAGTATCAAATTGCATACAAAGGATCCAGTAGAAGGACCTTAGAAAATTTTAGCAAGGAAAGGTCGAAACAAAGCTTTTGAAACCTAATCAAGTAGCAGATTTCAGAAACTCGAAATAGGTTCAAAAGATTATTTTTTTTATTTTTTTGAAATCAAACAAGTTCAGAGGTGAAGATCAAACAAATCACACAGCCAATGGTCTCAAAACTCGAATGAGTCCCTAAACAAGGTTCTTGCCATCAATCCAGTGCAGTGATGAAAGGATAAGTAATCAAGGAAAAAGATACTAACGAAACAAGTTCATAGGTCTCGGAAAGGAATTGAGACCTTTAACATGCTCTTTCAGTAGTAGAACTCATGAGAAACATAGTAAAAGAACAACATGTAAAACATAGTAGAAGAACTCGTAAGAACATTGTAGAAGAAACGTATAGGGAATATAGTAGAATAAACATATAAAAAACACAGTAGAGGAGACCAAAAAGAAACATAGTAGAAGAAACACACAAAGAAACATAGTAGAAGAAACATACAAAGAAATATAGTAGGAAAAACATATTAGAAGAACATACAAGAGAAAGAAAATTAGAGAAATATCTAAATATCTCAAATACCATAAATCAAAAAAGAATAAAGGTTTTGAAAGCATAGTTCTTTTATGAAAGAACTCTCGAGAAAACGTTTAAAAGTTTAGAGAAAACACAGATCTAGGATAGATCTAAATAAATCAGAAGGACCTCAAAAGTTAGGGTTTCAGAGGAATCCAGATGGTGAGAAAGGCTTGGATAGTCGTTGATCTAAGTAGGAGGAGTCTAGGTCAGGCTCGAACAACTATGGTTTGTCGGAGCAAGGCTGAAGATGGCCATAGAAATTGAATCAAACAAGGTCTGGGCAAAGCAACTTCGTGGTCAGGCCTTAAAAGTTAGTAATCAAGAGTGTAGGAGTCATAGAAGGCCGGTAGGTGGTGAGACCACCATGGATTCAGGCAAGGAGGTGGCTAAAGAAAGGTGAGTGAAGATCATCTGAGTGGAGGGGAAGAGAGAAGGTACTATAGAGAACCATAGAGATAGAGAGATATGAGAGTCGGTTGAGTGAGGAATGAAGGGGTTTGGATGGGTCGTTTAGTTTAATTTAGGAAGGGGGAATAGGTACCGTTGATCTAAATGATCAACGGTCCAAATGGAATAGGGTAAATGGATTGGGCATGGTTTGTGTTTGGGCCTGGGTCTGATGGGTTATTTAATTGGGTTTGGGGTCTGGCTGATTTAGGCTAAATTCGAAAGCCAAACTTGGCTATAAGTTAAATAGCCTTTTTTCAATTTAATTTATAGAAAATAGTAAATAAATTTCTGAAAACAAATTGAAAGCATTAAAATAATTTATAATATATAATTAAATTAAAAATATAAGATCCCATTTTATAAACATGAGACAAATTTAAACCTAAAAATGGCTAATATTGTAATTATGCAACTTTATCCTTTTGTATAATATGTAAAAAAAATATCATAACTATATTATAGTATAAATATGAGAATCCAATAAATGAATCACTAAAAATGATAATTTTGGAGATATTTATTGCGTTTTTCTTGATAAAATAGGCAATAAATTTATTTTAAAATATTTGAAAAATTAAGAAAAAATAATGAAACCTTGGGATATACTTATATACGCATATATAACCTATTTTGAAGGTATTTTACATATTTAAAAATATAGGAAAAACTGTGTATCAACAGCTGCCCATGTTTATCGAGGAAAGATGAAAGAGTTGTCGGGTAAAGATATGATGGTCCATTTTGACCGAACGAAATGGTTTGAAGAGGTTTGGCCATGATATGGCTTCTCAGCTGCATATATGTCCCTAGTCTAATAGAAATTAGGTCATATGTATCAGGATCTATCGGCAGAGTATGTCGATGGCGACTTATCAAGCACGAACGCGATATTCCAGATAGGGTTGCGGGGAAATGGAGCAGAATCGCTCCTGCCGAGATGGACATTGCTTGTCGGTTTACCTACAAATAAGCAAATACAGGCATATATTGTGCATAAATTTAAACGTAATGTAATTTTCTATCAGACCATGAATGTTGTCTTTGGACGATTAGGATGACGTCCTCAGACCATAACGTCCTGGGCCCTGAAGCAGTTGATAAAGGATTCATAGGCTATGAAATGATGCTCTCGGGCTATGAGAATGATGCCTCCTAACCATAATGGCTTTGAATAATGATATGCAAAAGATAAAAGGGATCTTCAGGCCATGACATGGTGTTCTTGAGCTATGTAAATGGTGCCTCCAAACAATGACGCCCTCAGATAATTTAGCAATCTTTCAGCCCATGAGATGCAGTAGGTGGCGATCTTTCAGCATATGAGATGCAATAGGTGGCGAACATCCAGCCATGCAAGCATAAATAAAGCGACGATCTTCCAGCCATGCAGGAAGTAAAATGAATCAGCGATCTTTTAGCCATGCAAGTGCAAATTAAATGGTGATCTTTTAGCCTTGCAGAATATAAAATGAAGTGGTGGTCTTCCAGCCATGCAAGTGTAAATAAAGCGGCAATATTTCACTCATGCAAATGTAAAATAAATCGGTAATCTTTTACCCATGTAGGATGTAAATAAAGTGGCGATATTTGAGCCATGTAGAATGTAACAAGAAATGGCGATCTTTCAGCCATGCAAGTATAAAAGGAAGTGGTGATCTTTCAGCCATGCAAATATAAATAAAGCAGCGATATTTCAGCCATGCAGGAAGTAACATAAAGCAGCGATATTCCAGCTATATAGGATATAAATAAAGTGGTGATATTTCATCCATGCAGATTGTAACATAAAGCAGCAATCGTTCAGCCATACAGATGCAGATGGAGACAGTTTTTAGTCTCGGAAGGAAGAATGGTAATCCTATGCAATGCAGAAAATGCAGATGGAGACAGTGTTTAGTCTCAAAAGGTAGAATGGTAGCCCTATGCAATGCAGAAAATGCAGATGGAGACAGTATTTAGTCTCGGTAGGCAAAATGGTAGCCTTATGCAATGTAGAAAATGCATATAGGGACGTTGTTTAGTCTCGGAAGGACAAATGGTAGGCTTATGCAATGTAAAAAATGCAAATGGAGATAGTTTTTAGTCTCGCAAGGCAGAATGGTTGCCTTATGCAATGCAAAAATAAAAATAAAGTGGCAAATGGTAACAAAATTTCTTAGCTGATAGTAAGTTATGATGTCGGGATCGATTGAGATATTGTGATATAGGGGATATTACTAGCGTTCTTGGGTGGCCAATGTAAGTACAACAATCCTGGTAGTTGTATTCAAGGCCAATGTTCATCTTCTGGGTGTGTAGTATGTTGGATGCTTTTCGCAATCCAAGTGTCTGCATCCAAAGAAAAATTGTGAGTTTTGTAGAGGGGAGGTTAGTTCATATCCTAGTTGGCCTTGCTCGACCTTTTCGACTTTGATCTGGTGATATGGTATGTATCATTAGGGTAGCATTGCTAAAAAAAGTGATTTCGATAATAAACATGCCTGAGTTTGTAATAATATGACAAGTCTATATTTAAGAAATAACCTTTAGATGAACCGACGACTGTGACGTGGCACAAGACATTGCAACCTCTCTTGTTATGGAATTTTGAGGGTCCTCCTCAAAATTTTTCCCCAGTTAAATGGGTTGATGTTTCTAACAGCTTGCGATGTCCGGCTGAAATTACTTCAGAATTTTGAGGGTCCTCCTCAAAATTCTTCCACAGTCCAATTACGGGGAAAATGAAAAGTTTGTTGAATTGTGACCAAATCCATAAGGATGCCTACATATCCCCTTTTAAACAAGAATCAGGTCACACGTAGTTCACATTACATCAAATAATAAAGCATAAGATTAAACATAATAGTGTTTGACTGCATCTGAATTGATTGGTTTTGGCAAAACTTCTCCGTCCATTTTTGTAAGTATAAGGGCTCCTCCTATCAGAACCCCGTGAACCATGTATGGAACTTTCCAGTTTGGAGAAAATTTCTCTTTGGCTTCATCTTGATGGGGGAAGATTTTCTTTAACACCAGCTGCCCGAACTGTCTCGGCTTGACTCTCTTGTTGAAGGACCTGGCCATTTTGTTCTGATAAAGTTGACCATGGCAAACTGCATTCATTCACTTTTCATGAATAAGGGCTAATTGCTCATAATGACTCCTCATCCATTCTACATTGTCGAGCTCAGCTTCTTGTATGATCCTTAAGGATGGAATTTCTACCTCAGCTGGAATGATGGCCTCCGTACCATAAAACAACATATAGGGGGTTGCCTCAGTTGATGTGCGGGTTGTGGTTCGATACCCCAATAAAGCAAATGATAGCATCCTGTGCCACTGCTTATGCTTCTCTATCATCTTCCTCAATATTTTCTTGATGTTCTTACTGGCAGCTTCCATAGCTCCATTCATTTGAGCCATGTGAGGCTATAGAGTTCTTGTGTCTGGTTCTGAAAGTGGCACACATAGCTCTCATCAGGTCACTATTGAGATTGGAGCTATTATCAGTTATGATGACTCTAGAATCCTGAATCAACAAATGATGCGGTCGTAGACAAAGTCTGCCACGACTTTCTTGGTTACTACTCTGTAGGACACTGCTTTGACCATTTGGTGAAATAGTCGATGGATACTAGGATGAACCTGTGCCCGTTGGAAGCGGCCGACTCGATTGGTCCAATAAGCTCCATTCCCCAAACGACGAACAGCCATGGTGAGCTTGTTGCATTAAGCTCGTTCGGAGGTACCTTAATCATGTCCGCATGTATCTAATAGCGGTGGAATTTCCAAACGTACTGGATGCAGTCTGTTTCCATGGTTATCCAAAAGTAACCAGCGCAGAGTATCTTCTTGGATAAGACAAAACCGTTCATATGTGGCATGCAGGTCCCATCATGGATTTCTTCTAGCAGTTTAGATGCTTCCCTTACGTCGGCACACCTTAGTGATCCCAAATTCGGAGTCCTCCTATATAGGATTCCTTCGCTGTGGAAGAAATTATTGGACAGCCTCCGAAGGGTGTGTTTCTGAATAGTATTTGCAAGTCTTGGGTATTCTCCTTTTGTCAAATATTCCCTGATATCATAAAACCAAGGCTTTCCATCTGCTTCTTCTTCAACACGGTCACAATAAGCTGGATGATCATGGATATTTACTGGAATGGGATTAATGATGTTTTTTTCTGGATGTTGTACTATGGATGACATAGTAGACAATGCAATGGCAAATTCATTCTGGATTCTGGGAACATGTCGGAATTCTATCTTTGTGAACCTCTTTTTCAACTCTTGCATGTGATGCAGATACGAGAGTATCTTAGAGTTCTTGGTTGTCCATTCTTCTTAGATCTGATGTATGAGTAGGTCTGAATCCCCGATTACTAGCAGCTCCTGAATGTTCATGTCAATGGACATCTTGAGCCCTAAGATAGAGGCTTTGTACTTAGCAATATTGTTAGTACATGGAAACCTAAGCTTAGCTGACACCAGATAATGTTGACCGGTTTCTGATAGTAGGACTACTATTATGCCAAATCCTTTGAAATTTTTTGCTCCATCGAAAAACATTCTCTAGCCATCATAGGATTATGCAATGTCTTCTCCAATGAATGATACCTCTTCATTAGGAAAATACATCTTCAGGGGTTCATATTCTCCATCCACGGGATTTTGGGCAAGGTGATCTGCTACTGCCTGTCCCTTGATTGCCTTCTGAGTCACAAAGACATTGTTGAATTCGCTCAATAGGATTTCCCACTTGGCTAGCTTGTGGTGGAAATGGGTTTCTGAAAAATGTACTTCAAATGGTCCATCCTTGATATGAGATATGTGGTATAAGCATAGTAGTAATGTCTCATCTTCTGGGCTACCCAAGTCAAAGCATAACATGTGCATTTTAACAGGGAATACCGAGCTTCATACGGAGTGAACTTCTTGCTGAGATAGTAAATGGCCTTCTATTTCCTCCCCCATTTTATCAGGACGCAACCGAAGGTACCATCTAACACTGTGATAAAGAGTAGCAGAGGTCTACCAGGCTCAGGTAGGACTAAGAGTGGTGGCATCGACAGGTATTCCTTGATCCTGTTGAAAGCTTTTTAGTATTCATCCGTCCACTTGGTGGCGGCATCCTTTTTCAACATCTTGAAGATCGGCTCACAGATTGTTGTGGACTGTGCTATGAATTGGCTGATATAGTTAAGCCTTCCAAAGAAACTCATCTCATCCTTCTTGTTATTTGGCGATGGCAATCCTTGAGCAGCTTTAGCCTTTGATGGATCCAGCTCTATCCTTGGGCGACTCACAATAAACCTAAGTAGTTCTTCAGCAAGAACCCCAATGTACATTTTGCATGATTCAATTTCAGGTTTTACCTTCACAACCTATTGAAGAACTTCCTCAAATCATCCATGTGATTAGTGGCCTTCTTGGAATTTATGATAACATCATCAAAGTTCACCTTGATCTCCTTGTGTAGCATATCCTAACAAATAGTGGTCATAGCCCTTATGTAGGTGGCCCCTGCATTATTTAACCCAAAAGGCATCATCTTGTAGCGGTACATTCCCCACTGCATAATGAACTGTTTTCTCAGCGTCTTCTTCATCCATCCAGATTTGATGATAACCAGTGAAACAATCCACAAATGATTGCAATTCATGCTTAGCGCAATGGTCGATCAGGATGTGTACTTTCAGCAAAAGAAAATCATCTTTCGGACTGGCCTAGTTGAGATTCGGTAGTCAAAACAGACTCTGCCCTTCCCGTCTTTCTTTGACACTAGCACAATATTAGCTAACCGTGTTGGGTATTCCACCACCAGGCGAATATGTCCTCATATTCTCTTAGAAATTCCATGTACTCTTCCTTATCTAACGGTGATACGTGAACGCTAATTCGTGTTTCTTTGATATTTTCTGCATCTCCCAAGTTAACAATATCAGTCTCGTCTAGGTTGTACTTAGGTCTGTTTTCAAAATTCTCAACTTCCTTGAAAATCTCTTCTGGTATGTCATCTTTCTCTAAGTCTGTTTCTATTTGTTGCATTTTCTCCTACATGTCACAGTCATTGGTTCATCAAGATAAGTAATAGTAATGTTTTACAAGTAAAGTAATGAGAGAAAATAATAAGAGTATTGATTTATAAGGAAAATTGAAATGCTTAGTTAAATTCCATAACTGTTTTGAACATTGAAGTTCTTATTGTAATATTTAAAATGTGAAAGGATAGTCAAATAGAAAAAATAAAAGATAGTGCATGATGCTTGTTCAGCTTTGCTACCCCGAGGCTCAACGGGCTCTGGTGATTCTGCTAGTCTAGTTATTGCGGATGATCCTCTACTTGCAGCCTGTATGGAAGTGCCTTCCTCCCCCTCCTCCTCAAAAACGACACAACAATCCATATCATTGCCTTCTAGGAACAAATTCCTCATCGCTGCCAGTGCTTCCTCTTATTTTGACCCATAGATAACTTCGGCCGGTTGGAAAGTCTTTTCCAAGCATGGTATTGGCTGCTCCAATGGGTAGTAAGTACCGCACCATGGTGGCAACAAGTTGTTGAATTCCTCCCAGGTATACTCATATTCCAAACTGAAGGTGGTTCCATGTTTCTTTAATTTGATAGGCGAAGTGATTCCTTGGGGTTCTCGCCAAGTCCATTTCCAGGTTTGTATCCGCTCTAATTCAATATGCTTTCGATTTTCTTATCCCACCATTTTTTGTTGTCAACAACATTAACTCACTCGACGTGGTGATAAGTTTCCCTGCCTATCTTTTTTCTGCCTCATATTGCTAGGACAGTCTGGCGACTGTATATGGGATTGCTACCGTCGCCGTGAATGATCACCTCTTTGTGATTCCACTCAAACTTCACTACCTGATATAGCATTGATGCTACCACCCTAGATGCATGAATACATGGTCATCCCAACAACAAATTATAATATACCGGCACATCTATCACTTATAATCAATATCAAACCAAGTAGGCCCCATTTTCAAACATTGGCTAATTTCCCCAATGGTGGACCTTTGGGAACCATCAAAAGCTTTGACGTTGATGGTCCCGTCCTTTATCTTATGTAGTACCTTTAATGTACTGAGTGTTACCAACAGACAAATGTTGATGATGGACCCTACATCAATCACGATTCTAGTGATAAATAATCTTCGCATTGTACGGTGATGTGCAATGCCTTGTTATGACTCAACCCTTCTGGAGGCAGCTCATCTTCATGAAAAGTGATCTTGTGACTTCCCAATACCTGCCCGACCATGTTTGCCATATCTCCTCCGGTGATATTTCTTGGTACATATGACTCACTCAGCACCCTTAACGGGGTATTGTTGTGTGCATCGAAATTATATAGTAAAGAAAAGATAGAAATTTGCACCTGTGTTTTGTTCAGCTGATCAAGGACTGAGTATTCTTTGGCTTGTATCTTTCTCCAGAGTTCATCAGGACCAATTTCAGTGATAGTTGGCTGACTAAGTCTACTTGATTGCCTCAGCCAAATGTTCTAGGTATAAACCTTACCAGTTCTCATCATACCCAGTGCCGCAATAGCTCTCCGAACATGACCTTCCCTTTTCTTCTTCCCTCGGCTGTGTAGTCCCAAGGTATGTCATTTGTATGGAATGGTGTTATGGCCGACATTGCCACTGGAATTGGCATGGCTATCTTAACTACGAACGGAGCATGCACCTTGGTAGGTAAAACTGCAACTTTGAAGGGTATAGGTGCATTTGCTGGCAACATGAATTTGACCTCAATCGGTGTTGGCGTCTTTGCATTGATTGGTGCTTCAAACTCAAGTGACATGGATATATTTACCTTAGCATCTACAGAGGGCTGAATCTGGATTACAATCGGAGTAAGGATGACTGTTGTCTTCTTTAGATTGTCACCTTCTGTGATCAAACTGATCGATCTGTTAGGGTCCCAATCATCCTCTATTTCAATCATATGAATGCCTACAGCCTTGTGATCTGGCAGAGGGTTATTGCGGACATTTGGAGTAGGTTCCTTTGCCACGATAATTGTCATATAAATCAAAGTCTGGATTTTATCTTTCAGAGAGCGGCATTAGTCAATGGTGTGCCTTTTCATGCCAGAATGGTATGCACAAGACTTACTTGGACTAACCCACTGAGAAGAGTTCTAAGGAGAAGTAGGGATAGGGACGACGTAACCAGCAATTTTGAGTCTTTCATACAACTTGTCTATAGGTTCAGCAATAGCCGAATACTATTTTGGAGGTCGTCGGTCAAAGTTTGGTCGGGGTCTCGCGAAGTATTGGCATGGAGCAAAGGATTGGTAGTGGGATGGTTGAGTGTTATTGGCTTGGTAAACGCGTGCTAGTTTGGAATATTTGGGTGAAGTGGGCTGATATGTGGGAGAGGATTGATAAGTGAGTGGTGAAGTTTGGTAAGAGGGTGGGGGTGCTTGGTAGTTTAGGGTAGGCTAATATATGTGTGTAGAAATTGGGTATGTTTGGTATTTGATGGGATATTTAGTTCTCTGTGCCACCATAACGGCTCTTACGTCCCTTTTCTTAGACACACCACCTAATTATAAGGCATTATTTGTAGCTTGCAAGGGCTCAAAATTCGTAACCATACCGCTTTTGATGCCCTCTTCGATCCTTTCTCCTAGCTTGATAATGTCAGAAATTTTGTGGCCCTCATTCATCATCAACCTCTCATAATACAATGGGTCTTGGGCCCGGACGAAGAATATGTTCATTTGTTCTTCTTTTAAGACGAGCCTAACCTTACCAGCTTAGACCTCCAATGAGTACCATACCCGGAGAAGGTTTATATGGGTTTCTTCTTTAGATTTTGGATATAAAACACATTCGATGCATTCTCTGTGTTGAACCTGAATCTATCCACAAAATCAGATGCCATACTTACCCAGTTCGACCATTTCTTTAGATCTTGGCCAATGTACCAAGATAAAGTATCTCCTTTCAAGCTCCTCATAAAAAGATTTATGTAAATTTTCTCGTCTTTTCCTACTCCAACCAATTTGTCACAGTACATTAGGAGTGTGATGGTTTTGTTGCTTAGGGATATTTTGTGGAGGTACAGGATTCTGAGAATTTGGGAAATTAACATCTGGAGTGGTGAGGGAAAATGGAAGATTTTCCAGATTCCGAACTTGGTCAAGTTCTTCTTGAAATCTCAACAGTTTTTGTTCCAGTTGGGATGCATTTTCCTTGGGAACCGGAGTACCATGACCATGAGTGACCTCTACACATTCAGTTGAGTTCTTTTTTCTGGCGTTGTTCAAATCTTCCATCTTCCCTTTGGTCTTATGTTGGACAGGACTAAGATGAGGAATAGGTGGAGGCCCCTAGATTTCGTGCAATAGGTTGATGTTGCCAGAGCTTACGAACTAAGCTTTGGGTGCATGGGAATAAACAAAAAGTAAAACAAAAGGTAACAAGTCAGTGATGATTATACATATAAAAAAATAATGTAATATTTAAATATATAGTGCAGGAACATAAAGCATGTCCTAATTTAGGGGCCTTTTTATGCCCCAGGTACGCCTAGCGACAAGTTGATTTGGAGAACTTGAAATGCTAAATGCCTCATTTCATTAATATAAATTAGACGAATCCAAATTGACATTAAATAACAGCAAAGAAAAGTCACTAGTGGCCATTGGCCTTATTAAATTTTATAAAGCAGAAGTGAAAACACCTATCTATTTGGTCCCAGAAGGACCTTCTCTATATTGAATGCTCTTGTTGATCAAATCCTCCAGTTTGTGTAGTTTCACCAATAAAAATACCTTCGACAGGTGTTCTCCTTTCCCTCAGCATTCTGGCAATATGTGACTCCGTTCCTCACTTTTCCTTCCAGTTTCAGAAGATTGTATTCCAGAGGTTCCAACTTTCCGCTAGCTTTGTCGGCCCTCTCTTTCCACTCATTGATCTGATCATTTGATGGAAGACTCCTCCACCAGTCTAGAAAGAGTGAGGGTGCTAATCACAGCGAAACCTGGGACCTCATGCCTCATTATCTGCAAAACAAAAGGGTGAGACTCTACCCCCACCAAACTCGACTATTTAATATCAGCAATTGTCATAAAAGCATTTAGTTCTCCAAATAAATGCACAGAACGTGACGATGTCTGTTTGGGTTTTAGGGAAACCCAATGGACTTTGGACAAGGCTATCTCAAAGAGTCATTATGCGGACAACACAACTGACTCAGCTAGGTTTGACCATGATACATGCACAATCTTAATCGGTGTATGGTTTATATAGGGTTTTAGACTGGTACCCTTGAGCATACATCTCAAGCGAAAATGGCGTGGAACCGTCAAATACATCGATGGTCGACTGGTTTTACCGCAAATATGCCTTTTTCGGATTTAGGGGGTGATAACCACTCATTATAAGTGTTGCTATAAGATTTTGTTTGGCACAAGTGGAATATGATGTTGAGCATGATTATGCAACAGCTAAAAGCATGTAGTCATGTATTTGCATGTTAAGAAAGCAGTAAATACAACAGTTTCATAATATAAAGGAGTAGTAAAGGAAAGTAGTAAATAAAAGGAAAAAAGGAGACAAGTGAGTTATGCAATCGAAAAAAAATGAATGCTTAAAAGAAATAAAGCTCTGAAATGGTAAAAGCCTAATCCCCAGCAGAGTCTCCATGTTGTCGCGCCCCCTTTTCCTCGCAAAATCGAGTTTATGACATTTTGGAGGACAACTTATTCCTTTTGGGAATTGGGTTTGATTTGAAGAGTCGCTACCTAATGATTCGGATGCATTAGGACACTAAGAGAGTTTTGATTTGAGTAACTGGAGATTGGGTAAGGGCTTGAAATTATTCTAAGGGGCAGGTGTTAGGCACCCCTCAGAATTAACTAGTGTGGTTCCCGGTCAGACTATTGTTGTGAATTTAGGTGAAAATAACATGTAGGCAACAAAGCTTCAAATAAGAGGGTATTTTCATATAATGGTTTACAAATAAACAAAGTGGGAAAGAGCTAAAAGAAAGCTGATTTTTCTTAAAAGAAAGAGTTTGAAATTTTAAAAGAAACAAAGAAATAAAGGAAAGGGGGTCCTAGGTTTATTAACAATATGGATCACCCCACACAATGCCGCTAATCGCTCCTCAATGAGGGGCTACACGTGACATTATCGTGTGGTCATCATATCCATACCTACTATATCCCACCCTGTTAAGGTATTAAAGCGCGGAATGGTCTCGTTTACTTATTGCATGATATTACCCATCCCAATCCTATCCATCTCGGAGGCATTAGGACGACTAACCCTAAAGCGAGGGAGCTATTAGGCTTATTTATAGTTTCAAAGGTAAAAGCTCAAAGGCGACACACAAAACACATATTGCAAGTTGGGGAAAGCACATAACAAGAAATGGATCAAATATACCCCTTTTAAACAAATAAACACGTAATTAGCATGACTTACACATACTCTTTAAGGTCTAATTAAATACTAACATGAAAGAGCTTAATGGTTGGGGCAGACTGATTTATTACATAATTCAGATAAGAAGCCCAAATCAGGCATGCATGCTGGTTGTAGTTAATGGAACAAATTCAATTTATAACTTCACCCTAAGGCTTGCGTAAGTGTTGGACAAGGATCTTATAGGCATGATATCTACTGAATTCAGAAAGCAATGAAATAACAAGGTCTAAAACGTAATGGTTAAACTCGCTAAGGGAGGGTAATCAGATTATTAAAAAAGAGGAATGTTTTAATGAAGGTTATAAGCTCTGCAACTAATAGTATCCATTATTACTTATTTTAGCTCTATACATGAATGAAGCGGCTCAGATTCGATTAGGAGTTCCTATAGGCAAGCTTTATACGCGTTGATGATTTTGAACCTTATAGACATGCTATAAAAATGTGGAAGACTCATTTTATACCTATGAACATGATATCTAGATGCCGAATTTTCTTAAGACATATGAATATGATATCTAGATGCTGAATTTTGTTAAGACCTATGTGCATGGTTTCTAGGTGTAATTGGATGCGCAGATTTGGACAATCCTTTGGGCATGATTTCTTTATGAATATGGTAGTATTATACTCATGATTTCTATATGAAAATGGATGTACATAATTTAGAAGGACTTATAGGCATGATTACTATATGCATGCATATTTTAAAAATACCAATAGGCATGATTTTTATATGCATGCAAATTTTAAAAATACCTATAGGTATGGTATCTGCTCATTTCCATACATAGTTACCCACCCCTTTTCACTAACCATCCCTGATAGTTTATTACAAATTATTACATCCCGGAATAAAGTAAAATACATCATAAGGATAAAGTAAAAATAAAAGTACAACTAAGGAGAGCCTGATTCAAACTTCTTGTCTGAAATATGAGGTAAACAAACTCCAAGAGATCACGATCCAAAGCCTTTCTCCCATTTAAGTGTGTCAATGTTCCCTAAGAGCCTAGATGGGACTCCGGGCGAAGCTCACACCCAAATATACTACCAAAACATGGACAAGTGCAGTGTGGAAGGACCAGCCCTCAAGTGTCCAAGTTCAGAGGGAGCTCAAAGGGTCCCAAGGCAAGGCTCACAAGAGGGGGCAGAACTTAAAGACTAAGAAAGCGTGCAAGTGAAGAAAAAAATGCTAAAGGGAAAAGGAGAGGGAAACAACTATAAATAAGTACACATAAGGGTTTCAGGGGAATGGGGGGATTGTAAAGAGCCAATTGCTTAACCACGACAGACTTCAGGCATGCCCTGCAATGGATAGTGCTAGCATACATATAAGCCTGCCAGAACACATACTATTAGAGGCTAGGATCCTAGGAGATCAAGTTTGATTCATGGACAATAATTTGCAGTATTCCCATGCCTCAAACCATATCATGAACACATAGGGGTAGGGGTTTTGGATTCATGGTAGAACAGGCAGAAAGAAACTTCAGCATGCTAGAGTAAGTGTTAAACAATACAGAAGCAGTAAGCATACATTCATACAAGGGTAGTAAATAAACACATAGTTGTGGTGCTGAAAAACTTAAATCAAGACATACCAGTTTCAAAGAAGCAAACAGAGAAAAGCAGGAAGCAAGACTTGTAAACAGGCTATAGTACAAGTAACAAGAGAAAATTCTTTTAAGTATGAGTATAAGTTCAGAAAGACTATGAGTGTTGGTGTGTATAAAAACTAAGAGTATTCGTATGTTTTGTCAATGAAAGAGTCGGGTATTTATATTGTGAAAACAGGCGGAAAGAAGGTAAGAAAATAACTATGAAACTGGGTATCAATTAAAATCAATCAGGATAAGACTTCCTTTAACTAAGGAATTTAGACTTAAATGGTAAAAAATATTTAAGGAAAGAAATCAAACAAGCATCTTGTGCAAAGTAGGAAATTAGCAGCAAATACATAGGAGTTTATTTAGGGGAAGAGTTTTGAAATATAACATTTAAACAAAATAAGGTAAGAATCAATTAGCACACAGTAAATCAAGGAGCCAGAGCTTTGTAATTACTAGTCAATGAATGAACCAAGCCAGAAAAGCTAAAGAAAGTTTTCAACTCATACCAAGTAACAGGGAAATCACCAAACAAGGAAAGAAATCAATCAGGCTTTCACGAAGAAAGCTTGAAATTAATGAAAAATTGGAAGCCATTTTGGAGGGAGATTCAGCACATGTAAAGAGCACACAAGTAGGCAAGGCTGAATTTAGGACAAAGAAAAACGTCATAAAATTGCAAAATGGGTAAGTGGCAGACTATAGGAACATGGTAATCAAATAGTTCAGTCTCAGTAGCTCAGCAATGTAGAAGAGAGATAGTATTAAATAGCATGCAAAGGGACCTTAGAAAATTTTAGCAAGGAATTAGAACCATGTAAGGAAACAAAGGACGAAACAAAGCTTTTGAAACCTAATCAAGTAGTAGATTTTAGAAACTCGAAATAGGTTTAAAGAGGTTAGGTTTTTTTTTAAAATCAAACAAGTTCAGAGGTGAAGATCAAACAAATCACACACCCAATGGTTTCAAAACTTTAATGAGTCCCCAAACTAGGGTTCTTGCCATCAATCGAGTACAGATATGAAAGGACTAGTAATCAATGAAAAAGATATTAACGAAACAAGTTCAGAGGTCTCAAAATGGAACTAAGACCTTTAACATGCTCTTTCAGTAGCACAACTCATGAGAAACATAGTAAAAGAACAATATGCAAAACACAATAGAAGAACTCATAAGAACATAATTGAAGAAACGTATGGGAAACACAGTAGGAGAACTAGTAATAACATAGTAGAAGAAACATATATAGAAACACAATAGAGGGGACTAATATGAAACATAGTAGAAGAAACACACAAACAAAATACAGTAGAAGAAATATAATAGAAGAAACACACAAAGTAACACAGTAGGAGAAACATATTGAAGAAACATACAAGAGAAAAAGAAAATCATAGAAACATCTAAATAACTCAAAACCCCTAAATCGAAAAAGAATAAAGGTTTTGAAAGCATAGTTTTTTTTAAAGAAATCTCGAGAAACTGTTTATAAGTTTAGGGAAAACGCGGATTTAGAACAAATCTAAAGAAATCAGAAGAACCTCAAAAGCTAGGGTTTCAGAGGACCCAAATGGAGAGAAAGGCTTGGATAGTCGTTGATCTAAGCAGGAGGAGTCGAGGTTAGGCTCGAACAGCCATGGTTTGCAGGAGCAAGGCTGGAGATAGCCGTAGAACTTGAATCATTCAAGGTCTGGGCCAAGATTCTTTGTGATCAGGCCTTGAAAGTGAGTAACTACGCGTGTGGGAGCCATAGAAGGCCAGTATGTGGTGAGACCACCATGGATTCAGGCAAAGAGGTGGCCGGAGAAGGCGACTGAAGTTCATCGGAGCCGAGAGGAAGGGGGAAGGTTCTATAGAGAACCACAGATAGATAGATAGAGAGAAAGAGAGATGAGAGTCGGTTGAGTGAGGAATGAGGGGGTTTGGGAGGGGTCGTTTGGTTTAATTTAGGAAGGGGGAATGGGGATCGTTGATCTAAATGATCAATGGTCCAGATTGAATAGGGTTGATGGATCAGGCATGGTTTGCATTTGGGCTTGGTCTAATGGGTTCTTAATTGAGTTGTGGTCTGGTTGATTTAGTCTAAATTCTAAAGTCAAATTTGGCTATAAGTTAAATAGCCCTTTTTTCATTTAATTTATAAAACATAGTAAAAAAATTTCTACAAACAAATTGAAAGCATTAAAATGATTTATAATATATAATTAACAATTTCAAAATATAAGATCCCATTTTATAAACAAGAGACAAATTTAAACCTAAAAATGGCTAATATTGCAATTAGACAACTTTATCCTTATAAATGCTAAATAAATTTTTAAAAACATGTAAAAAATATCATTAATATATTTTAGTATAAATATGAGAATACAATAAATGAATCACCAAAAATGATAATTTGAGGGATATTTATTGGGTTTTTCTTGATAAAATAGGGTAATAAATTAATTTTAAAATATTGAAAAATTAATAAAAAATAATGAAACCTTGGGATATACTTATGTATGCATATATAAGCTATTTTGAAGGTACTTTGCATATTTAAAAATATATGAAAAAATTGGGTATCAACATATAGGTAACTTATATTTCTTGTCGATTTGGGATTCGTCTTATCTTTATCAATGAATGAGGCATTAAGCATTCTAAGTTCTCCAAATCAATTTATCGCTAGGCCTACCTCGGGCACAATGAGGTTCCCAAATTATGACATGATTTACATTCCTGCACTACGTGTTTAAATATTGCAACACTTTTTTTTTATCCTCACTAACTTATTTACCTTTTTGTTTTATTTGTGTTTGTTATTCCCCTCCCCAAAGGTTAGTTCGTGCACTCTGACAACATCATCTTATTCCATGAGATCCAGGGGCCTCCACCAACTCTTCTTCTTAGTCCTGTTAAGAACAAGAACAAAAGCAAAATGGAAGATTTGAACATCAGAAAGGAGAACACAACAACAAACCCATTAATGGCCATGGTATTCGAGTTTCCAATGAAAATGTGTCAAAACTTGAGCAGAAATTATTGATGTTTCAGGAAGAGCTTGATCAGGTTTGGAATCTGGCCAACATATCCTTCTCCCTCAGCACGCCAGACACCATCTTCCCCAACGATTAAAACCCCACACCTCCACAAAATCAACTAAATCAGCCCACTGCTTCAACAAAGAACCAATGCAACACTTGCCACACTCCAAACAACAATCCATTACGCATCCTGAACCGCACGATTTCGCAAATGACCATTTCCTCACCCACACACTAGGCCACCACAAAAATCCCATCTACGTGGAGACCGTGCCACTCTCCACCTAACCTATATCTTGCACCCTTAAGTCCGATGAAAAGGATCTACTCATAAGAAAATTGGCTAAAGAGCTTAAGAAACTAACCAGCCAAATCCAAGGCGTTAAAGGAAGTAAGGGATTGAAGGATTCAACTATGAATATCTCTACATACAATCAGATGTTGAACTACCATAGGGGTACAAACTTTCCAAGTTCAAGATGTTTGACGGTATAGGTGATCAAGGGGTCCATCTTAGAACATATTGTGACAAGCTGGTTGGGGTAGGAAAAGACGAAAGGATCCGCATGAAGCTGTTCATCATGAGTCTGAAAGGAGATGTAGTATCTTGGTACATTAGCCAAGATCCTAAGAAATGGTCGAGTTGGATGGATATGACATCTGATTTCATGAATAGGTTCAGGTTTAACATAGAGAATGTGCTAGAAGTGTTCTATATCTAGAAGCTAAAGAAGAAACCTACAGAGACATTTCATGAGTATGCTACTCGTTGGAGGTCTGAAGCAGCTAAGGTCAGACCTGCCTTATAAGAATAACAAATGAACAAGTTCTTTGTTCGAGCTCAAGAACCACAATACTATGAATGTCTAATGGTGATTGAGAATCATAAGTTTTCTGACATTATCAAGATGGGGGAACGAATTGAAGATGGTATTTAAAGCGGTATGGTTAAAAACTTCGAGGCCTTACAAGCTACATATAAGGCCTAGCAGTCTAGTGGTGTGTCCAAGAAGAGGGACGTAGGGGCCTTGATGGTTTCATAAAGGACCAAGTCTCTTCCTAAATATTAAACCTACCCAATACCTCCACTCACAAATCAGTCACCCCTAAATTACCAAGCACCCTCCTACCAAACTCCACCACTAACTTATCAGTAACCTCCACCTCCCACATATCAGCCTACCTTTCCCAGATACTCCCAATGCGCTCATGTCTACGAAACTTACTATGCCCAACCATCTTATTACCAATCACCCCCAGCACGCCAAAACTTTCCTAAGCCCCGACCTAATTTTGATCGGAGGCCTCCAAAATAATGCACACTCATCACCGAACCCATTGATCAGCTATATGAGAGACTCAAAGCCGCTGGTTATGTCACCCCATCCCTGCTACAACCCCTGAGAATCCTTCTCAGTAGGTTAACCCAAACAAGTCTTGTGCATACTACTCCGGCATGAAAGGACATACCAGCGATAATTGTCGCTCTTTAAAAGACAAGATACAATCCCTGATTGATAACAAAGTCATTGTAGCAAAGGAAGCCGCTCTAAAAATATACAACAACCCTCTACCAGACAATAAGGCGGAGGCATTCACATGATTGAAGTAGAGGATGATTTGTATCCCAAGGTATCCATCAGGTTGATCACGGAAGGCGATGATCCAAAGAAGCCAACAGTTACTCTTAACCCCATCATAGTATATATCCAACTGTCTGAGGTCACTAAGGTAGATTTATCTATCCCTCATGAGTTTGGAGCAACTCCATCAACAAAGGTAGCAGCACCATTTGAGGTTATAGTTTTGCACCAAAAGAATAAGTCTCGTTCAAAGTAAAGGTATCTGCACCAATTCCAATAGTGATTTCAACCATGCCGTCATTCCATACAAAAGCTATACCCTGGGATATATAGCTGAGGCTAGGAGAAAAGGCAAAGTCCGGTTCAAAGAGATTGTTGCAGTGTAGAGTATGACAATAATTGGGAGAGTCTATACCCTTAAACACCTAGTTGAGTCAAGCAAGCAGGCCTCCAACCCGCCACCCATCATAGAGACGGGTCCATACGCCCTTTGGAGGAAAATACAGGCTAAGGAGTATTCTTTCATCGACCAGCTGAACATAACACCAGCACAGATATATATCCTCTCATTGTTGTAGAACTCCAATACACACAAAAGTTCTCTATTGAAGGTACGGAGTGAAACATACGTGTCAAGTAACATCACTGGTGGGGAAATGGCTAATATGGTGGGACAAATATTAGAAAGCCATGAAATCACCTTCTACGAGGATAGCTACCACCTGAAGTGTTGGGTCACAACAAAGCCTTGCATATCACCGTCCAATATGAAGACTACTTCATCACTAGGATCTTGAATGATGGGGGTTCCAGCCTTAACATATGTCCGTTGATAAAACTCAAGAAGCTAGGTAAAGGGCTACATGAGATAAAAGAAGGAGAAATCAATGTGAAAGCTTTTGATGGGTCTCAGAGGTTCTCCATCGGTAAGATTAGTCTGCGTCTGCAAATGGGTCAAACTTGGTTCAAGGTCGACTTTGATAGATGTGCAACTGTCCTACAACTTGCTGCAAGGACGACCCTGAATTCATGTCGTTGGGGCTGTAGCTTTAACACTTTGAACGGAATCACTAGGAAGTGATCATTTACGGTAATGGTAGCAATCCCATATACAGTCGCCAGACCATTCCAGAAATCGGAGGAAGAAGAAAGCTAGGAAGAGAGACCTAACACCACATCAAGCGGGTCAATGTTGTCGACAAGGACAAATGGTGGGATAACAAGATAGAGTGCATATTGAACTGTAGTGGGTACGAACCTGGTAAAGGACTCGGCAAGAACCTCCAAGGGATCTCTATAATCATAAAACTCAAGTAATATGGCACTACTTCGGGTCTAGGATATAAATACACTTGGGAAGAGTTAAATAGCTGGTCGCCACCATGGCGTGGTCCTTACTACCTATTGGAGCAATTGATATCACATCTGGAGCAGACTTTCAACCAGGCTGACATCATCTATGGGACATATGAATAAGAAGCAGTAGCAGCAGTAAAGAACTTACTTTTAGAGGATAATAATATAGATTGTTGTGTTATTCTCGAGGAGGGGGAGGAAGGTCCTTCCATACAATCCGTAAGTAGAGAGGCATACCTTAATAATTGGACCATCAGGACAACCAGAGCCAGGCGAGCCTCGAGGGTAGCAAGGCCAAAAGAAGCATTATTCAATGTTTTATTTACCGAATGATTTTTATTTTCGCATCTTTCAATTCCTGCAATAAGATCTTAAATGCTCAAAACAATTATTAAATTTATCAACGCATGTTTGATTTTTCAAATAAATTAATATTTATTTCTATCATTTTCTCCTTATTCACTTATACAGCATTACTATTACTTATCTTGATGAACCAATGACTGTAACATGTAATGAGACGATGCAACAAATGGACCTTGACTTAGAAAAGGATGACAGACCTGAGGAGATCCTCAAAGAAATTGAGAACATTAAAAACAGACCTAAGTCCAACCTGGACGAAACCAAAATTGTTAACCTGGGAGATTCAGAAAATGTTAAAGAACCACGAATCGGCATTCACTTATTGCCATCAGAAAAGAAAGAAAACACAGTGTTTAAAAAGGAGTATGAGGACATATTTTACAAGTCGTATGATGACATGACCGGTTTAAGTACGTCTATTGTGGCTCACAAACTGCCAACCGATCCAATGTGTTCACCAGTAAAGCAAAAGCTCAGAAAGTCAAGCCTGATATGAGTCTAAGAATTAAGGAAGAAGTCACCAAGCAAATCAAAACTAAGTTTATCACGGTGGTTGAGTACCCGACATGGCTAGCCATGTGAGAACCCAACATGGTTAGCCATTATTGTACTTGTGCCAAAGAAGTATAGGAAGGCTAGAGTCTGTGTCGACTACCGGGATCTCAACCGGGCCAGTCCGAAAGTTGACTTACCTTTACCGAATATACACATATTAATTGGCAATTCCGCCAATCAAGAGCTACAGTCATTCATGGATTGCTTCACTAGTTACCATCAGATTTGGATGGATGAGGAAGATGCTGAGAAAATGGCTTTCATTACGCCATGGGGAATGTATTGTTATAAAATAATGTCGTTCGGTCTGAAGAATACCAGGCCACCTACATGAGGGCCATGACAATCATTTTTCATGATATTATACACAAGGAGATTGAGGTATATATATGATGTCATCAGCAAGTCCAAGAAGTCCACTGTTCACATGGAAGATTTAAGGAAGTTTTTCAACAGTCTACGGAGGTACAACCTCAAACTAAACCTCGCAAAATGTGCATTTGGGGTTCCTGCTGTAAAGTTGCTTGGGTTTATTATGAATACTTGAGGAATAGAACAAGGCGCATCAAAGGTCAAAGCCATTCAAGAACTACCACCGCCAACGACCAAGAAATATGTGATGAGTTCTTGGGAAGGCTGAACTACATCAGCCGATTCAGAGCGCAGTCTAGACTTATCTATGAGCTAATCTTTAAGATGCTAAAAAAGGGCGCCGCTATAAAATGGACCATGACTGCCAAAAGGCCTTCCATAGAATCAAGGAGTACCTGTCAACACCACTAGTCCTAGTTCTTTTCGATCCAGATGGACCCCTAATGCTCTACCTTGTTGTGTTAGATGGAGTTTCTGGCAGTATTTTGGGGCAAAACAATGAAATGGGGAGAAAAGAACAAGCCATTCATTATCTCAGCAACAAGTTCACTCTGTACAAAGCCCGGTATTCTCTTTTAGAATGCACCTACTGTGCTTTGACTTGGGTAGCTCAGAAGTTGAGACATTACTTTTGTGCCTACATCACGTACCTCATATCAAGGATGGACCCTTTAAAATATATATTTCAGAAGCCAATGCCCACTGGAAAGCTAGCTAAGTGGAAAATACTATTGAGTGATTTCAACATTATTTACCTAAGAGAAGACATTGCAGAATCCTATGACAGTTGGAGGATGTTCTTCGATGGAGCAGAAAACTTCAAAGAAGTTGGCATACGAGTGGTCTGCCAAACTCAAATTCCCCCGCACTAACAATATGGTCGAATATGAAGCTTGCATCTGAGGGATCAAGATGGCCATTGACATGAACGTGAAAGAGCTGCTAGTGATCGAAGATTCAGATTTACTCCTACATCAGGTACGAGAGGAATGGGCAACCAAGAACTCCAAGATACTCTCGTATCTGCATCATGTACATGAATTGAGAAAGAGGTTCACAAAGATGAATTCTAACATGTTCCCAGGAACCACAATGAATTTTCTGATGTATTGGCTACCCTATAATCCATGATACAGTATCACAACAAGAATTTCATTGATCCAATTCCGGTAAAATTCATAATCATCCAATTTACTATGCCCATGTTGAAGATGAGGCGGATGGAAAATCTTGGTTTCATGATATCAAGGAATATTTTGTGAAAGGAAACTAACCAGAACATGCCAATCAAACTCAAAAGCACACACTTTTGTGATTGTCCAACAACCTCTTTCACGATGGAGGAATCTTGTATAGGAGGACTCCTAAATTGTGATTATTAAGGTGTGTTGACGCAAAAGAAGCATCCAACCTACTACAAAAAATTCATGTTGGGACATGTGGTCCACGTATGAATGGTTTTGTCTTAGCAAAGAAGATACTTCGGGCTGGTTACATTTCGATAACTATGGAAACAGACTGCATCTAGTTTGTATGAAAATGGCATCGCTGTTAGATACATGCAAACATGATAAAGGTACCTCCGAGCGAGCTCAACACAACAAGCTCACCGTGGTTGTTCACCACCCAGGAAATGGACGTCATTTGACCAATCAAGCATACCGCTTCCAACGGACACAGGTTTATCCTAGTGGCAATTGATTATTTCACCTAGTGGGTCGAAGCAGCATCTTACAAAGCAGTGACTAAGAAAGTTGAGACAGTCTTTGTCTGAGACCGCATTGTTTGTCGATTTCGGTATTCCAGAGTTAATCATTACTGATAATGGCTCCAATCTCAATAACGACTTGATGAAAACCATGTGTGAAACCTTTTATATCAGACACAAGCACGGCCTACTGGCCTCAAATGAATGGAGCCGTAGAAGCCATCAACAAGAATATCGAGAATATATTAAGGAAAATGATAGAAAAGTATAAACAGTGGAACGAGAAGTTATCATTTTTCTCTATTAGGGTATCGCACCACAATCCGCAGATCAACTGGGGAAACACTCTATATGCTGGTTTATGGTACAAAAGTTGTCATTCCCATCGAAGTAGAAATTCCTTCCTTAAGGATCATATAGGAAAAGATTACACATAGTAACGCTTGACTGCATCTGAATTTATCGACTTTCGCCAGACTTCTTCGTCCATTTCTACAAGTATGAGGGCCCATCCTGTCAGAAATCGGTGAACCATGTATGAACCCTGCCAGTTGGGAGAGAACTTCCCTTTGGCTTCATCCTGATGCAAAAACATATTCTTTAATACTAGTTGCCCCAGTGCGAATTGTCTTGGCTTGACTCTGTTGTTGAAGGCTCTGGACATTCTGTTCTAATAGAGTTGACCATGGCAAACAACATTTATTCTCTTTCCATATATAAGAGCTAACTGCTCATAGCGACTCTTTACCCACCTTGCGGTCACAATTTGATAAAATTTTCATTTCCCCCTTAAATTGGAAAGTGGGGAAGAATTTTAAGGAGGACCCTCAAAATCCAAAGTAATTTCAGCAGGCCGCCACACAAGCAACAGTCAGAAGCATCAACCTATCAAACTGGGGTTGAATTTTGAGGAGAACCCTCAAAATTCTGTAGCAAGAGAGGTTGCAATGTCCTGAATTGCATCATCGTCAGCAGTTCATCTAAAAACTATTTTTATGTATACATTTATGTCACACTTTTACAAATCGTGCACGTCTATTATTGAAAATATTTTGTTTAGCAGTGCTACCCCAATGATACATACGGTATTGCCAGATCAAAGCTGAACGAGCCAAGCAAAGCCAGTTGAGATACGAACTAACCTTCACCATTACAAAACTCACATTGTTTCTTTGAATGCAGGCACTAGGATTACGAAATCATTGAACATACTATACGCCCATAGAACAACATTGATTAAGAATAGGATTCTACGAACCATTGCACTTACCAACTTCTGCTATCAGCATGCACCCATAATGTTCCATATGTCACGATGCTCTTGTATAAGGCCACCGTTCTACCTTCCAACTTGCATAAGACTACCATTCTGCCTTCCGAGGTTAAAATCTACCTCTATCTGCATCTGCATTGCATAAGGCTACCCTTCTATCTTCCAACTTGCATAAGGCAACCATTACGCCTTCCAACTTGCATAAGGCTACCATTCTGCTTTACGGGGTTAAGCTCTACCTCTATCTGCATTTGCATAGCATAAGGCTACCATTCTGCCTTACGGGGTTAAATTCTACCTCTATCTACATCTGCATTGCATAAGGCTACTATTTTGTCTTCAAAGACTAAGCGCTATCTTTATCCACATTGCACGGCTGAAACATCACCTTATTGCACGGTTGAAAGATCACCACATTGCACAGCTAAAAGATCACCATATTGCACGGCTGAAAAATCTCCACATTGCATGTCTGAAAGATTGTCACATTGCACGACTGAAAGATCACCACATTTCACGGCTGAAAGATTACCACATTGTAGGGCTGAAAGATCGCTAGATTGCACGACTGAAAGATCGCCACATTGCACGGCTAAAAGATCGCCACAAGCTACTGCATCCTTCATGGCTGAAATATTACCAACTTATCCAAAGGCATCATCGTTCGGAGGAACCATCCTCATAGCTCGAGAACACCATGTCATGGCCTGAGGACCCCTTTCAACCTTTTTGCATATCATCATTCAAAGGCGTCATGGTTCGGAGGCACCATTCTCATAGCCCGAGAGCATCATTTCATGGTCTGTGAATCCTTTATTATATGCTTCATGGCCCAGGACATCATTGTCTAAAGACGCCATCATAACCATTCAAAGACTGCATTCATGGTCTAACCGGAATTTACATCATGTCTAAATTAACAAACAATATGTGCTTCTATTACTTATTTGCGGGGAAACTATCAAGCTACAACCATTTCGACAAGAGCTTTTCCGCTCCAGTACCCACAACCATACCATTCCCGTAAGCCATTCACTCACCCAGCCCGAAATATTGCATTTGTTCTTGGAAAATACTCATCGGCATACTCCCCAACAGATCCAGAACTATATACGGCCTGATTCCTGTAAAACCAAGGATATGTAGGCAACTCAGAAGCTAGGGTGCGTTCTAAACCTCTTCAAACTGTTTTGCTCGGTCAAAATTGGCCATCATATCTTTACCCGAAAACTATTTCATCTTTCCCGGGTAAAGAAGGGCAGCTGTTGAGACCCAATTTTCCCTATATATTTTCAGTATGAAAGATAACTTTAAAATAGCATACATATATATATATATATATATATATATATATATATATATATATATATATATATATATATATATATATATATATATATATATATATATCCACATTGCACGGCTGAAAGATCGCCACATGCTATTGCATCGTTCATGGGCTGAAATATTGCCAACTTATCCAAAGGCATCATCGTTCGAAGGAACCATCCTCATAGCTCGAGAACACCATGTCATGGCCTGAGTACCCCTTTCAACCTTTTTGCATATCATCATTCAAAGGCGTCATGGTTTAGAGGAACCATTCTCAAAGCCCAAGAGAATCATTTCATGGCCTGTGAATCCTTTATTATATGCTTCATGGCCCAGGACATCATTGTCTAAAGACGTTATCAACCATTCAAAGACTGCATTCATGGTCCAACGAGAATTTACATCATGTCTAAATTTACAAACAATATATGCTTCTATTACTTATTTGCGGGTAAACTAGCAAGCTACAACCATCTCGGCAGGACCTTTTCCGCTCCAGTACCCACAGCTATACCATTCCTATAAGCCATTCACTCACCCAGCCCGAAATATTGCATCTGTTCTTGGAAAATACCCGTCGGCATACTCCGTCGACAGATCTGAAACTACATATGGCCTGATTCCTGTAAAGAAGCTAGGGTGTGGTCTAAACGTCTTCAAACCATTCCGCTCGATCAAAATTGGTCATCATATCTTTACCGAAAACTCTTTCATCTTTTCAGGGTAAAGAAGGGCAGTTGTCGAGACCAAATTTTCCATGTATATTTCAAGTGTGGAAGATAAGTTCAATATATATATATAAATATATATATATATATATATATACACACACACACACACACACACACATTGCACGGCTGAAAGATCGCCACATGCTACTACATCCTTCATGGGCTGAAATATTGCGAACTTATCCAAAGGCATCATCGTTCGGAGGAACCATCCTCGTAGCTCGAGAACACCATGTCATGGCCTGAGGACCCCTTTCAACCTTTTTGGATATCATCATTCAAAGGCATCATGGTTCGGAGGCACCATTCTCATAGCCCGAAAGCATCATTTCATGGCCTGTGAATCGAGATATGCTTCATGACCCAGGACATCATTGTCTAAAGACGCCATCATAACCATTCAAAGACTGCATTCATGGTCCAACAGGAATTTATATCATGTCTAAATTTACGAACAATATATGCTTCTATTACATATTTGCGGGGAAACTAGCAAGCTACAACCATCTCGATAGGGGCTTTTCTGCACCAGTACCCACTGCCATACCATTCCCGTAACCTAGTCATTCACCCTGCCCGAAATACTGCATCTATTCTCGGAAAATCCCGTCGGCATACTCCAGAGACAGATCGGAAACTACATACGGCCTAATTCCTGTAAAACCAAGGATATGTAGGCAACTCAAAATCTAGGGTGCGGTATAAACCTGTATAAACCTCTTCAAACCGTTTTGCTCGGTGAAAATTGTCCATCATATCTTTACCCGAAAACTCTTTCACCTTTCCCGGGTAAAGAAGGGCAGTTTTTTAGACTCAATTTTCCCTGTATATTTCAGCATGGAAGATAACTTTTATATATATATATATATATATATATATATAAATATATATATATATATATATATATATATATATATATATAAGTATTTCCAAGCATTTTTTTATAATTTTAAATATCTTTAAACTAATTTATTTCCCTTTTTTATCCGTAAAATCCCAATAATTATGTCGAAAATTATTATTTGTTGATTATTCATTTATTGGAACCTTATAATTATGCTAAGATATAGCATATTTTTACCAATTTATTTAGTATTTTAAGCTAAATTGCATATAATTATAATATTTGATTTAATCATGTTTTATATTCATAAAATTAAGTCTTGTATTTTAAAATTGTTAACTATATGTTACAAATCATTTTAATGCTATTAATGTATTTTTAGAAATTAATTTATGACTTTTTATAAATTAAATAGGGAAAATGGCTATTTAAAATCTTGCCCAATTACATTTCAATTATAGCCTGAATTCTACCCTAATTTTGAACCAAATTCTCAACCCAATTACATTCACCAGACAAACCCCAAACCCATTCTCATAAAATGACCACTTATCCTTTCAATCTAGGTCGTTGATCATTCAGATCAACGACCATTGTCGCCTCTTACCTTAATTAATCCCAAGCAACCCCCAAACCCTACCATTTGTGAATCCGATGCTTTAGAATACCCTTCCTCTCAAACTCTCTCTACAACACCACCTAAAGCCTAGTCGCAACCATCTAACCCCACCTCAATACCTGGTTAATCCATGGCCTCTCATGGCCATTTGAGATATGTACCAGACTTCTATGGCTTCTATGTGTTTGATTCTGTGGTATCATGGCTAGACCTCGAGGGAACCTGACCCAGTCTTCGCTTAACTGTTGTTCATGGGCTTTCTTCGGCCATCCACGACCTTTCTCTGACCGCTCATGCCCTTTCAATGCAGATCCTTGACATACCTAGTTAGATCGAAAACTTTCAAGGCCGTTCTCATTTCCTTTGGGTTTTCTGAAACCCAAATCTCTTGGACCTTCAGATTTCTTTCAGATCTATCTTAGATATGTACTTCCTATGAGCTTTCTAAGTGCTTCTCGAAGGTTCTTTGACTTTTCTTTCAAAACTCTTCACTTTCAACGATTAGGGTTTTTCCTTTAAGTTTTCTTCTCTGATCTTAATGTCGTTGATGATTTTGCTATATGCTCATGTTCTTCTTCTATCTATTTTATCATGTTAAAACCCTAGTTCTTTTTGTCTTATCCGAATTTCGGAAAACATTTGTTTAAATATGTACTTGCTTTATTCTTGTTTGACTTATTTGATTTTGAAGTTTACCATCTTTTTAAGCTTGACTATTGTGAAAAAACCTTAGGTCTTTTGGTTTGAGACGGTTTGTTTGAAAGTCTACTGGACTCAAATAAAGGTTCCTTGTTTCAGACTCTCTTTTTTTATGTAACTTATCTTATTCTGAGCTTTACGATCTTTTTAACTCGACCTTATTGAAACCCTAACTTCTCAAAGGTTTCTTCACCTGCTACTGTGAGACCTTTACATGCCTCTGATTATTTTTACCTAATGCTATGTTTTCTTCACCTTTGATTCCATGTGACTTGACCTACTTGACTACTATGCCTCGAATGTTTACTACTGAATTCTAGCTTATTTCTACCACTGCTGCATGTTTATGATTATCTCTTTTGCCAAAGTGTTTGGCCTCGCATGTCTGATTTTCCTGTTCACTCTATTTATATGCTGAAGCCTCTTCCTTGATTGATCTTGTCTTGTGACTGATTACAGAGCATTTCTTTTATGAACCCTAATTTCACTCACTTGTTTAAAATTAATTGATTCTTTTCCTTTGTTGTGATATTCTACTTTACTGAATATTATCTAAAAAATAAGCATATTTTTGTACTTAGACTTGATGGTTCACCTCATGCTTTTACTACCCTTTATATGGCAATGATCAATCTGTCTCCAAACTAATGTTACTACATCAATTGAAGCATGCTACTGTCATTAAACAGTGATTCCTCAATTAAAGGGAATCACTTGTGTTAATTGATTTTAATTTTTGATTGTTTCCATGTTTATAATAAGACTTTACTAATTACCTTACTTACCACCTATTTTAGAAACTATAAATACACACCCCTCTTTTCTTTAACAAGACACGAACTACCTAAGTTCAGAACACACACTTCACTAAAACCTCTCTCTTTTTCTCTGTTACTTTTTATGCAACTGTTTTGTCTAGGCGGCTGAAAGTCAAGTCTAGGCTGCGGAAATTTGCTTACTTTTCTTTCCGCACTTTGCTTCGTACTGGTATGTCCTAGTTAATTTTGAAGCATCATAACTGTTAGAATATATGCTTAACGTTAGAGGGGGGGTGAATAGTGTTATAATAAAAAACAATATAAACTTGCGGAATTAAAAAATTGCAGGATTGAAATAAGTGCGGTAAGTAAATAATAAGGAACGAACGCACCGAAATTATCCTGGTTCACCACAACCTGTGGCTAGTCCAGTCCCCGAGAGACTCTCTCGAGATTCCACTAACTTCGTTAAGCTTACGCTTGCTTAACAAACCGTTACAAACTGAGAACTTGAGTCACACAAGCCTCAACAACCTTTGCTCGAAGATACCACACTTCAAGACTTCAACCGAAGGAATGAAAACGTTCCTTCTTACAACCACAAGGGATTAACACTTCCCTTCAAGTGTATACAAACACTTAGCACTCAAGACAAGACTCTCTTTAAGAGTAGATATGAGTAAAATAAATACGCTCAAGAACACAACAACTTTCGTCAAGAGTTTGGCTCTCAAAAACTTATTAAATGAATAGAAAATGATGAATATGAGAGTATGCAAGCTTTAGCAAGAATATAATCAGTTGTTGTACTTAGGAGACTGATTTTGAGTTGTATTTATAGTGTTCAAAACCCCCACAACCGTTGCCTAATTGCCAATAAAGAATTGCTGATTTTGTGCTAAGATAATCGATTATCTGATTTGCATAATCGATTATTTTCCAATCGTTCAAAAATCATTCCCGAATTTTAAGCAGAATAATCGATTATCCAAACCGTATAATCGATTACCTGACAACGTTCAAAAAATCATATTCAGATTTTACTTAACATAATCGATTATCAGATTGTGTATAATCGATTACCTGACAACGTTCAAAAAATCATATGCAGATTTTACTGAGCATAATCGATTATCAGATTGTGTATAATCGATTATCTTTCAGGGTTTAAAAATACTTTGGCAACGGTCATTTGGATAATCGATTATGCTACAAGGATAATCGATTATCTTTTATATTTTGAAAACTTCGGACAACACTGTCTTAACATAATCGATTATCATAAAGTACATAATCGATTATTTTACAGTCTTGTAAAATTTTATAGACACTGCCTCAACATATTCGATTATCATAATGTGCATAATCGATTATTTTATAGCTTTGAAAAATCTGATGGACACTGCCTCAACATAATCGATTATCATAAGGTACACAATCGATTATCTTGTAGCTTTGAAAAATCTAATGTACACTGCCTTAACATAATCGATTATCATAAGGTACATAATCGATTATTGTTCAGCTTTGTAAATCTGGTGTACATTGTCTTAACATAATCGATTATCATAAAGTACATAATCGATTATCTTTGTCCAGATTTGAGAGGCATGTTTAAAAATCATTTTGGCTAAAATAAAATGTTTGAAAATCATTTTGCTTTAAATTAAATATGCATGATTTGATAAAGATGATTTTACGAGAGAAGCCAAGTCTTGAGTTAATTGTCGGATCAAGATCACAATTAAAGAACGACTCATGTATAACTTTATTTCTTTGCTTGATCATGATCTTTGTTCGTCTTGTGCTTGAACCTCGTTATGTGTCAATTGCGCGCTTGTGCTTGGACCTCGTCATATGTCAATTGCGCGTCGTTTGTCATTTATCAAAACCTACAAATATGAACACACGTTTAGTTTAGTGCCTTGAGAACGTGTTTCAACAATTTCCCCCTTTTTGATAATGGCAAACCAATATCGGGATATGCATATTAGATAATTCATAATGACGATCCAAGACAAGTATATAGATATGCAATTAGTTCCCCCTCCACATATGAATTCCCCCTCAATTTATGCCAATAAATATTAAGTGCATAGCCCTTATTCTTCCCCCTTTTGACATTAGCAAAAAAAAACATTAGTAGATAACTTTGTTTATTGATTTACCAAAAATCGCAATTATAAAAGGGACAATACAATTTCAACATAATCGATTATTGATACTTGATAATCGATTATGTACTTAAGAGAAATCGATTATTCTTAAAAGAGATCGATTTTTCTGCACCAGTGCTTTATAATTACCCCTATCTTTGGGGCGATGCCTGCAAAACAGAATTAGGCTCCTCCGACGCTCAAGTTAGTAATGAAAAAAATGCAATGCATGACTTAGATCAACGTGGAGTAAGGAATCCCGAGTTCACTACGAATTCGGAAAAAGGACTCTTTCTCTAAAGGCTTTGTGAAAATGTCGTCCAATTGAGATTTTGTTTCAACAAACTCAATTTCGACATCACCTTTGAGAACGTGATCTCTTATAAAGTGGTGCCTAATTTCAATGTGTTTTGTTCTTGAATGAAGAACGGGGTTCTTCGTCAAGCTCATGGCGCTAGTATTATCACATCTAAGAGGGATATGATCGATACTTAGTCCATAGTCCGAGAGTTGTTGTTTCATCTAAAGGATTTGAGCACAACAACTCCCCGCGGCTACATATTCAGCCTCGGTTGTGGACAACGCAACACTTACCTGTTTCGTACTAAACCAAGAGACAAGAGAGCTACCGAGCAAATGGCAAGTGCCACTAGTGCTCTTGCGGTCCAATTTGCAACCCGCAAAATCGGAGTCGGAATAGCCAACAAGTTGGCATGAAGAACCTTTGGGATACCATAGTCCCACATTTATAGTACCAACAAGATACTTCATTATCCGCTTAACCGCAGTTAGGTGCGACTCCTTCGGACATGATTGATATCGAGCGCATAAACATACGCTAAACATTATGTCCGGTCTACTAGCAGTAAGATAAAGAAGGGATCCGATCATACCTCGATACTTCTTGGTGTCGACTTCCTTACCTTTCTCATCTTTGTCAAGATGATCGGATGTGCTCATTGGAGTGGCCATTGCTTTGGCGTTGCTCATTTCAAATCGTTTTAGCAACTCTTTGCAATATTTAGATTGACAAATGAAAGTTCCTTCTTTCATTTGTTTCACTTGCAACCCCAAGAAGAAGGTTAGCTCACCCATCATAGACATCTCAAATTCGCTTGTCATTAAATCAGAAAATTCCTTGCACAAAACATTGTTAGTAGCACCAAAAATAATATCATCCACATAGATTTGAACTAATAAAATATTATTGTTTTTATGCTTAATAAATAGTGTGGTGTCAACTTTCCCCCTAATGAACTCATTGTCCAAAAGAAATTTGCTCAATCGTTCATACCAAGCTCGGGGAGCTTGTTTACGACCATAAAGGGCTTTCTTAAGTTTGAAAACATGATCGAGAGATTTAAAATCTTAAAAGCCCGGGGGTTGTTCAACATAAACTTCTTCTTGAATAAAACCATTTAGAAAAGCACTCTTTACATCCATTTGATATAAATTGAAATTCATAGAAGAGGCAAAAGCAAGTAATAAATGAATAGCTTCTAACCTTGCTACGGGTGCATACGTTTCTTCATAGTCAATTCCTTCTTCTTGATTGTAACCTTTTGCTACAAGCCTAGCTTTGTTTCTAGTGATTACACCATTTTCATCTAATTTATTTCGAAAAACCCATTTCGTACCAATTATGGTATGATTGTCGGGTCTTGGCACCAATTCCCAAAGGTCATTTCGTTTGAATTGGTTAGGCTCCTCTTGCATTGCCAAGGTCCAATGCTCATCCCCAATTGCTTCGGAAATGGTTGAGGGTTCAATTTGAGAAACGAAGGCAGTATGTCCTAAGGTGTTCTTAAGATTGTTTCGAGTACTTACCTTTTGTTCAATGTCGCCAATTACCTTGTCGAGAGGATGGTCTTTGATTGTCCTCCACGCGTTGGGCAGTTTCGTTTCTTTCTCCAGTGGTGGCGCATCCTCCGATGATTTTTCCAAGATTTCATCTTGAATTTCCTTTGGGTTTTCCTCGTGTACTTTGTCTTGAGGACTTATTGTGTTTAAAATACCTGCAAGATCAAAACTAGAATCCTTTCTCGCCAAGCGAGCATTATTTTCGAAAAACACAATATGAGGGGATTCCTCAACAGTTTCGGTTCTATTATTGAATACTCTATATGCTTTGCTACGTGATGAATAACCGAGAAAAATTCCTTCATCCGATTTGGCATCAAATTTTCCCAAATTATCTTTTCCGTTGTTATGAATAAAGCATTTACAACCGAATACTCTAAGATGGGAGAGATTAGGTTTCCTTCCCTTATTGAGTTCATAGGGAGTTTTCATGAGTATTGGCCTTATGACTACTCTGTTTAAAACGTAGCATGCGGTACTCACGGCATCCGCCCAAAATTGTTTGGGAATCTTAGCCTCATCGAGCATGGTTCTAGCCATCTCTTCGAGGCACCTACTTTTCCGTTCCATCACTCCATTTTGTTGTGGTGTACGTGGAGCAGAGAAGGTGTGCTCAATACCGAGTTCGTCACAAAAGTCCGTGAAGAGATTGTGATCGAACTCTCCCCCATGATCACTTCTTATGGAAGTGACGGTTGTGTTCTTTTCATTTTGAACACGTTTAAGAAAACATTTAAAATTTTGAAAAGCCTCACTTTTGTGAGAAAGAAATAGTGTCCATGTAAATCTAGAATAATCATCAACAATAACAAAAGCATAACGATTTCTACCAAGACTTTCAATGCGAGATGGTCCAAAGAGATCCATGTGAAGAAGTTGCAAAGGTCTTGTAGTTGAAACAATATTCTTAGATTTAAAAGATGCTTTTGTTTGCTTTCCTTTTTGACAAGAATCACAAATAGTGTCATTTTCAAATTTCAAATTTGGAAGACCAATAACTAAATTTTGTGAAACCAATTTGTTTAAAAGATGCATGTTGATATGAGCTACTCTACGATGCCATAACCACATATCGTCTTCTTTACTCATAAGACAATTCACATACTCTGATGAAGAGTTTTCAAGATCAACCATATAGATGTTATCAATTCTAAAACCACAAAGAATAATTTTAAAATCACTATGACGAAAGACTAAGCATTCTTCCGAATCAAATAAAACAAGATTTCCCGTGTCACATAATTGACTTATGCTCAAGAGATTATGTTTTAGACCTTTAACTAGCAATATATGCTTAATGGAAGAAGATTCATTCTTACCGACCGAGCCAATGCCGATAATTTTTCCCTTGTTGTTATCTCCAAAAATAACGTTTCATCCTTCCTTGTGTTCTAGTTGAAGGAACTTGGATGCGTCTCCGGTCATGTGTTTGGAGCATCCACTATCAAGGTACCAAAGTACACTTGATCCCTTCAAACATACCTACAAGACAATTCAATGAGTTTTTGGTACCCAAGCTGTTTTGGGTCCTTGAGAGTTAGGTGTAAAATGTTGTTTGTGCTTGACATGCAGTTAAGTGTCTGTGTCTAGTAAAAAAAGCAGGAGCAATATGTCCTATTCGACTACAATAGTGACAAATGATATTAGGATTTTGCATTCTTCTAGGTTGGTAGTAGTTGGAGGTACGAAAAACGTTTGCTCTATTTTTGACAATATGGCTATTGCGCAATCCTTGAAAATCATTTCTCCTACTGTTTGTTCTAGGATATGCAGCGTTTCTAGAATAATTGTTTCTAGGTCGAGTATGTCTAGGTTGCGATTGTTGAAGGCCATTTCTAGGCGTTTTAAAATGTTCAAAGTTTCTTCTAGTGTTTGGTCTAGGATGCATGTTGATTCTAGGATGGTTATTTCAAGGATGAATGTTTATTTTGTTTATCCTAGGTTGAGCCTTGGGTTGTTGGGGGATGGCTTCAACTTTTTCTTTAGGCTCGTTTTTGAAGCCTATGCCATTTTTGGTCGATTTCAAATTGACAAGAACATCATTCAAATTTTATGGGAAGAATTGAACTTATCTAGGGTGCCCATAAGTCTTTCTACTTCATCTTTTAGATGCATGCAAGAAATACAATTTTTACTAGAACTCTCGGGTTTGTCGGCGCTTCTCTTGCCGAAAAATTTGTTTTCTTCTTTCAACTTCTCATTTTCCAAAATCAATTTTCCAAATCTTTTTCTTTCAAAGAAAGTTGTTTTTCAAAATCTTTTTCTTTCAAAGAAGAATTTTTCTTTAGGTCTCTAACAGTTTCGGAAGCTCTAATGAATTCACTATACAATTCATCAAAAGCATTTTGCATTTCCTCAAGAGAAAAGAAATTTTTTGAAGAAATTTGACATACCTCTTCTTGATTGTCTTCGTGTTCCATGAGACATAGATTTGCGGCTTCGTCTTCATCATCGTCGCTTGATTCGTCTCCGGAGTCACCTCCCCAAGATATGTATGCTCGTTGGTTCTTGAAGGGTTTCTTCTCCTTTTTGACATTTGGGCAATTTGATTTAATGTGCCCGATTTCTCCGCATCCATAGCACTTTACTTGATCTCCTTGTTGTTTGCCTTTTCGTTCATACTCTTTTCGCATGAACTTTTGAAACCTCTAAATAACGAGTCCGAACTCGTTATCTCCGTTGTTTGAGTCCTCATCATTTTGAGGTTGAGCCGCGCTTGCCTTGAGGGCGATTCTTTGTTTCCTTTGATCACTAAACGGAGGGTTAAATATAGCAGATTCATAGGTTTTAAGATTACCTCTTAGTCCGTCGATGGTGACATTTGAAACGCTGATAGACTCTTGAATCGCGTCGGCCTTGGAGCGCCATTCCGGAGTGAGACTTCGGAGAATTTTTCGGACAAGTTCCTTGTCCATGAAGGTCTTCTTAAGAGCATGTAGGTCATTGACGATTTTTGAAAATCGTTCGAACATGTCATCGATCCTCTCGCTTTCCTTCATGTGAAACAGTTCATATGCATGGGTTAGAAAATCAATTTTAGCTTCTCTTACCTGGTCTGTACCTTCGTACGTGATTTCCAGCTTATCCCACATTTGCTTAGCCGTTGTGCAACATGATATTTTTCTGTAATCATCAGCATTTACAGCACAATATAATAAGTTGATGGCTCTAGCGTTGTTCTGCACTTTTAGGATATCATCCGCATCGTATTCATCTTGGGATTTTGGAACCCATTCATTTTCAACCTTTTTGGTTGGAATTTGTTCTCCCTTCGTTATAACCTTCCATAGATGAAAATTATTCGATTGGATGAATATTCTCATCCTCTCCTTCCCGTACGTATAGTTTGTGCCGTCGAACAGTGGTGGTCTGGTGGAGCATTGTCCTTCACCTATTCCTGCATTAAAGTCACAAGTAGAAGCCATGGATTGTTTCTCTCAAACGGTTAAGTCTTTCAGAGAGTTGGGCTCTGATACCAATTGTTAGAATATACGCTTAACGCTAGAGGGGGTGAATAGCGTTATAATAAAAAACAATATAAACTTGCGGAATTAAAAAATTGCAGGATTGAAATAAGTGCGGTAAGTAAATAATAAGGAACGAACGCACCGAAATTATCCTGGTTCACCACAACCTGTGGCTAGTCCAGTCCCCGAGAGACTCTCTCGAGATTCCACTAACTTTGTTAAGCTTACGCGTGCTTAACAAACCGTTACAAACTGAGAACTTGAGTCACACAAGCCTCAACAACCTTTGCTCGAAGATACCACACTTCAAGACTTCAACCGAAGGAATGAAAATGTTCCTTCTTACAACCACAAGGGATTAACACTTCCCTTCAAGTGTATACAAACACTTAGCACTCAAGACAAGACTCTCTTTAAGAGTAGATATGAGTAAAATAAATACGCTCAAGAACACAACAACTTTCGTCAAGAGTTTGGCTCTCAAAAACTTATTAAATGAATAGAAAATGATGAATATGAGAGTATGCAAGCTTTAGCAAGAATATAATCAGTTGTTGTACTTAGAAGACTGATTTTGAGTTGTATTTATAGTGTTCAAAACCCCCCACAACCGTTGCCTAATTGCCAATCAAGAATTGCTGATTTTGTGCTAAGATAATCGATTATCTGATTTGCATAATCGATTATTTTCCAATCGTTCAAAAATCATTCCCAGATTTTAAGCAGAATAATCGATTATCCAAACCGTATAATCGATTACCTGACAACGTTCAAAAAATCATATTCAGATTTTACTTAACATAATCGATTATCAGATTGTGTATAATCGATTACCTGACAACGTTCAAAAAATCATATGCAGATTTTACTGAGCATAATCGATTATCAGATTGTGTATAATCAATTATCTTTCAGAGTTTAAAAATACTTTGGCAACGGTCATTTGCATAATCGATTATGCTATAAGGATAATCGATTATCTTTTATATTTTGAAAACTTCAGACAACACTGTCTTAACATAATCGATTATCATAAAGTACATAATCGATTATTTTACAGTCAACATAATCGATTATCATAATGTGCATAATCGATTATTTTATAGCTTTGAAAAATCTGATGGACACTGCCTCAACATAATCGATTATCATAAGGTACATAATCGATTATCTTGTAGCTTTGAAAAATCTAATGTACACTGCCTTAACATAATCAATTATCATAAGGTACATAATCGATTATTGTTCAGCTTTGTAAATCTGGTGTACATTGTCTTAACATAATCGATTATCATAAAGTACATAATCGATTATCTTTGTCCAGATTTGAGAGGCATGTTTAAAAATCATTTTGGCTAAAATAAAATGTTTAAAAATCATTTTGCTTTAAATTAAATATGCATGATTTGATAAAGATGATTTTACGAGAGAAGCCAAGTCTTGAGTTAATTATCGGATCAAGATCACAACTAAAGAATGACTCATGTATAACTTTATTTCTTTGCTTGATCATGATCTTTGTTCATCTTGTGCTTGAACCTCGTTATGTGTCAATTGCGCGCTTTTGCTTGGACCTCGTTATATGCCAATTGCACGTCGTTTATCATTTATCAAAACCTACAAATATGAACACATGTTTAGTTTAGTGCCTTGAGAACGTGTTTCAACAATAACAACATGTTTCTGTAATTGTTCCAACTTCCCTCATTCTTGTCCATTTTATCTTATGCTTCTGTAATCAAGTTACATTATTAGCGTGTGGCAATGTGTTTCTTTCCCCTTTTCAAGTTAATTCTCTCCTATGTGTATGAATCCCAAACCTCACATCCTCTCTTTATGTTTGTATCCTCTAGATGGTTTGTGAGCATGCCAGCATCCTCTATTGTTGTGCATGTCTAAACCTGACCCCTCCGAGGGTCATATGCTTCATGAAATATATTCTCAAAACCCCTGATTCCTTGTGCAAATGCTAACTCTATGTAGTATAAATTTTACTACTAGTGTTTTCAAATCATCCTTATCACTTACTATTTCCCAGTCCAGTTTGAAAATCTCTATGTTCTACACTTTTCACTATATTCCTAGAACCTAATTTCTACCTCTCTTGTGTGAGACTTTCCTTGGGATACTTGATCTCCCTCTAAACTCGGACACACAACGGCTGGCCCTTCCGCACTGCACTCATTCTCTATTTGGTTATGCAAACCTGGGTGAAAGCACTTCCTGGGGACCCTTAAGACCCTTAGGGAACTTTGACACACCCAGGTCTGAGAAAGCCGTTGAAACAAGTGGCATTTGAGGTTTTTTTGTACCATAACTCAGAGAGGAAGTTAGAATCGGGCTTCTTTTGGTTGTAATTTCTTATTTTGTACTTCTCTTGTAGTTTAACATTTATTCTGTAATAATTTGTAAACAAAGATTGGGGTTGGCTAGTGAAAATGGATGGGTAATTATGTATGTTTAGTTGTTAGGAGGGTAGATAACATGCTTATAGGGTTTGATATTTCAAATTCTGCATATTTTAATTCTACACTTAGATATCCTACCTGTAGAATCTATTTAATAAAGTTCTACATGTTTTAATTCTACAATTAGATATCCTGCCTATAGGATCTACCTAATAAAATTCTTCATTGTTTCACTTCCACATTTAGATATCCCACATATAGGATATAATGGCTATAACCTGACGTCATATTTACAAGGTTAAAAATCGGATTCAAAATTAGATGTCATGCCCATAAGGTTAATATCAATTTTATAGAAAGCATGCCAATAGGAATTTCGATGTGATCAAATAAATCATGCCTACTCCACTTCATTAGATACAATGCCTATAAGACCAAATTAGCCTTTAGTATTAGATACCATATTTGTAGGGATTAAAATCAGCAACAATAGATATTATGTCCATAAAATCTGAAACCAGTTTAGATAAAAATCAGTATGACTCGTACTGTTTAAACAACTTACTCTTTTCTTTAATGAGGTTTAGAAAGCATGCCTATAGGATCTAGTTGCTCAATTAAAACTATCATTGCTTTGTCATATTTGAATCAATAATAGATATCATTCCTACAGGGTATCATCAATACAAACTTAGGCAAGCCTTAGGTAATAACGATAAAATTGAATCTACCTTTGTTTAATTAGCAACTGCTACAACCAGCAGGCATGCCTAATTCGGACTTCTTATTTGAGTTGTGTAATAAATTGGTCTGCTTCAACGACTAAAACTACCATGTCTTAGTACTTTACATTCTGACCCTAAATGTGTTTTAAGAGGGTGTTTGGATAAGCTTATTATCTAGTCAAACTGGCTTATAAGTACTTTTTGGCTTATCTACGCGTTTGGTAAAATTAAAAGTACTTATAAGTTAAGTGCTTATAAGCCAAACATAAGTGAAAAGCCATAAGCTGGTCTCCCCCAGCTTATCAAATTTCAGCTTATAAGCACTTTAGGTTTGACCAAAATATTTACTATTCTATCCTTAAAATACTTCTTTTTAAAACAAAACCCTTCGTATACCCAGTTCTTCAGCTACTTATTATTAATTTCAGCACTTTTATCCAAACAGGTAACTGTTTATTTTTTAATTCAATTTCAGCAGTTAGAAGTATTTCTCAGCACCTAATGCTTATCATGTACTCTAAATCAGTTGAGCCAAACGGGCTCTAAGTCATGCTATTTATGTGATTTACTTGAGGAGTTATATATGAGCCTCTTAGTTGTTTTACATGTTTCCCCTAATATGATGTCCTATGTGTTTTGGATGTCACCTTAGTCTTTCTATCTTTATACCTCAAGAGCCAGCCTAAAATCCTCCCTCTTATAGGAATAGTAGTCCTAAACTCCTCCGGGACTGATAGGAATAGGACAGGTAATAGCATGCAATAGAGGTCAAGACCAATCTGCAGTTTAATACCTTGACGGGGTGGGAAGGTTAGATATTAATATAATGACCGATGTGATAATACTACGTGTAGCCCCTCTTATGAGGAGTGATTATCCGGTATTGCATTAATGTGATCCATATTATAAATAAACCTAGGAGACCCTCTCCCCCTCCCTTTCCCCTTTTTATATTCGTTAGCATGCTTAGTTATAACTCTTTCAAACTTTGTTTTATTTTTATCATTTTCAAACACATGTATTTAAAATCCCCTCTTATTTGAACCGTATTTGCTTACTTTCAATTGCACAAATTCACAAAGAACCATCTGGCCGGGAACCACACTAGTGGATCCTGAGTGGTGCCTAATACCTTCCCCTTGCGATAATTTCAAGGCCTTACCCTATCTCTAGTTATAAAAAATGTAGTTATATTTGAACCCCATAGGTGCCCTAATGCACCTTAAAATCATTAAGTGGCGACTCTTCAAAATTGCAAACCCCTTTCCCAAAAGGAAATATTTATCCCAACTGAATGTCATAACCCCAATTTCGTTAGAAAAAAAAGGGCACGACATGACCTGATCTGGTCCAACAAGTGCAGTCTAAGCTGGAACCTCCTTATCAAACTCCCCCTGAGGCTCCACTGTTGGTGATGTTGCTCAAGCTCTGCCCCTACCTCGGCCTCTGGCGCAACCTCGACCTCAACCTCTGCCCTTCGTAGGAGTTCCCGCTAGGGGCTCCACCTGTTGTCAAGCTGAAGATGCAATATGTGTTCTCTCCATCTATGAGAGAACAAGATTAGAAGAGTTCAATTATCAATGAAAGAATAAAATCACCCAATAGAGAAGAATAGAAATAAATTTTTTTTCTAAACTTCATAGCCTCTAGAAGATTAGTACAGACGTCTTTGTACTGATCCTCTAGACTCTACTAAGCTTTCTCGTGACTTGTGACACCTAGGCAACCTAGTGTTCTGATACCAACTTGTCACGACTCGGAATTTTCACCTACGGGACCGTGATGGCTCCTAATATTTCACTTCCTATGCAAGCCAACATTAGAGGATCTTTAAGCCAATTATAACAAATTAAAAATAAATGAAGTTCAAATAAAGTACGAAATAGTGTAATAAACCAATATCTGATACAACTCGAATCTGGAGACAGAAGTTCGCGAGCTTTTAGAATTTCTGCAAACAGAGTCTAAAATAAGTATAATTGGCTCGAATGAAAAGGCAGTAAATATGGGTGAATGGAAATGTAACAATCCCACCGGCTGTTTTACTTTCTAGGACCCCACTCCCCTAAGTAAGACTTCATGTACTTGCTTTAACTTATTTACAACTTGCTGGGATAGTTGGTTCAGGATTTGGAAGAGTTTGGGTTGAAATCTGAATACTTGGCTCCTTAAGCTTGGCCTAAAAGGCCAAGTTTGATTTCAGTCGACTTCCGGAGAAAACAACCTTGAAATCAAGATTTATCGATATCAAAAGGTCTGTATGATTACTTAAGACTTGGGCGTATGTCCGAATTGGATTTTGAATGACCCGGGAGCATTTTGGCGCCTAATAGTGAAAGTTAGTTCTTGAAGGTTTATAGAAGTTCTTTAAAGTTTGTTTGGAGTGGGTTTTTCTGATATCGAGAAATAAAATTCCAAGATTTGAAATAGTTCTATAATGCCATTTAAGGCTTGTACGTAAAATTTAGTGTCATTCCATGTGGTATAAGTGTGTTTCAGCACATTGGAAGTAAATTGAAGAACTCGAAGTTCATAGATTTGATTCAATTGGTTTTAGGGTGTGATTCTTAGTTTTAGTGTTGTTTCGAGCATTCCGATAGTTCGAGCGAGTCTGTTTAATAATTCTAAAATTATTGGTAAATTTGGAGTGGGGCCTCGGAGTCCCTGATCGTCAATCAGACGAGGCATGGACCATGTTAGATGTTTGGAGCCGCAGCTGAAGCTCCAACTACTGTCATATCCTCACATGCGGTTGGTCAGCCACATATGTGAGCTCGTACGTGTGAGCTAAGACGCACAAAAGTGGTCCCGGAGAGGCAGGCCAAAGCAACGCTAATATAGCCCTACTTCCACAAGTGATACCATGGATGTGGCCCTTTGACCGTAGGTGCGATGCCAACCAACCCAGCCCATTTCCGCAGAAGCAGACCCTCGTCTACGAAGCGAACCCTTGTCCACAAAAGCGGGGGCCCAGATGTAGCCCACTGACAGCAGGTGCGACGCTAGCCAACCCAGCCCATTTCCAAAGAAGCGAACCCTTATCTACATAAGCGAGGGCGCAGATGTGGCCCACTAACTGCAGGTGCAAAAAATCTGGAGGTAGTGAACTTCATTTAATACAGGACTTAGGTATTTTTGACTCATTTCACTCCATTGTTGGGAGATGTTAGGAGTTTCTTGAGAGGGATTTTCATCTAGCTTTTGGAGGTAAGTAATTTCTACCATATATGAGTTAGGTATTTTGATTATGGGTGGATTAACATGTATAAAATTGTGAAAATCATGGGATGGAGGAAAACCTATGTTTTTTATAAAAATGATATTCTACCGTGAAAACGATTATGAAACTTAGTGAAAATCATATATGATGTTCATTAGGTCATGGGTAACAACTTCCTTTGAAAATATCCAAAATCTGAGCTCGTAGACCAGGGTGAATTTTAGGAAGCTTGCCTTTGGGGTTTGGTAATCACTTTAATAGTTAGAATATGAACTTTTAAACCTATAAAGATTGGTTTTTACACTATTTGAATAGTTTTGAATTGTTCGGCTCCGATTCAGGGTTTGAGTGCATTCTTGAGCTGGAGGTAGGCTTGAGACGAGGTAAGTCTCTTTCCATAACTTGTAAGAGGGAAATTTCTCCATAGGTGAATTTAATTAATATATGATTAGTTGTGGGGGCTACGTATGCACGACGTGATGAGATTTCATATGTAGCTACTAATCCTGTTATATCCAGGTAGTTTTAGGTTTACACCACGCTTTGTGGACACCTTAGTTGATTGTACATGCTAAATATAACAAAAGAAATTTAGTTAAGGATTACTAAGGATTTAAAGGCTTCAAGTTGAATTGTCTTCATTTTTAAAAGAATCAAGAAAGGGTTATGAATTAAATGATAAATTTATACTGGACCGCTTCTCACGTATGATCCGCGAGCGGGGTTATTTTGATTGCATCACATATATGATTCACGAGCGGGATGAATAGATGCATCTATTTGTCATGCCCCAACCTCGGGAGGCGCGACCGGCGCTTGAGTGAACCTAACCAAGCATGCCTTATCACACACTTCCTACCCTACTCTTTATTATTAAGATAACCATATTCTCTTTTTATTTAGGCAAGGAAAGGCTGTATATTCAATAGTGAACGTTCGTTCCAATTAAAAGCTTAAACCATAGATGAAGTTAGTTTCCGGAATTCCCATGAAGTTATAATTCATAGATAGAAGGAGTTTATAACTACAACATACCACAACACCCATACAAGACCCACACACATGTCTAGGGAGCCTCTAAGGATACAAAATACGCATACAACAATGCCGGCAACGAGGCCCCCAGCTATACCTCAAAATAGAAATATACAACAATACAAGATATACAATACAAACCCTTGAAGGAGTAAGGGGCTCACAAAGACCTTGAGAAGAGGATAACCTGATACGCGTGATTGGCACTATCAGCTACGGAGCCACCTACATTCATTGACAAATTTAGCGCCCCCGGAAAAAGAAACGTTAGTACCATGGAATAGTACTAGTATGTATAACTAAACACCATTTTACCAGAAAGAACTATCAAGTAATAACAAGGAAATCACAAGAATAATCATGGTTTTACCCAAACACCACATCATCAAATAAACGAACCAGGTAATCTTTCACATAATTTCCACAACTTAGTTTGAGGCATTTCTTTCATATATTCATCACTATCCTCAATACCACCGCTATCTTGAGTGGAGTCTGATCACGATCCGATCGGCTAGGTCGCCTCACTTGAGGCATGTATCTCAATTACCATTTGATATCTCTTTCCAGAATTCAATGTTAGCACACTACCACCATGTGTGCGGCATGGTGTTTGATCACGGCCCAGTCGGTGAGGCTACCCTACTTAGGCATTGTTCCTTTCTTGTCCATCATCTCACTTGAATCTTTATTTCACATATATCATAATCATTCATTGGCACTTAGGGCCTCAATTATCACATCTATTCTATTCTCAATATCCATCTTGAAATTTGTAACTCTTGGCACATACAAAAGCAATTCAAAGTTGAAAGCATAAGTAAGATTTCACATAATTTGAATCTTTCACACAGCTTTGGATGACAAGGGTGGTTTATTAAAACACGTTGAAGCACATCCTTCATATAGACATTCATGTGAAACAACAATCAGTACATCACCAAGTTCTAGCCTTACCATATTACGTAAATGCTAGCGGAGCTCAATTTATAATAAAAGGGGGTTTTAGCCATACATACCTCAATATAGCTTTCCATACTATTTACAAAATTTTGGAACTCTTAGTGCTTCAATCTATGGTGTAAGAATGACAAATTGGATCAAGAATTAGAGATGAAATTGAGATTCTAGCTCGTTTCGAGCATATTGTCAAACACTAAAGGTGCATTGTGATTTTAGGCCATTTTTGGGAGAAGTTTTCTATCATTGTATACCGCATTTGCTTTCTTTTTAGCTTACTTCCTCAATTGCCATAAGGTATGCATGCAAAGAATCCATTCTTATACCCATGAATTACCACACTAATTTCACCTTATAGCTGAGTTGTAGGAATAAGAGCTGAGGGGATGAAGTCTTACCTCTTGGGGTGAAGATTCAGGTGCCTTCACTTGGTTATTTTTAATGTTTTAGCAAGAATTTATGGAGATTAATTGATGGGAGATACTTTCCCTCTCTAAGACCATCTCTCTTTGTAAAAGCATCAGATAATATGCTCAACATTAGCTATAAAACCGAATATATCAAAAGGGGTCGAGCTTAAAAATTAGAAAATCGGAGCCCCGATTTATGTTTGCAATCACATTTGAGATCCCAAAGTGGAAATGTGGCCCACAGAATGGACCGCAAAAGTGCTCCCAAAATCTGATCCTTCTGGTTGAGTTTCCGGCATAAATGCGGTCCACATACCTGTCTTGCGGTAGCATAATGCACCGCAGAAGTGCTTTACAAAATTCCAAGATAATTACGCGATGACTATGCAGTCCGCATATCAGTTATGTGATCGCATAATGGGCCGCATTATTTACCTCAAATTTGACTAACCCACTGACTCACTTTGTGATATAAATGTGGTCCGCATACTTGATTTGCGACCGCATTCTGGACCCCATAATAGCACTTTTCTTGAAAATTTTGATTTTCGACTTTTAAATTCTTAGATCAGTACAAAAGGTTCCTAACACATATTCGTGACATGGCACTACGAGCTACTAGGTTTCGATTACCAGTTTTCACGAGGCCTTATATTCTCTCCCACTTAAAAGCATTCATCATCGGATGAGGATTAAGGGTCACTCATTAGGAGTTCTTTATGCAATCTTCTGCCTTTAACAACCAAAAACCTATTAATAGTTTCCAAATTTGGCTAACTCCTTAATTTTTCAAAAATTTCGCCAGACTTTCCTTTGTATCTAGGCCTATCCACCTGTCAGAGAGCCCCAGAATTATATCCTAACAGCATATACATATTTCTTACAACATCAACCATGGCCACATAGGCAACATATATAACCAAAATGGGACAGTTTTCCATTGATTAAATCACAAGATAAGAGTTCGTAGGAATCAAAATGCATAAAAAGCAATTACATGACTATTCAAACATATGCGGGTACTTCTTTTTCATTTCATCTTGGGCTTCCCAAGTGGCTTCCTCAACTTGCTGATTCTGCCATAACACTTCCATTGATGCCATTTCCTTGATTCGCAATTTTCGAACTTGCCTATCAACAATGGAAAATTGTATTTCTTCATATGACAATTCTTCGTTGACTTCAATAGTCTCAACTGCCCCGATAGCGGACGGGTCCTCCACTCCCTTTCTCAATATGGACACATGAAAGACCGGGTGTACTAATGACATTTCGGGTGGCAGCTCGAGCTTATATACCACTTGGCAGACCCTCTGAGTTATTCTGTAGGGTCCAACAACCTTGGATTCAACTTTCCAATCTTTCCAAATCGCATGATATCCTTCATAGGGGAAACCTTCAAAAATCCCCAATCATCTTCTTTGAACTCTAAATCTCTGCGACGAACATATGAGTATGACTTTTGGTGACTCTAAACAGTTTTTAACCTCTCCTTAATAATTTTGACTTTTTCCATGTCCTGATGCACGAGGTTCGGCTCTATCAATTTCGCTCCTCCAACCTCGAACCACCCAATGGGAGATGTACATCTCCTACCATACAATTCCTCAAATGGTGCCATCTGGATACTAGCAAGGAAGTTGTTGTTGTAAGCAAATTCTATAAGTGGCAAGTGGTCATCCCAACTACCCTTGAAATCGAGAGTACAAACATGCAACGTGTCTTGAACCATCTGAATAGTTCGCTCTGCTTGCCCATCAGTTTATCGATGAAAAGCGGTGCTAAGATTTACCTATGTACCCAATCCTTGCTAAAACTTCCTCCAAAGGTTGGCTGTGAATTGAGCTCTTCGATCTGAAATGATGGAGGCTAGAGTGCCATGCAACCTGACTATTTCTTTGATATACAACTGAGCATAATATTCTGATGTGTCCTGATTGTGAGTCGATCAACAATCACCCAAATTGAGTTGAACTTGTGCGGAGTGCGCAGAAATCCCACCATAAAATTCATGTTAGTCATCTCCATTTCCACATCATAGTTTCTATACTTTGAGCCAACCCACCGGGCCTTTGATGTTCGGCCTTTACCTGTTGAAAATTCGGACACTTTGCCTCAAATTCTGCCACATCCCTGTTCATGTTGTTCCACCAATAAAGTTCCTTGAGATCATGATACATTTTTGTAGAACCCGGGTGCACGGAATACCTAGATGTGTAAGCTTATGCCATGATCCTTTCTCGAAGACCATTGATATCTGGAACACATAAGTGGTCTTGGGACCGTATGGTACCATCATTAATGCCTAAGGAAAAAGTTGTGGTCTTGTGTCTATGAATCCCTTCTCTCGGTTGTGCTAGCAATGGATCACTGAGTTGTTTTTCTTTTACCTCTGCCAAAAGCAATGATCCAGCCCTATTCAGTACGATTACCCGTCCTTCATTAGAGTCCACAAGGAGAACTCCCAAACTGGCCAACTGGTAAACCTCCCTAGCTAACGCTCTCTGATAGGCCCCTAAATGAGTCAAGCTTCCCATAGATTTTTTACTTAGTGCGTCAGCCACGACATTAGCATTTCCCTGGTGATAGAGAATTTCAATATCATAGTCCTTGAGTAATTCCAGTCATCTTCTTTCCTTGAAAATATATTGCAGGCTCTTATGATCCGTAAATACATCCATATGGACCCCATAAAAATAATCTTGCCAAATATTTAGTGCAAACACCACTGCTGCCAACTCTAAGTCATGGGTTGGATAGTTCTTCTCATGATTCTTGGGTTGCCTAGAAGCATAGGCAATGACCTTACCATGTTGCATTAACACACACCCAAGCTCGATTCTCGAAGTATTGAAATACACCCTAAATCCCTTTGTACCCATTGGCAGGGCTAATACCGGTGTTGTTGTCAACCTTGATTTCAATTCTTGAAAAATCTTTTCACAAGCATACGACCATTCAAATTTAATTGCTTTCTTCGTCAATTTAGTCAATGGAGAGGCAAGAGTAGAAAATCCCTCCACAAATCTTCTATCGTACCCAGCCAAACCCAAGAAACTACAAATCTCTGTTGGAGTGGTAGGTCTAGGCATATTCTTCACCACTGCTATCTTTTGAGGATTAACCATAATTCCTGCCATGGAAATGACATGACCCAAGAATGTGGCAGATTCTAGCCAAAATTCACATTTTGAAAATTTCGCATACAATTGATGTTGTTGAAGAGCCTGCAAAACTGCCCTGAGATGGTCAGCATGATCCTCCCGACTTCGGGAATATACTAGAATGTCATCAATAAACACTATCACAAAGGAGTCTAAAAAGGGCTTGAAGACCCGATTCATATGGTCCATAAAAGTTACCGGGGCGTTTGTTATCCCAAAATACATAACCATAAATTCAAAGTGCCCATACCGAGTTTTGAGAGTTGTTTTTGGAATGTCATGTTAACTTATCTTCAATTGATGATACCCGAACGGCAAGTCAATCATTAAGAAGCATGCAGCACCTTGCAATTGATCAAACAAGTAATCTATTCTTGTTTGAGGATATTTGATTTTAGTTGTGACCTTGTTGAGTTGCCGGTAGTCAATACACATCCGTAGCGATCCTTCTTTCTTTCTGACAAACAAAACCGATGTGCCCATGGCGACACATTCACCGGATGAAACCTTTCTCTAACAAATCCTTCAATTGCTCCATTAGCTCTTTCAATTCTACAAGTACCATTCTGTAAGGTGGAATTGCTATAGGCTGCGTGCATGGCATCACATCGATCCCAAAATCAATCTCCTTATCCGCTGGGATCCCAAGGAGCTCATCTGGAAATTCTCTCACAACTGGTACAGACTCAATGCTAGGTGCCTCTGTATTGGTGTCTGCAACCCGAACTAGATGATAGATACACCCCTTCTTGATAATCTTTGAAACCATAAGGTAGAAAATAAACAAACCTCTAGGCACTACATTATCTCATTCCCACTCAACAACAGGCTCATTGGGAAATTAAAGTCTCACAGTTCTAGTCCGACAGTCAAGCTTGGCAAAACATGAATAGAGCCAATCCACATTATTACATCAAAGTTGACCATTCCTAATTCAACAAGATCGGCATGGTACCTCTACCCCGTACCATGACAATACACCCCTTATAGACTCGAGCAACCAAAATTGACTCACTAACCGGGGTAGACACCAAAAATGACTCATGAAACTGATTCGGTTCTATCCCAAATTTCACGGCAATAAAAGGGGTAACATAGGATAAGCTGGAACCGAGGTCAATAAGTGCATACACATCATAAGATTAGACAGTCAGAATACCTGTAAAAACATTTGGAGAAGCCTCTATAGTCTGGCAACCACTCGTAGCATAGAATCGATGAGGTCCTCCTGAACTCTGCGCACAAACTCTAGTTATGCCACGCCCAGCGGGTGTTGGGATACCTTGAGCTAGAGAAGGGGCTGAGATGTAGTAGCTGCTAGACTGGATGGTTGAGTTATGCCCCTACCCGCTCCCTAGCAGGTTACATGATAATGTCTCTGAATATGACCCCTCGTCCCACATCCATGGTAAATAGGTAAATCTATATAGTAAATCCCCCAGTGCATCTTCCCGCACCTGGAGCACGAGGATCTCTCCCGCTACTAGAACCTCTTTCCTGATCGAACCCATTGATAGGATCCCCTGTTGCACTGACCGGGCCTGAAACGACTCCAGTGCTGCTGGCTGAGCCCTAACGGTGGCGCACTGGCTGAAGACTATTCAATACACTGGGAAGGCCCTTATGATCTTCCTCTATGAGCTGAACTTCCCCACTTAGTGACTTTCTCATGTTGCCCGTAGACTGGGTTTTGTTGTTACCCTCTCTCTCCATTATTTTCTTTATCTTACGATTCTCTGTGGCCTGAGCAAATGCTACTATTTTCCAATAAGGCATGTCAGAATTCAATGCAGTTGTACAAGCCTCATTACTGGTCAAAGAATTAAGGCCTTGAACAAACTAACACCTGACCTCTATCGTAGGCAACATATGAATAGCATACTTGGAAAAACGGGCAAAATCTATATGGTACTCTCACACGCTTCTACTACCTTGCCTCAAATTTTCAAACTCTACTGTGCGGGCTGCTGTCGCGACCCGAGTTCACCCTCCATGAACATGTCGTGATGGCACCTAGTTCCTACAACTAGTTAAGACTAACAATGTGGAAACTAATATAACTGGAGGAATTATTTAATTAAATTAAGCAAAAACCGGAAGAAAAGCGGTATACAAGTGCAAATTAGCGTATACAACCCAAAAATAGATGAGAAAGTCTAGAACCCAATCCCAAAACCTGGAAACACACGAGAAACAGAGGCTAAAGGGAAATACTGTAAATGCCCTAATCTCCAGAATTTCTACATCAAAAGTATAATAGAATCTAAACACTACAGATAGAATGAGGAAGGAAACTCTTCGGTCTGCGGACGCTGCAGATATACCTCAAGTCCCACTAGATCTCTCTCCCTCGATTATAGTGTGCTTGAGATGAAGTACATGGATCTGCACATGGCAAACATGCGCAGAAGAGGCATGAGAACACCACAGCGGTACTCAATAAGTGCCAAGCCTAACCTCGGTTGGGTAGTGATGAGGAAGGTCAAAGCCCTACTGAGATGCATATAATATGATAAGGTAAATAAAAACAATAGATATAAAGTCTGCATCGAGAATCTAAATAGGATAAATAAGGAAAAATAGCAATAGGAAACAGAATAAAACAATATAAGGAACACTACTCACAACAGGAAATAAGAGCGAGGAATGTCTTGGTATTCTCACCACATACACTAGGGATCTTTTGGCATCTCAATGATCTCTTGGTATCCTCATTATATTCACTAGGGATCTCTTGGTACCCCGAGGATATCTTGGTATTCTCATTATATTCACTAGGGATCTCTTGGTATCCCGAGGATCTCTTGGTATCCTCATTATATTCACTAGGGATCTCTTGGTATCCCGAGGATCTCTTGGTATCCTCATTATATTCACTAGGGATCTCTTGGTATCCCAAGGATCTCTTGATATCTGCATTATATTCACTAGGGATCTCTTGGTATCCCGAGGATCTCTTGGTATCCTCATCATATTCACTAGGGATCTCTTGGTATCCCGAGGATCTCTTGGTATCCTCAAATCTTACAATCACATGTGCCAGGGATATCTTGGTATCCCGCACCCCCATTCCACAACATATCAAGTGTTAGGGGATCTCCCGGGAGGCAATCCCGTAGCCCCAATTTAAAAACACACAATAGAAACCCAAACATTAGGAAGGATACCAACTCAGGACAGGAAATAGAAAATACTAGCCAAACACATTACGCGAAGCACAAATAAGACAGTTTAATCACTTAGGCAAGCAAGTCAAATGAACATGCTTCTCTAAACTAGCATAGAATAAATTCACAATTTAAAATGAACAAGTAAACAAGAAAACTCAATTTAAACACTTCAAGTAAAAACGGATTTTCCACCAACTTGCTCTAGTACGCTCTCGTCACCTCAAGTACGAAGCATTCAATTAACAAACATCATATCCAAAGGGAAAGGTCCCCCGCACAAGGTTAGACAAGCCACTTACCTCAATCGGCTCCAAAATTAACTTGAAATCATACTTTTGCCACGAGTATCCGGCTCCAAATGGTCCAAATCTATTCATTTCAATTACATCTCCTAAATAACATCTCAAGAAACTAATTCTACTATTTAATTTAAAGCTAAGATGCAAATTTAGATAAAATGACCAAAACACCTCTCGGTCCAATATGGTCAAAAGCCGAGGTTCGAATTAAAATCCGATTACCCATTCCCCCATGAATCCAATTATGTGATTAGTTTTGAAATCGGACCTTGAATTGATGTCCAACCCCCCAGTTTAGCAAAACCCTAGGTCCTACCTAATATACCCGAATTTACCCATTAAAAACTTCAATTTGATGTTGAAATTATATTAAAAGGTGCTAAGGAGTGAAGAAAATGAGTTAGAAACCACTTACCAATCGTTTTGAAGAAGAAGTATTGCTTAGAAAATCACCTCTTAAGTTGTGGGTTTTTGAAAAGTGAGAAATAACTGAAAAATCCCGTGTATTTATACTCCCTTAACCTGCAGTGGGGACCACGCGAGGGTGACCGCGACTGCGTGTCTCACGCCGCGGACCGCGCAAAAGCGGATGCGGCCGCGCTGGTAGAGTTGAAGATTGCGAGTTCTCTGAAGCTAGAAGCGCAGACCACGCGAGGACGACCGCAGCCGCGCGGCTAACGCCTCAAACCGCACCACGCTCTGGAACCTGCAGCTTCTACCTGACCTGCAATATCTGGTGTTTTAAGTCTAAGACCCTCCCGGAACCTATTCGAAACTCACCCGAGTACTCAGACTACAAACCAAACATACATACCACTTCAAAAACATCCTATAGACTTGTCCGTGCGATTTCTTCCACTTCAAAACTCATGATTTCTTCCATATTTTTCATAAGACATAGAACTCTCATTTCGGGTCCGAAACACGTCAAATGAAGTTCGTTTTCAACCAAATTTTACACAAAGTACTTCAATCATATATAAGACTTGTACCGGGTACCAGAACCAAAATACAGGCCCGATACCCCCAGCCATCTAATCACATTTCCTTTCCATTTTCTTTAATTATTTCCAAAAAACAATTTCACATAGATATTCATTTCTCGGATTTGGGACCTCGGAATCCAATTCCAGGCATACGCTCAAGTCCCATATTTTCCTACGGACCCTCCGGGACTGTCAAATCAAGTGTCTGACCGAAGTCAAATTTGTTCAATTTAATATCAAAAATTAGCAATTTTCTCACTGAATCCATATCTAAGCTTTCCGGTTACGCACCCTGACTGTCCATGCAAATCGAGGCGACCCTCAATAAGGTTTTCAAGGCCTCGTAGGCACGGAATGAGTAAAGAATAGGAGAAGACCCTTTGGGTCGTCACAGTTGCCCTTGTCTCAGTAGGAAAAAATTGATCAATAAAGGCATCGGCGAAATCACTCCACCTTCCTGGAGGGCTCCCCTCCTCGCGGGAATCCTCCCATAACTCAAACCACGCATAGGCCACCCCTTTCAGGCAATAGGCAACCAACTCTTCTCCCTCTGTCTTAGTCGCACGCATGACCCTGATGGTCTTTTGCATCTCATCAATAAAATCATACGGGTCCTCTTCCGATTTGGCACCCGAAAAGACAAGAGGGTCTAACTAAAGAAATCTATTCATCCTGGGACTGGTGGTATCCCCTTGCTGGCTAGATGATGAACTGGGTGCAATACCTGACCTTTGGGCCAGAGAGGCCACTAGCTAGATCAACATCTGAATAGCTCCCCTAAGATCCCTATCAGAAATACCATAACCGAAAGTTAGGGCTGGAGGTAGGAAAGGAGTATCAACACGAGAGATAGTGTCACCCTCCACGGGTGTGGGAACTGGTGTAGTCTGTTCTGCAATAGAAGGATCAAGCAAAGTGATATCAGGGTGACTACCCTCACCTGCAGCCTCAAGTAGTGAATAATCAGCCACTCCTGCGACGGCACTAGCTTCTTGGCCAATTCTCTTTTTCTTCTATGGTGCCATATACTGAAAGATACAACAATGAACCTAATTAAAGAAGGAACAGTTTCACCACACAATCCAGAATATCAAAGAAAGGTGTTATTCCTAAATGGACAAGAGGGGTTGCTCTGATGGTAAGCAACCCCCACTTCTAACTGAGAGGTTGTGAGTTCGAGTCTCCCCAAGGGCAAGTGGGAAGTTCTTGGAGGGAAGGATGCCGGGGGTCTATTTGGAAACAGCCTCTCTACCCAAGGGTAGTGGTAAGGTCTGCGTACATACTACCCTCCCCAGACCCCACTATGTGGGATTATACTGGGTTGTTGTTGTTGTTGTTGTTGTTGTTGTGTTATTCCTAAATGCCCAAGTAGCCTCGAACTTATAGATATGGTCGACTACGCACCGATAAGAAGGACTCTACTAGACACGGCTCTGAGACATCCTAGGACATTTTAAAATCTTAGTCTCTAATGCCAAGTTTGTCACGCTCCAACCTCGGGAGGCACGACCGGCGCTTGATCGAGTAACCCCAACTGAGCAAGCCTTATCACACACTTCCTACCCCACTCTTTATATTAAGATAATCATGTTCTCTTTTTATTTAGGCAAGGAAAGGCAGTATATTCAACAGTGATAGTTTGTTCCATATTACAAGCCCATAGATGAAGTTAGCTTCAAAAATTCCCATAAAGTAACAATTCATAATAGCAAGATTTTATAATTACAACATAGCTTATGAGCCCCCACAACACCCATACAAGACCCACACATATGTCTACAAAGCCTCAAAAGATACAAAAGATGCGTACAACAATGCAGGAAACAAGGCCCCCGGCTATACCTCAAAATAGAAATCCACAACAACAGAAGATATATAATACAACCCCTTAAAGGAGGAAGAGGCTCACAAAGACCTTGAGAAGAGGATAACCTGCTACGTATGATTAGCACTATCCACTAGGAGCCACCTACATTCATTTAAAAATGTAATGCCCCCGGCAAAAGGGACATTAGTACCATGGAATAGTACTAGTATGTATAACTAAACACCATTTTACCATAAAGAACTATTAAGCAATAACAAGAAAATCACAAGAAAAATCATGATATAAATCGAACACCACATCATCAAATAAACGAACCAGGTAATCTTTCACATAATTTCCACAACTTAGTTTGGGGCATTTCTTTCATATATTCATCACTATCCTCAATACCACCGCTATCTTGAGCAGAGTCTGATCACGACCTGATCGGCTAGGTCGTCTCACTTGAGGCATGTATCTCAATTACCATTCCATATCTCTTTTCGGAATTCAATGTTAGCATATTCCACCATGTGTGCAACATGGTGTCCGATCACTGCTCGATCGGCTAGGCCACCCTACTTAGGCATTGTTCCTTTGTCATACATCATCTCACTTAAATATTTATTTCACATATGTCATATTCATTCGTTGGCAGTTAGGGCCTCAATCATCATATCTTTTCTATTCTCAATGTCCATCTTGCAATTTGTGACTCTTGGGAACATACAAAAGCATTTCAAGTTGCAAGTATAAGTAAGATTTCACATAGCTAGCATATCAATATTATTTTTATTCTTGGCTTATAGCACAGGCATGTCATCACATAATTTGAATCTTCCACACAACTTTAAATGGCAAGGATGGTTTTCTTAAAACACGTTGAAGAACATCCTTCATATAGACATAATTACTAACCAGTTCATGTGAAACAACAATCGGTACATCAACAAGGTCTAGCCTTACCACATTGCATAAATGCCAACAGAGCTCAATTTCTAATAAAAGGGGGTTTTAGCCATACATACCTCGATATAGCTTTCCTTTCTGTTTACGAAATTTCGGAACTCTTAGCGCTTCGATCTATGGTGTAAGAATTACAAATTATATTGAGAATTAGAGACAAAATTAAGATTCCGGCTCGCTTTGAGCATATTGTCAAACACTAAAGGTGCATTGTGATTTTAGGCCCTTTTTTAGAGAACTTTTCTATCATTGTATACCCCATTTACTTTCTTTTGAGCTTACTTCCTCCGAATACCCTAAGGTTTGACATGCATGCAAAGAATCCATTTTTATGCCCATGAATTACCACATTAATTTCCCCTTATAGCTGAGTTGCAGGAATAACAGCTGAAGGGATGAAGTCTTACCTCTTGGGGTGAAGATTCAGGTGCCTTCACTTGGTTATCTTCAATGTTTTAGCAAGATTTTATGGAGAATTGTTGATGGGAGACAGTTTACCTCGCTAAGATGCTCTCTCTCTCTCTCTCTCTCTCTCTCTCTCTCTCTCTCTCTCTCTCTCTCTCTCTCTCTCTCTCTCTCTCTCTCTCTCTCTCTCTCTCTCAAAGCATCAGATAATATGCTCACAATGAGCTATAACACCAAATATATTGATAGGGGTCGGGTTTAAAAATTATAAAATTGGAGCCTCGAGTCAGCTTTGCGATCGCAAAGTGGAAATGCAGCCCACAGAATGGACTGCAAAAGTGCTCCCACAGTCGGATCTTCTGATTTGGTTTACGGCAGAAATGCGGTCCGCATACCTATTCTCATTCACATAATGCACCGTAGAACTTCCCTTTTACAAAATTCCAAGATAATTATGCGGATCGCATAATTGACAAAAGTTTTTACTTTAAATTTGACTAACACACTGATTCACTTTGCGATAAAAATGCGGTCCACATACTTGATTTGCAACCGCATTCTGGACCGCATAATAGAATTTCTCTGGAAAACTTCAATTCTCGATTTTTAAATGCTTAGATCAGTACAAAGGGTTCGAATCACAGCGAGCATATTCCTAACACATATTTGTGACATAAAACTATGAGCTACTAGGTTTCGAGTACCAGTTTTCACGGGGCCTTACACTATTGTTCGCGCTGCTCGACCCTCGGTAGTGCATAGTTTACATTTATATTGGATCGGAACGAACATCCTCAGTGGTATTTGTGTGTGATAACAGAGCTGAAGTTCTTTATTGTTTGTATATTTTGCTTCTTGAAAGGTTACTTGTTTTTAAAGAAAGAAAGTGCTTCGAATTCTTAAATATGATGGAAGGATTTTCCAGTTATTATTCTTGTTTTGAGCTTAATGTATCTACAGACATTATGATTTAAACTAAGAACTTCATATTATTAAATCGTTGGCCATAGTAAGTGTTAAAGTCAACCCCTCGTTACTACTCTTCGAGGTTAGACGAGATAGTTACTGGGCATATATTTTTATATACTCACACTACACTTCTATGCTTGATTGTAAGGGATTTGAGGTAGGTGCATCTGGTCACCATTCCGACGTGTAGATCGGACTTTCAAGAGATAAGCTACTTTCTGAGCGGTCCTGTAGAAGTTGGAGCTTTCCTTATATTGTATTTTCTTTCTATTTCCTTTCGAATGGTAGACTAGAATTCTTTTGTATATTCTACTAGATTCTCACATACTTGTGACACCAGGTCATGTCAAACACACTAGTAGACTTATGATTTTTGATTTGCTTACGTGATTTCGATTTTACTTAATTGCTTCTGTTTAAATTGTGCTTCATTTGCCAAATCCTAAACCTTGATTAAATGAGAAAGATAACATTCACTTAGTGACATATTTAAAACAAAAAAAAAACTACTAGATTTATTAATGTTGGCTTGCCTAACAACGGCGGTTGGGTGCCATCCCGACCTAAAATGGAAATTGCCTAACAACAGTGTTGGGTGCCCAACCGAGTCATTTCATGTGTTGTTGCTCAGTCTTCATTATTAGGGCAGATCAAGGTTCGGTAGTTTGATGATCTACATTTGGCAGTTCATCCACATTTGGCAGTTCTTACAGATACGGTACTACAGGGTGACGCCAAGGAGGAGGATGGTATTCTGTGACTCCAAGGTTGCATGTGTGTTCCTAATATCGATAGCTTGAGGGAGAGGATTCTAGAGGAGGTAGTTCTTGCATGTGTTATTGTCCAGTCTTCATTATTGGGAAAATCAAGACCCAGCAGTTTGATGATCCGCATTTGGAAGTTCTTCGAGAGACGGTACTACAGGATGGTTCCAAGGAGGAGGATGGTGTTTTGTGACTCCAGGATTTCCTATGTGTTCCTAATATCAATGTCTTGAGGGAGAGGATTTAGAGGAGGCACACGGTTCATGTTATTCTATTCATCAAGATGCTACGAAGATGTATCGTGACTTGAGACATAATTATTGGTGGCGACGGATGAAGACAGACATAGTGGAATATGTAGCTAGGTGCCTAATTGCTATCAGGTCAAGTATGAGCACTAAAGAGCAAGTAGCTTACTTCAGTAGCTGACTATACATGAGTGGAAATGGGCGCACATTACAATGGAATTTGTAGTTGGGTTGCCGCAAGCTTTGTGAAAGTTTGATGCAATTTGGGTCATTATCGACCACTTGACCAAGTTGGCACACTTCATTCCGATTGTGACTACTTATACTTCAGAGAAGTTGGCCCAGATTTATATTCGGGAGATATTTCGGTTGCACGGTGTGCCTGTTTCCATCATATCATATAGAGTCCCTCAGTTCACTTCACATTTTTGGAGTGCTGTACAAAGTGAGCTGGGGACTCGTGTAGAGCTCAGCACAGCATTTCATCCACAGACCGAAAAACAGTCAGAGCGAACAGTTAAAATATTGGAGGACATGTAAGAGCATGTGTGATTGACTTTGGAGGACAGTAAGATCAGTTCTTGCCTTTCGCCGAGTTTTCTTACAACAATAGTTGTCATTCCAGCGTCGAGGTGGCTCCATTTGAGGGTTTCTATGGTCGGAGATGTCTTTCTCCTATCGGGTGGTTTGAGCCCGGCGAGGCTAAGTTATATGGTACAGATCTGGAAAATGATACCTTGAAAAAGTTAAAGTTGATTCAAGAGCAACTTCGCACAGCACAGTCTAGATAGAGGAGTTACGCAGATCAGAAGGTGTGATGTATCATTTATGTTCGGCGGAAGGTTCTCTTGAAAGTCTCGCCGATGAAGGGTATTATGAGATTCGGGAAGAAGGTAGGCACATTTGAGGTGTTGAGGCATGTTGGGGAGGTTACTTATGAGATTTATTTACCTCCCAGCCTCTCTAGGGTTCATCCACTTTTCACGTGTCTATGATTTGGAGGTATCACGCAGACTTGTCATATGTTCTAAACTTCAGCACTACTCAATTAGATGAAAGCTTAGGTTATGAGGAGGAGTAGTTGCTAGTGTCGCTAGACAGGATCGCCAGTTTAGATCCAAGAGAATTTTTGTGGTAAAGGTTCAGTAAAGGGGCCAACCAGTCGAGGAGGCAACTTGAGAGTTCTAGGAGGACATGAAGAGTAGATATCCACAATTATTCAGCACTTCAGGTATGAATCTAAACTCGTTCAAAGACTAACATTTGATAAGAGGTGGAGAATGTAGCAACCCGGCCTATCATTTTGCCTTATAGAACCTCATTATCCTAAATAAGACTTTTTGTACTTGCTTTACAGATTTTTGACTTGCGGGATGGTTGGTTCAGTATTTGGAAGAGTTTGGGTCAAAATAAAAAAAAACCTGGTTGCTTAGGGTTGGCCTAAAAGGCCAAGTTTGACTCCGGTCAACATTTTGAGTAAACGACCTCGGAATCAGAATTTGACAGTTCCAATAGGTTTGTAAGATGATTTCCAACTTGAGCATATGTCCTCCTAATAGTGAAGGTTCTTTAAGGTTTATAGAAGTTCTTTAAATTTGGTTTGGAGTGGGTTTTGGTCATATCGATATCCAAACGGAATTCTGAAACTGGGAATAGTTTTGTAATGTAATTTAAGACTTGCACGCAAAATTTGGTGTCTTTCCAAGTAGTATAAGTATGTTTCGGCATATTGAAATTAAATTGACGAACTTGAAGTTCATAAGTTTGATTCAATTGGTTTGATGGTGTGATTCTTAGTTTTAGTGTTGTTTCAGGCATTCCGAGAGTTTAAGCAAGTCTGTTTTATGATTCCAAACTTGTTGGTACGTTTAGACGGGGCCACGGATGCCTCGAGCGTCAATCAGATGAGGCTCGGACAAAGTTGGAAGTTTGGAGTAAGAGCTGAAGCTACAGCTGTTGTCATAACCGCACCTGTGGTTGTTCAGTCGCAGGTGCGAGCCAAGATGTCTAGAAGCCATCTAGGAGGGGCATGCCAAGCTTCGTAGGTGCGGCCCTACTTCCGTAGAAGCGAAACCGCAGATGTGGCCCTCTAACCGCAGATGTGATACCAGCCAACCCAGCCCATTACCTCATAAGAGGAACATTGTCTGTAGAAGCAAAGGCGCAGATGCGGCCCACTGACCACAGGTGAGGAAAAGCTGGAGGCAGTGCACTTTATTTAATACAGGACTTAGGCACTTTTGACTCATTTCACTTCATTGTTAGGCAATTTTAGGAGCTTCTTGAGAGGGATTTTCATCTAGCTTTTAGAGTTAAGTAGCTTCTACCATATGTGAGTTAAGTACTTAGATTATGGGTAGATTAACATGTAAAAATTTAAGAAAATCATGTGTTAGAGGAAAACCTAGGGTTTTGATCAAAATGAGATTCTACCACAAAAATGATTATGGAACTTAGTGAAAATCATATATTATATTCCTTAGGTCATGGGTAACAACTTCCTTCGAAATTTTTCGGTTCCTGGCAAGTGGGCCCCGGGGTGAATTTTAAGAATATTGCCTTTGGTTGGGTAATCACTTTATTAGTTAGAATGGGTGCCATCGAATTTGATTGCGGTATATTTGGATGGATAATGTCGCTGATCGGCTTAGAAATTGGCTATAGTTCTTGTCAAAGGAGTAGGAGCTCCATGACTTGTTGATATGATCAGCGGTTATGAATTTTTGTGTGCTTCTTTCATCATTGGCAGTGTACGAAGGTTTTGGAACAAACTTTTATTTGATATGAGGTTTATTATGGGTATTGGGTTTGTTTTGAATGGTCACTATGGCTATAAATTATCACTATGAGTATGTGAGTTGCGTAGTATGTTATGTGATTATATCTTGGGTTATGGTTAAGGCTTAATACAACTTGACCAGATTAAAACATTGTGCAAGTGCAAGATTCGGATATTGTAAAGAATTCTGGATGTTGGAAGTTAGGTTCTAAGCTTTACGGACTAAGGTTAAAGTAATAATCTTCCATTAGGTTGTGTTGTCAGGCCTAAATGGAATAGGGTGACATGGGATCACCCCTTAGTGCATGTATTGTAAGGTTACACGGCGATTTGATGTCTTTGGAATGACTTTTGGCACGTTCAAGGATGAATGTATTTTTAAGTGGGGGAGAATGTAACGACCTAACTGGTCGTTTTGAGGATTTGCAATTTGCTCGGTGGTTTGAGGCACGAGTATCTCCATATGATGTATTATTACTGGTATGAATCGTTAGTTTTGGTTTTTCATGTTATCCAAAATTGATTTGGAAGAATGAGTTTCATGATTGAAGCTTTAAAGTTGGAAGAGTAGAACAAGTTTAAACAATTTAGTATTTGACCTTGTATCGGAAATTTGATGGTTTCGTTAGGTCCGGATGAGGATTTTAGACTCGGGCATATGCCCGGATTTGTATTTGGATATTTCTAGAAGGTTTCGATACTAATTGGCAAAAGTTGGAAATTCAAAGGTTTGGAAAGTTTATAAGTTTGACTGAGAGTTGACTTTGAGAATATCGGATTCAGATTATGATTCCGGGAATTAGAGTAGCTTTGTTATGTTATTTGGGACTTGTATCCAAAATTTGAGTACATTTTGAGTTGATTTGATATATTTTTGCGCGTGATTTGGAAATTGAAAGTTCAAAGTTTGAGTTGAGGTGTGAATCATTGTTTCGATGTTGTTAGGTATGATTTGAAGCCTCGAGTAAGTTCGCGTTATGTTATTGGACTAGTTGGTATATTTGGACGGGGTCTCGAGTGTCCTGGAAGAGTTTCGGATAGGTTTTGATTGTTTGGATCAGTACTTGGCTAAGGCTGCTGGTAGCATGATATAGTGTGATCGCACCTATGGCTGGTTTTGTGCAGGTCTGATGGTCGCAGAAGCGACAAATATTTCACAGATGCCAATATAGGCTCGGCTGCGAGATCACTATAGATGCAGAGGAAGAGGCAGATCGCGTGTGCGCAGAAGTATGTTTTGTATCACATCTGCACTTGCACAAAAGTGAGGCATGTTGCGTAGGTGCAGAAGGGTAGATCTCTAGTGTTTTCCATAGAAGCAAGAATGTTGTTGCAAATGCGACACCATGGAAGCGGCCCTTTGTTTGCAAATGCAAAAAATGCTGGACAGAAGTTATAAATCGAGGGCTTGACTATTTTATTCACATTTTCAGATGGGGAGTTCGGACTGGAGCGCTTTTGGATGCAAATTTCATCATAAGGATTGAGGTAAGTGTTCTCTAATCGATTTTGGTTATATTTCATGAATCTATCCTCGTTTTTGGCGTGTGTTTGATAATTGTAAAAGAAAAATTCAGAGTTTTTGACCAAAGTTTTATAGAGTGAATTTTTTTAGTTTTAAATGTTGATTTGGAGTCAGATATGAGTGAAAATAGTATGGTTGACTCATAATTGTATGGGTTGTAAGATTTGTAAGTTTGTCGGGTTCCGATGTGCAGATCCGGGTTTGAATTTTTGGCAAACTTTGGGCTTTATATTAAAGATTTGATCTTTAGCATATGGAATTATTTCCTTAGGAATTATTTGATGTTCCTTAGTTGCTTTTGAGTAGTTTCAAAGTGTTCGGAGGACGGTGCACGCGAGATGGCATTTTTTAGCGCCGTTTGGCTCGCTCGATATTTGTCTTGGCTTGTTTGAGTTAAGAATCCTATCTAAATTTAGTTGACACTATAATTGCCTGAATTATATCTGATATCTACGCGTTATGGGTGCACATATGTGTGGGGCTTGAGCCCATGTGCGAGCACCGAGGTACTTATCCATGCTCTGGGTAGTGCCTAGGCTATGATACACCTGGAGTTAACTGTTACGTTTTAAGCTACAATGTATTTCATATTTGTATCATTGATGTGAACTATTTGAGCCTTTGATGTTACAAAGCGACTAAATCCCTTAACAAAATATGGTAATTGTTATTTCTATGATAAATTGTTGATTTGTGCTATGATAGCACACATTGCACATGACTATACTTTAATATGTAATTATACCAGTCTAGGAGCATAAAATCCAATAGTTTATCCATGAATACCAGTCTGGGCGGATTATGATATTAGCACGTGAGTTGTCTATGCAGTACGAGATTTGTCTATGCAGTACGGGAGTTGTCTGTGCAGATCTAGATATTGATACTATAGCACGTGAGTTGTTCGTGTAGCTCCACATATTGATACTATAGCATGTGAGTTGTCTGTGCGAATCCAAATATTGATACTATAGCACGTAAGTTATTCGTGCAGCACGTGGGTTATTCGTGTGGATGCAGATATTGATACTATAACACGTGAGTTCTTCGTGCAGCATGTGAGTTGTCCGTGCAGATCCAGATATTGGTACTATAGCACGTGAGTTTTTCATGCGGCACATGAGTTGTTTGTGCGGTTGCTTTTGATGTGAGCTTCAGGAGAGCTGGTTACGTTTCATGATTTAATACTTATCGTATCATTAAATTAGTAAATTGAATGGGAAAAAATAAGAAAATTTAGTAAAAACCTTTAAAAAATGTAAAATTGAGAATTTGAATAGCGATTTGATATTGGAAATCTTTCATCTTAACGTGAAAATTCCTTAACTGATACCTGATTTACTTACATATCTTCCTTATATGTTGGATCGTTAATTAATGAGAACACTTTAAGACCAAAAATTATGAACTTCATAAAAAAATGGTTTAACCTGAGATTGTTCCTGATGTGACCATATACATGTTCTACACTTGTTGGAAATATTTAATTGCACAGGTGTCAGTGAGTATAATCTATAGTTCTTGCTTCTTTTTCCTATCCAAGGTTAGTTATGATATGTATTGAGTGCATGGAGTCGGTTGTACTCATACTACACTTCTGCACCTTGCGTGCAGATACTTGTGTTGATGTTTCTGCGTATGGCAGGAGTTGGATCGGAAGATGTACATGCGTTCGAGTTATGACTATCACTATTCCTTGGTAGTATTAGATTTGGATTTTGTTCATTTATATTTAAAAAAATGTAGTAATTATTTTAATTCAGTTTTGTAAAGAAATCTAAAATATTAGACGGTCATGACACACTGATGATTTGAACAACCGGTCCTTGGAGATTGTATAAGATTAAAATATTTTCTTTTATTTATTATCTAATTAAATTTCATTGGGATTGGTTCATTATCAGTTGGCTTACCTGGCGGTTGGGTTAGGTGCCATCACGACTAGTTGGATTTTGGTTCGTGACAGATACGATCGCTGTAAATATCCTTCACTTGGTTTGAGAAGTGTTGGTAATTCCGCTCTTGGTGGTAGTTCATCCAATGTGTCCAATTTTTAAGGATAAACTTAGTGATTTGTTATAGGAATTTTGTTGTGCTAAATGTTTGTAATAATTTTATTTTTTTTTGCAACATTTATGAAATAAATTAAGTTTCCAATAGTCTGAAATCTAATTGACTATTAGCATTAAAGATTCAATATAAAAATTAAACTTAACTTTACTAAATAAATAATATTTTTTACTCGGCATTATCGTCACTGGCTAGCATTATTTCATTGTCATTGTCTTTATCTTCTTCGTCAATATTTTATACATACTTGTCTGGCCCGAGTCATCATAAATAATCTAGGCCCCAGTTAACACACATTTCTCGTATTTCATCGCTATTATCAATAAGACCGGTTGCTCGATTTCTATAACAATATGGGACTCCTACATTCAACGTTTGTGGTAAAAACATTGGAAGTACCTCCCACTTGACAAATGTTAGAAATATAGGATAATCAATATCACTGTGAAATTTTTCATTCTTTATTAAATTCCAATATTAACCCTCCATTCCTTGAAGGTAGTTAAGATCATCCAGTGCAGGATGAATGGCCAGTTCCTTTTCCATCTCTAAAATATCCTTCATCAAATGTCACATCACTTATGGTTCCTCTTCGTGTGTGTTTGTTTGGAATGTTGCAAATAGTGTTTGTGGCACAACAAGCTCATACCAATGGCATAGTACTTCATAATCACACCTTTAGAGTAAAGGGGAACTACTGTAGTTTTTCACCCCAAATTCGCATACCTTCAGGCTTTATAAAATGTGCTTCCCCCTTAATAATGTGAAGTACAATGTTGAGATCAGTATGTATATATATTAGCTTATTTCCAAGGGACATAAAACACCATAGCACTTGTCATCCACCAAATTATAATAGCAACCTGGCATAATTTTTTCAAGATAGGGATCGCTTGTGTTATTATGTGTTCTATGTGGATCTGTTGAACTACCTACATCTTTTTGCCTTTTCTTAAACCACTAATTAAATTTTAGGGAAATTTCTCAAATAGATGTTGTATTGGTTTTTGAAATTATTTTTGAAAACTCGAATGCTAGTCAACTTAAAATGAATTAAGTTGCACGAACTTGTATATTAAAAACAGTGCATCAACAATGTGTTATGTGTATTATCATTTCGACCTAAAAAGGTTGTCAACCTAAAATTTTGCACGAACTTGTACTGTAAAGAATCGTTAGCACAAGAAAGATAACGCATCAAGAATATGCGTTATTTGTATTGTCATATCAACTTGAAGAATTTGCACGAACTTGGAAACCAACATGTCCTTGTTTTCCAAAATGGCAGTTATCTCAATTTTACCGTATTGTTTTGTGTCTCCAATTTAGCTTATCCTCCAAGGAAAAAGGAACATTCATCAAGTAGATAATTTTCGACATAATATTACGAGCATCGTCCGAAAAGATTTCATCGTATGGAATCCAAAATGGGAGCTCGGTTTTGTGATCAAGTATGTGATTTTTACAAGAACTAGTAGAAAGTGATGACGAAGGACAAAACCATTACAGTAATCGAAACTTTAAGAGGCAAACCATTACAGTAATCGAAACTTTAAGAGGCAAACCAACCTTGTCAAGAGAGGTTTTGTTGAGGTGAAGCCTACACTTTTTTTGTTGTCTAAGCATGTAAGTAGTAGATTTTGAACCTGTCACACAAACATAAGAATTTTTTGCAGAATTAGACCATTGCCTTAGTGTTGTTGTTCCTGCAATCGCAACCGACATATTTCTTTGAGTGAGTACTGATTTTAGAAAGAAATTTGTTGTTTCTTGAATTGTATTCTGGAGAGGGATTGGTTTTGAAGTAGAAGATGTGTAGTGGTTGATTAATGTATTTGTATGCACTTTTATAGTAAAACCATAATCCTATAATAGTTAAGATTTTCAGTCCGAGAAGAAGAAGGAAAATTATGAAAGCGTGTGCCCTACATTCCGTACATACCAAAAAGGCTCTATGTACGTAGTAAAACTATAGTCCTATGATTTTGTCTCCGAGAAGAAATAGGAAAACGTGGGACTTACGTTTCATACTTACCAAAATGGCAATTCTCATTTAATTTTGAGTACGAGAACAACTAGGAAAACAAGTAATGCTTGGGCACTACGTAGTTACTAATTTCCAAAAGGACAGGACAGTGCCGCGTTTAAATAGTGAATAGAATTCTCACTTATTTCTAGCCAATAAACAACACATTTCCTATTAAAAGTGTATGTAGGTTGGGTTGATTCAAATAACCAAATTGATTATGTCAGGTTATTAAAATTAAAGATCAAAACAAATCGATAAAAATTAAATTTTTTAATTTTGTTTTTTCTCGAATTTTTCGGGTTTTTTTCATAAAGTCTTCATGATATAAAACATAAAAGAGTTTTTTTTAATCTTGGTAAGACAAAACTATATAAGATACTTTTCAAGAAAATAACATAAAATATGAGATTAACTATGGCATTGTACGAAAATATTCAAAAATAAAAATAATAAAATCCCATAATAAATATAATTAATAAGCCATAAACAAAATCTAAAATTACTAAGTTGTTAAAATAAGTATGACCAATAAGTACTATTATTTACATGACTAGGCACTAAAAAAGAATAAGTTATACATTTTATCTAAATCATGAAAATAAAAAAAATAAAAAAATAGATATCCAATATTATCTCATGCTATTTCAATTAAATTGAATATCTTTTGTTAGCATTAATACAATTTGATTTTAGTTTTGGATTTCTTTGAATTACTAATTTTTATGAACTATAAAATTTATTGTAGCATTCAAAAATTATACGTCCAAGCTTGAAATAATACGTCAAAAGATAAAAATATTTATCTTTAAAAATATTTAGGCTACAATTAGAAGGTCTCCAATTATAAGAAATATTTATAAATTAGGCTACAATAAATATTTATATGTATTAAATATATTAAAAACATCTATACATGTAATGTCGGGTATGTTGGTTTCGGTTTTACTTGTTTTAGTTAAATCAAACAAATCAATTATGGTCATATTTTGTTTCCCAACACCAAATCAAATCAAACCAGACCATAGTCAAATTCTTTTTTTTGTCGATTTAATTCAGATTATTAATTTTGTACGATTTATCGATTTCCTTTGTACGCCCCTACTACGTTGGAATTAAACATCAAGAATATCTCGATCTTAGTACAAACTTGGTATGATATTGTGTAGTGATTTTCTATATACGGTCTTGACTTTTATCCTACATGTGCACTGTATATGCACACATACTTACGGATCGTGGAAGATAGCGTAAGATGCAAGTGAATATTACATTTTATTGCACCAATTATTCAGTAATTAATTTACTTTCTTCCTTTATGGAAAATTAGATCTATTGCATACAATGTATATGAATTAAGTTTTTCTGATGGTTTAAGTTGTTATGATAAAAGAATACGAAAAAAAAAAGGTTAAGAAAAAAAATGATTTAAAAAAAAATTTGTTAATATGATACAGAGGAAGCTGGGAAGAAGCAAATAAAATATTCGACTAATAATTATTTTCAAGGATGATAAATATTAAGTGGGACCAAAAAGAATTACCTACTTCTTGATAAGCCAATCTGAGATCATAAGATCATTTACAACAGTATATCCTGTTAAACTAAGATACTTAATAAATTTGTTACCACTTGAAATGTCAGCATCAGAAACTCCAGAAAGTAGCAGCCAACCTTGACAATACTCAGCATTATTGGCAGCTATTGAAAATTCAAAACTTGCTACATCATATAATTTATGTTTTTCAACATTAACTAAAGCACTCTTGTATAAACCCATTATTTGACCATACAAGTTGAGACATTGATCAAGAGATGACTTTGATTCGACTCCTGTAATATTTCCTTTAAGCTTTTCTCCAATGTATATTTGTGTTCTTGTAGCGTTTATTAGTCCTGTCTCGATGATTGATAGTGTTAGCTGCAGCAGATTCTCTGCTGATATAATCAAAGGACTTGATTTCAAAACGTCTAAACAGAAGGAAGAATTCCAATCTGTTGAACCCCAAGCACAAGCCTTGTCGAGCAATTTTGGAGAATCTGGCTCTGATGTAGCACAGAAGAATGCCAAAATAAATATTGCAAGAATTGAAACATTGATTGATGAAGACATTCTTATAAATTTAGAGAGGAGAAGAAAAACAAATTTTCGACCAGCTTATGAATTGAATTTTGGAATGGGAGGTTGTCTCAATGATTAAATAATTGTTTGGTATAGCTCATTTATTATGAGTAATAGATAAAATCACCATTTAATTGTGCCTAATTGCAAAGAAGGTAAAGAATTTATTTGTATGGACTATGGATTCAACCATAGAAAGAACAAAGTATTCGGATGAATCAATGGATTTGGATCAATTACGTACATTCCTACTAATGAATAATGAAATAATGGGTTTCTAAATTAAGAGGTAATATAACTGCACTTCACAGTCCCCCAATTGAACAGAATAAGAAGCAGCAGCAAGCCAAAACAGGGAATTCCCTTGTCATTCAAAAATTACACGCGCCTATTCACTAGTTTTCCCAAAAGAATATTTTTATCAGTCTAGTATTCAGTGGTGAATGAGAATGTGAAAAGGACATAATGTATTACAGATTTAACCTACAGGAGTAAGTTACAACTGCAGTCTGCAGCCCAATAATATATCCATTGGCGTCAACTGTACAACATCATTAAATCATTGATAAGGCTCCCGCGAAGCAGTGTGGCTCCTGCTCTCGGGGACATTGGTTTTCGTGCCAAGGACCTCTGATGCGATTTCCCAGCTCCCGCTTCTTCTTCCCCAGCTCGAGTGTCGTGTGTCTGACTGCACGTTGGGAGCTCGCCTATCTGACCCATGAACTGAATCAGCCTCAAATGAATTATGATAGGGCACATCACTCCCTCGGCTACGGATATCTGCTTCAATATCTTCAATATTACGACGCTGTGAGATCTTTAGAAGGTCTCCACCAATATCGAGATCATCTTCTACCTTCACTCGATGATCCTCACCCATTTCAACTTCAGCTTCTCTGGTTGTCGGCAGAGGAGGTCGTGGTTCTTCCTCTTGTACATAAGCTCGGAAGTTGTTCCGTGACGGTTTTACTTTTGTGCAAAATACTTCCATGAAGTTGTTCAAACAACCAAGGTCATAGACATTGATCCTGTTTTCTGCTCTATACCGGAAATTCTCATAGGTCGTCTGAGACAGGACAAGGTTAAACGCTAGTGAGAATGCAAAGACTGCTGCATATCTAGAACAGCGCAAGAAGAAAATTTCTTGTTGACATGATAGTAAAGCGGATGTCCCAGACAGACACCTTGTCAAAAAGCTATTTACTTTAACTAACTACATAGACAATACTTGACTAATGCATGAATATCCAACCAATATGGGTAAGCTGTTTTGAATAAATAGAAGGAAAAAAAGCAAATGCATTTTATAAAATAACTATATTGCTCACTGTTTCGCTCCATTCTTTCCATTCTATACTAAATCAGACCAGCCCAAAACCTTCACAAGAACTAACTGCAACTATTAAACATAAATGCAAAGGAACAACTTGAAATGAAAGGAAGACACAAAACACCAACCTGACCCTACCCTCGTGCAACAGTACATCAAAATGCAAAAGCAATTATGGGAACAGAGAAAGTAGTATATTAGGCTCCTCATCTTTTATTTGCTTGACAAGGTCAGCAAAAAGGAATCAAAAGCTTCCAATCATATTCTCCTCAAAACACAAAGCAGCATATTCATGGGCCCAACAAAGGTATAAAAGCAGACGAAGGCAAAACCACAAGAAGCATAGCCTATGGAATGCACCACATATGACGTGTTCATGCCCTATCTTGAAGCACAATTAGTATCAAATTTCTCTCAACCTCTATAACAAGATTGAACTTAGAAACTGACCTGATTGGTACTTATTAGATACAAGTGAAAGCCGGTGAGCCCACCAACAAACCACAGGGAAATAAAACAATAAGCCATTAGAATGACAGATGCTGGCGACTCTTTCATTGCCTTCCAGACTGTGCCTTGATCATTATTCATTATCACCTTGATGTACAGAGCACATACTGCAAACACATAGATGCACAGCAGCATAGCAGAAGAGACAAAGCAGAAGAAAAAACGGTAGTTGCGCTGCACAATAAAATGAGAGCTGTCAAGAGTAACCCAATAGATCCAAAAATTAAGGAAATTTCATAGAACCAATTTAGAGAGTACAATACCCTACCAATCCAATGCACTGGTCCACCCATGGGCAGTGGTGATCAAATCGCTCCACACAATTGTTACAGATGGAACAGTGCGAACAACGTGGAGGGCGATATAACATGCAGGTATCACAGTATTTCACTCTCACTGGCATCCCATTAACAGTTACTTCTTTTGTTCGGGGAAATTGAAGGCTAGGTGTTTGTCTTCCACCAATCTCTACTGATGCAGAAGTGTCATAACGGAATTCTTCCTCTGGCGGATGAGAATTACGTGGAACAATACCTGGATCTCTAGCTGATGTAAGAAGCAGCAGCACCAATACCTGCCAAAACCAATTCAGGGATCCTCTAAGCCACAGCTTGTGAGTTGATTCATTTCTCCTCTACACTATTTCCGACGATCAAAAAGAGATACCCATATAGAGAGGTGATAACAGTACATAGTTCGACATAGAAAGTAGCAAATAGAACAAATTATCGGGCAACTATATTCAGAAGTACAACCTTCAGCTAAATCTTTCCAAAAGAATAAAGATAAAACAAGTAACTTCAATCAAATTCTAAAAGTTTCACCAACAAAAGCTCAGAGCTGACAAAACATATCCATACGTGCACGAGATTTTGGAATGTTCAGTAGTGTCTAACTAGTAAAATAGTGCAACTACCAACAGTCCAAACTAAGAATAAAAATTAAGATTATCCAATTATTTGTTATCTATAATATAAGATATTAAAAGCATTCGTAATTTGCCTCCTCCTCCTTCGGTATCAAGTCTGAAGAACATGAGTAAACAGAAAAAGACTGGAAAATATGTATCCAAGTGATCAGGGAAAATAGAAATTCCATGATCACCAAGTACACCATGAAAGTTAACCAGCAATTTTACTGCTCTTGGCACTACAGTAGCAACCCTCACTTCCAACCGAGAGGTTGTGAGTTCGAGTCTCCCCAAGAGCAAGGTGGGAAGTTCTTGGAGGGAAGGATGCCGGGGGTCTATTTAGAAATAGCCTCTCTACCTCTCTACCCCAGGGTAGAGGTAAGATCTGCGTACATACTACCCTCCCCAGACCCCACTATGTGGGATTATACTGGGCTGTTGTTGTTGTTGTTGTTGGCACTACAGTTAATATCCCCACCCACCAAAAACTCTACCTGAAAAGATAATAGCAAAACCTAATTATGTAACTGTTACATTTATGTGTAAAAATGAAAAAATCAAAGCTAAAAAATGTTGGAAACACGTTCTCAAAGCATTATACTAAAACGTGTGTTTATATGTGTACGTTTTGATGAATGACAAACAATGCGCAAATTGATATATGACGAAGTTCAAGTACAAGCGCACAATTGATATACAACGAGATTCAAGCTCAAGACCAAGTTTCATAGTTTTACATGAGTCGTTCTTAACTGTGATCTTGATCTGACAACTTGACTCATGACATGGCTTCTCTCGTAAAATTATTTTTACAAAATCATGCATATTTAATTTAATGCTAAATGATTTTAAATCATGCATATTTACTTTAGTCAAAATGATTTTTAAACATGCCTCTAAAATCTGGACTAAGATAATCAATTATGTACTTATGATAATCGATTATGTTAAGCCAAGACTGCATGACAATCGATTGTGAACTAATGACAATCGATTGTGTTAAGGCAGTGAGCATCAGGTTTTTCAAACCTGCATGACAATCGATTGTGAACCTTATGACAATCGATTGTGATGAGGCAGTGTCCATCAAAGTTTTTCAACGCTCAAAATAATCGATTGTGAAGTTAATGACAATCGATTGTGAAGAGACAGTGTCCATCAGATTTTCCAAAGTCACAAAATAATCGATTGTGAACATATGACAATCGATTGTGTTGAGACAGTGTCTTCCAGACTTTTTCAAAGTTATTAAATAATCGATTGTGAGTATATAACAATCGATTGTCACGAGGCAGTGTCTAAATTGATTTTTTAAGACTGATAAATAATCGATTGTTAACATTGCACAATCGATTGTGAAGCTAACCGTTGTCGTAAAGTTTTCAAATACCGTCAGGTAATCGATTATTGATTTTGTATAATCGATTGTTGAAATTAAAATCTGGAAAGGATTTTTTGAACGTTGCTGAATAATCGATTATTGATTTTGTATAATCGATTGTTTTACGTAAAAATCTGGAAATGATTTTTTGAACGTTGCCAATAATCGATTGTTGATCTTGGATAATCGATTGTTAAGCGTAAAATCTGGGATTGATTTTTGGAACGATTGGCAAACAATCGATTGTGGCTTCTTGACAATCGATTGTCACTCAGTAAAATCAGCAACTCTTAATTGGCAATTAGGCAACGGTAATGCCAAATTTTTCAACTATAAATACAGCTTCATTTCAGTGTTTGAACACAACAACACACAAACAACTGATCATATAATTGCTATAAGCTTGCATACTCTATTGCTTATCATTTTATATTCATCACATAAGTTTTTGAGAGCCAAACTCTTGTCGAAAGTTGTTGCGATCTTGAGCGTATTCTTTTACTCATATCTACTCATTAAGGAGTGTCTTGTTTGAGTGCTTAGTGTTTTGTACACTTGAAGAGAATTGTTATTCTCTTGTTGTAAGAAGGAACTTGTGTTTCCTTGGTTGAAGTCTTGGAGTGTTGTATCTCCGAGCAAAGGTAGTTGAGGCTTGTGTCCTCAAGTTGTGAAGGAACTTGTGTTTCCTTTGGTTGAAGTCTTGGAGTGTTGTATCTCCGAGCAAAGGTGTTGAGGCTTGTGTCCTCAAGTTGTAAAGGTTTGTTAAGCACCCGGAAGCTTGACAAGTTAGTGGAAATCTCGAGAGAGTCTCTCGGGGACTGGACTAGCCACGGGTTGTGGTGAACCAGAATACTTCGGTGTGTTCTTTCTTATTTATCGCACTTATTTATTTCCTGCAAATTTTAAATTCCGCAAGTTTACGCTAATTTTTATTATAATGCTATTCACCCCCCCCCCCCTACCGTTAAGCGTATTATCTAACAATTGGTATCAGAGCCCAACTCTCTGAAGACTTAACCGTTTGAGAGAAACATCCATGGCTTCTACTCGTGATTCTTTTGCAGGAATAGGTGAAGGTCACTTTAACTTGTTGCCGCCAATATTTGATGGAAGCAATTACACATATTGGAAAGATCGGATGAGAATTTTCATCACAGCCAACAACTTTTATCTATGGCAAATCATCCAGCATGGTGAACAGATGACGACAAAAGTTGGGAAAGCCAAGGTAAGTGAATACAACACTAAGGCAATAAATATGTTGTATATCGGCTTGAATCAGGAAGATTATCAGAAAATTTCCCACTACAAATCTGCCAAAGAAATGTGGGATAAGCTTGAGGAAATGTATGAAAGCACACCTCAAAAAGCGGACAGCTCATGTGGTGAATCGACTGGCCGATGTCTCATGGCAAACGAAGAAGAAGAGGTAAGTACGTCTAACCCTCACTCACTTGAAGAAATGCAAAATGCTTATAATAAATTATATAGTGAGTTTGTTAATGCTTCCAAGACCATTAAAAATTTGCAGAAAACTCTTTCATTGCAAGAAACAGATTTTCAAAAACAACTCTCACTGAAAGAAAAGGATTTGGAAAAACTGATTTTAGAAAATGAGAAGTTGAAAGAGGAAAACAATTTTTTCGGAAAGAGAAGCGCCGACAAGCCCGAAAGTTCTATCAAAAATTGTACTTCTTGCATGCATCTCAAAAATGAGGTAGATAGACTTAAGGGCACCTTAGATAAGTTTAATTCTTCTCACAAAAATTTGAATGAGGTTCTTGTTAATTTGAAGTCAACCAAGCATGGCATAGGTTTTAAGAATGAGCCTAAAGAAAAGGTTGAAGCCAAACCACAACCACCTAAGGCTCAACCTAGGATTAATAAAACAAATGCTCATCCTAGAAATAGCAATCCTAGAACCAATATGCATGCTAGACCAAATACTAGAAGGAATGTTGAACATTTTAGGAGACCTAGAAACGACTTTCCACCTAGAAATAACTACCCTAGAAATGATGCATATTCTAGGCCAAACACTAGAAGGAATTTTGAACCTTTTAGAACACCTAGAAATGACTTCCAACCTAGAAATAATTATTCTAGAAAAGCTGTACATCCTAGAACAAATAGTAGGAGAAATGATTTTCATGAAATGCGCAATAGTCATAGTGTCGAAAATAGAGTAAACAATTTTCGTCCGTCCAATTACTATGAACCGAGAAGGATGCATAATCCTAACGTGACCTGTCATTATTGTAGACGAATTGGTCATATTGCTCCTGCTTGTTTTACAAGATATAGACATATCACTCAATTGCATCACTATGATATGCCTAACCCCCAAGGACCCAAAATGGCATGGGTACCAAAAGATCATTAATCTCTTCTGCAGGTGTGCTTGAAGGCTACAATATTGTAGTAGATGCACCAAGCACAATACCTTATCGCATCAAGGGGGAATTTCGGTTAGTTATCCTTTTTGACAAAAACCGAATTGATAATATATGCAAGCAACCGATATTAACATATGTGTTGTTAATTTGGCCTTATATTGTTAAAAAAATTTTGATGTGCTTAATCATAATAGTTGATATGTGTCGAGACATCCTTGTTAATAATTAATATCAATTATCCTTGATGCATATGTTGAAAATTCGTTGTTAAACAACAATTGGTATATCTATGGTTTGTTGGTATGTTTTGATAAAATTCCAGCAATCTTCATAGTGCATACTCCTCGTTGTCTTTCCTATCTCATTTTGACTTTTTGGAAATGTCGAAAAAGAGAGTGTTTAAGCGATATGCTTCAAATAAGGGGGAATGTCCTTACATTCTAGTTTGCCTTATTTGAGGGGGAACTTCTCATTAAGGAGGAATAGATTGCATGAATTTTATCTTGATGACATTATTGTTGTACTTCAAAACAACCTTCCATATTGGTAATATCATTCTTCAAAATTATGTTATTAATATTTTGCATTCCAAAACATGTTGAAAATGATATTGTATTATTTTTTGAACAACTAATGAGTTTTATGCAAGGAGTCTCTAAAATTTCATTTGAGATGTCCATGATGGACAAGCGAAATTTCCTCTCGGAGCTGCAAGTTAAGCAAATGAAAGTGGGAACTTTCACTTGTCAAACTAACTATTGCAAGAAATTGCTGAATCAATATTGAAAAGAGCAACACCAAAGCAATGATCACCTCAATGAATTTATAAGACCATCGTGCCAGAAAAGCGAAAGGTAAGAAGAGCAATACCAAGAACTACAGAGGTATGATCGTTCCTTACTTTACCTTATTGCCAGTAGACTTGATATAATATTTAGCGTTTATTGATGTGCTAAATATAAATCATGTCCAAATGAAGTGTCTAATGCGGGTAAGCGTTGATCTAAATGCATACTTTTTAGGTTGCTTTTATATATTGAATAGTACTGACTTGAGCGTCGGAGACGCGTATTTCCTTTTGCAGGTATCACCCTAAAGGTAGGGGGAATTATAAAGATATGGCACAGAACAATCGATTGTTACAGCAAATAATCGATTATTTTACTGTGCAGAAAATCGATTAGCAAGTATCACTAATCGATTATTTATGGTTTATGCTTATTATGCAGTTTTGTTTAATAATCGATTTTTAACTGTTTAATCGATTACCGTCTCAGCCATTCAGTACTGCTTTTCTAAAACAATCGATTGTTTCATATATATAATCGATTATTTTCCGAGTCAGAAAATCACCGTGCACACTGTGTCACAACAATCGATTACCATAATTTGACAATCAATTATTTCATGTTAGTAATTCAAAAATTTGTTACCGTTTGGTCCTGCAATCGATTTGTGTCAGTTCCGAGATTCAGTCAAATCTTCATAACAATCGATTATTTCATTCCAATAATCGATTGTCTAACGGTCAGTACAATTTATTTTTACCGTTTCTGACTGTTTTGGCTCATAAATTTCTGCAGATTTTCATCATAAATGAAATGACATTCTTCCCATTATAAATAGGCATCATATGTCTTCATTTTTATTCACTCAAGCATCAATTCTAGCTCTCAAACTATCAAAACTCTTTTAAGTTTTCTTGCAAAGCTCATTACCTCCTATTAAAAATGTCGGGCCGTCACTCTAAACGTTCCCGTTCAGCTAGGCATGCTGCATCCTCCTCTGCTGCCCCACCTCCTCCAAATTACCCTTATCAAGATGGGTCCATTTTACAATTTAGTTCTGACACCGAGCTTACTCAGTTTTTGACAAAATTTGAAAAGCGCGACATTCTTCCTCCCCGCTTTTCAACAAGCAAGTATCTTGAATCATACGCCCCTGCTGCCAACATGCTTAAAGAATGCCAACTTCTCGACTTCTTATTTCTTACCTACCCTTACATTAATCCTCCATCGATTCAAGCGTTTTATTCAAACCTTCATGAGGATGATGATGGTGAGCTTGCGACAAATATTAATGGTGTTCAAATTCTTTTATCCGATGAAAACCTTCATTCCATTGCCCGTCTTCCTCAAAGTGGTGAAGACATTTTTCGGTACATTAGAGAGGTCGGCGCCTTATTTGATGAGAAAGCTCTCCTAAACCAAATAGGTATTACATCTTATGATCCTAATCTATCCACTCGGCGTCCTACTATCACGGGAATGCTCCCCGAGTATCGTTTGATTTTCTATTTCATCACCCGAGTCCTCAAACCTCGAAAGCATAATCACACCACTCTTTCCCAAGAAGACGCTAAGCTCATGCATGCAATTATAACCGGAGCTCACATCAATTGGTGTAAGTTCGTCAAGATTCACATGCGTGACGCCATCGGAGATGATAGACCTCTTCCCTATGCCCTCCTTATTATGAATCTTCTTGAAGCTTGCGGATTCAACACTTCCATCGGTCCTCTCAAAAAGAGCACCAAGAAGTGGGAAATTTCAGAATCCTCCTTTCCCCATGACGGAGATCATGTAGCTCCTACTCCTCTTCCAACTTGTCGGTCGCGTCAGCCTCAAGAACCTACTCTTCAATCCATTTCCGACCAAATTGCTTCATTGACCACCTCTGTCGGTCAATTGACACATGAGATCCATGGATATTTTGACCATGTTCATTATCCATATGCCGGTCTTGTTCCCTTTGAAGCAGTGCCGGACGATGAGACGGGAAATGATGATGAATAATTTCTTTATTTGTCTTTCCATTTTATTGTTCTATGTTTGTATTGTTCCCATTATGTACCCGTTTTATTTTCAATAAATAAACAAGTTTTTTAATCCTTGCCATCATATTACATTTTTTTTGCTAATGGCAAAAGGGGGAAGATAACGGGTATGCACTCTCAATACTTATCAGTATAAATTGAGGGGGAATTCATATATTGAGGGGGAACAAATTGCATATCCATATACTTGTTGCATATCTTTACTTTCTTGAATCGTCATTACGAATCGTTTAATTTGCATATCCCGCTTAAAGTTTGCCATTATCAAAAAGGGGGAAATTGTTGGAAACACGTTCTCAAAGCATTATACTAAAACGTGTGTTTATATGCGTAGGTTTTGATGAATGACAAACGATGCGCAAATTGATATATGACGAAGTTCAAGTACAAGCGCACAATTGATATACAACGAGATTCAAGCTCAAGACCAAGTTTCATAGTTTTACATGAGTCGTTCTTAACTGTGATCTTGATCTGCCAACTTGACTCATGACATGGCTTCTCTCGTAAAATTATTTTTACAAAATCATGCATATTTAATTTAATGCTAAATGATTTTAAATCATGCATATTTACTTTTGTCAAAATGATTTTTAAACATGCCTCTAAAATCTGGACTAAGATAATCGATTATGTACTTATGATAATCGATTATGTTAAGCCAAGACTGCATGACAATCGATTGTGAACTAATGACAATCGATTGTGTTAAGGCCGTGAGCATCAGGTTTTTCAAACCTGCATGACAATCGATTGTGAACCTTATGACAATCGATTGTGATGAGGCAGTATCCATCAAAGTTTTTCAACGCTCAAAATAATCGATTGTGAAGTTAATGACAATCGATTGTGAAGAGACAGTGTCCATCAGATTTTTCAAAGTCACAAAATAATCGATTGTGAACATATGACAATCGATTGTGTTGAGACAGTGTCTTCCAGACTTTTTCAAAGTTATTAAATAATAGATTGTGAGTATATAACAATCGATTGTCACGAGGCAGTGTCTAAATTGATTTTTCAAGACTGATAAATAATCGATTGTTAACATTGCACAATCGATTGTGAAGCTGACCGTTGTCGTAAAGTTTTCAAATACCGTCAGGTAATCGATTATTGATTTTGTATAATCGATTATTGAAATTAAAATCTGGAAAGGATTTTTTGAACGTTGCTGAATAATCGATTATTGATTTTGTATAATCGATTGTTTTACGTAAAAATCTGAAAATGATTTTTTGAACGTTGCCAATAATCGATTGTTGATCTTGGATAATCGATTGTTAAGCGTAAAATCTGGGATTGATTTTCGGAACGATTGGCAAACAATCGATTGTGGCTTCTTGACAATCGATTGTCACTCAATAAAAACAGCAACTCTTAATTGGCAATTAGGCAACGGTAATGCCAAGTTTTTCAACTATAAATACAGCTTCATTTCAGTGTTTTGAACACAACAATACACAACAACTGATCATATAATTGCTATAAGCTTGCATACTCTATTGCTTATCATTTTATATTCATCACATAAGTTTTTGAGAGCCAAACTCTTGTCGAAAGTTGTTGCGATCTTGAGCGTATTCTTTTACTTATATCTACTCATTAAGGAGTGTCTTGTTTGAGTGCTTAGTGTTTTGTACACTTGAAGAGAATTGTTATTCTCTTGTTGTAAGAAGGAACTTGTGTTTCCTTGGTTGAAGTCTTGGAGTGTTGTATCTCCAAGCAAAGGTAGTTGAGGCTTGTGTCCTCAAGTTGTGAAGGAACTTGTGTTTCCTTTGGTTGAAGTCTTGGAGTGTTGTATCTCCGAGCAAAGGTGTTGAGGCTTGTGTCCTCAAGTTGTAAAGGTTTGTTAAGCACCCGGAAGCTTGACAAGTTAGTGGAAATCTCGAGAGAGTCTCTCGGAGACTGGACTAGCCACGGGTTGTGGTGAACCAGAATACTTCGGTGTGTTCTTTCTTATTTATCGCACTTATTTATTTCCTGCAAATTTTAAATTCCGCAAGTTTACGCTAATTTTTATTATAACGCTATTCACCCCCCCCCCTCTAGCGTTAAGCGTATTATCTAACAAAAAATAATCAGGAGAACGAAAAAACAACTGCACATACAAAGGGACAAACAAATCACTTTTTTTTTTTTTGATGAAGTAAGGTGTTTCATTAAAAAAGCATCAAGAAGATGCATAGTTACATAGTTACAGGGGGTCTAGTTACAAAGGCAAAAACAAAGGAGAAGCTAGGTCCTATACAAAGTGTCAATCTAGGACAAGAGTACTAACAAAGTCCAAAAAAAGATCAGTACTAGACACGAATGCTAACGTATCCATGAACAAAATGAAGTGCAGCAACTAGCCACTAGCTAAAACCCACAACAAAGTAAAACTAACTTATCACATTATTTTAACCATATTGGTGACAGAAGTAACATGTAATTATTCTCAAGAGTCAAGTAAGGGGTTAATGAACCTACATGGATAGTGAAAATAATTGCTACTGCCAAAATAGCATATCCTGCATTGTACGATGAAAACTCATGGCGCAGATGCCTTGCGACAAAAACACAGAAAACAGTGACGGGTACTATGATAAGCAATAAGGTTATAAGCAATGACTTTGCATCTGGCCCAAAAATCAACCTGCCACCTAGAAAAAAGTACTGCAGAAGAAAGGAGATGAGTAAAAAACAAAGAAGATAAATCGGAAGTAAAAAGTATAGCATGGCATGCTACTGCTGATTTGTTATAGCAACAGATGAACAATTACGCTGTTGTTGCTGCAGAATGAGAATATTGAAAAAGGACTTATCTTTTCTGTCCTTTGATTCACAAGAATAGTTGGAAGATCAAGAGACAATTTCAAGGGGAAGAAACGAAGAATTTCTCATCATCGCAATCATCAGTGCAAGTGAAAAAATTTCTATTGGTACTGTCAATGTTCAGTTGGCAACCTTCTCCACTTACGTTTCTTTTTTCAAGACCCCTCCTCTTTGCTTAGAACAATCTAGATGTGGCTATGATCATGATTTCATACTCATTGATGTTAGAGTTATACACATATTATCTTTAATATTTGATACTTCGATGGTAAATTTCTTAAACTATCTTAGATCAATAGCTTTGATTGTTATCAGGAATACCTTATTTGTACAATAAATTAAATATATTAAAAATAATTGAATATGTAGAGAAGTTTGTCAAACAAAAGGGCTCCAACACATTGAGCACACTATCCACTATAACCAGCCCCATTAGAAGTGCGGAAGTCTACTACGACCAACAGCAGAACAACTTAACAATAAATTGACCTTCAAACACTAAATGACAAACAATTAAAGGAAATGTTTAAGGGCAAGAACAGTTGTCTAACGTACAGTCCCTCCAGGACTCAGCATCTTTACCTACATCTTTAAAGCAGCATATAGACTGCCAGGATATTCTTTCTTTTTATTTTTATTTCTCCTTTTTTTCCTTTTTCAACTTTGTTGGACGGGGCGGGGGAAGGATGTGGCGGAGTGGAAGTACTCAATACTTGGCAAAATATCAACAGCACCATAAATTCAAATTCGCTACATTTGTTAGTCCCTCTATAGAGGCTTCATTTGAAAAAATCTAGCCCATCATATATCTGCTTGAACTACACTCCTTAAGATTATTGATTAACAACATCTCCACCATAAAAATGATTAAGTACGCAAGCTATGCACTCAAACTCAGTGAATAAACTTCCCTTGAAAAATTAGTCTTCTAATACTATTATATCCCTACATATTCGATAAAATCCAACAGTCCTTCTGATACCTAAAGGAATTCAAATACTTCTGAAATGATACTATGTTTTGATCCATATTTCCAAAGAGAATAAAATTTAAGTACAATGTGCTTCATCTCTTTTTCAATAAACTGAGAAAATCTGAAAGACCCAAGGAGAAGTTGTCAAAGCACCATTTCTTCATGGTGCTTAATGAAACTTGTCAGCTATTAGCAAAAAGGTAACTATAGCTAGTTGGGGCCCCTTTTTTTGTTTGAGAAGGTAACAATTTGTATATTAATAACAAGACTTCCCTGAAATTGTGAAGTCACCCATAGGTACACTGTGAGTGTCCATACAAAATAAACAAAAAAAGGACATTGTTCACCCAAGATCTTCTTAAACTAAATCTAAGGCATCTAAGATGGATTCATGATCCTCCAAAATCTTTCCTTTACACCAAAGATGAAAGAGAGATATACATTTCATCTTTATTTTCTGGATGTTGTTGACTTTTCCTTCAAAGCATCTTTGATTTCTCTCCTCATACTGACCACCATATACAAGCTAGGACAATTCTCCATCTCTCTTTGTCTCTCGGGAATGTTCCCTCTTTACTCCAGCTAGCTAGAATATCAAGAACTCTTCCGGGATGGAACTCCCCTTAAACTAATGAAGATCCTCCATATCTGAATGGCGTATTTGCAATGCAAAAAAAGATGGTTGATTGTCTTTGTCTGCTCCCCACATAAGTAACACCAAGAACACAGATGGAATCCCCCTTTTGTTAAGTTATCTTGTGTTAGGACAGCTTCTTTTGCTAACAACCAGGTGAAGCAGGCAACCTTATATGGAAATTTGACTTTCCATATCATGGCCAACATCCAATTTGATTGTTTGCAAGGTTATATTCTTTGTACGCACTCGTTACTGAGAACTTTCCTTGCCCATTCTCTTGTCACGTGATGATGTCTTGGCTTGAGTTGATTCCAGTGAATTGTTCCAAGAACCTGTAAAACTCAGTCAACCTGTCGATCTCCCAATCGTTTAAACTTCTCCTGAAAGCGATGTTCCATTCTTGGGCTGTCCAAACCTCTGCTAAAACTGCTTGTTGTTGATTCAGTTCATGAATGTTAGGGAAGAAATCCTTCAAAAGATCCTTGTCCTAACCAATTGTCATTCTATATAGAAACTTTACTTCCACTTCCTACTTTGAACTTTGATTTGTTGATCACTTCTAGCCAAGGGTTTTTAATTGATTTCAACAAGCTGACACCATATGAACTTCTCACTGACTTGGTTGTCCAGTCTCCTTCATTTCAATATTTCTCCCCGATGACCTCTATCCATAAGGTTTGCCAGTTTCCATAGCCACTTCATCATTAGGCATTAGTTATGCACTTCTAAATTCTTTATTCCTAGACCCCCTGGCCTTTTGCTGGAAGTCGGGACACCCCAGTTCACCAAGTGAAATTTTTTTTTTTTCACTGTTGCCTTCGCACAGAAAGTTTTTTCTCATAGCATCAATTCTCTTTATCACACTGATTGGAGCTAGAAATAAGGACATCATGTATGTAGGCATGGCATCAAGCACAGGGTTTATCAGAGTTAGTCTTCCCCATGGATAGGTATTGATTCTTCCAGTTTGCTAATTTCCTCTCACATTTCTCTAATACATTGTTCCATATGCCTTGTGCCTTACTTTTTACACCCAAGGCATCCTCAAATAAATAGTCGGAAGCTCAATCATCGAAGTTTGCTATTTTTGTCTCTTCGAGTGGCTAGTGTATAAACTAAAAAAATTTACTCCTTTGAAATCGAGAAATTACCGAGGACCAGTGGCACACGATTTGAAATTTGGTGGAAAATGCCTCGGCACCTCTACACTTCTCTACTTAGATACCAGGCTTTTCTCTGCGGCAAGATTCGAATTTGTGACACGTGTGTAACCACACATCAAGGGCTGCACTTTTACCACAGGCCAAAGCCCTAGGGGCTGTAGATTAAGAATTTATTACTTACAACTTGGAAAATATATACTTTTTTAAGAAATAAAATTTGCCTAATATACTAAACTAGCGTGCTTCTGGTTTTTTTATCTACGCTCTTCTTAACAAGTTTGACCCTACTCCTATGTGACATGTGCCTAACCAGACATCAAGGGTTGCACTTTTACTACCAGGCCAAAGCCCTAAGGGCTGTAGATTAAGAATTTATTACTTAAGCCCAATGCATTAAGTTTCCGCTATGCGCAGGGCCCGGGAAAGGGCCGGACCATAAGAGTCTATTGCACGCATCCTTTTACTGCGTTTATGCAAGAGGCTGTTTCCACAATTTGACCCTGTGACCTCTTGGTCAAATGGTAGCAACTTTACCAGTTACGCCAAGTTGTAAGAATTTATTACTTACAACTTGGAAAATATATCTTTTTTTAAGAAATAAAATTTGCCTCATATACTAAACTAGCGTGCTTCTGGTTTTTATCTACGCCATCTTCTTTACAGGTTTGGCCCTACTCCTCTTTCTCAAAATTTTATGCTCAGTATGTCATCATTTGCTGCCTATTCCTGAAAATTTTAGGTACTTGAATTACATGAGCAATTGCTTAGGAATAATATACAGCCCTCTTTCCACTCCAGATTCAAAAAAAGGTTCTGGAATCAAATCCATATGGGACGACTGTAGAAAAAGCAAAAACTTCTCAACAGAAAAGGTGACAACTTCAACAAGATGATAACATTATTATTCGCCCAAGAAGATAATAACCACGTGAACCATAGGAAAGAGTTCAAATTCTTAAAAAGGCTGTGCTTTCTGATCGAGGACCAAAGGCAGCTCAGCATCCTACGAGATGAGAGGAATATGTGCACTTTGGTTGCTCATCTAATCAAAATTTGCTTATGAGAGAGTCTAAAGTGAAAAAAATAGTTGTAACAGCCACAAACCAACCTATAAGGAAATGTTAATTAACCAAACCACCAAATACGAGAGTTATGGAATAGGGAATTTAGTAGGAAAAGGAGCCAATACATGCTTCGAACTTTATCCAAAAAACAGTAAAGTTACTTGTTAGATCAAATATCATACACCCACTAGCCCGTAACTCAATTTATTTTAATGTATAATAACACCGGAAAGGTCAAAGAATATGCTAACAGTATCCTCATTGACATAACAGCTGACTCATTGCAATAAGGTATCAGCTACACAGTTATCGCAGTATAGGACCTATTTGACTTCATGTTGATAACCAGTCTGCCAATATTTTTCTTGCATAGCCTCCAGAAAAATTGGCCAGTTCTTAAGATATTCACCATAGAAGGGGCAATTCAAACTTGCGTAGGTGTAACGTAATATTTATTTTTATTTTTTTGACAAGGTAGAAGTAATACACTTTAGTTTTTCTTCTTTTGGGTTTCACAACTGGTCCAATAGCCGCATTGGGGCCTGACTAAATATGGATTTGTGCCTAGAAGTCCCATATTGGGGGGTAAAGCGTTGTTTAATTTAACAAAGGTAAATCCATATCCAATGCTCAAACCCGAGACCTATGGTTAAGGATGAATGAGTACTTAGCACTCTATACCCAAAGCTCGAAAGTGCACATACGTAAGTTATATCTAAACTTCAAACTAGAGTTTCAACAATGTATTTCAGATTTTTATGAATGTAAGAAACTAGCAGACATTTGTCTGGAAAACATCCCGATAATTCCAAAACGCAAAGAATGCTGAGGAGTAACATTCTTTAAAGTTCAGATCAAAACCTAAGACATTTCATAAGGCCATCACAATAACTTAAAGCTGAATAAAGCAATAAAAATTCAATCTTTATGCACAAATTGGCAAAGTAACCATTACACACACTAGAATACTATATACAGACAAAAATATTCTCCAAAACCCACTACACCAAACAATAGCCAACTAAAAGTTCAACCAAAACCCAGGAAAAAAATTAACGCACAACCACATAAAAAAACACCCACAAAAAAAGAGTAGCAAAACTTTTAATAATCAAAAGAAACAAAAGTAAAAAGGAAATTCTTACATTGCTTCCTTTCCAGACTTGGTACACGCGCTTTTCCATGTGGCACGCCTCAACCCCCACGTGCTACGGCCTCTCCACAAACCTTAAGCTGGAACAGAGTCAAACACTTGAAACTTGAGACTGTTCATTATATGGAAAGCCAAATGCTCAAAAAAATTGAATTCCTTAAAAGGGTTTTTCTGGGATTTTAATTTGGAATATGGGAAAGAAGAGAATTTGGGGGTTGGGGTGGGATGGGTTTATGGGAGTATGGGGTATAAGGACGGAAGAAGGTGGTGGTGACGGTGGCGATTTTGGAGTTTTTCGTAAAAAGTCTCTTTTTTATGTTTCTGAAAGTGTTTTGTTTTTAAATTGGAATGTTTTGGGAAAGAAAAGGTTAAACGCTTTTTAAACTTTACAACTTTTTTTTAAATTGGAATGTTTTAATTTAATGCATTTAACTTTTCTCTCTCTTAGATCACTATTTTGAGCAGTGACAAGATTTTCTGAATAGTTTGACTGTCTTTTTTTATCATTGGATTTGTTTAAGATTTTGAACCGCCTAGCTGTATGTATGTTTCTTGTCATATTGAAGATGTTTTTAAAAAAAAACGTATTAACATTATAAAATAAATAATAAAAAATAATAAATTATAGAGATAATAGAGAAGTATCTTGTGTTGTATTCAAAAAATAATAAGTATATATACAATTACATAAAGCCTTAACTCTAAAAAGAATTCAAAAGGAAATCCTATAAATCTGTTGTAGCTATATATATATTATATAAGATTATGTCTACATTTAAATTATGTCTATATTCATTATCTAAAATTCTCCCTCAAGGTGGAGCGTAGATATTGATCATGCGTAGCTTGTTACAAAGGTAATCAACTCGAATTCCATTTAATGCCTTTGTGAACAAATCAGTCGGTTGCTCTCATGTCTTTACGTAGTCAGTGGAGATCAAGTTCTCCTGAATCTTCTCACGAATAAAATGGCAGTCAGCCTCAATATGTTTAGTTCTTTCATGATACGCCGGATTTGACGCAATATGGAGGGCAGCTTGATTGTCACACCAGAGTTTTGCTAGTATTGATGCTCTAACCCAATTTCAGTCAACAGATGATGTATCCACATAATCTCACATGTAGACTATGACATAGCTCTATACTCGGATTCTGCACTAGATCGAGATACAACACTTTGTTTCTTACTCCTCCATGATACCAAGTTTCCTCCAACAAAGACACAATAACCTGTATTAGATTTTCTATCAATTTTTGATCTAGCCCAGTCAGCATCTGCAAAACACTCAATACGAGTATGATTGTGATTGCTATATAGTATGCCAAGTCCAAGAGCTCCTTTCAAGTAATACAAAATCTGTTTCAAGTCTGCCCAATGTTTGATCATTGGTGCAGACATGAACTGGCTAACAACACTTATCGCAGAAGCAATATCTGGACGAGTCACAGTAAGGTAGTTTAATTTCCCAACTAACCTCCTGTATCTCTCTGGATCACAAAAAGGATCACCATCATTTTTCATAAGATGCACATTAGGAACCATTGGAGTACTGCAAGGTTTAGCTGTCAACTTTCCAGTTTCTGCAAGCAAGTCAAGAGTGTACTTTCTCTGAGACAAAAGAATTCCCTTCTTGCTTCTATTTACTTCTACTCCCAAAAAGTATTTCAACTGGCCCAAGTCCTTTGTATGAAACCTAGTATGCAGAAAAAGACTTGAGGGAAGAAATCTCAGCATAGTAACCTCATGTGATAACAATATCATCAACATATACAATAAGAAAACTGAGTGATCACACTTACTCATTTTCAACCCAAACTCCTGAACTACCTCACTGCACTTGCCAAACCAAGCTCGTGGACTCAGCTTCAAGCCATACAAGGACTTCTTCAAATGACAGACTTTCTCATACTACCCTGAGCAATAAAATCGGGTGGTTGCTCCATATAAACTTCCTCCTAAAGATCACCATGAAGGAACACATTCTTGATATCCAACTGATGTAAAGGTCAATTCTTGAATGCAGCTAGAGAAATAAATAAGCGGACAGGAGTGAGTTTGGCAACCGGGGAGAAGGTGCCGGAATAATCCACCCCATAAGTTTGCGAATCATACCCTTTCGCCACAAGTCTGGCCTTAAGTCTTGCCACAGAACCATATGGATTAACTTTAACTGTAAAGAACCACTTGCATCCCACTGGTTTCTTTCCCTTTGGTAAATCTACCAAATCCCATGTGTGTTTGTCCTATAAAATATATATTTACTCGAGCATTGCATCAGACAATCCGGGATGATTCAAAGCCTCCGTCACTGTTTTGGGTACGGAGATGGAGTCTAGAGAAGCAATCATAGATCTAGACGTAGAGGATAAGTGATCATAGGAACAAAGTTAGCAACAGAATATTTTGATTTGCAAGTACGTGTACCTTTGCGAAGAGCAATAGGAAGATAAAGGTTATCTGGAGGATCATGCAAAGAAGAATCAGATGATACAGGAACTAGTACGGGACATGTATCATTTGTCTCTTGCCTCCACGAATAAACTTGAACAATTGTAGGTCTTGCTGGAGTAGGTACTGAAGGCATAATAGTTGATTGGTGCTAAATAGAAGAACTGGGAGATCGAAGAGTATCATTTGATTGTTATGTCAAAGTACGGGTAATCTGATACACTAGCCACTCATATTACTCCCCCTGGCTTGTCGAAATGGAAGGTGCATAGAAGAATGGTGTAGTCTCTGAGAATACCACATCAGTTGACACTAAATATTTGTTAAGCTCAGTAGAATAACATCGATACCCCTTCTGAAGGCGAGAATAGCCCAGGAAAACACACTTCGCAGCCTTGGGATCCAACTTGGTAAGAGATGGTCAACATCTCGAACATAACATGTTGGACTAGGAGTTGGTGCATTATTATTCTTTACCATCATTTTTGTTCCTTTCAATAACATCCCCCGAAGCTAAAAAATACTCCAACAAATCCTGGTAGATACGAAATCAACAATCTATTGAGCATGATCCAACTTTAATAATCTACTCAACCAAATCAGAGAACCAAACGAATTTGTCCCCAACTTAAATAAAATTAGAGACCAATAAAGTTTTTGATAAGGAAAGACCCACAGACAATATCAAGTTACTAATCGATCACCACCGTGAGTCAAAATAAAAGATTCAAGCTTCTCATACATGCAGCCTTCAAGCAAAATACCATAGAATTAAAGAAATCGAATAATTAATAAACCAAACTTAAACCTGACCAAACAAAGTGAGAATAAGATCTCGTTTGAGGTTGCTCTTTGCCAAAATATTGTACTATGATCAGAGAACCACCACAAGTCAACTGGAAATGTCAAAAAGACCTCAGATTAGCTTCTGGCGAAGGAATTTTCGGCAGCGGATTCGACTCAACTCCGGCGAGTAGTAGACCTACTCTGATACCATGTAAACTATAGAGACAATAGAGAAATCTTTCTTGTGTTGTATTCAAGAAATAACATGTATATATACAAGTATATAGAGCATTAACTATGGAAATAATTAAAAAATAAATCCTATGAATCTGCTGTAAATCCCTATAATTATGCTAGCTATATATATATTACATAAGATTATGTCTACATTTAGATTATGTTTACATTCATTATCTAACAAAAATAAAGTAATTAAATATAAATGTATGATAGAGCCTAGGGGAGAGAGAAATAGCAAGGAATATTCATGGCAAACAAAGCAACAAAAGGTATGCAATTGAATTGGATTTTACCATTGGCATCATCTTATTTACACAAAATTAATGGAAAATTCTTTTTTTTAAAATACTTTGACTTATTTTGATTGTTTTGATTTGTTTTTGTGTTACTATTCAAAATATTTTTTGCTTATTAGACATGAAATTGGAAATTTCTTCAATTTCAATTCTAAGGATGATGTCCTTTTTTTCATTAAGACATGATAGTACAGAAGCATTAACTAACATTCTAATTAAGGCTGTATCCAGTTCCGGTTCTGGGTCTATTTGGGTCTGCGGTTCTGGTTCTGGCGGTTCCGGAACCGGAACCGCTACCATACGGTTCCGGAACCGCCCGATTCCGGTTCTGGCGGTTCCGGAACCGCGGTTCTGGCGGTTCCAGGCAGTTCCCGGCGGTTCCGAGTTTTTTTTTTAAATCAATATCTTGTATAGTAGTGATTAGTATATTGTAGAATATATTTTTATATGGTGTACTGTGTTATTAATTATAGTATATATTGTGTTTGGTAATTAGTATATATTGTGTATAAGTGGTGTATGTAGAAAATCATTCTATCTATGATATGTGCGCTTAGGTTGTATTAGCATGATTTTCAGGTATAGGTTTTGATGAATGACAAACAGTGAAGTCAAGTGTCAAACAACGATATTATATGACAAACAATCAAGCTTGAAGGCCGAGAAGCATATTGATGAACGGATTGCAATGGAAAAGCCAAAGACGAGCTCAAATGTTCAAGACCAAAGACCCAAGGCGTAGGTCGTTAGGTAGAACGAATGTAAGAGCAACGCTTAAGTTATCTCGTCTTTTGGCTCAACATAGGTCATCATAAATATGCATAAAATCATTTTATTAAATCATTTTATCATAAACATATTTTATTAAATCATATTTATCATAAACATATTTTAAATACTTCAAACAAAATGATGTTAAAGTTTTCATCTTAACCAAAATGGTTTTTGAAGTAAGTTTTCAATTCTGCCTCGGAATAATCGATTATCAGTATATGCATAATCGATTATGCTGTAGACTGTTGCCAGTGTTTGAACACTGCCACAGAATAATCGATTATGCAGTATCAGATAATCGATTATTCAGCAGAAAATCAGCTTCTGATTTTCTGAACGTTGGAGAATAATCGATTATCAGATACTGAATAATCGATTATCTTGGCACAAAATCAGCATAATTGATTGCCAATTAAGCAACGGACATACACCATTTTTCACCTATAAAAAGAGGTCTTTTGAGCTGATTTTAGACACACAACACCTCCCAATATTGATATACATATTGACATTATTTGAGCATCATTTTAGAGCTTTTGTTGAGCCATTTGAGAGACAACTTTGAGTTGTTCATAGAGCTTATTTGTATCTCTTTATCTACTCTTTCGAGAGAGTTCTTGTTGTAAAAGAGAAAGGTGTTTGAGAAGAACATATCTTCTCATTGATTGTCGGGTACGCTAAGTACCCTAAGTCTTAGTGGTTGAAGTCTTGAGGTGCAGTATCCTCGAGCAAGTTGAAGTCTTGTAGAGTGTACATCTACGAGCAAGTGTAACGGTTTGTTAGGCACCCGGAAGCTTAACGGAGTTAGTGGAATCTTGAGAGAGTCTCTCAGGGACTGGACTAACCACAAGTTGTGGTGAACCAGGATAAATTCGGTGTGTTCTTTTCTTGCTATTTTAATTACCGAAATTCTTGTGCCGCACTATTCATCCCCCCTCTAGTGATGGGCATAAATCCTAACAATTGGTATCAGTGCCTAACTCTCTGAAAGCCTTAACCGGTTGAGAGCGATATATATTTTTTTGTTGAGAATATTGAACGCAAGAATAATGAGCGAAGGACACTCCACCGAGAGGCCTCCATTTTTTGATGGAAGAAATTATACATACTGGAAAGAGCGGATGAGAATCTTCATCCAATCAAATAACTTTCAATTATGGCAAATCATCAAGAAAGGTGAACAAATGCCAACAAAGAAAGTTGGGGAGATCATAGTTCCAAAAGAGGAAGATGAATATGATGCGGAGGACATCAAGAAGGTTGAAAGAAATGCAAAGGCCGTCAACTTACTATTTTGTGCGGTGAATCCGGACGACTATCGGAAAGTCTCTTGTTGCACAACCGCAAAGGAAATGTGGGATAAACTCGAGATCACTTACGAAGGTACGTCTCAAGTCCGAGAATCTAAAATTGATTTTCTAACACATGAATATGAAATTTTTAGAATGAGGGAGAATGAACCCATTGGCATTATGTTCGAACGATTTTCAAGAATCGTCAACGATCTTCATGCTCTCGGGAAAGTCTACACAAACAAAGATCTTGTTCGAAAAGTTCTACGGAGTCTCACTCCCGAATGGCGTTCCAAAGCCAATGCCATCCAAGAATCTATAGGATTCACGGATATCACAATCGATGGACTAAGAGGTAACCTCGAAACTTATGAAAGCACAATTCTTAATCCTTATCTTAGAAGTAAAGGTTCGAATATTGCCTTCAAAGCCTCATCGTCTAAAAGAGTAGAGGTAAGTGATTCGGAAAGCGATAATGATATTATTTCCAATGATATAATTGAAAAGTTTTACCAGTTTATGAAGAAGGGAATAAAGAAGGAAGAACCAAGTCCTTCATGTCAAAATTGTGGAAAACTTGGCCACACCAAATCATATTGTCCAAAATCAAAGGACAAGAAAAATAAGAAACACCATAGGCGCGTAACATGGGATTCGGATAGCTCGGGCGATGAAACTGCCGCATTATGCCTCATGGCCAACGAAGAAGAAGAGGTAAGTATTTCTAACTCTTACTCGTTAGAAGAATTGCAAAATGCTTATGATGAATTATATAGTGAATTTGTTAAAGCTTCAAAAACCATAAAAGAATTGAAGAAAACACTTTCTTTGCAAGAAAAAGATTTTGAGAAAACACTTTTTTTGCAAGAAAAAGATTTTGAGAAAATACTTTCTTTGCAAGAAAAAGATTTTGAAAAACAACCTTCTTTAAAAGAAAAAGATTTTGATAAATTGACTTGTGAAAATGAAAAGCTAAAAGAAGAAAATAATTTTTTGGAAAATGACATTGTTGATTTCAAAAATAAAATCAAGGAGATGAATGAAGCCTCTTTAATTGTTCAAAGTTCAAATTGTTCTTCTTGTAGCTCTTTAAAAATGGAGAACGTAGAACTTAGAAATACACTAGAAAAATGTAGTGTATATGATTCTAGAACAAGTGAGGAAATTAAACAGGATGATAGAAATAAGGTTAAACCACCTAGAAACGACTCTAGGAATTTTATTAATAAGTCTAAAACTAATCATTTTAGACCACATAGACACAATTCTAGGAATTTTATTAATGAGTCTAGAATGAATAATTTTAGATCACCTAGAAATAACTCTAGGAATTTAAATGCTTCTAGGAATAACGACTTTAGATCACCTAGAACGCATCTGGCTCAACCTAGACATATGCACAACCCTAATGTTATATGTCATTATTGTAACCGGGTAGGACACATTGCACCCGTATGTTTTGCTAAACATAGAGATTCATATTTTGATTATAACTATTATTTGCCTAACCCCCAAGGACCCTAAAGAAGTTGGGTACCAAAAACCTATTTTTAGGTCCTTTTGCAGGTGTGCTTGAAGACTACTATATTGTAGTAGATGCACCAAGCACGAAACCTTAATGCATCGAGAGGGAACGTCGGTTAGTTATCGTATTTTTGATAAAAACATAATAGTTGATATGTGCTAACAATTGATATTAATTATTGATTCATGTTTTGATAAGTGTTATTTTGAATAATAAATTGGTATCAGTTATTTTTATGTTAAATGATTGATTCATGTTTTGATGAATATTTTTAGTTTAAATAACAGTTGGTATATTTGCGAAAAATGACCGTCATTATGATTGGAATGTTTTACTAACATTTAATATTATTTGATATTGATATGATTTTTTTTTGGTATCGTCAATAGTTTCAATAAAAATTGGTATACTCTTTTTGCTAATGACAAAAGGGGGAAGAATTTAGGCGATATGCATCGAATAAGGGGAAATGTCTTCACATTCTAGTATGCTTTAATTGAGGGGGAATATTCAATTAAGGGGGAATTATATTAATTTGTTTACATGAATTGTATGTTGAAATATAGCATGAAGTTAGGGGGAATCCAATATGCATATCTCCTACTGTTTGTCATTATCAAAAAGGGGGAAATTGTAGAAAATCATTCTATCTATGATATGTGCGCTTTGGTTGTATTAGCATGATTTTCAGGTATAGGTTTTGATGAATGACAAACAATGAAGTCAAGTGTCAAACAACGATATTATATGACAAACAATCAAGCTTGAATGCCGAGAAGCATATTGATGAACGGATTGCAATGGAAAAGCCAAAGACGAGCTCAAATGTTCAAGACCGAAGACCCAAGGCGTAGGTCGTTAGGTAGAACGAATGTAAGAGCAACGCTTAAGTTATCTCGTCTTTTGGCTCAACATAGGTCATCATAAATATGCATAAAATCATTTTATTAAATCATTTTATCATAAACATATTTTATTAAATCATATTTATCATAAACATATTTTAAATACTTCAAACAAAATGATGTTAAAGTTTTCATCTTAACCAAAATGGTTTTTGAAGTAAGTTTTCAATTCTGCCTCAGAATAATCGATTATCAGTATATGCATAATCGATTATGCTGTAGACCGTTGCCAGTGTTTGAACACTGCCACAGAATAATCGATTATGCAGTATCAGATAATCGATTATTCAGCAGAAAATCAGCTTCTGATTTTCTGAACGTTGGAGAATAATCGATTATCAGATACTGAATAATCGATTATCTTGGCAAAAAATCGGTATAATTGATTGCCAATTAAGCAACGGACATACACCATTTTTCACCTATAAAAAGAGGTCTTTTGAGCTGATTTTAGACACAAACACCTCCCAATATTGATATACATATTGACATTATTTGAGCATCATTTTAGAGCTTTTGTTGAGCCATTTGAGAGACAACTTTGAGTTGTTCATAGAGCTTATTTGTATCTCTTTATCTACTCTTTTGAGAGAGTTCTTGTTGTAAAAGAGAAAGGTGTTTGAGAAGAACATATCTTCTCATTGATTGTCGGGTTCGCTAAGTACCCTAAGTCTTAGTGGTTGAAGTCTTGAGGTGCGGTATCCTCGAGCAAGTTGAAGTCTTGTAGAGTGTACATCTACGAGCAAGTGTAACGTTTTGTTAGGCACCCGGAAGCTTAACGGAGTTAGTGGAATCTCGAGAGAGTCTCTCGGGGACTGGACTAACCACAAGTTGTGGTGAACCAGGATAAATTCGGTGTGTTCTTTCCTTGCTATTTTAATTACCGAATTTATTTTATTCCTGCAATTTTAATTCCGCAATATTTATCAATATTCTTGTGCCGCACTATTCACCCCCCCTCTAGTGACGGGCATAAATCCTAACAGTGTATATATTGTTGTTAAGTAATACAATTGTATATAAATACTGTATATTGTGTAGTAGTTAGTAATTAGTATAAATTTTATATAAGTAGTACATATTGATAAAAGAATGTTGTCATTAGTATTATGCGTTGTATGTTATATATTATATGTTATATAAATATTCAAGGATTGATATAGAAGTAAAGACAAAAAAATATTGAGACAAAGATATTCAAGGATATGATAAAAAGCATATTTATTGACCAAAATGGCATATCTTTCTTAGTCTTCCTTTCCCCAATGGAATGAGCACAACATGGTACTAATACCACCATTATATGGGTAAATAAATAGTGCAAGTATTGTTCATATTCATGCTTATATATATAAATGTCGGCCTTAACTGTGGCGCGAGGCCAACCTTTATACGTAGGATTAAATACTCGTCTAATATAATGAATCCAAGCAGGATTAGAAGCAAAAGAATAAGGCAAACACATAACAGTAATCATTTTAGTTAGTTCTTCACGATCCTTATTTGGATCGTAATACAATATACCCCCCGTGACTGTGTTGATTCCTGGTTGAACTAAATTTGAACCAGTACTTGGGTTAAGTGTTGTATCAACATTTGTCGTCCCCTCTTGTTGCGCTTTCAATTGAAAAAATCTAGCCTTATCGCTAGGGTGTAATTTTATACGTTTAACTAAACTACTTGTGCCGCTACGATCACCCGTATACCTATGAACAAGTAATTTACCACAAGATTTACACTTAGCCTTATCTTGATCACTTAGTTGAATAAAAAATTGCCAAACTAATGAAGTTTCTGAACGTTTAGGAGGTTGTCTACTAAAAGTGGGAGTTCGTACGGGTGGGTGTTCCGGTTCATTAGTAGTAGGACTAGTAGGTGTATCATCTAAATCTACCGGAGCTTGGGTTTCGTCATCATCATCATCCTCATTTCCCTCTAATATTGGTGCATTAGGATAAAGCATATTCATAATATCATCATCTATTCTATCACCGACTGCTACATCATGTAGAAAATCAACATCGCCAAATCGAAAACACGGGTGATTACTATCAAGTATTCCGAAGTTTTCATTAGTATTTCTAGGTTGGCTACTAGTTTCAACTTGTTTATATTTTCTAGGTCGAGGAGCCGGGGGAGGGGTAGTATTTTGGCGACTACTTTCACCGGCTTTATTTTTTCCTTTTTCGAACATATTTTTCAATGAAAATGCCATATTAATTATAATTAAGCAAAATAACAACACACAAAAATATTCTAATCATGTAAGAGTTGAAACGAGTTTAGCGGATTGACGAACAACTTCTTGAAAATTGAAAATCGTTGAAATCGAACACTTGAAAACTTCAATTCAACAACTTCACAATGTTTCACGAAATTGCAACAATAAATTAAGCACTTGCACTAGAAAGATTGAAAGAGAGCTTGAGAGAGATTGAGAGATATTGATGAATTGGTGAATTAAAATGAAAGAATGAGGGGGTATTTATAGTTGAGAAATGGGAAATTGTGTAATTATATAAAGTTTGGGGTTAAATTAAAGTTTGGGGGGTTAAATGGCTATTTTTGAAAATTCCAAACGGCTAATTTTGAAAAAGAGCCGTTTGGAATTTTAAAATTTTTTTTTTTTTAAATTCGGAACGTTGCGGAACCATTTGGAACCGGATGGAACCGCCTGAACCGGTCCGGTTCCATACGGTTCCAAACGGTTCCGCAACGGTCCGAATTTTTAAAAAATTTTTTTTTTTAAAAAATTCCAAACGTTGCGGAACCGTTTGGAACCGGATGGAACCGCCTGAACCGGTCCGATTTCGATTCCGGTTCTGGCGGTTCCGGTTCCGCTGTTCTAATGGGTGGAACCGCTCCATCACGGTTCCGGGGAACCGCCAGACCCGGAACCGCGGAACCGGAACCGCCAGAACCGTGGTTCCGGTCCGGTTCCGGTTCTGAACCGGGCCACTTCTAGCCTTAATTCTAATAGATTCTAAACATACATGAACTTTGAAAATATAAATATTTATAGTAAATGAGATTGTATCAAATGTAAATTCTAGACATTTGGCAACTAGAATGTTATGATGACTATAAGTCTATAACTTATGAGTCTGATTTACTCCTCTACTATCATAAATATGTCTTATTTATCGTCTGTTTAAATTTTCTATCAAAATTATCCTTACCGTTATACATTGGGGTCATATTTACGCTTACACGTTAAAAACACCATCCCTTCTTTCAAAATTCACTTGCCATCCCCTTATTGGACCAACTGACCTGCCTCGTTTTTTTAATTCAAACTCGCCCGATCCCGTTAATAAAACTACACCTACCCATTGGTTTTCTTTTGGTTTTGTATTTTAAAAATCTGATTAAATTTAGTTTGTTTTTTATTTTAATAAGAAAAATAACCGAAAAATTTGAACAAAACCAACTATAAAATTAATTATTTAAATTTGTTATATATATACATGAAGTTTCTAAATTTTTGTGGTGCATATTAATCCGCCCCATTTTAGTCTAGTTTTTCCTGTTATAACAATCTAAGGATTTGACTCATGACACTAAGATATGTCTCCGCAAGAAAATAAATACCAAATCTAGCTGCTAAAATGGACAACGATTCTCTTTTTCTTTTTCACTTTTGGATGATAAACTAACGTTTCCCCTGACGTTTCATTAAAATTGCCATAATTAAAGATCGATTGACCCGCCCAAAGTTCTTTTTTTCTAGAATGTAAAGGCAAATAACAATAAAGAATTAGACTAAAATGGAGTGGTCTAATATGTACCATACAATTTAAGAAATATTATAATCTTGTGTATATATATATATATATATATATATATATATATATATATATATATATATATATATATATATATATATATATATATATATATATATATATATATATACGTGTAATAATAAATTCAAATAACTACTTTATAATCATTTTGGTTCAGTATTTTCAGTTATTTTTTTATTAAACCAAAACAAAACAAATTTGATTGGATTTTTAAAATTCAAAATCGAAACCAAACTAGTAGATGGGTATAGTTTTGTTGCTGGGATCAAGAGGGTTTGAATTAAAAAAATTTGGGCGGTCAGTTGGTCCAATAAGAAGACGCCAAGTGGATTTTGAAAGAAGGGATGACGTTTTTAACGTGTAAGGGTAAATACGACCCTAATATATAACATTAGAGATACTTTTTTATAGAAAACTTAAACTAAGGATAAATAAGACCTATTTATGATAGTAAAGGGACAAATCAAACCCTTAATCGATAAGTCTATATCTCCAATATTTTTCAAAATAATATCTATAATGATTAAACAATAAGTGAAAATTTATGTTGTTAAAAAAAATATTTTAAACACATCATAAAAAGTCAATCATGTCAAAGAAATTGCTCTAACTTTTTCTTTTTTGGTAAATAAAAAATTTCATTACCAAAGGCATTATGTATAGTCAAAGATAAAAACCTGCAGATGAGAACACACAACTAGCACAACTAACATCCACTCTTCCGAACTACTAATCAATACAAACTATACTAATCTGGATAATAATTCAGCTTCTCAAGCTCCTTGGCAAGTCTGCTCATCTAAAATCCTCCGTAGAATACTTCTTGTATGATTCTTCTAATAATGCACTTGGGATCAGTTTGTTTAGCTTGGAAAATCCTCTGATTTCTCTCGATCCAAAGGTGATAAACACATGCAGCCAAGGTCATCCTATAGAGCTCCGCTCTTGAACTTTTTCCTTTAGCATTAACTTCAGCCCATCTCAATTCATCTGGCCAATTCATAGCTTTTCTAGCAATTCTTTGCCACTACAAGAGCTTGTCCCACACTTATGGAGATACATCACACCAGAAAAAGAGGTGAGATATACTTTCAGTTTAAGAAGCATACATAAGACATATTTGATTATCAACTACACCCAGTGCATCAATCTATCCTTAGTAGGGAATCTGTCAAGAGCTGCTAGTCTTAAAATGAATACCCATTTTTGAAATTCAAAGTTGTTACAGACCATTTTTCTCCATTGCACTTTAGAAAAATCAACCCTCATCAGTTGATATATCTTCTTAATGGAAAATATTGTCATACATTTCAAATGTTCTTCAATAATCCCAGCTTGCTGAAGATGACTTTAAATCTTCAAAACAATTTGCACTACCCAAGACGCTTGCTTTGTGCAACTTCCCAAATCAGGCCTCCCTTGATGTAATAATTGTGAATCCATTTAAACCAAAGTTTATCTTTACGACATATGAGTTTGCTGCTAATTGCACTCTTTCCCTTCTTCAGAAGGAGTACTCTTGTAAAATACAAATGGCTGCCATATTAGCTCGAAAATCTCTCTGTGCTTTTAGCTCTCTCAGCTTGTTTTAGCAGGGCAAGCATGTAAAGGGACTAATTGCTCTAACTTTCATAATAGAACAATGACCTCGAGAACCTTTATGTTTTAAGAAAAGATTGTCGTTGATTAATGGCATAAATGTTATGAATTACGTGAAGAAAAAGCTTACAGAACAAAACTTATGTTTCTATGTCAGAAAATATTTTTAGTTAAAAATATTTGACTGAAAAAAATCACCATCTTGATTTGTTATGTTGTTTATAGAATGCATTCACATATGAAAAGGTGTATGTAGGGGCGAAGACACAGGGCGACTTATGAGTTCGGTTGAACTCAGTTGCTTCTGCTCAAACAATGTATTTGGTATTTTAAATCTATTAAATATGTAAAAACATTAAATCTAGAACCCAGTCATTAACACTTGAAGTCGTGATCCCAAAATTCAGAACCCATAAGTTGAAATCTTCGCTCCGCCTCTGGATGTATATTAGGACTCACGTGTTTGTGTGCTCAATAATAGAGGCGTCTAATGTTTAAGTGGAAATGGGTAAAAGCAATACATACATCATCGATTGAGTTTTAAAGCACTCTGCTAATTGATTCTAAAATATATAGTTATAGTCTCATATTTTAAAAAACATTCAAAGAAAATTTGATAGAAACTTAGAATTTACCAAACAGTATAGAGAATCAGGTTCTCTATCTGTCCCCACAGCAAAAAGACATAAAGCAAATAACAGAGAATGTTTACGTGGAAAATTCTTTGCTCAATGGATTAAAACCATGACCTACCAGTATAGGATTTCCAACTTCACTAAATCGAGCAACTTCATTACAGCCTAGGAATTAACCTCTTAATAACTCACCTCTTACAATAACTCTATTACAAAGTAACAAACCTTAACTAACTCTAGTCAAGAAAACCAAAACAAAGAAGGTTGAAAATTGTCCTATTTAATAGCACTTCTAGAAACTAGTATACGATTACAAATAAAAAACAAAATGACAAGACGCAACAAACCTGTGGACTTAAAGACAACTTTACTATTGGGATCTAATCCTTGAGTTTGTAGCGGCTTTGTTCTTGAGAGCGGCGGCGGCTAGCACTTGAGAGAATGTGATTTTCATATTGTCAAGTGTTAGGTCAAACCTTGTAACATAATGTTTATATATGAGAGAGCATTTGAGAATAGGTAAGGACATTTCATCTTTTAGTTTGGCCTCTAGTAAGCAACATATGTGCCGTTGTACTACTGCCAATTGGTATAGTGAGGCAGCTTTTACAACTGTAAAGTTGATTGTACAACGATTATGAAACTGATTATCTCTGGTTCCTCAAGAACAAATCATCAAAACACGAAATACCATAACTTATCAATTTACCATTTTTGGATGAGACAAACCTATAATTGATATTCGCCCTGAGAACCAGATTCCCATTTGTTCTCCTTACTAATCAGACCTATAACAACATGTTAGCAACTATATTCCCCCCCTCCGAATTAGACCCATCTTTCACGCATAACACAACATATGAACTCTACCCCTTTGACCCTCCCCCAGAACTTTTCCATTTTGTCATCGTTAAAAAGAGTAATAAAAAAAGCACAAGAAAAAAATTAATAACATTAATTTCATGGCCACTTGGACAACATAACATGAACGACAAGTGAATTTTGTTGCACAAACGTAGAGTAATTGCCCACAACGGTTAATTATAATAAAATCACAGTATTTTCAACAACACAAACATGATGATTGACATCCAAAGTACCAATCTCATAAACAACATGGATCAAAAGAAGATAAGAATTTTAAAGGATTTTGGGGGACTTGAAGACATGGATCACCGAGCAAGAAGAAACTTAAGGGGATGAGGCTTTGAGGAGCTTGTCCATCCGCTCATTGGAAGTCCTTTGATCGATGACCATCTGCTCCTTCAGGTCCTCTACCTGTTTTCCTAATCTTGCGTTCTCAGCCTTCAACTGACCATTTTTTTCTGCCAAGAGACTTGGTTTTGTGCCTTTATGAGCAAGCTGAGACTTTAAGATGACATTTTCACCCTGGATCCTATGAATCTCAGTGGTTTCTTATTCTTGAGCATCAACCAAACTGGAAATGGTGGAATTACTACAAACTCCTCCCTTCTTAGGTACACACTCACACTCCACCAAAGTGCCCAAAGTAGACATTTGCTTCCTGGTCTTCGTGGTTGCTTTTCCCATCTTAACATCGACATACTCAAAGACCATGGTAAGGAATAATCCATAGGAAATACCATGCTTGCCATCATTTTAATTTAAAATTTTCATGATGTGATCGATCATAAGATCTGGCAGGCTAATGAAAGTGAAGGTTGTCAATGCCTCAATAAGGACCATATCAGAGGTAGATGCAATGGACCTTCTCTCAGACCTAGACAACAACACTTTGTTGACCATTTCAAAATAGTAGTTGATATTCAGGCTTAAGCTCCTTCATATTTAGTCTAAGCCTAGACATAGTTTCTTCCTCTTGACAATGAGCTTCATGAACTTAGATGAATCAGTTCCCTCAACAGTTCCCAACCCATCAGTTGGAACACTAAGGGTCTTTCCAAGCTTCTCCTCATCAAGAATGAACTTTTCCTATTCACACACAAGCACAATGTATCATTACCAATAATAAACAAATTGGCGAAGAATTTTTTTTTGACCTCATCTTCACACTTTTGGACTTATAGGATAAAAGATATAACTCCATTTTTTAAACTCAACGATGTCGTGAAGTTTCTTGATACCATGTATCTCAGCAATCCTAGGGTCAAAAACTCCACCCACCAATACTTTTTGAGACATGCGAGTCGCCTTCCCTCCAACTCAAACAACTCAACCTTTGCTTTCTTTGAATAGTCATGTTTCTTACTTGTACTAACCTTCCTTTTTATGATATGTCTTATCTCCCCCTTCTGCTTCTCACTCTACTCACCCTCCTCATCAAGAACCTCTCATTCAACCACCTTTCATTTCTCCATTTTGCTCTTTTTGGAAATTTTTCTCACAGTAGGAGATTCCTTCACCCAAATTTACTCATCCTCCATACGCACCACATCAACATGTGGAACCTCTTCCTAATCGATTGGTCTAGTCTTCACTAACCTTCTCCTTTTCTTGAAAGAATTTTTCTGCTCACTTGCCTTCAAAGTAGTCTCAAGTTCAACACTTTTCTTTTGCCTAGTAGTAGGCGGCTTGTAGGCGACATGCCACTGGAACAGAAGGTCATGTGAGCATAGAGTTTAATCAAGATCATCCTCATAAACATCATCCTGAGTAAGACTAGAGAGACCAAGTCCCTTTTTGGAGAAGAGATTTCCTAGAGGTACATCAATGGTCGACATTACTTGGGGATTGACATTGATGTCCAGATTATCCGTTGAGGAACCTGTATCTCATCCTAAGTACGAGCAGTTTTGATTATAGAAGACCCAGACTCTCATTGGGTGGAAGGATGAGTCCCTCATTCATATCCCCTTTATCGAGAACTTTCACCAGTTCCCTTTGACCCACTAGCTCCCCCTTAGTCCATTTAGTACTTCCTCCAGCCTTCAAGGCTTCAACCAACCTAGGCACATTTTTTGTATCACTCTCAAGAATATTTTATAAGAGGAGTAGTATTACTTGATTTCACAGAGGTTTCTGCATCATTTTCCTTGACAAGCTCAATGTCCTCTCCTTTTGGCTAATACAAGTCAACAAAAGTCGATGTAGTAGCAAAAACAACCAATTCCTATGTACCAACAACCTCAGCCACCTTGGTTTGATTGGTAACCTAGACATCATCATCTTTCTCACTACTTTTTATGTGTTTAGAAGAAATTTTAACATGGACATTGTTTGCTCACTTTCGACAAAGTCGTGTTTCTCCGTAGGACCAGAGGTTGAGGGAGATGTTATAAATTTCTTAGTGGTTTGACTCTTGTGAGTCCTAGCGGGACTATAAATAATGGGTTTTGTGGGTGTGATAGTAGGGTTATCGTCTATAGAGATTGGGGCATTTGGGGTGAGTCGTTGGATTTCGATTCAAATAAAGTTGGGGTTTTTTACGGATACAATATTAGATTCACGTCTAACAAATTTTAAGAGGTGGATTATAGTGAACATGGTTGATTTAGACAAGAAGGTACAAGAATGGAGAATGTTCTGATAAAGAGAGAAGATTTTTAAGTGTGAGTGAAGAGAGAGAGAAACAGTTTTGATTTGGTGTAAGAGAAAAGAAATAGTTTCGGTATATGGGTCGATTCAAAAGGGGTTTATCATTTAGGACTTCAAAGTTTAGAATAAAGGGTGAGAATTAATGACGTGGCACTCATGACAGTTTAAAAACCTATAAGTATTGAAAAGAATACTAAATAAGTCTAAGGAATCGAGTTCCTTGACTGTTTTTGAAAATTTGGGCAAAAACTCTAAGAAGTGCATTGTCACGTATACATGTTTTATCCTGAAACTACCATGCGAGTATACCTGTAATAGTATAGCATTGAGTTATATGCCATCAAAAATACTTTTTAGCATTATACCTTTCTTTCTTACATATCCAATCCTTGAGGGAACTTGTGGAAAAGCAATTAGTTGAGCTTGATCAAGACCAACTCCAAATAATTTCTTTCAAAGTGTTCCCTACTCAATGCCTTAGTGAAGATGTCTGCTAAATGGTCCTCTGTCTTGCAGAAATTCATACAAATCAGACCTTTTTTAACATTATCCCTTAGGAAATAATGTCTAACATCAATGTGATAAGTCTTTTTGTGTTGAACTGGATTATTTTCCATGTTAAAAGCACTCATATTATCACACAATAAGGGCACATAATCAATAAATATACCAAAATCCTCAAGTTATTGTTTGATCCATAACAGGCACAACAAAAGCAACATCCATCTACTCACCTTCAGCAGTAGAAAGTGCCAAGAAAGTATATGTTTTTTGTACCCCATGAGATCAATAACGACCCCAGAGAATGTGCTATTGCAACATCAGCATATCCAACCAAGTTAAAATATCCCCTGAAGGATAGAAGAGGACCAGGTCAGAATCCCTTTGAGATACCTCAAATTTTTTATTTGTAGCCTTCAAGTGAGATTCTTTTGTACTTGATTTGAACGTTGCACACAATCCAACACTAAATACAATATCAGGTCTACTAGTACTTAAGTACATAAGAGACCCAATGATACCATATACATAGTTTCATTGATAGGAGAATTAGGTTCATCCATGTTTAATCGAGTGGTAGTGGCTATAGGTGTATCAATGGCCTTAGCATTTTCCATCTCAACCCACTTTAGTAGCTCCTTGATGTACTTTTGTTGACTGATTATAGTGCTTCTGAAGTTTGTTTTTAGTTGCAGTCCAAGGAAGAAATTTAGTCCACTCATCATGCTCATTTCAAATTCACTTCCTATGAGCTTTGCAAACTTCTCACAACGGGTATCATTAGTTGCACAAAAAATGATATCATAAATATAAACTTGCACAATCAACAAATTCCTCCCTTTTTTCTTCAAAACAAAGTATTGTCAATCTTCCCTCTAGTAAAGGCATTTTCAAGAAGGAGTTTTGACAATCTCTCATACAATTCCCGATGGGCTTACTGTAAACTATATAAAACCTTGTCAAGCTTAAAGACATGCTCAGAGACTCATGATTTTTAAGGCCATGAGGTTGATTGACTAAGACTTCCTCTTTTAGATACCTATTTAGAGAGGAACTTTTAACATCCATTTGGAACAATTTGAATTTCATACGAGATGCAAAAGTAATAAGAATCATGATTGCTTTTATTCAAGCAACCGGGGCAAATTTCCTATCATAATCGATCCCTTCTTCTTGGTTATATCCTTGAATCACTATCTTTTACTTGTGTTCTTATTGTGTTTCCAAATTCATCAAGCTTATTGCAAAATATCCTCCTGGTTCCAATTACTATTCTGTCTGAAATCTTAGGACCAGGTGCCACACTTTATTTCTCTCAAGCTAATGAAGCTCTTCTTGCATAACATCTATCCAGTCAACACCTTACAATGCTTCCTTGATTTCCTTAGGTTCAATTTGATAGAAGAAGGCCGAGAAGGCAAACATGTTTCTTGTCCTAGACCTAGTTTGAATACAAGAGTCTAAAGGAGTGACCATATTTTGAAGAGGATGAGAACTCTTGTTCTTCTAGTTGGGTACTTGACCTCCAGGATTCGAGGGACCAGGTTCTCCATATTCGATCCATCATTGACATCAACAGAATTATAACTTCCATTTCATCGTCCAACATCAAGAATACTTAATACAACATCAACAACCCGATGTTCAGCTTCAGTTGGGATAATGGAGGGATCAGGTTCCTCTATGCCTTCTGGAGATTCTGTTGCATCCTCTTCATTGCTCTGGTTGATTTGACTCGTCAATTCAGTCTATCCATTTGAGTAGCCTATGGATTCATCAATATAGACATGTCATTTTTGACTCACACAGTTCTAATGTTAATCTTTGTATTTTAATGTTTTAAAATATCTACTTGAGTTATTATGTAATTTTAGCCTATTTTATTTTTAATTTCAAATCATAAATTAAAGAAAGACAAAAGAAAAGAAAAGAAAAAAAAAGAAGAAAATTTCAATTTATCTTATTAGAACTGCTTGTTTCTTATTTTTAGTTATTTAAGTTCATTAGTATTTTTATAGTAGTATTATGCTAAGTTTTCCATGGTTTTTATATTTTTATTTTTTATTTTTAGTATAATTCTTGAAAAATACAAAAAATAATATACATATAAATACATACATATATATATATATATAGTTTCACGTTTTACCTTATTTATATTTAGTTTAGGTTATTAAGATTTTTATAGCCATATATTTGTTTTTACTATGATTCTCGTTCTTACTTTTAATTTATATAAAATTTTGATATATTAAAATATATATATATAGTTTCATATTATCATATAGTTTATGCTAAGTTTTCCATGGTTTTTATATTTTTATTTTTTATTTTTAGTATAATTCTTGAAAAATACAAAAAATAATATACATATATATACATACATATATATATAGTTTCACGTTTTACCTTATTTATATTTAGTTTAGGTTATTAAGATTTTTATAGCCATATATTTGTTTTTACTATGATTCTCGTTCTTACTTTTAATTTATATAAAATTTTGATATATTAAAATATATATATAGTTTCATATTATCATATAGTTTATTTAGTTAATTGAAATTGGTTTAGTTTTAATTTAAGAGATCGAGTTTGTCATTTAATGTACCTTTAAAAAATTAAAGAAATCCAAATTTTGAGGCCCAATTTAGACAAGTAGAAGCCGAAAATCGGGCAGCCTATTCCCTTCCTTAACAACCCTTTGACCCGTCGGATCGACCCAGAACCTGCCCCATCTCCCCACTCAAATCTCAACCGTTCATTCCATGTAATCTAACAGCCCTCATTTAATCCCCCAAACACATAAAACCCTATATAAATTCCCAATTAAACCCAAAACCTAACCTTAAATCTTTATGCAGACGCCCCCATCTTCACATGCTTCTTCCCCGCGCCTACCACCCCAAACTTGCCAAAAAAACTCATCAACCCGTCAAGTTAACTCACACGGTCCCCTCATCTCCCCTCATCAATAACATATGATTTTAATGCATTTTCTTCTCATCTCACACACTCTTTTCAATTTCTTTGAAGAATCCGAGTCATTCATAAATGGATGATAGTTAAATGGGAGCCATAGGATCAAGATCATTGGATACTAAGCGTCCATTTCCCTAAAACCCATTTACACGAAAGGCTTTCGGATTTTTAGGGGATTTTTCAGATTTTAGAGAAAAAATTAGATTTCTTGGAGAGGAAGGAAGAAGAAGCTTCTAGGAGCCCTATATATAGGGAATTTTTTTGGACATAAAAGGGGGGATTGGAAAAAGAAATTAAAAAAATCTGGGGAGAAAAGATCTAGGGTTCTTTGAGTTTTCCAATTTTTGGTGTTTGATTGGCATTCCAGAAAAACACAAATATAAAAAATAGTTTGATTTTCATTTTGGTTGGAGTCTTTGTTTCATTTCGAAAACAATCAGAAAATTCCCAAAAAATATTTTTAGTTTCTTCTTTTGGTTTCAACTTGGAGATCGATTGATCCGAGGTTGAGTTCGATGTTTGAGTTTTTGGATTGTGTCTGCCCACTCTGCTCGTTCGTATTACTGTATTTTTGTGTTTGGCCTTCACATGAGAGCTTGTACTCACTGATTTCTCTGCTATTATTGAAGGAATTATTGGCTCGAACAGGTTTATTTCTTTTCTTTTTATTTTACTAGTTGTGCCACTGGAATTGTTTAAGAAAATACTTAGATGAGTTTCAAAGGCTCACATTGGATTTGATTCAGTATTTTATTTTTGTGTGTGATCCTTGAGATGGAATCTGGTTGATTATTGATCTGAATGGTCTGAAATTTGATTTCTGGCCTTTGCTTATGCTTGAAACATAGACTCGGTAATCTGTTCTTGTTGGTTCGTGTTAGTTGTTCGATTTTCTGTTCTCGTCATTTCGATATTCTGTTCTCGTCATTTCGATATATCTAAGCAGGTTAGCTAGGTAGACTGGAGTGATTAAGTCGAGACTCAGTTTTAAATTAACTGACTTGCATTATACATGTTGGTGTTTCAGTCTGCTGGTCTAAAATCTATTTGTCTTCGTTGATTTCTCTATAAACTGTGTGTGCACTTATGAAGATCCATAGACACATCTTTTTTTATTCTGGCAGATGGCACAAATGTTAGTTTTCTTGACCAAACTATGATTTATTTATTTTGTTAAGAGGGTTAGGCTGCATTCACCAATATTCATACAACAATTAATTCTAAAAGGCTTTGCTGATCAATAATCTTCCACATTATATAGCTAGAGCGAGTTTCTTCATGAAAGGGGAATTTATTAGTGTTCTTGATATCTGGCTAGGTGGATGGTTAATCTGGTTTTCAAAGGCATATATTAACTGATCCTAAACTTCGTCGCCATTGAATGCTACGTGATAGAATTCCTTGTTGCTGATTTGAGTTTGTGAATTCTTTCCCTGCGTGATCAATTTTGTCTCGAGTATAGTAAATCCTTAAGCTTTTTCCTGTTTGCTTGTTTCCAACCTTGTAATAAACAACAACAACAACAACAACAATCCAGTATAATCACACTTAGTGGGGTCTGAGGAGGGTAGTGTGTACGCAGACCTTACCCCTATCCCGGGGGTAGAGAGTCTGTTTCCAAATAGACCTCCGACATCCTTCCCTCCAAGAACTTCCCCTTGCTCTTGGGGAGACTCGAACACACAACCTCTCGGTTGAAAGTGGGGGTTGCTTACCATTAGAGCAACCCCTCTTGTAAAATAGAGTATCCTCTCCATGGGGTCCTACTGTTGCTATATGATTGTCATTCTATATATGTAATACTTTGGTCCTAAAATATGAAATCACGACCAAAATTGGCTTGGGTTAGTTTTGCCTTCAATTAGTGTCATCATCATGTTCAAAGCATTAGTAATTTGTGTTGTTGCACCCGTAGTATATTCTGCTCCTTTCCATGTTTGGTAGTCTATTCAGTTCTAGAACTCTTGAAAGAGCAAAAACTTAGCTCCATTCATCTTTACAAGGCCATGTGTGTTCTTTCTGTCTGGTAGATTTGGTTTGGAATCTGTAAATCATCTAATATCAGTTGGTTCTAAAGTTCATCTGTATGTTGTCACGATGTTATCTTTGTTTGTTTCCACTTATTGATCCTCATCTTCCACTCTATCATACTTTAGTCCTGTTTTATATTTAGCCTTATTTTATCTTTTTCCTGTTTGCTTGTTTCCTTTCATGGGTTTAGATGCTTACTTGTCTAGGATGTCCCCTTTTGCTTTGTCTTGAATGCTTCAATGGGCCGTGGGAGTGGTAGAAGGGCTGAAGCCCATTAGCAATTAATTTGTTCATGCTTTAGGTATCAGGCTCTGCCTAATAAAATGAAAAGTTAAAAAAAAAAACATGAGCATAAGTTGAAATGTTCTTTTACTTAGTTCTTTTGTTTAGTTCCTTTTATTGATGATATTGTTCATTAGGGGCATTGTCTAGGCCGGCCACGCTGGGTAAGCTAGCCTTAGGACTTCTGTTAATTGTGAGGCAAGAGGTCGTTCCCTTAGTTAAATTTATTTGGGGAATGCCCCAAAGGACTTGTGTATGTTTTATTCCGAGGAGTGCCCCGAAGTACTTGTATTTGGAGACCTAAAGTGAAACTCGTAGTATTTTTAGTTTTAGTTTTATCTTCCTTTTATTAGGTGGGAACGGCCTCAAACCTCTTGTGTGCTTGTTTTTCTTTTCTGTATTTGTTTTTTATCTCAATTCGAATATTCTAAAAGCCGACTAAATCAAGTACGCAGCCGTAATCGTTACGGGACTTGGGGAGTGCCTAACACCTTCTACCCGAGTTAAATGAACCCCCTTCCCTAAATCTCTGGTGTTGACTTACTGCTGAGTCCAAGTGTTTTAACTTGATTTTGTTGGCTTTTAGAATATTTGGTTGAGGTTTTTATGCTTTTTCATTATCTTTACTTAATTTTAATATGTTTTTATATTTTGTTATTTGCTAGTTGTTTATGTGTACAGTTTTTTCTTTATGTGTTTACTGCTTTATAACTGTCATGCATTACCTGGTCAATTCTTTCTGTATCAAGTCTCGGAGCACGCGTTGTGTGCATGAACTCTTTGTTGAGTCACTCTTAATTTAGGAGGGGGACCGTCGGACGTATAGAGTGAGACGAAAGCTTGAGCAGCCACCATCGACCATACGCTCCCCAGAATTGCCTTGTTAGTAAACCCCAAACGTAGGTTAGCCTTTAGGTCATTTTTATTTGTATCATATCATTTAGACCAGGTAGGGTTCGTTCCCAGGTACCGTGTCCCTTTGTAGGAAGCCTATCTAAATTTTGTCAAAATGTGCTCGTGGCCCAAAATGACATTTAATCATCATATGTGCTAAACGTTGCATCTGTGAGGGTAAAAAGGTCATTTGGTAGACCTATATCTTGGAAAGAAGGGTGAAAAATGAAGCAAGTAGGTCCCACTCGCATTTTTCTTTCATAGTTTTCCAAAAATAAAAGAAAAATTGATAATGAAAATTCCAAAAGAAGATTTTACATTTTCCCATTATTTTTCAAAAATTCAAAAAGAAAATCCAAAAAGATTTTGCATTTTTCAAAAAATGAAAAGAAAATCTAAAAGTTTTTCATCATTTTTCAAAAAGACAAAAAAAATAGTTTTTCAAATTAATTGCGTCTTTCCGAACTATGCGAACCTGATTATCGACTCTCAGAGCGGAATATGTAGGCAACCCACATAGGGTACGGTCTTCCTAGTAGGTCCTAGATTCTTGACTTCCAGGGTCGTAGCCAAATCTTGCATGTATAGTCATATTTGGCCACATCGGCTGTTTTTGCAAAAACGAGGAGTATTTTTTCAAAGTAGTTTGTTATCTCTTGTCTTAGAGCCTTGAGTCTACGCTAAAGTGTCCTCTCAATTCTAAGGTTCATTTCCGTCAAATTGCATGTCTAGCCACTTTTAGCCACATCGACCATTCTTGCAAAATAGGATTATTTTCGCAAAGTGGTTCAATTACTTATGTCTTAGATTCTGGAGTTTATAACTCAGTGTATTATTATTTTAAGGTCCATCCATGTTGTCTTTGCATCCCTAGCCATATTTTGCAATATCGGCCATTTTTGCAAAAGGGTCCATTTCTGCAACGTAATTTTTAAGGCCATGATCGTTAGGATGTTGGAGTCATGAAAGCTTTATATGGAGTATTTTCCATTCATTAGGGGTCAACTTTGTCAAGTTTGCACTAATAGCTACTTTCAGCCACTTAGGGCATTTTGCAAGATATAGCCAAATTGTGTCGTGTATTTGCCCACTAGAAAATGTTGTGGTGTCATGTAGCGTCCCGAGTTGCTAACCATGTTCCTTCATTCAGGTATGGATCTGCTGATTCAATCCAAAGTGCTGATGGTAGTAAAGATTCCTAAGAAATTGATCAAGTGGTGAAAAATGTTTTCATAGTTAGAGCAACATGAGTTAATGCAGAAATTGGGCACCTTAACTTCCCTACTTGATATCATACCCCGCCCCGACTTAGTGGAGGCGATGCTGACTTATTGGGATCTGCAAAATTTGACTTTCAAATTTGGAGAGTGTGAGATGACTCCTACGTTGGCAGAAATATCTGGTCCCACTCGTTTAAGCTATATAGGCAAGGACATGATACTTCCCTGAGACCGCTCTAGGACAAGATTCCTCAGCGACCCGGGCTTGAAAGATAACAAGCATTTAAAATGCCTTGAGTAGTTCCTGCCACACCTCATTTTTTCGCTTACACGTGGCTACCCCGTAAGATGACACGTGTATAGGAGTTTTTTCAATTAAAGTGACTATTCGATATGGGATTACTTATTTATTTCAAGAGTCGCCACTTGGGATATGTTTGGCTATTGGTGTCCCAAGTCACCGGTTTATTTAGAATCCCAACTCGAGGAACTTTTCGACTATCCAATTGGAGTGTGCGAACCAGAAATTCTTGAGTAAGGAATTCTGTTGACCCAAGGGAAGGTGTTAGACACCCTCGGATCCCTTGGTTCTAGCATGGTCGCTCAAACTTATTATAAGTGGCTAGGGATATGATTTGCTACACCTGTTTAAACCTATAATGCAATTTTAAATTACTACCCACTTTTAATATCTTTTAGGAAGTTTGCAATGGCATTAAAATACATCGCGAATCACATCACATAAACGCATACGCAGTTATAGACATATTCTTACTCCATTGAGATCTGGATTTGGGTCGCATAAATGCGCACCCGAGCTTAGAAAGGTATTTTATTAGCAAACTCGCGCCTATAGCAACTACGTCTTCTAAATTCATGGAAGGCCGTGAAATTTGCTAAATGACATTTCCGATTTTTCTAAATATTTTTATCCATTTATGGAGCCTCTCGGTTTTTGATTAGATGAATGCGGCTCACTTAATTTTATAAGGGCATCTTAAAGCGTATTAAATTCTCTACCGGGCTTGCACCTAAATATCCTAATCATTTATACATGAGCCACATATTTGGAAATTAGTACTTGTGTTTCAGCCTCATTCATGGCTAATCACACATGTCGGGCCTCCAATTTTGACCAGCCCAGAAACATTCACCATGTCTGGCCATTACAGTGACTTTCAGCTAGGCCCATAGTTAACTTGAACTGGGGGGTCCATATGAAACAAATTTCAACAACACCTTCATTTGTTTTGAATCTATACACAAGGCTAATTATTAAGTACATTTACAACATTCACATGGAAGTTACTAGTGACTATTCCTGTATCAGTTTTAATTTTAAATCTGAGCTAAGTGATTCATATACTCGTCAGTCAGAGTACGCGAATCCAATTTCCAAAATTCAGTTATGAGTCCGGTTACCATACATTTAATAGACCTGAAAAGAATCCTTGCTGATACATTGAAACTTAAGTGAATTATAATACTATACAATGTTTCGATTTCAGATGTTTCTAAGCAAAAAGGAAACAAACATTCGAAATAGTCTTACCACTAGCTAATATTACTACTACTAATGGTACCTATCTAAATAGAGGTTCAAGTGTCGAGATATTACAAAACAAATTAGTCCCAATGTCCAATTATTACAAAATTGAAACCATCCAAATGCCTAATTACTACAAGTAATTATCTTATCATTTCCGCACATTAAAACCAAAGAAGGGGAGAAACGGGATGAGGATTCGAAAGAAACTAATAGATACAAGTCTTCCAATTAGTAATACACTCAACTTGAGCTTCCTACATCAAAAGGGCATCAAATGTACCTGTGATTCAGCAGAAAGCAGAAGCCTATAAGTAAGTGGAATTAATCAGCCAAACAAGCAGCAAGCCAATCAAATAGTACACCCAGGACTTTCAACAGATTTTGAGGGATTAAAAAATCTCAAAAGAATAAGAACTTATTTTTTTATCACAGATATAGAAAAAGAAGTATTTTTCTTTATAGAATTCAAAAGAAATGTTTCAGATCCTTTTAAAAATGCTCAGGTGGTTTCTTTTATAGTGGAACCTTAGGGCATCAACTTTTTCCCTTGTTTTTCCTTTAGTCCATGAGTTAGTTTTCAGCTTTTCTTAAATGATCCCTCCTTTCCTGACTTGTGCCTCAAGTTTGAGGCAGAAATTGTAAGTTTTAATCCCTCACTAGAATGTTCTAGGGGGTTACTATAAGATTCTCTTAAAGTTCAAATACCTCTTATACCCCCACTTTTTTCCTAAATAACCAACCTGAAAATTTAACCTTAGTTTGTCATCTATTCTGGTTAATTGACCCAGGTCAATTGTGTTCAAGTTTGGGTCACATATTAATTTTGGACTAACAGGCTTATCAATGTTCAAAATCAGCCAAAACTAACCAGGTTTTAAAACAAGTGCCTTAATGTGGACTTTCAGCAAACAAACATTATTCCGGATGACCATTCAATGTCAAAACAAAGGATCAAAATAACAAGAAGAATGAATATATCCATTAATACTTAACTTTTCAGAAATAGTTCAATCAAATAAATACTTGAAAGTGAGAAGCACATAGCAGGGAGTGAACACTTAGTTTATGAACAAAATTAGGAAGCAATCGGTTCAGCGAGAAAGAATAGCTTAATTATGCATAAGTACTGAAGATCAAAGTTATTGTGAAATGAGAATCAAGCACTCAGTAGCATAAGCAACTAACCAAACAAATCAGAACATTAGGGAACAAAACAAATGAGGATCATGAGATGAAGGTAAACAACCATAGAAATCATACTACCGAAGTATTAGCAAACTAAGCTTTCAGGATCAGAAGGCTAATGCATAAAATTATATTACAACTATTTAAGAGACGAAGAAAATTTTAGAGTATTGACAAACAAAGGCATATGACAATTTAGACCTATTTCAAACAAGATTGTGGACAAGCAACAAGAAATCAAAACATCTATCAATTAAAGGGAATGAAGCAAATATATACAAAGAAAGGCAGAGTACTTAGCTTCTTTATATGCATGCAAATCCACTAGATACCATTTCGTTGGTTCCTGACCTTTTGTAGAGGTTTTTAACCTCCTAGGACAATTGGTATGATGTATAACAGGTTTAGGAATTCAGGAAGGGGCTTTTATGATTCTGAGACCCCAATGAGGTCTCTGGTCTGGATTTATTCAGTGATTGGGGTTGTTTGGGAGTCGTGGGTGGCATGGTTGGGGAGGGGAAGGGCCAGGGATTGCGTAGGAGGATTTTGGCTAAACTCGGACAGGGTTGGGGTTTTAGGGTTGAACTTCAAATTAATATTCGACGCATTTCAGGCAGATTCAAAAGGTGTGACACAAATGGTGTGAAGATTAAGCCATTTTAGGGGTGTAAGTTTGGAAGGGTTTGGAGTTGAGTTGCCGGAGGTGGAGGTTCCGACGACCTCTTTGTGAAGATTTGAGACGATGGGGGGTGTTCGAAGGGGATGGCATGCAGGACGGGGAAGAGGAGATCCTGGTGGTCCTATGGTGTAAAGTTGTGGAGGTTCTGAGCAGGGTCACCAGAGACGGTGGTTCCGACGACCTTATTTTGAATATTCGAGATGGATGAGACCTATTCGACTGAAACTAATCATTGGACGGGAAATAGGAGGTGGTGATGGTTTGATGGAGTAAATCTGGGGAGGTTCAGTGACCGGCCGCCGCCGTGAGGCGATTTACTGTGGCGGCATTAGGGTGGCAGACAGGTGGTCAATGGTGGTCGAGGGGTGGTCAAGGGGTGGTCAAGAGCGGTGTTACACCAGGGAAGATGGTACGAGGAAGGAGGGGGGTTTGGTCTCTGAGTGTATGGAGGTGTTTGGACATATGTATATGAATTCTGGGGGGCTTTCATGACTGTTGGATGATCAAATGATCAACGGTTGTGATGAGCCTTCTCTAAACTACAACGTTTTGGGTTGGTCTTGTGTGGACCGAACCAGGGTTAATTTTGTAGGATGGTCTATGTATTCTAAAAGGGAAAAAAGGGTTTGGGCCACTTAGGTCTGGCCCAATTGTTGCCAGCCTGAGTGGCTGTGCATATATATGTATATTTTGTCTTCTCTTTTTTTTTCTTTTTATTAATTAATTTCTAATCTTATTTAAAAACCAAGAATTCACAAATAAAATGCAACAAGTTTTAATTAAACCAAAATAATTAAAAATGCCGGAAATATATATTTTTGTTTTTTTAATTTTTAAAACAAACTTATTTAACAATTAAATCCTGAACAATTTTAAATATGCATTAACAAACACGCACTGGAACACAATTAAATTCTAAAAAATAAAAATTAATATTTAAAGAAAATTTTAACTTTTGAGAGTCCTGTAGGAGCCGTTTCAACCGGATGAAAATCATATGCTCACAGCTGCCCCTCTTTGCGCGGGAACACGAAGAGTTTCCGTGCAAAGATAAGTGTGCAAATATGAGAAATTTTTGTCCGATTGAATACTCCATGTGAAGCATTTGAAAAATTTCTGACCGAACCTTGCTTCAAAGGTTGCCTACATATCCTTGGCTATAAAGGAATCAGGTAAGTGTAGTTCTGGAAGTTTTGGTAGCTGGGACTACCGGGAAACTGTGATTGACTGCTGTTGCTGCTGTTTTTGCTTGCTGAGCTCCTTATTACACCAAAAGAAAATCAAAAGCTAAGCTAGCTAAGCCTATAAACTACAAGTTGCAAGATTCCTATCTATAAATCTCTTGAGGCTTGATCTTGAGTCTTGGCTACCTTTTGCGGCAGACTCCGATTTGAATCTTGATGCTCGTTAGCTGCAAAAGCTGGTTCATTTTTCATTTTGAGATAAAGCAGGACGTGTAGAGCTTGTGACTTCAATTATATTTTGAGCAGCCCGTATCTTTGTCCGCTTCATCACTTTGAGTTCACTTCTTTTTGTCTCTTTTTCTTTTCTTTTAGTCAGTCCGAATCTTGTGCTTTAAGGCGAAACCTGCTCAGACAGCAACAAACAAATAACGAAATTTTTCTGCCCCAGTTTTCACTGGAACTTTTTTTGAGTTATTTGCAACACACATCTATGCTACTTTTTATTGAAAACAATAAAAATCAGAATTGTGTATACTTAGAAAAATCGCGAGGTTATGCTAGGAAAGAGAAAGGGTTCCTGTTGGGGATAAGATGAGAATCCACGGATTATGGCGGGATAACAATGAAAAGAGTCTCTCTGGGGATGGAAAAAGACCTGTGGGTTATGCCGGGATAGGAAAGTTCCTGCCGAGGATGGAAGGAGGGTCATGGATTATGAAGAAATTCCTGGGTTATGCCAGGGAATCTACGGGTTATGCTGGGATGAATGAAACATTCCTAGGTCACGCTAGGGGGATCAGCGGGTTATGCCGGGATGAATGAGAAAATCCTAGGTTATGCTAGGGAGATCCACGGGTTATGTCGAGATGGATGATAAAATCCTAGGTTATGCTTGGGAGATCCACGGGTTATGCCGGGATGGACGAGAATAAAATCCCAGGTTATGCCAGGGAGAACCATGGGTTATGCAGGGATGAAAAATCCTAGATGATGCTAGGGAGATCCGCGGGTTATGCCGGGACTGGAAAGAGATCCTGGGTTATGCCAGGGGAATTCGCGGGTTGTACTGGGATGAAAGGGAAATCCTAGGTTATGCTAGGGAGATCCACAGGTTATGCTGGGATGAATGGAAAATCCTAGGTTATGCTAGGGAGATCCGTGGGTTATGCCGGGATGAAAATCCTAGGTTATGCTAGTGACATCCGCGGGTTATGCCGGTACTGAAAAGAGATCCTGGGTTATGCTATGGTAATCTACGGGTTATGCCGGGATGAATGAGAAATCATAGGTTATGCTAGGGGAATCCACGGGTTATGCCGGGATTGGAAGGAGATCCTAGGTTATGCCAGGGGAATCCGCGGGTTATGCCGGGATGAATGAAAATCCTTGTTATGCTAGGGGAATCCACGGGTTATGCCGGGATGAATGAAAAATCCTAGGTTATGCTAGGGGAATCCACGGGTTATGCCGGGTTTGGAAGGAGATCCTGGGTTATGCTAGGGGAATTCGCGGGTTATGCCGGGATAAATGAGAAATCCTTGGTAATGATAGGGGAACCCACGAGTTAAGCCGGGATGAATGAAAAATCCTAGGTTATGCTAGGGGAATCCACGGGTTATGCCGGGATTGGAAGGAGATCCTGGGTTATGCCAGGGGAATCCATGGGTTATGTCGGTATAAATGAGAAATCCTAGGTTATGCTAGGGGAATCCACGGGTTATGTCGGGATGAATGAAAAACCTAGGTTATGCTAGGGAAATCCATGGGTTATGCCGGGATTGGAAGGAGATCCTGGGTTATGCCGGGATTGGAATCCGCAGGTTATGCCGGGATAAATGAGAAATCATAGGTTATGCTAGGGGAATCCACGGGTTATGCCGAGATGAATGAAAATCCTAGGTTATGCTAGGGGAAAGCAAGGAAGTGGAGAACCACAAAGATCGTTTTGACTATGCTGGGGCTGGAGGAGGAAAAGAACAACCCTTAGGGTATGCTAAGGGTAGGGGAGCGTTAGCTCCAAAAGTACGTTGGGGAGTAGAAAGTGTAGGGGAGGGAATCCTCAGTTTATGCTGGGGATGTGGAGGGAAACTTCCTTGGTTTAAGCTGGAGGGGGTGGAATGCAATCCTTAGGTAAGGCCTAGGAATTCTACAAGCTTCACCAAGGGGAACTAGGGATTGGGGTCTCGTGCTATCATGCCTATTCACGAGTTTGCAGAAAAAATGAAAAGAAAACTTCCCTTTTGTTATTGACGCAACACCATCCTTGATTCCTTATGCCCATCCTTTGGTTGTTTTTGCCTTATGTTCCTTTTGCTTTTCTAGGCTGCACCTGCATCTATTTTAGTTCCGAAACAAAACAAACTGTTAGTTTGAATAGTGATTGGTTTTGCGGCCTTGTCAGGCTTGATTTCAATTTCCTTTGTGTTCGGAAGAGAACCCTTCGCTTTTAATCCTTGGTTTGTTAATTGGCCAGGGGGTCCTCATTTCAGATTGGCCTTTGTTTCTCGGGCCTTGGGTGGTGATTTTTGTCCCGCCTTTGATTTTGGGCTTGCTTTTTGGATTTTTGATAAGAATCAACATCCTGCTCGGCTTAAAACCCTCGATTTTGCTTCACCTTCATGCCTCTTTGACTCTAAATTTCCTTTCTTTTATTTACTTAATTTTGGGGACATTAACTATCATGATCAACTGGGATTGGCTAAGTGCAGTTGACGATGTCGGTCATTCCCTTAATTCTTGCCAGGAGAAAACCGCGAAGCGGCCTTGCTACCTTTCTTAAAGAATGGCCAGGACATCAAAATTAAAGTGGAAATAAGTGAAGTACGAATTTTGATAGGTATGTTCTTTTGAAGGAAAAGAAGGAACTTATTTGGAAATATAAGCCGGCTTTAAATGGCGACAACATGCTTCTTGGACTGGATACCCGACCCAAATCCATTTCTGCTTTTTGACTTCAACTTTTTGAAAACCAAAGAAACTTACTCGGACCTGGGCAGCAATATTTCCTCTTTTCGGCCGACGGCGCCCTTTGTGGGTTTTCGCCAATCGACCTCTCTCATTTCTCTTCTTCCGTCACCCGATAGTGCTCTTTGCTAGTTTTCGCTAAACAGCCTCTCTCCTTTTTGTTTTTCTTTGCTCTCCGTCGCCTTATGGTGCTCGGAGGTTTTCACCAATAAGGCTCTCTCATTTATTCTCTCACAAATTTGATTGGTGCTGAACCCCAACAAATGATATTTTCCTCCCCGGGGATCTATAACTTTGTAACCATTCAGACGGATTTGTAACCTAACCAATACATTTCTGCCCCAGTTTTGATTTTCTTGGGTAAATGGGGTTTTTATTTTGATGTGATTGAACCTTAGGGAGAGGCTGCCTACGTATCCTTTCGGAATCACGTCAGACGCAGTTCAGGAAACTTGGTCCTAAACTAATTTCTTTTGTATTTTTCTTTCTTTTCTCTCTTTTATTCATTTTCTTTTCCTCATTTTTTTGAATCTTCCCTTTTTTAATTCTTTTTTTCTCTTTTTTTGAACACCATTTACGGGTTACAAAGAGGGAGAGGATAGCGGGAGAGCGAAACCTTCATCATCTCAATCCACCGGGGTCATTGCTGCAGAGAATTTAAATGTAATACCTCTTTACTGTGTCTGCATTTACCGCAGCCTCAAGCTCATCTCCTTCGATGTCGCCCAGGTACAATGCTCTTCTAGGGAATATCTTCCTGATGATGTACGGGCCTTTCCAGTTTGGGGAGAATTTTCCTTTGGCTTTCTGGTGATGAGGAAGTATCCGTCTCAAAACCAACTGCCCGACTTCGAAATTCGTGGGGCGCACTTTCTTGTTGTAAGCACGGGCCATTCTTTGTTGGTACAAATGCCCGTGGCATACTGCTGCCATTTGTTTTTCATCAATTAATGTCAGCTGCTCTAAACTGGTTTTGACCCATTCACTGTCTTCGATTTCTGCTTCAACAATCACTCGGAGCAAATGGATTTCTACTTTGGCAGGTATAACGGCCTCGGTTCCGTAGACCAGCAAATAAGAGTTGCTCCTACAGATGTACGTACTGTGGTACGATATCCTATTAGTGCGAAAGGCAACTTTTCATGCCATTGCCTCGAGCTTTGAATCATTTTCCTCAAGATCTTTTTGATGTTCTTGTTGGCTGCTTTGACCGTACCATTAGCTTTGGGTCGATAGGGAGTGGAGTTTCTATGTGTTATCTTGAATTGTTCACATATATCTCCTATCAACCGACTGTTTAGATTATATGCATTGTCAGTAATGATGGTAGCGAGAATCCTAAAGTGGCAAATGATGTTGGAATGCACAAAATCCACTACTGCTTTCTTGGTAATAGACTTGAGGGTGATAGCCTTAACCCATTTTGTGAAATAATCAATAGAGACCAATATGAATTTGTGCCCATTTGAGGCTTTTGGCTAGATCGGCCCAATGACGTCCATACCCCAAGCGGCAAATGGCCAGGGTGCGGACATAGGATGCAACTCATTTGGTGGTGCATGAATCAGATCACCGTGCACCTGGCATTGATGACATTTCCGGACGAAGCTAAAGTAGTTTTTCTCTATGGTCATCCAGTAATAGCCAGCTCAGAGTATCTTCTTTGCCAGTACATAGCCGTTCATATGAGGCCCATGTACGACCGCATGTACTATGTGCATAATTCTCCCAGCTTCTTCGGCATCCACACATCTAAACAAATTAAGATCTGGAGTCCTTTTGTACAAAGTGTCCTCAAGGAGAAATTGCTTGCATGTTGTCAAATGGTTTTCTTTTGTTCTCCGGTGGCTTGCTCAGGGTACTCCTGTGTTTTTAGGAATCTTAAGATGTTGTAATACCAAGGCTGTGGGCTAGGCTCTGCTTCGGTTGCATTGCAATACCCATGTACTTCTTTGATTTTGATTTCTAAAGGATCAACATAGGCATTCCTAGGGTATGGCAACATGGAAGCCAAGGTTGCGTGTGTATCTGCTAGCTCATTGTGGCAACGGGGAATGTACCTGAACTGTACCGATATGAACCGTTTGCTAAGGTCTCCGACATGCTGTCTATACAGGAGGAGCTTAATGTCCCTTGTCTCCCATTTTCCTTGAGCTTGTCGGATGATTAGGTCAGAATCTCCCATGATTAACAGCTCTTCGACATCTTGGTTAATGGCCATGTTCATGCCCATAATGCAAGCCTCATATTCAGCTGTATATTGGTACAGAAGAACCGAAGTCTGGCTGTAGCTGGATAATGCTGGCCTGTGGGTGAGATTAAAATTACCCCAATTCCTACGCCCTTTGCGTTTGCCGCTCCGTCGAAGAACATTTTCCAGATGGGGGTGTACTCAGCTGCTATTTCTAATGAGTTCACTTCTTCGTCCGGGAAGTAAGTGTTTAGAGGATGATATTCGTCATCAACGGGGTTTTCTGCCAGATGATCTTCTAATGCCTGAGCCTTCACCGCAGTACGAGTGACATATACAATGTCGAACTCGGTGCGCAAGATCTGCCATTTGGCGAGTCATCCAGTGGGCATTGGTTTTTGGAATATGCACCTTAGCGGATCTATCCTGGTTATGTGGTACGTGGTATGAGCTGGCAGATAATGCCTTATCTTCTAAGCTACCCATGTCAAGGCACAACACGTTCTTTCTAAAAATGTGTATTTGGCGTCGTAGCTGGTAAACATTTTGCTCAGATAATAGATGGCTTGCTCTTTCTTTCCCGTGGCATCATGCTGCCCAAGAATACAACCCAAAGAGCCTTCCAAGATCGTCAGATAGGGAAATAACCCGCCTTCCTGGTTCTGGTGGAACCAAACTGATGGATTGGACAAGTATTGTTTGATTTGTCGAAAGCTTCCTGACACTCGACCGTCCACTTAACCACCACATCCTTCTTCAGTAACTTGAATATAGGCTCACATGTTGAAGTAAATTGGGCGATGAATCGGCTGATGTAATTCAGTCTTCCCAATAGATTCATTACATCCTTTTTGGTCCTTGAGGGGGGTAACTCCCGAATGGATTTTATCTTGGTTGGATCCAATTCAATGCCTCTTCGGCTAACGATTAACCCCAGAAGTTTGCCCGACGGAATTCCAAATGCGCATTTTGCTGGATTTAATTTCAAATTATATTTGCGAAGCCTTTCGAAGAATTCAGATCCTTTACATGATCACCCTGCGTCTTGGATTTGATAATCACGTCATCCATGTACAGCTCTATTTCTCGATGCATTATATCGTGGAAGATGGCGGTCATATTCCTCATGTATGTTGCCCCATCATTTTTCAATCCAAAAGGTATAACTCTATAACAATATGTTCCCCAAGGTGTGGTAAAGGCAGTTTTCTCAGCATCTTCCTCATCCATCCACACTTGGTGGTATCTTTCATAGCAATTTACGAAGGATTGGATCTCATGCTTGGCACAGTTATCGACAAGGATGTGGATGTAGGTCAGAGGGAAATTGTTCTTGGGACTCGCCTTGTTCAAATCTCTGTAATCCACACACACCCGAGTTTTCTCGTCCTTTTTTGGCACCAGGACCACATTGGCTAGCCATGTGGTGTACCGCACTACCCGGATTACCCCCGCTTCAAGCTATTTTTTAATCTCCTCTTTGATTTTGTCGCTGACATCAGGCTTGAACTTTCTTTGCTTTTGTTTGAATAGAGGACATACGGGGTATGTGGGCAACTTATGAACCACTAAACCCATACTCAAACCAGGCATGTCGTTGTAGGACCATGCAAATATGTCTTTGAATTCCAACAGGAGTTGAACCAATGGATCTCGTATTTCTTCATTTACGTGGATTCTTATTTTAGTTTCTTTGTTTTCATCGAGATTGCCCAGGTTAACCGGTTCAGTATCATTTAAGTAAGGTGTAGGTTTGTTCTCAAACGGCGTTCACGTAGTTGATTACAAACGGCTTTTGGAACTTTTGAGTATTTCTTTGTGGGGCACCCCTTTTGGGCTTCTCCGAGGACTTCTGTGCCCTTGTATGTAACGATGGTTTCCTGATAATTCCAAGGGACGACTGAAGGGTTGGTCGTGGACTTCTGTGGCACGCTACCAATAACCACGGGCTCATTCAGCGCCGGTGGTTTAATTGATCCCCGTACCACATAGGCTTTATTGTACACATACATGGTTTTGTTCAGCTTGAACCTTTTTGGAGAGCATAAGTGGGCTGCTTTTCTTTGCGTCCTTGGGGGATGTAGAGTATTGTTTCCTTGGTAGGGGTCGTCTCAGCTTCGACCTCATCCTTCTTTTCTGCTTCAGGGCCTTTGGCTTCATTCATTTTCTTTTCTTCCATATTCTTCGGGATGACTTTTGGTTTTCTATCTACCTCGGAGATGGCTGTGATGGTTTTTAGAGCGGGATCAAATTCTTTGTCTTCGCAGATCATTCCGATGACCAGCACATTTTTGTGAGCCGGTAGCGGGTTCTCAATTATATTTGGGAACTCGTCATCTCTTAGAACTATCTTCTTTTGATCCATCAAGTCCTCCACTGGTCGTTTTGGAAGTTCCAAACGCCCCCATCAGGAGTTCTTCCTTCCCTCCGGCTCCACGTAGTTGATTACAATACTTTTTCAGATTGGCGATGGGGTCGCTGCGACCATCTTATTTTTTGTATTTCGGCATTTTAAACCCCAAAGGAAGATCTATATGGGGGAACAGGCACATGTCTGAATAAGCTACACTTGTCTGTCCACTTAGTCCTTGCATGTTCTTCAGGCTTTGCTCAAGACTCTTCATTCTCCTTGTCATTTCATCCTGCTCGGGCGTTTTGGAAGTTTTGTGTTGCACAAGGGTAAGTTCATATGTTGGCTGAGGGTAGTTGTATGTAGGGTATGGGTGAGGCTCATTGTGGTACTTAGGAGTTTGGAATATAAAGGTTGTGGGGTCAAACACGGGCCTCGGTACTGCAGGTTGTGTAGTAGCTGCGCATGGAGGGGCCGTAAAGATGTTGGGAACTGGCCCAGAGGCAAACATTGGAGGGTGGGTTTCAGAAGGCGCCCCAACAAAATTGGTTGACATGGTGGTCTGCCCCATGAGAGTACTCGGGTGACTAATATGGATAGTAGAGGTACCCTCTGACCTGGGAAATAGCTCGGGAAATCCAGGGATACAGTTGGGAGGTTCCTTCCCATTGGTCCAGGCATCCCACATTTCCATGACTCGGAGCCGCGGGATCCTACTCTCTTCAGTCGCTGCAGATTCAGAGGCTGGTACTCCTATGATGCTGTCCTCTGGAACAGGGATGGTCGGTAGAGTCATCTCAGTCGACATCTCTGTATTTTCCTTTGACCTAGTGAAGTATCCGTGTGAAGCCAGTTTACCGCAAACCAACCAATGTTCTTAAATACCTGAACTGTAACACTGGAAATGCAGCTAGTTCGGGGTAGATAACAAACAGGAAATAACACGTTGGGCATGATGCACCTATGCAGATAACGGGTTTCTATATGCTTGCCATAGTCGCATGTGTCATCCCGGCATTTATTTCAACTTTCTTTTGTTTCCTTCCTCTTATTCCCTATTTTTTTCATTTTAAAGAATACGGTCGAATCTTATAGAGATTGCCTACGTTTCATGACTTTGCATGAATCAGACCGAGAGTAGTTCATGAGAATAAAAGGTTAAGCACACAGCAAAATATTTTTGGGATTTTCAATTTTGATATAAACTTTGATTACAATGGCTAAATAGAACGAAAAGCAACTACCAGACTGGGACTTAATAACCTTACAGAATCGAAAGGACAACATACAGACTCTTTTTTAGAAAAATACAAATCTATGAGTACATTAACACTTCAAATGCTTTTGGGGCTTGCGGGGCATCATTCGGCCTTGCCGCAGGTTTGCGCGCTAGACTTCCTTGAAGATAGTGGAGATCTTCCATCACTTGTTGGGAAAATTTCATAGCAGCAGCGAAAAACATAGATTTTGTCATGCCCTCAGAGTGACTGCATTTAGTGGTAATATAGTCTGCAATTGCCCGCACCTTCTCTCTGATACCCCCTTTTCCTTGTAGCAGACGCCCTATTTTCTTGGCCCGTGCTTCTAATGTCCGTTCAGCTGACTAATTCAGCTTTTGAAACTGCCTCAAATCTCTTTCCAATCCTACTATTACCGCATAGTAATGCTCTCTCTCGGCTTTGCAATCTTTGGCTTGTTTGGCCTTTTTTTCCAGCTATGACAACCCTCTGTTTTAAGCGAGTGCTTTCATTGCCATTTCCCTCTTTTAACTGCTCTAGTATGCAGGCGATTTCTTCTGCACTTTTAACTAATTGTTTCCGAGCTCTAGACAGTTCACCCTCTTCCTTATTTAGGACCAAACCGCATTCAGTTACTTTTCGACGCATGTTCTCTATGAGCTTTTCATCTTTTGTACTCCTCGGAGGATTCTCTGTGACTGTCTTCAATTTCTGAATCTGGGTTCGCAGGGTTTCCTTTTCTTTAATCAATACCTTCTTTTCTCCCTCGCTGGCTGGAGTTTGCAGGCTATTTTCGAATTGCAATTCTTGAATTTTCTTTTCCAGCCTTCCTATTGTGGCCGAGTATTCATTTTCTTTTGCCAACCAATCCCACTGCTCCTGTGATGTTTCAGTAAATTCCTGGAGATGGGTCTCTTTGCAGGCCTCCCAGGATCTATATACCCTGGTGCAACCTGACCCTTAGATACATCACGTACTCGAGTGTCAGCTGTCAAGTATTGGCATTCGCTTCAAATTTGGCGAACCACAGCTTCGGGAAATTGACCATTCGAGCTTATCTCAACTGCATGGCGGCTGATAACCTCGTCTCTGGGAATCATTTAGCATCTACCTAATTTCCTGAGTACTCTATACGGCGCATAGGGCTGGATGCTTCGGATGCCCATCAAAAGGAAATGAGGTTCGGTGTCGGGCATATACACAATTTCGTCCATAGACAACTGAATGTCCATTCTATTTGATTTGCAGAAAATAACGCGGAGATGCAACACCCACTCTACGACACCCTTTGGTAATTTAAAGCCATTCACCCTGTTGTCAAATTCTTTTATGCAACCTTTTGTTGGTAACCCAAAATTCGTGAACCGAGACTTGTGACATAAATGCTCAATCATCCAGATTTGCAATAGCAAGTTACAGACTTCAAAGAAATTCCCTCCTGCTTTACAGATGGTAAGGGCTTGGAAGATATCAGACATGATCATTGGAGCAAGAGTACTTTCTGCCTGGGTCATCAAAGTACTAACGACCCCTACTACCCGTGTGTCGATGTTCTTGTCCTTTCGCGGGATTACTAAACGACCCAAGAAAGACACCATGAACGCGAAGAATCGATGCTCCTCCCATTTGAGCCGATTACCCTTGCTACAAATGAGGTTTTCAGGGTTGTGGAATCCTCCGATGTGGCCATATCTTTGGTATATAAACTAGAGGGTGAAAAAGCCAGCCGATAAGTCGGGATTGTGGACCTTTCTGCTGATTTTCAGGGTATCCAGGAATTTATGCACGACGAGGGATCTGGGCACAATCAAGTATTTATGTCTCAACGGGATTCTCAACGGGATTGTATAGGTACCAATATATCCGATCATTTCTTCTAAAGTCGGGGTTAACTCAAAATCTGAGAAGTGGAAGACTTTGTGGGCTGGGTCCCAGAAGGTGATTAAGGCCTTTAAGATGTCTCCCATGGGGTTTATTTTCAATAACGTAGTGAGGCCTTCCAGATGTGCGTTGACTTTTTTCGTCCTGCTTCCTCGATATCATTCCACCATAGCCGCAGTTCCAGGGGAATTTTGTTCATTATTGTTCTCATTCTGCACATTTATTAGGGCAAATTAGTATTCTCAGAATATTAAAACTGACATTTTACGAAATTTGTTTTAAAAACCTGGACCAACTTTGCGAATACAGCCTTTCGACACTTCGGTGAGAAGGTTTTTCAGGCTGTGCTTGCTTACCAGTCCGAATAAAATTCAGAGGTGGCCATTTTTGCAAGATCAACCCTCCGCCGTCTCTTGTAGCAATATTTAGCTATTGTCGCAATAATGGTGCCATATGACTTATTTCAAAGTAAGAAAATAAACTCGGGCATTTTTGACCGTTTTGAAAAAGGGGTTGGCCCTGGCCAAAATAATTTATCAAAACCCGCGGACATTATTGAAAAACTCCAAAAATTGGTGCCTTTCCCTGTTTGTTTTTGTTTTGTTTTTTGTTTTTTTGAAAAAAATTGGCAGCATTTCGGCGTTATTTGAGCATTGGTTTCAAAAGCCATGACCCTAGCACAGCTATTTTGCTCAAATTATTGCCTTTTTTACAGGGCGGTCAACATGCGAATCCAAGGCAAAGAAATGCGCAAGTAGCACGTAAAAAATGCATCAAGATGGTCTTTTATTTCAGGGCACCTGTCCTAGACGGACTCAACCCCTGTGTTGAGGCCCCTAAGTCAAAATGCATGATGCAAATAAACGTTCCTACTAGGGATCCGACATGAGGATTTTTTATACTAAGTTTAGAGCCTCGGTATAGGGTCTAGACTGTGTACCCGAGCGGACAACTCGAGTCAATGAGGGGGTTACGTATCGGGAACCATAAGGCCACCTGGCTTAGTAACTTGTCCGGCCTATTTTTTATTTTAGGATACGACACTAATAGAATAGGGAGTCTCAACCAGTAAGCACATCCCCGGAGGTGAGAAGTGAAAGGTTTTCGTAGCAGTTTATATATACAGTTCAGATAATATCAAAGTGGTAAAACATGTGGCATTTAGCACAGAACGGTAAGCAAATCAGAAGAAGCCAAATATATCAGTTATTTTAAGCTCGAATTCTTGAACCCTGAACTAGAGATTCTAGGTTACATCCCCAGCAGAGTCGCCAGAGCTGTCACACCTCCTTTTTCGCTTACACGTGGCTACCCCAAAAGATGACACGTGTATACGAGTTTTTCCAATTAAAGTGACATTATTCGATATGGGATTACTTATTTATTTCAAGAGTCACCACTTGGGATAAGTTTGGCTTTTGGTGTCCCAAGTCACTGGTTTATTTAGAATCCCAAATCGAGGAACTTTTCGACTACCCAATTGGAGTCTACGAACCAGAAATTCTTGAGTAAGGAGTTCTGTTGACCCGAGGGAAGGTGTTTGGCACCCTCGGATCCCGTGGTTCTAGCACGGTCGCTCAAACTTATTATTAGTGGCTAGGGATCTGATTTGCTACACCTGTTTAAACCTATAATGTAATTTTAATTTATTAACCGCTTTTAATATCTTTTAGGAAGTTTGCAATGGCATTAATATACGTCGCGTATTACGTCACATAAATGCACATGCAATTTTAGACATATTCTAACTCCATTGAGATCTGGATTTGGGTCGCATAAATGCGCACCTGAGCTTAGAAAGGTATTTTATTAGCAAACTCGCGCCTATAGCAACTACATCTTCAAAATTCATGGAAGGCTATGAAATTTTCTAAACGACACTTTCGATTTTTCTAAATATTTTTATCCATTTATGGAGCCTCGTGGTGTTTGATTAGATGAACAAGGTTCACTTCATTTTATAAGGGCATCCTAAGGCGTATTAAATTCTCTACCGGGCTTGCACCTAATTATCCTAATCATTTATACATGAGCCACATATTTAAAATTAGTACTTGTATTTAAGCATCATTCATGGTTAATCACACATGTCGGGCCTCCAATTTTGACCACCCCAGAAACATTCATCATGTCTGGAAGTTACTAGGCCTTTCAGCTAGGCCCAAAGTTAACTTGAACCGTATGAAACAAATTTCAACAACGCCTTCATTTGGTTTGAATCTATACACAAGGCTAATTATTAAGTATATTTACAACATTCAAATTGAAGTTACTAGTGACTATTCCTGTATCATTTTAATTTTAAATCTGAGCTAAGTGATTACTCTTCAGTCAGAGTATGAGAATCCAATTTCCAAAATTCTGTTGTGAATCCGGTTACCATACGTTAAATAGATCTGAAAAGAATCCTTACTGATACATTGAAACTTAAATGAATTATAATACTATATAATGTTTCGATTTCAGATGTTTCTAAGCGAAAAAGGAAAAAACATTCAAAATAGTCTTACCACTAGCTTATATTACTACTACTAATGGTACCTATCTAATTAGCGGTTCAACTGTCCAGCTATTACAAAAAAATTAGTCCTAATGTCCAATTATTACGAAATTGAAACCATCCAAATGCCTAATTATTACAAGTAATTATCTTATCATTTTCGCACATTAAAACCAAAGAAGGGGAGAAACAGGATGAGGATTCGAAAGAAACTAATAGATACACGTCTTCCAATTAGTAATACACTCAACTTGAGCTTCCTATATCAAAGGGCATCGAATGTACCTGTGATTCAGCAGAAAGCAGAAGCCTATAAGTAAGTGGAATTAATTAGCCAAACAAGCATGAAGCCAATCAAATAATACACCTAGGACTTTCAACAGATTTTGAGTGATTTAAAAATCTCAAAAGAATTAGAACTGATTGTTTATAACAGATATAGAAGAAGATGTATTTTTCTCTATAGAATTCAAAAGAAAGGTTCTGGATCCTTTTAAAAATGCTCAGTTGGTTTCTCTTATGTGGAGCCTTATGGCATTAGCTTTTTCCCTTGTTTTTCCTTTAGTCCCTAAGTTAGTTTTAAGCTTTTCTTAAATGATCCCTCATTTCCTGACTTGTACCTCAAGTTTGAGGCAGAAATTGTGTTTTTATCCCTCACTAGAATGTTCTAGGGGGTTACTATCAGATTCTCTTAAAGTTCAAATACCTCTTATGCCCCTACTTCTTTCCTAAATATCTGACCTGAAATTTTAACCTTAGTTTGTCATCTGGTCTGGTTAATTGACCCAGGTCAATTGTGTTCAAGTTTGGGTCACATTTTAATCTTGGACTAACAGGCTTATCAAAGTTCAAAATCAGCCAAAACTAACCAGGTTTTAAAACAAGTGCCTTAATGTGGACTTTCAGCAAACAAACATTATTCAGGATGACCATTTAATGTCAACATAAAGGATCAAAATAACCAAAAGAATGAATATTTCCATTAACACTTAACTTTTCAGAAATAGCTCAATCAAAGAAATACTTGAAAATGAGAAGCACATAGCAGGGAGTGATCACTTAGTTTATGAACAAAATTAGGAAGCAAGTAAAGGTTCAGCGAGAAAGAATAGCTTAATTATGCATAAGTACTGAAGATCAAAGTTATTGTGAAATGAGAATCAAGCACTCAGTAGCATAAGAAACTAACCAAACTAATCAGAACATCAGGGAACAAAACAAATAAGGATCATGAGATGAAGGTCCACAACCATAGAAATCATACTACCGAAGTATTAGCAAGCTAAGGTTTCAGGATCAGAAGGCTAATGCATAAAATGATATCACAACTACTTAAGAGACGAAGAAATTTTTCAGATTATTGACAAACAAAGGCATATGACAATTTAGACATATTTATGACAAGATTGTGGACAAACAACAAGAAATCAAAACATATAACAATTAAAGGGAATGAAGCAAATATATAAAAAGAAAAACAAATTACTTAGCTTCTTTATACACATGCAAATCCACTTGAGACAATTTCGTTGGTTCCTGACCTTTTGCAGAGGTTTTTAACCTTCTAGGACAATTAGTGTGTTGTATAACAGGTTTAGGAATTCAGGAAGGGGCTTTTATGATTCTGAGACCCCAATGAGGTCTCAAATCTAGATTTCTTCAGTGATTAGGGTTGTTTGGGAGGCATGGGTGGCATGGTTGGGGAAGGGAAGGGCTAGGGATTGCTTGGGAGGATTTTGGAAAAACTCCGACAGGGTTGGGATTATAGAGTTGAACTTCAAATTAATATTCGACACGTTTCAGGCAGATTCAAAAGGTGTGACACACATGGTTGGAAAGAGGAGATGAAGCTGTTTTAAGGGTTTAAGTTTGGAAGGGTTTGGAGTTGAGTTTCCAGAGATGGAGGTTCCGGTGACCTTTCTGTGAAGATTTGAGATGATGGGGGGGGGGGGGGGGTGTTTGAAGGGGATGGACTGCAAGACGAGAAAGAGGAGATCCTGGTTGTCCAATGGTGTAAAACTGTGGAGGTTTGGAGCAGGGTCGCTGGAGACAGTGGTTCCTACAACCTTATTTTGAATATTCGAGACGGAGGAGACTTATTTGACTGAAACTAATCATAGGACAGGAAAGGGGAGGTGGTTTAATCTGGGGAGGTTTGGTGACCGACCACCACCGTGAGGCGATTTCTGGCGGCGGCATTAGGGTGGAAGACGGGTGGCCAATGGTGGTCAATGGGTGGTCAAGAGCGGTGTTACACGGGGGAAGATGGTATGAAGAAGGAGGGGGGTTTGGTCTCTGAGTGTATAGAGGTGTTTGGACATATGTATATGAATTCTGGGGGACTTTCATGACCATTGGATGATCAAAGTATCAACGGTTGTGATGAGCCTTCTCTAAACTACATCGTTTTGGGTTATTCTTGTGTGCACCGGACCAGGGTTAATTTTGTGGGCTGGTCGGTGTATTTTAAAAGGGAAAGAGGGTTTGGGCCACTCAGGTCTGGCCCAATTATGGCCAGCTTGAGTGGTTGTGAATATATATGTATATTTTTTCTTCTCTTTTCTTTATTAATTAATTTCTAATTTTATTTAAAAACCAAGAATTCACAAATAAAATACAACAAGTTGTAATTAAACCAAAATAATTAGAAATGCTGGAAATATATATTATTGTTTTTTAATTTGTAAAACAAACTTATTTAACAATTAAATCCTAAACAGTTTTAAACATGCATTAACAAACACGCACTGACACACGATTGAATTCTAAAAAATAAAAATTACTGTTTAAAGAAAATCCTAAATTTTAGGAGTCCTGTAGGAGCCGTTTCAACCGGGTAAAAATCATATGCTCACAGTCCCGGATATCCTTGGATTATTTGTTTTCTAGATTTGGACCACATGATAGTTTTGACGTCTTTTAGAATGAGTTTTTGCACAACCAAGGCAAAGTGGCAATGTCGTCGCCTCGAAGATTTTAACCTTGCTTTGTTGGGATTATTGGTTTTTCCATTAGATGAGAGGTACATTAGCACCTGTCTATAGTTAGTGGTAATGGAATTATTTCATGAGAAGCAACGCAAAATTGTTAGCATTGTGCCAATGATCTTAACAAAGTTGTACCGAGCCATGAGTGAGGTTAGGGGAGGTGTAAGATACTTTTAGGAAAGTAACCTCTTTGCTACAATTGTGGATGATGGAGCATTTGCACATTGCTTCCTTACTTTGTCCTATTGACCGTGCCTTGAGGGATCGGGTGGAATGCATCGAGCGTAGGATAAAATATCCTATGTTTACATACCTAGTAGGCGCTACAGCTTGGATTGAGTTCCTTGGTTTAGGGACAAATGGAAATGTTTTGTGGGCTTAACCGTTGGTACATTTACATGATATCTTGGTAGAATTCCTAGTGCAGCCTTTCCTGATGCTGGTAGGACTCAAGTGTGTCAATCAAGACACTCATGGTAGGGTTATGCGATAGTTGGGCAGAAGATAAGAGGAGCTTCTAACTTTTAATCTTCGGAGGCACATAACGAATTTTAGCAAAAAGGCGGCTGACGAAATATAGTACGTGCAATACTGGAACAATTCAAAGAGGATGAAGAAGAATACATTAGTAGATGACGTTGGCAGACCCGAGTGTGCTCAGGAGTACCAGATTTGGTTACAGTCTGTCCTACCAGGGGTCAGCACCCCATTGCCAACACAACTTAGGGGTGAGTCAGGTAGTTTTGACAGATGATTTTGTGGAGGCCTCGGACCAAGATCCTTAGGATAAGCTTAAGTTGATAAAGTCTCAGTTAGCGGTATTAGCATCAAATGTGGAGCAGCATAGCCAGTCTTTGTCTGGGATCAGCCTTCAAGATGCGGGGGCACATGCCGGGGCCATTGTTCCTAGTGTCGGTATTTCTTTACGAGGCATGTTACAAAGTTTAAGCATGACAGACAACCCATGACCATCCCAGTCAGGACCGTCGCATTCAGGGGCAGCTTGAAGAGTCATTCTATTTAGGTGTTTTGAGATTGTCTTATACTGTCTTTTACTTTCGTGTCTTGTCTAGAAGTACTGAGTTCTTTTGGTAGTGTTAGAGTCTGTCATAGTGTAGTTGAGTCTGTCAGGTCTTTCATTATCGTATTTCCTATTGTACTTTAATATCGAAAAGATTTTAAATAAAAAATCCCAAAACGATTTTATTTTTAGTTTATTTTCCATCACTTTTTCAGAACTATGATCGGTCTGAATCATGAGGGACATGATACGTAGGCAACCTAAATGGGGTTCGATTAAATCATTTTTACATAAAAAAAAGAGTGATAAGAGGTGTTAGAAAAGAAAGAGAATGGAGGATCGAAATGAGCAAATAGAGATGATGCCATATGACCCTGCGACCCTCAAAGACATTTTAGAGCCATTAATTGTTGCTAAGTGCATTGCACGTAATGTGATATTATCATATGATAACTTCCCTAAGGCTAACATGGTAGTTTTGTGTTGTTGTCCTATGTTATTTTTATTCAATCTTTCAGGAAGGTGGTTAGTTTGTTGGCATCCTGGCAAGTCACCCATATAACACCCGCTCAAAGCATCATACAGTCATGGCTAGCAAGGAAACAGACACTGGAGCTGTAGACCCACCAAGAGAGATTGTTGAGTCCGAATCGGAACTACAAGAGGAGGTCTGAAGGTTAAAGCATCAGATGGCGGAAATATACCACGCCTGGATTAAGGGACACCCTCCACCCTCGTTCATACCAACTACATAGAAAACCCTGCTTCCATTTCACCACTCTCTTAATCCCGGATGCCCAATACCATTGATCTTTCCTCACAATACGCACCTAGATTTACTCCTTACCACAACTACCCTGGCACTTTGGCATAAACTTTTCATGCTCTACCAGCTAAAACAACCTCGTACCTTGCTCTGACATCTGCTCCTATTATTGTACCTCTTCCACAAGATACCCTCCTCCCATCCTCTATCGAGCCCGTATTTCCCGCTCCAGATACCTATTACTATGCACCAGATCCCACCTTCAAAGTCCCAAATCCTTACTCTTACATTCCCAAATTTGAGCCTCATGTTGAAACTGACAAACCACCCAAGAACGCACAGCAAGAAGAGATGTTTTGGAAGGTAAATAGTTTAGAGAAATCATTGAAAAACATGCTAGGGTTGGGAAACCAGGTGAATGTGGCCTATAAGGATTTCTGTTTGTTCCCTGATGTCCAATTGCCTGCCAGGTTCAAGATGCCCAAGTTTGACTTGTATGACGGACATGGGGATACTGTAGCTCATCTGAAGGGTTATTGCAGCAAAATGAGAGGCGCCAGGGGAAAAGACGAATTACTAATGGCATACTTCAGCCAAAGTCTGAGTGGGGCACCTTTAGAATGGTACACCCACCAGGACGCTAGCAGATGGTACACCTGGAACGATATGGCTCAGGCTTTCACCCGACACTTCTAGTAAATATAGACATTGTCCCAAACCTCCTATCTTTGACCAAAGTGGAAAAGAAACATAGTGAAAGCTTTAGAGAATACGGGTTCCGATGGAGGGAGCAAGCTGCACGAGTCAATACTCCGATGGAAGATGACGAGATGGTTAAATACTTTTTTCAAGCCCTGGATCCCACTTACTATGGCCACTTGATCTCAGCCATTGGTAAGCCAGTGGTGAAGATGGGAAAAATGGTTGAAAAGGGGCTCAAGTCGAGTAAGATCATGAGCTATTCTGCTATTAAAGCAACCACCTAGGCAATCCAGAGTGGTACCGAAAGTTTGCTAGGCAAGAAGAAGAAGGAAGATGTCGCTATGGTTGTCTCCAGATCATGGCATGGCCGAGGGGTTAACCTCATCAATACACCCATCCTCGACCTCGACCTCAAACCTATGCCCAAGCTCCATATAATCCACCCCAACATTACTTCTCCCCGTAAAACCCCCAATACTCAGCTTGGCCATACCAATACCTTGTTCACCATGCACAGTCATATGCTCAACCCCCTCCTTACCCACAATGGTGTGCTCCAGTCCCTCAGAATACCGATCCAGCTCCACAAAATGCCTATCCACCTCCACAACCTTACCAAAACCCCAATGGTTCAAATTTTTGATCAAGGCCAGAATATAGAAGAGAGAGGCAGCAACGAAAACAAACTTTTACCCCATTGAAGAGTCCTATGCTAGTCTGTTTCAAAGGTTAATAAAGTTGGACATAGGTCGATTGAGTCAACAAATCCTCATCCAAAGAACTTTGATTGTTCCTTGAGGTGCTTTTAGTGTTCTGATGCTCCAGGGCATGACATAGAGAAGTGCTGGCATTTGAGAAGGGCAATCCAGGAGCGCATTGATACAAACCAAATTGTAGTCCAAAGCCCAGACATGCCTAATATCAACCAAAACCCTTTGCCAACCCACGTGTAGATGCATATCATTGAAATAGTTCACAAGGATGGGGAGCCCAAGAAGTATTCTAAGTCAGTCATAATGATTCGGGCCAACAAAAGTAATTTGGTTAAAGCTCCAGACTCTACCAAAGCAAAGCCTTTGATAGTTGAAAGGGTGATAGAAAAGCTGCTCGAAACCAGCAGTTTTGGTCGTGAAAGGGCTGTCGAAAGAAATTGAGGCAAGTCCGGAAAGTCCAAAAATGATAGTACCAAGGATTCTAAGTAAGCATGTTATAGTTGTGATTGGGGCTCCTATCATCCCTATTATCATTAAACTAGTGACCCAGCTGCTAGTGGTTGATGCCAAGTCTGTTCCGTGGAATTACAAATAGGTGATAGTGACATTCAAAGGAAAAGAAATAGAGGAAAAAGTTAATAAAACTGGAGGATTGACTCATTCTGGGAGATGTTTCACCCCAGAAGAATTAAGGAAAGCCAATCCATTCAAGGATAGCCAAATGTCAGTAAAGAAATCGATCATCGAGGAAGAGGCTGAGGAGTTCTGAAAAAGATGAAAGTGCAGGATTATTCCATTGTAGAGCAGTTAAGGAAAACACTGGTTCAGTTTGCTCTTTTGTCTTTGCTGATTCATGCATATGAACACCGCAGGGTCTTGATGAAGATTTTGAATGAAGCACATGTTCCTGATAAGATCATAGTGAATCACTTGGAAACGATATCTAGCAAGATCTTTGAAGTGAACATGATCACTTTCTCAGATGATGAACTTCCTATGGAGGGTAAAAAACCCAACCAAGCTCTTTATCTCACGGTGAAGTGCGAAGATTCTGTTGTCTCATGGGTTTTAGTTGACAATGGATCTAGTGCAAATATTTGTCCCCTATCCACTCTGCAAAAATTGAAGATTGGTGCTGAAAGAATCCATTTGAACAGTGTGTGCGTTCGAGCCTTTGATGGAGGAGGTAAAGATTTTGCTGGAGATATAATGCTCGAATTGCCGATAGGGCTAGTTGAGTTTACCATGGAATTCCAAGTGTTGGATGTGGCTGTCTCCTACAATTTGTTGTTGGGCAGGCCCTGGATACATGCTTCTAAGGCAGTCCCATCTTCTTTACACCAAATGATGGAGTTCGAATGGGAGATGCAGGAAACACTTGTGCACGGTGATGATGACTTGTCAACTTGTAATGGCACAATTATTTCATTTATAGAAGCTGAAGATGATAAGAGACCATGGGTCTATCACACTTTCGAAAAAGTGTCTGAGAAGATCAGTGAAAGAGAATACATTCCAGGCCCTAAGCTATCCTCCGCATCCATCATGGTTGCGAATAAAATGTTGAAGAATGGTTTTGTGCCGGGCAAGGGTCTGGACTCATCTCTGCAGGGTATTGTGTGTCCAGCGCATCCCAGTGAGAATCCTGGTATGTTTGATTTGGGATTCATGCCCACGGAGAAGGATGTGAAGAGGGTTAAAAATCTAAAGCAGAAGGTATGGTCGCTCCCCAAGCATGTCCCACACATCTCTAAGTCTTTTGTCAAGCCAGGGGTCGAAAAATCTCCAACCTCCTCAATCCCAAAACATGTGGTCGATGTTGATGAAACGCTGATCAAGAGATTCTAGGTTCTGTTCGAAGTGGTCAATATGGTAGAAGTTTATGAAGGCTCTAGCAAAGTAAATGTGAAGCTCGTTGGCCCAAATATGAAGCTTCGCAATTGGGAAGCTACATCTCTCCCCACCAAAAAGGAGTTTTGGTAGTTTGCTTTGTTTTCCTTTCTGTTATCTGGGTTATTCTGGGGTTGTAATATAGATTTTTAGTTTTTGCTTGTTTTGATGTTCAAACCCTTCTATCCTTTTATTTTCAATGAAATGCAATTTCCCATTTTTCGTTATTCTTAATACTGTTTTATTTTGTTCTTTTTTTCTTTTGTACAGTTCTTTTTATGCTGGTTTCAGCGAAATGACATGCATCAAGAATTTTCAGCCGAGTCTTAAAAGCCATAGTACGTACATGCTCGAGGCAATGGCATGAAAAGCTGCCTTTCGCACCGATGAGATATCGTACCATAGTACGTACATCCGTAGGAGCAACTCCCTATTTGCTGGTCTATGGTACTGAGGCTGTTATACCTGCCGAGGTGGAAATTCCTTCCTCCGAGTGATTGTCGAAGCAGAAATCGAAGATAGTGAATGGGTCAAAACCCGATCGGAGAAGCTGGAATTAATTGATGAAAAACGAATGGCCACGGTATGCCACGGACATTTGTACGAACAAAAAATGGCCCGTGCCTACAACAAGAAAGTGTGCCCTAGGAATTTCGAAGTCGGGCAGTTGGTTTTGAGATGGATACTTCCCCATCATCAAGAATCCAAAGGAAAATTCGCTCCAAATTGGAAAAGCCCATACATCATCAGGAAGATATTGCCTAGAGGAGCCTTGTACTTGGGCTACGTTTAAGGAGATGAGACCGAGGAAGCAGTAAACGCCGACGCCGTAAAGAGGTATTACGTTTATATCCTCTACATCAATGACCCCGGTGGATTGAGATGAGTAAGGTTTCGCTCTCTCACTATCCCCTCCCTCTATGTAACCCGAAATGCTGTTAAAAAAACAAGAAAAGAAAAGAAAAAGAAAAAAAAGAGAGAAAATTCAAAAAAAAAAAGAGAAAAGAAAAAACAAACAAAGAAGAAGAAAAGAAAAACAATCAAAAAAGGAAAAAGAGAATACAAACAAAATTAGTTTAGGACCAAGTTTTCTGAACTACGTCTGACTTGATTCCGAAAGGATAGGTAGGCAGCCTCTCCCTTAGGTTCAGTCACATCAAAATAAAAACTCCATTTACCCAAGAAAAAGAACTGGTGCAAAAATGTATTGGTTCGGTTACAAATCCGTCCAAATGGTTACAAAGTTATAGATCCGGGGGGAGGAAAATACCATTTGTTGGGGTTCGGCACCAATCAAATTTGTGAGAGAAATAAATAAGAGAGTCTTATCGGTGAAAACCTTCGGGCACCATAAGGCGACGACGAGCAGAGAAAAAAAACAAAATGAGAGAGTCCGTTTAGCGAAAACTCGCAAAGAGAGCTATCGGGCGATGGGAGAAGAGAAATGAGAGAGGACGATTGGCGAAAACCCGCAAAGGACGCTGTCGGCCGAAAAGAGGAAATATTGCTTCCCATGTCTGGGTAAGTTTCTTTGGTTTTCAGAAAAGTTGAAGTCAGAGAGAAGAAATGGAATTGGGGCGGGTATCAAGTCCAAGAAGCATGTCGTGGCCATTTAAAGCTGGCTCGTATTTTCATATAAGTTCCCTCTTTTCCTTCAGAGTGCATACCCCTCTAAATTCATACTTCACTCCTCTCAACTTAAATTTCCTCACAATTCCTTAAAGAAAGGTAGCGGGGTCGGCTTCGCGGTTTTCTCCTTGCAAGAGTTAGGGAAATGACCGACATCGTCAAGTGCGCTTGGCCAATCTCGGTTGATCATGACAGTTAATGTCACAAAAATAAGAAAATTAAAGAAAGGAAATTCAAAGCCAAAAAGGCATGAAGTTGAAGCAAAATCAGGGGTTTAAAGCCGAACATGATGTTGATTCTTATCAAAAGTCCCAAAAGCAAGCCCAAAATCAAAGGCAGGACAAAACTCACAACCCTAGGCCCGAGAAACAAAGAACAATCCGAAATGAGGGCCCCCTGGCCAATTAACAATGCAAGGATTGAAATCCAATGGTTCACTTTTGAGTACAAAGGAAGTCAAAATCAAGCGTGACAAAGCCGCAAAACCAATCACTATTCAAACTAACAGTTTGTTTTGTTTCTGAACTAAAATAGATGCAGGTACAACTTAGAAAAGCAAAAAGGAACATAGGGCAAAAACAACCAAAGGATAGGCACAAGGACCAAAGATGGCGGTGCGTTAGTAACGAAAGGGAAGTTTTCTTTTCATTTATCTGCAAACTCGTAAATTAGCATGATGGCACGAGGTCCCAATCCCTAGTTCCCCTCTGGGCAGCTTGTGGTTTTCCTAGGCGTTACCTAAGGATTGCCTTCCACCCCCTCCAGCATTAACCGGAAAGTTTCCCTCCACATCCTCAGCATAACAAGGGGATTTTCTTCTTACACTTTCCACTCTCCAGCATAGTCTCGGAGCTAACACTCCCCTACCCTTAGCATAACCTAAGGGTAGTTCCTTTCCTCCTCTATCCCCAGCACAGTCAAAAGGATCTCTGAGGTCCTCCACTGCCTTGCACATTCCCGCAGCATAACCTAGGATTTCTCACTCATCCCGGCATAACCCCTAGCATAACCCAGGATATCCTTCCGATCTCGGCATAACCTGCGGATCTCCCTAGCATAACCTAGGATTTCTCATTTATCCCGGCATAACCTGCGGATTCCCCTGGCATAACCCAGGACCTCTTTCCGATACCAGCATAACCCACGGATCTCACTAGCATAACCTAGGACTTTTCATTTATCCCGGCATAACCCGGGGATTCCCCTAGCATAACCCAGGATCTCTTTCCGATCCCGCCATAACCCGCGGATCTCCCTAACATAACCTAAGACTTTTCATTCATCCCGGCATGACCCGCGGATTCCCCTGGCATAACCCAGGATCTCTTTCCAATCCCAGCATAACCCACGGATCTCCCTAGCATAACCTAGGATTTCTCATTTATCCCGGCATAACCCGCAGATTCCCTTGGCATAACCCATGATCTCGTTCTGATCCCGACATAACCTGCGGATCTCCCTAGCATAACCTAGGACTTTTCATTCATCCTGGCATAACCCGCGGATCTCCCTACCATAACCTAGGATTTTTCACTCATCCCGGCAAAACTCGTGGATTCCCCTGACATAACTCAGGATTTCCTTTCATCCCGGCATAACCCGTGGATTCCACTAGCATAACCTAGGACTTCTCATTCAATCCCGGCATAACCCGTGGTTTCCCCTAGCATAACCTAGGATTTTTCATTCATCCCGGCATCACCCGCGGATTCCCCTGGCATAACCCAGGAATTTCTTCATAACCCATCCTCAGGAGGAACTTTTCTATCCTAGCATAACCCACGAATATTTTCTTTTCATCCCCATAGAGACCTTTTTATTCCTATCCTGGCATAACCCACGGATTCTCATATTATCCCCAGCAGGAACCCTTTCTCGTTCCCAGCATAAGCTGGAAATTTTTCCAAGGGATACACAATCCCAATTTTTGATCTAAAAGAGTAGCATAGATAAGTTTTGCAAATAACTCACGAAATTTTTCAGTGAAAACTGGGGCAGGAAATTTCGTTCGTTTGCTTGTGTTGCTGTTTGAGTTGGTGTCACCTTAAGGCACAAGATTCGACATGATTGAAAGCATGAGTGTCAATTCAGAACAGAATAAAAGAAAAGAGACAAAAGAAGTGAACTCAAATTGATGATGCGGACACAGACACGAACTGCTCAAAATATAATCGAAGTCACAAGCTCAGCATGTCCCGCTTTATTTCAAGAATTGAAGACTGAGCCAGCAGTTGCAACTAATGAGCAACAAGATTCAGATCGGAGTCTGCCACAAAAGATAGCCAAGACTCAAGATCAAGCTTCAAGAGACTCATAGATATGAATCTTGTAACTTGTAGTTAATAGGCTTATCCAGCTCATCTGTTGATTTTATTTTTGTGTAATGAGGAGCTTAGCATGCAGAAACAACAGCAACAACAGCCAATCACAGTTCCCCGGTAGTCCCAGCTGCCAAAACTTCAAGAACGACACTGACCTGATTCCTATATTGCCAAGGATATGTAGGCAACCTTTGAAGCAGGGTTCGGTCAGAAATTTTTCAAATGCTTCACATGGAGTATTCAATCGGACGAAAATCACTCATATTTGCTCACTTATCTTTGCAAGAAAACTCTTCGTTTTCCGCGCAAAGAGGGGCAACTGTGAGCATATGATTTTTACCCGGTTGAAACAAGCTCCTACATGACTCTCAAAGTTTAGGATTTTCTTCTAAATATTTATTTTAGGATTTTAATTTTTAGAATTTAATTGCATGTGCGTGTTCATTAATGCATGTTTAAATTGTTTAGGATTGAATTGCTAAATAAGTTTATTTTATAAATTGAAAAACAAAATATATATTTCTGGCATTTTTAATTGTTATTATTTTTGTTAAACTTGTTACATTTTTATTTGTGATAAGTAGGAATTTTTGGTTTTTAAATAAAGTTAGAAATTAATTTAAATAAAAAGAAAAACACAAAAAAATATAATAAATACATATATATATATACACAGCCACTTAGGCTGGCCACATTGGGCTAGACCTGAGTGGCCCAAACCTGTTTCCCCTTTAAGAAACACACAACCCAGCCCAAAGCATCGACCCTAGTCCAGTCCATTCAAAGACCAACCACAACGACGTAGTTTAGGGACCAATCATCACAGCCGTCGATCATGTCCCCATCCAACAGTCCTAAATCCTGCCCCAATTTTGTATACATATGTCCAAACGTCTCTAATACAATTAGAGATTAAACCCTCCCCTTCCTCGTACCGTCTTCCCTGGTGCAATACCGCCATTGACCACCTCATAACCGCCGTTGACCACCCGTCTACCACCTTAACGCCACCGCCAGAAATCGCCTCACGACGGTGAACGGTAACCAAACCTTCCCAAATTTACACCACTAAATAGTCACAACCTCCTCTTTCCCACCCCGTGGTTAGTTCCCGTCGAATAAACCCCTCCGTCTCGAATATTCAAAAACTAGGTCGTCGGAACCACCGTCTCCGGCGACCCTGTTCCAAAACCTTCCAAACTTACACCCCTGAGGCAGCTTGATCTCCTCTTTCCAACCATGTGTGTCACCTATTTCGAATCTTCCTGAAACCCTTCAAATATCGATTCAAATCCTAACGCTAAAACTCAAAACCCGTCGAAACTTGGTCAAATTCCTCCTAGGCAATCCATGGCCTTTCCCCTCCCCAACCATGCCACCCACGACTCCCAAACAACCCCAATCACTGAAGAAACTTAGATCTGAGACCTCACTGGGGTCTTAGAATCATAAAAGCCCCTATGGAATTCCTAAACCTATTATACACTAGACAAGTTGTCCTAGGAGGTTAAAAACCTCTACAAAAGGTCAATGAATGATAAAGTGATCTCAAGCGGAGTTGCATGTGTAAAGAAGCTAAGTATTTTATCTCTTCTGTATATATTTGCCTAAGTATTTTATCTCTTCTATATATATTTGCCTAAGTATTTTATCTCTTCTGTATATATTTGCCTAAGTAGTTTATCTTTTTTTTGTATATATTTGCTTTATTTCTATTAGCTCTTAGATGTTTGACTTCTTTTAAATAATTGTTTGTTTGTCCACAAACTTGCCTGAAGTAGGTCTAAATGGTCATATGCTTTTTCTTGTCAATAATCTGAAATTTCTTTGTCTCTTAAGTAGTCGTGATTTCATTTTATGCATTAGCCTTCTGATCCTGAAAGCTTAGCTTGCTAATCCTTCAGTAGTATGATTTCCATGGTTGTTGACCTTCATCTCATGATCCTCATGTGTTTTGTTCCCTGATGTTCTGAATAGTTTGATTAGCTCGTTTATTCTACTGAGTGCCTGATTCTCATTTCACAATATCTTTGATCTTTAGTATTTATGCATAATTAAGATATTCTTTCTCGCTGAACCTTTACTTGCTTTCTCATTTTTGTTCATGAACTGAGTGCTCACTCCCTGCTATGTGTTTCTCATTGAGCTATTTCTTAAAAATTAAGTGTTGATGGATATACTCATTCTTCTAGTTATTTTGGTCCTTTTTTTAATATTGAATGATTATCTTGTGTAATGCTTGGTTAGCGGAAAATCACATTAAGGCATTTGTTTTAAAACCTGGTAGTTTTGGCTTATTTTGAACTTTCATAAGCTTGTTAGTCCAAGATTGAAATGTGACCCAAACTTGATTGACCTGGGTCAATTGTAACTAAACCAGGGTCAAGGAATAGTTGAGGTTAAGAACTTCAGGTGGGTAATTTAGGAAAGGAAGTAGGGGTATAAGAGGGATTTGAACCTTAAGGAATCTGATAGTAATCCCAGAACCTTCTAGTATGGGGGCAAAACACAATTTCTGCCTCAAACTTGAGGCACAAGTCGGGAAATAAAGGACCATTTAGGAAAAGTGCAAATATGAAGCAAGGACTAAAAGAAAAACAAGAGAAACGCTGATGCGCTAAGGCTCCATTAAAAAAAAAGAAACCACCCGAGAACATTTTAAAGGATCCGGGAACCTTTCCTTCTAACTCTAGAGATAAAAATACATCTTAGCTCTTCTTATATCTGTGAACAACTATTAGTGCTGTTTGGATCATTTTCGAGATTTAATTCTCTCAAAACCTCAGCTGAAAATCCTGGGTGTGCTGGTTCATTGGTTGTTGCTTTGCTTGTTGCTTGCTTTCCCTTACTCATAGGCTCCTTTTCCTTGTCAAAATTATAGGTACATTTCAATTCTCCTTTTAAGTACGAAGTTCAAGTGTAATGTATCCCCAAGTGTGAAGATTTGCGTTTACTATTTTGTTTTTGAAATCCTCACCCTGTTTTCCCCGTCCCTAGCTGAATATATGTAAGGATAAGATAGCTATCCTGCTATATTTAGATGTTTGAACTGGTTTAGTTGTGTAATAACTGGACATGTGGGACTGCTCCAATATGTAATAACTGGACATTTGACTGAATTATTTTATGTGTATAATTAATAGTAAGTTTCAATTATTGGTCTGGCTGGTTCAAGTGGTGTTCCTTTGCACTTAGAAATACTGGATTTAGGAAATATTAGTTTTGATAATCATGTAAGGATCAAAACGTTGTGTGACATTTCAATGTATTTAAATCTCAATACGTTTAGTAATAATTTATTTTTAGATTTATGCCATATAGTATAGCATGAATCACACTTGAATTTTAAAAGTTGGATTCAGATACTCCGACTGATGAGTATGTGAATCATTTAGTTCAGATCTAATACTGAAAGTTGATATGAAAATGATTGTTAGTATTTTTTTGTGAATGTGTAGATATTCAATTTTATATATAATTTCGAACCAAAAAAATGTTATTGAGATTTGGACTCTTTCGTCGAAATAAACACTGGGCCCATTTGAGAGGTCCAGTATGCACCAGGGGATTGTAACACTATGTGTTTTTGGATTGGACGAATAAAAAGCCCAGGCCAGTCATGAACCAGGTCCAACAGCTGTTAGTCACATCAAATACAATGTTTATCCTGGGCTTGCCCAAACCTGAATTCAGTATGTGCAATAAGCCATGAATGAGGCTAAGATGCACGTATTGTTTTCCCCAAGTACACAGTCTATACATAAAATGATTAGTGCATTTAAACATCAGTGATAATAGAGAACCCAGTATGCGCTAGAATGTACTTATAAAATAAAATGAGCCGCGTTAATCCAATCAAATACCATGTGATGGCTCTTTAATTCATTAAAATACATAGAAAATAGGAAGTGTCGTCTAGCAAATTTCAAGGCCTTCCCATGAATGTTGAAGACGTAGTTGCTATAGGCGCGTGTTTAATAAAATACCTTCCTAAATTCGGGTGCGCATTTATGTGACCCAAATCTTATTCTCAATGGAATTAAAATATTTTTTAAATTGCGGGTGCATTTATGGACGTAATTCGCGATGTGTTTTAATAACATTGCAAATTTTCCTAAAATATATCTTAAAAGCGGTTAATAACTTAAAATTGTATTATAAGTTTAAACAGGTATAGCAAATCAGATCTCTAGCCACTTATAATAAGTTTGAGCGCCTGTGCTAGAACCACGGGATCCGAGGGTGCCTCACACTTTCCCTCGGGTCAATAGAATTCCTTACTCAGAAAATTCTGGTTTGCAGACTCCAATCGCCAATCGGGCAGTCGAAATTTCCTCGATTTGGGATTTTAAATAAACTGGTGACTTGGGACACCAAAAGCCAAACTTATCCCAAATGGCGACTCTTGAAATAAATGACTAATCACATTTCGAATAATGTCACTTTAATTGGAAAAACTCCTATACACATGTCATCTTTCAGGATAACCACGTATAAGCGAAAAAAGGAGATGTGACAATCATCATGTTCAAAGCATCAGTTAGTAATTTGTGTTGTTGCACGCGTAGTATATTCTGCTCCATTCCGTGTTTGATGGTTTATTCAGTTCTAGAACTGTTGAAAGGGCAAAAACTTAGCTCCATTCATCTTTACTAGCCCATGTGTGTTCTTTCTGTCTGGGTAGATTTGGTTTGGAATATGTAAATCATCTAATATCAGTTGGTTCCAAGTTCATCTGTAGGTTGTCACGATGTTGTTTTTATTTGTTCCCACTTATTGATCCTCATCTTCTGCTCTATCATACTTTAGTCCACTACTTTTCATTTAGCCTTATTTTATCTTTTTTCCTGTTTGCTTGTTTTCTTTCATGGATTTAGATGCTTGTCTGGGATGTTCCCTTTTGCTTTGTCTTGAATGCTTGAACGGGTCGTGGGGAGTCGTTGAAGGGCCGAAGCCCATTAGCAATCAATTTGTTCATATTTTAGGTATCGGGCTCGGGTTAAAAATAAAACATGAGCATAAGTTGAATTGTTCTTCTACTTAATTCTTTGATTTAGATCCTTTTATTAATGATATTGTCGTTAGGAGCATGTTTAGGCCGACCACGATGGGTAAGCAAGCTTTAGGACTTCGGCTAATTGTGAGGTGAGAGGTCGTTCCCTTAGTTAAATTTATCTGAAGAATGCCCCAACGGACTTGTGTATATTTTATTCCGGGAAATGCCCCGAAATATTGTATTTGGAGGCCTAAAGTGAAACTCGTAGTATTTTTAGTTTTAGTTTTATTTTCCTTTTATTAGGTGGGAACGAACTCGAACCTCTTGTGTGTTTGTTTTTTCTTTTCTGTGTTTGTTTTTTATCTCAATTCGAATATTCTAAAAGTCAACTAAATCAAGTACGCAACCGTACCCGTTACAAGGCTTGGGGAGTGCCTAACACCTTCTCCCCGAGTCAAATGAACCCTCTTACCTGAATCTATGGTGCTGACTTAGTGTTGAGTCCAAGTGTTTTAAAAGGAAAAATATTTTCTAAATGGTGACCTGGCACAAAAAAAAAACAATGCTAGGTGGCGACTCTGAATATTTCCTTTGAACACATATCTTTGTCACTTTCAAAATTTAAAAACCTTTTCAAGCTTTACTAAATCTTCTTATTAACTTGAGAGGGTTTAATGAGAGTTTGTTAAAAAAAGGTGGTGTGACAATCAAGAACTTTTTAAATTCTCCATCTTCATCTTCTTTGTTATGTGCCCCTATACCACTTGATTCGTTGAATTCATCAAAGATCGGATGCATACTTTCTTCTACACACTGAGTTTTTGTTGTTGTAGACTTTGTATATCTTGCTTTGTGAGGTGTAACAAGAAATATTTCTTTATTATTTTTTACATCAAATTTTTCCAAAGCGTCCTTATCATTGTTGAGAACAAAGCATTTGCATCCAAAGGCTATCAGATAAGTCAGCTTGGGTTTTCTCTCATTTACCAATTCATAGAGATTCTTCTCAAGTAGGGATATGATCATACACATGTTAACCAAGTAGCAGGTGTTGTTTACAGGTTTATGCCACTATTGATCAATATTATTCTAGCCATGTTTTCAAGTGTCTTATTTTTTTCTCTCTATAATACCATTTTGCCGATGTGTTCTAGGGGCAAAAGAATTGTGAATTTTATCATTTGTAGCACAAAATTCATCGAACTTGGCATTGTCAAACTCAGTACCATGATCATATCTAATGCTCACAATGTGACATCCCAGTTTCACGTGAATCTGCTTCACAAAGACAACAATCACATGAAATGTCTCATCCTTGGTTCTTAGAAATAAAGTCCAAGTAAATCGGGAGTAATCATCAATAATCACAAAGATATACTTCTTTCCTCCTCTGTTTGAATCCTCATAGGTCCACAAATATTCATATGAAGAAAATCAAGCGGCATTGAGGTGCTCACTTCTTTGTTTGGTTTAAAAGGGCATCTGCCATGCTTCCTTTTTATACAAGAATTACACATCTTGTGATCTTTAAACTTGATCTTGTGGTCCTTCACAAAATAATATCTTTAAATCAATATCTTATTGCCCTATGCTCTTTATTTGCAAAACTACATTGTTATATTCCATCATATTCTTTTTTGCTTAGATTATTCCTGTGCCTTATATAAGAGTACGTGTATTTTATCCCTATGCTTTGGCTTTTGACTTAAGTTTGTCTTGAACTTTTTCAGAAGAAAAATGAGGCAAAAAACATGTATGATTTGTTGGCTAAAAACGCGCATCACGTGCATGGTATAAATCTTCGACATAAGGAAAATGAAAAAATTAGAGTTAAATGACCAATCTTAACCTCATTAATCTCTTTCTACGTGCGCTCCAAGTGTATCCAATCTCCACATAATCAAAAATTATAAAATATTAAGTAACTATTATATTCAAATGTTTGTTTGAGTAATATATAAATTAAAAATTAATGTTTAAGTTCTTGTAAATAATAATTGTTGATCTTATATGTCACATAGTTTCTCCATCATCATTAGAGATATTCAACATAAAAGTATTAATATAGACTAACACTTTTAATAGTTCTTAGATACATTTCTCTAGTTATATACAAATTTATCATTTGGGAGGTTTGATTTCTAGAACCCTCTTTTCCTTTTTATAAATAATTTTTGGCTTTGTTCATATTTTTATGTGGAAGAAGATAGTAGGAGGAGATAAAAGTAGGCTATTATTTGATTGTGTTATGATAAATAGTAATTATGGTGGATGTCTACTCTTCTTCCATGATCTTCATCTCAAATGGTTTATGACATATTCAATGACATATTTTATATGCTCAATGACATATTCCATGACATATTTTCTTCACTTTTTATGCTTATATAAAAGCCTTGTAATAGATAGGAAATTACACACAATTGAAGAAGAAAGTCTCTTCCTTCTCTCTACCTATATTTCTTGTTCATGTTTCACTAAGTTGCTTATATTTCTTGTTTATGTTTTACTAAATTTCTTTCATTTTATAACACGTTATCAGCACGAGTCTCTAACCATCATGGTAAGTTATCTTCTTTTAAAGTTCTCGACTCCAATTTAAAATTGTCAGGTAACATGTTTCTCTCTTTTGTAAGAATAATGATATGTTTTGTTGGATACTTAATTTTTCTCAATTATGTTTAAAAACAAAAATAGAAAGAGAAAGATACTCATACTTCACCATGATCTCTTTATTTATGAATAAAGATGTAATGATTTTAATGAATTACTTTTTAACTGATTTGCATTATTATAATATAAATAGAAGTAAAAACAGTAGACTTAGATAACAATAATATTTTCTTGATAGTAGTACGTATCCAAAATATGAATATAAATAGTGTTTGCATCATTAAAATATTACATCCTACTTTGACTAAATCCAAGAAGTTTTTATTGATTATTCATCTTCTTCTTTGTAGAAATAAGACATGTTAGTAATAATAAGGTTACTTGAAATTGTTTTTGCTTTCAAGTCTATTTTCTTATTAAATTCAAGTATATCTAGTTACATGCTTAAGTACTTGGGTACTCCTAACATAATGTGCGATTATACATTATTGTGCAGTATAACATGATATACTACACTAGCTACATTTAACTATTCGTTTTGACAAGCCTACATACAGAATATTAGTACACATGGAGATACTATGTAGTTACAGGTTTTACGATATTAAAATTTTTATATTCTTTATGTGCACATATAATTCCTTTATATGGTCAATCTAGAAAAGTAACAATACTAGTTATGTAGCATGTCAAATCACTTAGCCAAATTATTACTAAAATTGCTTGATAAAGATCTTAGTGCAATAAGTGTATTCATATTAGCCGGTATTGTCCTACACGTATTTAGTATACTTTAAATCATGCTAATTAACTTGAATAATTTAATGATGCATGCACTAACTAGACATACAAGAGTAAATATGGATATCTCACAAAATAAACTTGGATCAAAATTCAATTGTAAAAATATTTGTTTAATTGATTCATGTACCACACATACAATATTCAAAGAGAAGAAATATTTCTCTCATTTAAGTATGTGTAAGGCAAATGTTACTACAATTTCTGGTAGTAGTAAATTAATTGAAGGCTCTGGAAGAGCTACTATAACTCTGCCTAAAGGAACAATATTTATCATAGAGAATGCAATGTTCTCCTCCAAGTCCAAGAGGAACTTGTTGAGTTTTAAAGATATCCGTCAAAATGGATATCATACTGAGACAATAGATGATAATAATCTTGAATATCTCATCATTACAAAGAATGTCTCTGGCCAAAAGAGGGTTATTGAGAACTTCTCATCTTTATCTTGTGGCCTTTATTGGACAAGAATTAGTGCAATTTAGGCACATTCTACTGTAAACCAAAAGGTTATTGATTCCAATAATTTCGTACTTTGGCATGATCGATTGGGACATCCTGGATCAATTATGATGAGACAGATTATAGAAAACTCAAATGGTCATCCATTAAAAATTTAAAGATTCTTTTAAATAATGAATTTTCTTGCACTTCTTATTATCAAGGCAAGTTAATTATTAGACCATAACCAACAAAGGTTGGAATTGAGTCACCTGCGTTTTTGAAACGTATACAAGGGGACATTTGTGGACCTATTCACCCACCTAGTGGGTCTTTTAGATTTTTTATGGTCTTAATATACACATCTTCTAGATGGTCTCATGTGTGCCTATTGTCATCTCGCAACCTTGCGTTTGCAAAATTAATGGCACAAATAATTTAATTACGGGCACAATTTCTGGATAATCCAGTCAAGTCTATTAGACTAGATAATGCTCCTGAGTTTTCATCCCAAGCATTTAATAATTATTGCTTATGAATTGGGATAAAAGTGGAACATCCTGTAGCTCATGTTCACACTCAAAATGGTCTTGCAGAGTCTTTAATTATACGTATGCAGTTGATATCAAGACCGTTACTCATGAAAACGAGGCTGCGCACTTCGGTTTGGGGTCACGCCATTTTGCATGCAGCAATGCTAGTTCGTCTCAGACCGACAAATTATTACAAATATTCCCCGTTGTAATTAGTTTTGTGTCATGAACCTAATATATCCCATTTAAGAATTTTTGGATGCGCAGTATATGTGTCTGTAGCACCGCCATTTTGCACCAAAATGGGTCCGCAAATAAGGTTAGGAATATATGTTGGGTTTGAATCGCCCTCCATTATTCACTACCTCGAAACATTGACAGGGAATTTGTTCACTGCACGATTTGTAGACTGTCGATTCGATGAGAAACTTTTCCCAAAATTAGGGGGAGAAGTTGGTAAAACCAAACGGGAAATTTTATGGAAAAATCCATCATTATCTCATCTTGATCCACGTACCTCTATTTGTGAAAAAGAGGTGCAAAAGATTATTCATTTGCAAAGAATAGCAAATCAAATGCCAGACGTATTTACGGATTCGAAAAGGATAACAAAATCACATATCCAGCAGAAAATATGATAGCAGTATGTGATAAGTCTGAAGGAAGACAAAATTATTACCTTGAAGGTATCAATGAATGTGGACGTGGCAATAGACGAAATTATAATCGTCATCATTGTGATAATGAGAATAAGGATTCTCACAATAATCCTTCACTATGTGAAAGTAATATTTGTCATCAATTTGACAATATGAGATTTTATGAAGCACATATAGATGATTATGGTCCATTCATGATGTGAGTGTCACACCATCTAATTTATGAATACATATTCATTCTTGGAAGAATATGAACATGCTATTGGTATTGAATATACCACACTCACCTCTAAAAGGAGGGTTGAGATGATATAAGAAAATAATGTCATTATTATGGCATGAATGGTCATTAGCCACGTACCAATTGTACGCCAAAATATTTTGGCAATATGATTATTAAAGGATAATAATAATGCAAGAAACATATCTTGCATATAATTTTGACATGACCAATAATGGTACAACTTTCTCTTTAAAAGAAATATTCACTATATGGATATTGATTAATATGTGATAGTACCAAATTAATTGAGAACTCTTTAAGAGCCAATTATATTATTTTGGAGAAACACAATTGATTACCAATAAGGTATTGTATTGCAGTAAGTCTCAAAGAAACTTATTCAGTTTCCAAAGTATACGCGAAATTGATTAATTATATTGAGACTATAAATAAAGGAAAGATTTGATATCTTCTATTACTACAACTTGTAGCGGGATAATATGTATGTGAAAAGCTACCCGCTTTATTCTCCAATTTGTACTATACAAACAAAAAAATTCCACAATAAAGTGGATGTTTATTGATATAAAAACCCATATCATAATAAACTTAGAGTTTATCGATAATTGCACATGTCATGTGTAAACCTGAATTTATCAATATTGATAATTTATTCAGTTGGCATTGGGGTTAGCCATCAATTTAAGTATGATGTGCAACAATAATAGAGAATTTCACATGGTAAATATTAAAGAACTAGAAAGTTCTTTACGAATTCTCTTGTATTACTTGTTCTCATTAATTAATTGACCAACTAAAGTTGGGGTTGAATCCCATAAATTCTGGAAATATCAAAGGTGAATATGGGCTCATTCATCTGCCATGTATACCATATAAGATGCATCTATGAGATGGTTACATGTGCGATTATTATTAACCTGCAACCTGGTCGGTGCTTGCGAGGTAACTTGCTCAGTAATCTAATTTCGAGCATAATTTCCAGATTTTCTATTTAAGATAGTTCATCTTGATAAGTTGGTTTACATAATAGTTGGTTTAGCAAAATAATTTATTGAGCGTCTCCACTTAATAGCTAAACTATTTCTTATGAGAACAAAGTTATCTATATCAATTTGATATACGTTATATATGATAGTATATTATATTCTCCCATCACAAGTGGTTCAGGGTCAGGAACCAGATAATTTCATCTTATTATTATTGATGTACAGTGTATATTAACATGATAATACACAAAGATGGGTTCCCAGAATTGAGGAAACAAGTTAGTTTTTCTAACATGAGGGAGAGACATGATAAACACTTGAGAAAAAGTTACATGGAACGGATTATCATTTGTATATATAGATCCTCGAATATCATAATATGAACTTGAAGTTCATAAAAAGATAATTCAATTGCAACATATTGCAAAGCATGCCATACGCATTTCCTGACCCAAATAAAGTAACTATATTCTCATTGCAAATGCTCATATTAAGTCCTAGAAGGACAAAGTCTTTGGTACGCTTAAAGCGTATAAACAAATCGGTTTCAAATAAACTTCTTGATAAAGAAGATGAGCAAATGATCAAAGTGATCATAACAAAGGAGGTAAGTGATCTAGAAGGTCACATGAAATAACACTTCATAAAATCTCATGAGAGATTCAGGTACCTGAATATATGAATGAAGAGATCTATATGTTATGTCTTTATGAAAATTTATTGACCGATGTAAAATGTTCGTCGACGACATCTATGATAGCGCTAAATATCGATGAGGATCTTAAGTTTGTCGAATACAAACAAAAATATTGGCCAAATGGAAGAGATACAATTCAAGTAGAATTGATTCCATATGAAAGACATGTAGTTTTGGACATATAGTTCAAATAATTAAAAGTATAAAGTCAATGGTATGTGCAATCAGTTTTCGATATCTTATATGTCTAGCATGACATGAAAACTTGATATGCATCTAAAGTCTATAATATGGCTTATATGACTTAACTTATATGACAATCCATAAAGGATTTAAGTTGCTTGAAGCATCTAAAATTCTTGATCTTGAGGTACCACTTCCTCAGTGCAATTTATGCACAAATGTATCTTGCTATAACTATAAGCATGATAATGTGATAGCGATGATACATTTATGGAGATATTGAAGAGTCATTCCACGATATTTGTGAAGACATTATATATCTACCACGAGTTATGATTTCAAGGTGAAAATATTCATTATAGTTAATATGGATGATTTATTTATTAAATCTCTACCAACGATCTCTTGAAGATGGTGCACAAGATTGGAATGCCAAGGCTCAAGGATGTGAATTGATGCTCTCATCAGGGGGAGTTAATACGTGTTGTACTCCTTTTCCCTTACAAGGTTTTGTCCCACTGGGTTTTCCTTGCAAGGTTTTTAACGAGACAACCAAAAGGTGTATTATTAGATATGTGTACTCTTTTCCTTTTCTAGAATTTTTTCCCACTAGGTTTTATTTTAGTTAAGGTTTTTAATGAGGCACATTATCTATGGACATCCAAGGGGGAGTGTTATGATAAATAGTAATTATGGTGGATGTCTACTCTTCTTCCATGATCTTCATCCCAAATGGTTTATGACATATTCAATGACATATTTTGTATGTTCAATGACATATTCCATGAAATATTTTCTTCACTTCATATGCCTATATAAAGGCCTTATAATAGATAGGAAATTACACACAATTGAAGAAGAAAATTTCTTCCTTCTCTCTATCTGTATTTCTTGTTCATATTTCACTAAGTTGCTTATATTTCTTGTTTATGTTTTACTAAATTTCTTTCATTTTATAACAGATTGTTCATATTCAAAATTCATATGGAAGCAGATTTTGAACCTGTTTGAAGTCGATCGACAGATAGAAAGATGGCAGGAAGAGATTGACCGGATGAACGCAAAAACAAAGAGCAGGAGTACAAAGTGGAAGATACTAGGAACTGCCTTTGCAACAACAATATATCACACATGGATGGAAAGAAACCTACGAAGGTTTCAACAAACAAGAAGAGAAAGTAGGGATAGAGTTCGAGAGATTATTTTGCAACTGCACATTAGAGGTGTTAGCAAATGTAAATAGAGAGATGCATTAGACAGGATAAATAGGTATCCATGTTAGTATAATGTCAAGTTCCAGTTGTGGAACTTAGCAGATAAAAAATAGGTTATTTTTATAAGACCCGGCTCTATAATCCAAAGAGTGAATGAATATAAATATTTACACTTGCTTAAATAAAAGTTTTTAGTTTAACCAAAAAAAGAAGAAGATAGTAGGAGGAGAATTAACATGTACACAGCAATAAATATAAATTGAGAGAGGAACAATAAAAAAATAAAAACGTACCAATAGCATATAGTTTGAAATTGTTGCATGTTGGTTTTTGTCTTAAATTTTATTCGGGCATGTTTTGAAGTCCTAAATAGTAAGACCTAATTCGTATGTAATTCAAACAAGTAAAGTATTTAATAATTAAAATTTTAGTTAATTTTAAACTTTTAAATTTTATTTAGTGTAAAATTAACTTTTAAAGGCTAAAAATAAAAAAATCATACGTGTTTGCGTGTACATATGTAAATCAACATAAATTTTATGAAAATTATATAAATGTTTATCAACTTATATTTTCTGAACTAAAGAATATAATAATCGCAACTATTGGTTATCTTATATTTAATTATAATATTTATTAAAGTATGAATTTAAATTTTGGTACATACATTTTATAGAAGGAAAGTTTAATTAAAGTGTAATGCACATGCTTATACCTTTCACCAAAAAAGTCTTTCTATAAGTTTCTTTTGTACTTTCTCTGATAATTAAATTATTCAAAATTTATGACTATTAACTATATGATCGATTAAAATCTAGACTTAAGAATAAGAAAAATTGAAGAAGTGTCAACATTAGTTATAGTTTACTACTAATATAGATTTAACTGGTTATACTTTTATAAGGAAAATGTAACAACTCGATTGGTCGTTTTGGTCGTTCAACAGTCCGAAGCCATAAACAACTTCATTTAAGGTATTATAACTTGTATGCGTGGCTTGAATTGAATTTCGGGAAGTTCAGAGTTGATTTGGAAAGAGAATCCCCATTTTAGAAGCTTTAAGTTGGAAGAAGTAACTAAGCTTGAATTTTTGGGTAAACGACTTTGGAATTGAGATCTGAAGGTTCCATGAGGTTCGTATGATGATTTCGAACTTGGGCGTATACCCGGATCGGGTGTTGGATAACCCGAGAGCATTTTGGCACCTATGGTGGAAGTTATCATTTTGGAAGGATATTCATAAGTTTTGGTTGAAGTGCATTTCAGTGACATCGGTGTCCGTTTAGGAGTCCTAGTTTGGGAGCAACTTCGTGTTGTGATTCCGGAGTTAGCAGTGCGATCGGAAGTGAATTCGGAGGTCCATAGGTCGTTTTGGAGTCATTTAGCTAAGATAGAATATTGAAGATTTTTGAGAAGTTTGACCGGAAGTGGACTTTTTGATATCAGGGTCGGAATCCGATTTCGAAAGTTGGAGTAGATCCATAATGCTGAATATGATTTGTCTGCAAAATTTGAAGCCAATCGGGCATGATTTGATAGGTTTAAACATCGAAAATAGAAGTTGGAAATTTCAAAGTTCATAAAGCTTGGATTGGGGGTTGATTCATGATTTTAGCATTGTTTGATGTGATTTAAGGCCTCGAGCAAGTCCGTATTATGTTTTTGGACTTGTGCGGGGGTTGGTTTGAAGCCCCAGCGGCTCGGGTGAGATTCGGGATAGCTTCGGAGAGGTTTCCTAAGAAATAGGATTGCTGGTGCTGGTATGATCGCATTTGCGATTCTTGGGTTGCAAATGCGACCTCACATTTGCGAGGATCGATTCGCATTTGCAAGCCTGGGGTAGCTGCGTGGAGGATCGCATTTGTGATGCGTTGATCACAAATGCGACTTTGCATTTGTGAGTCCCTTCTCGTATTTGCGAGCCTGGTCTCTAAGGGGAAGGATCGCAATTGTGATGTATTGGTCGCAAATGCGATATTTGCATTTGCGAACCTGGGCGGCTGAGGGGTCGTTCGCATTTGTGACATCGCATTTGCGAACCTGGGCGGCTGAGGGGTCGTTTGCATTTGCGACATCTTGGATCGCTTTTGCGAGGCCTGAAGGGTTCACAATTGCAAAACCCTTATCGCATTTGCGAAGTAGGCCAGTTCAGTTGGGGGTCGCATTTGCGATAAGATCTTCTCTTTTGCGTATTCGCATTTGCGATCCCCCTGTCGCAAATGCGACATCTGAGGGCTGTGTCAAGTTATTAAATTCGAAACTTAGCCCATTTCCCACTTGGCCTTAGGCAATTTTTAGAGCATTTGAGGTGGGATTCCGTCATCATCAAAGAGGTAAGCAATTTCTACGCATCTTAAGTTAAATGCATAGATTATGGGTAGATTAGCATGTAAAAATTAAGGAAAATCACGGGGTTTGGATGAAAACCTAGAAAGTTGATCTTATTGGAATCTGACGACGATTTTGGGTATGAAATTGAGAGTAAATCATATATTTGAGTTCGTGAAGTTATGGATAAACTTATTCTTCGAAAATTTTGGAAATCCGGGAACGTGGGCCTGAGGGCCTTTTTTTCAACTTTTCGATCGGGGATAGAAATTATTGTAAATTGAGTTGTAATGAATAATTGAGCTTATATTAATAGGTTTATATGATTATTGGCTAGTTTTGGAGTATTTTTTGCATCGATTCGAGTCTTCGTAAAGGCGCGGAATGCCGGTTATGGATCTTCGGAGCGAGGTGAGTCTCCTTTCTAACCTTGTAAGAGGGAAATGTCCCCATAGGTGAATTAATTAATTATGTGCTCCTATTTGTAGGAGGTACATATGCACGAGGTGACGAGAGTCCGTGCATAGCTACTATTATGTTTAAGTCCGAGTAGTCTAGGACCCAAAAAACATGTTATACTTGAAATATTTGTAAACTTATTGACCGCTTAAATTGCCTAAATCACATCAAAACAGTAAATGAATTTCAAAAGAGTTAAGCATCATTTTCTTGACCGTTAAAGAGAATTGCTATTTCTTTGGTTAATTATCCTTTCCTGATGAATTCTTGATTGACTGTTTGATGCATGCTATTATATGTATCTGCGTCGCATGGACGATTCGCGAGCGGGGTAATATATGCATCTATGGTTCGAGCTGTTCGACCCTCGGCAATGCACAATTTACATTTATGTTGGATCGGGCTGTACGTCCCACGGTGGTTATTTGGTCCTGCTGGTTTTATTTTCTTGAACTCATTAAAGTTGTTATTGCCTCTTCATGGCTTGAGAATATATGAAAAATAATGAAAAAAGGGATTTTTGGAAATTTCCTATAAAAGGAATAATTGTCTACTTATTTTATGCTATTTGGTAAAAATCATACTTGTAGAAATACACAATTTAATATATTATTGACCTCATTGTTGGACCACTAGTAAGTGTCGAAATTGACCATCTCGTCTCTACTTCTTCGAGATTAGATGGGATACTCATTGAGTACACGTGGTTTACGTACTCATACTACACTTATGTATATTTTTGTTGCACGGGTATACGTAACTCTAGCGGCCTACTGGGTGTAGCAGCAAAGATAATTCTGGGACTAGGTGAGTTGCATTATTCGAGGCAGCCCTCAGCTAGTATAGTCCCTTCCACTGTATTGTATTTACTTCCCGTCCATTCTATTCCGGACAGATGTTGTATTTTATTTTCCCTATCAGTAGATGCTCATGCACTTGTGACACCCGGTTCTGAGATAGTTTTGAAGTATTTTGTATTAACTGCTTATCGTTTAAAATTGATTCGAGACAATCATCTTTTAAATTGCTAAATTTGAAGGAAAATTCTAGATTTCAAAAGTATTAAAACGAGAATTTCATTAAGTGATTTGGTTGGCTTGCCTGACAGCAGTGTCTGACATCACCACGACCCTTGGTGGATTTTGGGTCGTGTCAGAAAAAATAATTCAAGCCTACATCAAGTTCTACTCTTTACTTCTTAGGGTGGGTTTTTTTTATATTACTTGTCTTTTACAAAACTAGTCTCAAGGTACGTGTGAATTCTATCTTAATGAGCATTAATTTATTTAAAACTTATGTTTAAAAAATAAAATAAAAGTATAAGTTTCATTTGATAATTATATATGTTACATGTGCATAATAACTAAATAAATAAAGGAGCTCTTGTAAAAACCCTCAATTATAAATCAATAATTTAACTTAAAATTTATTTGAGTTTAATAATATTATAACTTTAATTCCACAAGTTATCATGCTTCTTTTTTCAGTTTTAGCAAGAACAAATCCTTAAAAATCTTATAACTTTAATTTCACAAGTTATCGTGCTTCCTTTTTCAATTTCATCAAAAACAAGTCCTTAAAAACCTAAATAGAGCTAAGGATAACTTAAAATATATAATCAGGCAACTAATAATCTATAACTTTCATATGATCACAAAATAAAATTAAATGAAAAATAATACATTTAAAAGGGTATCAAAGCAAGCTTGTGAGAGAATTTATGATTGAAAAAAGACTTTCCATAACATATTAACTCCAGAAAATAACTTATAATTAGAATTAAAAAAAGTAGTTCAGTGCATAAGGCATCTCACATAGTTTAAGTGAATGATTTATATAAAGTAAAAATTTAATATTTTAAAGTTGTAAGTATTATAGATTTTAGTCCAAATAATAAAAAAATTAATAAATAAAAGTTTTATTAATTTTAAGCTTCTAGAAATTATAAAAATAATTAAATGAAGTATTTTTTTATATAATAATTAACATTAATTTGCAGGGACTTCAAATTTTCCTTTTTGCTTAGAAAGTAAGTCCTATAAATTAGGATTCACACCTATTTTAAACAAGGAAGTATTTAATATACAAAATATAGTTAATTTTGAAGCCCTAAATATTAGGCAAATAACTTAAACTACTATTTTACAAATATATTTTTAAAGAGTGAAAAAGACAAACGATATTTCATTAAGAGCCATCCTGCTTTTATTATAATATATATATAGATTATTGCGTTACAGAAAATGAGGAAAAGATTTGCAAGATATAGTATAATAGAACTTCTCATATATAGTTCAAAAAATGAAGAATTTAATTTTACAAAATTTAGTAGATTTAGATCTCCAAAATATTAGGGCAAAACTTAAATTTTGAAAAAAAATGTTCTTGAAATTAAAGAGTTAACTACTTGCTTTAATTTGGAAATTGATATATTACCCATTTTGGTCTTTGTTCATTATCAAAACGTTGAATATAAAAAACCAGTTTGAATTGCATGACTAAATTTTGCATATGAATCATATATGAATGTGAAATATATATAACCATATTTATTAATTGAAATATACTCTGATTTTTGGATTTTTAAATATTAGAACGTTCAACATAATTCAAATAAGGAAAAGTTTATTAAACAAAATTATAGTTAATTTCAAAGTCTTATAAGAGTATATTAATAAATTAAAATAATTTTTTTTGTTTGATTAAAAAAATGGGTAAGATAAAGATGAGGTCTGCGTACAGACTACCCTCTTTAGACCCAAATTATTAGAAACAAATTGAGTTTTGTTATAAACTAAAGCAAAAGACAAGAACAATAGAACAAGAACAATAACAATAGAGAGAAGAGTAGAGAGAGTTCTTCTTATTGAGAGTTAGGAGTGAATTACAATGGTAGAGAGCACCTCTATTTATAGGGAGGAGGAAGATCTTGCTACCAATAATAGGACTCTAAAATCTCTCTAATTAAATACATTAAAGACATTCACCTTAAATAGAAGTGTAAGAATCTTCTATTTCATAACACTCCCCCTTGAATGTCTATTCAATGATGTGCCTCGTTAAAACCTTAAAACAAAACCCAATGGGAAAAATTAAAGTAAGGAAAGAGTACACATGTTTGAATATGCGCCTATTGGTTGCCTCGTTAAAAACCTTGCAAGGAAAACCCAGTGGGACAAAACCTTGTAAGGGAAAAAGAGTGCAACGCGCATTAACTCCCCCTGATAAGAACATCAATTTATGTCCTTAAGTCTTCGCATCCCGATCTTGTGAACTAGCTTCTTGAAGGTTGACTTTGGTAGAGATTTTGTAAACAAATCAGCCATATTTTCGCTTGAACGAATCTGTTGAACATTGATATCACCATTCTTCTGAAGGTCATGTGTGAAGAATAACTTTGGTGAAATATGCTTCGTTCTATCTCCCTTTATGAATCCTCCCTTCAATTGAGCTATACATGCTGCATTATCTTCATATAAAGTCGTGGGTAGTTTATCACACTTCAAACCACATTTGTCTTGGATATGATGTATTATCGACCTTAACCACACACACTCCCGACTTGCTTCATGAATAGCAATTATCTCGGCATGATTAGATGAAGTAGCCACAATTGATTGCTTAGTCGATCGCCAAGATATGGTGGTTTCTCCACAGGTAAACACATAACCCGTTTGAGATCGAGCCTTGTGTGGGTCGGACAAATATCCAGCATCAGCATAACCAACAAGATCCGGGCTGCAATTCTTTCCATAAAATAGGCCCAAATCGGTAGTCCCCTTTAGGTACCGCAATATGTGTTTGATCCCATTCCAATGTCTCCTCGTAGGAGCCGAGCTAAATCTTGCTAAGACATTAACTGAAAAAGAAATGTCCGGCCTTGTAGTATTTGCAAGATACATTAATGCACCAATTGCGCTAAGATATGGTACTTCAGGACCAAGTATCTCTTCATTCCGTTCTTTAGGTCGGAATGGATCTTTGTTCACTTCAAGTGAACGAACAACCATCGGTGTACTTAACGGATGTGCGTCATCCATGTAAAACCGTTTCAGTACCTTTTCTGTATAGGTAGATTGATGAACAAAAATTCCGTTTGCCAAATATTCAATTTGCAAACCAAGACATAGTTTAGTCTTACCGAGATCTTTCATCTCGAATTCATCCTTTAGATAATCAATTGCCTTTTGGAGTTCTTCAGGGGTTCCAATAAGGTTTATGTCATCAACATATACGGCAAGTACAACAAATCCCGATGTTGTTTTCTTTATAAACACACATGGGCAAATGGCATCATTTATATAGCCTTCTTTCAACAAGTACTCACTTAGACGATTATACCACATTCGTCCTGATTGCTTTAGACCACACAAGGACCTTTGCAATTTGATTGAAAACATTTCCCGAGATTTGGAATTGTGCGCATTTGGCACCTTGAGTCCTTCGGGAACTCTCATGTATATGTCGTTATCAAGTGAGCCATAAAGATAGGCAGTAACGACATCCATTAAGTGCATGTCCAGCTTCTCATGGACAGCAAAACTTATGAGATAACGAAAGGTTATCGCATCCATTACAGGCGAATATGTCTCTTCATAATCGACACCAGGCCTTTGGGAAAAACCTTGTGCAACAAGTCGTGCTTTGTATCTTTGTACTTCATTTTTCTCATTTCGTTTGCGTACAAAGACCCACTTGTAGCCAACGGGCTTAACACCATTAGGTGTTTCAACTATAGGGCCAAAAACTTCACGTTTTGCCAGCGAATTCAATTCAGATTGAATTGCTACTTGCCATTTTGGCCAATCATGTCTTTCTCGACATTCTTTCACAGATTGAGGTTCGAGATCCTCACATTCTTTCATAATGTTAGATGCTACATTATAAGCAAAGACATTATCTACCACAACATCCACTCGATTAATATTTGCCTCAATATTAATTGGATTTGGGAGTAGTTCCGTATTTTCAAGAGCTTCAGGCTCAATAGATTCTTCGTGAATCTCGGAATTAATCAAATCATGAGCGTCCTCATGTGATTCTTTCATAGTGTCATTTATATCGTTCTTTTTCCTCTTTCTAGGATTTCGATCTTTGGAACCTAATGGTCTGCCACGCTTCTGGCGTGCATTTGACTCATTGGATATGACACTAGATAATTGTCCAATAGGGACTTCAATACGGATCGGAACATTTTCCGCAGGAATGTGGGATTTCGTTATCCTCTTCAAGTCCGTAAATGCGTCAGGCATTTGATTTGCTATTCTTTGCAAATGGATAATCTTTTGTACCTCTTTCTCACAAGTAGAGGTATGTGGATCAAGATGAGATAATGATTCATTTTTCCACAAAATTTCCCGTTTGGTTTCACAAACTTCTCCCCCTAATTTTGGGAAAAGTGTTTCATCAAATCGACAGTCTGCAAATCGTGCAGTAAACAGGTCGCCTGTCAATGTTTCAAGGTAGCGAATGATGGAGGGCGAATCAAACCCAACATATATTCCTAACCTTCTTTGCGCACCCATTTTGGTGCGGGATGGCGGTGCTACAGGCACATATACGGCACATCCAAATATCCTTAAATGGGATATATCGGGTTCATGACCCAAAACCAATTGCAACGGAGAATACTTGTGGTAATTCGTCGGCCTGAGGCGAATTAGCATTGCTGCATGCAATATGGCATGACCCCACACTGAAGTGGGCAGCCTCGTTCTCATCAGTAATGGCCTTGCAATCAACTGCAAGCGCTTAATTAACGATTCTGCAAGACCGTTCTGAGTGTGAACATGGGCTACAGAATGTTCAACTTTTATCCCAATTGATAAGCAATAATCATTAAATGCTTGGGATGTAAACTCAGCAGCATTATCCAGTCTAATGGACTTGATTGGATTATCTGGAAAGTGTGCTCGTAGCCTAATGATTTGTGCCATTAACTTCGCAAACGCCAGGTTGCGAGATGACAACAGGCACACATGAGACCATCTACAGGATGCGTCTATCAAGACCATGAAATACCTAAACGACCCACTAGGTGGGTGAATAGGTCCACAAATGTCCCCTTGTATACGTTCCAGAAACTGGGGTGACTCAGTCCCAACCTTTGTTGGGGATGGTCTGATAATCAGCTTGCCTTGATAACACGAAGTGCAAGGATATTCATTACTTGAGAGAATTTTGAAATTCTTTAACGGATGCCCATATGAGCTTTCTATAATCCGTCTCATCATGGTTGATCCTGGGTGACCCAGTCGATCATGCCAAAGTACAAATGTATTGGACTCAGTATTCTTTAGATTTACTGTTGAATGTGCCTCAATTGCACTAATTCTTGTCCAATACAGGCCACAAGATAAAGACGGGAATTTCTCAATAACCCTCTTTTGGCCGGAGACATTCTTTGAAGTGAGGACGAGATATTCAAGATTATCTTCATCCATTGTCTCAATATTGTAGCCATTTCGGCGTACATCTTTAAAGCTCAACAAGTTTCTCATAGACTTGGAGGAGAACATTGCATTCTCTATGATTAACATCGTGCCCTTGGGCAGAGTTACAATAGCTCTTCCGGAGCCTTCAATCAATTTACTACTTCCAGAGATTGTAGTAATGTTTGCCTTACACATATTCAGTTGAGAGAAATACTTCCTTTCTTTGAGTATTGTATGTGTAGTACATGAATCAACTAGGCAAATACTTTTACAGTTGGATGTTGATCCAAGTTCGCTTTGTGAGATATCCATTTTGCTTTCCCATAGTTTGACATACAAAAAAAGGAGATACACGAACATAAGAATAAACAAGTTCAATCCTTTTGTGTCACATAATATTTTCAAAATCTGCTACTAACAGTTGACTAACAAAATCAGATATGTTGTCCATAATCAATTACTATGCAGTTTGAAAATTTCAGCGTTTTTCATAAGACAATCGATTATTAAACACACAATCGATTGTTGGAACATAGACAATCGATTGTTGAACACACACAATCGATTATTTGTTATTTTTTGAAAAATTCCAGACCTTACTGTTTCAAGACAATCGATTGTTAGACAAAGACAATCGATTGTTGGCTATTTTTGAAATATTCCAGAACACACTGTTTCAAGATAATCGATTGTTAGACAAAGACAATCGATTGTTGGCTATTTTTGAAAAATTCCAGAACACACTGTTTCAAGACAATCGATTGTTAGCCAAAGACAATCGATTGTTGATCAATTGTTTTTCAACTTTAATGCGAAAATAGTTGATAATCGACTAGTTTTTCAGGCTAGTCGATTACCCCCACTGGAAAATAAAAGTTTTATTGATATTTGAACATATTGAAGATATTCTAAAGAACTACTGCTAACATTGCTTTATGAACTAACTAATACGAGCTAATGCTAATGACTATTAATCTATTCATTGACTAATACAAGTAGAATCAAACAGCTCCATCTTCTTTCATCACGGTTCCGTCACCGATTAGGTGGTCTATCTTTCCCTCGGGTTGCTCAAAGAAGTCTGCCACATCCAGGTGGGTGAAGTCAAAGTTGTCGTCAGAGACAAAATTTGTTTCAGGGCGTTTTCTCTTTCGAGATGCTTGATAAAGGTCAACCAAGTGTCTTGGTATACGGCAAGTCCTAGACCAGTGCCCATTTCCACCGCAACGATAACATATAGTTTCTGAACTATTTGCCTTAGGATCTTCTGGACCCCGTTTCTGCTTTCGGTGATTATCTCTCTTTGGGGGGTGACGGACTTCTTTGGAATTTCTTCCTTGTCCACGTCCTTGGCTTTGACCCCGTTTATGACCGTGATCATGGTCCCTTTTATGTTTGGCATAATGCGAGTGCACCATATCTGCTTCAGGCAGTGGTGTAGACCCAGTTGGTCTATTTTCGTGATTTCTCATGAGCAGATCATTATTACGCTCAGCCACTAGTAAGAGAGAAATCAATTCAGAGTACTTCGTAAAGCCTTTCTCTCGGTACTGTTGCTGCAGTACCATATTGGAGGCATGAAACGTTGTAAACGTTTTCTCAAGCATATCGTAATCGGAGATGTTATCTCCACATAGCTTCAGTTTAGAAGTAATTCTGAACATAGCAGAATTATATTCAGAAACGGACTTAAAGTCCTGTAGCCTCAGATGAGCCCAATCATATCGTGCTTGTGGCAGAGTGACCAACTTCAGGTTGTCATATCTCTCCTTTAAGCTGTTCCACAAAACGAGTGGATCCTTGACGGTGAGATATTCAATCTTCAAACCTTCGTCAAGGTGGTGGCGCAAGAAAATCAAGGCCTTCGCACAATCTTGGGTGGATGCTTTTTCTTTATCTTTGAGGGTGTCTCCGAGACCCATAGCATCTAGGTGGATTTCAGCATCCAACACCCATGTCATATAGTTCTTGCCCGAAATTTCAAGGGCAACGAACTTTCTTTTCATAATGTCAGACATACTCGAAAATTAAATTAGGAAGAGGGAAAATACCTTGGATTTTCGAGAATGATACTTGAGACGGTAGAGTCTCGTGCTGATAACGTGTTATAAACTAAAGCAAAAGACAAGAACAATAGAACAAGAACAATAACAATAGAGAGAAGAGTAGAGAGAGTTCTTCTTATTGAGAGTTAGGAGTGAATTACAATGGTAGAGAGCACCTCTATTTATAGGGAGGAGGAAGATCTTGCTACCAATAATAGGACTCTAAAATCTCTCTAATTAAATACATTAAAGACATTCACCTTAAATAGAAGTGTAAGAATCTTCTATTTCATAACAAGTTTGTTGTTGTTGTAAAATGAAAGATTTGTCCAATGTGATTAGAAACCAAAATTTAGGAAAAGTAATAGTTTAAAATTCGGAAGAATTAAAAGGAGTTCCAAGCTTACATGCTACTTGAGTTTGAGTCTAATAATAATTAAATTGCTTATAACAAAATAAAGAAAAGGAAAAACTTGAAAATAAAAACGTTTCTAAGATTCCTAACGTGTTTAAAACTAGTTTTCGCTTTTGGTTTACAGAATAGCAAATATCTTGGGTAGACTTACACTAAAAAAGATGTAAAATTTATGTTTAATTTAGATTTGGACAAAGCTAGAGTTTTATTGTATTTAAGTTGAAGTCTGATAATGATTAAATCATTTCTAACAAAATAAAAAGGCAAAGACGTGAATATAATCATGACTTCAAATAAGGAAAGAATTTAATAATCAAAATTTTGGTAGATTTTTCAAATTCCTAAGTATTAGGTTAATAACTTGTTTACCTCGAAAATACGAGTAACAATTAAATTTGATTTGTGATTTTAAAGATATATGATTTAGTTCAATACCAATTAATAATTAAGAAATATGAAGTAGAAATAAAAAAGACAATTGAATCAAACCAGTATTACCCAACAATAGTTACCTCAAGCTTAGTGACCCCGAGGTGGGCTTATAACAATAAAAACAATTAAGCAAGAAAAGTAGAGTAAGAATAGTAAAGCTAAGGACAATTTTGATAAACACTAAACGAAAAAGTAGAGAGTATATTTGTTGCTCAATGATTAGATGGTGTTACAAATGATTGTGGTCCTTTTTACATAATAGGGGAACCTTACATAAGGTATATTCCCATTATAGTAAAGAATATTATTGGTACAACTATCTACCCGCCTAGTACGGCATCACACAATCTAATTTCAAAATTTGTGCCATGATCTTAGGGACGTGGTAGGAATCTAGCTTGCTCTGTTACAAATTTGTAACGGTACTATTTCGGAGTCGAACATACTTGGCCCTGGTATTCCTCGTACCCCTATCTCCGAGCATTGTACTATGTCTTCCGGCTCGAACCTAGTCCACCGGCCTTCAAACCCAACCTCGCCCGGACTCGGGCCTAGGACAGACCCTCGAGCGTATAAATCGGAGTCATAAGATTTTAACTGTATATAAATAGTCCCCACATTTCTTAGAATAAGATGATAAGAAACGATTTGAACCTCGATTTTGGAATCCATAATGATGATGTCATCCCTGTGATGCAACCGCTCGAAATGACTAAAACTATAATGATTCGGACGGTCGTTTCATGAGATACGTCTCTATTTCCTCCATTTCTGCTTCTTTATGTCTTGTTCAGCTGTATTTTGTGGCATCGTGTTGGTTAGTTTGGGGTCGGAGAGATATTGTAGAGAAATGAGACACTTAATCTTTTAAATTGGTATTTTAGTTGGAATAGAATTCCGGAAGTTGGAGTAGCTTCGTTGCAAAATTTCAGGTCATTCAGATGAGGTTTGATAGACGTTTTGGTCGAAAGTGAAATTTGGAAGTTTTTGAAATTCTTAGGCTTAAATCGGATGATGATTTAGTGTTTTGATGTTGTTTTGAGTGTTTCGAGGGTTGGAAAAAGTTTGAATAATGTTATGGGATATGTTGGCCTGTTTGGTTAAGGTCCCGAGGGCCTCGGGTGAGTTTCAGGTAGCTAAACGGATCAAATCTTGTTGTGGGACGTTGCAGATTTTCTACTGTTAGTGTTTCAGACTTTTGGCCTTCGCATTCGCGAGAGGGCTCTCGCGTTCGCAAAGGATGAGTGGTGATACTGGGAATTTGTTCTTCGCCTTCGCAAAGGGTGAGGTTCAATGTGCATCGCGAACGCGATGAGTTTTTCGCATTCGCGTAGAGAAAATGGGAGCAGCAGAGGTCCTAGTCCTTTGAGCTTCGCGTTCGCGTTGAGGGGGTCACGTTCGCGATGGTCTGAGAATCTGAAGCTTCACGTTCGTGTTTGGGTGGTCGAGTTTGCGAATAAGGATTTTGTAGTCAATGGATTTTTGTGATTCGCGAATGTGAGACTTTGACTGCATTCGCGAAGAAGGAAAGGTTCACCTTGGTAGAATGTTTAAATAGCCATTGTTCGCGATTTTGAATCTAACTTTCACCATTTTTGAACAGTTTTGAGAAGAATGGAAGAGTGAATCAAAAGGAAACACTTGGAGATAAAATTTATGGACTTAATACTCGATCCTATTGTGATTTTTACCTTATTAAACATGAAATTTGTGGAATCTAAAGCCTAAAATTGGGGAGTTAGACTAGGAACTTGAGACTTTGATTTGAGGATTTGAAGTGTCCTTTTTGGTTGGATTTTGATGTATTTGATATATATGAACTCGTGATAGTGTAAGGATTCTAGCTTTGTGATTTTTATTGGAATCCGAGACGTGGGCCCACGGGTCGGGTTTGGCAAATTTTGGGATTTTTTATGTAAATTGGTTTCTGCGTGGGCTTTATTCCATAGCATATTTTGATGGTATAAATATATTTTTGGTTAGATTTGGAGCATCCGGAGGTCGAGTCGAGAGGCAAGGCATCGTGGGCTAGAGTTTGGACCGGATAGAGGTAAGTAATGATTGTAAATGTTGTCCTGAGAGTAAGAAACCCCGAATTTCACATTGTTGTGCTACATTGAGGTGACACACATGCTAGATGACGAGCATGGGGTCGTGAACCATTGGGGATCGTGACTTAGTCCATTCCGATTGACGGTTAAGTCATGTATTTAATTTAAACTATTTGATATCATTGTGTATGTATTATCATGTGTTACGCCAAATGCCATATTTGAGTCATGTGCCAACTGTTTGGACCCTTAGGAGATTTTTACTACTATTCCTCACTATTTTGACTTCATATTTGTACTCAGTCATGTTGTATTCTACCGTTGTCATAAGTCAGCCATATTTACTATGTTTTGATATTTTAAATGATATTTTTGCCCGAGTGGCTTGAGAAATTTCTAACTTATTGAGGCCGAGGGCGTGTGTTGTTGTGAGGATATTATGGGATCGGGCTGTCCGCCGTAGTAGTGTTGTACTGATTTATGATTATGAGGCTGAGGGCTTGATTTGTTATTCCACGAGGCAGATTTTTATGAGGCCGAAGGCCATGATTATACCACGAGATGGCTTGTTAAAGAGCTTGGGTTGTAGGAGCCCCTTCAGGAGTTTGTACACCCCCAGTGAGTGCGGGTACCTAGTTTGAGATGTGATATTGCTCGAGGGATTGTTGTTGTTTCATATTATTGCCTGAGGGGCTGATACGAATGATTGTGAGGTAGCCCAAGGGGCTGTTTCTGCTAATATTGTGCCCGAGAGGCGGTTGTGGTATATGTTTTGCTCGAGTGGCTGTTTTACGTTTCTACCCTTTTTTTTTATTGTTTTCATCACTCATTTGAAACTATTGTAAGATGTTTTAAAAAGTGTTTTCACATGTTTTACTGCATTGTTATGGATTTATACTATTTTGTTGTAGCATTATATTGTGGTTTATGTGTTTTCTTACTGCTCAACTGCCTTTACTTTTATTACTTACTGAGTTAGTATACTCACATTACTCTCTGCACCCTGCAGATCTAGTAGTCTCTGGTCACGCTAGCGAGTGCTGATTTGTCATCCAGCAGGCTTTCAGAGTTTACTAGGTAGCTGATTGGCGTTTGTAGCCCAGTGCTTCTCCTTCCTATTTTTCTTCCATTTTGTATTAGCTTGATTCAGACTATGTTATCTTTTTCATATTTCTATATGAGTTGTAGTTGCTTGTGACTGGTGACACCCGATGTCGGGTTGTATTTTATTTTTGCACTATTCTACTCTACCTTACATTTTGGGATTTTTAGCTTATTGATAGCTTTAAATGGCTTATTTTATTTGTTTGGTTGGTTTGAGGTTTGTATTGGCTGGCTAGTTTCACAATAGGCGTCACTACAACCAGGTTCATATTTAGGATCGTGACAAAAATGTCACGTTGGTTCGCTTCCCCAAAACATTAAATGCAAGTTAGTACTAGTCGGCCATTAGTGCCGCCGAACCGTCGTTTCCCTTATGTAAATATGAGTCTATTCCTTTAAATGAAGAACTATACTATTTCATTACATCTTTCTCTCCTTCATCTCTTTCTCTAATCATCTATTTCCACCATCTCTTTAAGTGCCGGAAAACATCCGGTTCTTGCAAAAACACCACATTCGGATACAATCTGTATTATTTAGCTTAAAATCATGGCTAAAACTTCCAAAATGGTCCCCAAAAAAGATAAAGCGTCGTCTTTTTCTACCTCCCAGCCAGCCAAACTAGTTGCATCATCGACTCTTGAAGAAATTGCCCCCGGACCTTGTGTGATTATAAAGGACTTTAGTATTGAACCCCCCCCCCCCCCTGATGTCCCTAGTCAGTGCGAGCATGCATCTCGATATCTTAGTTTGATATTAGAGAAACACCTCAAAGATATGATGAAGGACTGCGGCTGGGGAGACGAGGTCGTGGCTCACATCCCGAGCCTTGAGGAAAGTATTACTACCTATATGGAGGGGCTTTTAAGGGTTTACACTTACCATTTCACACTTGGTCCCCTCGATCTGCTGGTAATTGACTTCAGCAAAACATACGAAGTCATCCTCGTCAAGATTCACCCCTCTTTTTGGCGCATCCTGATCATGTTGCGCTACTTTCCTGAAAAGGCCAAGGGATTGGAATTCACCCTCAACCATTTGATTCTATTGTATCGGCCCCAGCTGTTTCAAGGGATTATCAAGCTTCAAAATCGAACAAAGAATGCCTTCTTTGCTAATAACAACGAAGCCAAAGATCGAAGCTGGATGAGTGAGGACTTCGGACATCATCCCCAAGGATAAAATTCTTTTCCCGAAGAGATGGAACTTTAATCATAAGTGGAGTTCTTTTTCCTAGTATCTATTCATTCTCATTTTTCACACCTCATAATGCCTTCACTCTTTCTACAACCACTACTTGGGTGCCTCACGCGGTCCCCAACCTCAAGGGTTAGGTCTGAAAGTTAGTTGCCACCTTATCTTATGACGAGCGCAAATGACATGAATTATCGAGGGGCAAGTGGGAGACCAAACATCATGGTAAATTCTCTTCCCAAGTATCAAATATTTCATTTGTTATTGGTGTTAACTTATTCATGTTTTACTTGTGCATGTCTCGGAGATGTTTCCTAAATGAGACCAGCCCGGCCTGAGAAAGGGTACCGAGTCTTTGATTCCGAAATCGGGGAAGGACAATAAAAGAGGGTTTCGAAGCCTGAAGACCATCAAGACAAGAAAACCCCTGCTTGAAGGCTGCCGAAGAGATTTTCTCATGTAGACACAGATTCGGCCCACGATTCCCTAGATCACAAAGAAAATGATGGTGAGTCAGCGTTGGTGCCTCGAATCGAGAAACCAATCAAGGTTACTAAGCCATCCGAACTAGATCCCGTAGTGAAGGAAGCCCAAAGAAATATTTAGGCAAGTCCCCCGTGTCCACGGAGGTTGAGATCGTTCCTCCACCTTCAAAAAATACACCGAAAAGGGTGAACACAGAAACCCTCGAAGCTAATTAGAACACCCCCGATAAAGAGCTCGGGGCCATGACAACAGGTCACTCCCTTTCTCTCCCATCCTATTCCAAGGAGGCAATTGAAGATACTATCGCTCTGCATACGCCCGATCTTAGCAAGGTCCTCGAGTAATATCCCTTTTAGGGTAGCATTGGTGGGGTCGAGGATACCAGTGACATTGATGATGCATCCAACTTCAAAGAGGCTTAACATCTCCTCTCTCGGGTAAATACTAACTTTCATTATCGTTATTTATTCTTTGTTTCTTTTCCTTTGACTAATATATCTTCACTTCATGCATAGGCCATCGTCAAGTTTATAGTTGAGTTGAGTCAATGGGAAGCTGAGCTCAGGAAATTTTTGGGCGAAGAGAAAGCCTTGAGGCTCCTCTTTAGCCAAAAGGAAGAGGATCTTAAGGACCTCCAGGCTGAATTGTCCAAAGCTCGAAAAAATAATTCCGAGCTATATGAGCAGGTAATTGTGATTTTAACAGAGTATAGCCTTCTTGGCCCTACTTTGAAGGCTAGCACTTTGATATCTCAGCTGCAACAAAAGTTAGAGATGATTGGGTAGCTCCGAGGTGAGGTTGATCAAGTTAAAGCTGATTGCCATCGATGGAAGGAGAGAATGGATCAACTCGCTACCGATAAGGAAGCTGTTACAGCCCAACTAGCCTTGGTTGAAACTCAATTCCGAGGCATTAAAGTGAAAGGTCTAGCCCATGCCAAGAAAATTTAGGAGTTAGAGGCAGAGCTCGCTAGAGCCTGGGCCGATGCTGTACAAGGTAAGGTTAAAGCCGAGAAGATGAAGGTTGCGGCTGATAAAACCATCACCGTATACTTAAGGGAAACTACGGCCATTCAAGATGAGTTGAGGCAGGCCTTCGAATGGGAAAAATGGAGCAATGATTTGGCCAAGTGCGAAGCCCGGAGGGAGACTCTCGAAGAGATCCACACCCAAGGATCCGACCTTGCTGAGGAGATAGTTGAAGCAAAGGTGCGGGAAACTGATTCCAGGTTTCTTATCTCTTCCGATGATGAGGATGTTCCGAGTGGCTACGAGTACAGGGAAGATGAAGAAGATGTTCCCGAGGATGATGAGGCTCCTGAAGATAGAGTTCTCGAAGATAGAGCTGCCGAGGGTTTTTGTTTTGTAAGGTTCCCTTGTGGGGGTTATAAATATGTTTTGTAAAACATCCCTTACGAATAAAAGTATCTTTTTTGCTCTATCCTCAACTTGTGTTAGATTTTATTCTTTCTCATTTGTGGAAGATTTCGATTGTACAATTCACATAATCAGTGTGAGTATGTTCAGATAATAAATCGTTAGGTTTTTTTTATCAATATTATACCTCAATACTATACCTCTTAAGGTTTTGTTATTCCTTGAGATAAGTTTAAATCAATTCGATGCGAGTTCGGAATAATAGGATTCTTGAGTCCGATTTGAGTGAGAACGAAGTTTCAACTATATATTTTGGCCTTTAAGCTCTTTTAAGTTTGCCCTTAAGATCTATATATAGGCCCTTAGGCTCTTTTAATTGGGCCTATTCAGCCTCTAAAGTGGCTATACTTTTTCCCTCTTTTCGGCTAAAGGACTCAGAAAAGTTTTGTATGTCTTAGCATGTGTTTTTTGTACCCATTGGGTTTTTCGAGGGTTCGACGTATCAGGAACTTATTAGTAACTTGTTCTTGTACTAATAATCGAATACCTCTTGATGTTTTTTCCGAAGGCTGACATTATCAAAGCCTTTAAATTATTCGAGGGCTGACTTTATCGAAGGCACTTTATTTTGCTTTTGTTGAGGGTAGCCTAATTTAACCGAGTTTTTCAAAGTATTTGAAGGCCTTCAATTTATGGTGAAAGTCAGACGTGTCAGAGCCAGATTATTTTGGCCGTAGCCTTTTTATATGATCGTAGTATTTAATATGGTTGTAGCCTTTGGGTATGTCACTTGGACTTATTTCCTGATAACCTTTCGAATTTGTCCAAAAAGTTAGTCCTCGAGTGTATCGGCATTGGCCTTTGTTATGAGGGGATGCCTCTTTGATGTCTTATGAGTCTAAGGTTTTGATGATCGGATGTGTTGACTGTCGATGATAGTCTCCAAGTATTTCGGTGTGCATTTGTATTGTGGCTCTTGAGCCGCTTCCAGTAGGATTATAAGTGTAGAGCTAGTATAATAGTAAGCTTCTTCAAGACATAAAGTTTTTTTATATAACCAGAATGTTTCTTCAAATAGCTGATACATGTGTACATGTTTTTCTGGCGGGGCTCAATTATTTTATATGGACACACTTCATCTGACTGTTTGGCCCATTACAAAGTTCTCATATCGAGGCCCTCTTTGGCATGAAGTAAAATATAACCTCTGAGGATGATGCCCCCCTCCCCCCCAAATAAGTGATGTTGATTGAAAAGAAGCCTTGGATACTATTGAGGTCTCCTTAGGTAGAACATAGTTGTTTCCTTGTCAAAAACCTTGCCGGTAAAACCCGTTTGGGACAAAATTTGATCCAAGGGAAAAAGAGTGCAATGCATGCTTTAAAACCTAAGGCCTTCATGCAAAAAATGATGCCTTCAAGATCATATGACTTTGATAGCTTCAATCGAGAATCTGTAACGAGTTAGTTTTAAACTCAAATGGACAAAAGGATAAAGTCATACCTTAGAAGTAGTATCGTTTGAGCAATGATATGTTCCAATTGTTTGGCAGCTGTTCACCTTCCATTTGCTAAGTTTGTAAGATCTTTACCGACAAATCCGAGGACTCGATATGGTCTTTTAAATTCGAGCCTAGTTTCCCTTCATTTGGGTCTTGAGTATTGAGGGTGACTTTTCGTAGGACTAAGTCCCCGATTTCAAAGTGTCGAAGATTGGTCATCCTATTGTAGTATCTTTCGATCCATTACTTCTGTGCGGCCATCCGAACAAGCACCGCTTCTCGCTTTTCATTTAATAACTTGAGGCCAGTGTTCATGGTCTAGTAATTTATCTTCTTTGATGCATGTCAAAACCTAGCGCTGGGTTCTCTGACCTCGATGGGGATGAGGGACTCAAACGGGGTGGCCCCCGTGCTAGACTTTGATGTTTCCCGATATGCCCAAAGGAGGTAAAACTTCTCTTCGTTTTCCCTTTGATCATCTAACTTTTTCTTCAGGATTTGAATGATAGTTTTATTTGTTGACTAGGCCTGTCTATTTCCCGTTGGGTGGTATAGTGTCGATAAAATCCTTTTTATTTTATGTGCTTCGAGGAACTCCATTACCTTGCTGCCGATGAATTGATTTCCACTGTCACATACAATCTTGGTAGGTATCCTAAATCTGCATATGATGTGGCACCAGATAAAGTTAGCAACTTATTTTTCTTAAACCATCTCGAAAGCCTATGCTTCTACCCACTTAGAAAAATAATCAGTCATAAACAAAATAAATTTAACCTTACCTGAGGCCGTTGGTATAGGGCCGACTATATCCATTCCCTATTTCATGAAAGCCCACGAGGATAAGACCAAATGGAGTTGTTCTCCGGGCTGATGGACCATCGGAGCAAATCATTGACACTTATCACATTTTTGACACATTCCTTCGCATTTTTTCCATGCTATCCCAGTAGTAACCAGCTCTGATAATTTTGCGGACCAAAGATTCAGCACCAGATTAGTTTCCAAAAATGCCTTCATAGATTTATCGTAAAACATAATCGATGTCCCCTAGCCCCAGGCATACCACCAATGGTCTATTGAATGTTCTTCGGTACAATGTTCCATCTTCATCCAACACAAACCTAGCAGCTTTCACTCGCAGGGCCCTCAATTCTTTATGGTTGACTGGAGCTTTCTACTCTTCAAATGGTCGATATACTTATTCCTCCAGTCCCATGTTAAACTCGTTGAATTAATCTTGGCATGACACTCTTCAACCACAGACCTCGATAATTGGACGATTGTCCCCGGGACGATGTCATCTTCTTCGACTGTTGATCACAGATTAGAAAGTGCATCGGCCTCACTATTTTGTTCTTGAGGCACATAATTCAGAGTCCACTCTTTGAATTGGTGCAAAGTTATATGTATCTTGTCCAAGTACCGTTGCATTCAATCCTCTCGAACCTAGAAACTTTTTCTTACTTGGTTTACCAACAATAGGGAATCCCACTTGGACTCGATGACTTCTACCCCCAAGCTTTTAGCTAGTTCAATACCTGCAATCATGGCCTCATACCCGGCCCCATTATTAGTTAATCTTGTAGTTTTGATAGATTGCCTAATGGTATCACTCACGGGTGGCTTCAAGACAATGCCAAGCCCGAACTCCTTCATATTTGGGACACTGTCTATGAAAAGGGTCCATACCTACGATGTTGTACCCGAGCTTAGCAGAAGTTCTTTTGCAACTTCGAATACGAGGGTCGGCATAGATCAGCCACGGAGTCAGCTAGGATTTGAGGATTGATGGATGTTAGGGGTTGATATTCGATATCATACCCGCTAAGTTCGACAGCCCATTAGGCCAATCGACCCGATAGCTTGGGTTGATGCAAAATATTTTGAAGGGGGTAAGTGGTTAATACACATATGGGATGACATTGAAAATATGGCTTTTACTTTCTAGATGTGATGATTAGTGCAGGTGCTAATTTTTCTAAGTGGGGGTATCTAGTTTCAGCATCTCCCAGAGTTCAGTTTAAGTAATAAACAAGAAATTGCATACCTTTCTCTTCTCAAACTAATACCCCACTTACTGCTATCTCGACACTGCCAAGTATAGGTACAGTTTTCATCTACCTTTAGGGTGTAAAGAAAAGGTGGGCTCGATAAGTATTGCTTCAATTCTTCTAAGGCTTGCTGACATTCCGGGGTCCATTAGAAATCTTTTTTCTTTATGAGAAAGGAAAAGAACCGGTGACTCCGATCCGGCAACCTCGAAATGAATCGACCCAATGCAGCTATTCTCCATGTTATCCTTTGCACGAACTTCACACTATCTACGATCGTGATATCCTCGATAGCTTTGATATTATCTGGGTTGATATCGATACCTCGATTTGATACCATGAAGCCGAGGAACTTACCCGATCCAACTCCGAAGGAAACTTTTTTCGGGTTAAGCTTCATGTTGTATTGCCTCAAAATTTTGAATGTTTCCTGGAAATGAGCTAAATGGTCCTCTGCGTGCAGGGACTTAACAAACATATCATCAATGTAAACTTCTATTGTTTTGCCTATTTTTACTTCAAACATTTTGTTAACTAGGAGTTGGTATATAGATCCTGCATTCTTAGTCCGAATGGAATTACGTTGTAACAATAAGTTCCAAACTTAGTATCAAATGAAGTCTTTTCCTGGTCCTCCGGGTTTATCTCAATTTGATTGTACCCGGAGTAGACATCGAGAAAAGTTAGGGTCTTGTGGCCAGCCGTGGAGTCAATCACTCGATCGATGTTTGGAAAATGGAAAGAATCTTTTGGAGATGCTTTGTTCAAGTCCTTATAATCTATGCACATTCTAAGTTTGTTTCCTTTTTTAGGAACTACAACTACGTTGGCTAACAACTTGGGTACTGTACCTCCCGAAGAGATCCTATTTTAAAAAGTTTGGTTACCTAATCCTTTATGAAAGCATGCTTTACCTTGGACTGAGGCCTCTTTTTTGCTTCATCAATTTGAACCTGGGATTGGTGCTTAGCCGATGAGTGGTGAGTTTTGGCAAAATACATATCATATATAGATGGGACCCATCAAAGTAATCCATATTATCGATAAGAAATTGAATGAGTTTTTTCCTGAGTTTGGTGATCAATCCCGTTCCTAGGACTTCTTGGACATGTATTCAATCAAAATTACCTGATCCAGCTCCTCGATAGTTTATTTGGTTGCATCGGGTTCTTTGGGAATGACAAAGGTTCGAGGAGTAAAGAAATCCTCATCTTCATCTTCGATTACTTGTTGTTGCGACTCCACCGAGGCTAGAGGTGGTGATTACTTTTTGGCCGCCTATTTACCTCTGATGCTTGATTTCTCCAAGGTTGAATGTTATGGTATCGACACCATTTCCTCGATCATAAACATCTCCTTTGCAGCATGTTGCTCTCCATAGACTCTTTTCATTCCTTCCTCTGTTAGGAACTTCATCATTTGGTGAAGAGTTGAAGGCACTGCCCTCATGTTTTGTATCCATGGTCTCCCGAGGAGTGCGTTATACCTCATGTCACCTTCAATGACATGGAACATTGTATCTTGTATGGTTTCATCTATGTTTACTGGCAGGATAATTTCTCCCTTTGTTGTTTTGCTTGCCATGTTAATGCCGTTTAAGACCTGGGATATGCTTTTTGCTTCCTCCTCACAGAATAATAAGACAACTTCGGGCACATAGCTTTGAGTCCATTTCTCTCCGGTGATTGATACTTTAGTGCTGATGAATACAGGTCGTTGAAGGATAGTGACTCCACCAATGTTCATGTAGATTACATGTTGTGGTTCTTCTTGCTCATTTTTCCTTGCTTCTCTTACCCTGAAGTGATTTTTAGCTTGATTACTTAGGAACTCTCAAAGGTAGCCCTCATTGAACAAACGATCCACGTCTTCCGTTAGGTGCCTGCAATCTTCTGTGCCATGACCATGTGTGTTATGATACTTGCATATCAAGTTTGGGTTTCTTTGAGAAGGATCGGTCTGTATAGGGCACGACCATTTTGTCTTTGATTCTCCAATTAACTAACACGATCTTTGGGCATCTATGCTGAAGTTATACTCCGAGAGACGAGGTGCCCCTATGGGGTCGATATGTTTATCGAACTCGCTCTTACTTTTGAGACCCCGAGAATTTTGACCTCGTTCATATATTCGATCATTCCGATGAGCGTTATGGCTTGGGACGATATTCCTCTGATCTACATATGGTTGATACCATTTTTTGTTGAATCTTGATTCCCTTTCTACGTCCCTTGGGGGCTTGGCTGCAAACCTGTTAGGATGAACTGAGCCCGAAGGGACTCCAAATTGGTCGTCCTTGACCCTTATTTTTGATTAGTAATGGTTGTGCACATCTAACAATGTCACAGCTCGATACTCGATCAAGTTCTGCTTTAATTACCGAGATGCAATCGAGCTTCTTTCATTCAAGCTCTGCATAAAAGTTTGTATTGCCCAGTCATCTGAGATCGGTGCTAACTCCATTCTTTCCATATAAAACATGTACACGAACTCCCTTAGCATCTCGCCATTCCTTTATTTTATTTTGAAAAAAGTATGATTTTATCGTGGCCACCTTTATGGCACTTGCATGGGCTTTCATGAAGGCATTTGCTAATATAGCAAACGAGTCAATAGAGTTGGGAGCTAAGTTGTGATACCAAATCATATCTCCTTTCGACAATGCTCTACAATTTTTTTCAACAAGACTGATTCAATCTCATTGTTATTCAAATTATTTCCTTTGATCCCGCAAGTGTATTGTTTACTGTAAAAATGGTATATAATTAAATTTAATTTTGTAATTCTAAAAATACGTGATCTATTTTTATGTTATTTGTTAGATAAAGTATGATAAGTAAAAGATTAGAAAGCAAGATTGTATCTTAAAACAAAGTGATAGTCAAACTAAAAGACTGGAGATCTGGGCCTCGAGCTGGCGTATAGGGGGCCTCGAGGTCGAGTCTAGTGGCCGGCTTAGGGCGATCGAAGGGGGTTTAACGATTATGAGAACTATGGTGGTAATTCTTTATAATAAATGATAAGAAATAAATGAAGAACAATAAATAGAACACAATGAATATAAGCAATAAATGAAAATAATGAGATCAAGAGAATATGTTAGAGAGCAGAGAAAATGTTCTTGTGTATTCAATATTGAGCATCAGATCCCTTACAAAATGACAAGGATCCCCTTTATATATGAGGGGGAGTCTAAACATAGTAAAAGTACATTTATTGCAAAGATATGGAGATGGAACAACCAGTTAATACCATGATGCTGGCTTAGACTAGCATAATAGGATTTGTCAACTCTAGCTACGCGCCTTGGGAACTTTCCACTTTTTCACCATAATCGCTGATCTATACTACCCCGAAGTCGGGTGTTGATATCCCCTCGGGGTTGAATCTCGACCCTAGTCTCGAGCCTATGAAAACGTGCCTACGATGCATCATAATGATGGAAAATTGGACCCTCTGAATTTTCCATATACAGATAGTCCCCCTATTTCTTAGAGTGGAATGATAATAAATGTCTTTGATATCAATTTATTTAAACTTCTCGTGATGATGTCATACTTATGCCATAAGCCTCTGTGATAACTGAGGCACCATGTTCGTTCATCTTTCCAGAATTATTCAATGCACTGCCGATTCTTATTCTTCAAAGCGATAATGTCGCCACCGATCTAGCTCCCAAAAATACATTGAGCGCCTGCCGATACGTCTTTTAAAGACATTGATGGTGCTGTCGGTTAAATTGCCACCCTTTTTATAAATGGGGGCCTCCTGGAACTAATTCTTCATTCAAATGTTCCTTAATAACCTTTCACCACTCTCTTTTCTTCATCCTCATCCATTGTTATTTCCCATATTTGAGGCCTGTGACCTTAGGTTACATGGTGGCGTTCTCATTAGTTACGCCATGGCCTTTTTCCTGGTCTTTTCCTGACTGAGCAAGATTGTACTGATTTATTGTTGTTGTTGTTGTTGACCCGAGGTGCTGAGAGAGAAATCTCAAATTATCCTCGCATTAGAGGATATGCGGACTATGAAATTCCACACGTCTCTCCTAATTACCCGGTGCAGAGCCTCACTTCTTTTTCTTTCCGGGGAAGGTGCTGCCGAATATACTGCCACCGAGGATGCACCCCCGAGGATAGATTAGACTCTTGAATTTATATATATATATATATATATATATATATATATATATATATATATATATATATCTTTTTTTGCTTCTTTGTTTCAATGTAAGGACCCCTTGTGGCCTTTTATTATCATGTTTATTAATACAAGGATATTTCTTTTATTTGTTCTCTGATTTATGTTGAATTCCCTCTTTATTTGCATTTGTAAAAATTCTGAATGCATGACTCTAATGATTGATACGAATATTGAGCTCGGGTGTACGTATTTCTTCTGGATCATAATTGATCAACATGATTCCCCATAGGACTCTTTACCATTCCTGAGACAGAGCACAAATTAGATTGATGAACTCGGGTCGTTAGAACCCCCGGCTTCTAGTTGAATGAGACTAGGATAGAACTTTCAGAACGAGACTTAGCCTTTTAGACCCTGCGATAGTCCTCGATGAGGCAATTTTCTCGGATGCCTGAGAAAAAAGATAGCCTTTAGGCTATTGAGAGAGCAGTCCCCGAGCGAGGGTTTGCTCAAGCTCGGGAGACCTGAAAACCTTTTTTGAACTCAGTGTAGATATCCTTAAGGCATTGTAGATAGATCCCGAATGAGGGATTACCTAGTTTTAGATGGTACATGGGTCAAAGTAATCTAGGGGACGATTATTACTCGACCCGAGGACTCAGGTAGCTCGAGGGTTAGAGGGTCATGTAAATTGCCGGTACTTAAAATAGGAAAAATCCTTGAGATAGGGTACCACCTAGAGGCCAAGACCATATTAGTAGGTTTTTAGAACTTATCTTTTTTTGAGAGAGGTACTCGAGATTGGATACCATCTTGAGTCTCGTAATGATATTAATGGCTTCTGAAAGCCTATCTTCTAATTGATAGAGGACCTCGAGATCAGATACCATCTCGAGGCTTGTGATGATGTCAATGGCTCCTTGGAACATATCTTCTTCTTGGTGGAGGTCCTCAAGATCGGGTACCCTCTCAGGACGTGTAGTGATGTCATTTGCTTCCTGGAGCCTATCTTCTTCTTGGTGGAGGTCCTCTATGTTAGAATATACACTTAACGCTAGGCGGGGGGGGGGGGGGGGTGAATAGCATTATAATAAAAAACAATATAAACTTACGGAATTAAAAATTGCAGGATTGAAATAAGTGCGGTAAGTAAATAATAAGGAACGAACGCACCGAAATTATCCTGGTTCACCACAACCTGTGGCTAGTCCAGTCCCCGAGAGACTCTCTCGAGATTCCACTAACTTCGTTAAGCTTACGGGTGCTTAACAAACCGTTACAAACTGAGAACTTGAGCCACACAAGCCTCAACAACCTTTGCTCGAAGATACCACACTTCAAGACTTCAACCGAAGGAATGAAAACGTTCCTTCTTACAACCACAAGGGATTAACACTTCCCTTCAAGTGTATACAAACACTTAGCACTCAAGACAAGACTCTCTTTAAGAGTAGATATGAGTAAAATAAATACGCTCAAGAACACAACAACTTTCGTCAAGAGTTTGGCTCTCAAAAACTTATTAAATTAATAGAAAATGATGAATATGAAAGTATGCAAGCTTTAGCAAGAATATAATCAGTTGTTGTACTTAGAAGACTGATTTTGAGTTGTATTTATAGTGTTCGAAACCCCCACAACCGTTGCCTAATTGCCAATCAAGAATTGCTGATTTTGTGCTAAGATAATCTATTATCTGATTTGCATAATCGATTATTTTCCAATCGTTCAAAAATCAATCCCAGATTTTAAGCAGAACAATCGATTATCCAAATCGTATAATCGATTACCTGACAACGTTCCAAAAATCATATTCAGATATTACTTAACATAATCGATTATCAGATTGTGTATAATCGATTACCTGACAACGTTCAAAAAATCATATGCAGATTTTACTTAGCATAATCGATTATCAGATTGTGTATAATCGATTATCTTTCAGAGTTTAAAAATACTTTGGCAACGGTCATTTGCATAATCGATTATGCTATAAGGATAATCGATTATCTTTTATATTTTGAAAACTTCGGACTACACTGTCTTAACATAATCAATTATCATAAAGTACATAATCGATTATTTTACAGTCTTGTAAAATTTGATAGACACTGCCTCAACATAATCGATTATCATAATGTGCATAATCGATTATTTTATAGCTTTGAAAAATCTGATGGACACTGCCTCAACATAATCGATTATCATAAGGTACATAATCGATTATCTTGTAGCTTTGAAAAATCTAATGTACACTGCCTTAACATAATCGATTATCATAAGGTACATAATCGATTATAGTTCAGCTTTATAAATCTGGTGTACATTGTCTTAACATAATCGATTATCATAAAGTACATAATCGATTATCTTTGTCCAGATTTGAGAGGCATGTTTAAAAATTATTTTGGCTAAAATAAAATGTTTGAAAATCATTTTGCTTTAAATTAAATATGCATGATTTGATAAAAATGATTTTACGAGAGAAGCCAAGTCTTGAGTTAATTGTCGGATTAAGATCACAATTAAAGAACGACTCATGTATAACTTTATTTCTTTCCTTGATCAGGATCTTTTTTCGTCTTGTGCTTGAACATCGTTATGTGTCAATTTCGCGTTTGTGCTTGGATCTCGTCATATGTCAATGGATCTCGTCATATGTCAATTGCGCGTTGTTTGTCATTTATCAAAACCTACAAATATGAACACACGTTTAGTTTAGTGCCTTGAGAACGTGTTTCAACAATTTCCCCCTTTTTGATAATGGCAAACCAATATCGGGATATGCATATTGGATAATTCATAATGACGATCCAAGACAAGTATATAGATATGCAATTAGTTCCCCCTCAACATATGAATTCCCCCTCAATATATGCCAATAAATATTAAGTGCATAGCCCTTATTCTTCCCCCTTTTGACATTAGCAAAAAACATTAGTAAATAACTTGTTTATTGATTAACCAAAAATCGCAATTAAAAAAAAGAACAATATAATGTCAACATAATCGATTATTGATACTTGATAATCGATTATGTACTTAAGAGAAATCGATTATCTTTAAAAGAGATCGATTTTTCTGCACCAGTGCTTTATAATTCCCCCTGTCTTTGGGGCGATGCCTGCAAAACAGAATTAGGCGCCTCCGACGCTCAAGTTAGTAATGAAAAACAAAAAAAATGCAATGCATGACTTAGATCAACGTGGAGTCAAGAATCCCGAGTTCACTACGAATTCGGAAAAAGGACTCTTTCTCTAAAGGCTTTGTGAAAATGTCGGCCAATTGAGATTTGGTTTCAACAAACTCAATTTCGACATCACCTTTGAGAACGTGATCTCTTACAAAGTGGTGCCTAATTTTAATGTGTTTTGTTCTTGAATGAAGAACGGGGTTCTTCGTCAAGCTTATGGCGCTAGTATTATCACATCTAAGAGGGATATGATCGATACTTAGTCCATAGTCCGAGAGTTGTTGTTTCATCCAAAGGATTTGAGCACAACAACTCCCCGCGGCTACATATTCAGCCTCGGTTGTGGACAACGCGACACTTACCTGTTTCTTACTAAACCAAGAGACAAGAGAGCTACCGAGCAAATGGCAAGTGCCACTAGTGCTCTTGCGGTCCAATTTGCAACCCGCAAAATCGAAGTCGGAATAGCCAACAAGTTGGCATGAAGAACCTTTGGGATACCATAGTCCCACATTTATAGTACCAACAAGATACTTCATTATCTGCTTAACCGCAGTTAGGTGCGACTCCTTCGGACATGATTGATATCGAGCGCATAAACATACGCTAAACATTATGTCCGGTCTACTAGCAGTAAGATAAAGAAGGGATCCGATCATACCTCGATACTTCTTGGTGTCGGCTTCCTTACCTTTCTCATCTTTGTCAAGATGATCGGATGTGCTCATTGGAGTGGCCATTGCTTTGGCGTTGCTCATTTCAAATCGTTTTAGCAACTCTTTGCAATATTTAGATTGACAAATGAAAGTTCCTTATTTCATTTGTTTCACTTGCAACCCCAAGAAGAAGGTTAGCTCACCCATCATAGACATCTCAAATTCGCTTGTCATTAAATCAGAAAATTCCTTGCACAAAGCATTGTTAGTAGCACCAAAAATAATATCATCCACATAGATTTGAACTAATAAAATATTATTGTTTTTATGCTTAATAAATAATGTGGTGTCAACTTTCCCCCTAATGAACTCACTGTCCAAAAGAAATTTGCTCAATCGTTCATACCAAGCTCGGGGAGCTTGTCTAAGACCATAAAGGGCTTTCTTAAGTTTGAAAACATGATCGGGAGATTTAAAATCTTCAAAGCCCGGGGGTTGTTCAACATAAACTTCTTCTTGAATAAAACCATTTAGAAAAGCACTCTTTACATCCATTTGATATAAATTGAAATTCATAGAAGAGGCAAAAGCAAGTAATAAACGAATAGCTTCTAACCTTGCTACGGGTGCATACGTTTCTTCATAGTCAATTCCTTCTTCTTGATTGTAACCTTTTGCTACAAGTTTAGCTTTGTTTCTAGTGATTACACCATTTTCATCTAATTTATTTCGAAAAACCCATTTCGTACCAATTATGGTATGATTGTCGGCTCTTGGCACCAATTCCCAAACGTCATTTCGTTTGAATTGGTTAAGCTCCTCTTGCATTGCCAAGGTCCAATGCTCATCCCCAATTGCTTCGGAAATAGTTGAGGGTTCAATTTGAGAAACGAAAGCAGTATGTCCTAAGGTGTTCTTAAGATTGTTTCGAGTACTTACTTTTGTTCAATGTCGCCAATTACCTTGTCGAGAGGATGGTCTTTGATTGTCCTCCACGCGTTGGGCAGTTTCGTTTCTTTCACTAGTGGTGGCGCTTCCTCCGATGATTGTTCCAAGATTTCATCTTGAATTTCCTTTGGGTTTTCCTCTTGTACTTTGTCTTGAGGACTTATTGTGTTTAAAATACCTGCAAGATCAAAACCAGAATCCTTTCTCGCCAAGCGAGCATTATTTTCGGAAAACACAATATGAGGGAATTCCTCAATAGTTTCGGTTCTATTATTGAATACTCTATATGCTTTGCTACGTGATTAATAACCAAGAAAAATTCCTTCATCCGATTTGGCATCAAATTTTCCCAAATTATCTTTTCCATTGTTATGAATAAAGCATTTACAACCGAATACTCTAAGATGGGAGAGATTAGGTTCCTTCCCTTATAGAGTTCATAGGGAGTTTTCATGAGTATTGGCCTTATGACTACTCTGTTTAAAACGTAGCATGCGGTACTCACGGCATCTGCCCAAAATTGTTTGGGAATCTTAGCCTCATCGAGCATAGTTCTAGACATCTCTTCGAGACATCTATTTTTCTGTTCCACCACTCCATTTTGTTGTGGTGTACGTGGAGCAGAGAAGGTGTGCTCAATACCGAGTTCGTCACAAAAGTCCGTGAAGAGATTGTGATCGAACTCTCCCCCATGATCACTTCTTATGGAAGTGACGGTTGTGTTCTTTTCATTTTGAACACGTTTAAGAAAACATTTAAAATTTTGAAAAGCCTCACTTTTGTGAGCAAGAAATAGTGTCCATGTAAATCTAGAATAATCATCAACAATAACAAAAGCATAACAATTTCTACCAAGACTTTCAATGCGAGATGGTCCAAAGAGATCCATGTGAAGAAGTTGCAAAGGTCTTGTAATTGAAACAATATTCTTAGATTTAAAAGATGCTTTTGTTTGCTTCCCTTTTTGACAAGAATCACAAATAGTGTCATTTTCAAATTTCAAATTTGGAAGACCAATAACTAAATTTTGTGAAACCAATTTGTTTAAAAGATGCATGTTGATATGAGCTACTCTACGATGCCATAACCACATATCGTCTTCTTTACTCATAAGACAATTCACATACTCTGATGAAGAGTTTTCAAGATCAACCATATAGATGTTATCAATTCTAAAACAAGGATAATTTTAAAATCACTACGACGAAAAACTAAGCATTCTTCCGAATCAAACAAAACAAGATTTCCCTTGTCACATAATTGACTTATGCTCAAGAGATTATGTGTTAGACCTTTAACTAGCAATATATGCTTAATGGAAGAAGATTCATTCTTACCGACCGAGCCAATGCCGATAATATTTCCCTTGTTGTTATCTCCAAAAATAACGTTTCCTCCTTCCTTGTGTTCTAGTTGAAGGAACTTGGATGCGTCTCCGGTCATGTGTTTGGAGCATCCACTATCAAGGTACCAAAGTACACTTGATCCCTTCAAACATACCTACAAGACAAATCAATGAGTTTTTGGTACCCAAGCTGTTTTGGGTCCTTGAGAGTTAGGTGTAAAATGTTGTTGTGCTTGACATGCAGTTAAGTGTCTGTGTCTAGTAAAACAAGCAGGAGCAATATGTCCTATTCGACTACAATAGTGACAAATGACATTAGGATTATGCATTTTTCTAGGTTGGTAGTAGTTGGAGGTACGAAAATCGTTTGCTCTATTTTTGACAATATGGCTATTGCGCAATCCTTGAAACTCATTTCTCCTACTGTTTGTTCTAGGATATGCAGCGTTTCTAGAATAATTGTTTCTAGGTCGAGTATGTCTAGGTTGCGATTGTTGAAGGCCATTTCTAGGCGTTCTAAGATGTTCAAAGTTTCTTCTAGTGTTTGGTCTAGGATGCATGTTGATTCTAGGATGGTTATTTCTAGGATGAATGTTTATTTTATTTATCCTAGGTTGAGCCTTGGGTTGTTGGGGGATGGCTTCAACTTTCTCTTTAGGCTCGTTTTTGAAACATATGCCATGTTTGGTCGATTTCAAATTGACAAGAACATCATTCAAATTTTTATGAGAAGAATTGAACTTATCTAGGGTGCCCTTAAGTCTTTCTACTTCATCTTTTAGATGCATGCAAGAAATACAATTTTTACTAGAACTCTCGGGTTTGTCGGCGCTTCTCTTGCCGAAAAATTTGTTTTCTTCTTTCAACTTCTCATTTTCCAAAATCAATTTTTCCAAATCTTTTTCTTTCAAAGAGAGTTGTTTTTCAAAATCTTTTTCTTTCAAGGAAGAATTTTTCTTTACGTCTCTAACAGTTTCGGAAGCTCTAATGAATTCACTATACAATTCATCAAAAGCATTTTGCATTTCCTCAAGAGAAAAGAAATTTTTTGAAGAAATTTGACATACCTCTTCTTGATTGTCTTCGTGTGCCATGAGACATAGATTTGCGGCTTCTTCTTCTTCTTCTTCGTCGCTTGATTCGTCTCCGGAGTCACCTCCCCAACATATGTATGCTCGTTGTTTCTTGAAGGGTTTCTTCTCCTTTTTGACATTTGGGCAATTTGATTTAATGTGCCCGATTTCTCCGCATCCATAGCACTTTACTTGATCTCCTTGTTGTTTGCCTTTTCGTTCATACTCTTTTCGCATGGACTTTTGAAATCTCTTAATAACGAGTCCAAGCTCATTATCTCCGTTGTTTGAGTCCTCATCATTTTGAGGTTGAGCCGTGCTTGCCTTGAGGGCGATTCTTTGTTTCCTTTGATCATTAAACGGAGGGTTAAGTATAGTAGATTCATAGGTTTTAAGATTACCTCTTAGTCCGTCGATGGTGACATTTGAAACGCCGATAGACTCTTGAATCGCGTCGGCCTTGGAGCGCCATTCCGGAGTGAGACTTCGGAGAATTTTTCGGACAAGTTCCTTATCCGTGTAGGTCTTCTTAGGAGCATGTAGGTCATTGACGATTTTTGAAAGTCGTTCGAACATGTCATCGATCCTCTCGCTTTACTTCATGTGAAACAGTTCATATGCATGGGTTAGAAAATCAATTTTAGCTTCTCTTACCTGGTCCGTACCTTCGTACGTGATTTCCAGCTTATCCCACATTTGCTTAGCCGTTGTGCAACATGATATCTTTCTGTAATTATCAGCATTTACAGCACAATATAATAAGTTGATGGCTCTAGCGTTGTTATGCACTTTTCGGATATCATCCGCATCGTATTCATCTTCGGATTTTGGAATCCATTCATTTTCAACCTTTTTGGTTGGAATTTGTTCTCCCTTCGTTATAACCTTCCATAGATGAAAATTATTCGATTGGATAAATATTCTCATCCTCTCCTTCCAGTATGAATAGTTTGTGCCGTCGAACAGTGGTGGTCTGGTGGAGCATTGTCCTTCACCTATTCCTGCATTAAAGTCACGAGTAGAAGCCATGGATTGTTTCTCTCAAACGGTTAAGTCTTTCAGAGAGTTGGGCTCTGATACCAATTGTTAGAATATACGCTTAACGCTAGAGGGGGGGGGGGTGAACAGTGTTATAATAAAAAACAATATAAACTTGCGGAATTAAAAATTGCAGGATTGAAATAAGTGCGGTAAGTAAATAATAAGGAACGAACGCACCGAAATTATCCTGGTTCACCACAACCTGTGGCTAGTCCAGTCCCCGAGAGACTCTCTCGAGATTCCACTAACTTCGTTAAGCTTACGGGTGCTTAACAAACCGTTACAAACTAAGAACTTGAGTCACACAAGCCTCAACAACGTTTGCTCGAAGATACCACACTTCAAGACTTCAACCAAAGGAATGAAAACGTTCCTTCTTACAACCACAAGGGATTAACACTTCCCTTCAAGTGTATACAAACACTTAGCACTCAAGACAAGACTCTCTTTAAGAGTAGATATGAGTAAAATAAATACGCTCAAGAACACAACAACTTTCGTCAAGAGTTTGGCTCTCAAAAACTTATTAGATGAATAGAAAATGATGAATATGAGAGTATGCAAGCTTTAGCAAGAATATAATCAGTTGTTGTACTTAGAAGACTGATTTTGAGTTGTATTTATAGTGTTCAAAACCCCCACAACCGTTGCCTAATTGCCAATCAAGAATTGCTGATTTTGTACTAAGATAATCGATTATCTGATTTGCATAATCGATTATTTTCCAATCGTTCAAAAATCAATCCTAGATTTTAAGCAGAATAATCGATTATCCAAATCGTATAATCGATTACCTGACAACGTTCAAAAAATCATATTAAGATTTTACTTAACATAATCGATTATCAGATTGTGTATAATCGATTACCTGACAACGTTCAAAAAATCATATGCAGATTTTACTTAGCATATTCGATTATCAGATTGTGTATAATCGATTATCTTTCAGAGTTTAAAAATACTTTGGCAACGGTCATTTGCATAATCGATTATGCTATAAGGATAATCGATTATCTTTTATATTTTGAAAACTTCGGACTACACTGTCTTAACATAATCGATTATCATAAAGTACATAATCGATTATTTTACAGTCTTGTAAAATTTGATAGACACTGCCTCAACATAATTGATTATCATAATGTGCATAATCGATTATTTTATAGCTTTGAAAAATCTGATGGACACTGCCTCAACATAATCGATTATCATAAGGTACATAATCGATTATCTTGTAGCTTTGAAAAATCTAATGTACACTGCCTTAACATAATCGGTTATCATAAGGTACATAATCGATTATTGTTCAGCTTTATAAATCTGGTGTACATTGTCTTAACATAATCGATTATCATAAAGTACATAATCGATTATCTTTGTCCAGATTTGAGAGGCATGTTTAAAAATCATTTTGGCTAAAATAAAATATTTGAAAATCATGTTGCTTTAAATTAAATATGCATGATTTGATAAAAATAATTTTACGAGAGAAGCCAAGTCTTGAGTTAATTGTCGGATCAAGATCACAATTAAAGAACGACTCATGTATAACTTTATTTCTTTCCTTGATCAGGATCTTTGTTCGTCTTGTGCTTGAACCTCGTTATGTGTCAATTTCGCGCTTGTGTTTGGATCTCGTCATATGTCAATGGGTCTCGTCATATGTCAATTGCGCGTTGTTTGTCATTTATCAAAACCTACAAATATGAACACACGTTTAGTTTTAGTGCCTTGAGAACGTGTTTCAACACTCTAGATCGGGTACCATCTCGGGACATGTAATGATGTCAACGGCTTCCTAGAGACTATTCTTCTTGGTAGAGGTCCTCAAGATCGGGTACCATCTCGGGACTTGTAATAATGTCAATGGCTTCTTGGAGCCTATCTTCTTCTTGATAGAGGACCTCGAGATCGGGTACCATCTCGGAGCTTGGTTCTGACCCTGAAACGTCGTATGGCAGCATCAAGTGTATGACATGGTTATGAAATGACCTAGGCAATCTTATTGGCACATCTTCCCAAAGTGATAAAGGCTTTAGCTAGTATTTTTAATTGTCATTTGAGGTAGGCGGATAGTCGTCGCTTTCTCCATATAGGGTTGTCTTCTCCCTTTTGGAGATTCTGCTATTCTGAGTAGTTATCATTTATAAAGTTCTCCTTTCCTGCATTGGGTTCTCTATCATTTCAATTTTGACGCCCTTGTTCAAATTCCTGCTCCAATTCTCTAGTTTTGCCACAGTCATAGCTGCAATGTCAGGGTCTGCTCGGTAAGGAGAATAAGTTCCGTCTCTAGTTCCTGCCTGGTGTGTCATTGGTGCTAGACGAGTCATCCTCTAGGCATTTTTCTCCAAGGGTGGATCCTCTGTTAGAAAAGTCTCCCAACGTTCGAGGTCATTGAGAGTATGCCTCAAAGTTTATTTCCTTAATAGGAGAAGAGAACCTTGGGTTGGCAAGGAAGGATTGTGGATGGGGGGAAAAGGTAGTATTATAGGTACTTTCCCGGAGGAGAGCATCAAGCCAAGGGGTTTTTGAACGTGTACACGTACCCTTTTACGCTGCCCCCCTAATATAGTTGTGCTTAACTTCTATCGAAAATATCAGCTTACCCTGGTGCAGGTTCACTCGTCATTTTGGTGAATAGTATTGATGATGAGGTTCTTTGCAGAAAAAACAAGGCTTGAATTCACTCTTAGCCATCTCATGGGGCAATACCGGTATTTTCACCATCGAGGTCAGCTAACCCTACGATATGATCCACCACACATTTCATTGTTTATGATGAACAAGATAGAGATCGGGGGTGGATGAGCTGATTCGTCCGGGTACAGACTGTTGATATTATCACAATGGAGTTTCTGCCATTTTCTGAGGAATAGAATTTTACACGTAAGTGGTACACTAGGGCCTTTGTACTTTTTTAATTATGGCAAAGGCTGGCTCCGTAAATGCGCCTTCCTTTTCCTTTCTATAGAAATTTCATCGATGTTGTGCGAGGTCCCCTGTTAGAAACACGTTCTCAATGCAATATACTAAACGTGTACTCTTTTGTAGGTTTTGATGAATGACAAACGAAGCAAAAATTGATATATGACGGAATTCAAGTACAAGCGCACAATGGTTGCGAATAAGATTGAAGTTCAAGATATAGCTTTTAATTGTTATTGAGTTGTTCTAAATTGTAATCTCGATCCTATAACTTGACTCATAGTATGGCCTCTCTCATAAAACTATTTCCAAAATCATGCATATTTAATTCTGTGTCAAAAAGATTTTAAATCATGCATATTTACATTAGACAAAATGTTTTCTAAACATGCCTCAAAAATCTGGGCTAAAATAATCGATTATGTACTTATGATAATCGATTGTTTCTGAGCCAAGACTGCATGACAATCGATTATGAATTAATGGTAATCGATTGTGAGTAAGACAGTGAACATCAGGTTTTTCCAAATCTGCATGATAATCGATTGTGAACAAATGACAATCGATTGTTGTTGAGGTAAAGTTTTTCAATACTCAAAATAATTGATTATGAACTAATGGTGATCGATTGTGTTGAGTTGATGTCTTCCAGTGATTTTAAATTTAATTAAGTAATCGATTATGTCTTTAGATAATCGATTATCACTGAGACAGTAAGTTTTATGATTTTCAGAAAATAACAAGTAATCGATTGTTGCAAAGGACAATCGATTGTTGAAGCTGGCCGTTGTCAAATGATTTTCAAATACCATAAGGTAATCGATTATTGATTCTAGATAATCGATGTTCTGCTTAAAATCTGGAAATGATTTTTAGAACGTTGCTGAAGTAATCGATTATTGATTTTATATAATCAATGTTCTGCTTAAAATCTGAAAATGATTTTTAGAACGTTGCTGAAGTAATCGATTATTGATTTTATATAATCGATGTTTTGCTTAAAATCTGGAAATGATTTTTAGAACGTTGCTAAAGTAATCGATTATGAACTTAGTGTAATCGATTATCTGATTTTGAATATTGCCAGTAATCGATTATAGATTATGTATAATCGATTGTGAAGCGTTAAATCCGGGATTGATTTTTAAACTGACTGGCAGATAATCGATTGTTTGGTCTTAATAATCGATTATCACTGAGTAATTTCAGCAACTCTTAATTGGCAATTAGACAACGGTTGAACCAACTTTTTCAACTATAAATACAGCTTTATTTCAGTGTTTTAAAAACAACAACATACACAAACTGATCATTACATTGCTATAAGCTTTCATTCAATTGTTCTTCATTTTCTACTCATTTCATAAAGCTTTTGAGAGCCATATTATTGCTTAAAGTTGTTGTGATCTTGAACATATTCTTTTACTCATATCTACTCAATAAGGAGTACTTTAGTTAAGTGAGTGTCCAAGTATTTGATATACTTGTAAGAGAATTGCGATTCTCTTGTTTCAAGGAACTTGTGTTTCCTTGGGTGAAGTCTTTGAGATTGCGATCTCCGAGCAACTGTTTGAGGCTTGTGTCCTCAAGTGTGTAACGGTTTGTTGAGCACCCTTAAGCTTAACAAGATAGTGAAAAATCTCGAGAGAGTCTCTCGGGGACTGGACTAACCACGTTGGTGGCCAACCAGTATACATCTTTGTGTAAGTTTATTTTTCTGCATTTATTTTACTTCCTGCAAAGTTTAAATTCTGCAAGAAAATGCTAAATTCTATTAATACGCTATTCACCCCCCCCCCCCTCTAGCGTAAAGCGTAGTTTCTAACAATTGGTATCAGAGCCCAACTCTCTGAAAACTTAACCGTTTGAGAGAACCATCCATGGCTTCTACTCTTGACTCTTTTGCAGGAATTGAAGAAGGACAATGCTCTACACGACCTCCTCTATTCAACGGCACAAACTACTCATACTGGAAGGAGAGGATGCAAATCTTTGTGCAATCAAATAGCTTTCATTTGTGGAAAGTATTCACCAATGGAAACCAAATTCCAACCAAGAAGGTGGAAGACGAATGGGTTCCAAAGACCGAAGAGGAATATACCGCGGAGGATATTCGTAAGGTTCAAAATAATGCCAAAGCTATAAATTTATTATATTGTGCTGTTAATGCTAACGACTACAGGAAGATATCATGTTGCAAAACAGCAAAAGAAATGTGGGATAAGCTTGAAGTGACATACGAAGGAACCGACCAGGTACGAGAAGCTAAAATTGATTTCTTAACTCACTCTTATGAACTATTCCACATGAAGGAAGGAGAGAAAGTAGACGAAATGTTTGAGCGATTCTCAATGATCGTGAATGATCTACACGCCCTCAAAAAGACGTTTACGGATAGAGAACTTGTCCGGAAGATCCTCAGAAGTCTCACTCCGGCATGGCGATCAAAGGCCGATGCAATCCAAGAATCCATTGGCATCACAAATGTCACAATTGACGCATTAAGAGGTAATCTCAAAACCTATGAATCAACTATACTTAACCCGTTTGTTGATGATCAAAGAAGGCAAAGGATTGCTCTAAAGGCTAGCCAACCACAAATTGATGAGGAAGGTGACAACGAGTTTGGACTCGTTATCAAAAGGTTTCAAAAATTCATGCGCAAAGAGTATGAACGCAAGAACAAAAAGCAAGGCGATCAACTAAAATGCTATGAATGCGGAGAAACCGGGCACATAAAATCAAATTGCCCTAACATCAAAACGGAGAAGAAACCCTTCAAAAAGCAACGTGCATACATCTCTTGGGGAGGAGATTCCGGAGATGAAGCAAGCAAAGAAGAAGATGATGAAGCAGCAAATTTATGTCTCATGGCTCAAGAAGACGGCAAAGACGAGATAAGTCAAATCTCTTCTCAAAATTTCTTTACTCTTGATGAAATGAGAAATGCCTTTGATGAACTATATGCTGAATTTATCAAAGCTTCAAAAACTGTCAAAAGTGTTAAAGAAAGCGCTTCTCTAAAAGAAAAAGATTTTCAAACACAGCTTTCATTAAAAGAAAAAGAATTAGAAAAACTGGTTTTCGAAAATGAGAAGCTAAAAGAGGAAAACAAGTTTTATGGAAAAAGAAGTGCTGATAAACCTGAAGGTTCTACTAGAAACTGTTCTTCTTGTGTGCTTCTTAAGAATGAAGTAGCTAGACTTAAAGGCACATTAGATAAGTTTAATTCTTCGCATAAAAACTTGAATGATGTGCTTGTTAATCTAAAATCAACTAAACATGGAATAGGATTCAAGAATGAAGAAAAGGTTGGTGCTAAACCACAACAACCTAGAGCTCAACCCAGGACTAATAACCAAAATGCTTATCCTAGAAGTAGAAATCCTAGAAATAACTTGCATGTTAGACCAAATAGTGAAAATTCTAGAAGACCTAGAAATGATGCATATTTTAGGCCAAACCTTGAACAATTTAGAAGACCAAGAAATGACCCTCCACCTAGAAATAGATATTCTAGAAATGATGCATATTTTAGACAAACTTGTGAACCTCCTAGAGCTCATAATAGGAGAAACAATGGTGTTCAAAGTAGAGTAAGCAACCTTCATTCATCTAGTTACTATGTACCTAGAAAAATGCATAATCCCAACGTGACTTGTCATTATTGTAGACGTATTGGTCATATTGCTCCCGCTTGCTTTACTCGTCATAGACATATAAATCAATTGCATCATTATAACATGCCTAACCCTCAAGGACCCAAGATGGCATGGGTACCTAAAGAACATTAATTTGTTTTGTAGGTGTGCTTGAAGGGATCAAGTGTACTATGGTACCTTGATAGTGGATGCTCCAAACACATGACGGGAGATGAATCCAAATTCCTTCAACTAGAGCACAAAGAAGGAGGAAGTGTCACATTTGGTGATAACAATAAAGGAAAAATCATCGGCATTGGTTCGGTCGGTAAGGACGAAAACTCCTCTATTAAACATATACTACTTGTGAAAGGTTTGAAGCATAATCTCTTGAGCATAAGCCAATTATGTGACAAGGGAAATCTTGCTCTATTTAATTCGGATGAAGGTCTTGTATTTAGACGTAGTGATTTCAAGATCATACTTCGTGGTTTTAGAATTGATAATATCTATATGGTTGATCTTGCAAACTCCTCACCCGAATATGTTGATTGTTTAGTAAGCAAAGAGGATAACTCTTGGCTATGGCATCGTAGAGTAGCACACATGAACATGCATCTTTTGAACAAGCTTCTTTCTCAAAACTTAGTAGTTGGTCTTCCCAGTTTAAAGTTTGAAAATGATTCTATTTGCGATTCTTGTCAAAAAGGGAAGCAAACCAAAGCATCTTTTAAATCCAAGAATATTGTTTCAACGTCTAGACCTTTGCAATTACTTCACATGGATTTATTTGGTCCCTCTCGTATTGAAAGTCTTGGTAAAAATAAATATGTTTTTGTAATTGTTGATGACTTTTCTAGATTTACTTGGACTCTATTTCTTGCAAATAAAAGTGATGCTTTTCAAAATTTCAAGTATTTCCTTAAGCGTGTTCAAAATAAAAAGGAATCGACCGTCACTTCGATTAGAAGTGATCATGGGGGAGAGTTTGATCACAATCTCTTTGCGGATTTTTGTGACGAACTCGGAATCGAACACACCTTTTCCGCTCCACGGACACCACAACAAAATGGGGTGGTGGAAAGGAAAAATAGGTGTCTCGAAGAGATGGCTAGAACCATGCTCGACGAAGCTAAGATTCCCAAATACTTTTGGGCGGACGCCGTGAGTACCGCTTGCTATGTTTTAAATAGAGCAGCAATTCGGCCGATACTCATGAAAACCCCATATGAACTTTATAAGGGTAGAAAACCCAACATTTCTCATTTACGTGTTTTTGGTTGTAAATGTTTTGTTCATAATAATGGGAAGGACCAATTGGGTAAGTTTGATGCTAAATCGGATGAAGGTATTTTCATTGGTTATTCCTCACGTAGCAAAGCATATAGGATCTTTAACAAAAGAACCCAAATTGTGGAGGAATCCCCTCATGTTGTGTTTTCCGAAGATAATACTCACTTGGCGAGAAAGGAATCCGGTTTTGATCTTGCAGGTATCTTGGATAGCTTGAAAGATAAAATCCAAGAAGAACCTTCAAAGGAAAACAAAAATGAAATTGGGGAACAACCAACGGAAGAAGCGCCACAATTAGAAAAAGGAATAAATACGCCTAACGAGTGGAGAACGATCAAGGATCATCCTCTCGAACAGGTAATCGGCGATGTTGGAGAAAAGGTAAGTACCCGAAACTCCCTCAAAAACACTTTAGAACTTACTGCTTTTGTTTCTCAAATTGAACCTAAAACCATCTCCGAAGCAATTGGGGATGAATTTTGGACCTTGGCAATGCAAGAGGAGCTTAACCAATTCGAACGCAATAACGTTTGGGATTTGGTGCCAAGACCCGAAGGTCATTCTATAATTGGTACGAAATGGGTTTTTCGCAATAAACTAGATGAAAATGGTATAATCACTAGAAACAAAGCTAGGCTTGTGGCAAAAGGCTATAGTCAAGAAGAAGGTATAGATTATGAGGAAACCTATGCTCCCGTAGCTAGATTAGAAGCTATTTGTCTATTACTTGCTTTCGCCTCTTCAATGAATTTTATTCTATATCAAATGGATGTGAAAAGTGCTTTTCTAAATGGTTTTATTGAAGAAGAAGTTTATGTCAAACAACTCCCCTGCTTTGAAGATTTTAAATATCCCGATCATGTTTTCAAACTCAAAAAGGCTCTTTATGGTTTAAAACAAGCTCCTCGAGCTTGGTATGAAAGGTTGAGTAAATTTCTTTTGGAAAATGATTTCATTAGGGGAAAAGTTGACACAACCCTCTTTGTCAAGCATAAAAACAATGATATTTTATTAGTTCAAATATATGTAGACGATATTATATTTGGTGCTACTAACAATGTTTTATGCAAGGAATTTTCCGATCTAATGACTAGCGAATTTGAAATGTCTATGATGGGCGAGTTAACATTCTTTTTGGGGTTACAAGTGAAACAAATGAAAGAAGGTACATTCATATGCCAAGCCAAATATTGCAAAGAACTACTAAAACGCTTTGAGATGAACAATGCAAAAGAAATGGCTACTCCCATGAGCACATCCGATCATCTAGACAAAGATGAAAAAGGTAAGGAAGTCGACACTAAAAAGTATCGAGGTATGATTGGCTCTCTTCTTTATCTTACCGCTAGTCGTCCGGACATCATGTTTAGCGTGTGTTTATGTGCTCGCTATCAGTCATGTCCGAAGGAGTCTCACCTTACTGCGGTGAAACGGATATTAAGGTATCTCATCGGTACTACAAATATGGGTCTATGGTACCCCAAAGGCTCTTCATGCCAACTTATTGGATATTCCGATTCCGATTTTGCTGGATGCAAATTGGACCGCAAGAGCACAAGTGGCACTTGCCATTTGCTCGGTAGCTCTCTTGTCTCTTGGTTTAGTAAGAAACAAGTAAGTGTTGCGTTGTCTACCACCGAGGCTGAATATGTAGCCGCGGGGAGTTGCTGTGCTCAAATCCTATGGATGAAACAACAACTCTTAGACTATGGCCTAAGTCTTGATCACATTCCTCTTAGATGTGATAACACTAGCGCCATATGCTTGACGAAGAACCCCGTTCTTCATTCGCGAACAAAACCATCGAAATTAGACATCATTTTATTAGAGATCATGTACTCAAAGGCGATGTCGAAATTGAATTTGTTGAAACCAAAAGCCAATTGGCAGACATCTTTACCAAGCCTTTAGAGAAAGAGTCCTTCTTCCGAATTCGCAGTGAACTCGGGATCCTTGACTCCACTTTGATCTAAATCATGCATTGCATTCTCTTTCCTACATGATTTCTAACTTGAGCGTCGGAGGCGTCTAACTTCTTTTTGCAGGTATCACCCTAGAGCTAAGAGCAATTCTTAAGCAAACCGCGAATCTGCAGCAATGTCCCTATAAAAATCGATTATCCCGTATCAATAATCGACTACCCTCTAATTTTTTTCCAATAAATAAACCTTGTTTATTTCATCTTTTTGCATCTTTCCTTACTATTTTTTTTGCTAATGGCAAAAGGGGGAAGAAAACGGGATATCGGGTATGCACCACCTCTTAATTCATTGATTGCTTATAAGCTAAAATTGAAAAGGAACTCTTAAATTGAGGGGGAACAAGAACAAAATTGCATAATTGTTACTTGTCTTGAATTGTCAATATCTTTTGCCTAAATTGCATATCCCGCTTAATGTTTGCCATTATCAAAAAGGGGGAAATTGTTAGAAACACGTTCTCAATGCAATATACTAAACGTGTACTCTTTTGTAGGTTTTGATGAATGACAAACGAAGCAAAAATTGATATATGACGGAATTCAAGTACAAGCGCACAATGGTTGCGAATAAGATTGAAGTTCAAGATATAGCTTTTAATTGTTATTGAGTTGTTCTAAATTGTAATCTCGATCCTATAACTTGACTCATAGTATGGCCTCTCTCATAAAACTATTTTCCAAAATCATGCATATTTAATTCTGTGTCAAAAAGATTTTAAATCATGCATATTTACATTAGACAAAATGTTTTCTAAACATGCCTCAAAAATCTGGGCTAAAATAATCGATTATGTACTTATGATAATCGATTGTTTCTGAGCCAAGACTGCATGACAATCGATTATGAATTAATGGTAATCGATTGTGAGTAAGACAGTGAACATCAGGTTTTTCCAAATCTGCATGATAATCGATTGTGAACAAATGACCATCGATTGTTGTTGAGGTAAAGTTTTTCAATACTCAAAATAATCGATTATGAACTAATGGTGATCGATTGTGTTGAGTTGATGTCTTCCAGTGATTTTAAATTTAATTAAGTAATCGATTATGTCTTTAGATAATCGATTATCACTGAGACAGTAAGTTTTATGATTTTCAGAAAATAACAAGTAATCGATTGTTGCAAAGGACAATCGATTGTTGAAGCTGGCCGTTGTCAAATGATTTTCAAATACCATAAGGTAATCGATTATTGATTCTAGATAATCGATGTTCTGCTTAAAATCTGGAAATAATTTTTAGAACGTTGCTGAAGTAATCGATTATTGATTTTATATAATCAATGTTCTGCTTAAAATCTGGAAATGATTTTTAGAACGTTGCTGAAGTAATCGATTATTGATTTTATATAATCGATGTTTTGCTTAAAATCTGGAAATGATTTTTAGAACGTTGCTAAAGTAATCGATTATGAACTTAGTGTAATCGATTATCTGATTTTGAATATTGCCAGTAATCGATTATAGATTATGTATAATCGATTGTGAAGCGTTAAATCCGGGATTGATTTTTAAACTGACTGGCAGATAATCGATTGTTTGGTCTTAATAATCGATTATCACTGAGTAATTTCAGCAACTCTTAATTGGCAATTAGACAACGGTTGAACCAACTTTTTCAACTATAAATACAGCTTCATTTCAGTGTTTTAAAAACAACAACATACACAAACTGATCATTACATTGCTATAAGCTTTCATTCAATTGTTCTTCATTTTCTACTCATTTCATAAAGCTTTTGAGAGCCATATTATTGCTTAAAGTTGTTGTGATCTTGAACATATTCTTTTACTCATATCTACTCAATAAGGAGTACTTTAGTTAAGTGAGTGTCCAAGTATTTGATATACTTGTAAGAGAATTGCGATTCTCTTGTTTCAAGGAACTTGCGTTTCCTTGGGTGAAGTCTTTGAGATTGCGATCTCCGAGCAACTGTTTGAGGCTTGTGTCCTCAAGTGTGTAACGGTTTGTTGAGCACCCTTAAGCTTAACAAGATAGTGAAAAATCTCGAGAGAGTCTCTCGGGGACTGGACTAACCACGTTGGTGGCCAACCAGTATACATCTTTGTGTAAGTTTATTTTTCTGCATTTATTTTACTTCCTGCAAAGTTTAAATTCCGCAAGAAAACGCTAAATTCTATTAATACGCTATTCACCCCCCCCCCCTCTAGCGTAAAGCGTAGTTTCTAACATCCCCAACCTGCCGGATTTTGCTCGGAAGTTGGAGACCCGCTCGGCCTATAATGAGCGTAAGTGGTGAGCTTTTTCAAGGGGTATATGGGAGGAAAAACACCACGGTACGTGCTATGTAATTTGCTCTCCCCCTTTTTTTCGGAAGGGCATTTCTTTTTCTGCGTACTAGTTCTATCATCGTAGACATTGGGGAGCTTTTTGAAGTGAGATCATGCCCTCTAGGAGAAGGAGAAGGATCGTCAGCATTAGGACCGAGGGATAATAATTATAAAAATAAGCATAAAAAGTCTTTGCAGGACGACAGTGATTATAGCAAGACGACTCTAGCCCGGAGGCTTAGAAAGGGTGTGTCAGCCAAACTTGTGACACCCGAGATCTCTGGCTCTAGAAAAATGGTCCCTCCTCTGCCACCATCTTCCTTCTCCATCAAAGGTACTTCGAGGAACGAGGGATCCCTACCACCGAATTTTTCTCCCATCGAAGGTACTTCGAGGGGCGTTCGAAGCTAGGGCCACATATGTCGGATGATTGTATACCAACCGAGAGAGGTTCTGTTGGGGTTGACGAAGCCGAGATAGCACATGTGCATCTAAATTTTGAGGGAGCTCGGCGAATCTACTCCGTGGTGAGTTTTAGCTGATTGCATCAATTTTGTAGTTTTGCAGTTTTTGCTCTCTTATCACGTTTCTCTTCCACATGCTTTAAACAAGCTCAAATGTGAGTTGCTTCACCATGAGGCTAGGCTACAGAAAGCCGTAGATAGGGAAAAATCCCTCAAACTTCTTTGTGGTGAAAGGGAAGACGAGTTAGCACACTTGTGATATGAGGGAAGTCACAGTTTGAACTACGAAAGCTACCTTGAGTAGCAGGTAACTTCTATTTCAAGGGAGTGTGTGTTTCTTATTCTATCTTCCGAGGCTAATATTTTGTTTACTTCAGCCGTAGAAAAAGATAGAAGACTTGGAATGACTTAGGAACGAAGTTGGTCAAGCCAAGTGCGAGCGTGATGAGCTAAGGGCTCAGGTGGACACCCAGATATAGTCTAAGAAAGATGCTTTGGCCAAGGAGTCGCCCTTAAAGTGCAAATTCACAACACCCATGAGAATAGCTTGGTCCGTGATTTCAAGACTCGAGTCCGCGCTCCTGTAGACGAAGGCCAAAGTTGTGTATGCCGGGGCTGAAGCCGAAATAATTCGATCTAAGGCTGATAAGAAGGTGGTTTCTTAGTTGAAAGAGGTTGTTGATACTCGTGTTGAGCTAAGGGAGGCTCTCGACCATGGTAGTAGGAATAAAGAGTATGCGAGGTACAAATCTCGAAGGGAAACCCTCGAGGAAATTGATGCAAGGGGCTTCGGCCTCTCGGAAGTGATAAAGCAAGCAAAGGTGGAAGAATATGATGCTAAGTTCCTTCTGTCTGATGCCGAAGATTGCGAGAAAGAGGCTGGAGGACCATAGTCCCCTAGGGGGATGCATATTAGATTAGGCATTTCCTTTCTTATTTTGCGTAGAGTGCTTTTAAAGAACTTTGTATTCCCTCACACACACACACACACACACACAGATATATATATATATATATATATATATATATATATATACAAGGAAGCCTCACGATTTTGTTTTTCAGGCATTTCCCTTTGCCTTGATTTTAGCTAGATGAACTGATCATTGTGTTAAACAAAATCCTCAAACTCATGGTATGGCCCTGGGGCTCATCGGCCTGGCCCGTAGACTCTTACGCGCTTGGTCGGCATGACCTTTTGGTGTAAGTCGGCGTTCAAGCTCTTATGCTTTTGCTCTTAGGCATATTTAGTTAAATTTTCTAGGTTCAGTCTTCGAGTTGGGTATCGACTCGAGCTCATTCAACCCTCAAGTTTTTGCATTTAAGGCTGGCCCTTAGGCTCTTACGCATTGGGTCGGTATGACCTTTTGTATGGGCTGAAGACAGTGGCTCTTACGCGTTAGGTAGGTATGACCTTTTGTATAGGCTCGTGATAGTGGCTCTTATGCATTGGGTTGGTACGACCTTTTGTATGGCTGGCGATAATAGTTGTTATGCATACCGAGCTCTTATATAGGCTTTATTGTTTCCCTGTTAAGAACTTTTTTGAGATTTTATTTGCTTAGCTCTTTGACGGTTCCATAGAAACCTCGATTTGAGTCATTATATGGGGATGATCGATCACCTAGAGAGGTGTGGCTCGGTGGCTAAGTATCTCGAAGCATATAGTTGGGAGTTGACATTGTCGAATCTCTTTTGCCAATATCGGGGGTAGCCTATTTAACCGGTTCTTTTCAAAGTATTTTCAAAGTAGTTGAAAGATTATGATTTTATAGCGATGGTTGGGTATCCCCGAGTCATGTTAGTTTGGCTGGTATAGCCTTGTGGCTGTAGTTATTTGTGTTTGGACGAAGCCTCTCAATTCTTGAGTGAAGTAGTTTCAGCGCTATATCGAAGGTATGCCCTTTTAGGGGTCTTACAAGTTCGATATATAGCCTTAACTTTAAGATCAGGATTATGCCTTTAGTAAGGTCTTACAATTTTTACATGCCTTTAAGGTCTTATAGTTTTGGCTACTTGGTACAAGTATGGTTCATGCCTTGCTTGAGGTCTTACAGATATTGTCACTTGGTAAAAGTGTGGTTCATGCCTTGCTTGAGGTTTTACAGATATTGTTATTTCCTTATACAGGTCTCACGAGACCATGGGTGCTAACATGTGGTCTTGCGGCCTCAGATTTTGACAAGTCGGTAGGGATGGCGATTAGTGGAAGTCCCCGAATCATCGAGGGTTTCGTGGCTCGGGAGCCATTACTTTGTAAACTTGGTATTGCCTCATTGAGGGCTTACGATTTTGGGATTTTTGACCCGGAGGTCATGTGGCCTTGAGTTTTTGATGCCAGTCCCCGAGTGTTCGGGATGTTTTTGGCTCTAGAGCTATTTTGTGATCTTGATGTTGCCTTATTGAGGGATTACAAGTTTGAAGCTCCGATCCGGGGGGTTGCGTTGTTTTCAGTTGTTTACGCCAGTCCCCGAGTGTTCGGGATGTTTTAAAGAGGAGTTGTTTTTGCAAAAATACCAAGCTTCTTTGAAACGCAAAATGCTTTTGGAAAGTATTCTTCAATTACGTGGTACAAGTATACATGTCTTTGCTGTTAAGGGCACAGTTATTCTATACGGACACGGTTTGATTGACTGTTTGGCCTAGTACATTATTTTCCTATCGAGGCCCCATTTAGCGCATCATGGCTTCTATGAGTAGGCGATATTCTGGGGGATGCCCAGTATTCGAGATTGATTGCAAAAGAAGCCTTGAATACTTGTTGAGTTTTCCTTAGGTAGCATATAGATGTTGCCTCGTTAAAAACCTTGCTGGTAAAACCCTTCTTAGGATAAAAACTCGATCGAAGGAAAAGAGTGCAACGCATGCTTTTGGAACCTAAGGCCTTCGAGTTGGAAAGAGCTTCAGCCATTTCAATCGGATACCAGCATTCAGGTTAGTATAAATTTAACTGAAAAAGAGAGGTGGCCATACCTTAGTGCTGACGGTGCTCCGGATCTCGATGCGATTTAGTCGCTTGTTATAAGGACTCGGTACGGTCCTTCATTTTGTTTAGTTGGGCGTAGCCGAGAACGTTGCTTGTTATCGCTATTTCACTATTGGTTTATCCTTTAGCTCCTCTGATAGTAGAGATATTGATACTGGCGTCATATCATGCACTGCTAACATTTCTCTTATCGTATATTGTTCCCCGTAGACGGTTTTTATCCCGTCCTTGGTCGGGAATTTCATCATTTGATGGAGAGTGGATGTTACTGCTCTCATGCAGTGTATCCATGTCCTTACAATTAAGGAGTTGTATCTCATGTCTCCTTTAATGACATGGAATTTGGTATTTTGGATAGTGCCAGATACGTTGACCGGGAGGGTGATCTCCCCTTTGGTTGTTTCGCTCGCCATATTGAATCCGTAAAGGACTCTAGAGGTGGGCACGATCCAACGAGCAGTCTGAGCTGCTTCACGACCCTTGACCTGATGATGTTGGGCGAGCTACCTGGATCCACAAGTACACGTTTAATTTGAAATGTATTCACAAGGAAAGAAATTACCAGTGCATCGTTGTGAGGCTGAGACAAGGACTCGATGTCCTCATTGCTGAATGTGAGGGCATCCTCGGGTATGTAACCTCAAGTTATCTTTTCTTTGGTGATGGATATTTTGGTTCTTCTGATAATGTGGTTCTTGTGGGGTATCTACCCCTCCCATGATCATGTGGATAACATCTTGCGGCTCATTTGCCTCGTTTTTTATGGTTCCTTTGTGAAGGATCTGATTGTACAGTCCTTGGCCACCTGTTGTCTCTGATTTTGCTGATGGCGAACACGATATATGAAATATCAACGTTGAAGTTGTATTCCGACAGGTGGGATGCCTCCATCAGCCCTGTGTGCCTATCAAACACGGCTCTGCTGATGAGTCCCCGAGGGTTCTCCCCTCAGTCCATTCTTCGATCATTCTGGGGTATGTTATGCCTCGGAGCGTTTCTCCTATCTTCGGTGTATAGAGGGTACCTTTCTTTGTTTGGCTTTGGCTCCTTCGCCAGAATCCTGTTTGGGTATACCGAGCCCGATGGGACTCCTAGTTGGTCGTCTTCGACCCTGATTTCCGATTGGTATTGGTTGTGGACATCCGACCAAGTGATGACAGGGTATTCAACCAAATTCTATTTCAGTTATTTTGAAGCCACCGAGCATTGTCCACTCAAAATTTAAGTGAAGCACTGCACTTAGGGGTGTTCATAAAAATCCGAAAAACCAAATCAAACCAAAAACCAAACCAAACCGACCAAAAAATCGATACTTTTTGGTTTGGTTTGGTATTAGTTTTGAATTTTAAAAATCGATTGAATTAGGTTTGGTTTTGGTTTTAATCAGATAAATACCGACTATTGGAGTAGCTATTTCAAATTTTATTATTATACCTATATATATATATATATATATATATATATATATATATATATATATATATATATATATATATATATATATATATATATATATATATATATATTGTAAATGTTAATAGTTTGCAGTTTTAGTATAGTTCTTTACCTCTATATTCTAGTTTTATTGGTAGTTTTCTTTTGTTAAATATAAGAATCCATTTTGTGTTAAAAATAATATATTTTTAATTGAGTCCTTAAATTATTTATCACTAGTTGATTCAATTATCATCAATATATCTTGATAAATAATAGATTTCTCAAAGAACAATTGATTTGTTAGTGTTACATTGAAAACGTGGTCATCGGAATATGTGTTTGATAGTGTGTGTCTTATATTTAAGAAACAATAAAAAAATAACCGAAAAAATCAAAACACCGACAAAACCCGACATAAACTGAATCGAGAAAAAATCGACTTAATTGATTTAGTTTGGTCCTAATATTTGAAAAATCGACTTACTTGGTTTAGTTTCTTTTTAGGAAATAACCGATCCAAATCGAACCATGAACACCCCTACCTGCACTACCCATTCATCAAAAACTAGTGGCAGTTCCATTCGTTCCATTTGAAAGCGAGATACGAACTCTCGCAGCATCTCATTCTCCCTTTGCTTGATCTTGAAGGCGTCGAATTTCCTCGTTGCTACTTTGATGGCACCGACATGTGCCATTATGAAAAAATCTGCCAGCATGGCAAATGAATCTATCGAGTTTGGGGCCAGGTTGTGATACCATATCATTGCCCCTTTTGAAAGCGTTTCTCCGAACTTTTTCAATAGGATGGATTCGATCTCATCGTCCTTTAGGTCGTTGCGCTTCACTGCACAAGTGTAAACAGTGATGTGTTTGTTGGGGTCCGAGGTTCCCTTGTACTTTGGAAGTCTGGCATCCTAAACTTCTTTGGAATGGGTTTTGGAGCCGCTTCCTGCGGGAACGACTTCTTTACGAACTTCTTTGAATCCACACCTTCAAGATCGGGGTGCGCCTAGAATTTGGTCGACCCTAGAATTATAGGTCTCGACCTTCTTATCATTGGATTATATCTTTTCTCGCCCGACTCGATCCTCTTTGTGAGGTCTTCGAGCATATTTACGATGGTGGGGTTCGTTGCTGCCCCGTTGTTTCTTGATCTTTCTGGTGCTTGTTCGGTCCGAGGGGTTGTTCTTGGGGCCGCTGTACTTGGGTTTTTTTTGTGGCTCTGTAGCCGAGTGATTGCCAACTTTTGTGCCTGTAACATCTAAAAAATAACGTGAAATCTGACCTCCTATTCCTCCCGAGTTGGGGTTTTTTTGACTACTCGTTGACCTCTTTAATGTACGCTCCCATTTGTGTGGGGCTTATATCGACGTGTTGGGCATCGCATGAGAACTGCATCTACAAGAATTGGTTGTGGTGCATTCTAAGGGTTTCGTGGCGGTATACCAACACCTGCAATATCCACATCATTATCTCCATGGTCCTTACAATTATTGTTCATTGAGTTATATATTTTGACCTAAAATAAAAGATCTTGGACAAAAGTGTGAAAGGTAACCTGTGTTATGTAGTTAAACCAGCAAGAAAATAACCATTATTATTTTTAGCCCCACGGTAGGCGCCAACTATTTACGTGAAAATGGCAATAATAATTAAATTTAATTTTGTGGTTCTAAAAATATGAGATCTATAAAATCAAAGATCTATTTCTAATAACCACTATTAGAAAGCAAGATCGTAGATCTAAACGAAGTGATAATTAAACCAAACAAATGGATATCTGGGCCTCGCGTTGGCATATATGGGGCCTCGAGGTTAAGTCTGGTGGCCAGCTTAAGGTGATCGAATGGGGATTAACGATTATGAGATCTACAAAGGTGATTCTTTGTACAAATGCATTTATTACAAAGATATGGAGCTGGTAGAGCCAGTTAACGCCATGATGCGGGCTTAGACTAGCCTAATATGGTTTGTCAGCTCTAGCTACGCGCCTTGGGAACTTCCCACGTTTTCACTATAACTGTCGATCTATACTGCCCCGAAGTCGGGCGTCGATAGGTCACGGGGGTGAATCTCGACCATAGCCTCAAGGCTTTGACAACGTGGCTACGAGGCATCGTAATGATGGAAAGTTGGACCCTCTGATTTTACCGTATACATGTATGAAGTAATATTCTTGTTGGGGTCAGTTGTTCCATTATATTTGGGTATACCGGGCATGCGAAACCTTTTAGGAATAGGTATCGGAGCCGCGCTCGGAGGGAATGGTTTTTATATTAACTTTTTGGCGTCTGGACCTTTTAAAACTGGAGGTGCCCCTGGTATTTAGTCAATATGGGAGTTTTAAGTTTACACCTATGTCTCATTTTCTTTAATTTTCTTTTCTTTGGACTCGATCCTCTTAGTGAGCTCTTCGATCATTCTCATAATTGTAGGATCGATCCCCGAGCCACTTTTATCTGGCCTTTCTAATGCCCGTTCGGTACATCGAGAGTTTACTGGCTCGACTGTATTCGAAGTCTTATTCTGACTCTTAAGTTGAGGAATGACGACTTGCTGAGCTTGTAGCATCTCAACTATTACTTGGAGGTTGATTCCTCCATCTCTTATTCCTTGCGTTCTTTGGCCACCAAACTGGGCTTCCTTGCGTACATTCTCTTCGGGGTCTATACCTAAATCTACGTTTAGAGCAATGTATGAACTAACATCAACTTGTTTCACATTTGGCACTTCCCTTGGGTTTATCGGTGGTACACCGACTCTGCATTGTTAATTTTTTCAATATCTTTGTTGTTATGAACATGTGTGTTTTGTGTGTTAGATATGTTTTAACTTGAGAATAAAAAATTCTTGACAAGAAAAGTTATAAAAATGACGTGTGTAATGAGAACCAGTAAAGAAATAATCACTATTATCTTTAGCCCCACGGTAGACGCCAAACCGTTTACCTCAAAAATACCAATTAGTAATCACGAAATATGAAGTAGAAATAAAAAAGACAAGTGAATCAAACCAATGTTACCCAACAATGGTGACCTTGAACTTAGTGAACTCGAGGTGGTCTTATAACAATAAAAACAATTAAGCAAGAAAACTCGAGTAAGAACAATAAAGCTAAGGACAGTCCTGAGAAACAGTAAGCGAAAAAGTAGAAAGTATATTTGTCGTTCAATGATTAGATGGTGTTACAAATGATTGGGATCCCCAGGGAACCCTAAATTAGGTATATTTCCATTTAAAGTAAGGAATATTCTTGGTACAACTGTCTAACCGCCAAAATGGAATCGTACAATCTAAATTCCAAATTTGCGCCATAATCTTGGGGATGTGGTAGGAATCTTGCTTGTTCTGTTACAAATCCGTGACGGTGCTATTTCGTGGTCGAGCATACTTGGCCCAGGTATTCCTCGTACCCCTATCTCCGAGCATTGCACTCTGTCTTCGGGCTCGAACCTGGTCCATCTGTCTTCAAACTCGACCTCGCTTGGACTCAGGCCTAGGACGGACCCTTGAGCCTATAAATCGGAGGCATAAGATTTTAACATTATATATAACTTAATTACGATTTTATTCACTGTAAAAATTGTTTTTAAAGGGTAAAAATGGCAAACGATATTTTGCTAATGGTATATATATATATATATATATATATATATATATATATATATATATATATATATATATATATATATATATATATATATATATATATATATATTTGAGTAGATTAATGTAATTATTCCTAATCCGATAAAATAAAATTACCCCGCAGGATAAAGTGATGTCTTTACCCTTTTGCACATATTTAATCTTGCCTGTTTTGATTTCTATATTAATTTCTTTTGGATCTTTTTGCTTAGTTAATATAATTCTCTCGTTCATTAAATTTATTCTATGTCGTATAATTGGTAAAAAACGAACGCACGAGAGAGCTTACAACCTCCATTTCTCTCTCTCTCAATCTAGGAAAGATCTTTTCAACACTAATCGTTTATAAATTGTGGTGATATAATATCCACTAATCACTTTTGCAGACTTGGTGATTCCCAAGGTCTAGTATTTAATCTTCTCTCACAAAAGGTTAAAATGTTACATAGTTAATTTTGAGATTAATAGTTTGTTTGGATGTTTGTTTCTCGTTGTATCATACTATATTGTTGTCCTAATATTATATTTGTTTTGATTGTTTCATTAAAATTAGTTATATTGTATTGTTAAATCTATTATTGCGGAACGATAAAAAGGCTCATTTTCTGAAACAATCGATTTGATGTGATGGGATTATTTTTTATTTTTCATTCCAATTATGTTCTAGCTTATTACTCCACAGTTCTATTTTACCCTTCATTTTCTTCTTTTTTTCTATTTTAACTCCAAATTTCCAACCTATAACCCACATAGTTTTTTTCCATATCAATGCTAAAGGTGTTTGCCTCCTTCTGTTTTAGTTTTTTCCTAATTTATGTTTAACTCAATTTTAATTAGATATGCTCCTTTGTTTGTTTTCTTCTGTCTCGCTCATTTGTTCTGCTTTCTTGTTGAGGTGTTTTGTCTTTTGTTTTTTCAAATTATTTTTATACATAATTTTTGATAAATTTAATATTTAAACGATTGAAGATATTTTAGTAAACTTATTAGTTACAGTACAGTGCAATACAGCCAAACCAAACAATAAAATATTATTTAACAATAACAAACAATACAATCTATCCAAATATTATATTTATAAAACGATATAGTGCAATATGATACAATATAATATATACATTATAAAACAATGAGGGGCAATGATCAAAACAAAGTGTAAATAATTTAATTTATATTTTTCAAGGGCCACTTGCAATGTGTTTGATTTGTCGCAGTTGTAAATAATGAATAACGATAAAGGAGAAATAGCGAAATAGATTAAAAAGAATAATGTAACAGAGAAAAAACTTCTTTATTTCCAATCCCGAAGCGATCTCTGATCACAAGTATGGCTTTAATCCGAAAGAAGGCTAGCACAAGATGGTATTTTTGTTACAGAGAGGGTTTTTCTGTGTGTATTTGATGATCCTCTTATTGAGCATTGGAACAGCTTTTATAGCGGTGGGAAGAGAACTGTTTTTCCGGATTTCGATCCAGCACGCCAATGATGGTAAGAAACCTCCACTTCCAACCGAGAGGTTCTGAGTTCGAGTCTCCCCAAGAGCAAGGTGGGAAGTTCTTGGAGGGAAGGATGCCGGGGGTCTATTTGGAAACAGCCTCTCTACCCAAGGTAGGGGTAATGTCTGCGTGCATACTACCCTCCTCAAACCCCACTAAATGGGATTATACTGGGTTGTTGTTATTGTTGTTGAGCCAGCATGCTAATGGATTAGGTAATGAGTAGCAGAATCCTCAATAGTGGCTTCCATTACGGCGTAATGTAGATATCCTAGACCTATTGATAAAGTTGACTGAGTCTTCGAACTTATTCGACCACCTCTCCTGTTGAGCTAAGAGACTACTTGGCATCTAAGCCTAAACACATACATTGATGAGTGCTGTATTTTTATTGTATCTTTGTTGTATATTTTATGTATACTGTACATTGGGCTGCTACTTTACTTTTGGGCCTGTTTTAGCCCATTCTATTTTTGTAAGACTGACCCAATGTGTTAGGGTCAGTCATATTGATTATATTGCCTTCTAGAGGCTTCCGGTAGTGTACAGAAAGAACCGAACTCATTTTGTTCCAGAGAGTTCTCAAAGATGAAGGTTTTCTCTCTTCTCTCCATCTCCGATTTTCCATGTTTTCATGGAGATGATGTTGCTGAACTTTATGCCCTCAAGCACTTCCTGGATGACCAGTTCAGGATCAAAGACCTTGGGTATTTGCATTACTTTCTGGGCATTGAGGTGTCTACTGTTGCTGGTGGAGTGCTTCTTAATCAGCACAAGTTTGTATCTGATTTGTTGCATCAATTTGACTGTGTAGATGTCTCTCATGTGGTATGTCCTTTGGACCTTAATATCAAGTTACATGCTGATTCTGGTGAACTTTTCTCCTCTCCTGACTATTACAGGAGCTTGGTTGGCAAGCTCCTCTTCTTGACACATACCATACATGACATTTGTTTTGTTGTTCAACATCTGAGTCAGTTTTTGAAGTCTACCAGAGTCCCTCACATGTCTGCTGCCCTACATGTTCTTAGGTATCTTAAGGGCACTATGGATTTGGGGCTCTTCAATTCTGACACTCCTGATTTTTCAGTTCATGCCTTTTCAGACAGTGATTTGGCAGCTTGCCCTAACACTAGCAGATCTGTTACTGGTTTCTGTGTGCTTTTGGGTGGCAGCCTGGTCAGTTGGAAATCCAAAAAACAGCCAGTGGTCTCTTTATCCTCTGCTAAAGCAGAATACAGGGCACTTAGTAAGGTGGTTGCTGAATTATCTTGGATTTCTCGATTGCTCACTGACCTTGGTGTTTCTGTTTCCTTTCCTTTTTCTGTTTTTTGTGATAACCAGGCTACTCTACATATTGCTAAGAATCCAGTTTTTCATGAGCGGACCAAGCATATTGAGGTCGAATGTCATTTTGTTCGTACCAAGCTCACTGATGGACTGATTTCTCTCTCTCATGTCTCCACTTCTCACTAGTTTGCTGATGTTCTCACCAAGTCTTTGCCTGGAACTGTTCATCATCGTCTTTTGGCCAAGTTGAAGGTGGTCTCCCCCTCCAACTTGAAGGGGTGTGTTGAGCTAAGAGACTACTTGGCATCTAAGCCTAAGCACATACATTGATGAGTGCTGTATTTTTATTGTATCTTTATTGTATATTGTATGTATACTGTATATTGGGCTGCTACTTTACTTTTGGGCCTGTTTTAGCCCATTCCATTTTTGTAAGACTTACCCAATGTGTTAGGGTCAGTCATATTGATTATAGTGCCTTCTAGAGGCTTCCGGTAGTGTACAGAAAAAACCGAACTCATTTTGTTTCAGAGAGTTCTCAAAGATGAAGGTTTTCTTTCTTCTTTCCATCTTCGATTTTCCATGTTTTCATCTCCAATACTTGACCTTTTGATGACCATAACCCCAGAATCTTTTGAATTAGGCAACGAGTGCCATCACTTAATTTCTAGATTTTAATTGTCACGTAAAATATTTCGTTCAATTATGTGAAGATAGTAATTTTTACCTATATAACTACTGCAAATTTTGATGCTAAATGAATTACATTTCAAACTTAATTTTTCCAAGTGGATTGTTGGGTTATTAGTTCACTAGATTGTTAATTCAAACTTCAATACTCCTTGAAACTAATTATTTCACCATTGCCAAAATTTTAATTTATTATTCCTTTTCTGGTTTTAGGGCAATGGACAAGAAGTTCGAATAGGGAAGGAAAAAAGAACAAAATAATCCTTATTCCTCACTCTTGGCGGCCGCCAAAATAAAAAACAAATTTCTCGTCATGACTTTTTCTTTTACTTCCGCAATTAATCGGTTGAAACATAGTTCATATTAATACGAGAAGTAGGACTCAACTACATTACAATATCTTTTTTTTACTTTTGCAATTAGTCGGTTGAAGGTCATGTTGTTTCCTTGTATTAAAAGGGGAAGTAGGATTCCACCAATTTAGCAATGGTCAGAAACAGAAAGTCACAAGATCGGATCTCATATATTGTAGTAATTGAAATAGAAATAGTAATCTAATTTGTTAGTCAAGGAAAAAAACTTTACTCAGTCAATTCAATTTATATGATATATTTTTTTAATAATCTGTTTTAGAAAAAGAATTGTATATTTAAAAATAATTTAACTTCTAACTTTTTGTTTATTATTAGAAAAAGATTTTTATAAAATCACAAATATTATGAAATGTTCAAAAATCACAATATTCACAAATATTCTAACTAAAATGACGAGTTTCAGAAATTATCTTTAGTTTCTTTAAGTTTTACAGTGATTCAAACTCCCAACACACATATATATATATATAGCCTACCAGAAATGGAGGGAAGCCAAATTTCATTCCAAGAATATGTCCTCTAAAAAAAATATTCTCCAGTCAAGTGTAGCAAGCTATGCCGTCAAACAATGAACCAAGATAAGTAAGAAAAATGAGTAAACAAATACTAGAATGAAATACTACTCTATATTTGCCTACCGTTGACTCCAATCTCAGTCCACGCTTTCAGACAACCAACCTCTCTCTTTCTTTGTAAACCCCCACCTTCCTTACCCGTTAATGGCGGCTTCTCCTTTTCCTCCTCTCTCTTCCACCCGTTTCCCTGTTCTTTTACTTTCTCATCAATTAAACAAAATCCCCCATATTCTCCATGGATCCAGCACTTCAAGCTTTTCTAGCAGCAGCAGCCAGCTTCGTTGCCGTCATCTTAATCTTCGGTGCTCTCTATGTTTTCTGCAGAGACCCTAACAAACGACGCGGTACTGAACCGGCCCGGAATCATCCCCGGACCCGAAACACCCGAGAAATAGCTAGTAATACAGAGCTTTCTTCCATCACCGTAACCGAAAGTGCAACGTTTGACCCGTCTCTGAATCAGATCTCCATGCCGGAGCTCATCGACGCTACCCGAGATTTCTCACCAGAACTTATCATCGGCGACGGCAGTTTCGGGATGGTTTATAAAGCTAAACTCGCCTCCGGCGTCTCCGTCGCCGTGAAAAAGCTCTCCGCCGATGCTTTCCAAGGGTTCCGGGAATTTCGGGCCGAGATGGAAACCCTCGGTAAGATCCGACACCCGAATATAGTCAAAATGCTCGGGTACTGCTCCACGGGTTCTGACCGGGTCTTAATTTACGAGTTCGTCGAAAAAGGTAGCCTTGACCAATGGCTTTACGACACGTCATCAGCATCTGACATGGAAGAAACAAACCCTTGGATGCCGTTAAGTTGGGTAACGAGAATTAACATTGTTAAAGGAGTTGCAAAAGGACTTGCTTATATGCACAATTTGGATACTGCAATTATTCATAGGGATATTAAAGCTAGTAATATCTTATTAGATGCTAATTTTGAAGCTTATATTGCTGATTTTGGATTGGCTAGGAGAATTCAAGGATCACATTTACATGTCTCAACACAAGTAGCAGGTACAATGGGGTACATGCCACCAGAGTACATTAATGGTGTAACAAAGGCAACTACAAATGGAGATGTTTATAGTTTTGGTGTATTAATGTTAGAGATTATTACAGGAAAGCGTCCTAATTTCCCATTTAAAGGAGAGGATGGTCGTGAAATTAGGCTTGTTAATTGGGTTAATGATATGGTGGTGCAAGAACGTTACATGGAAATGGTTGATGCCAATCTTTCAAAGGATGGGTTGAAAGAAATTGCAGTTATTGAGTATTTTAAGATTGCAACAATGTGTGCTAATGAAAATTGTATAGATAGGCCTCCCATGAATGATGTCGTTGAGATATTGAACGGAATTCCAACATGTTAAGGCTCGACATTTTCTTCTTTCAGTATTCATAGATGAGAGCCTATAAGACACCTGTGATTGTTCACCGATATAAGGTAATATGTGTTATCCTAAGTTTTGTATTTAGTAGTTTAAAAATTGTAAAAAGTAGGACAATTTGTTGTTTTTAATATTAAGCGAATGAGGATGGTTAAATAGATAACTATTTCAGAGATTTTTCATGTACAGGTGCATATGTATATAATTGCACCAATTATGATTCTTTTGTCCTAAGAATTTTATAAGCGTATACATACGTATACCGTCCTTCAATTCTGCCTTAACTTGTCTTCCCAGTTCATCCCATCTAAGTGCTTGCATTAATCCAAGTTTTGTACATATTCTGATTTGTCTGACTATTGATTGCATGGTCTTTAGCTATTCTAGATATAAACGCACAAATTGGTACTTAAAATTTTCAATATCAATAATGGTGGGAAGTCCAGATATATACAGTTAAAATGCAGACAAATTAGTTTTGATGGTACTACTATAAAAAAGATATAATGCACATATGCCTTGATTTGTCTTTGCAAGATGACATTTGAGTAATGGCATGCATATGTGCATGTTCTCCGGATCATGTTTAGGAATCAAATGGAGTTGATGGAATAATAATACACTTGGGTTATTGAGTAGTTGCCGTGTTTTCTGGCTGAATATGGCAATGTCGCATCATGATTCATGGCACGAAAGTTCGGACTAGCAAATTGTTTGACCTGTTTTTGCATCACATGGCTTTGAGTTGTCAAAAGTACTATCACTAATAATCAACTAGACGTACAAATGTTAGTTGATAACCAAAAATGTCCGAGGACCCGTTGCCCACATATCGAAACTCGATGAATAATAAAACATGTAAATGCACTAGTTATTGGACACATACATACGCGTACCACTCAAATTATTTAAAAGGATACAAGTATAATCCTAAAACATGTGTATATGAGTAACACAAAATTTGATGTGATGATCCAAGATGTCTATTACTTGTTTTTAAAATAAAATTTTACGTTTCGAGGCCTTAAAAATCTCTCCTAACATCATCTTGATTTGCGTGCACAGTCCCGGGTCGTAGCCGGAAAGCCTAACTGTGAAAATCTATAAAATAAAAATGAATTTTGACTATACAATGAATAAATTTGACTTCGGTCAACTCTTTGGGTAAACGGACCCGGACCCGTAATTTGACGGTCCCGAAGGGTCCGTGAAAAGATATGAGACTCGGGCGTTTGGCGGGAATTGAATTCTGAGGTCCCAAGCCCCAAAAATGAATTTTTGAATAATTTTTTTCTGATTATTTATAAGGTTTGGGAATGAATTTTGATTAGAACGTGTTCGTATCGGACCCGTATTTTGGTCCGGCGCCAGGTACATGTCTTATATATGATATAAGATAAATCTGTAAAATTTGGGAAGTAACAAAGTCTGTTTGACGTGATTCGGACCTTAATTGGAAAATTTGATGTTTAAGAAGTTTTGAGAAATTTCAATGATTTTGAGGTTTAATTCGATGTTTCTGCTGTTATTTTGGTGATATGACTACACGAATAAGTCTGTGGGATATTTTGGAGGTTGTAAGTATATTTGGTTTGGAGCCCAGAGGGCTCATGTGAGTTTTGGATAGGCCACGGAGTGTATTTTGAGCTTACAAAATTGCAGGATTTCAGCTGGTGTGCCCAGGCCTGCAGGCTTCGTAATTGCGAAGCCTGCCTCGCAAATGCAAGTTCACTATTGCGAATGCTAAAATCGGCGATTAACTCTCTTTACCCTTATACTGCTACCTATTTTCTTAACTTTTCTCTCAATATTCATAAGCCGATCAGCATGCAATTCCAGAACAAATGCACAAGTAGCATGCAAAATGCATCAGGATGGTCCCTTATTTCGGGTACACTTGTCCTAGGCGGACCCAACTCCTGTGTTGAGTCCCCTAAGTCAAATGCATGATGCAAAGAAGTGTTCATACTAAGAATTCGACACGAGGTTAAGTTATTCTAGGTTCAAAACCTGAGTATATGTTCTAGACTGTGTACTCGAGCGGACAACTCGAGTCGAGAATGGGGCTACGTACCGGTAATCAAAAGGCATCCAGCTTTGTAACTTGTCCGAGCCTCTTTGTTACTTTAAGGTATGACACTAACAGAATAGGAAGTCTCGACCAGCGAGCACATCCCCGAAGATGAGAAGAGAAGGGTTTCGCGGTAATTTATATACAGTCCAAGTACTATTAAAGCGGTAAAACAACATTTAACACATTGGGCACAACTATGCAATAAAATCAGATAATGATAAAGCTAAATATAACAATTACTTAAAGTTTGAATTCTTGAACCCTGAACCAGAGATTCTGGGTTCGGTCCCCGACAGAGTTGTCAGAGCTGTTACACCTCCCGTTTTAACACTGCAACCCAAGCGAAGGGCGTAGATAAGGGAGTTTTTCAATTAAAGGACAATCAAAATGGGATTTATTTATGTAATAATTTCATAGTCGTCACTTGGGATAACTAATAGTGTTCCAAGTCACCAGTTTAAATCCCGAATCGAGGAAGGTTTGACTCTGTATACAGTCTGCGAGCCAGAAATCTAGGTAAAGAATTATGTTAACCCGGGAGAAGATGTTAGGCACTCCCGAGTTCCGTGATTCTGGCATGGTCGCTCAACTGTTATGTTTGGTTTAATTATCTGATTTTAAACCATTATGAACCTATGTGTAATTTTTAAATTTTAACCGCTTTTATTATTATTTTTAAAGAGAACTGCAACGTCATTAAAACACATCTTGAATCACGTCACATAAATGTACCCGTGGCTTTTGACATATTTTAACATCGTTGGAATTTGAATCTGGATCACATAAATGCGCACTCGAGTTTAAGAAGGTATATTATTAAGTTAACGTGCCTAAGGCAATTTCGCGTTGGCAATTTGTGAGGGCCGTGGAATTTAGCTAAACGGCACGCCTCGAACCTAAGGATCAATTTGAACTTAAACAAACTGATGGCCATGCAATTGTCATTTATGTTTGGCATGACACACCTCAAAATACTCTACTTGAAAGTTTCTATGTTAATCTAGGAGGGCCATAATCATTTTTGCGATGTCTAATATGGCTCGCCTCCAGTCAACTTTTTTTTCAAAAAGAGTCAAACTAAAAAAAACCTTAAGAATTCAAATGAAAAAAAAAAACCTTTTATGCCAAAATTCCAACATTGAAATGCAGAAGATAGTTAAATGCATATTCTTTTTTATGAAAATACCGGGCCCAAAGGGAGCCCCCAGAACTTGTTATAAATGCTATTAAAAACTGATTTTAAGCAGTTAGAGTTAAGCCCCAGGAGAAGGCCCATTTTGCGGGCATGCGTGACTGCAGGGCTAGGACACAGGATCGACTCTCTAGGGTGACAAAACTCAATACACAAATTCTTGACTTGAAAGGATTCCAAGTCGATTCCCGACAAAAGCAAAGCAGACAAGAATTAATTCGAAAACCTTATTAAACCATAACACCCTCTTAAACAATTTCTCCAGGTTTTACCATATGCCAATCGATAAAAAAACATGAAACATACACGTAAACATACCCATTTGCTTTTATGTTCAACTATTTCTTTAAGGACTAAACAGATAATATTTGGAGACTTAAAATCAATTAATGATCAGGTAACCATCTGCTTGCTATTACCCTCAACTGATTTCAGAAACATTGAACAAGTTTGAAATAGATTTCAAATACAAGAAAGCATACACAGGTCCACGTATAACAGTCCTAATAGATTCAAATGTTCAACCCAATCGAACTAAGAGCATATCTAATCTTCACTGTCCTTGAACCAAATGAACTTACACAAAAATCTAGTACTACTCGCAGCATCCAACATTCATTATAAAGAGGACAGTCGTTCCACTAAACTACATGATTTAAACTGTTAATAACATGCCAGTTTTTTGCTGCCAGAATACACTAATTAAAACTCCAAAAAGCACACAATAAGAGTATAAGTGAAAGAAGAAAAGGTGAAAGCTATAAGCAAACACAGATTTCTCATTCTCAATTTATGATTTGAATTACACCTCGAGTTATATCCATAAAGGTCAAAATATACCTAAAAAAAGAGAGGGTGAGATTTAGCAGCCTCAGCAACAACAATAGCAGAAAATGATCTTCAGATTCAACACCCAGATATTGAAACCATCCCAGAAATCAACAGAATACCCTCTTGTTCAATAAACTTTAACACCCAACTTGAAAACCAAATTCAAATCATTTTCAATCCCACAATGAAGAACTACTACTTTCAGCCTTTGAAAAGAATCAAAAATATCAATGGAATGCAGTGAAACATTATAATTTTCTCCTTTTTTTGTTTTGTATTTTTTCCCAATTCAACCCCCCCTTAAAAATGCCAGAATGTTACTTTATATATGCTCAACTATAGTGCAACCCTGCTAATTCAACTTTTCCCCTTAGTCCCCTTTTGAAATTTGATTTTTAGCCAAAATGACCTTGGATTTCTGACTTTCTACCCAGGTTTTAAACACCCAAAGCCTGAATTTCTCTTAAGGCCCCAACTAGAGGCTTCTAAAATCAATTGGAGAAAAGATTTCCCAACCTGAATTCCCTGAATTACCCCTGAACACCCCTGAATTTACCTCCAGAAATATCAACTAGTTTAGCTAACCTTGGTCCCTTTTAAACCAGGTTAGAGCGACCATGGTTAATCATTAAGAAGTGGAAGTTATTCATCTACAACCAAATGAACTTCAATCAAAAAAAAATCCTAAGGTCGGAATGCAAATGGCAATACTCTAATTTTCGAACTTAAATTAATTACCAGAGTTAAAAGTTTAAAGCTACTATTATCGTCTATCAACTAATCAGAAAAAGAAAACAAACGAAATTAATCTATGAAAATAACTAAAAAATAAAAAAAAATTCTAAGGAAGCTTAATCAAGTAAAATCCATGCAAAATCTAGATTAAAACTTACATGCATAATGGGATAAATAAAATTGAAACTACGAAAGCTTACCAATTACTCGAATATGACTGACCTCCCAAATTAATTCCTAAACAATGTAATCTGCTTATTCTCGCTGAGAATGAATAAATAACATCGTTTGAGGATTAAATAATGCATTGAAAAACATTTGCGAGGCAAGACCTCTTTGGGCTTCGAACGGGAACCCTAAATTCTAAGATTCGAATAGTTTCGACCCTATTTGAGGGAGGGGTATGATAGTTTTGGGATGTGCATGAGGCGGAGGTTCCAGGGGGTTAATTTAAGGCGAATTTGAAGTGGCTCCGTCGGACACAGAGCCGACAGCCACTAATTTGAATATTCGACAAGTCTGGGAAGGATTCAATGGACGAGAGTTGGATAGTTGAATAGAGGGTGTCTAGATGAATAGATGGCGTTAATTTGGCCAGGTTTGGAACACTACCGCCGAGGGAGGCAATTTCCGGCTGGTGACGTTAGGGTTTTCTGTGAGATGGGGTTGGAGACGGGACTTGGGAGGGGGTAGGCTATTTGGACCATTATATATGAAGGAACCTCGAGTTACTGGCCATTAGATCATAAATTCTCGACGGCCAAGATTGAGCAAGGGCAAAACGAGGGCGTTTTGGGACTGGGGGAAGGGATCGGGTTAGGGACTTGGGCTTGGTTTGGATATGTGGGATTTGGGTTGATTTGGGCGAATTTTGGCCCAATTTGGATGATTTGGGCGAATTTTGGCCCAATTTGGGTTGGTTTGGGCTATTCCTTTCTCTCGTTTTGTTTTTTTATTTTCAAAATTAAACTAAAAATCCTAAAATAAAACAAAATGGATGAAAAATTGACCTATAAGAGATGCTAATTAATCATAAGCATAGCTATTATAATTAGTTAAAGCAAAATTAAAATAAAAGAAATCACCTAAATATCAAAATTAGAATTAAAGTGCAAATTAAACTATTTTTGAATTTCATTTTTCTTAAAATGAATCAAGTACTAATTAATTCTCAAAAATGAAAGGTTGGATCCTAAATGCACATGCCACATATTTTTGTATTTTTCATTAATTAAGATAAAATAAGTATGCACAAACAGATGCAAACCATTAACAGAAAATGTCACGAAAAATTAAAAATTGCAAATAAACAAAGGAAATTATTTTATTTTCAATTTATGGGAATGATTCATATAGGGTAAAAATCACATGCTCACACGCCTTTCGGGGGACGACATCTTCTCCATTCGAATAAGGTCCGAGGTCCTAATTCAGAAAAATGGCTCATCTACCCTATGTACCTAACCTCGTCAGTGCAAGCCAAAAAGGCTTTGAGGCCCGACATTGGAGCTTAGTCAGGCTCCCACGGAAGAGTCATGGACTGTACATTCTAACAAGTGGTCGAGGGTGAATGGCATCCCCTTAATCATGTATGCAAAATATCTAATTATGTAAATAATATGCCAAAACGACGGATGAATTTGGCCGAGATTCACTCGATATCATTCTCATAAGTCAAGAATCACAGGGTCTATTGAAGGCGAGGATAGCTCCACTGGGCCAAAAGTAAATGGATAGGTATACATACTAAGGAAGCTGGCCTTGTATGTCATTATGTCCTCTTCCCCAGAAAGAATCTCCACCAGCACCTCGTCCCCCGGGCGGTAGGCAGTCTTCACCTTCTGGGCGTATGCTACTAAACTAATATATCGAGACATGGGTTCACATCGTCCCCGCTTCGAAGAATGTTTGCCGACCTTGAATCAGAGGTTGTTTCGCAGGATTATGGGACGCATTCCTTAAGATGAGAGGGTATTGTTGCCTTTCCTTTTGACGAGCATGAAGAAGAAGAAGAAGAAGGCACATCTTCCTAAGGGATAGAGGTAGAAGTCTTCGCCATTCTTGTTATAGGATTTCAGAGGAGAGAAGAAATTGTAATCAGAGAAAGAACACAAGAGGGAAGTAAGAAGAAGTCTTTTGAAGGCTTGATGATACAATGGAAAATAAGGGGCGAAGGAAGAAGTATTTATAGAGGCTAATCATTTATGTTGGAGCAGGCCAAAAGATAGCCAACTTTTATAATCAATTCAAAGGCTTTTCAAGGGCTATATGGATGGGACCTTACACTTTTGTCACATCAATTGCTTAACATAGCATAAATAACGTCATGATGGAAGCATCGAAGATGCAAGAATTCAAGACCGTTTCTTATTATTTTCACTCTAAGAAACGCGTGGACTATCTGTATACGGCTAAAATTAAAAATTCCGATTTTATGATCATTATGACATTCCATAACCCGTCTCCTGAAGGTTGAGGCATAGCTCGAGGTTTGACCCCGAGGGTTCCCTATGCTCGATCTCGGCGCAGCACAAAATCGGCGGCTATCGTAGATAAGTGGAAAATTTCCACGGCACGTGATCAAAGTTGACAATGCCTGCAAGAATAGTACAAGTCCATACAGAACCATTAAGTAGTTGTACCAACAATATTTCTTTGTCATAATTATACATGTACCATGTTGGAATTTCCCCTCCTATATAAAGGGGACCCTTGCTATTTCTTGCACACATGATATTCAATACAAGAACAAGAACATTCTCTGCTCTTCAACTTAAAAATATTCTACTGTCGCTCCTTTGATTTTATTGCTTACATTCTTTGTATTTTATTGATTTTTCTTCATTTATTACTCATCATTGATCATATAGAACCATCATCAAGGTCCTTAGTATTGTTAGTTCTTTGTCGACCATCCAAGTCTGACACTTTAGCTCGACCTCGAGGCCCAACGTAGGCCAGCTTGAGACCCTGATTCACGGCCATTCGGTTTGGATAACATACTGTCCTCAAGCTCTTATCTCATTTTTCTGACTCACACGTAGCATCTATCGCTTAACAAATAGAATTAAAATAAATTACGTATTTATAAAATTATAAAATTAAATTTAATTATAATTACCATTTTCAAGGTAGAACATGGAGATTCATCTTCTTTAGACATAATTTCTACATAGAATCATCGTAAAGGTGTTTAACGGGTGGGCCGGGCCTATATTTTTTGGACCCGTATGGGTTACTGTCCAGGCCAGTTACGGGTTGGGTCTTAACGGGTTTAACGGGTTCGGGTTCATCCGGGTAAAAATTAAACCGTAGGTGTTACGAGTTGAGGGGGGTGGGCCGGGTTTAGTATAATTTTAAATTAACAAATAAATAGTAAACTATATTTTCATGCATAATAAATTAATAATACTTCAAATTAATCTAACAAACTAAAACATTAAGCATAATTACATCTAATAATTTAAAATAACACAAATTGTCTTAAAATCTTAAAATAACACATATGTAATATATTTTAAAAATAATATGTTACCATCATATTCTATAATTTAATCATTTATAGTTTTATGCCCTAAATATGTATACTATGTATTTAATTCCAACAATTTTAAATTATGTTTATTAGTGTCTAATAATTTAAAATATCACAAATTGTCTTAAAATCTTAAAATAATACATATATAGCATATTTTCAAAATAATACTAAATCATATTCTATGATTTGAGCATTTATAGTTTTATACTCTAAATATATACACTATATGTTAAATTTCAATAATTTTAAATTATATTAATTAGTATATAATAATTGGTATATTCATGGTATATGTATAGTATATTTATAGTATATTCACAGTATATTCACGGTATATCTGCGATATATGCAAGCTATATTATGGTATATTCATGGTATATTCATGTTATATTCACAGTCCCGTCCGTACAGGGCCGGGCCGGGCCGGTTAACTATTTTAATGGTACTATTTAACTAACGGGTTTAATCGGGCCGGATAACCCGTTTCAAAATTTTAAACCGTCTACCCCCCCCAACCCCCTACCCAGCCCAGTCCAGCCCCCCTTAACGGTCCAGGCCGGTTCCGGGTTTGCCGTACTGGTCCGGTCCGGAACCGGGCTGATCCGGCCTATTTAACACCCTTAAATCATAGTAAGGTAAAGTACTATAATTAACTATAGAAAAAAGTAACGGCAAAAAAAAAAATCACCTGATTTGACTTTTGTAGATTATGTGTTGCAAATGGTGAGTAGATATCCAAAACTGAATTTAAAAGCTTTCTTTTTGAAAAAATAATTGTCTTTTTTTTTCACAATGCTTTGTCAGAAAGCAAAATATCTTAACTGACTTCATTCAACCAAAAATAAATTATAAGAAAAGGTAGTTAAAAATCTCTAATATATGGTGAAAATTACAAAAATATGCAAAAGATTGAATAGTCATAGGAAGAAGAAACCAAAGTTCCAAAGCATTTTTTTTTGGCTGCTAATAAGTTCCAAACCATTGAATAGTCATACACTCCACTCAAATGAAACGATTCTCTAAAGTAGTCGGTTCAATGGAATAAAACATTATCACTTAAAGAAATATCTTTTCTTCGAAGACAAAATGGTCATTTAATCTGTTAAACAATAATTTTATAATTTAATCGTTGAGCTTTATACTTATCATATAGTATGACGATTAAGCAATTATTTGTTTGAACGTTTGAGAAAATCCAAATGAGAAATTCAAGAATGTGAAAAGCATTGCGACAAAATAAAAATTATTAAGAAGTTTGAGAAACCTTATACCCATTTAAATTGTTCCTACGAGAACTTATTGCAATAAAACTTTGAGAAAAATCATATAGCCGTTTAGACCATTCCTAAGAAAAGTTATTAAGAAGTTTTCTCGAAATGTTTAAGTTATATACTCGTCCTTCTGAGATATTTTTTTAAAGTAAAGTGCGTCAGTTTATGTTCTTAAAAATGAACTTATTTTTGTTTTATTTTACAAAACAGTTCCAAACGAATATTATGATTTTTTCGAAAAGATACAAGCAGCAAAAGGAATGAAAGTATGAGTAAAAAGTAGTAGACTTTCCTAGAATTAAAGTGTTATATTTTTATTATAACTAGTTTTAGTATACGCGCTTTACGCGTATATCATATATTAATGAATACACTATTTTAAAATTATATAAATATGATTGAGTAATATATTTGACTTATAAAATAAAAATAAAAAAAAGTATTAAATCCTGAAATAAAGATTGCCGATCTCATTTAGCTAGCTCAATAAGAAAAAGAAATTATTCACGTAAGTGCTCAAATACCTTATTGTAAATTATGAGAACTTTTATTGGAATATTTTACGAAATCGTTGTAATTTCTATCATCTAATACGAAATATATAAACAACATAAAAATACTTTTATCAACTAAAATATATCGAAAAAACCAAAGTAATCATTGAATTTCTGTCTTTTTATGAATGAAGAGGTTAGTGTTATAACTCATAAAAATATTTTGATAAAATTGCAAAATGACTACTGCTGGCTAAATATTTTATAAAATATATAGAGTTATCATTTGTTAAAATAATAATAATATAATAATAATAGTAATAATAATTATTATAATTATAATTATTATTATTATTATTATTATTATTAATGGCAAATCGTTTAGAATATATTTTGTCTTCTATCTTTTATCCATATCTCTTCAAGGATGCATTTGATTCTTAATGCTGAAGTATAACAGGTTTTTTTTCTATTTTTTTAATTTCCTTTTCATTTGAATGCTGTTCTTTATCGAAACAAATTAATATACCTTATGAGTTCTGCCAGTTTAAAAATAAATTTAATTTTGGCCAATGTTATAGGTAAATGGATTCGGAGCCATGATTTGACAGCCCCAAAGGGTCTGTAGGAAAATATGGGACTCGGGCGTATGCCCGGAATCGAATTCCGAGGTCCCAAGCCCGAGAAATGAATTTTCGAAGTAAATTATTTTTTGAAATTATTTATAAGGTTTGGAATGAATTTTGATTAGAACATGTTGGTATCTGGCCCACATTTTTGTTCCGGCGCCAGGTACATGTCTTATATATGATATAAGATAAATTTGTGAAGTTTGGTAAGAAACGGCGCCCGTTTGACATGATTCGGACCTTAATTGAAAATTTTGATGTTTAAGAAGTTTTGAGAAATTTCATTGATTTTGAGGTTTAATTCGATGTTTCTGCTGTTATTTTGGTGATATGAGTACACAAATAAGTCCATGGGATATTTTAAAGGTCGTATATATATATATATATATATATATATATATATATATATATATATATATATATATATATATATATATATATATATATATATATATATATATATATATATATATGTTTGGAGCTCCGAGCGCTTGGGTGAGTATTGGATAGGCCACATAGTGCATTTTAAACTTTGAAAATTGCAGGATTTTAGCTGGTGTGCCCAGGCCTGCAGGCTTCGCATCGCAGATGCGAGTTCGCAATTGCGAAGGCTGGATCACAAATGCAAAAATCAGCCCAGGCTTGCTGATATTAGGCTATATTAATGATGTTTACACCTTAATATGACCATGCTTTATTGTTATTTTACAGGTTAATTGCCAACAAAGTGCTCTAAATGGTGTTCTTTTATTTTGTAGGGAATATTCTAAGTGGGGAAGCAGCACGGGGTGTTTTGAAGGCAATAATGTGAAGAAAACGCCCACTCGAGAAGTACCCGAGCACAAAGAAGTGAGAAAATGGCTTGGAAAAATTTCACCGCGACCGCAGCGCAACCGCGGAGGATTAAAACTCGAGGTAGAAAGATCAGCTCCCACCGCGGTCGAGCCGTGGTCTTGCTGCGACCGCGGTGCACTGTGCACGCCTTAGGAAGTTTGGGGAAATGTAAATTCAGAAAAATTTGTTCCATATCCTTATAAGCTTTAGAAGCTCGTCCAAGATTGTTTTCTAGCTTATTTTTAGACTACTTTAAAAGAGGAACAAGTGTGAGAAGATCAACCAAACATTAAAGTTTTTCTATCTCTTTTATTTTCTTGCAATTATCCATTATGAATAATTTAGTATTTTCATCTTGTTTTGTCATGAGTAGCTAATTCCTTAGTCTAGGGTTTTGATGGAACCTATTGAAGGATGAACTTCTTGATTATGTTAATATAGTTTTCCAGTTTAATCTCTATTTATTCAACTACGTGCTTGTTGTAGTTAATTGACAGAATCCTCAATTACGTGTGCCTATTTAGTGTGCATAACTCGAGAACGAGTACATATTTAGGTAATTGTTGAATAACAACACTCCCAAAGTATAAGTTGGATCTATAACTGCGGGTTTAAAGGAGAGATTAGGGATAACGAAGCCTTGTGTGCAATCTAAAGCGAGCTGTAATAAACAAAGCCAGCTAGCGTAACTCGGAAGAGAGAATCTAGTAAATTATTATTATTACTCGGGAGAGATTTACGGTAAGAGGAGCACTCATGATTGATAGAGATGATTTGGTGAATATGTATGAAACATTATCGGAAAAGATTTTATCAATAGGTGAAATCATAGCCTTAGAACCTTCTCTTAATTGTGTACATTGTAACCATAGCTAGTTTTTAGTTGTTTATTTACTGTCATTCGTAGTTAGTAGAAATACCATCAACTGTTATTGACAATGTTTGGGAAATTAATTCTGTAGAATTTAGTAAGTCCAACAAAAGTAATTGATAGGTTGATTCCTTGTGGGTTCGACTCTGGGCTAAATACTTAGATTATATTTGCAACGTCCGCATGTCCTTTTTATAAGGCATAATTGGCATGATTAAATTTTGGTATTATTGCCGGAAAATTAACGGTATTATCAATTACAATTGAAAGAAGTACAAAAAATTCTTGGTGTAGTCAGTTTTCTCTATACCCAATCTTTATATTGAAATTTTAGTGTTTGTTAGCTGGGTTATAAAGGTACATGCCTAGAAAGTCGTCAAGAACTGGTGAAGTTATTGAAGCATTATCGGATCCCGAGAGAGTTTTCAAGGCCTTGAATCGGGCAAACCGGAAAAACAAACAAATGAACAATTCAAAATAGACATTGGAGATCACGAAAAGGACCCAGTTGTACCAATAGTGACAGAGGCTGCTCTCTATGACTGGGCACAACCCACAACTAAAAATCTAGCCACAATGATTGTAGTCCCGCAGATACAGGTTGAATCATTCCAAATCACCAATAATATGCTGCACTTGTTGCAAAACAAGGGACTATTTTCGGGGTCACAAGTCGAAGATCCTCAGTAGCACTTGAAGAATTTCCTGTCTATCTGCAAAACCCGAAGGCAGCCCGATGTAACTTCGGAGGCAATCAAGCTGTTATTGTTTCCATTTTCAGTGATAGGAGCTGCCCAGACCTGGCTAAACTCATCCCCCGTAAATTTCATATCAACTTGGGAGGAGTTAGTCAAGCAATTTCATAACAAGTTCCACCCACCCAATAAGACTTCTCAACAAATTGATGAAATTTTGAGTTTTAAAGAGAGACCAATAAAGACACTGCATGAGACATGGGAGCATTTTAAAGGGATGTTGGTTATATGTCTACACCATGGTATTCCAAATTTGACATTGGGGCAGCAGTTTTACATGTGATTGTAAAATAGTGTGAAGAACATTGTTGAGGCTTCAGACGGTGGAGCTTTGAGCAAAACATGGAGAGAAGTATAGAGTCTGCTTGACAAGATGGCACAAAATTCAGCGTAAGCTGGATGGATCGAGGGCACTGAGTGAACCACTGGAGTGATAGTTGCATTCCTATTGACACAAATGAGTATACTCACCAAAAAGGGAGTCGGGGCAGAAGTAGCATGTACACATCGTAGATACTACCAATGGGGGTTTGTGCACATCTTGCATCAGTCAGCTAATTGGTAACTAGTGGAATGCAGAACTTGATCATCATCACTATCTTGAAGGCATGAACTATGTGTCTAATTATGGAGGCCAGAGTCAGGGTGGTCGGAATTGGGGCCATCAGAATCAGCAGTACAAGCCAGCCCAGCCGAGTTCAACAACGAGAACATGGGAGGTTTGAGACCTCCTACCAATATAGCACCTTACCCAAGGTCACAGAGGTATAACAATCAGAATCAATTGCAGGGGTATCATCCTCCTTAGCAGCAGCATGGTGGAAGGCAGGAAGATGGGTTTGCTAGACTTGAAGCAATGATGCAGTAGGTTATTTGGTCTAAAGCAAAAATTAGTGAGAGTAGATGCACATGATTCAACTATAAAAAATATTGAAGTGCAGATATGCCAAATTTTGATGTCTCTGAACAATCGTCCTCATAGGAAATTACCTATAGATACCTAGATAAATCTAAAAGATCAAGGCCCGAAGTAGTTGATTGCTGTAAGTCTATGTAATGACAGAGATTTGGATATAGAACAAGAGAGAGCTTAAGAAATTAGGCAGGTTGAGACACGCATATCAGTGCTCATTGAGCTGGATGAGTCAACAGAACTGACAGAGCTGATAATCAAGCCTGCCTAGGAAGAAAATAACATTCAGAATGAGACTGAGAAAGATGATGAGACAACCCACGAACCAGTAGTTGAGGTGGAAGCTGATAAAGATCAAGCCGAAATCATTGGGAAGAAGAGACCTCTTGCACCATTCCCTTAGAGGCTGGCTAAATACCAAAAGAGGAGCAATACAAGAAGTTCTTGGAGATGCTGAAACAAATCCAGGTAAATATCCCATTGATTGATTCTTTGAAAGAGATTCTTGGCTATGCAAAAATGATAAAGGACTTAATGTTCCCCAAATTCGATTTTCAAGACTTGGCCGCAGTTACTCTTACTCAGACCTATAGTGCAGTGGTGACTAGACCAATTGCTGAGAAGCTGTCTGATCCAGGGAGTTTTACAATTCCATGCACGATTGGTAATTTTGCTTTTGCTAAGGCATTGTGTGATCGAGGGGCCAGCATAAATCTTATGCCCCTAGCAATTTATAAGAGGCTGTGGATAGGAAGCGCTAGACCCATCTCTATGTTATTGTAGCTAGCCGTCAGGACTGTAAAAATACCCTATGGTATCCTCGGCGATGTATTAATTTAGGTAGGGAAATTTGTGTTCCTTGCAGATTTTGTGATCTTAGATTGCAAAGTGGTTGAGGAGATTCCGATAATTTTGCGATGGTCGTTCTTGTCCACTGAGAGAGCTCTCATTGATTGTGAGACTGGGGAGCTCAAGATGAGATTGAATGATGAAGAGATAACATTCGGTGTGCAGAAATCTATGAGGCGACCGAGTGAATTCGCTAATTGCCCTTTAATTGATGCCGTGGATGTAATCGTAGAGACTGATGATGAGATGCTGACTATTGAGGACCCTTTTCCTGCATGTTTAATGAATTTAGATGAGGTAAATAGAGAAGAACTGGTGTCACGCCCCTTTTTCTCACGACATCGGGTTTTTGACATTTGGGAAGACAACTCGTTCCCCTTTGGGAATTGGGTTTAAGAGAATTAAAGAGTCGCCACCTAATGATTATAGTGCAATAGGACACTAAGGATGGTTCAGTTTGGATAACCAGAGATTGGGTAAGGGCTTGAAATTATCCTGAGGGGAAGGTGTTTGGCACCCCTCAATATCCACTAGTATTGTCTCTGGCCAAGCTATTGTTGTGACTTAAATACAAATAACACATAAGCAAATAGGAGTATCACATAAAAGGAGATTTTCACAAAAAAAGGTTGAGAAATAGACAAAGTTGAAAAGCATAGGAAAGAGTTGGTTTAAAAGAAACATTTTAAAAGATGTTAAAGAAATAAAAAAGCAAAGGAAGGGGTCCTAGGTTTAATAATAATATGGATCACATCAATGTAATACCTGGTAATTACTCCTTATGAGGGGCTACACGTGGTATTAGTGCACCGATCATCATATCCATATCTACCCTTTTCCACCCCGTTAAGGTATTAAAGCGCGGAATGATCTCGTTTACCTATTGCATGCTATTACCCGTCCCGGTCCTATCAATCCCGGAGGTATTTAGGATTACTAATCCTAAAGGGAGGAGACATGGGCTTATTTGTGGTTTCAAAAGGTTAAAATACTAAGGCGACAAACAAAATATATAGCAAGTATTGGGAAAGCACATAAACAGATAGAAAGGCTCGAATAAACCTCCTTAAATCAAAGAACAGCGTATAGTTTAACATGTCTAGAACGTACTGGTTAGAGTTTGATTAAAACTTAATAGGATTTAAGGTAGACTGATCTGCTACACAATTCAGACGGGAAGCCTGAGTTAGGCCTGCCTGCTGGTTGTAGTTTTTAGAAAAAGGAATTGATTCAGTTTATACGTTACTCTAAGACTTGCCTATATGATAGATGAAACCTATAGGCATGGTATCTATAGATTTCAAGAATAAGAGTGTGGACTAATTGCATGTTAAATTAAGAAAAAGTTTCCAGTTTTAATAGAAAGAGTACAAGTTTTGCAATTGACAACGCATTATTATTTCCAATTTTAACTTACAAACGAGCAGGGGTATTCAAATTTGATATATGACCCCTATAGGCATGCTTTCTAGATGTTTGTTATCTTCATAACACATTCATAAACATAGTAAAATGCAAAATATCCTATAGCCATAATATCTACATGCTGGGTCTTATATGAACAAGACATCTGATTGCATTTTTGGTTGTTAAGACCTATAAACACATTTGCATGGGTAGAATGGATATGAAAGAATTAGAAAGGACCTATAGGCATATTTTCTACTTGTATGTACATCCTATAGACATGATATCTATATATGAGATGCAGAAATTAGAAATCTTATAGGAAAGTTGTCTAAATGCTGTTAGTTATTTAAATCCTATAAACATGCTTGACTAGTGACGAATGTGTATGCAGTGGTTGAACCTCTAGTTAACTATGAGCATGATATATATATATATATATATATATATATATATATATACGGGAGATACAAAACTTTCTTGTAGACATAGTATTTATATGAATGCATAGACCTATAGACATGGTATCTATGTAGTGCAGAAGTGCAGAAAGCCCTATAGACATGGTATTTATATAAATGCAGGAGTTCTTATAGTCATGGTATTTATATGCAAGTGTAGAATTCTATAAGTGAACCTATAAGCAGGATATCTACGTGGATGTAGAAATTAATACACTTATAGGTAAGTTATTATGTGAATGCAGAAATTAATAAACCTATAGGCAAATTATCTACCCCTTTTTGTATACATCTACTCCCTTCCTTTTCCACTAGCCATCCCCGAAAATTTTTATTAGATAGTTATTACAATCCAATTTCCGAGTGGGAGGAGCATTAGGTTACTTTCCAAAGTATGGTGGCAAAGACGCAAATTAACTATTATCTCCTCAGAAGATATGACAGATGGTTGTGCAAGGATATTCTGGGCAAGACCCTCGCGGCACAGCATAGGCTCTTGGTGATGGACATTGGTATTATGATAATGAGGAAGAAAAGGTCTGCACAATGACGCCCGAGGATCAGATAGGTTGCCTTGCCTAAGGATAAAGCGCAAGAGTTTGAGGAGAGGTTAGCAACTATGGAAGCTTGGAGGAGTAGAGGAGATGTGAGCATTATGTGGTCGACGACAGAAGATTATATAGGGAAGGAAGCGGGAGAGGTGTTGCGGGTCTCGTTGGGCTACTCTGGTGGTCACAAAGGTGACTGGTGGTAGAATGAAGTGGTCCAAGGTAAAGTGGATACGAAGAAGGAGGAATACCTGAAACTAGTAGGAAGCACTGGCGAGGAGGAAAGGAGAGCGACCTATGAGAGGTATAAGGTAGCTACGAAGGAGGCGAAGCTGGCGATTTCGGAGGCTAAGAATGTGGCTTTTGCGCATTTGTACGAGGACCTAGGGACCAAAGGCAGGGAGAAAAAGTTATTCAGGCTGGCCAAGGTGAGAGAGACGAAGGCTCGGGATCTGGACTAAGTGAGGCGCATCAAAGACAAGGACGGTAGGGTGTTGACGAGGGATGATCAAATTAAGCGAAGGTGGCATGCCTACTTTCATAAAATTCTGAATGAAGAAGGGGACTGGAATATTTTGCTAGGTGAATTAGGGAATCTCAAGAGTCACTGTGACTTTAGGTATTGTGGCGTATCAAGTTTGGTGAGGTCGTGGAGGCTATGCGTAAGATGAGCAGGGGCAGAGCTACTTGACCAGACAAAAATCTGTTAGAATTTTGGAGGTCTATGGGTAGAACATGCTTGTAGTGGTTGACTGGGTTATTTAATGTTATTTTCAGAATAGAGATGATGTTGGGGGAGTGGAGGTGGAATACGGTGGTGCCATTGTACAAGACCAAAGGTGAATATCTAGAGTTCTAACAACTATAAGGGTATCAAATTACTGAGTCATACAGTGAAAGTTTGGGAGATGGTGGTTGAAGTGAGGTGAAGAGGGCAATATCTATTTCAGACAACCAGTTCGGGTTTAGGCTGGGCCATTCTACCACAGAAGCTATCCACGTTATCGAAGGTTGGTAGAACAATATAGGGAGAGGAAGAAGGATGTGCACATGGTTTTTATTGATCTGGAGAAAGCCTATGACAAGGTTCCTAGAGAGGTTCTATGGAAGTGCGTGGAGGAAAAATGTAGGCTGGTAGCTTACATTAGGGTGATTAAGGACATGCATAATAGACCTAAGACTCGGGCCAGGACAGCGAGAGGTGACTCAGAGCATTTTCCGGTTGTAATGGGGTTACACCAAGGGTCTGTGCTCAGTCCATTTTTTGCCCAGGTAATGGATGCACTTACACACCATATTCAAGGGGAGGTTCCATGGTGTATGTTATTTGCGGATAACATAGTGCTGACTGATGAGACACGTGGCAATGTCAATGAAAGGCTGGAGGTTTGGAGACAGACTCTTGAGTCTAAGGGTTTTAAGTTGAGCAGGACTAAGACGGAGTACTTAGAGTGCAAGTTCAGTGCTGAGCCGACGGCAGTGGGATTGGATGTGAGGCTTGATTCTCAAGTCATCCCTAAGAAGGGTAGTTTCAAGTACCTTGGGTCAGTTATTCAGGGAGATGGAGAGATCGACGAGAATTTCACACAGTGTATAGGAGTTGGGTGGATGAAGTGGAGGTTAGCATCTGGAGTCCTTTGTGACAAGAAAGTGCTTCAGATCCTCAAAGGTAAATTTTATAAACGGTGGTTAGACCGACCATGTTGTACGGGGATGAGTGTTGGCCAGTCAAGAAATCTCATATCCAAAAAATGAAAGTAGCTGAAATGAGGATGTTGAGGTGGATGTGCGGGCACACCAAGATTGATAAGATTAGGAATAAAGTTGTTCAGGAAGTTCATGGCTAAACATGATGCTATCTATAATGATCCTTCCTTCTATAAAGATTAAATTAATGGATGATAAACATTTAATAATGGTAGAAAAATGAAAATTAGGCGGAAGACTCAAACTAATATAATACTAAAATAAATATGGAAATACCAACATGCGTCTCTACCCAGAAACCGGTGTCACGACATTTATGGACTATCTATGAATACTACATATAATGTTTGAAAAAGGAAATACCATCTGTCTCGGATACAAATAAAAACAGAACATATAAGTAGATAGAAGAGATGTCGGGCTTGTGGATGCCTAAAGGACTACCTCGGGATATCTGTGGACTGAAGGCTGACTCCCCGAGTACTATTGTCCCAATGCTGCCCCAGTATCTGCATAGAGTGCAGAGTGTAGCATAAGCACAACCGACCCCATGTGCTTGTAAGTGCTTGGAATACCCCCCCGACGAGGTAGTGACGAGGTTAGGACAAGACTCCAGTTAAACCTATGCAGTTATATATATAGCAAAAAAATAAACTGGAACAAACAATTAAAGCTGGGAAGGGGAAACATACTTTGGGGATGACAAATAAAATAGAACCTCAAGAGAATTATAAGGAAACTAAAATTTAACTTCTAACAAGGATAAGGAAAACAAAAGTAGATTTCACTTTCAATTAACATCTTGTTGCAGGCATGCAACCCGATCCCATTTCTCATATCTTGTGGTAGGCGTACCACCCACTCCCATTTTATTATATCTTGTGGTAAGCATACCACTCATTCCCCTTTTATTAAATCTCGCGGTAGGCGTACCACCTGCTCCCACTTCATAATATCTTGTGGTAGGCGTACCACCCGCTCCTATTTCATCATATCTTATGGTAGTCGTACCACCCGCTCCCATTTTATCATATCTCGTGGTAGGCATACCACCCGTTCCCATTCACAAGACAACACAAAATCACAAGGAATTCTGGCAAGGGAACAAAAGCAATATAATAACTTCCCGGCAAGGAAACAATAATATCAAAAAAGGGCCCGAGTTGGACATCCAATTGCTTCGATTTGAATTATCCGGAGAATGCAATGCCTGATATATATCAAAAAGATGGACAATCAAACCTATTTCTCGATTCACTCAAAGAGGTGAATAGGGTCCCAATAGAGATATGTAAAAAGCAGGTCCGATTACGCGTATTCCTAATCCCGGCAAGGGAGAGTCAACTATAGCCAATCTTACTCAGCTCAATAAATATTAATACCCACATAAATAAAATCCACAAAAATAAACTAATCCTTGCTCAATTTCGAGAATCATCAATTAAAGCATTTGTACTATCATTTAAGAACACAACAACCATCAAGTTAAGGCTCATGGTCATGCTCAATACCAACGTATTGATACTCGTCGCCATGCCTATACGTTGTACTAAACAATAAGAATTAGCAAATAGGACACAACATTTAATCCCTCAAGCTAAGGTTACACCAAACACTTACCTTGAACTTTCACGACCAACTCAAGCCTCAAACACTTCTTTTCCTTTCGAATTCAACTCCAAATCAATCGTATCTATACATAATCGACTTCATAACATCAATAAATACTAAACAATCTAATTCCAATGCTTAATTATAAATTTCTAATCATTCTCTCCAAAAATCCAAAAATTGACCTCGGGCCCACTTGGTCAAAACGTGAGAATCGGACAAAACAAAACTCTATCACCCATTCACTAACGAGCCCGAATATATTATTAGCTCCAAAATTCGATCCCAAAATAAGGTCTGAATCAAAATTAATCTAAAATCCCTAACTCTACCTAAATCCCTAATTTATTTTACCCTTAATCACATATTTTTAGGCCTATAATCTAATAGATGTTGATGAAAATAGAAGAAAACAAGTTAAAGATTTTTCCGATAAAATTAGCATTTCATTTCAGGAAAAAACTATCTTTACAAAGCCAGATTGGTGATGACCATCAATCTCCTAATCTCTAATATTATTATAGGGATTTTACTAAAATAAAATAGCAAGTAGAAAACAAGCTACTCCAAAGGATAACTATTTACATTTTGTAATGCTTGTTGCCATTTGATCTTTGACCTTCCATGTATGTGCATGTGTATATCTATCTCTTTGCATGTCTCATCCAATATATATCGACGCTTTTGAAATCTGATGGAGTTTCTTTCACGCCAAATACAATATACTACCATGGCAAAAGTTGTTGTAGTTATTTCAGCTTTGTCATTCTTCCCTTTAGCTATGCTGCCGATCCATGCTATCTCATTTTGGAAGCTTCCAATTATTCTTGTAATTCCCAGCCATTTCAGTATTCTATCCCACAATAACATGGTGTGTCGGCATCCAAAATACAAATGATCAAATGTTTCCATCGTACCTGCACAGAATACACAATCAGGTAGTACTTGAATCCCAAACTTGAGTAGTCTGTCCACAGTTTCTATTCTCTGGTGAATAGCCTGCCATAAATGAAATTTGAAATGTGGATGAATCTGTGTGTGCAGATGAATGCTCTTCCAGCTAAATTTGTGAAGCTGAAGTAGTAGTTGGATATAAGCCTTTTGAATTTGGAACATGCCATGTTTCACCAAGTCTTTCAAAGTGGATATGACACTACCATGCACTGAGTTCATCTGTATCACATCATTCTTTGCCTTTATGATTTTCCTAACCACCCAAGCTATTGTCTTAAGTGTGTTCATTTCTACAATATCTTTGTTCTTGATATAGTAACTGTGTGTCCATTTGATCCATAAAGCATCCTTCTTCATTGTTAAAGCCCATAGTTATTTCATAATTGCAGCTTTGTTCCATACCCTCATATTAACAATGTTCAGCCCCCCAATAGGTTTTGTTTAACAAATCTTGTTCCAAGCTATCAATGCTTTTCTTGAAATGGCATTTGATCCAGTCCAAAGAAAAGTTCTGCAGTTGGTCTCAATCATCTTTATAATCTTCTTAGGCAATAAAAAAATTTGATCCTAATATGTTTGAATGCCAAATAGCACAGATTTAATGAGTTATAATCTTCCAGAGTAGGATAGCATCCTAGCAGACTAGCAGTTTACTCTTGCATGATCTTCTCCACTAGTGGCAGACATTGGTGTATATTCAACTTCTTTGCAGATGGTGGCACCCCAGGTACTTAAAGGGAATAGTTCCTTCATTGAACCATGTAAGCTCAAGTAGCATCTCCTTGATGTGATATGGAACACCAGCTATGTACATTGAGCTTTTGTCTATATATTCCTGCAGTCCAGATGCAGCAGAAAACCTATAGAATGCTTCCTGCATTATTTTTACTGAATTAATGTCTGCCTACAAAACATGAGCAAATAATTAGCAAAGCAAATATGTGTCACCCTCAATTTTTTACATCTTGGGCAGTATTTGAACTACTTTAAGGTGGACATGCGCTTCATCTCCCTCTATAAGTATTCCATTGTAATGACAAATAGGTAAGGTGACATTGGATCACATTGCCCGATTCATCTCTAGGCATTGTAAGGCCACCATTAAGCACTAAAGAGTATGACAGTGTTGTCACACATTCCATTACCCAATGGATGAATTTCTGTGGAAATCCAAGATCAGTGAGCATGTATCTAAGAAATTGCCAGTCCAGTGAGTCATAGGCCTTTATTATATCAACCTTAAAGACACACCTAGGGGATAAACCCTTCTGTTATAGCCTTTGAAGAGTTCATGGCTAAACAAGTTGTTATCTATAATGCTTCTTCCTTCTATAAAGGCAGGCTGTGACTTACCAATGATCACCTCAATTACTCTTTTAATCCTTTTAGTCAGAATCTTGGCTATAATTTTGTACAATATAGTGCAACAAACAATAGTTCTATAATCTTTCATTGTTGTAGGTGTTGGGACTTTAGGTATCAGGGTGATGGTTGTGCAGTTCCATGCTGATTTCATTTTACCATTATGGAAGAAAAAGGATACAACCTCATATATGTCTTGCCTCACTATCATCCAGTGCCTTGTAAAGAACTCTATAGGGTAACCATAAACCCTAGGAGCTTTGTTATTTTGCATATCTCTCACAGCTTCATCACCTCCTCATGTGTGATCTTATTTATCAGTTCCTGCTGGTGCTGTAGGTTCAAGTAATCTCCTGTTTTAATAAAACTAGTATTTAGACATTGCTTTAACCCAGTGGCCTTCGCTATTAGTTGAGTGAAAGAATTTATGAATTCTTGTTTCATAGCAGTTGGATCAGTAATCTTCATTCCCGTAATACACAGTAGTTATATTATTCTTGCTGGCTCTAATTTTCAACTGTGCATAAAAGTACTTTGAATTTGAGTCACCATAGTCAATCCATGTTACTCTTGACTTCTGCCTCAATATTCTCTCCTCTATTATACTACATTTCTCCAATTCATGCATGGTTTGGTTTTCTTGTTCTCACAGCAACTGGTTGAAAGGATCATACACCAGGTTAACTTAAGTGAATTCTAGTCTCTGCCTTATTTGTGTCAACCTTTGCTCATAATTTTCCATCTCCTTATTCAGTCCTTTAGCCTCATTCTTCACCTTATATTTTTTTTTACCAAATACTAGTCATAGGATCCATCTTATTCTGCTGCTGTATATTATGTCCACCATAGGCCGAAAGTCCTTATGCTCCATTGTTACCATGTAAAGTTTGAATGGCTTAGAGTGAATGGTTTTCCTTTTTCAGACTTGGACTAGGATAGGAGAATGATCAGACACTCCAGGCTCTAGGCAATCTGCTTCCACATGCCCATAGTCCTTAGTCCATTTGAAATTTCGAAAAGACTAGTAAATCTTACTGTACACTCTAACATGTGCATCATGTTTATTACACCATGTAAAAAAGCATCACTTTGTTCTCAATGGGGTCGGTTGCATGTTACTAATGCATTGTTTAAAATCCTGAACCTCACTAGCAGTCACTGGTAGTCCTAACCTGTCATATGTGGTTGGAATATTATTAAAGTCTACACTTATGAGCCAGAGGATTTGAGTTTGTCCCTCTACCTGCTGCAAGTCATGCCATAGTATTGCCCTCTCATGTATCTTATTTCTAATATAGATCACTGTCACCATTATCTGAATATTGGTCATTGGGTCATCTATTAATCATTGGATAAATTGCTAATGAATATGAACTATCTTTTCTGTCAAAAATGTTCTCCATAGTACCCGTATTCTTCCATTTTCAGCCTTAGAATAATTACAACAATATCTCCAATCCTTGGCTACCTTTTGCAGTAAATTTTTTGTCTTTCTTTCTTTAACTCTAATATCTAAACATCCAAGGATGTCTATTTTATTCTTTTGCAGAAAGATTCTTAACTCTTTCTGCTTAAAGGGCTTATTAGGCCCTCTTATGTTCCAAGTGCTAATGATCATGGTGGTTGTTGTATAGGTTCAGGCATTAGTGCATCTCCTTGTACAGAACCTTTCCCACACTCATCCAGGATTTTATATCTGTTTGAGGTACTAGCTTCTACAATTTTGTCTTTCTGCATAATTGGCTTACTCTGTACTGTTCTTCCTTCATTCCTGCTTACCATCTGCATACTTTGATCAGGTTCTTTTTCAGCTGTATCCTAGTTACCCATGTCTACTTCAGTTGAAGGTTGTTCTTCCATCATCTCTCCTTGTTTTTGTTGGCCTTTTGGTTCCCACTCTTGAACTGCCTTTTTCCTTCTGTTCCTATTTCTTCTTTTAGGAACTTTAAATGCAGCATCTTCAGGATTCTTCTGGTTGGTTCTCCAGCATTTAAAGTTATCATGACCAAAATGCACACATTCACTACAAAACTTTGGTCTCGATTCATACAAAATTTCCTGCTGCCTGGTTCCAGTAGGAGTTTCAATCTCAATGTTCTCCACCAAAGGCTTAGTAATGTCAATTTTGACTAGTACTCTAGCATAGGAAATTTTGTTCAACTCAACTGTGAATTTGTCAGTATACATAGGTAATCCTACAGCACTAGTCACTTTGCTCAATGCATCAGTAGTCCAGTACCCAGCAGGCGGGCTGGGAAAATGAATCCACAAAGGGATTGTACCAATACATTTAGGGTCAAATTTGAAGTCCCTTTCCCAATTCTGCAAAATAAGCGGCTTATTGTGGTAAGAATAAGGCCCTGCTTGCATAACTAGCTTCCTTTCCACAATTGTTGCAAATCGAAATACATAGTATACATCCTTATGGTATATAATTTGTGGTTTGGTGACAAAGTCCCACACATATTCAACATAGTTTTCCATAGATTTCTCATATGGAGAATCACCAAGCACATACACTATTAGAGCTATCGCCCAGTGTTCATTCAACATACTAACTTTTTCTTCCACAATTTGAATAACTATCTTACCATCTTGATGACTTGGCGGCACATATTCCAGCTTCATACCATCTTAGAATTTCAGTTCTTATACCTGAGCTCTTTTGCATGCAATTCCTTATCCATTCCAGTTCTAGTTGCTGCTGTTTGTTTTAGATCTGGTGAAGGTAGAGTTGAGGATCCAGCTTCAGAGAATTGTAGTCTTTGCGGACTTGTTGGCAATTTGTCTTAGCCTTTTTGGATTTTCTTCTCCTTCACTTCCTTTGTACTGTTCCATTGATTACTGTTACATTCATCTTCCTCGATCAGCTCATTTTCCTCTCGAATTGGCTGAAATCGAGTGGGCAAAAAACTTCCAAATGTTAATGGAGTGAGTGATTTCATCCCTGAGGTCGCCGGTGCTACAGTGGTCATCATCAATGATGTGTTTTTGCGTCTTCTCACCATCGTCAATGCACGTTAGCCTCCCTTGGCTTATCTTGCACTGAGAGCATTTGGACTCATATTTTGTAGACCTTTTTAATAACAAATTCAAGATTACTTACCTAATAGATTATGGTGAGGAAATACTTCAAAAATTGCCTAAATCTTTGGAGAAGAAGCGGTTTGTGAAAATTTATGAAAATCCTGTAAGTGTTCTGTTTTGGAAACTTTAAATAACTGGCGAAAGTACTCATCGTGTTCGCGACAAGTCCATCGTGTTTGCGATGGGTCAGGCTTGATAAGACTTCGCATTCATGGAAGACGGCTCGTGTTCGCAGAGGAGAAACTCCTCGAGCCTCGCATTCGCGTCTAATGGGTCGTGTTCGCATAGGTAAACTACCCCACACTCTGCCCAGGCTCACTAGTCATCACATTCGCATGCGCTATGCCACTTTCATGAAGGGTATCCCTCCTTAGCTCCACGTTCACGAGTCCAGCTTTGCGTTCGCTTAGAAGAAACCTAGCACCTAGGATATTTGCCTTACACATTCGCGAGAGGGAGCACGCGAACACGAAGGGTAAAATCCCTGGGCACTGAACAACAAAAACCTCCCGAGACACACTCGAGCCCTCGGGGCTCCTAATCAAGTATATGTACTAACTCAATAACATCATACAAACTTATCTACGCAATCAAAATCGCCAAAATAACCTTAATAACAAAGAATTAAACCTCAAAATCAAAGAATTTTCTCAAACTTCCTAAAACAACATTTTTCAATTTATGTCGAATCACGTCAAATGACATCCGTTTTTTACCAAATTTTACAGGATCCTCTTAAATCATATATAAGACATGTACCGGGCGTCGGAACCAAAATACGGGCATGATACTAACATGCTCTAATCAAATTTCATTTCAAATTCCTGTAAACAATTTCAAAAAATAATTTTCTTTAAAAAAATTCATTTCTTAAGCTTGGGATCTCGAAATGATTCCGGGCATACGCCTATGTCTCATATTTTTCTACGGACCCTCCGGGACCTTCAGATTACGGGTCTGGATTCGTTTACCTAAAACGTTGACCGAAGTCAAATTAACTTATTTTATAGCCAATTTTATCAGTTTTCACATATTTTTATATTTAAGCTTTTCAGCTACGTGCTCGGACTGCCCAGGCAAATCGAGGTAATGCTAAATGAGACTTTCAGGACCTCGAAAATACAAAATTCAATTTAAAAGCAAGTGATGACTTTTTGGATCATCACATAACTTGATTTGAACCTGTCTTGAAAATGCCTTCAACTTTGCTGAAGCATTAACTCTGATACCACTTGTTGTGGATTTTTAAGAAATATATCTACAATAAAAAGGATTAAAGTATGATTGAAAATATGTTTCTAAAAAATAATTAATTATAGAATTTTAAATAGCCACATAATTATAAATAAAGAAGTAGACTCATCCTACAAGTAAAGTTCTACATAAACAATCTAGTAAGTAAAAATATTATAATTCTCATATAGCTAAGCAACTAATGATTCTAAAACAATGCAAAATCCAACCACAAAACACATAAGAAAATTCTTTTCGTAAACTTTTCTTGCTACTATAAGGTTTAATTTTATTTTACCGAAAACTCAAATATTTTTTTCACTCTAATACTTCATTGTTGAATTAAGGTCAGATAATTTTGTTGTTGAGCTTTGGCTTCTAATATAGCAAGCTAATTAAAGTAAAATGTTATTTACAATCGGTTCAATTATAATTGTATAACTATAACATATACTGATATACTTTTAATTATAAATTTTATCAACTTTTCGACAAAGTAAATTAATATTCTAAAAGCATTCTAACAACAAATCATTAAATAAATTACTATATTACATACGATATAATTCATCAAATTGATCACAACATAATTTCAGTTAATTCAATACATTTAGTAATTATTTTTAAACAATAACAACAACTACCCAGTAATGTCCCGCACAGTGGGGTTTGGGGAGGGTAATATGTAGACGAGTCTTACCCCTACCCGAAAGGGCAGAGAGGCTGTTTCCAATCGACCCTCGGCTCAGTGAAGGAAACGAAAAACAAAAAACAAAGACAAAAGAGCATTAGTAACACGAGCAGAAATATCGTAAATAATTATCTAGACATAAGAACCATAAATAAAATAGCATGCAATAATATCATACAATAACTACCATAACTAACTACCATAAGGGAGACACAATCCAATACAATAACTACCATAACTAACTACCATAAGGGAGACACAATCCAATACACAAATCATCTATGGGTAGCCCTGCCCAGCCTCACCCAACCCCGTGTGAGGAGTACGAAAAACTCTAGGAGCCCCTATCCTACGACCCTAATACTAGGCCTCCAGACTTTCCTATCAAGGTCCATGTCCTCGGAAACCCGCATACTAGCCATGTCATGCCTAATCACCTCTCCTCGATACCTCTTAAGCCTCCCTCTGCCTCGCCGTACGCCGACCACCGCCAGCCGCTCACAACTTCTCACCGGGGCATCAGGACTTCTCCTCTGCACATTCCCGAACCACCTTAGCCTTGCTTCTCGCATATTCTCATCCACCGGGGCCACCCCCACCTTCTCTCGAATAACTTCATTCTTAATCTTATCTAACCTAGTGAGCCCGCACATCCACCAGAGCATCCTCATCTCCGCAACCCTCATTCTCTGAACATGAGAGTTCTTCACTGGCCAGCACTCCGCCCCATACAACATGGCCGGTCTAACCACAGCTCTATAAAATTTCTTCTTGAGTTTATGGGGAACTTTCTTGTCACACGGGACTCCTGATGCAAGCCTCCACTTTGACCACCCCGCTCCTATACGATGAGTGACGTCCCCATCAATCTCTTCGTCCCCCTGAATCACCGACCCAAGATATCTGACATTGTCCCTCTTGGCGATGACCTGAGATCCAATCATCACGTCCCTGCCTACTTCGCTCGGCTCGGCGCTAAACTTGCACTCCAGGTATTTTGTCTTAGATCTGCTTATTCTGAAACCCTTAGACTCGAGAGTCTGTCTCCATACCTCTAACCGCTCAATAACACCGACCCTCGTCTCGTCTATCAATACTATGTCATCAGCAAATCGCATACACCAAGACACATCCCCTTGAATATGTCGGGTTAGAGCATCCATTACCAAGGCAAACAAGAGAGGGCTAAGCGCCAATCCTTGATGGAGCCCCATAACCACTAGAAAATGGTCTGAGTCGCCACCCGCCTTCCTAACCCTAGTCTTAGCTCCATCGTACATGTCCTTGATTACTCTAATGTAGGCTTCCGGCACGCTCTTCGCCTCCAAGCACCTCCATAGCACCTCCCTTGGGACCTTGTCATACGCCTTCTCCAAGTCGATAAGCACCATGTGCAGGTCCTTCTTCTTATCCCTGAACTGCTCCACTAGCCTCCTGACAAGGTGGATAGCTTCTGTAGTGGAGCGACCCAGCATGAAACCGAACTGGTTAACAAATATAGATGTCATCTCCCTCACCCTCGCCTCGATCACCCGCTCCCAGACCTTCATGGTGTACTTATTAATTTGATACCCCATAGTTGTTGCAGCACTGGATGTCCCCTTTGTTCTTGTACAAGGGCACCACTGTACTCCACCTCCACTCCTCCGGCATTCTTTTGGTCCTGAAGATCACATTGAACAACCTAGAGAGCCACTCCACACCTGGCCTACCCATGCATTTCCAAAACGCCACTGGGATCTCGTCAGGCCCGGTCGCTCGACCCCTACTCATCCTACACAAAGCCCCCATGACCTCCTCCAGCCTAATGCGCCTGCAGTACCCAAGGTCTCTATGTTGCTCTGAATGCCCCAACTTCCCTAGATCTATGTTATGATCCCCCTCCTCGTTAAGTAAGTCTCGAAAGTACGCCTGCCACCTCTGCTTGACTTGAGACTCACCCATCAGAACTCTACCATCCTCGCCCTTGATGCACCTAACTTGGTCAAAGATCACGCGCCTTCATTTCCCTTGCTTTAGCTAACCGGAATAACTTCCTGTCTCCGCCTTTCTCCCCTAATTCCTCGTACATGGGACCAAACGCCGCGTTTTAAGTAATTATTTTTAATTTTTTTTAATATCCTAACACATTTTATGTTGTCGGATTCACACATATAATTACGCTTTAATACTTTTCACACTTTCAGTACTATCGTGTGTCATCTAATCACATCATTCACATCTCGCCTCGAGAGATGTGATATAACGGGATGTTAGAAATTTTTTGTTTGTCTTGAATTTATACCTTGATATGAATAGTATTTTATCAGAGAACGCTTTGTTACTTTTATTGAACCTCCCTAGGGCATAATCTTAATTAACCAGATCGGTGAGCTTTGGTTACAATTGCGTAATGCAACTTTCTATATAACTCAGATTCATGAATAAACTCAAATTTTACAAGTAAATAATTTTGATGAAAAGAACTGAAATCTAAAAAAATACTACGATACTATATTGATGTGCTATAGGATTCACTAGAAAAAAGGTCAACTAATGTGAGTTTTGAATTTCTAAAAATAGAAATGATAAATTTTAGCCAAAATTCTTACTGAATCACAAAAAGCATGAGAGAAATTGAAAATGATGTGTTATGTTCGAGATCTGGCATGATTCTCATTTTTATTAAAATTGTATTTTTACGTATAATCAATCACACAATATTTGTGTCAGTCACATAATAATTGTGCAACTTTAATTACACTAATCACCTTGACATTATTCAAAAAGAAGCATTAGATAGTGCCAGTGACAAACTAAATGTGAATAATCATAATGCATCCGGCTTGCACAATGGCTGTGTGGGCGCAATGTTTTTTTTTCCATTTTTTTTGGTAAGAAGAAAAATCTGCAACTGTTATAAGTTCTGTTGCATAATTGCTCACAAACACACACGTGAGTATACGTATTCGATTAAGTAATATAGGATTGTAAGTCCAGATATCAATTTATGATTACTTGTGATTAACTATCAACTAAATTAAACCCAAACAATTAATCTATTCAACGAATTATAAAGTATGAATATTTAACTATAGATAATCTAGAGTAGTAAACTAAGAAACAAAGGAAACAAATTGGCGAATTATAGAGACGAATTCAATGTGAGTGAATATTCTAGAGTTATGGGTTAGCTAACAATCCCGTTGAATTTTCCACTTAAATCGTCTAATTAATTTATCTGGTTTATTGGTTGACATGGTTAATATTGCTCAAAGCTTCCTCCCGAAGTACAACTCGCCTATTCAAGCTAACCTAATGCCTATATCCTATGGAATTAGAATTAACAAGAATGCATTACTAATTCCTGTATAGTAACCTAGCAAGACGATTATGTATATTCCTATCCTAACCGCGAATACTCCCCTTTCCTCCCTCCCCCCAAAGTTAAGATTTTGCTCTACTCAATCTTATATGTTATCTAAAATTCCATCTTCCGAGTTTAATCCTAGATTCATAGATAGTATTCAATTGGTGATCAAGCAGTTAAATAATTAAGCGCAAGATTGAATAAATAAATCAATATGATAAAATAATATGAGCAATTCAATTTTCAAACTACAACGTTCATGTAGCACCCAAACTTCTAGAACTAATAAACTATGAAATTAAAGTAAGTGGAGAAAAGAAAAACTAGTTAGAAGCCTCCTCCAATCATGGTGTGTGTTCCTCCATGTAAATTCTCCTTCAAAGTATCTCTCCAAAGTGGCGTCTTCCCTTCAAAATATATTTAGTCTTCCTTTTATATGTATTGGGTAGGTCTAGGACCGAAATAACCTTGTCTTGGATGAAGAAGGAAAAATTCCGCAACACAACGCTAAAGGCAGAATGTTTTTACGCCTCGATTCCTTCCTTCACTTCAATTCACTTGGCAGAATACATAACTGGACCCTTAAACTTGGCCTTTTTTTGTCTCTTGGACACCTAAACATAGAGTTGTTCCTATTAGGCCCTTCAACTAAACCACATCTGTACATGATTAATGTGTGGGTATCGAAAGACGCGTGAACACAACAAAGTTGAACAGAGGAAATTTCAGCGGGCTTTTTAGGGCATTAAGTCGCCAGAAGCGACAGTCAGGTTCTTCATTTTGTGAAAATGAGTTTCAATTTATTTTGGGGGTTAATTCTATAAGGTGAAATATTTTAAGGTGTTAGAGGCAACTGTAATACACGCGTTTAATTTTTTATAAATTTTTTTCAGATGGTCTACAAAGTGTCTAATTGACACGAATGTGGTTTAGTTGAGGGGTCTGATAGGAAAAACTCTATATTTAGGTGTCCAAGTGACAAAAAAAAGAAGTTTAAGGATCAGTTATGTATTTTACCAATTCACTTCTTTGTATTTGTTGTTTATTTAGTATGTAATCATGAGGATAATGATCATGTCCTCCTTTTTTGTCTCTATCTCTTTTTTTCTTTTTTCTTCTTTCATATTTTATTTATGTTTACTTTAAATCTTTTTATCTTCACACCGTTTTATTCTTATAAAATTATCATATAATATTAAGCACAAAATAATATAATTAATACTCAAATGATGATTAAAAGCACTAGAATATGAGGCAACAACGAAAAAATATATGTGTTTTTGGTCGAACATCACACATTCTCTGACCTTCGAATGAGCACTTGAACCACACTTCTAGGCCTATTCGTTTGATGCATTACCCTTTTTATGTCACACCGCTATTATGAAAGAACAACCTAAGCAGTGCAACAACCACACCTCAGATGAACACTCTAATTCCATGCTACAATCATGCTTACTCTATGTACTCTAAACAGAAGTGAAGACTTGCATTTTCTACTTGAGTTAAATGCCTTCACATCACATTTTTTTTAGAGAAGTTCCCTACACATGAAATCAAACAATAAGGAACTGTAGGTAGAATGAATTCACTCACTCTCAGCAAAGAACATCCATATGCCACACAGATACACCATAAGCTTGCCCTTAGTGTAATACTCTACTAATCAAATTGTTCAATCTAAGATCAATAGCGCTTCATTTGGTTGTAATGTAGGTTGCGGGACGGGTAGGATGTATTTAGATATAAGAGTGACTACACCTCCCTAAGCACTTTAATACATATATTTTCTCAATTAAACATCATCTTTATGTCACCCAAAAATTCCACTTTCACATCAATGTAACTACACCATTTATCGAGGAGTTCCTATTTTTTTTTCAAGTGGCTCTTACTTTTTCAAAACAATACACCTCTCTCTTTATTCAACTAGTTCCACTCGAAAGACAAACCGACCACCCACACTTTAACTTTTACAAGGTTCATAACAATTCAAGTGCTCATGAGAGGTGAAAAGGTTCAAATAGATGGTTAATTCAGACAAATGGGTAAGGCTTGTAATGTGGTTGCCAAAAGAAAAGGATTATAGGCTCAAAGAGGTTAACTATGGTAATGTGTACAGGTGGATTCATGATTATATAGGCGACACAAGGAAATTCCTAAATCATCTCTAAGACCAAACAATTTCTATTTCGCTTTGCACACACACGAGGCAAGTTCTAGGTATCACATGCAAGCGTAGAATACGTGTATAACCTCACACACACTTGGCATGTAACTCATTCCGAATTAGTTTGTCAACACATTCACGTGAGTGTTTAAGTAAGACAAGGTGTGCAAAATTAAGGCATAAGATTAAGAGTCTACACGTGAGCCTAGACGTCGCACCCTCAAGTTCATTTTAAGTAGTTGCAGGTATGTACACCACGAGATGCATTCTTGCCCTCACCTACCTTACCCAAAATAGTCTTAAGGGTCCTAAAATCTATTAAAGAAAAATCTACCAAAGTTGGTTCAAGAAAAGCCCTTGGAAAAGAACCGTGGTCAAAAGAAAAACCAAGGGTGAATTACTACACTACCTAAAAAGAAAGTAAAATAAAAAAATCTTTTTGGTTTTTTTTCTTCAGTTAGACTACTTCTCTCAAGAATATTGTCTAAGTGGTCAGTCATCAGGAAGAGTTTCCTACCTTTTCTAGTCTTTTTTATATCCGACCTTAGCCCTCAAGAAACCCGTCGACAAGTGTCTATCGTTGGTCCAAATCTAGTCTCCCACCTAACACAAAAAGAATATGGCATGTCCCCATGTTATAAAACAATTAAAGCGTAGAAGGGTAAGAGAACTTCCCTGGTCATCAGTCGGAGTTCGAGACGGTGTTGGGGTCCACATTACAGGCCCTCCCTATAGCACAGAACCAAGCCATCAGCCAACTGTCAAACCTGGCTTGCCGTCTAGATATGGCATCCAAACGTACATGCAGGCCATCCACCAAAGTGTGAAGTTCTGCCATCTCTTCCTCCCAAGATGGCAATCTGGGTTGGCTGGAATGTGATATAGAGAACTCCGCCCCAGTTTGGGGTTGCCAAGAGGATCCGGCATCATCATAAGATCTCCTGGGTGGTGCCCTGGGTGTTGGGACGTCATCATCATCGTCCAACTTAATGGGGGTGGGTGCATCTCTGCACTTTGATCTTTAACACCCTGAATGTTATTTCTAGGGGTAAAGTGCCATCCATAGGACTGGTTGGGACATCAGCCAACAGACATAACCTCATCACAAATGAGGGGAAGTAAAATCCCTTAGTCATCAGAGGTGATCGAGGATCATTTCATCTTTAATGATTTTAGCAACATCAACGTCCTTCCTGGTTACGAAGCACCAAACCAATAGAGTCTGTAAGCTATTCACATCTGATGTGTTGCCCGTGGGCAATAACCTGCTGCAAATCATAGTGAACCAGCACTTAGCTTCCCATGTGAACGACTTGGAATGAAGGGTCATGTTCTTTTGTATCCAAACTGGTTGTCCCCCTGAGCATATTGACTCAGTTAGAGTGTCCCAATCGATCCCTGGAGAACTATGGTAACAATCCGTTTCACTAGTGAACAGAAGCAGTTGCAAGACCTGGCGAATCATCAGTACTGAGGCATCTACCACTTTCCCTCGCACAATCACAGAACGACACATATGTTTCGGGAAGTTCGCATAACACTCTTGAACTATCATTGGGTTGGCCATTTCAGGTTCCTCTAGCAAGAACTCCATCACCCTCCGGCGGGTGTCCTCATACATGTCCGGTTTTTCTACAAAGAGGGCAGCCTTGTCAATAGCAATTTCAGGGACAAAGCTTTATGTAGCTTTAGAATGAAACCTATCATGTGCCTCCTTGGACGTGAACCGTGTGGCATCATAAGTCGGCACTTTGGAAGTGCTTCCCGAGTTCCCACACCTCTTTCGTGCCATAGTACCTGCAATCAATTCATCATGACGATCAGGGACAACCAAACATGGGCCAGTCGGATGGGTACTCAGATTTCGCCACCTGTTGGAACCAAACAGTTTCCTTTTGTCAAGCATGGCTAGTATAACCATCTAGTAAGGTGCCAAAGTGGAAAACATCCACTACTGCCCCCACACCACTTATCAATGATACAATTTTGCCACATAAGACCCCTCCCCCCCCCCCCCCCGCAAGCTCCCTCCAATTAATAACAGTTTAAGTGCTACCACCACCCACCCCACACAAAAATTGTCAACTAGGTATACACCCTCACATTTACACAAAACAACCCCAAACACCATCTACAACATCCAACTTAGAGTTTAAAACCCTGTTGCACCCAAAATAAAGAATTCTACACACTAATCACTACATAAGGGAAAGTACATAAAACACAAGAAAAATTAGACAACTTACTTGAAGATTATCATGGAGTCTTGGGGACGAATTGGGGGGTTGTGGAGGGATAGGTTTTGGATGGAGGAAAGGAGTAAGAAGAAGGAATAAAAACAAATGGGGGTTTTGGGTTATGGGAAAAAGAATAAGGAAGAGATAGGAGTTGGAGAAGAAGAAGAGGGAAGAAATAGGAGTTGGAGAAGAAGAAGGAAGAAAATTGAGAGAAGTTGAAGAGAAGATGAGGTTTGGGAGGTTGTGTGTGTGTGTGTGTGGGGGCGGGGGGGGGGGGGGAGGGGGTACTTAGTGTAATTAAACAGAAAACAAAAGAATTAAAAAAATTTAAAAAAAATTTCTACATATCGTACATGGACCTAGTCCAACCTACCCGGCCCACCGCAATTACGTCGTGATCGCGGTGGACCAACTTCAGAGAGGGTATGAGACCGCGGTCACATCGCGGTTACGTTGCGACCGTGGTGAATCATCTTCAGAGAGGGTCTCTGACTGCGGTCCCACCACAGTTACGCCGCGACCGCGGTGAACCAGTTCCTGGATGCTAATTTCGGGGTTCTTTTTATTGTTTTTCCCCTTATGAACGAATTTTACCTCTTTTAATGCCTACCTTACCCATTTTATGCCGCGACTTGTAATGCCAAGTCCTCCGCACTATCCTGCATATACACAATACATTAGAAATTATACCGTTTTTACATGCCATTACAAACTACATTTACAACATATTCGTGGGTTGCCTCCCACGCAGCGCTTGATTTAACGTTGTGACACGACGTAAGTGAGAGCATTTAAGGTTCGCTCGACCTCTGGGGTTCAGTCATGTGGATCTCAAACCCTTCCTTTTGTTCGTTCATGCCCATATATAGTTTTAATCTCTGGCCATTGACTCTAAATGTACGAGAGTCTTTCTCTGCGGCAATCTCTACAGCACCTGAAGGGAATACTTCAACCACTCAAAACGATCCAGACCATCTTGACTTAAGCTTACTAGGGAACAGTCGCAATCTTGAGTTATAGAGAAATACCATATCCCCAGGTTTAAAATGTCGCTCAACAATGTGCTAGTTGGTAACCTCTTCATTCTTTCCTCGTACAATCTTGTGCTCTCAAAGGCAAGATGTCTGAACTCGTCAAGCTCATGCAACTCAGTGATTCTAGTTGTGCATGTAGTCTCAATATCTAAGTTCAGCTGCTTCAATGCCCACCACGCTTTATGTTCAAGTTCCACTGGCAGCTGACAGGTCTTTCCAAACACAAACTTATATGGTGACATACCAATTGGTGTTTTAAACGCAGTTCTGTAGGCCCAAAGTGCATCATCTAAGCTTTCTCGCCCAATCAGTTCTTGTGGCGTTCATAGTCTTGGTTAACACACTCTTTATCTCTCTGTTGGACACTTCAACCCGCCCACTAGTTTGTGGGTTATAAGGGGTTGCCACCTTATAGGGTACATCATACTTTGCAAGCAACTTTTGAAGGCTCTATTAAAGAAATGAGTGACTCTATCATTGATAATCACTCTTGCTTTCCCAAATCGGGTGAATATGTTCTTTTTCAAAAATCCCACCACAACTATTGCATCATAGTGGAAAATGCAGTAGATTCTACCCACTTGGACACGTAATCCACAGCAACAAGTATGTATTTATTGCCAAAGCAACTGACGAAGGGACCCATAAAGTCAATCCCCCAGACATCAAACACTTCTACCTCTTGAATTGGGTTCATGGGCATCTCGTCGCGACGGGAAATATTCCCAGTCCGCTGACATTTATTGCAGCCCTTCATCCATATGTGCGCATCTTTAAACATTGTTGGCCAAAAGAATCCGGCCTAAAGCACCTTTGCAGCTGTCTAGACCCCTCCAAAATATCCTCCATATGCCAATGTGTGACAAGCCTGCAAAACAGAAGATTGTTATATCTCGGGGACACACCTCCGGATCATATTTTCAACACATATTCTAAACCGATAAGGCTCATCCTAACAATACATGCGGCTATCACGATAAAACTTTTTTCTTTGGATAGATGAAAGTTCATGAGGAACAATACCACTGGCCAGGTAATTAGCAACGTCTTTATACCACTGCGCTTCCTTAAGTTTAGTAGCGAGTAGCTGCTCGTCTGGAAAGGTTTCCAAGATTTGTTCGACATCGGCTGATTTTTAGCTCCTTCAAGTCATGATAGATGATCAACGACTTGATTTTCTGTGCCCTTACAGTCATGAATTTCGAGGTCAAATTCTTGCAACAGCAGCCTAACGAATCAGGCACGGCTTAGACTCCTTCTTCTCGATTAGGTACCTGAGAGCTGTGTGGTCAGTATATACAATTACCTTGGGACAAATCAGATATGATCAGAACTTGTCAAAAGCAAACACCACATCCGACATTCCCTTCTCAATCACAGTGTAGTTCAGCTGGGCTCCACTCAGCGTTATACTAGCATAGTATGTTTTATGCATCAACTTGTCTTCTGCTATCCCAGCACTGCTCCCACCGTGTAGTCACTAACATCACATATGAGTTCGAACAGTTGCTCCCAGTCGGGGGGAACTATAATAGGTGTTGTGACCAGCCTCTTTTTCAGCTCCTCGAATGCTACCCTGTAATCATCAGAAAAAAGGGTGATATTTTTCTAATAACTTACAGAGGGGTTGGCAATTTTTGAGAAGTCTTTTATGAATCATCGATAGAAACCAGCATACCCGAGCAAGCTTTCGATTGCTTTGACTGAAGTTGGAGGGGGTAGCTTTGCTATCACATCTACCTTAGCATGACCCACCACAATTCCCTTGCTTGACACCTAGTGTTCCAATGCTATTTCCTCTTATACCATAAAGTGGCATTTCTCCCAATTCAGAACCATGTTAGTCTCAATACACCATTTTATCACACGAGTCAGATTTATCAAGCACTCATCGAATGATTTCCCCACCACTGAGAAGTCATCTATGAACACCTCTATTATATCTTCTACCACCGTTGGAATATGGCGGGTGCGTTGCATAGTCCAAAGGGCATCCTCCGAAAGGCGTAAATACCATACGGGTAAGTGAAAGAGGTATTTTCCGTCCTCTGGTGCAATGGAGATCTGATAGTACCTTGAGTACCCATCCAGAAAACTGAAATGTGACCTCCCTGCCAATCTGTCTAACATCTGAACAATGAAGGGAAGTGGGAAGTGGTCTTTCCGGGTAGCTAGATTTAACTTCCGATAGTCCATGCCAATTCTCCAGTTTGTGACGGTTTTGGTAGAGATCAATTCATTTTTATCATTCTTAACTACCGTCATGACACCTTTTTTTGGAACACATTGGACTGGGCTAACCTAGCTGCTGTCAGAGATTGGGAAATGATTCCCGCATCTAACCACTTGATTACTTCTTTCTTCACCACTTCCTTCATATTGGGGTTCAGCCTTCTTTGGTGTTACCTGGAAGGTTTGTGTCTCTATTCCAGTAGAATTTTATTCATACAGTAGGTGGGGCTGATCCCCTTTATGTCTGCCATGGTCCACCCAATAGCAGTCTTGCACTCCTTTAGTACCAGCAACAGTTGTTGAGTCTACGCATCTAACAAACTAGATGAGATAATAACATGTAATGTGGAGTTAGGTCCAAGAAATTCATACCTGAGATGGGCGGGCAATGGATTTAACTCTAGCTTTGGTGGTTCTTCGATTGATGGCTTGGCTAGAGGAATTTCTCGATTTTCCAAGTGCAAGGGCTCAAATTCTAGAGTTCTATCCTAGAACCCTCTACCTTTTAGCGTCAACATCGATTCTGCCAGATCCTCTCCATTTACCTTATCCAAATTCATTAGACATGCAGCAAGGGGGTCCTCAATGGTTAGCCATTCATCGTCAGTCTCTACAATTACATCCACGGCATCAATAAGAGAAAAATTGGCAAATTCACTTGGTCGCCTCGTAGATCTCTGCACATTGAATGTTATTTCTTCATCATTCAGTCTCATCTTGAGGTCCCCAGTCTCACAATAATTAGAGCTCTCCCCGTGTCCAGGAATGGTATTCCTAAAATTATAGGAATCTCTTCATCCACTTTGCAGTCTAGGATCACAAAATCTACAGGGAACACAAATTTCCCTACCTAAATCGGCACATCGTCCAGGATTCCAGAGGGTCGTTTCACAGTCCTGTCAGCCAGCTGCAACAACATAGAGGTGGGTGTAGCTCTTCCAATGCCCAACCTCTTATAAATTGCCAGAGGCATAAGATTGATGCTGGCCCCTAGATCACACAGTGCCTTAAAAAAAGCAAAATTACCAATAGTGCATGGAATTGTAAAGCTCCCTGGGTCAGATAGCTTTTCCGCAATTGGTCTAGTCACCACTACACTACAGGTCTGAGTAAGAGTAACTGTGGCCAAGTCTTGGAAATCAAACTTTTGGGACATCAAGTCCTTCATCATTTTTGCATACCCAGGCATCTTTTTCAAAGCTTCAATCAATGGTATATTTACCTAGATTTGCATTAACATGTCAAAGAACTTCTTGTATTACTCCTCCTTTTTGTACTTGGCCAGCCTCTGAGGGAAGGGTGCAGGAGGTCTCTTTTTCCAATCAATTGGGACCGATCTTTATCAGCTGCTACATCAACTACTGGCTCCTGCACTGTTTCAGCTTCTTTCTTGGTCTCATTCTGAATATTTTTTCTTCTTGAGAATGCTGGATTGACATATCTGTCAGTTTCATTGATTCATCTAGCTCGATGGGCACTGGTATGCGTGTCTCAGTTTGTCTAGCTTCTCGAGCCCTTTCTTTCTCTACATCCAAATCTCTGCCATTACGTAGGCTCACCGCCATTAGATGTTTATAGCCTTGATCTTTTGGATTTATCTGGGTTTCTGCAGGTAGTGTCCCATGAGGACGATTTTTCAGAGACATCAAAATTTGGCCCACCTGCACCTCAATACTCTTGATTGCTGCATCATGTGTATCCACTATCTCATTAATTTTTGCATTAGACCCAATAACCTGCTGCATCATTGCTTCAAATCTAGCAAACCCATCTTCCTGCCTTCCACCATGCTGTTACTGAGGCGGGTGATAACCCTGCTGCTGATTCTGAGTATTGTATCCCTGTGGTCTTGGGTAAGGTGCCATATTGTTGGGGGTTCTCGTACCCTCCCATGTTCCTAATGTTGAATGGTGGCTGTGCTGGCATGTACTGCTGATTCTGTTGACCCCAATTCTGACACTCTATCTCTGACCTCCATAATTAGACACATCGTTTATGTCTTTAGGGTAGCAATGATGATCGTGTTCTGCATTCCAGTGGTTACTAGCTGGCTGACTAATGCAAGATGTGCACAAGCATCTATTAGTAGTATCAACAATATGTACCTGCTGTTTCTGCCTTGACTCTTCCACCTTTTTGGTAAGTATGCTCATCTGTGTCAATAAGGTAGCCATATTTTTCAGCAATAGAATTGGATGGATCAAGAGGCACTGAGTGCACCACTAGAGTAATATGTACATTCCTGGTTGTCCATCCCGAATTCTGTGCTATCTTGTCAAGCAGACTCTGGCCATCTCTCCATGTTTTGCTCAAGAAAGCTCCACCAGCTGAAGCATCAACAATATTCTTCATACTATTTGACAACCCCATGTAAAACCGTTGCTGCAACATCAATTCTGGAATACCATGGTGCAGACATATAACTAACATTCCTTTAAACGCTCCCATGTCTCATGCAGAGTCTCCATTGGTTTCTGTTTAAAGCTCAAAATGTCATCAATTTGTTGAGCAGTCTTGTTGGGTGGGTGGAACTTATTATGAAATTGCCTAACCAAATCCTCCCAAGTTGTTATGGAATTGATGGGAGTGAGTTAGCCAGTTCTGGGCAGCTCATGTCACTGAGAACGGAAACAACAACAACTTGATTGCTTCCTGAGTTATGTTGGGCTGGCTTTGGGTTTTGCAGATAGATAGAAAATTCTTCAAGTGTTGTTGAGGATCATCAATTTGTGACTTCGAAAATAGTCCCTTATTTTGCAACAAATGCAGCATGTTGTTTGTGATTGGAATGATTCAGCCTGTATCTGCGGGACTACAATCGCGGTGGCCAGATTTTCTGTTGTGGGTTGTGCCCAGTCATAGAGAGCAGCCTCTGGTACTATTGGTACTTCTGGGTTTTCCTCGTGGTCTCCTCTAATTGTTTCGAATTGTGCAGTTGTTGGTTGTTGTTTGTTTTTCCGGTTGGCCCGATTCAAAGCCTTGAAAACTTTCTCGGGATCTGCTAATGCTTCAAATACTTCACCAGATCTCGATGAGTTTCTAGGCATGCACCTGTGCAACCAATTGAACAATCGTTAAAATTTCAATGTAAAAATTGGGTATAGAGAAAACTGACAACACTAAGAAATTTTTTGTACTTCTTTCAATTGTAATTGATAACACCATTAATTCTCTAGCAACGACGCTAAAATTTTGAGCAAGCCCAACTATGCCTTATAAAAGGACACGCGAACGTTGCAAATATTACCCGAGTATTTATGCCCAGAGCTGAATCCACAAAGAATTAACCTATCAATCACTTTTGTTGGACGTACTAAATTTTTTAGAATCAACTTCCCCAAACGTCGGAAACAACAGTGATGGTATTTCTAATAACTAATACTGAAAGTAACTAAAAGCTATAAAAATATGCTTGAGTTGTAAACAATAATGAGAAGGCTCTAAGGTAGTGATTTTCCCTATTGATGGAATCCCTTCCGCTTACGCTTCATATAGATTCACCAAAACATCTCTATCAATAATGAGCACTTTTTTTACCGTAAATATCTTCCGAGTAATCACGATAATTTACTAGATGCACTCTCTCAAGATACGCGAGCTAACTTTGTTTATTACAGCTCACTTTAGATTGGAACCAAGGATTCGTTATCCCTAATCCCGCCTTTAAACCCGCAGTTATAGTCTTATAGATCCCTCTTATACTTTGGGAGTGGTGTTGTTAAACAATTACCTAAATGTGTACTCTCTTCCGAGTTATGCACACTAAATAGGTACACCTAATTGAGTATCCTATCAATAAACTACAATAAGTACATAGTTGAACAAATAGAGATTAAATTGGCAAACTATATTAACATAATCAAGAAGTTCATCCTTCAATAGGTTCCATTAGACTAAAGTATTTAGCTACTCATAACAACGTAAAGATAAACTATGAAAATATTTATCATGGAGAAATGCAAGAAAAAGAAGAGATAAAGAACTATGATATTTTTGGGTGATCTCTCACACTTGTGTATCTTGCGAAAGTAATCTAAAAAACAAGTCTGCCCTAATGTGGCCGAATTTCTACATCTTATAAGGGGTTTTCACCAAATTTTCCCGACTTGACACTTTGGTCCCTAAAATTTTTGCGTTATGTCGCAGTTACGCCAGGACCGTGGCCAGAATGGTCTTCTTAATCTTTGGTAATGTTCTGTCGCTGTCCTACCGCGGTTACTGTTTGACAGCGGCAGACCAGGTTCAGTTCTGGTTTTGTCCCTTCACTTGGCGCACTTCGTGGGTATTGTTTGATTGGTCTCTTTTTCTCCGTAATTGATCCCAAAAGTGTTCCACCAACTTCTTTTATTAGATATAGCCTGCAGAGCATGAAAAGCACTAATTAGAGCATTTGATTATCCGTTTTTGCCATAAAACTATACAAAAATGTAATTCTTTAGGGCATAATTATAGTCTAATTCACCTATTATCAGCATTTCATGGTGAGCACTTTATAGACACCGCTAAATCTCCTTATGTAAACTACAACTATTCTAATGACAACTTTATATATATATATTTTTTCCTATGAAAGAGTAAATTAGCACGTAGGTTATGTAAGTCACGTTTGTTTCAAGCTATGCCATCTGTTACCTTTACTAGTTCATCAAGATCGTCTATCAGAACATCCTTTTTTGTTAAGTCATATTATTATTATTCTACTAGAACATTAACTGTTTTGGTCATCAATCGTGCTAAGGTTTGGCAACTACAGAAGTTGAATAGGCATATGAAGCATGTGTTATTATGAATTAAATTTGTAAGTGAATCATCTTAATTCTTATCAGTTATGTATTAGCTTAGGAAGATATTGTGTTCACAAGAATTGTAGAGTCAAGTTCGTGTATATGATAATCTACATTGATCATCACAAATGTTTGAAAAGCATTTTCGCATCTCTTACTTTGGATGCCACGCTTCTTAAGATACCTTACATTTTCTTTGGCCTATTTTGTTTTTAGAGCGAATCTTGCAAGCCCTGTCATCCTTCCTTCCAAGAATTTCTCACCTTATTCTTGAGAAGACTTGAATTCACAACCTCTCGGTTGAAAGTGAGGGTTGCTTACCATCAGAGCAACCCCTCTTGTCAAACTATTCGAACTAACATAACGAAAAATAAACTAGTTGATGTAAAAGGTACCCTTTTTTTGATTTTATAATTTTTCCAAGTAAAAATTTTTTTTAGGGTGTGTTTGGTATAACGGAAAATGTTTTTCAAGAAAATATTTTCTTAGAAAATAAGTAGTAATTTTATTCATTTTTCGATGTTTGATACGCAAATTAAGGAAAATGTCTTCTCAAGAGTATTCATAAATAATTTAGATATAATAAATATGAAGCGATAAACTTTTCGACCGACAACCTCCTGGACCCACAAATTTCATAAATATTCGAACCGCTAAACTTTCAAAATCGTTCTGCAAATCAAACATGGTAAAAAAGATATGATGATTAGTGGGTTTAATTATGAGTAAGGAGTATTTTACCTTTTATTTCGATCCTAAAATTTCGAACTCGTAAAATTTTGTAATTTTAAACCCATAAACTTCCAAACACATAAACTTTCGAACTGATAATTTTGGAACTTGTAAAATTTTAAGCCTTTAAACGATAAATAATAAAATTAAAATTGAAAAATATATTTAAAATATTTTTTCCAGGGAAGGGGGGCGGGTGGGGCAGTAAAATAAAAATAAAAATAAAAATTTGTATTACAAAAAAATATTTTTTTTGTGCGGGGAAGGGAAGTGGGGAAGGAGGGTGGGGAATATGAGGGGGGGGGGTGGGTGGGTGGTGGGCGGTGCAGAAAAATAAAAAAAAGTAGAAATTTAAAATTATAAAAAAAAGTTAAGGTAAATTTTTTTTGAGGGGGGGAGAGGGATTAAAGGGTATTAGGATGAGTGAGAACGGAAAAATTGAAATTTGAAATTTCTTGTTTTTTTTTGTAGAGAGGGTTAGTGAGGGTGGGGAAGGTAGGAAGAGCTTTGAAAAATATTCCCTTCTCTTGATAAGAAAAATATTTTACTCCAATTGAAGGAAAATGAATCGACAAAGAAAGCTACCAAACATGAGAAAATTAGAAATCATTTTTCAAAAAAATATTTTTCTTCTTAACAAACATACCCTCAGTTCCTTTTCTTTTACCTTTTCCTTCATTTCTTTTTGTTTCCTTTGTTTTTAAGCATACCAAAGCATTTGGATCTTTCTGTTTCAAATTTCAACAAACAAGCATTAAGATGTAAATTATCTAATCTATTAACCGAAAAATAAAAATTTGGAATTTAATAATAAAAAGATCTCAGTGATTAGTTGGACTTCTTTTCCAATTAGGGCACCAGTTTTACCAAGAGAAGCAACAAAAAAAACTGTAAAATCTTAAATTTATCAGAAAGTAGCAGCATATCCGAAAATTCTGTCAGTTGGGTAGAAGGCCCACAACAGGACACGGCAGCAAAAACACGTTGGACGGCGCATGTGGCATTCACTAATTGGATTATGCACATAAGTCAACATATGCTATTTCACCTAAATTAAACGCATTGAAGAGAAAAAACACACACAGAATACACACAGTTTCAGAGTTGCACAGTTTCACTCTCTCGTCGGCTTCGCTGCCCCAATTTCCGTTTCAACATTCGCTTCTAAGCTTCCTCTTTGCGTCTCTCAATTGAGATCTGAAGGTTCTAGAAAGTTTTCGAGACCGATCAGACCCGGGAGTTGAACATATCCTTTTTCCGGCGAGGAGTTTTGTTTTCCGCCTCATCAGTGTTTCGGATCCGGATCTGCGTACGCGTGCTCGTAAGAATTTCTGCGTTCATTGTTCTATTTGTTTTTTCACACTTTAATTATCAGTTTGATTTGATTTATAGTAGTTGTAACTGCCGCGCTGGTAATTTAGGATGAGCTTGTGTTTCACGATTTTTTAACATCTAATTGCTACAGCATTGATCAGTCTCAAATGTGTTTCTTTGCAAATTCGTTTATTTCGTTGGTAGCTTTGTAGTTTGAAATTGTTCCTTTTTGAGGTTTTTAATACGTTCCGTTCATTGTGTCTTCTGCTGTTCAAATTGACTGCTTTTTAACTCGTTTGTTCGATAATGGCAGTTTGATTATTCTTTTTAGTGTGAAATTGTGTTTCATACTTCATATTTGATCAATTTCCAATGTATTTTTTTGCAAGTTCATTGATTTTTGAATATTGAGCCGGAAACAACCTTTCTACTCACCCGGAGCAGGCCCAGACCCACTTGTGGGATTTTACTACTTCCCCAGCCCCACTTGTGGGATTTTACTACCTTCCCAGACCCCACTTGTGGGATTTTATTGTGTTGTTGTTGTATTGATTTTTGAGTATGTAATGTCTGATAGAATGTTTGTGTTTTTTTTTTCCTAGGGCCTGAAGAATTTTTTGAGAGGATTTAACAGTTGAGAAGAAAACATCACAGCTGCCTGAACACGAGCTAAGGAATTAGTGGAATTGATTAACAAAAGAAATTCAAAATACAGCGACCAGGTTCAGGGGGCGATTTGCCCCAAAGCAGTGATTTCAGCCCTTTCCCAGTAGCACGGAGGGTAAATTCTTTCAAAACCGTTGCAATGGATGATGACATGGAAGGGGGGAACTTGGGCCCTTACCAAGATAGGCCAAGGACATTTCCTAGCATGAAGAGTAAAGCTTATATACCATGGGTAAGTTACATTATTTGGGAGCACATGCTTTTCAGTTGTCTTAAAATCATGCCTTTTGATTCTTTCATGGAGGAACATTTACTTTGATCCAGCCTTTAGGAGTGAATGGCATGCTCATTTTTGTTGTTTATTTTTATTAAATATTTTAAGCACCGTAGTTTTGCTTTTACATATGTTCTCGCCCTTTAATGTGGATCATTAATTGCCAAATGTGTCCTATTTTATAGTCTTCTATAATTTTTTTTAAAGTATATAGTCTTCTATCATTTTTTAATATTCTAAATCCTGCTAAATATACTTTCGAGGAGAAGAAAACATTACTGGTGAAAGAAGCTTATCTTTGCAGGAAAGATGGTACAATAGTTAAACAAACTGTGCATGAAAGCCGGTAACCACTATGCTGTTACAGAAGGTAGTCTGTTGTGTTGGGGGTGATCTAGCTAGATCTGCCATCTAGCCAACCTCTGTAGGCCTTCCACCAACCAACTAATTGTACAAATGTTACAATGTTTCCTAATAATTTTGAATACATCTAAAATTATAGAAAGAAGAGCCACTGTTTAAATTCAAAGGAAGCAGTAGAAATTAGTGGATACATATGCATGAGTAAAAGTAAGACTATATATGTTTGAAATCGAGTGAACAAAATGTATACATTAATTAAGTTCCAACTTTATTGAATATTCCCTTGGTCTCTCTTAACTACTTTATCATCTGATACTTTTTTATCAGGACCTTGATTATCTGTTACTTATAAAAAGGAAAACTACCTCGATCATCTGTTTCTAGTGAAAATCGTATTAGTGCCGTGTTCCTAATATATTGTGACTCGCAACAGGGTCAAATGGGTTCTTCCACTTTTTAATAGTTCTCTGAAAGCTTCTGCTTGGTATTTTTTAACTATGAACTTCAAAAAAATGGCATGCAAATCCTTATTAAAAATACAGATATGCACACAGGTAGAGTGTGTTGATAGATCTTTTTATGACAATGGTGTCTGTGCCAGCTTGCGAGCACCTCGACTATTCACCCACTTCATTGACCGTTAGGCCACACCCTTGCATGTGTGTATGGCATAGTTTCTTTACCTAATAATTAGACTGGGCTAGGTGCTGTCAGTTCTCTATTTGACACCATCTCCAACTCACCTTTTATGCTACCTTTGACTGATTAACTGTTTACCCATCTCCTCTTACTAATGCTAGAAACCCACTTTAGGTTGGGTTCACGTAGATACTTCTCCTGCCAACATTGAACTTTGTGGACCAAAGGTTATCAGAATTCAAAGTAAATTTCTGAATCTCAAAAGAATCAGTAGGCATAGATTGATCTTGAAGTTTTCTAGTATTGTCTTCCACCCACTCGCACTATAAAAAAGTAACCATGCACTCAGAAATCTAAGAGGTTGCTACATTCTAAAATTTGAAGCTTTTGGTCTTGACTTCCGCTCACGTGGCCTCAAAATAGTAAAATATGCACTTGGAACTAGAAGAGCTCAAGACATTCCAGATTTACTAAGTTAACACGGTTGAAAGTCGAAATAAGCATAGAGTTTTGAGATTAACCATTGAGGTCTCATTGATACTATATACAAGTTGAAGATCCAGATAATTTTTCTCTTCTTTAGAAGTACAAATTCACTCATAAGAGCACTCTAAGCAGGGTATACCAATTTAAAATGGAAATTATATGAGGCTTATTTCCTAACCAGATAGTTTGCAGAGATTAGTTGTGTGCACCATTATCCACTTATAGCCATTTGGCCAAGCTTCTTCAAGAGCCAAAATTGGTTTTTTTTTCCGGAGAAGTACTTTTTCCCTCAATGTGAGGTATTTGGCGAAGCATTTCAGGAGAAAAAATACATTTGGCAAGAAGCAGAAGGAAGTATCTTCTCCCCAGAAGCTGAAGTAGTTTTGGCTTTTCTTCTTACCAGAAATGCCTTTAGCAAAATATAGTATGTACCAAAATAAAGTTACTTATTCTAAACCTAGTACTTAGGATATTAATGTATAAGTATTTTTTATTTATTTTTAAGATAGCTTTCTAATGTATAGTGACTTTTGGGGTAAACGCTTTTATATTTATTGAATAATGTTTGCTATATTTAAATTATCTTAAAAAGAATTAAAGTACTTTTCAATTTTATTTTCATATTTTACTTAAATAAAATGGAAAACGTCAATTATTGTCTTTAATAATAAAATTTTGAGATTATTTATGAACTTATATAATATTAACTATTAATGAAATCTCTTCATGTCCTTATTCGTAAGTTGATATTTAAAAGCGCTGTTTGAAAAGCTTGGCCAAACACAAATTATTGCTCAAACGTACTTTTTAGATAAATTAACCAAACACAAACTACTTATCTTAAATGTACTTTTTCGAAAAACACTTTTCAAAATAAGCTTATTTTTCCAGCTTGGCCAAAGAGGCAATTAGAAAATAGAGATATATGAAGGGTTTAACCTTAAATATGAACGTGTAGTTTAGTGCTAAACTCGGCTTTCTGAAAAATAATAATAATTGATTTACGATTTAATAGTTCTTTCTTATTCTTTTCATGTCTTTTTTAGCGGTCAATATCTTATTGATGTCACTCCAAGACGGTGTTTTAATTTACATTAGCGGCATAATGTGCACGATTGGTCCATAGCCTCCGTAAAGTTCTAACCAATTATAACTAAAAATGGTACTCTCTTACACTAAAAGTCCAAAAATAGAACAAAATAAGAGAGAAACCATGATCTAATCCGATGGTTTATCAACTCTTTAAATAAACAATGTCTTCTTCTTTTCCATATTCACCAAAAAACTGAAGAAGGTTCGTCTTCTAAATCACCTTATTTAGCATCTAAGCCTCTCGTTCTCCAACTTACGGGTGATTCTGACTAGATATGTTCACCTTCTCATGCTTTTTGGTGAAGAATCAGTTGAGCCATTTCATTTTGGCTATTTACATGCAATTTATTTGTTTTTTTTACTTTACTGAAAGCTTGTATTACATTTTTCCATAAAAGAATCAGTTAGAAGGCGTTTGCCTCACAATGATATACATGCTATATATCCTGGCCTCCCTTGAAGAGTACTATGTTTCATTAAAGATTGTCTGCCAAAGAATTAAATGATCTTTTTTGACAAGCAGATGATAAGTACCTCTCTTGGAAGCAGCCTCTCTGCCCTTTTGGGTAGGGGTAAGGCTGTCTACATATTACCTTCCCCAGACCCCACCTGGTGGGAGTATACTGGGTAGTTGTTGTTGTATGATAAGTACCTCTGTTCTCAATCTGTAAATCATGGTTATAGTCATTCTACCTAAAGTGTTATTCACTGTTCATTTGCTCATGTCTACATTTCTAAATTAGTAGATAAACGTAAATGATGTGCCCCTTCTCGGCCTGTTTGTCTAATAGTAAACATCTCTGATCTTTGAATCTTGCACAAATAGTTGTGCCACATCAGAATGAATATTTTGAAAATTAAAGACGATACTAGCTTTCAGTCAGGGGAGCTTGTTACAATTTTGTAATGCAAAATAAATGAGGACCAGCATCCTAAAAGTATACAAATACTTGAAACTTTTAACCAGCAGTGCCTCCTCTATCAGTAGAAACCAGTTGTTCATCACTTGCTTGTTTAAGATTAGCTGTTCTAGTTGTTCACTGTTGCTTAAATAAGATTGTTGAATAAGAAGCTTCTTTCAGCGGATAACAGCATAATTTGGTTTCCTTCTCTTTTCATTGCTTGCTCTTCTATTTTCTAAGCATTTGCTTTAATATTGTCATTGCTGTTGCATGCAGATTTTCCGTGTTCTCATGAGGATAAATGTTCGCGTTCTTTTGGTGCTCCTGCTTTTTTGTTTTGGAGCTATCTTTTACATTGGTGCAAGTACCTCGCCGATCATTGTGTTTGTGTTTTCAGTTTGTATCATCAGCTTTTTTGTGTCGATTTATCTTACTAAGTGGGTGCTGGCAAAGGACGAGGGACCTCCTGAGATGTCCGAGGTACAATCTTCTTGATCAGTTTCTAAGTTCTCTTTCAAAACTTCCCTGTTTTGTTTTTTTCTGCTTCTAACATGTAGATTGGTTTGGACAATGTTTTTTCATGTCATACTAGATCATATTTTCCTTTTGGTATGGGTCTCTAGACTTATGCAGTACACTGTCTAGCTCTTGTTATTCTTTAGTTCTTTTCCTTTTTCATCTTTCATTTTATTCATTTGTTAATTTTTGGTGGAGGATAGAGGTGGATAGAGTTGTTGGGTAATGCCATGAGGGAGGCAGGAATTGTTTTGTATCCAAAACCTTAATCGTGGTTAAGGAGCTCCATTGTCTGGGCTAGCCCATGATCATCATGAACGAGTGGTTGTTTCAAGGGTTAAAGTTGTGTGCTAGAGTACTGCAGAATACCATGGAGGTCCAGCATGGTGACTACCTCTGCTTTTGCTTCTGTCACCTTCACCTGCCAACCAAAGAAATGATCTATTCCCGCCATTTTCATTTCCCTTCTCCATGCTCCTAGATTATTGGCCACCTGACCTTGGAATCCTTCATAGCCATAGGATTTTCCGAGGAAAGTGGATTTGAATGCAAAATTTTCTTGTTCCATTGATATGGGAACTTTAACGTAAATAAATTGGTAAAAGCTTGATGATATTGATATCAGCACCCAACATGCAGAAACTTGGATTCGCAGTCATGATTTTGCTCCTATTTCATTGCAATATGTTATGTATAGTCTTAAAGTCTTAAGCTCATTATGTAACTTGCTAGATATCAGATGCAATACGTGATGGAGCTGAAGGTTTCTTCAGGACTCAGTATGGGACTATCTCCAAGATGGCGTTATTGCTTGGACTGGTTATATTTGCCATATATTTATTCCGTAATACAACTCCTCAGCAAGAATCATCTGGCTTAGGCAGGTAATGGCAGATTTTGAGTTGGATAATTTCTCTTCTTTCAGGAAAAGTTTGAGTACACTTTGTGATACTTCCCACGCTGATGTAGGGCAACATCTGCTTATATTACTGTTGCTGCTTTTCTTTTCGGGGCTCTATGTTCTGGTGTTGCTGGGTACGTTGGCATGTGGGTATCAGTACGTGCTAATGTCCGAGTATCAAGTGCAGCAAGACGGTCAGCTCGCGAGGCTCTGCAGGTTCTTTTCACTTTTCAATATAATGCTCACCAGGACCAACACTGAGGTCCTCCGTTGTAGAAATTGACCTCAGATCTTTCTGGTGTAGATAGCTGTACGTGCTGGTGGATTTTCAGCATTGGTGGTTGTTGGAATGGCTGTAATGGGTGTTGCTATTCTTTATGCAATTCTGTATGTGTGGTTGGGGGTGGATTCACCTGGAGCAATGAAGTCAACCGATTGTGAGTAAAATCTGCTAACATTTCACATTGTTTTGTTTCACTAAGATGTACAATTGACTTTGAATGTCTGTTTTCTAGTTCACATTATGACTTCTCATCTTTATGCAGTGCCACTTCTACTTGTTGGGTATGGTTTTGGAGCTTCATTTGTTGCCCTTTTTGCTCAGTTGGGTGGTGGAATATTCACAAAGGCTGCTGATGTTGGAGCTGATCTTGTCGGAAAAGTTGAGCAGGGTATACCTGAAGATGACCCACGCAATCCTGCTGTAATTGCAGATCTGGTATTAATCTGCTCTCTTTTTAATGTCTTTTTTAATTTTCTTCTATGAACTTCTATGTTTATCATGCATTAGCATTAGGCATTTCTGTCATGTATTCTAGCTGGCAGTTGTATGAACGATCTCATTAAGTTCTACTTTATGCACCATGCACCTAGTTAATGCAGAGGAATCCCAAGTTTAAGTTTAAACAGCACTTAAACTGTGAGATACAAACATCTCTTGGTGCTTGAGTAGAACAAGTGATTCTCATTTTTCTACATGAAAGTTATCTCCTTAGAGAAATTTCTTGGAGTTTAAAGAAGAATGTCTTTGTCTTCTTTGAGGCCCCTATTATCAGTTGTTTCACATCCTAGCTTTGTGCTTGCTATGTTAGCACCTAAAGAGAAATATACGAAAAAGAGAAAAGTTTGCTATTATGCAATATTAAACATATAAAAGGAATTATGGAGTATTGATATCTGCTCCATCAATTCATTAACTGGAGATTGTCACTACCTATAATGTTGTTTTTTTGGTTTCAAATTGATGTGTCTAATGCTAACCTTATAAATTTCCGATTGTAAGGTAGGAGACAATGTTGGTGACTGTGCTGCTCGAGGTGCAGATCTTTTCGAAAGTATTGCCGCGGAGATTATTAGTGCAATGATACTCGGAGGAACCATGGCTAAACACTGCAAAATTGAAGGTAGCTTGACACTCACACTCACACTTGAGTTGATTTAATTTAACTTAAGTTGCTGCAGAAATTTGGTTCTGAAGGTCAGTGGTAATCTTTGTGGGAATTCATCAAAAAGACAAAAGTAATATGCCAATCCTTGCGCACTTGAATCCAAATATTATGAAACAGGGAATTTTGTAACATAGGTGTGGGTACTGTGAGGATGAAACTGCTTATGTTTGCAAATGAAAGACATCAAGTGTTTGTAGATCAGTGCTGTACAACCCTAAAAGCCCCAAAAGCGCTGAAATCAGTGGAGTTATTGGCGTTTGAGAGCAAATGCAATTAAAACACGTGATTTAGTGAGCACAGAGCTGTTGGTGGGTTGTTTTATGTAAGATGCACATGTCATCAACTTAGTGCCTTCACCGAAGCACTGCTAAGCTGTGCGAACATGTGCCTTTGAAAAGACTGATGAAGTTGCTGCCAATTATAGCGCGGGGAGAAAAGAACTTGTAACAATAATTGTCTAACTGTGTTGTTTCTCCCACGGTTAAGTTTTTTCATCTTAAATTGGATGACAGCTGCAGCTTAGCTTAATTGGCTATTACCCCACTGTGTTGTCGATTGAAACTGCGGACTCCAGGTATCATAAAAGAGCTCTTAGTATTTTTTTTTTTTACCTATAGTAGAGAGTAGAGAGTGAGGATTTTGCATCCAGATTGAGTGGGAAGGAGGGTGAGGATTCATGGAGCCGACATGAACTAGCTTGGGGTTGAGGCATAGTAGTTGTAGTTGTGTGGTAGTCACTAAACAGAATGAAACTGCATCAGTTTCCCACCTTTAAAGGCTTATTTTTTAGAATTTTTTCGATGGTGATTTATTGAAGTGGTAGGAAAAATCCCCGCATATATTTGTATCACTAGAAGAGGCGAAAAGCTTTAAAAAGCTCCATATCTATTGGGGCTTTAAGCACACAGTGCAGTTAAAGTATGCGCATTAGTAAAAAAAGGACTATGAAGAAAAAAAAAAATTAAAATGTATCTGTAATGCAGGAAAAAATTAACAAACTCATTCTTAATGTTTTCTTCAACAATTGCTACATCTCTTTGCCAATTATATTTATTGTTAATACTGCTTGATTCAGGATAGAACTCATGAACAATGAGACACATGCCCTTAGTGCCTTGCCTACACCGAAGCGCAGCTTAAGCGACATGAAGCACCCTCTTAAGCTTTTGTGAGCTTCAGGAATGACCAGTTAGTAGAAATATATGTATATAAAATGATGACTATCTTTCCTCCTGATGTAGCTGAATACTTCTGTTCCTAGAAATGATCTCATTATATGTGATGCCTCCTATGTGATCTGCTGTTTCCTTGCAGTTTTTTGTTTTATCTAATATATGTTGATTTCTTCTGCAGATCCATCTGGCTTTATTCTGTTTCCTCTAGTTGTTCATTCTTTCGACCTGGTTGTATCATCTGTTGGCATATTCTCTATCCAGAACAAAAGGGAATCTGGAGTAATTGGCACTGTAGAGGACCCCATGAAAACTCTAGAAAGAGGGTACTCGGTGACAATATTGTTAGCTGTTCTGACATTTGGTTTGGTAAAGTTTTATTTTCCTTGGAACATTATCCACCATTTATTCTCCTATTAGTTACATGACTTTCTGTGTCTGTTTTCTGTGCTAAAGTTTTCATTGCATTTTCAGTCCACACGGTGGTTACTATATACTGAACAGGCACCTTCTGCTTGGTTGAATTTTGCTTTATGCGGTCTGGTTGGAATTGTAACTGCTTATGTCTTTGTTTGGATATCAAAGTACTACACTGACTACAAATACGAGCCTGTGCGTACCTTAGCCCTCGCTAGCTCCACTGGTCATGGTACGAACATAATTGCGGGTATTAGTTTAGGTCTGGAATCCACAGCTCTTCCTGTCCTTGTCATAAGCTTGGCTATCGTTTCTGCTTTCTGGCTTGGTTGCACTTCGGGATTGACAGACGAGGCCGGAAACCCAACTGGGGGGTTGTTTGGTACTGCTGTAGCAACTATGGGAATGCTTAGTACAGCAGCATATGTTCTCACCATGGATATGTTTGGTCCAATAGCTGATAATGCTGGTGGAATTGTTGAGATGAGCCAACAGGTGATTTTAATGCTTCTGAGCTAAAGCATTAGGTCATGACGTTTTTTTCCCTCTTAAATCTTTTATTGGCTTGTTAGTTCACTAAGCCTTTTTATGTACAGCCTGAGAGTGTTCGTGAGATCACTGATGTTCTTGATGCTGTTGGGAACACTACGAAAGCTACAACCAAGGGATTTGCAATTGGATCTGCAGCACTTGCATCCTTTCTTCTGTTCAGTGCCTATATGGATGAGGTAGCTGCATTTGCTCAGGAACCCTTCAAGCAGGTACTGAATTGTTTGACTTTCTTTTTGGCCTTTTTCTTTAATTACATTAGCTTTCTGGTGCAGGACTAATAATATTCAATTAATAAGCAGGTTGACATAGCCATACCTGAAGTATTTGTTGGGGGATTACTGGGATCTATGCTCATCTTTCTGTTCAGTGCATGGGCTTGTTCGGCTGTTGGTCGAACTGCTCAAGAAGTAGTCAATGAAGTAAGAAGACAGTTTATTGAGAGGCCAGGGATCATGGTTAGTAGTGTTGCTGTTCAGAAGGTTTACTTGCATTGCAGAATACTCATGGAGAGACTGAAGTTAGTTGATGTTACTTTTACTGGTGGCAGGACTACAAGGAGAAGCCAGATTATGGTCGATGTGTGTCAATTGTTGCATCTGCATCTTTGAGGGAGATGATTAAACCTGGAGCCCTAGCTATCATATCCCCCACGGTTGTTGGTGAGTCTTGCACTCGTTAATCATGTTCTTCATGCTTTTCGATAACTGTTTTCCTGCTAAAACCCATAAACTGCATATCTCTGTCTAGCCAATTGAGCAAAAGTTTCTTTAGAATTACTGCAAGCTTTTGGATTTGTAGTTGTCACTGTATTTTGATAAAATGTATCGCTATTAGTCAATTGTGTTTGGTCCTTTAGAACTCTTTGTTTGAACTTTTAAGTCTTGTCTAAATTTGCCTTCTGATCTATCTCTGTCATGTATTTATTCAATCAGTCCGTTAATCTTCTCATGTATGGGCTCTTAGATGCATCTGCTTGCATTTTCTGTGGAGTGGCTGGGTAAATTATCTGCTACTTTAACTCTCTTTGAATCACATCATCAGGTCTTTTTTATCTTCTTTTTTTTCCTTTTATTACTTGTTTGTGTTTTCAATTATTCCCACAGAAGCTTAGCCACTTCATTTTGCCAAGTAACAACTAGCTTAGAATTGCAAAAGGGGTGTTGTGAGGTGAGGTATCACTGAGAAATGGGAGTTTTGCTAATCACTAAGTGATATCAGTGAGCATCTACATCTGCACAAATCTTACCTTGCATGTCTTTCTGCTGAAACATCTACACCTGTCCAAATTCTATGCGTTCACCACATTGCGTGATTCTCCGTTGATTATTTTCCTCAGCAGTGACCGTACTATATGTTACCTGAATATATTACATGTCAATTATTTTCTCATCGTTCCTGTTAGGTTACATCTATTGTCTTTGCACTCTGTAGTTTATCTGTGGTGCCCTCCACCACATTATAAGTAGAATCTGAGGGAGAATTCTTTGCAATCTGTTTATTCTCCTTTTGTGCACACGTACCTGCAAATTCTAATTCTTAATTGTGCTTTCAAGTTTGTGTTTTCATAATCTTCTTTGATCTCAGTATAGAATTTTGAGTCTATTGTGTTCATCTTGGTCTCTGTACAGGTTTTCTTTTCCGCATTTTGGGCTACTACACTGGACATCCTCTACTTGGGGCTAAAGTTGTAGCGTCCATGTTGATGTTTGCCACGGTTTCTGGTATTCTTATGGCTCTTTTCCTCAACACTGCTGGTGGAGCCTGGGATAATGCAAAGAAGTACATAGAAACAGGCGCTCTTGGAGGCAAGGGGAGCGACACCCACAAAGCAGCAGTTACGGGAGACACGTAAGTATTGTTAGATGATTCATATGTTCTCAAGCTATGTTGTTTCGATTCTTCGAGAATGGCGCGCAGCACCCATGTCAGATCTTCCAAATGTCTGGAAAATCTGACACGGGTGTGATTATATTTTTGAAGGATCCGAGCAGCATAGTTTGAAGTGTTTGTAAAGTCGTATTACTCACACGTCATTGATGCAGCTCTGTTATATGCATTTATTTTGTTCTTTTGCTCGCATTATTCTTCTAAATTCTCATGAGTCTTGACAATAGATCTTCTCTTAAGTTAACAAAATTATACATACGGGCTGTGATGCACAGTACTTACAATTTCATTTGTGTTTGTAGGGTAGGAGACCCATTCAAAGATACAGCCGGGCCTTCTCTGCATGTACTAATCAAAATGCTTGCGACAATAACCCTTGTGATGGCACCTATCTTTCTATGAGGGTTCGAGTTAATAGATTTTTAATTATACGGCATGAGTTTCTAGGAGCTTTTCTATGTTCATTAGATATTGACGAGAGATGTAACTTCCTAGTTATAAAACGAGAATACCTCATTTTTTGGCACATGAATTCCAACTATAGGCAACTCTTTTTTAGTTTTAGATCTCTGTATTCTCGGTTAAAGCTGTTTCTTTCGCTTCCCATATCTTTGCTTGGTTGCTATTTCCTTTCATGGTTTGTTTTTAGTTCCTTTTTCATTTTTTCCTAATGGTGATAGGGTAGGTTCTTTTTCCCATGAAATTTAGAATGTTGGTTTACTTGCACTCTTTACATTTGTTTGCAGATTGCTTAGCAATTAATAATTTTTTTCCGAGACATGAAATTAAACCAAGGTTCATATCTAAGTATATTGATCGCTAATTTAATTGCTAATTATTCTCAGTTTAGAAAGCTCTCCGTCTTAGTTTTTCGGCCCTGCCTTCACTTGGCAGTTTAAATTACTGAAAGTTCAAACAGGATAGTGGTATTACATTTCTCAAAGAAAAGAGTCTCTTTTATTTTTGTTCCTTCTATTTTTGTAGGCTTGGGAGTGGGGTCTGTTGTGATGCTTAGGGGTGTACATAGGCCGGGTTGGTTCGGATTTTACAATTACCAAATCAAATCAATTGTGTCGGGTTATTAAATCTAAATACCAAACCAAACCAATAAACTCGGGGTTTTCGCTCTCGGATTTTTTCGGGTTTTCTCGGGTTAATCGGGGTTTTTTCTAAACTTTTTTTTCAATAAAATCTTCATAGAACAAAACATATAAATTATGTTCAAAATATGTCTTTAATCCTAGTAAGATACAACTATATAAGTATTTTCCAAGAAAATAGTACAAAATATGAGATGTGTCATGGCATTATCCTAAAATATTCAATAACGAAGATAATAAGATTGTTTAATATCAATATTGCCAATTAAAAAGCCATAATAAAATAAATATAATCTAAAAATACTAAGTCATGCTAAAATAAATAGACTAAAGGGAATACTAATTACATGACTAAACGCTAAAGAAAAAATAAAAATAGGTTGTGCATTTATCTAAATTATTGCAAAAAAATAGATATTCAATACATTCCCGTTCATAGTATTTAATTGAATGTCTTTTGTTAACATTAATATTGATTTGATTTTGGTTTTAATTTGGCTTTTGTTCGCATTATTTAATTTACTAATGTTAATGGCTATAAAACTTATTTGAACATAAAAAAGTTCTAAATCAAACCTTGAAATAATACCTTAAAAGATAAAATTATGAATTTCTTTAAGAAATATTTATAAATTACATCACAATAAGTATATTTATATATTAAATATATATATATAAAAGTTCTCTATATATATAATGTCGGGTTGGTTTGGTATCGGTTTGACTTTCTTTAGTTAAAACCAAACCAAACCAATTATGGTCGGGTTTTTTTCCCCAATACCAAACCAAATCAAACCAAATCATGGTCGGGTTTTTTTTTCCGGTTTGACTCGGATTACCGGATTGATGCGGTTTGTCGGTTTACTTTGTACACCCCTAGTGATGCTAATAGCCTGTTTGGCCAAGTTTCTTTTTAGTTAAAAGTGTTTTTTTTGGGCGAAAAATATTTTTTTTGCTAAAAGTTGATGTGTTTGGTCAAGCTTTTGGAAAGAAAAAAAACTATTTTAAGGAGAAGCAGAAGCAGTTTTGGATAAGAAGAAAAAAGTAGTTTCTCTCCAAAAATACTTTTTTGAGAAGCATTTTTGAGAAAAATACACTTTGAAATAGTTTTTTGACCAAACACTAATTGCTGTTCAAAAATATTTTTTAAAATAATTAGCTAAATATATAACTTGTTTGGTCAAATTTCTTTTTAACCAAAAATATATATTCTTTTTTGGCCAAAAGTACTTTTGGCCATAAATAAGTGTTACGCTCTAAAGCAGATTTTCCATTGGCAAAATAATAGAATTTACATCACCGCTTGGCGGTCCTCCAACAGACAACTTTGCTAAGTGCATAGGTGAATTTTTATCGTGGAGAGTACAATAAAAAATAAAAGAAATTCAGGAGCTTTGTTAAGTAGAAAGAGAAGTTTGAATACGATCGGACTATTAGGTTGTACCTTCAAGTTTCTGGTTAAGCATAAAACTTTGCAGGTATCTCTAATAACACTTTCCCATGCGAGGAACCATCATTATTTAAACCAAATATAATATGGTGATAATCATAAGAAATTCTACGGTAAAATTGCAAAACCTTAACATAAATGCGTCAAGATTATAAAGGAGTAGGCGGAGATATTCTTTTGAAAGATTCACATGACTACAAAAGTTAAAAGAGACTTGGGTCTAATAATGATGACCAAATACCATATTTAAATGTGGAGCTCATAATTATTAAAGTTATGGATGCATTAAAATAACTATTCCTACGTTGAAGGAATCATATTAGTGTTTTATAACCAGAAAAAGGTTATTAAAGTAACAAAAGTGGCATATGAATATGGGATTAGTTGAGGAAAAACTATGGGGTTGTTGGCCTCATTCATTGTATAATTTTTACTGTCAATCCTGTACTGCACGTGGGCGGCCTAAATTTTTATCTAGACAACTTAGGCAAGTTGTTCGAAAAATAGATCGGCATGATACTAAAGAAAAAGTAAAATAACTACGTTATTTTGTAATTTTTTTAATCTTAGATAAATGTAACCAATAATACTTGGATTCATAACTTCATCAACTTGTTTGAAATTGAGGTGTAATCATTGTTATTGGTATTTAGATAGTGATAAATATACTTTTGGAATAAAATTTACATGAATAAATACAATGGTTTCAAAAGTACCATTAAACTGTTAATGAAAACATCCCCACAATCAAACAATTCTTTTTATTTGATTGCTAAAAAAGCAAGTCAAACAATCTCTAATTAAAGGGAAACAAAGTGTGAAGCAAAGCTAATGTAATTTATAATTAATATTATTTATTCTCCATCTTTTATATATATGGACATCATACAAAAAATCTTGGGTTTGCCTGTATATGTAGCGATCGTGTGTTATTGAAATTATTTTGCTATGTTATTTTGTCTTTGTTTCTTTTTCGTTTTCTTTCTTTTTAAAAAGAAAAAGCTATAGAAGAGATACTTTACAATTTAGGAGGCTAATAAAGAATAATGCATTTCATCATGTCTGCTTGACCTGGTATGTCGAACATAGCTAGGACAAGAAAGGAGAAAAGCCAATAATAGGAAAATAGAAAATTACATGCACTAGGAAACTAGGTGAGTTGTTTAATTAGTGGGAGCAGAAAATTCTACAGAGAGAACATACATAGCAATTTTACCAAAATTTAACTCTTGAAAGAAACAGATTTACACGAATGTTTGTACACTGTTATTTCATGGCATCGACCTAACACACTTGAACCCTAAGGCATGATACACGTAAAGCCAATGAGGAAATTGGAATTTCTAAGCGACAAAAAAGCGATAATTAAGTCAATACACGAATCATGATTTAACCCATTCAAACATTTACTTAGGCTAATAATTGGTTGGGTAATTAATCCGAAGAATATGTGTTATAGCAATACTTGAAGAATTATGGGTAATTAATATGAAGAATGTGAGTTATTTCGTACATGTATCAATGGAATCATAACTAATATCCGAAGGAATAATAAATGATAAAATACCTTAAATCACTCCTAAACTTGACTTAGATTATTAATATCTTTCCTGAACTATGCCCGATCTTAATTACCTCCTTAAACTTGGCCTTTTGAAAGTCATTAACTCCCTAGATACTAATGTATCAAAAAGTATGGGTGCATCCACCTGCCATGTGAATTTTACTGTCTATGTGAGAGATTTTTTTTGAAAAATAAAATATTTTTTTACCTTTTTAGGAATATTATTTTTAGACAATTTTTTTCAAATTATTTAGGATTTTTATTTGAAAAGAAATTTTTCTTTAGTTAATATTTTGTTTTGAATTTGACCTGAAAATAAAGATTTATACAATTAAAATAAATGGTCAAGACATCTAAAAAGTTATTAAATATAGTTTAAATTAATTATTTTGGTTATAATTTTTTATATAGATCTTAATTACGGTGCTCTAAATTTTTATTTTTACAGATTTTACCTAAAAAAGTAAGAATACACACTTGAAATAAATAGTCATTGTATCACAAAAGAAGAAATAAAAATTGTACAACTGCAAGAAATTACAAGTGCAATTGTACACTCGTTTTATTTCTTTTTTTGATGCAATGACTATTATTTCAACTATGTATTTTTTATAACTTTTCAGATGTCTTGACTGTTTATTTTAATTGTATAAATCTTTATTTTCAGGTCAAATTCAAAAAAATATTAACTAAAAACTTTATTATTTTTGGCCAAATAAAAATATTTAGCTTAAATAATGTAGTTATATCCAAGTTTTATTATAAATTTTAATCGAAAAAAATTATCTAAAAAAGTAATATTCTTGAAAAGGTAAAAAAAATTTTTATTTTTCAAAAAAAATATCACATAGACAAAAAAATCCATGTGGCAGGTGATTGCACCCATATTTTTTGCCACATTAGCATCTAGGGTGTAATGACTCTCAAAAGGCCAAGTTGAAGGGGGTAATTAAGACCAAACATAGTTCGAGGAGGATACTAATAATTTGATCCAAGTTTAGGAGTGGTTTAAGTTATTTTGCCAATAATAAATACATGTAATTGGCTTAAAAACTCTATTGTGGCGAAGGAGAATTGTTTGTGATGTTACATTCTACTTTGAATGTTCCAAACATGTAAAAATATTAACCGGTAGGAACCATTGTGTATGGATAAAACTTAGCCAATGGACTGCCTTGATTTTTGATGAATTAAATAGAGTGAGAGACGTGAAGGTTCGGAACCAGAATCGAGGCAAAGAGCTCCTCGATCCGGGTTCCGGGCAGAACACATGCCCTCGAGAGTATCGCCGTCATGGCCCCCATGTCCGATTCGAACCTCAAAGACCTCAGAGAGTATTACAAGATAACCGAGCACGACCAACAAAAGGCCATAATATC